>OU426978.1:45268568-46552311 GCA_911387785.2 Aelia acuminata | reverse complement strand
AAAGCCGCCCCCCCCTGATCGTCACTCGAACCTTAAAATAAATATTAATGTTAATGGATAGCTGGTCATGATATAATGTGCTTAGGTAAGGGGGTTGACCGGGCGAACATGAAGAAGTAGTTTGAATTTGACTTGAATCTATTTTTTTCATTGCGCCCCCCACCACGCCTCTAAAACAAAAATAAATATTTTTTTCGTAATCACTGCCCCCCAAAACATAAAATTGCACCAGCGTGTGAAAGAAATCCGAAAATCTATTTTTTTTATAATGCGCCACCCCCCCCCCCCCCACTAAAATACAAAATTAATATTTTTTCGTAAACACCGCCCCGAAAACATAAAATTGCACCCACGTGTGAAAGAAATCCGAAAATCTATTTTTTTTTATATTGCGCCAACCCCCCCCCCCCCCACTAAAATACAAAATTAATATTTTTTTCAAAAACACCGCCCCCGAAAACATAAAATTGCAACCCAGTGTAAAAGAAATCCGAAAATCTGATTTTTTTTATAAGGCGCCAACCTCCCCCCCTCCCCCCCCCCCTAAAATACACAATGAACATTTTTTTCGTAAAAAACGCCCCCAAAAACATAAAATTGCACCCCCATGTGAAAGAAATCAGAAAATCTATTTTTTTTCTTTGTGCGCCCCCCACCACGCCTCTAAAACAAAAATAAATATTTTTTTCGTAATCACTGCCCCCCAAAACATAAAATTGCACCAGCGTGTGAAAGAAATCCGAAAAATTTAATTTTTTCATTCTGCGCCACCCCCCCCCCACAATAATTTCCAAAATTAATATTTTTTTCATAAACACCGCCCCCGAATACATAAAATTGCACCCCCGTGTGAAAGAAATCCGAAAATCTATTTTTTTTTATAATGCGCCACCCCCCCCCCCCCACTAAAATACAAAATTAATATTTTTTCGTAAACACCGCCCCGAAAACATAAAATTGCACCCCCGTGTGAAAGAAATCCGAAAATCTATTTTTTTTATTTAAGCCCCCCCCCCCCGATCGTCACTCGAACCTTAAAATAAATATTAATGTTAATGGATAGCTGGTCATGATATAATATGCTTAGGTAAGGGGGTTGACCGGGCGAACATGAAGAAGTGGTTGAATTTGACTTGGAAAAGGTTGAATTTGAAATGGAAAAGGTTGAATTTGACTTGGAAAAGGTTGAATTTGAAATGGAAAAGGTTGGATTTGACTTGGAAAAGGTTGAATTTGACTTGGAAATGCTATAGATATGGAGAACAACAGCACTGTCCACTTAAGCGTGCCAACCCACCACCGAACAAGTTATACAACTGTTTATTTAATTTACTACAGTATAACTTTGATTAATCACCCTTCACTGTATGTTTTTATTCACTTACCGCTTAACTTTGGAATGTTTTGATCAATTAGGTAATATTTTTATTTTAAATTTAATTTCTTTAATAATCTATATGCTTTTATTTATTTGTATTTTCAATTTAGTACAGAGATTAAAAAAAACAATACTAGAATAACTAATATAATCGTAGTCTAGAGTAATTAAAAGAGAACATCTGAAGCGCTAGAACTAAATTTATCATCGTTAGCCTACAAGACTGTTTTAGAAATTTCGAGGGGGAGAAATTTCAGCCCTTAGTTCTTTAACAGTACGCCATTCGGTTAAAAATGGAACTTCATGGACAAGAGATATAAGGCTACCACACCAACCTGCTCCCTTCATCATTTAGGGAATCGCTTTCGAATTTTATAATATCTGATGATTATAAGTGGAAGCAATTAATTTAGAAAAATATTAAAGATAATTATGATTTTTTTTTAAACATTTTCTCTGAGCCTTTTTTATAAATCTAAATAATTTTGGAAAAATGATATTTAAAAGAAATTCCAGATTGGTACACAGATTTCCTTGATTAACGCAACTAAACAAAACATTATATAAATTAAAATATAGAACTATAAACATACCTCCAAACAGAACTCACCGATATCAGGGCGCATACCTGATTATTCGGCTTCCGGGAACCAACACCGATGAAGTTATTATCCTGTAATCATGAGAAAAAAAGTATTGCTCATGCATAATTAACGATAATTATCCGAAATTTCAAAATCGAAATATGATCCCGCGATTATTATTCACTAAGAGATTAGCCCATTACACGGAATTATCTTCCTGCTCGCCATATCCCGGCTAGACGATTAAGTGCCTCGGATGAGTTCCGAAGTCACGGAAAGGCCGAGGCTGATATTTCACCGAGCGGCTCGTTACGTGCTGGAGCTTGAAGTACTGGAGACTGGAGCGATCGCCTTCATCTTCCGTCCGTTGGAATCATTACCTCTACTTCCTTGTCCTCTAACGAACCCACCGACGACTCCATCGGCAATAAACACATCCCAAGGTCGTGATGGTTCCTGTTCCGTGATTGAGAAATATATCATCCGGATCCAAATGAACTCCTAAAAATGGAAAAATATCAGTTATTTTTTTTATAACCCTTTAGCAAAGAAAAACATCATATTTTGAATATTATTTCTATATATCCTTCTAATCTTTACGAAAATCTACTTGCCCACCTGTCACAATTAACAACAACTTGGAACATACATACCAAATTTAAAAAAACTAGATTTTATTTATTTATGGTCTTTGGTTGAATAATTAAGTTATAATTTTTAAACTATTTTATTAGAAGATAAAGGATTCGACCACGGCCGGGAATCAAACCTTAAAAACTAGAGCTCACAGACGCAAATTTCACATCTCCTAGGCCACTGATCATCACTCACCTTAAGAAACAAGCGACTAATTTATACCACTACTTCAAGACCTATTTGGATTCACTGAGCAGAACTGTAGGGGTTCCACGAAATACGTCCACATTAACAATATACAAATTTCCTCCGCCTCCACGTGGCTGAAACGGCAGTGGCCAAGGGACCTTTAACAGCAATAAACTAAAATATTATATAATGCATCAATCAAAGCCAAAAACAAAAGTGACCACATTTGCTAAACGAAAGTGGCACTGCGCAGGTGCAAATCTACAGGCGGAATGATAATAAATAATATATATATATATAATTCTTTCTTTCTCTCTCTCTCACTCTCTCTCTCTCTCTCTCTCTCTCTCTCTCTATATATATATATATATATATATATATATATATATATATATATATATATATATATATATATAATTTCTATTCTATATTAAAATTATCTCCTTTTCCATTTTAAATTAAACTTTCTCTCGTAAGTGGCTATTTCCACGCTATTTAACGTTCCGTCTTTACCATGAGGTACTGTAATTGGAAATGCCTCCTTGAACTTTTCCTCTGTCAATTTTACATATTATGCATGCTCATATATGCAGATACTATTATGCTTATGAATTTTTAAATTATCGATTTAAGGGTCTTCCATCGTATCGATTTATTTAAACCTTTTGGATTACTCTAACTTTCGGGTGCGTATTATGTTAGCATGGATTATAACTTTTTCTATACTGCTTATCGCTTTATTTTGAAATGTTGCTTGTTGGTTGTTCAATTCTATTAATTTTTTGTTAATAATTGAGTTACGATAGCATTTAATGTAAGATTGTGTGGTTAAGTATAAATTGATTGTAACTTTTGAATTCCTTTTTAATTTATAATAGCTATAATATGTTATTTTTTAATATCCTATAATGGAATCTCGAAATTCAGATTTCAGTTTTGAAATATTTATTATTTTAAAAAATAAGAAAACATATCAACATCTTAGATTCATAAAAATCATTAATGTCTGTTTGAAGAAAGCAAAATTACTATATCCATAACTATATAAAACCTATGAAAATAAAATTTTCATCTTTAGATATTTCAATACTGCAATCTTTGATGTGATTCGTTCACTTATAGTAAATTAGGATTTCATGATTAAGCAACAGATCTTTTGAGCCGTTAATCAAAATATTATTTTAATGTTTATATAATATCTTTGGAGTTCTTATAGTTCGAGTTAGTAATGGATTAATAAATTCAAATTAAATAAAATTCCCTTGACAGTTTTGGTGGATGAAGGCATCTGTTCGCAAGGGAAAATCCAGGGGAGGGGTCACAGGGCTCATGTTCCCCCAAATATTTTGGGTATTTATATTGTTCCGTATTTTTAAAGGAATAATGCAATTACATAGCTACTAACGTTAAAACCGAATACTTTTGGTTGTTTAGATTTCGGTCATTCATGATACCAGGAAATCTCATCGAAAATTCGAAAACCAAAGTAGTCATGAAAACAGAACGGTGGGAGGGGACAAGACCCCAACCCCTTCTCAAACGTGATGGTAAATCCGCACCTGTCTGCACTTCTACAGAAATCGGAGATGAAAGAGGCAGGACGTCGGCACCTTTGATAACAATGAGCAATGAGGACTTCTAACAATGATGAATCCTTAACTTATACCATTGACATAAGCACACCAAAACACCAAGGAACTTGACAGCTCTTATTCCTGCAAGTCCATTCTTTAAGATATTCAAAGAGCTTTTACCACGATTTATCATCTCTATAACTCTATCGAGGACAGGAAGCAATAGATCATACATATGAATCATTGTTCGAGGCTCTAACGGTAAATAATGCCTCTGAAGAAACAGATGGCCACTTTTGTGTCGAGATTATCCTCAGGTTTGAATAGATGAGGAAACAATCCAGGAAGGGGGAACGTCTTGGGGACAATGTCTTTCGCTCCTGATGGCACCGCTCCGAGGAGTAGAACTAACTTCCAATACAGAGGAAGAATGCTGAGCCCAGCGTGGGGTGCTGCCGCTGGCGCCCGAGTCGATATCTCTTTCATCGTCAGGTTACCTTCTTCACGTGGCGTATCTTCGAGTATAGGTTAACTTTATAATTTATAATAAAAATAATACCTAACATCATTTTTAATATTATTCAACTTAAGTGCTTCATTTATTGCATATTACTTTTTTTTCTCTCTTACTAACCACGCTCGTCGTTTCTTAAATTTGATTACCTATTTCAAGCGCCTTTGTCCACTCGGCCATCCCGGCCCCCGTAAAACAGACTCATAATATAATATTATTTTCTAGACATTAACTAGAAATTTCCTGCTATTTCGACGTCTGTAAATGCGTTTAGAATTACCGTGAGAAATGACGGCACAACTTAGCTTTATTCTATTTACGCTATTTTTCGTAGCAAGCTAAATATTTCCAAAGTAAATAAGTTTATTTCAAACATAATCATAACATTTTAATATTGTATCTTGCATTAGTTTACAATTATTGGTAGAATGATTTTAAATGAAATATGTCCAGTTTTTTAAATATGATACTTCTCAAAATAACGATGGTGATCCATTAAGTCAAAATCGAATCTACACTTCATCATAATACATTTACATTTGTAGTTGTGAAATAAACAATTGTTTACTAATAGTCAATATTGTTATTTTTTCAACTCTGTTAATACTATGTACAGCGCAGGCTTGGTCCCAGAAGCTGGAAACTAAACATCATCTTCGCTTGCTGTAGGAGCGTTAAAAAAAAATGTTATTTTTTTCGAATCTTTGAATACTCACTCAGTTGAATGAGATGAGATTTTCGAATGATGAGTGGGCCCATTCATATCAATTTCCACAGGCACGCATTTTTTTTGTTTTGTTTTCTTAGTAATTAAAATGATATTTATCCGCCATATTTTTAATAGTGATTATTTTTGTATAGTTATAGATAGGATAGTATCTCTTCATTTGACGATCAACAGCGGAGGTTATTGCGCCATAGCTTTTAGCTATACCTATCGAAACTTTAGTCAGTTACAATGATCGTAGTTCATTGCATGGCAAGATAAACGCACCTAAAATTTTAAAACAGGATCTTTTCCTGCTTTGTAAGGATCCTTTTGAGGTCATTACAGAATTCCGAGACTACTGTTTGCCCTATCCCGAGAAGAGAGCTTAACACTTGATTCAATAGCGGAAGGTAATCTATAATATTTGATCGCCATCCTCCATCGGCCCAGTCATGATGGAGGCGATGTGATCAGCAGCTGTGGAAGCCGCAGACTATAAGGTATTAACCCACATCCCACAGTTTGTGGTGCTCCTGGAAGCACACTTTCCTTCCCCCCTAGCAAGTTTCTCTCCTAATGCTAACAGCCCTTATTGCCGATATCCAATGTCTGTCAGATCGTGTACCGCTGTCTTCCAACCACTAACGGATATCAATTTCTACTCTCATGGAACGCGCATACCTCAAGTTTGTTTTGCCCTACAATTCATACTACCATCCGTGTTGATATTTCATTTTCCTTTCACGAGAAGAATGTAAACATCTTTATTATTTGATATCGAAATGAGAACAATATCGAGCCGGGCTAACATTAACTCAAGAACTTTCCATTCCATAAGAATACCAATTCCGAAAAGCGTACCGTCTAACATTTGTACCAGCTACGAATAAATGTCGAATGATTTTTATATTGTAGAAGACATAATTGCCATTAATAAAACAAGACTTAAGGCGTGAAGTATCAATGGTTGCCTTAAAGCCTACTACCCTTAGCCTCACATAACGTACTATCATCCCGTACAATTTTACGTTCCTGTGGGTCGATTATGAATGTAAAAAGGAACTGGACTTTTACAGCTCAACATGATTCACCAGTTATTACTTATAGTGAATAATAAAATTTAATTAGTTTAATGTGCTTAATTAGTAATGTGTAGTCGTAATCTTGGAGAAATGTCCTTAAATAATAATGATACCTCTTGAGAATATCTATTAAATATACTATGTTGAATTATAAGCCAAATTTGTGTTTTTGATGATGCATATTTCAATTTATTTCAAACTTCATTCTTTTATTTACACCTCTAGCAACCAAGCAATATAAACTCCTGTTACGTTGGCATTTTGAGGCATAAGGGAAGATATTGCCTAGCAGCCCATAATCCCGGTCTCTCGTCCAACTCCTTTTCAGAGACGTGGACATGTCATTAATAAGTTTGTTCTTACGTGCGATTTGATATGAAAAACAGAATCGAGGGTTCGTATTCATTGGTCGATAAGTGGTGATTATAAGTCGGTATGTTACATTTGGTTACGGCGTTCGTTTTAGTCTTAAATTTTGGATTGAAAGCTTTGTAGATTTTTGTAAATTTGTCTTTTTTGCTGAAACATAAAAATGTGAGGCATATGCCCATATAGGTATCAGTAAGTATGTGTATGTATTAAGTTTCTGTCTGATTTTCAATTTTTTTTTTATTACTTAACAGCAAATTACAATATGTGTATGTGTCATGTTTTACAAAAACAAACAGGACTACCGATTTTCTTAATCATTTACACTGCTGATTGGGATCAATATTTAATAAAAAATTTATTTAATTTCTGTTTTCTGATTGATTTGTTTTCTGGTATTCGGAGAAGCTTTACGATATTTTACAAAAAAAACTTCTGATATAGTTTAAACCACTTTAAGTCAATAAATCTCTCAAAAACCAATTACCACAATAATTGATATTGATTATTTGGATTGAAAGGTTTGTAGATTTTGTAAACGTGTCTCTTTTGCTGAACCATAAAAATGTGAGGCATATGTCCATGTAGGTGCCAGTAAGTATGTGTATGTATTGAGTTTCTGTCTATTTTCAAATTTTTTTTTTATTACTTAAGAGCAAATTACAATACGTGGATGTGTCATGTTTTACAAAAAGAAAAAGGACTACCGATTTTTTTAATTATTTACACTTGCTTATTGGGATCAATATTTAATTAAGAATTTATTTAATTTCTGTTTTCTCGTATTCAGAGAAGATATAGGATATTTTACAAAAAGACTTCTAATACAGTTTAAATCAGTTTAAGTCAATAAATCTCTCAAAAACCAATTAACACAATAATTTATATTGATTTTCTTTAAAATTATTCAAATTTGGATTTATCTCGTTTTGCCTATCTATCCCTCGCTTGCTCACTTAAAGTGTATTTCTGGAGAATATAAACAGGATTGCATAGTAATTGGTAATGTTAGTTTTAAAAATAAATAAATAGAATAATAATACAGTTCTCATTGAAATAAAAGTTTAAAATAAACTCTTAAAAAAATGGTATACTTCCAAGTACTTTTGTACCAGATAATATATTTTACTCGGTAGAGGGCAATCTTCTCCGGTTAACCTGTAATTATAATACTTAGTTGGGACTTTATCGTGTAGCGGCTGCTGGGTTCTAGTTAATACGGTCGTTTTTTTTAACACCTGGTACTTTGGACCCGTTAGTCGCAAGATAGTGTTTTTTATCTGCGTAATAAAATTAGATTATCACATGCTTTGTTATTATAGTAATTTATTTAGTCTACTTATTTATGTAGTAATAAAATAGGAGTATGTGAAATAGGCAGGCTCCATTTTAATCAAATAACCTCCTAGGAAACGGTATTTACTTCTAAGGTAATTATACGGTAGAAAAAACAAAACGCTTCAGGTTCTATATGATGTAAGTTTTTTTTTTTCTGTGAAAACTGTGGCTGCTCATATATATTTTATTTTGTACCTTGTTAAAACTGCTGAAGTAAAAAAAAAAAACAAGTCCCAGACTCGTCGTTTCGTTGTTGTTTCAGGTTATGCTTTTTCAGTTCTGAAAATGAATTGAAAATGCGGCGGCCAACTTTTTTAAGCTTTGGGTCATTATTAGGTTAGTTAGGGGGGTTATTAGCTCTAAAAAAAAATGTTTCAAATATAATTTTTCTTATTTTTGAACACTGCTCGTGAAACTGTGTGGCGTGTACCACCGGTGGCCCGCACTGGTCTGCCGCACTTTAGTTAATCACAAAACATTCCACGACGATGTACAACGAGATAGGATTGTATTTATTATTTTATTATTGTTGGATTGTCAATACTGCATTATTCCCTTGAATAAATCCCGTCCGATAGAGCAAAAAATCATTAAGTTCAGCCACCAATGGGCGAGGAACATGAATTACAGTCCCGGCGTGAACGTGATAAGAAATTAAATTTAAGACATCTGGAATATTCAAACTTTTAAAATTTAGCCACTCATCCTGACAGGTACACCAAAAGGACTTATATCAGGTTAACTCACCCCTGAATCATTGAAGAAACTGACTTACCACGTACATTCTACAGTTTTTTTTTTAATCTTACTTCTGATTTTTTTTTCAATTTAAATCTTCTTTCTCCTTTCACTATGTAATACCTGGCTATTATTTATTAATATTCATTATTTCAAACATTTTACTACTTAGTGATTCTGCTTTAGCCTAATCACAAGTTGATACTGGTTTTCCTTGTATAATACAACATTAAAAATATTATTTTTTTATCTTCGATTATAATTTCATCTTAAATGTAGCAGCTGTAGCTATCCAAGAACAGAACTAGATCCGGGATATAGGTGCCAATTAAAGTCTTATATTCAATTGAATAAACCAATTGAATACAATAGTGAATGATTTCCATAGGGAGGGAGGGACCGTTTAACGCTGGATGAGGCTGGTTCAATCCACCACCCGGTGGAATGATTGGCACATATTACCTAGAAATAACTAAATTTATCCAACTCACGTGCCTTGTTAATAGCGCATTTTATTCAACCATCATTCTTACAGTGTTTAAATATTTTCTAACGGTGGAAATAGAAATAGAAATTTTTCTGAAGAAATTCATAAAAGCTCTATGTGATTACTGTAATAAAAATTAAACAATAATAAGTGTAAATCAAGATTTAATCTTCGATTAAAATTAAATGTATGACTTCTCTCTGTGCAGCATCCAGCAATAAAAACTAATTGTGGCTTTACACTAAACTTAGTGATTAATATTATTATTTATATGAGGTTGAAGCGGAATACTAAGGCTTGAAGACCGCTGTCAAACGAATAGCATTTAAAAAAAGAGTTTAAAATAAGTATTGTGTGGAGTAATAAATAAGTATTCAAGTGATTACAATCCTTATTTCAGATTTGAGTTATATATAATATTTTTACCAACATTTTGTATATATTCTTATAAAGAATCACAATTATTCTTTTAGACTATGAACTAGAGTTGGCACTTGATTTAAACCAACACATACATGTGAATTTTCGATATTTTTAGCCATGTTTCTTTTATTTTAAATAACATATAATATAAGGATGAAGTCATGTAAAGAAGATATTATCATTTATAATAATACGATTAGAATTTGAATATGCTTAAACTTGAATATGAAAAGAAAAAGAAAAAAGTTTTATTGGATTACAGCGTAGAACTTTTGAAAGTTCGTGCTTCGAGCACGGGCACACTCCACAGCTCGTGTGTGATTTAAGCGGTGCACAGGTGAGTACGTGGAACATTGTGGGCAGAAAGGGAAAGTTTACTAGGCATTACTCCGGCCATTCAGCCAATGGTCTCACGAATTTCAAACTTTAAAGGTACTTAAACTAAGGCACGAGTACATTCAACAGATCATATATGTACATCATCAATTCCAAACATAATTTTAAATGAGTTCCGGTCAAACAATTACAAGATAAAATACTGCTTTTAAATTAAATATTTTATACTTATTATAGCTAAACAATGTACCAAGGTCGCAGGTACGTAAACCTGCAGATAGTCCTAGGATTTTTTATTCCCTTTAAAAAATCCTGGGATTTTAAAGGAAATAAAAATCCTAGGATTTTAAAGGAAATAAAAATCCTAGGATTTTAAAGGGAATAAAAATCCTAGGATTTTAAAGGGAATAAAAAATCCTAGTATGTCCAGTCCCTCACAGGGGACGTAAAATGGAGATCCCGAGCCTTTTCAATGTCAGGAATCGCTCAAAATCCCTATCCTTATTATAATTTTAACTTCTTAGGCAAAATTTAAGACTCTCACTGTAGCAACGCCCAATCAGAAATAGTAGTATTAAAACAAAAAATACTCTAAACAATATAATTTATACAGCACCCTACGTTGAACAACCTCAACGTAATAAGACAGGTTCCACTTATTAAATAAATCGTATAAATATTCTTTAAAAACAGGGGCGGTCCGAAGTGGGGGCCCCCTCCCCAAAATCACAAAAAAAAACAACATTACAAGTAGAATGAATGTAGGCATTCTTACAAATTAGCTAGTAATCTAGTATAGATTTTATTTAATTTATGCATATGTATTTAATAAAGTTCCTATTATTTTTATAAATACATAGGTGTGCTGTGTGATGGCTTTATAAATATTCATTCTTGTTTTTTATACTGACCAATCCTCCCCCCCCCCCCCCCAGAGTTTTTTCTATTACCGAACCTGTTGCTTATCATTATACATTCCATTCTTCAAATTATTGTTTTTGTTTATTTGTTAAACGTCACTTTATGTCACTAAGCCTAATCGGACGATGGTACAGTGGGAGTCCTAAATTTTGCTGATCCAGATATAATTAGGATAGGGATCTTTAACGAGTACCTGATATCATACTGGCTCGGGACCTCCATTTTACGTCCTATCCGAAGGACGGCATAGCCAAGGATTTTTTACTCCTATTAAAAAATTCTAGTGTCACCGCGGGAAGCGAACCCGCGACCTTTAGTATTGTAGGTTGCCATGTTAACCCCTATACCACAGGTGACCCCATTATTGTTTTTTTATTGATCTACAACATAAATATGCTTTTCTTATTTAAATAAATGAATTTAATTCATTTCTCGTGTAATAATATTCAATGTACTTCTTGTGTTAGTATCGTATAAATAATTAATTGTGACTGGGCATTTTCCTTCAGTAATACTTAATATTTATATATTTTATTGTGATTGGATCCATAGTCAAGGTAATTTTTCCCATGAAAATAAAAGCGTTCTATTTACAAAGTAATCTCATTACGGTAAGAAAGGTGAGCAGTTAGTTGACAATGGGGGGACAAAAAGTGTAAGGAGTGGCTCTTCATCATTAACTTTTTTATCAAGGCTCGTTATACATCTTGTTATATTCTTTCTGGCAACGCAGTGAGAGTGAGTAATATGTCATGTTCGTTTCGCCATTTAGTCTATAATTATGGGACACTTTCTTCATTCACGCTACAGTATACAAAATGACGTGTGGAAGTGTATATTCATCTTCTGAATTGAAGTATTCTTGAGCTACATTAATACCTGACATTTTAGTAGATTCTTTGTCATACTTATGCAGACGACTTCATAAATTTTTTTTTTTCATATATCTCATGATTTTATTGTTAGTATACCAATACCCAATATCATCTGACTCCGAACTGTGGGAAAACTGTCTGAGATTCAAAACTTCCCTTTATCTTCTCATAGATATGTTGACCTGGCGTTTTCCTAACTGGGCGGCTCTTGTCTGTGATCAATAAGGCTACAAGTAAAAATATGTAAATTAAAAATCCAAGAATGTATTAGTTTCCCAAACCTAATTAATTTTCTATTCACATTATTCAATCTTCAATTACCTTTATTTTTTGTATTCCATTTTATTTTTTGAAGGCAATTCAAAAAATAAAGATTCCTAAAAGTATGAACTAATAATCGATTTCCTTTTATTTATTTTTTTACAGGTTTACTGCTGACTGGACCGTTGACGTAAGTTTCACTTTTTGCATTACAATGACTTATTTTAGAATACATAATGTTAAATGTAAAAATAAAACGCGTTCCAGCCTTTTTTTTTTTTTTATAGATCTTTATTTGCTTGATCCTTCTCTTTTCCATCTTTGCCTACTTCTCTTTTTGAGTTTGTTGCATGAGTCCTAGAATGTCCTTTGTTGGTTCTGTATATTCTTCTGCTTGTTGGGCTACCAGGAGGTCTCTTTCCAACTATTTCCTGGTAGTTTCCAGCTCCGACATAACATGAGATATGGACTGACCAATTTTCGTCAACAGTTCATTGTTTGCCCTTCTTCTCCATTCATTAGATAGATAGATAGATAGATAGATACGTTTATTTACAAATTTACATAAATTACTAATTACTAATGTATATATTTTTTCTCAAACGCAATTGGGCAATGGACTAAGTCCGTCTGTCGAGTTGTCCATATTCATTTTATTTTATGTGTACATAAAAATATATAAAAATAAACAAAACAGAAAAGTTTCCTCACAGAACAAAAAGATAAAAAACAAAAGGAAAACAATGTCTATGTGCATCTCTTATAAAATTTAACAGGTAAATAAAAGCTTTTACAAGATAGATAAAGGACAATTAATCGTAAGTGTATTAAATTATATAAACCACTACAGATGTATCTATTACATGTTCTTATACCTAGTAGAAGCTATATATATATATACGTACACACACGCATACACATATACACATACACAAACATACATATATATATATATACATATATATATATATATATATATATATATATATACACATATATACATATACATATACACATACACACACACACACACATACACATACATATATATATATACATATATTTTTTTTTTTTTTTTTTTTTTTTTTTTAATCTCTCTTTAAAAATATGTTAATGAAATATTTATACTGCATATTTTAAATATTGAATTCTTTAATCAGTTCTGCTCTATATCTTGTTCCTACTTGTAGGTATAGTTTTAATTTTCTACTGTATTTTCCGTTTAAGATGTCTATTGTCTCGTTTAAAGAAAAAGTAGACTTTCCAAAAATGTTTTGCCTAAGTTCCGCTAATATAGGACATACTGATATGAAGTGATGTGTGTCTTCCGGGATGTTTAAATTGCATAAGGAACAATTTTTATATTTTTGAAGCCATGGTTGGTAATTTAAGCTTAGCAGTTCTCCTCTTGCCTTAAATATGAGACGGCTATACTGGATGTTTTTATTTTCTTTAAAATAGTCATAAGAATAATCCAGAAGGGCATAGATACGGTGGTATTCTGCTGCTCTGGCTCTTTCTATGTAGCTATTTCTTAGTGCTTTAGTGACATTTTCCAGAAAAAGTGACCGGGAATTTTCTATTTGCTCTAAGAAACTATCATTTTCCAGAGTTAGTCCTAAATGTTTTAGAAATAAATTTTTAATGATAGATACCCACGAGACATTGTTTTTTATGGCATTTCCTGCTATCAATTTTGGAAATCTATTATTACCCATTTTAGAGACCTTCACAAGATAATCCAAGTGTAATTTCAAGGTATCAATGAAGAGGGCATTACGTTTAGTCTCAAGATACAACATATAGTTAGGGGTATTATGCGGTATACCTATCATCTTCTTAATAAAAAACCTCTGTGCTTGCTCTAATATATCTGATTCTTGGTATCCCCACACTTGTCCACCATAACAAATAATTGTTTTAACTACTGCTTCAAAGATTAGATATTTTCTCTCTAGGTCTATCTCTTTATTCTTTATAAGTTTATTCCAGAGAACCATTATCGCAGTTTTACAATTTACTATCTTATCTTTTAAATGGGTTTTTAAGGACAGATTTGGTGTTATTGTGATTCCGAGGTATTTGTAATTCTTTACACACTCTATTTTTTCACCCTTGTAATGCCATTTTAGGGACTTATCTCGTTTATAAGTTCTCTTCCTGCATATTAAGATTTTTGATTTAGTCAGGTTTAAATCTAAATTCCATGTGTCACAATATTCCTCTAGTCTATTTATCATTCTCTGCAACACATTCGGATTATATCATCAGCGTACATTAAGATATTTATCTTGGTAATCCCTATTACAATACCTCCTTCAAGCCAGTCCACCATATCGTTGACAAAGAGAGAGAACAACAACGGGCTTAACAAGCACCCCTGCCTTAGACCGACATGCGATTTGAAAAGTTCAGATAGACCATCAGTTGTCCATACTCGGTAATCAGTCCAGCTATACAGGTTTTTTAGTAAGTTAAGGAACTTTGATGATATTCTCATACTTTTCAACTTGTGTAGTAATGCCTTTCTGTCAACTTTATCAAAAGCTGATTTAAAGTCCACAAAGAACAAGTAGACACCTTCTTTTCTCTTGAATTTATATTCTATGATACCAAATAGTGTGAACAGGTTGTCTGTAGTTGAATATCCACGTCTAAAGCCTGCTTGGTTTTCTTTTAGGATCCTATTGTTTATTGTCCAATCTGTCAATCTATTAAGCATTATTCCAGTAAACACTTTTGTTATTGAGTTTAAGAGCGATATACCTCTGTAATTACTGACAACGTTAATGTCACCTTTCTTATACAGGGGAATAATTATAGCTTCTTTGAAACTGTCCGGAATGATTTCTGATTTCCATATATTACTGAATAATTTAAGCATTTTTTCAAATAGGATTTGTGGGGCATGTTTTAAAAATTCAAATGGTATTCTGTCGAGTCCCGGTGCTTTATTGTTCTTAGCCTTTAGTATAACTTCTTTGATTTCTGTTAAAGTAATTTCTTTATCTAAACTATTATCTCTAATAGGTGTCGTTCCATTACTTATTGCGGTACGTAATGCGGAAGACTGTAATAGATCTTTAAAATATTCTGTAATTTTATAGGAGTTTATTTGTGTCCCACAGACATATTTTCGATTTTTAAAATAATTGATAGCTTGCCATAGTTCTTTCGAATCATTCGCTTTATTTAGTTTTTCGATTATTTTGGTATAATACGTTTTTTTCTTTTCTATGCACAAACTTTTATAGTATCTATTGTAGTCTAAATACGCTGTTTTAATAACCTCAGAGTTTGTTTTCCTATAAACTTTAAGCAGATTAAATGATCTCTTACGTGCTTTGTAGCATTGCCAGTCAAACCATTTATTTTTATTTTTCTGTATATAATTCGGTTTATTTATAACGGCAGCTGATTGAATACATGACTTTATGAATGATAGATTTTTGTGTACATCGTCATAGTCAGTATTGTTCTCATACATTAAATTTTGTAGTGATCTATTGTAAGAATCTTTGTTATTCTCAATCCATACTAATTTAGGAAGCGGGGGTATAAATTGTTCAAATTTGTTTCTTGTATCTGTTGTAACATTTAAGCTTAGAGATAATGCCATGTGATCAGAAAAGGTTTCATATACTATTTCGAATTTATTTACATGTTCCAGGCAATCAGTTGATGCAAGACAGTAGTCAATTACAGAATTACCTCTTACAGAAAAATATGTCAGTGCACCTTTCAGGTCGTCCTTGGTTCTACCATTTAATATGACAAGTCCGTTGTTATCGCAAAATTCTAATAGTTTACGTCCCCTAGTATCTAACTTTTTATCTTCCGAATTTCTATTTTTATGTATTGTAGAAGTAACAAATAATTCTTCTGGAATAATTTGGTGGTCTGACACATGTGCATTGCAATCGGCCATTAATATTATTTTATTGAGCTCATGATTATTAAAAAAATCAATCATTCTGTTAAAATCAATTTCCCAACTGTTATCATTCAAATACAAAGGTATCAGTGTTATATAATCATTTTTTCATATTTATTTTCAAACAGACATATTCATCTATTAGTATAAATTCAGCTAAAATTGGGTATAATGAAACATCTATGCCACAGAGCATACCGCCGCTTGCTCTACCTCTTGTGGCCTGCTTAACAGCAGGTATCCACCTAGTTTTAAATTTTTTAAATATAAATTCAAACTCGGGAATATCCTTCTGAAGCACAAATGTTTCAGACAAGAATATAATATTAAACCTTTCTAGAAAATTAAAAAAATCATTATCGTCTTTTTTATTTTTTAACCCATGAATATTATAGTACAAGATATCTAAATTAATAATATTACAATCCATGGCCAAATATTTATTTACATATGTTTTACTTTCTCGACAGACGGCCTTACCTCATTGTTTATTGTTGTTGTTTTGGTGTTGAGATGGGCCAGCCTTATCGGTATCCCCTCCATGAAGGTCCGCTATCTTTGCGCCTAAATCCAGTCCTGTTGCCTTCTGTAGCACTGTCACAGCGTCTCCATCCTTACACCACAATCCTGTATCCGTCCAAATAAAGCAGATTTTGTTAATGTACATCCTATCATTATTCACTTTTATCTTCAGATCTTTGTTTCTGGTTTTAATCTCTCTTCGAATTTGGAGTAACTTGGTTTGTTTTATTCTAGTGGCTGGGCACAAATCTCTATTAATTGAAATTCCAGTTCCGAGTAAGTTCCTAGAATTTTTTAGTATCTGTTTTATACATTCTGAAGTTTGAAATTCCACCAATATCGGTCTGTTTGTTTTCTCTGGGCTGCCAAGTAGTATCGTTTCGTTAATTTTTAAATCTTCAATTTTTAATACATTGCTACAAACGTCCTTAATAATGTTTTGTGCATCCGATTTTTGTGTGTTGATACCTTTAAATATAATATTCTTTCTTCTATTTCTATTTTCCATGCTTTCCATCCTTTGTGTCATTAATGAGAGTTCCTTTCTCATCGTTTGTACTTCTTCTTTTAATCTAGTGTTTTCCTCCGAATATTTCTTTATTTCTAGTTTCAGATTATCCAGATCGGACTTGGTAACTAGTTTAGCTAATTTTTCTTCTAGTTTACGGTCCAGTATTTCACTTATCGAACATAGTAGCTGTTCATTTGTTGCGGTATTTTCTGTGCTACCCATTATTTCAGATGTTCGTGTTTTTTTGAGAGGCTTCTCTTGCTCTTTGATTTCTGGTGAGGATTTACTTCTCTGTCTTTTGTTCCTCGGCGTAAAAAATTGCGGTAGTGTGGTATTTTTGCTCATTAAATATTCTTTTATTTTGAATTAAAGTTTTCAGGCAAAAGTAAAGAAAGAAGAAATAAATGTAATGTGACAGATATGGTTTATGTTGATAGTCCTTTAGTGATCAGGTTATAAACAAAATCATATGATTAATCATCAGCTGTCTAGATCACGTGTCTTACCTGAACTGGTCACGTGACTCACTTCCAACTTACTTTACTGCATTAGTTTCATTTTTTTTTAAAGGCTGAAACTTTTTTTCCCTTTAATATATTTAGTTTATTCATTAAATGTGTAAACACTGTTGGTTGTTCTACACTTTAACACAACTTTCTTTCACTTTGCACCACTAAAAACTACTTTTTATCACAAAAAACTATCAGCTTGTTTAACTATAGCACACACAGTATGGCGACTCCCTTGAACATCCCATTCATTATTATTCTGATCCCACATCGTATCGCTCGGGGGACTCTATCTATAAATAATTTTTTCAAGGCTGCTACTCAATATCCAAGTCTCAGAGCCGCGTAACAGGACTGAACTTTTCATTGCGCTTTACAGTCTTAATTTATCATTTCTTGAGATCTTCTTCGCTATTTTAGTACCTTAGAGAGTCTGTTTGTGTTGCGTTATTTGCTGTTCCATTTCCTTCCGTTGGGCGTTATTGCTGAGCTGATATATTAAAATAAATGAGCCGGTATACTCTAGGAAACGATTTTCCTTTAACGCAGATCTTGGGGTTTTCGGCTAAAAATCATGCCTTTTTCAACTGAAGGCCTATTTGTTACGATTCTTAACAAGTCGTAACAGGAACGACCTTTTAAGCAGTTTTATTTTTAATTGTGTAACGTGACGCCTTGCTTACTTCATTACTTCAACGGGTGAAGGCGCTGATATTTAATAAAATTAATTTCCTTTTTTTTTCTATCTTAATAGGCATTATTTTTTTCCTTTTCTCTTGTTTAAAAGTTTTTAAAGTTTCCAAGTCAAAATCAAAATATTCTTTCCTCTAAATATAAGTACAATGTTTCCTCTAAATATTCTAGGCACTTCTGAATGTTATTGATATAGTGTATGAGATCGTACGCATGCAATGTTAGTTTTATTAAGTCCTAGCAACCATCACAGAAAAAGTATTCTAATCACTTTTAAAGATATTTTATTATTTTAAGTACTCGATTGAAATCCGACTAACACCAAACCGTTAGAATAGGAATTTGGGCCTCTAAGTGCTCCCTGATGACAAATCCATGTACCTACTCCTTTCTAATCGAATTCATTATAAGTTTCTTTTAGTAATAAGATTCCTATTTATCTTACCGTGACCTTTCAAGAGCAGCTCCGTGTTATAATAAAAGCGTGTATTAGGGATGTAAGGGAGAGTGAACCAGGATCGAATATTTTCAGTTCCCACCGGAACCTGTCTACTGCGCTCTTGTTGACCGAAGTATCTCCCACGGCCGACAAATAATCAAAGCTACTGTGTCTCGAGGTAAAGGTTCCTGTAAACCGGTATTAGGAAAGTTAAAATGGGAAACCGTCGTTCACTTGTCTATAAAATAATAAAATAAATGGGAATGTTCTGGAAAGTAGCTTTCGTTTTTATGCTTCTGAATTGTTGAATTTAGTTTTATTATTCAACATTCCATGACTTATCTTTTAACTATCATTAAAAAAAGTTGTTGAATCACTAAAAAGACCTAGCAAGGCTGCACGAACTCGTAAATATGAAATAAAGGAGCAAATTAAAAATTAGTAATGCCGTTATCAATGTTTGACTGCTTCAATTGCGTAGAAGTTTTTTACTTTCACTTACCTATGTATGAACTATATAGTAAAGTATTGCAATCGTGAAAAATTTCGACTTCCGGTTTTCAACGGTAATACACGTTTTAGGGTCCCTTGACTCCAATAATCCCCCTCCCATCCCTCCCTGAATCTTAATAATTAAGTCCCACTAAATGGTCTGTGTGAGTGTGTGAACAGACTAGCTCAAAAACCATAAACCATACGAATCTGAAATTAGGTACTTGGTGTATGTATATGCCTGCGATGTGACAGCAAAAATTTCCTCAAAATACGTCAAACGGATGGGGTACTTTATTTCTTAACTTTATGTTTTTTTCTCAAAAAGGCTCTGACGATATCGATAAAACTGAGCATTTGATGTAGGTATATGCCCGCGGTATGACAGCAAAAATTTCATCATGCTTGCATTGCCGAATTATCACATCTAAAAACTTTTATTTAATATTAAAAAATTGAGGGTACTTTAAAGTGCAAATACAAACAAAAATAAGTAAATAAATGTGGAAAATTTTGTGACTTTTGATATGGCATTTGAAAAAACACGTCAATTTCTAATCAAAGTAACTTAGTAAGTGAAAGTTGTGTGTTTCGCGCATCGCACCAGATTTTTTATTGAATAACCATCTGGAATTGGCGAACTTTGTTCTGCCTCAGCTTCATAATTGACAAAAAAAAAAAAACAAAAAAAAAAACCAGTATTTGAGTTTACTTACACAAGTAATGATGTTCTCGGGGGAATAGGAACATTTTTGTCCACTGGTATTTGAAATACATTTGGGGCAACTTTTCCAAATTTTCTTCTCTAAGAACCTTAAGCGGACTATTAGGTAGACGTTCTTCCCTGAATCGATTCGACTTTTAAGCCGCCTTTATATAGTGCTCTTTAGTTAGGTCCTGATTTTAACTGAAAAGGACCCTTTTATGGATTTACTTATTTCTTAAGCGAGCGAAGCGAACGGTCGAACGTTGGAATCTAATGAAGCAGATCACATACCTTTTAAACTGAAAAGGACTCGATGGGAACGGGCAATGCCCAAAATGGGCATAGCGATATCTTTAAATTAAAAAAAAAAATAAATAGATATTTTTACTAAGAAATTTAATGTATTTTTTGTTTGCTTTTATACTGATTTTCGGGCAGATATCAATGCAACTAGTCGAATTTCATTAAAATCGCTTTAGCCGTTCTTGAGTCATAAATATTTGATAAACATCTATATGATGAAAAAGTACAGATGGTTGTATATATTTCTATTCGCTTAATCTTAACAATCAACAACACTAAAGTCTTTTACCTTGTATTAAGTACCACTCATTTTAAGTGGTAATCGGAATATATTATAAAAAGTAATAAATTAAAACATAAGAACACTTTTTTAGAAAATTTGTGAGCATATATTGTACATTTGAGGAATATTATTATTATACATTTACATAATGTTTACTTAACCTTATTTTGATTGATTGCTTGTTTGTTATTGTTTAGGGGCGAAAAACTGCTGAGGTCATCAACGCCCATTGGTTATTTTGATTGATTAGATTAGATTGAGATTTTATTTGGACGGTCAACTACTCCGTTATTACGTCCTTTTGATTTTTAAATTTTAACTATTTTAATGTTTGTGTTTTTATACTTGTCACTCTTTGGCTTCCTTTTTTTAGTGCTTCATGTTGCTATTAAGTGAAATAAACATAATTATTTTATACGGAGTGGTAATTTAGATATAAAATGTATGAAATTTACTCGTTTTTTCTTTAAATATTATTATTTTTCTTTCTTTTTTTTAATATTATTTCCTTATTTTTTCTGTTGTTTTAATAATTATTTTTATTTATTTTTTTTGTTTATTTTATTTTTTTTATTTTTCGTCAGTTCTAACAAGGCATATACTGCCTCCGATGAATCTCTTAACCCTCCGGCTACATTACGAGGAATCCAAAGTTTATCTAATTGATAAGAGGTAGTAGGGCATTCAATATGCCGCATTGTCAGAGGAATTTGACAGTGTACACATTTAGGTTGCGATTCTTTTGTAATAAGGTGCGCATGGGTCATGTTCGTGTGGCCGATTCTAATTCTTGTTAACACGACTTCTTCTCTTCGATTGACCCTGAAAGCACTCATCCACTTTTTTGTAGTTGGTTTGATAGATTTTAAAATTATTTATAATAAATATACCAATTTATTAATATCTCAAACCTTACATCTAATATTTTTAAATAAATGTGTTACAAAGAAAAGAAAAATTCACGTGAACCACTAATCAACTCTCCCGCTTAACTAGCAATGTTTAAGGACGGATAAGCTGGTATCAAAATCGTGTCCATAAATTATACATACCCATCATAGATCATTTGAAAACGAAGGTGTACTAATAATAGGAATTTCGTGAATGAAATAACAACAATCAGAGATAATGGTGATCTCAGGAAAGCACGAGTCATTAAGGTCTTTGGCAAAAACTGGTATTGGTGACCAAATCGGAGCCTAAAAAAGAGTGATTCTATTTTTCGGTCCGCTTAAGGCACAGTTTAATTCAGCAGATTGCTTAGAAAGTCCACAGAAAAAAATTCGGTAATTTTACTCCGATTAAGAAATTATCAGCAAATTTCTTTAAGCGATCACTAAGGCATGCTATGCTGTATACCTTTAAAATTGTCGGTATCTTTTAAGGAAGCACTAATTTACTTGATAAATTTCATTGATAACTGAGTAAATAATTTCGTGAATTCTTTCATAAACCATTTTATAATAACTTATTTATCTATAAAAGGTTGTCTTTTAAAAAGACAGTTACAAACCAAGATTCGTCTTACGAGAAAATAACTAGAACTAAGACAAAATAAAAATATTTTTTATATCAATACTTACGTACTGTGTTAATAAGAAATAAAAGTTGGGAAATTGAGTTTACACTGGCATGTTTAAAGAGAAAAAAATATGTTTAATTAAAAAACGTTTTTAATTTTTTATTAAATTATATTTTCGCAACAACGTTTATGTAACAAATATGTATAAAAAGTCTTATATCAATGTTTAATTATATGTAATATGTTAAAACTCTTCTTTCATTATGTTTCGTTAATAAGAAATAAAATATATTTAATGAAAAAAACTTTTTTTTTATACACGCCATGTTTATCAACGAATCGGTATAAAATTTAGGTTAATTCATTGATTCAAATTTATCCAAATGAAATTCATTGCAATTAGCTGTGCAGTTATAAATATCAACTTTGATATAGCCCTTAAATCCATGATGAATGAAAACCAATTCCATAATATCGATTCACAATTCATCTCGTACGAAATGTTTTCGTTATGTACGAGGTTAAAGTATTAAGAACATATACACGACAAAATTAAGAGGTCATGCTTCTCTGTTATTTTTTGAACAGTAAAAAAAAAGAAAAATCTTTGTTTAAACCTAAAAAGAAAAGAACGAAGTAATCTCCTTTGCTCGAAAATTTTTAACCGAAAATAAATCTGTTTGTCCGATGACCTATTAGTTTCCCAAGGATTATCAAGGAGAGGGGGCTCTTGGAGCCCATCAATATGTCTCCAAACTGTTTTGCACCTAAATCATTAAATAAAAAATATGAAAAAAATTATTTAAGGTTAATAAAAGCCGTAGGTCATCAAATATATCATATATTTATTTAAATTATATAATCCTTGACGTTTCGGCCTCAATGTGCCATTCTCAAAAGACAAAACTAAAAATATTAAATAAAAAATTAATTAAATTTAATAACAATTGTTATTAACAAATTTTCTATACACATTTTAATTTATAAATACCTTTATGCACATAGTCACCAATTTATCCTTCTAAAAGAATTAGTCTATATTTTAAAATACATATGTCAAGTATCGATCTGAATATCTGCCATGTCTAACATCGTCAACTAGCTAGGAACGACTTACAAAGAATAAGTACGGCAGGGGTGGAGTTTTTAAAACTTTTTAAAAAATATGATTTGAATGAAATAAAATTTGGAAAAAACCAATAAATAAACTAGATAAATTATTTACAAAAACGAAAGATAATATTCCGAAGGATAGATTAACTAATGTGATTTAAAAAGTTAAATGCAAAAATTGTGAAAATAAATCATATATTGGACAAACATCACAGTGGCTAGAACGAAGAATACAACAACACAAACAAAATTGTAAAGCAAAAACAACTAAACCAAAATTTGCAACTGGTCTATCACAACATACACATATAAATAAACATGAATTTGATTTTAAAAATGCCTCAATAATACATAAAGAAAATAATTCTAATAAAAGAAAAATTATAGAAGCTATCTACATTTCAAAAAATATTCAGAATTCGGTGAACAACCATACAGACGTAGAAAATTTGAGCACATTTTACGGAGGTATCATACATAAAATTAATATTCAAAAACAGACTATGGATAATAATACAATAGAGCAATAGACTTACCCCACCCCTGCCGTACTTATTCTTTGTCAGTCGTTCCTAGCTAGTTGACGATGTTAGACTTTGCAGATATTCAGATAGATATTTGACATATGTATTTGAAAATATAGACTAATTCTTTTAGAAGGATAAATTGGTGACTAAGTGCATAAAGGTATTTATAAATTAAAATGTGTATAGAAAATTTTTTAATATCAATTGTTATTAAATTTAATTAACTTTTTATTTAATATTTTTAGTTTTGTCTTTTGAGAATGGCACATTGAGGCCGAAACGTCAAGGATTATAGACTTTAAATAAATATACGATATATTTGGTGATCTACGGCTTTTATTAACCTTAAATAATTAAATATGGCACCGAAATTAAATGAGAAGACTATTAATGAAAAAAATTAGTAGTTGTCAGGATTCAAGATCATGATAAAATAATTGGCGAATAACACAATCTTCCATTACGTTAGTTTATTAAAACGTCAAACTTTTAAAAAAGATCAAATCCCAACGTTTCGGACCTTACGTCCATCTTCAGGGCATTTTCCTTGTATTACATAAACTCCTTTCCTAAATAAAATGTGTATATAACTCGCTACTTATATTAGCTTTAAAGCATAATAATAAGTAACAGAATTACATAGATAATTATTGTACATAATTTTTTTTGGTTGTATTGGTCAATCTATTCCTTTATTTCCCAACTTCAAACACTTATTCATTATATCTGTATTTTTTTTCCTTTTATATTTTCTTTTTTCATGCTTTTGTAATTTCCTTTATTTTTTATAATTAAAACTAATAACACTTTTTAAGGATAATTACAGCACACTCTATTGTTAAAAGCACACTGTATATTTGATGTATTATATATTTTTTATTTCAGCTTTGACTGTTTTATGAATTCAGTAACAAACTTTTAGTTTCAAGACTTTTACTATAAATACCTTTATAGTTGGAGGACGAATTAAATGTCCCAACAGTTGTTTTTAGGACTTATTATTTCAACTTTTAGCCCCTCGAATTTCAACCTATCTTATCCAAGAGAGAGACCAAAATGTTCCAAAAAAGTAAAAAACTAAACACATCTATACCTTTATGGATGAATAGCATATTGATTATATACTGATGAGATTTAGGCAACAGACATGTATTCGGATAAAATTAAATCCTTTCAGATGAATCAATGAAGTTGTTCGACCGAGAAAACCAGTAACCTGACCTTGACAAACCTATAGCCAGTGCAGTCTGTATGGTATAAAAGACACATAAAAAGCAGCTGTATCTCATAAATGCGAAGATCCCATTTTCGGACGAGGTCAGAATAATCAGGGAAAAAAAATCTGAAATGAACAGCACAATGTACAGTGTACGAGAAGGAATGTGCGTCGAAATTTAGGGACTTCAAGCCATAATTCTATTTATTGCAATGTTTAAATTTCCTCTCACCACAATTGTTTATTAAAGCTGACTAGTAAAGCTTAGAACAAATGATGGAATCCTCAAAAATTTCTACATATAGACATTCATTTCAAGAACATTATATCTACAATAACTAAAATGCAACATAATAAAAAAAGAAACATGTTTTTTCAGGAAATTGAATTTTAACTTAAAAGGAGAATATGTATACATTGCGTTTGACCTATATGCATGATATGTGTAGTCTAAATAAAAAAAGTTGTGATCGAAATGATATACATATCATTTCAGTCTGTTAGGGTCAATCTTATCGCTAGAAAATGAAAAAAAGCTTCACAGTGAACTGACAAGGGGACCACGTCACATTTCCCTCTCCGATTTTGATGACATTTTTTTTTGGTGATTCTGCATCGAAATTAAGTCGACACGCGTCCGGCCGTTCTATTGAATGGGCCATCTGGACCGAGAAATTAAATATTTTGGGTTCAAAAATCGTTAAAATTGGCTTTCACAAAACAGTCATTGCTCCATTCTACCTGAACCAATTTTAATGATACTTTCAGGGATTCTTCTACTTGAAAATATATTAGACATATGTATCGGGATGTGTCGCAATTCACCCTAGTAAGGCCAGAGACTCACATCAAAGTTGAGGCTTGTTGAGGCTTGCTTTAGTAAATTGTATTGAAGTGATGCTCTGGCCTAACTACGGTGATTTGTGACGAATCCCGATACCCGTGTCTAATACATTTTTAAGTAGAAGAATCCCTGAAAGTTTCATTAAAATTGGTTCAGGTAGAATGGAGCAATGACTGTTTTGTGAAAGCCAATTTTAACGATTTTTTGACCTAAAATATTTAATTTCTCAGTCCAGATGGCCCATTCAATGGAACGGCCGGACACGATGTAGAATATTTTCGATGTAGAATCAGCAAAAAAAAATTCATCAAAATCGGAGAGGGAAATGTGATGTGGTCCCCTTGTGAGCCACTATGGCTTTACACGATTTATTATCATTCAAGTTTGAAACTGGAGTATGACTAAGAGTACAAATTACGGGAACACATTTCAACGGAAAAATTGAAAATACGTAGTTTCACTTAGGTACTGTGAGTGAATAGAATATCGTTTTTTTCGGAAACGGGATATATATAAAAAAAAAAGATAGTAATAAATTGCAGATTTCTATAATTTTGGCGATGCGGAGCGTGCGGCTGGCTGCTTTCACTAACTGGCCGCTGGGAAGGAAGAGCAGGCTGTGGGAATGTGTTTTGCCATTGAGGTAGGCCTAGGCCATTAGCTGACCCAGTCCGCTGTAACCTCTTGCCCCTCCTATAAATATTGCCTGGAGAAGATCTTCAAGTTGTAATTATCCTCTAAACGGTTTTATCGTTTTCGTATTTGATTTCTCTTGAAGAGTGAACGTCATGTCATAAAAATAAAAACATAGAAATAAATAAATATGCCAAGAAGGGTCAGTCAAGGTTACTCCCTGTTCCTGTCGGTTTCACGAGAAAAGACAAAATTATAGTTTTAATACTCCTTTCCCCTGCACGCGTCAGAAAATTTACTACCTTCATCGGAGTTCTGTTTCTTGTATTATTTTAATCTTCTCGCTAAACCTTCAAAGCTCCATAGATCAAATATTTAATCTATAATATAGCGGAATGAAATCACACATCCGACCAACACCAAAAATTTGTTTTAAAGAAAACTTATGAAAGTTAGAAGTGAAATGTTCAATTTCAAATTATAGAAGCATATAATTAAATGTATAATAGGGTAAACCATACAGTTATTGACACCCCAACTTTAACTTAAAGAAAGAAGTAAACGTAAAGTTCTAATTTTATTTCAAGATAAACATGAATCTAATGTTTGAAGGGTCCTCTAAATCATTTTTGATTTAAGAAATTAAAAAACTAACTATAGGGAAGATTTCATAATTAAATCCACAGGGTGTCAATAACTAGTTTTTGCACTTTTAACAATAAATATTGCCGTATGATATTGAACTTTTGACCCCAAAAAAACCTCTTGAATCTTTATAAGGATAGATAAAGAGGATCTATAGGAAGTTTCAATTAGATCCCTTTATAAGATGTAGTTTTTTAATTTCACCTCTGAAATTTAGTCTTAAGGGTGTCAATAACTGTACGGTTTACCCTATGTAAATTGGGCGGAGATATAGATATTTTTCATTTTGTGGCGATAAGGCCGACCCCTAGCAGACTAAATATCATTTCGGTCAAAACTTTTTTGCTTAGACTACACATAACATGCCTAATGGTCAAACGCAATGTATACATATTCTCCTTTAAACTTGAATATTCTCCATATTCTCCTTTATTGAATTCAATTTCCTGGAAAACTATGATTTTTTTATTATACCTATTGCATTTTGATTATTGTAGATATAACGTTCTTGAAATGAATGATCGCTATGTAGAAACTTTTGAGGATTCCATCATTTGTTCTAAGCTTTACTATTCATGTGTGGTGGTGAGAGGAAATTTAAACATTGCAATAAATAGAATTATGGCTTGACGTCACTACATTTCGACGCACATTCTTTTTCGTACACCTGCTGTTGATATCAAATATTTTTTTCCCTCATAATTCTGACAAGGTCAGGTTACTGGTTCTCGGTCGAACAACTTCATTGATGCATCTGAAAGATGAGATCATTATGACTTTTGGAATTAAACAGGATTTAAATTTATCCGAATAATGTTGCCTATATCGCATCAGTTTTAAATCAATATGCTATTCATCCATAAATGTATAGATGTGTTTAGTATTGTTGTACTTTTTTCGAACATTTCGGTCTCTTAATAGCTAATTTATGACGCTGTCTATTAAGTCACTGAGTGCTATTTATCCTCGGCGGAACACCCTATTCCCTTCAAAAGGACGTTGAAGCAACCCTGCAAGTGCAATCCTCTATGTTTGACAATTATTTATAGAAACTATATTGTCTTGAAAAAAAAAAAATCTGGTGCGTGCTCGCAACACACAACTTTCACTTACCAACTTACTTAGATTAGAAATTAATGCGTTTTGTTAATTGCCACTTCTCAAATGAACAGAAAGGCTTTAATCATGAACAATGGTCTGTCATTAAAGGAGTTCTCCGCATGCGTGGGCTCAAAAAGTTTTATGAGTTGACTTTATATTATTAATATTTTTCTTTTTTTCTTCTCTATATGTTTTCTTTATTTTTATCATAGCTCATATTTAGCCATTTCACATTTTTAGGCGTAACGAGAGACAGTTAATTTCTCCATATAAACAAAAACAAAGGTACATTGTAGGAAACAAAAAAGGCCCCTACCCCATTTAAGCCCCCTCAGAACATTTTAATAATGATAAAGCTTACCTGATATTAAAGAATACCTAATTTTCAATAAACTCGACGAATTTGATAAAAATCATTAAAGCCGTTTTTGAGATCATCGAAAAAAGGTAAAAATTGGAAAAAAAATTATCAAATAAAGTGCCCCCTCCGTTTGACCAATTTTGATGAAATGTTGGGTGTCACATCTTTGGCATATACATAAATCAAATACCCAGTTTGATCGAAATCCTTAAAACCGTCTTTGAGTAAATAAAGAAAAACTCGTGAAAATGATACAAAATTTATTCAGTAAAGTCCCCCCTCCGTTTGACCAATTTTGATGAAATGTTGGGTGTCACATCTTTGGCATATACATACATTAATTACCCAGTTTGATCAAAATCGTTGAAACCGTTTTTGAGGAAATAAAAAAAAACACGTAAAAATGATACAAAATTTATTCAGTAAAGTCCCCCCTCCGGTTGATCAATTTTGATGAAATTTTTACAGTCATATCTCGGGCATATTAATAGATCAAATACTCAGTTTAATCAAAATCGTTAGAGCCGTTTTTGAGAAAATCGAAAAAAACTTCAAAAGTTATTAAATAAAGTACCCCCTCCCTTTGAACAACTTTGATGAAATTTTCGCTGTCACATCGCGGGCATAAACAGACACTAAATACCCAATTTCAGGTTCGCACGGTTTATAGTTTTTGAGCTAGTCTGTTCACACACACACACACACAGACACACACACACACACAGACCATTTCGCGGGACTTGGTTATTTGGACTCAGGGGACCCCAAAACGTGTATTTCCGTTGAAAACCGGAAGTCGAAATTTTTCACGATCGCAATACTTCCACTTACTATATATTTCATATATAGGTAAGTGAAAGTAAAAAAATGGAAAAATGAATGTCATGTGATATAATAAGGTGATTGAATCGATGTACAGGGTAGAGACATTTTTTTTAAATTTTTGTATCTACATCGGTGCTTTAATATATCGTTATGGTATAAAAGTGTTTAAGAGTTTATAACAACGAAAACGAAGATGAAGCATATACAGTGTTGACACAATAGCCCATAGACTTTGTTATTATGAACACAAAGGAGTACTCTTCAAACACTATGCCCCCTAGATATCCTGAAAATCGGTCCTATCGAGAAGCTGTCCCCGATCGAAAATCCATTGTGCGGAGCTAGCGAAGGCTAGTAGCCATATTGCTCCGGTAGGGAAAGTGCATGGCCGTGCTTTATCCACTCTGGGTCAGGTTTCCCGGGCCCCTCCTCACCTCCGCAGTGTCCCCACGTACTCCATGTCATCCCCCGCTATCCGCCTGACAGAGCTTTCTTTTCATCATGTCAACAGCGAAAGTGTTCTTCAGCAGCCTTTTTAGAACAAGATCGAACAGAGTAAATTTTTTATTTTTTTTTATCATTTTCCTTTTTCCTATATACAATACCTCAAGTAAACGTGCTGAATAAGTAATGTTTTGCGAGAATGCATCGTGGTGAATCTGCAAACTCCATCTTAATGAACTTTCTACGAGTGGAAGTCACGGAGTTGTATTCTTTCGAGGCAACCCGAAGGACATCCAAGAGAAAACTCTGAATTGAAAAGTCACTACGAGCTGATGAACGTGGAAAAACTGCAAAATAATTTTCCAATCGATGTCTCAAAGTATAGCATAGTTCACAAATAACTTTTTACTATTTACTTTACCTACCTAATTTTTTTTTAACCATGCACTCTTCCTCATGGACTCAACATAAACGTTTGTTTGTTTAACTCCCTTTATGCTACTAAGGCTAATCGGACGATACTACAGTGGGAGTCCTAAATTTTGCCCTTATAGGTATAATTTGAATAGGGACCTCCATTTTACGTCCTGTCCGAGGGACGGCATAGCCAAGTATTTTTTACTCCGATTAAAAAAGGGCCTATCGCGGGACGCGAACCCGCTACCTTTAGTATTGCAGCTTGCCATGCTAACCACTACACCACAGGTGACCCCTCAACATAAATATAATGGATAAGTAAGCGATTATAATCTCTAGAAAAAACATTATACTTAGGATCAAATTAAAATGAATGATACATTACAAAACTAATGGTGAAGCCACTATGTAAAATACATAAAACCTAGTAAATAAATATATTTAGTAAATAGTATCTCAATAAGTGCTTAATATCAACAGTACACCATCCTGTGAAGTTACTAAGATCTTGTTTGTTCATTTATTTAACGTCACTTTATGCTACTTAGGCTTATCGGTCGATGCTACAGTCGGCGCACTAATTATGGCAGACATTTTGATAGAGATCTTCAACCAGAGCCTCACACCGTACAGGTTGTAGACTGTCATTTTACGTCATCGAAGAATGACATAACCAAAGATATTGTACTAGAATTAAAAAATCGTAAAATAATTAGGGACACATGGCAGGATGAAAACCCAAAACCATGGTTATTGTTGGTTGGACTTAATAATTAAATAATGTATGCGTCGCTTTAAAAAAAAAAACATTCTTGGTATTATTTTTTATTTTTTTGAATCATTCTTCTGGTACCATATTGTATTGTAACACTTCTGTGGGTTTACAAATGTTTATTGAGTGAAAATATAACAATATCAATGTCAACGAATTATAACAACATAGATATTCGAGGAAGGTACAAAAATTATAACTTTACAGCACACAATCATATGGCTTGGGCTTCACAGTCAAGATAAAGACTAGACTGTTCAGTCAACCGCTCCGTATATATATTTGTAAGGAGGGTCTAGAACGTTGTAGATTCTCGTGGAAGCTGTTAGAACGCCGTAGATGGAGCTCGAACAATCTAGATCCAAGCGGTTCGCTCCAACCGTTTAGTTTGTTCCAACAAACGGTCTGGGATTTCAAATCATATGTTTTTTTGTTTTGTTTTTTATTAAACGTTACACTATTGATCAATATATTGACCATGTATATTTTTAATTTTACCATTTTAAATTTTTGTGACATATCAATTTCATCTAAGTATAATGGATCATTAGTGTCTTACTTTTAAAGAAGGGTAAAAAACCCTTTTAGACTTGGTTGCCCTGATTTTTACGAGTTACACACCTTCCATCGTATCATTTCAAAATTAGCCAACGCATTGTAAATATTTAATAATAATAACTAAATTACTCGAATAAGTTTTCGAGAAAGCGCAGAAAAAACAGTGATTTGCTCATTGAGAAAATATCTTCAATAAAAAGCAAAATAGACTATAATAATATTCCACTTATACTCCCGTTATTGCAAACTGCAAGTGTTGCGGCGATCATTGAGTCGGAAGACCCATCTTGTTGATTAAAAACGTTACCATAGCTTAACCCTGCTTTCACCGATCTTCGAGATACCTAAGCCTCCGTGTTTGATCCCAGAGTTAATTAGGAAAGTTTAATGATAGGAATTTAAAAATAAATTCCACCATAATATCCAAAACAGGCTGTAAATCAAGCAAGCAAGATGAATTTTCACTTATATTTTTTTGGGCTGAAAGTTCACCGGAGAAAAAAATGTGTATCGTTCCAGCAATAACAAATTTAGGATCGACATTATCATCTGGGTCAATCGTTGTCTTCATTAGTTCGAAATTCACTCTTGGGGAAGAATAACCGAAGAAGAGCATAAACGAAACCGGTTAGAGTTAACGAAGTGGGTCGGGCGTATCTGGGAACGATTTGGAAACTTCAAATCCATTTATCGCATAGGCTCCTAGCAGGCAGAAGTATACCTTCTTAGTCCATCAGGTAAACAATAGTAAAATGTAAGGACATAGAATTTTATTACATGCATCATTTTCTTTCAATTTTCAATTATTATTCATTTGGTGGATGGTTATACAAAGTCATTATTAATAATTATAATTGGCCAGATTTTTATTTTTTTTTAATTATATTTTTTATGAGTGATCTTAATCTTTGTTTAACATATAACAAAAATAAAGCAAAAGCATTATTTAAATAAATTGTTTTCAGGCTTTCACTTTAAATCCATTATAGACTATTTTTATTTATCAGTATAATAAAATATTATAGCAATAAATCATTCAAGGATCACCTAATAATTACTGTTATGTCAATGTTGATTGGGTACAATTATTAATTTTTATTTGAATAACGGGACCTCTTTTTTTAACGAATTTCGAAATTTCATCTTGAATCAGGAATCCGTTGAACGCTACCAAGCTATAAATTTCCAGTAGTTTTAGAATTCAGACGAATAGTTAAGGAAAATGAGGAGTCCCGGTTATAGAGCAGGTGGACAGGAAAAAAAAGTTTTTTTTACACAAATCGTGACTATCAGGGAGGCCTCTAAAACTATTTTAAAATATTTATGTATTTCTAATAATAAAGTGTTCTATTTCATATCAATATTGAGATCAATGGAAAAAAGAATTTTGTGATGATAAATGAAGTATTTAAAAAGCCAGATAAACTGAATAATCCCTTTCCAAAAAGGAAATAATTCCTGAACTTAAGGCATCTTTAACTTTATGCAATGGTCTATTGTAAAGGATGTTTAAAAATTAATGAATGTTTGTGAAACATAGATGGCGAAATTTATTGATCATTTTTAACCACCTATTTAGTGAAACTTGAAGTGAGACGTTTAAACAAAATAATTACAAATAATTGCAGAATCGTGTCTTCCCTAAAGTTTTTCTTTTTCGAACGAGGATCAACTGGTTCGTGACTTCAAAGAAAACTGGTTTTAAAGTTTTATTTTGATATTTGTCGAACCTGAGGTCAATATAATTATGATGTTTACATGGTTAAGTTTTTGGAACATAAATATGCGTATAAATATATAATGCAAAACATGAGGATTGGTTATTATTTTAAAAATAAATGAGGGGGTACAATAGTTACTATAAAAACGTACAGAGGAAAACCCCCTCTGTGTTTTTCCAAGGAAATGGACTAAAGGTGCCATATAGTGGTTGCTGAAGTATGCTCTTCGAATACATCATATGCATATGCAAAATCCCGTAAGTCAGCAAACATATATATTTGAAAATAGTCTCCCCTATAATAAATCCCGTCAGTCATTGTGCGAATTGTATTATAGATATTATTGCGAGACTTTTGATTTATTTGGAATGCATACATGCCCTTCAAAAAAAGAAAAAACACCTGAGGGTAAAAGTTTTCTGTTTCCAAGTTAAAAGGGTAAAAGTTTTCTTTTTCCAAAAAGAATATTCAGTTTAATTCGGCCACTCCTGTTAAACCACTGCAAAATTTGTATAAAGGAAAACTTCCAATAAAAGCTGAAAAATATATCCTCTCCTCCATTTATCTAAGTTCTAGGATAATCCAGAGGCAATGATTTTTACCAAAATATAACATCAGACAATGTTCACACGTTGACGATCCCACGATGAATGAGGGAAATTAGCTGGAGAGAACTGATTCAAGAACATTTTTTCCAGAATGTAATTCTATTTATCTTGTTCTAACTTTTATTTGCATTTTTTAAAACCTTTTACTTATAAAGATGTAAATTATTAATTTAATGGAATGTCATTTTGTTAATTTTTCATGTCCCACTGAAATGGAAAAAAATTCGAATGCGTTTTTTTTCAAAATTAGCATTTTTCTAGGAAGGGGCTTATCTCCTGTCCCCTTCAGTAATTAGCTTTGCTCAAATTGTTACAGTAATTTAAGATTTCTTTTACAATAATAAAAGAAAAATTTTCTCATATTCTGTCTCTATTTATCTTTATGCTTTTAATTTCCTAAGGTTTCCTACGTCTTATTGCTGAAAACGATCTTCATATGTTGTAAAATAAAATGGAAAATGCTAGTAGAATATAATATTTATCATATTTACGTTTTAATATTCACTAACTAGGTAACCGATTTTGTAAACAATAAATACGATAAGGTTTGACATTGGAGGACAGATGGCCTAGCGATTACCGAATGGAGGGCACAGCCGGTCGGCTCTGAACAGGACCTCAGACTCACTTTTCTGAATTCATTAGAGCTATAAACGGATTCCGACTATATTTGGAGTGGCCTATATTTGGACGGAGACTATATTTAGAGCGGTATAACAGACGTAACTGATTGCGGATAGAGTAGAGCGTCAGGATATGCAATCCGGCGCGGCAGGTGAGCCTCTTTTTGTACGAGTGTGAGAACTTCCTTAGCTGCCTCGCGTTAGATGTTTTATGAATTTCTTATATCGCAATTTTCTCTTCCCATACTTTCACATTGAGCGATTTTTAGTCATTTTTTTTCATAATTTCTTCTTTTGTTTCTTTTAGTTTAATGGAGCCTTAGTATATCTTTATCGAATTCTGAACACAATGATTTCTACTTCTTTTTTACCGAACCTTAATTATATCTCATGAAATATATCTAACCTGTAAGGCTTTAAGAATACGAGTTAAAAAAAATAGGTTTCTAGATTATACTGTGTTCCGGAAACCTAAATTGATATGTTTCCAATGATACTAAAATGGTTAGTCAATTCTAATTTTTAAAAAAATATATAATTTTTTAAAAAGGGATTACAGATGAATTCCTTCAACTTGTTTTCCTGAAAAGTTTTAATTTCAATTTTTCTGCCATTATCTATAAATTGTAGACTTGTCACCTAGTGAAAATTGTTTACTTGTCTATTTTAACCGATGAGCGTCTTTGTTCAAAATTATTAGAACTAAAATTGGTCGTCAACTACAAACTATTGTCAGTGAAAAATTATGATGAAATATATCTCATAATCATTTTTATATATTATTTATATATTATTATTTATAATGTATTTGGATTCATCACCGTAATTAGTTATTATTCTTTCTCCCTTATTATATAGACTTTTCAGTTTAATTTTAGGTGTACCATTCGTTTTGGCCATTCGGCCATCCTCAGAGCTGAAATGCGATTGAAAATTATATTCTTCTATATAAAATTATATTTCTTTTTTTTTTTTTTGGTATTGGATTATTTCATACAGCCAACTATGTGGTTTGGAGCTCTATAAATTAATTTTTTTAATAAAAACACCATAACTAATGCCCTGTCATTAAAAATTAGGTATCTTTTAACACGTGTACCTCACATACATTCTAATTTAAAAAAATAAATGAATTAATTAATTTACTGTCAACTACCCCAGTACGTATAGAGGTACCAAGTGATGTACAGTGGATACTTGTAGTAAATTAAGTTATTTTATTTTTTTAAACAATTACAATCTATGGGGGTAAAAAAATGCCTAATTTTAAATAGCAAGCCATTAGTTATTGTGTTTTTATAAAAAAATGAAATTTATAGAAGAATCTAATTTTCAATTGCCTTTCAGCACTGAGAATGACCTAAATGTATGTTGATATAAAATAAGTAACATGTGTTGAAACTAAATTAATGGTCATCTTTTAATCCTCATGTTAAAATTGATTAGTTATAGGAATGAATAAAAATATATTATATTATTGGATTTATATTATATTAAATTTGACACATTAGAAATATATTATATTGCTAATAATGTAGTTATTATTATGCTGGAGTTAAATTCAATTATACGAGTCCTTAAAGTACACAAAAGAAATAAATAAAACCGAGTTATTATCTTTCTAGTTTTTTTTTTTCTCAAAACTATAACAACAAAAATAAGCTGTTATCTGTTTTCATTTACATGTATTTTACTCTAAATCAGTTGTATGCTTCTATAAAAGAAACGTTCTTTTTTATTGGTGTATTGTCTCTAAGTAATTTAAAAAAATAATTATCAGGTGATGAAGTGAATTTCTCGTCTTGATTACTTTTACGTGAAGAATTTAAATCAATGTCAATTACGAGGGGAGAAGTGGAAGTATACAATGGCATTAGATAATGTAGCTACCTATCAACGGAATTTACACTGGCCAAAACGTGAAACGAAGAGAAAGTTTTGACTACTGCCGCGTGAGCAATAGATCACCGCCCGCTGCTTGTTATCCTCTTGCCAAATGCTCACCTGGAAACTGGTAGAGACATCTGTTGTTTGCGGTGAATATGTCATTTTATAAAATTTAAATCAAAAGTACGTAGATGTCATCTAAAGATTGATTAAAAATGAGTTGCGGGATGGCCGAGTGGGCAAATACGTGTTGTTGAAAATACATGTTGCACTGACAAAATACGACTGGTAACCCGAAGATAGCCGGTTCAAGCTCAAAACCCGGAGCCGGGATACCTCGTATAGCCTAACCGGCGAGAAAGGGGACTAAAAAAAAAAAAGATTAAAAATCTTTATCCACAGGCCAAGCGGACTAAAGCGTTGAAACACGGACATTTTTTTTTTACTTTTTTCACAACTTGGCATTCCCCTACTTCACGTGATTCTAGAATGCCGTATATATCGGAAGATGAACAAAAATGGTTTATTAAAAATCAATGCTCAAAACAGAAAGAACGATGTAGGTTATGATAGAAATGATGTCTGATACCAGCTGGATCTGTGATCCGTTAACAGTATAAGCTGTGACCAGTGATTTAAATCGATGATAAAAATTTCTATTTTTTTTCCAATAACCATAGTTATTCATAAGAAAAAAATAATTTTTCAATAGTACAAGGCCTTGTCAAATGTAAAATTGAAAAATTTTGGGGACAAAAAATGCCAACTTATAATAGTGTAAACCATACAGTTATTGGCACTCAGTACAGTTATTGACACCCCAACTTAAACTTAAAGAAATAGGATAACAAGTCCTAATTTTATTATAAGATATACATGAGTCAAATGATTGAAAGGTCCTCTAAGTCATCTATGAAGTAAGACTTTAAGAAACTAACCATAGGGAAGATTCCACAATTAAATCGACCGGGTGCCAATAACTATATTTGACTCTTGAGTCTTTATAGATAGTGAGGATCTATAGGAAGTTTCTATTTGATCCATTAATAAAAAGTTTTTTTTTTAATTTAACCACAGAATGTAGTCTTAAGGGTGCCAATAACTGTACGGTTTACCCTATATAATTAATTTAAATAATTGTTAGGGAAACCATACATTCTTAGTTTACTTTCCAGCTTCTTGTTAGCAGACGAATCAAATAAGTCGATTGTATCATCTAAAAAATTATACAGTTCATTCCCATACTTAGGCAAACAAGACCGCAAATGTCGCTTATGATAGGAATTGATTTACTGAAGTTATGGCCCTGCATCTGGTTGGAATCCGACTATCCGTTTCTTCGTAATAGGATGATATTTTTGCATTCCTCAATACTCTAATGAAATCGGTAAATATCCCTAACGAATAACCTGGAAGGGCTTATTAAATAAATGGGAGTTTAATAAGATGAGTAAAAGTAAAGGCTTATTAAATAAATGGAGTTTAATTCGAATAATAAAAGAATTTTTTATGGGAATAAAAAAAAAATTTAATTATTTACTACTTACCTATGTGTATGTGTTCTCTGATGGTTCGTAAAAACTTCAGAAACAGAAGTAGATTTACTCGGATTTTAATTATTATAATAATAAGTAAAATTTTCATTTTCATTTTTACCAATCATTTTGAGAGGGACACCTAGTAGGTCCAATGTCGTGAGATAGTAGTCGCAATTACTTTGGAAAGTTAACATCAAGTAAATGTGGGGTTGTTACAGCTATTACTGTTATTCCGTGTGATACCTTCTGATGAGGGCCAATAAAGTCATTATAAAGATAATAATTAGATTTACTTTTCAATGCTATTATGGTACCGACAATAATAAACTTGTTTGGTTTCTTAAATTTTTTTTTAGGCACTAAACCTCCTAGCCACTGGGGCTGTTAAAGTAGTACTTTTGTAGTACAAAACTGTACTACAAAATATAGACTAAAATTGCAGAATAATATCAATAAAATGAAGAATATATAATGTGGGGTAAAACTTAGCAGAATATAAGGTTGTAATGAACCTAGTGGTTAACACTTAAAAAAATTTTTTTTTTATATATATTTAACATAATATTACTATTGTTTGTTTGTTATGGCTTAGAGGCGTAAAACCCTCAGGTCATCAACGCCTTTATATAACTATATAATATACATATATAACTATTGTAATATACCTTTTTTTTTTTTTTTTTTTTTTTTTTTTTTAATAAGGGCGTCAACCACTAGGGTCATCATCGCCCTTTATTTCTAATTTCTGTTTATATCTTATGATATAATCCTGTCAATTTTAGAAAGTCGTACAGTTTGTCTGTTACGTTGTCTTGCAGTATACTGTATAGATCGTTTGGTATGTCTAAAAGTGCTCTGTATTCTTCGTATGCACTGCATTCCGTCAAAAAATGCTTCACTGTCAGCGGACAGCCACAAGCCTGACAGTCGGTAGGGTCTTCGCGAGCCATTAAATATCCATGTGTCAAGCGCGTATGACCTATGCGAAGACGCGTCAAGATTACTTCCTCTCTGCGCTTACTCCTATTAGAGGACTTCCATGGGATCACTTCTCTTTTAATTTCATGTAATTTATTTTCAACTAAGTTCAACCACCTGTTTTCCCAACTTTGCTTTATTTTTTGCTTGTTGAGGGATAAAAAGTCCGCTGCTAGAACCCCTCGATAAGGAGTACCATCTGTTATAGCTTTTTTGGCAGCCTGATCCGCTAATTCATTGCCAACTATTCCGCAGTGACTTGGAACCCATACGAAGAATACAGTGCAATTGTTTGTCACGCCCGACTTTAATGAAATTAGGATATTTTGAACTATAGGATTTAAAGAGAAAACATTTTTTAAGCAGATTAAAGCGGAAAGTGAGTCAGTGCAAATAACTATGTTTTTCTTTGTGTCCTGTATAACATTTAAACTTTTATGGATTGCGACGATCTCCGCAGTAAAGTTGCTACAAGTAGCAGATAAGGAAAAAAGATGCTGCCTATCATTGCATATTATCGAGGCTCCTACTCCTATAGAACTCTTAGAGCCGTCGGTGTAAATGTAGTCAGCGTCACCCAGTTTGTCTTTTAGTTTATGGAATTCGTTTTTGTATATTAGTGGTGATGTGCTATTTTTAAGTAGCCTAGTGAGAGAAAGGATAATTTTTGGGGTAGGTAGTCCCCAGGGATGGATCGGAGATGTTACAGTCTCATGGAATATGGGTAAATCAAGGTCTAGGTCCAATAAGGATGCTGCAACACGGACTGGAAAGGATGTTCTCTTCTTTAAGGAAACTTGTTGCTGGGATAAGACCTGTTTATTGGGGAATAGGTAATTCAAAGGATGATGGTGGGTTGAGAGGATTTTAACTAAGTATTTGAGACCGAGTTCTTGTCGTCTTAGGTCTAGTGGAGGTACGCCAGCTTCAACACAAAGACTACTAGAAGGGCTAGAACGAAAAGCACCGGTTGCTAACCTAAGACCCGTATTCTGTATAGTTTCCAGCATTCTTAGGGCTTGAGTAGAAGCTGAGTTGTAAGAACAGCAGCCGTAGTCCAATTTAGATCTTATAAGAGTTTTATACAGCGTTAACATACTGGCTCGATCTGCACCCCAACTGGTGTTAGAGACTATTTTTAACAGGTTTAAGGTGCGGAGGCAATCTGCTTTTAATAGTTTTATATGTGGAGACCAACTGAGAGTTCGATCAAAAGTTAAACCAAGGTATTTGATTGTGTTGGAGTAAGAGATTTGTTGACCGGCTATGGAAAGTGATGGTAAAATATGAGGTTGTCTTTTACTGAACAGGACTGCAACTGTCTTAGCTGTTGAAATTTTGAAACCGTTAGTACTAATCCAATGATTGACCTTGTTCAAAGTGCTTTGAATATCTTCCTGCAGCTGTGTTAATTGTTTCCCTTCCGCATAAATTACTAAATCGTCAGCATACAACATAGCTTTTACCGGCGGTTTAACTTCGTTCAAGACTTGATTAAAACCAAGACAAAAAAGTGTCGCACTTAAAACGCAGCCTTGAGGTACGCCGTTCTCTAATTCGAATTCTTCAGAAAAGCTGTTTCCAATTCTAACCCTGAATCGTCTGTTTGTTAAGAAATTTTGTATGAACAAGATCATGTGACCGTTTATTCCCATGTTAATCAAATTGTCAATTATTAGCCTTCTCCATGTCCTATCAAAAGCATTTTCCACGTCAAGAAAAACCGCTAATAATTTACTTTTGTTTTCGAAGGCTTCTAAACATCCGTCTCTAGGCGCACCAGATTATCATTAGTACTTCTACCCTTCCTAAACCCACTTTGCCATGCCGGTAATAAATTTTTGGATTCAAGATACCATGACAGACGATTGCTTATCATTTTTTCCATCAGTTTACAAATGGAGGAGGTGAGTGAGATCGGTCTATAGTTCTTAACATTACTGGGATCTTTATCTTTTTTCAAAATAGGAATAGTAATGGCGGATCTCCAAATGTTTGGAAAGCTTCCGGACAAAAACAGTTTATTTAATATCGCCAAAATTATATATCTATTAGCTGGACATAAATTTTTGATCATCCCAATGCAGATTTGATCAGGGCCGGGTGAAGAATCTTTTCTAGAATTCAAAGCAGTAAGAAACTCTGTCATGGAAAAGGGGAGATTCAGAGGATCAAGTGGATTATTAGAAATAACTGGCGGTACTGATTCTACTTGATTTTTTATACTGAGAAAATACGGTGAAAAGTTTGCTGTTGATGAAGTGGTATAAAAATGTTTAGCCAATGCGTTTGCTAATGTTATAGGGTCTGTATCATAATGATCTTGGTTTTTCAGATATTTTATTTGGGGAGAAAGGCCATAGCCCTTAATCTTTCTAACCGTTTCCCAGAAAATGACAGGTGGTGTGTTAGAGCTGACTTTAGTAAGAAAATTTTTCCATGATAATTTTTTACTCTTTTTGACTATATACCTAGCATGTCTTCTCGCGGATTTGTATATTTCAAGCTTTTCGGATGATGGTCTTTGCAGAAATTTTCTCAAAGCTTTCTTTCTTGCTTTTGTAGCTTTTTCACATTCTTCTGTCCACCATGGAACAGGGACACGACTTTTATTTTTTCGGTTGGAAAAGGAGGTGTATGGAATCGTTTCTCCAGCCGCGCTCAGTAGCCTACTATTTAGATCTGCGATAAGGTGATCAGCATCACTTTCGGACATATCAATATCGTTAAGATTTACTATCTCTTGGTACCGCGACCAATCCGCTTTTTTAATGTTCCATTTGTTATGTCCCCGGATAGTTAAGCATTTTTCGGATGTTCTAAAAATTATTGGAAAGTGGTCGCTGCCATGCGTATCATCTAAAACGAACCAGTGAGTTGTCGGCTGTAACTGGGGGCTGGTAATGGTGAGGTCTATTGTTGAAAGTTTTCCGGATCTGGTGGACATATGGGTTTGAGAGACATGGTTATTTATAACGCTTAAGTTACATGTATCAAGAAATGTTTCTACTAATTTTCCCCGTTCATCCAGGTGGTCACTACCCCATAGAAGATTATGAGCATTAAAATCCCCGGCTAGGATTACAGGTGGTGGTAGTGAATCAACCAATTCTTTTAACTCTCGTACTGTAAAAGTACTCCCGGGTGGGAGATAGACAGAACATAATGAAAAGGGATAGGGTTGTGATAATATTCTTATTGATATCGCTTGCAAATTAGAAGTGCAATCAATATCAACAAAAGGGATATCATTCCTAATTAAAATGCAAACCCCTCCGCAAGCTATTCGCCCAGCTGTATAGTCCTTTCTCCTAATAGCATAACCCCGAAATTCGATATTTGTATCATTTTTTAGGTTGGTTTCCTGTAGGCAAGCAATAGAACAATCGTAAAAACTGAGCAAATATTTAAGTTCATCTCTTCGATGGTTAAAACCGTTTAAGTTCCACTGGAGTATGTTCATTTGAATGAGAATACTTTAGCCATACCTTTGTTAGTGATATAGGCACGTAAGAAGGGATGAAGGGAAATTAAAAGACAAACTTTACTTGAAAAGGCGTAAAGAAAAGGTGTTGATATAACATAATTTGTAGTGAAAAGAATTAAAAGTAAAAGATAGATAGCTAAGAATGAATATGTATCAGTGGTGTAATAAAGGTCCATCATATATAGCAATATTATATAAGAGAGTATCAAATGAAAACAGAAAAATATAACTCTGATAGTAAATAAAAGGCTAATGATAAAAATAAATAATATTCTGAAGACAGTCAATCGTGCTTTTGATGACATAACTAATAATGTAACGATGAGAAGAACCAGAATGTTTACTAATAGCATAGAAATTTTAGATTAAATTTATTACAAAAAGTGTAATGTAACTGTGTTGGAATAAAAAATAAAAATAAAAGTTCTAAGAATTACAGCTAAGAATTCTTTTTGCCTACTTTAGGTTTTGGTTTTGATCCAGTTTTAGAGGGTTTTTTTTGGGAGGTTATAGTACTTTGGTCACTTATAGATGAATTGGTTGATGCTGTCCTATTTCTTTTTAGATTTGCATCCGAATCCGGATTTTTTGACAAAGAGTGTTGTTCAATATTGTTTTCACAAGAGACAGTTTGTTCATTAACGCTAACGACTGATTTATTTACAGAAAAATTCTCCTTCACAGGCAAATTAACGGCTATCTTTTCAGATTCCAATATGCTCGTTTTCGTGTTGTTGTTCATTAAGTTAGATTCTAGGAAGGCTATTTTTTTGTATAGCATATCAACAGTGCTAGTAAGTTTACCCATCTGATCTAGTAGGGCCTCGGTGATTTGAGGAGTGGGGGGAACGGTCGGCGGAGCTCGTACTACTTCGGCAGCTGTCGGCGATCGCTCCTTGTTAATCGGTTCCTGTCTACTAATAATTAGTTCTGCTTGTCTATAAGAAATTTTTTCTTGCGCTCTGAGATTTTCTATTTTTTTCTCTCTTTCATACACAGGACACCTAGTATAAAACGCTGGATGATGATGGAGGCAATTAACACATTTAGGGGAATTTTGGCAATGATCCGAGTTGTGTGTGTTTTCACCGCACTTTCCACAGTTAATAATGTTACAATTTTTCTTCGTGTGCCTGTATTTGTAACAGTTAAAGCAAAGAAGTGGTTTAGGTTCATAGGGTCTTATTCTAATGGACATAAAGTCTAATAAAACTCTTTCTGGGAGTTCACTTTTTTCGAATGTTAGAATTAATAAAGGTGTCGCTCTGTTTTCCTTATTTATTTTTTTAAAAATCCTTTTTACATTCACGACACCATACTGCTCGAGTTCGGAAACTATTTCATTCTCAGAGCAGTTTAGTAGTTCACGTACGTAGGCTACACCACGGGAGAAGTTAAGCGATTTATGTAATTGAAATGTAACTGGAATTCCTTGAAATGATTTTACGTTACTTAAATTTAAAAAGTCCTTTTCATTATTCACTGTAAGTAAAGTGGACCCATTTTTCAAAAAATTTATATTTATTTGTGGACAATAACTTTTAATAAATCGGCAGACACTAAAAGGGCTAAAATCTTTAAACGTTTTATTTAAGGAATTTGTTCCTAGACTCATTATGAGATACTTATTGGACCACTTTCCCTTAGTTTTGAAAAAAGATTCCTGAAGGTCAGGAGGTTTAGGGTCTAATTCGCACATGTTTTACCTAACCTAATCTTACTTTCTAAGCTTAAAACCTAAATATTTCCTTTTAATCTACTAGACTAATATTAAATTGATTCTATTTTTACTAAACAACTAATTGACTTCAACAGGAGCAACTATTCACTTCGGCTTCTAATTTTATATGGTATTCAAAATTAATAGATTAAACAAATAATAATAATAAAATTAAAATAAGTAAATAATCATTAAACTATAAAGAAAACAAAATAATAAAATTATAAACAAAAATAGGGGGTACTCCCTGCTTGCAGAGAATAAGCCGGGCGGCAACAGAAAGACACAGTTAATCCTCTTCTCAAAGCTGCCGAAACTTCAAACAACGCAAACCGCGATCTGAACTCTACCGCTGCTGAAGCAAGACTGGTAATATACCTTTAACTCAAGGAAAACATCAACATTTAGATAATCGAAAGAATCAGATTAAAATATGCGAAGTAATTGAAAAATAATGTACCTGATTTATTTATTACTAGCTGTATAACCTGTTTCACCCGGGGAATTTCATTTTTCTAATAAACATGAACAAATGCAAAGTCAGATCATAACGATTTCTATAACAATAAAGAATACATCCAGAGATTGTCTGAAGCTTTGCAATTTTAATATGGACAGGTGTTCGCACCTGGTATGAGAGAACCACTGAGCGAATTTGGAGAATTTAGGACAAACAGTATGAATTTCTAGAAAAAACAAACAGAATTTCATCTTTATTTATATAGATTGAAGCATACAAAGTATATTTTTTTGATCAGCATCCGAAATTTACCCCATTCGAATCACGTGCCTGATAATACATTTGAAAGACCAAAAAAAAAATATCTCCTTTTCTAACTATATAATATACTATGAACATATTAATTTCATATCTAAATATCGCAAGAAGATGGTTACAACTCGAAAAACCGTTTTTTCGTTAATTTTCGAATAATTCGAACCGTGATTTTTGGATAATCCCATTTAAAGTTTGAACTCCATTCTCAATTTCACCATGTACCCACAAACAGTGACTAGGGGAAATAGTCTTTGCTCACAAATAGTCTACTATTTATATATTACATTACATATTGTGACTCAAAATTAACCTCTTCCTGCGTTAAATCGATGATACACCCTCCCCTCCCCCCCCATTCCATAAAAGAATATAGTAAATTCACCTTACGCGAATGGAACTATTAATACTATTGGGACTATATTCTGATATTATAGGTTTTGTCATTCTGATTCCAACGGTATGCATCTCAAAATTGATATATTTCGAGTTGTGACCATCTTCTCAGCGAGGTGTGATATGATGTCTTTTCATTTATATTTCTTGACCCGTTTCAGTTCCTGATTAATTTATTTTGTGTTGGATAAATGTTTCTTTTGTGGAATAACATTGTTCGTATTATACTCAGTTCACGCGAGAATGTGGTCGATGTCCATTAGTTTGAATTAAAGAAGGTTTTGGTGTTAGAAGTTTCGTTCATAATTAAAGATACTGAGAAAATGAACAGAAATCAGGTAACAATCCGTATCATTTTTGTTTTTCACAAAAGTATTTGCAATTTTTTTAATTCAAAATTGAAGCGTGGAAATGCATAAGGGTCTAAGTGCAAAAAAAATAAAACAAAGTTTTTTTGCCAAATTGTTATATGTTCCAAAGCCATTCTTCAAAAATGGGTATAAGCAATGTTTTGTTGTTAAAAAAGAGTTCATTGAACGTATGATAGATAGCATGGGTGTAAGCACTGAATGTAGTTCGTTAGTTGAATGTAGGTTTGAGGGTATAAGTCACATCATTTCTGTAAAACTTTCCTAAGGCACTTATACCCTTATGCGTTTCCATGCTTCAATTCTGTCTGAGTTTTTAATTTAGTTACATTTTAGTAGATTAACGGGGCCCTCCGAATATAAAATTGAGACCGTTTCCTATCAGAAAGTATAATTAATTACATGTAGTACTACTCAAGATCTATAACTCTGCAAACAATTTTAATATTTAACAGTTATGATTTAGCTAATATAGCCAGGAACACACATCTTTAAACCGCCCGGTAAATACCGATATTTACATTAATTACCAGATGAATGCGTTATGTTTGCCAATTATTTTTATTTATTATTATGTTTAATCTTAGCTCTAGAAGTTTTCCTTTTAATCCTTTATGTTTATATTATTCTTCCAATTTGGTTTATTTTAATCTTGATCTAAGGCTCTTAAGCCCATAAAATGTATAATATTATTTTGTACCGAAGGGACTTGTCCCGGAACAATCAATAAAGAATTTATTTATTTATTTATGACGATAATTAGGGTTCAGAATGCTATGCTACTAGATGATATGCTCAACCAGACTTCTGCCGTAGCGGATCCTTCTACCTGCGCCGTACAGTGGCGGCCAAAAAGTGGAAAAAACTTTATATCTCCAGAACGGTTTGTCATATCGAGATGGAAATTGTTTTATTCGCTTAAGAATGGAAAATTACACTAGGAAAGCAACTAAATTTAAAAATTATATTATTTATGTATATATAATTAAAGAGGAAACTTAAGAACGGATATTTTAAATGATTAAAAAAAATAATTGAACTAACTTTTAACTTAATTTAGCTACAGATAAACAAAGACATTGATGACCTCAGGGTTTTATGGCTTTTAAACTTCAATAAACAAATAAACTTAATTTAGCTAATTTTACTTTGATTTAACTCAATATTAATTTAAATTTCCTTTAAGATAGCATTTTTTTTTTTTTTTTTGTCAGCTAATGTCTTGCAACTTTTTATAGGGAAATATTGAGACCAGTGTCCTTAATCGCCTTTCTAATCACCTCATACTGATATTTAGGCAGCTTTGACTGGATAAAAACAGCTCGACCAGAACCAGTGTCGAAAATTATACTTCAACTATTTTTCTCTGGGAGGAGGCTGAACCAGCTGTCAACTTTCATTGAGTATTACACTAAACATATTATATTTCAAATTAAAAAAAAATTAAACTGTAATTGTGTAGGTATGTTGCGATGTGATTCAATGATTTTTAAGTAAATTGGAGGCAGTCAAGTTAAGGGTATTTTACTTCTCGTGATTTTTTTGGGCGCCGCGAATTTTTTCATATAAATGAAAATAACTACCCAACAGGTAAAAAAGGTAAATGAAATGAGAGGAATGTATTCTCTGATATATCCCGGTCCTTAATCAATCCCTGCTATCTTAAGCCAGGATAAGGCTTTATCTATAATCATGCCTCAAATTAGTTATATTGTGCGAACGATTTTCGCTTATTTAATCGTTTATATTGGATGGATACTGTTATAATGTGGAACGTCTATGTACGCCCATAAAGGTTGTAAAACAACCATCACTGAAATGTGCTGTAATTTGCTCAAAATAGTTTTATTTTAAAAAAATTACATTTTTACAACCACGAAAAAACCTTAAATTTCTGCTCAAAATTTTTTTTGATAAGAAAGGAACCAATCGCTTTTATTTTTTGAATATTCAAGAATGAAAAACAATAAAAATTACCTTGAGATATGAACAGTGGATTTTGGTTTTTTTCCCTCGTATGCCACACTATGCGGCGCGCCACGAAAATTTTCACAAAAATTACAATAATTACCGAACAGGCAAATAAAGGCAAAAGATATCAGAGGAATATATTCTCTCATATATCCCGGTCCTATATCAATCGTTGCTACCTTAAGCCAGGATAAGCCCCAAACTATAATTAGGCTTCAAGATAATTATTTTGTGTGAAAGATTTTCACTCTTATAAAGTGGTACGTCTGTATGTGCACATAAAGTCTGTATAATAACTATCACTCAAATGTGCTAAAACTAGCTCAAAATATTTTTATTACAAAGTGACATTTTTTTCCTAGTTTGCCCCACTGCGCGCCGCTCCATGTCTGCCGCCATTAGTCTTCTTCATCTTTTCCATTGTTCATACCACCTTATATCCTTCAGTAGCTCTAAGATATTCTGTCTAATTTCAATTTAATTCCTCATGACGGCGTAACTGACCCTTCTTATCCTAGAAAATCCTTGATAAATCCACTCTTACCATAAACTTGTTGTATACATCGTGGTATATATTTTTAACGTTCTTATAAATTAATCGGACAGTTTCAGAATGTCGGACAGTGTAGAAACCATCAAAAAAGTTATTTCGCTAAGTAATGTTTATATTAATAGTAACCATTTTACTGTGGGTATCCTTCACCCAAATTACTAGCAGAGCAATGCTGAAAAGACACCAAAAAAATCAGTATCCATAAAATAAAACAGCCAACACAAAGGAGCCTATCGGTTCTCCAGTTTATATTGATCCCATTGATTGCTTAGCATTCTGCTCGGGGTAGCGCAGTGAATTTTGTCCATGTTGTGGAGTGCCAAGGGTTTTAGAATGCCGATTAGAATTTTTAGTTTTAGAATGCAACTGGTGCCTGATACTCTCTCACTGGACAGTAATAGCGATCTGTATTCCAGGCGGGTCGGCTCCGTTAGATCGGGACTGGCATAGCATCAGTCGTTCGGGGTTTGCTGTCCTCTGGTGTAACCTTCGGCTCCGCTATGTCTTACGTTACGGCACCGGGGTACTATGAAGGCTGCATTGGAAAAACAAAACTTTTCTAACTTTGTGAAAGTGAAAGAAAATAGTATTGTTCATTGGTTCTTATTATAACTATTCCTCGAGCTATATCGATAATTACCCCACTTTAACTAAAAAAAAAAAATGAATAAAAACAACTGCCAAGTAGAATCTTTCAGAAGCGGTTATTGCATCATTGTTTACGAATTAGAAAACTGCTTCTTAGAGAGAAAAACTGTGCGGAAATCGATTAACTCAATATTGCACCTTAGTAGCAATGATTTATTGTTTTTAGTACATTTAGCTGTAAAAACTTTTAGTTCGGGATATCTGGGGATTTTAGTTCGATTGAGTGAGGAAATAAATACTTTGTTTATTCTTGTAAACTGTTGCTGTATACTTGACGATTGGTCGTTTATTGAAGCTTTTTTGGTCAAATTTATACTTGAACATTTGTGCACCGAATCTGTTATCTATTTGCCTGTCACTTTGATTTTAGACTAGATTAATGCCTAAACGGTCAAGTAAGTTCAAGCCCCTTCATTTTACCCCCAGGGTAAAGACGAACTTTTCTCATTTACGGTAGTGATGAAGCGAAACAATAATTTTTTTTTACTTTATTACTTATTACTGATAGCTGTTGCGTAGGGTATATATCTTTTAGAACTAGGCTTGGAATGCAAGTAACAGACAAGCTGGTCTTCTATTTATTTCCCTTTTCCAGAATAAAAATGTACAGACTTTCTAATGATTTCTCTTCATTTAAGTTTCAAGTAATTCCTAACTACTTTATTAGCTTCATTTATTTTATCACGAAAAAAGAAAAGGATTTTTATTAAATACATTAAGAAATGACAATATACCTTTCATCGATTTGGTGTCTAAAACTTTATAAATACATAATTGTATTAATATAAAGTTACTTAGCTTAATATAAAGGAATTGGGTATTTTGAGAACGGTTAATTTTTTTACTTTCACTTACCTATATATGAAATATATAGTAAGTGGAAGTATTGCGATCGTGAAAAAATTCGACTTCCGGTTTTCAACGGAAATACACGTTTTGGGGTCCCCTGAGTCGAAATGACCAAGTCCCGCGAAATGGTCTGTGTGTGTGTGTGTGTGTGTGTGTGTGTGTGTGTGTGTCTGTGTGTGTGTGTGTGTGTGAACAGACTAGCTCAAAAACTATAAACCGTGCGATCCTGAAATTGGGTATTTAGTGTAGGTATATGCCCGCGATGTGACAGCATAAATTTCATCAAAATTACTTAAAGGGAGGGGGTACTTTACTTAATAACTTTTTAGGTTTTTTTCGATTTTCTCAAAAACGGCTCTAACGATTTTGATTAAACTGAGTATTTCATCTATTTATATGCCCGAGATATGACTGTAAAAATTTCATCAAAATTGATTAACCGGAGGGGGGACTTTACTTAATAAATTTTGTAACCTTCTCACGTGTTTTTTTTATTTACTCTAAATCGGCTTTAACGATTTTGATCAAACTGGGTATTTGATGTATTTATATGCCCGAGATATGACTGTAAAAATTTCATCAAAATTGATTAACCGGAGGGGGGACTTTACTTAATAAATTTTGTAACATTTTCACGTGTTTTTTTGATTTTCTCAAAAACGGCTCTAACGATTTTGATTAAACTTAGTATTTGATCTATTTATATGCCCGAGATATGCCTGTAAAAATTTCATCAAAATTGATCAACCGCAGGGGGCACTTTACTTAATAAATTTTGTATCATTTTTACGTGCTTTTTTTATTTACTCAAAAACGGCTTTCACGATTGTGACCAAACTGGGTATTTGATGTATGTATATGCCAAATATGTGATAGCCAACATTTCATCAAAATTGATCAACCGAAGGGGGGACTTTACTTGATAAAATTTGTATCATTTTCACGGGGTTTTTTTATTTACTCAAAAACGGCTTTAACGATTAATAAAAATAAGATATGAATGTAGAAAAATGTGTCACTTTGGGAAATGATATTTAACAAAACACGTCGATTTCTTATCTAAGTAAGTTGTTAAGTGAAAGTTGTGTGTTGCGCGCACGCACCAGATTTTTTTTTTTTTTTTTTTATCACAAAATGATTTTTTTTGGTTTCGTGTTAAATGTTAAATTAATAGCTTCCATTCAAAAACCTGTAAATTTTCAGATTCTAATGGCCCTGTAACATTGGAATGCGGCCCTTTTTGAATGAAAGTGATGAATTGAAACCAGAGTGGGGCAAAAAGAAGTTGAACTACAAATTACAAAACTACTGACACAGTAGTTGGGAAGTTGTTGAAACTATAACTACTTTTGTAATTTGTAGTTGAAGGACCGCAACTACAACTACTGTAGTTTCAAAAAAGTAGTTGCATTTTTAAAACTACAAGTAGTATTTGCAACTGTAATTATGGGCCTGAAACTACAACTACTTTTATTGATAACGAGTAATTATCGATATATAGTATTATCGATAAGGAGTATATCAAATGAAATTCAGCTAATATACAAAACATGGGATTGATCTAGAACCTAAGGTTTAAAAAAAATAATTGACTGCCGGAAACCATGGAAAAAAATTGTATTACGTATATGTATTGTTCTATTTTTAAAACAGATTATCAACCATAATGGAGCCCACTTATCTATGGAGTATTTATCTAAACAAAAATAAAAATAGCAAAAACATGTGATTTAATTAGACGTTGCTTAGCAAATGTAGTTGCCGCTCTAAAACTACATTTACAACTACTTATTGTATTTGCCATTTCCAACTACTTTTTCCCAACTACTGTAGTTGTAGTTTTAAATTACAACTACTTAACTGGTAGTTAAAAAATAGTAGTTTCGCACTTCCAACAACAAACTAGGTGTTGTTGTCTGTGTAGTTAATTACAAATGTAGTTAACTACTGCCCAACTCTGATTGAAACACAAAAGACACGAATTCCCAAAAAAGTCATTTTGTAAAAAAAATGGTGAAGAACCCTTTCATAAATGAACGATTCAAATATGAAATCAACATTGACCCGAGGATTACCCAGAGGGGGCTCTTGGAGCTCATTAATATTTCTCCGTCCTGTTTTACACCTAAATTATTAAATAAAAAATCTTTAAAGAATTGCAGTTGTAAGAAAAACATTCAAGATTGATTTAAACGTGAATTGAAAAATGTTTGTATCATTTTATATCCATAAGAAATAGTTGAAATAGAGTAGAATAAAAAAAATTATCAGTTTTATGAATACCTATGTAAATATTGTAATGTCATGAAATAAATTTTTAAAAAGTTATTTAGAGCTAAAAAACAATAATAAATCTATGGCTTCGTAGACGCCACTCTTGCTAATCAGACAGTTATTATGAAATTTTCATTATAAATATAATTACAATTTTTATCAAGAACCCTATAAAAGGGTGTTCTTTATCAAAATTTCAGATTATTCAGATCAGATTATTATAATTTTTTTCGATGTTTGCTGTTATTTCTGAGATGATGATAAGTTTCTTTATTCCCACACCATATATTTGATATTCCATGTTTTCAATTTTATGTTATTTGATAATTTGCACCAGGAGCTTGTGGTTTTTCTTCCTCATCCATTTTGATTTTAAATGATGTATGCACCCTTTTGTTCAACAATTATGCCGACGAGTAAGGAGATGGAAGACCTTACTGTGACCTTGTCTGGAATAACTTGGTGGCTCGTATCGAAAAAAACTTTCAAGGTTTTGTTTAAAGGCACCCTGGATCGGATATCGTATCCCTGCTAATGAATTTGTGCCCTTTATGATGAAGTCACAACATTATATGAGTATGATGCTCAGTCCTACATTCCATTTTTTATTGCCAAAGGCATGATAAAAACAGTACGCTATAAATCTAAAACTGCGCTTTCTAATGATTCTTTTTTCAATGATGTGAAACATCTATTGGCACGTCTCGGAAGAAAATTGTATTACTCCCCACCCGACTTCTTCTTTTTGTGCGGGCGCGACTTCATCGCTTTTCTTTAGGCCATTCATTACGATCAGCTAACTGTCTGCGAGGCATGCGGAATCCAATTTTTCCGTTCATATACATGTAGGTGATAATAGCTGAGCTGATTTCTCATTAACATTTTTCCGTTCCTAAGCATATAACATAAAAATCCGTGCCTAAAGTTTCCATCCTGCCTAAGACTTCCAGATTAAAGTTTTATGTATTTTTCTATCTATCTCAAGAGGAAATGAAGTAAAATTGAAATTAAGTGTATTATCTGAAATTAATACCCTATATTTTCTTATTTTTTGTTCTCTTATTATTCTACCTCGTTTTTTCTTGTTCATTACAGACATTTAACCTTTTTTTTTTTTTTATTCAATTTATTTCAACCTGTATATTTGAGTACATTTAGCTACCGAGGTACTCAAATATACAGGTTGAAATTTCTTACAGTTGGTTTATGTTGCATGTAAGCATAACATGTAAAAAAATGAGATTTTTGTCAACTAGCCCACCAGAGATATTAGAGCCTAAAGTTAACAAAAAATTAAAAAATGTGAAGTTTAAAAATTCATCAAAAAATGAGGTGAAGAATATACGGGTTAAGAGTACTTTTAATGAAAACTACTTAGTAGGTTTATTGTCATGCAAAAAATCAGCTTTGGCCTAAATTCCCTTTTACTCAAAAATTAACCTCAAGAACGGTGTTTTGAGAATTTAAAGCAGTTGTTTCCAATAGCACTTTTCAAGTATTGGACTTGGAAAATATTCAAATAGTAAAGAGAACACGAAAGATAGAACAGACTTTAAGGAAAATAATTGTGTTTGACTTATTAATCTATGAAGAAAATGAGTTTTATCTGAGAGCTTAAAAGGTGAAACAAAAATGGCTGCCATTTTGAAGCGGTTGATCCTAAAAATTTTTAAAAAAATTATTTGAACTACTGATTCCATACGTAATTGATGGTAAACTTAAAATATTTTTCTAAAATGATCGAGCAACCACCTTTGGACCACTTGATGTTGAATGACTGTACTGCTCATCGTTAGGTTATTATAAATTAAATCGAAGAATCTTAAAATATTGTAACGTTAAAAAAAAGACAAAATATATGGTTTGGAATGGGCTTATACTTATTGTTGGAACGAACTAACTGTTCGAAGAAACAGCCATAGCACGTGCTTGTGACTAAGATGTTCGAGTTCCATCTACGCCGTTCAACGAGGTTCCAGACTCTTCTCCTTACGACTTTAAGGAGCGATAAACTGGACAGTTAGTCTTAGTTCTGAAGAGCAAGTCATATGATTAAATCTGTGTTACGAAGTAATAATTTTTGTAACCTTTTTAATAATAAATTTTAATACCTGTGCACTCATATTTGAGTGGCATAGAACATTGTTTTTTTCGTTAAATAAAAGTTGTTAACTCACGTAAGTTTTACAATATATAATCATTTTAAAACGATTCTATGAAAACAGAGTATATCTCATTTGTTCATTTACACTTTGTGGTTTGTTGAGTAGGTTCAACGAAGCGCGAATAAACGTGCTAAGTAACACGTCTAACCTTCAACTGTAATTCAACAAGAACGTCATGATCTACTTATCAGTAGGTTAATTATATTATGATTTATTTTGATCCCCCCAAACAGATGTATGGGCCTAGAGATACCATTATGGCCACCTGTTGCGAACCTCCATAATGCCACGGTTCATGGCCCTAAAACGTGTGAGTGATAGCACAGTTAGATAGCGTGAGTGGGGGTAAGGAAAATTGATAACGAAACCGAAACCAGGAGAGAAACCTGAATGAGCGAAGACAATGTTGGCTTTCTTAGCCTGATTGAAAGAGTGATTGAAGATAAGTCACGTCTTCAAGATGGTCATTGTGAAGGGGAAAGGTCTGCTGTGGACGCTGCTCACGGAATGTGCATCTCATCTCGTCCAAGTCTGTCGGCGAAAGTAGTCTGTGCCGTATGGTAAAGTTAGTGATCAAAATATCTCATACATAGAATCGCCTTAAACTGTACAATCTGCGGTCCGTACGGTAAGCAACCTTTGTAACCTATGAATTGTGCGCCTGATGCTTCCGTTGAATGAATACAAGGTTACGGAACACTCGGCAGAACATCAATCAAACATCAAAGATGGTTATTTTTCTTTTTATTCCATTAATAATTACAATATGATCCATGAACAAAATGTTTTTTCAATTTGATCAGAATTCATTAAAAAAGAGGACACGAATTAAACCTTCCACCCCCAATATTTATAATATAAATCGTAATAGCACTTATGAGGACTTATCCTTCCTATACTTCTATTCGGGTTATGAACTTTAATTGTTTTAAATTTAATTGGAAGGAAATTCAAATCGGATAAACCGGTAAAAAGGAAATAATTACGCCCCATACCTATAATTGAAAATTTTATGAAGAATTAATCCTTGAAATTGAAGAATATGCTCCTCTATTCAATCAAATCGGACGACCGGTAAAACGGTAATGTCACCTCTCCTCTATGACATATGAACAAAAGTATTTAAAATTTCGTTGTGATTGAATAAATCATATTGAAAATTTACTAAACTTTGGTTTTAATCATTATATTTTTTTTGAAAAACTTCATTATCTCTGTCCTTCATTTTAAAATAGAAAATTGAACGCATAAAAGTCCAAGCATAGTGGAGTTAGGTTGTGACCGTAGAATTTTTTTGATGGAAAAATTTGTGGGTGTGGTCAAATAAAACAACACTGTATGTGCAACAACATATATTGTCCCGAAGTTTCGACCCGAGATTCAGATAAAAGTTTGGATCCGAGATAAAATTCAGATCTTCATCAGGACTGTCGATTCCACTCAGCGAATGCGTCGTTTGAGTCGTTCTATCTGAGATTTTTAATTGTAAAACCTGTTTAAAAAAAAAAAAAAAAAAAAAAAAAAAAAAACGTAATATTAATAAATTAAAAAAATATTGTTGAATGATCTATGGTCATTAAATCATTAAATTACAAATAATACCAAAACAGATATTCTTATTTTTTTCAAGATTTCTGTTTATTTTATTGCACTCCTATTTCTGCAATTATTACTACCACTCACCGACTGATAATTTATTGTTAGGAATTCATACTTAATTAAAATGTGAAGAAGTAAACAGCAAAGCTTTTTTTTTTCCCTTGGAAAGGTCAGAGGGTCTTTCATTATACTGATTTATCATTTCCTTCCTGTAGTATGTAGCAACTAAATTAATATTATTCAATTATTTAAAGTCTAATAATTATATTGTTTAACCGCTCATAAACATGCAAATATTCCACGAAATACTGGATAATGTACACTTATTAAATCAGTCCGAGATTATTATAGGTTAAAAAAAATTAAGAGAATAAATGGGGAAAAAAACATATCATTAGTGCAACACCAAACCAGCGAATCTGAAAATATATTCTATATATCTAATCTGTAATGTTATAAAATCAATATTAAAAAATAAATGGGGAGGGGTGGGGTTAGGTAAGCAATATTTGTTCTTTAAGTCAAATTATATCATAATTATTTAAGTCGACTATTTGTGACATTATTATTAAACTAAAAAATGAAAAAAAATGTCTTTTGTTTGCAGATTTTTATTGTATAAAGCAATACATGCTTGTACATTTTCTTGACATTTGCCAGTAGGCATTAAAATAAATAATATTTATGATAATAAAACATTATATGAATCAATATAACACACACATAAACCAACCATTTCGCTTTTAATAAATATTTATTACAGATAAATATTCAGAAATTTCCAACTTCTGAATAATAATCAATGCAAGATACCAATATATAAATATGTATACACGTACATACAATAGAATAAATTTTATAAATACTATTCAAATAATAAATATCAGATTTATAGATTCACTGAGTTCATAATGAAAAAAACAAAAAAAACATGACGCCTCATCAAGAAGTGTCGAGCCTAACCTGTGGTACAACAGGCTAACCTGTGGTAGATTGGAGATTACTGAAGACAGATGTGAGGAACAGGAATACGTGTCTGATACTAAAAAAATAAAATAAAATAATATCCAATATGAATTCGCACTGGTAATATATCACTGGTGTTTGGTCTAAAGGGGTTAAGTCATATAATGTGAAGCTTGACCGATTTACTAAGCTATTGAAAATCATTATAAATTCTTACTGATTGTATTGTTTTATTGCAGAATAATAAATGAAACTATATTCTTTTAATAGAAACTGTAATGAATTATGAATAACGAATAAATTATAGTTAATTATGAATTTTAAGAAGACGATTAAAAAAAATAAAAATATGACTTATGCACAAATATGAATGATATAAGGTTTTGAATTTAAACATTAAACATAAAATAATATTAGTTAAAAAATAGAAAGATATTGGTATAAACCAATGTATGAAATATGCCACATTTATTAGTTTACTTAAAAAAATCAGTAAGATAAATGTTCATATTTCCAATTAGAGGTTTTGATTCCACAACATACAGCGTTATTCATGGTTTGAATATGAGATTAAAATTTATATGATTTATTTTCAGATTCAATCGATCATGAAGTGGACCAACTATTTTCTTGTTTTCCTAAGATTTTCTTACAGTAATCATTGCGGTCTTTTTATTTTTTTTTTCTAATGAGGGATTGTAGGGAATCTTAAAAATGTCGCAAAAATATTGTAACATTAAAATAAAAACATATGGTTTATAAGTCCCAGACCGTTTGTTAGAACGAACTAACAGTTGGAACAAAATATCATAGAACGTGTTTGTGACTAGAGAGAGTGATTGGACAGTTTCTTCTTCTTATCTTAGTCTTTGATCAAAGAGAAGCTCAAGTCATATGGCTGGTTATATGTATGTTACACAGTAATCATTTTTGTAACCTGTTCAAATATTTGTGTATTTATAATTCGTGTGGCGTAGTAAATTGTTATTTTTCTTTTAATAAAAATTGTTAACCCACAGAAGTGTTAAAATATTATCAACTATTCACAGATTTTAATAATTAAATTGAGCTGGTAAAACAATCTGTCACATTTATTTATTGTCCTTTTTAATCAAAATTGAGTTATCGACATTTAAATAATTTAAGAAAATCACTATGCATGAGAATTATTTTTCCATTTCTGGTTTAAAAATATTAATGGAAGAATGAAAGACTATAGATCTTCATTCTTGTTAATGTGTAAAACCTATATGATACAATATGATATAAGGTATACCTTTACCTATATAATATAAGTATGTATGTACCTTATATATAGTTCACCTATTCAATACTTTATCTGTGTGTTATAAAAATCAATTCCTTCTTAAAATCTACAATGTAACATTACTGATTCATCCTTATGCGATATAGAAAGAACAGAAAATAAATATTTATTTATTTTAAATAATCATATCATTTTCATTGAACTGATTGTTTATAGCTTGTAGGATAACCTATAGTTTAACTTCTACACCTGTAGCCTCGATAAACATTTAAGATCCCGCCATTTATATCTACTACCGTTTTAAATTTAGGCCTTTAATTAATGACATACAAAACAGCTCTTAATTATAGCCTATAAATAATAGACTAAGCTTTCTTTTCATCTGGATTCTCGACTAATATTCGATTATCCACTAATTTCCTTTTATCCGATACATACTAATTTCCTTTCAGGCCTCTCCTCCCATTCAACCTAAAAATCCTGATTTTATTTTTTTTTTTTTATTCTAGATATTAATATACTGATACTTTCTTCAAATTAAGACTTTAAATCCTGTCAGAGATATGAAAGCCACAAGAACGTGGCCCAATGAAGAAAGATAACATTTTTTTACTCCAAAAATCCTAGATAAAAATTAAGATATCTATTTTCAGAAACATTAGTCGTGCTAACGGGTGTTCTTCGTGCGAGTTTACTATAACTCAAATGTCCTAAACTGGTTCTTTCTTGATACGTAGTTTTTATATCCTATTATTTTTCGTTAGAATTTTTATTTAAACCGGACCTAGCTTGCACCTATTTTTTTTTCCAACTTTTTTTTTTTTTTTATTAGAAATAGAAGTGTTTTGTTAAATGCCATTTCTCAAAGTCGCACATTTTTCCATATTCACTAACTTATTTTTGTTTGTATTTACTCTTTAAAGCACACTAAATATTTTTATCATTTAATAAAAGGTTTTACTTGTGATAATTCGGCAGTGCAAGCCTAATACTCCAAGTCGTTTGATTTTATATTTCGCTAATTAGTTGTTGAAAACTTCATATAGTTACCATGGAACAAATAATTTCCATTAAATTAACAGAACATCTTTAATTATATACATCGTCTTTCATTAAAGACCTACTGCACATGCGTGGGCTCAACGTGTTTCATGAGTTGATGATTTTTTTCTCCAGTATATGTCTACTTGATTTTTTTTTAATATTTAGCCATTTCTTATTTTTAGGCGAAACGAGACACAGATATCTCCATACAAACAAAAACAAAGTTACATTATAGGAAAAAAAAGCCCCTTCCCTATTTAAGCCCCCTCAACTGAATCCAAGAATCCTTTGTACAAATTTTAATAATACATCATAAATCAAAAGTATCGATTTAATATTTATAAAAATTTATTCTTCAAACAGAGAAAAAATTAAAGTCAAGGAGTTATCTAAAGTGATCTGCGGGATGGTAAAAGTTTTATTAATAAATAAAAATAGTTTAAATTATAATTATTTTTCTATTATGAACAATTCTATTAATGAACAAACCCTAAAGGAAAATAACAACATTTCCATCTTTTTTATTAATGAAATTCTAACTGTTTTTTAAGATAAAAGCTTAGAACTAGAAAGTAACCTACAAATTTTCTAGTAAACTAGAAAATTTATTTTCATTAGCGAACAAAGATTATTGTTCTGTTTCTTTTTCTGTTTCCTGTTATTTCAATTATTCTTTAGTTCCTATTTATTTTTCTTTATTTTTTATCTACTTCCTTGTTTGGTTAATTTCTTACAATTTATGTTTTATTGTAAACTGTAAAAACAAAAATAAAATATTTGAGAACGACGTTTTCAGACGTTTTCTTCACTCTTACAACTGAAATCAAATAAGAAAAGTTATCAAGGAAATATGTATTTACATATTGTGCAACACTAATATACACATGTAGAAGAAAATATATATGAATTATATTTAGAAATCAGACTAGAAAAAAAAGCTCGGTTTTATGTCTGATGATGTCTGAATCGGCGAAGTTTATTGAAGTGGTAATGGTTAAGGGGTGCGGTAAGTTTTATATGTTTAATAGTGCCAACATTTCGACCGGAATTTCAGGTAATTTCATCCTCATCAGGACCTAATGATACAATACCAGACAACCAAAGAGAGAAAAAAAAATTATAAAAAAATGTATTAAGAAATCTCTTATTGGTTGCTCTGAGTTTTTTTATCTCATATAGCCCTAATGATAACATGAAATGATGGACATAATTGATAAGGCTTAGTTTTCGTATTCATGGAAGCATAAGTAACAGATGCTATTACTACTTACTAGGGATGGGATTTTCATATATTTACATATTTTCTTCTGAGGCTTAGAAAAGCAAGTACAGTAGGATCCCTCATATCAGTCACCCACGGAACCCCGAGCAAGGTCGGTAAACAAAAAAGGTCGGATATCCCGAGGAACAACAGGAGGTGAATAAAAACTCCCAGAAACGAGTAATATACATATATATGTACAATATTTAATGTATAATATTCGTATACATAGTAAATTCATTTTAAAAAATCAGTTATATTTTTTTGGTCTTAACAAAGTTAGCCTTGCTTTAGCAGAGATATTCCTCCACTTTTTAATGCACATCACGTCCAGGGGTGTTGCGTTTGGATGCTGCTCGATGTATTTCATCTCGATTTCGAACTGATCTTTTCAGGCTCTTGTTTTTCTTCGTCTGAACTTCCAACTTCTTCTATAGCGTGCATACAATACGTTTGCGTTTTTGTTGTGTAGCCATAATCACTGTGTAACACTCAAAATAACAACTACATGTTCATATGCGTATGTACACTAACTTAAAATTCACACACACTTGTACAACTATATGCAATGCCAATGCGTCACGAGCGAGTTAGGTTTAAAACTGCCGTGTTCTCCAATGGGTATATACCGCCCTTGACACTGTGATTTACAGAATCGTACTTCCCTGAAGGGTGGAAGGGTGAAGGAGGTGACGAATATCCCGAGGAGTCGGATATCGCGAGGTCGGATAAGAGAGGTTCTACTGTATGTGCATTCTAAATGGTTTTTACCATGATATAAACCATTTTTATTTTCCATATTTTGTGGTTTTTAAATATTTTACATATATTTCGATTAATACATTTTTTTGTCCATATTTTATAACTTTTTGGAAATTCACTTTAAAATTATTGTTAATAATTTACTTGTTTTACGAATATTCAATCGATACCTAGAATAAATAAAATGTAAAGCAGAGAATGAAAGTAGGGATTCCAATTTTTCTAGGAAAATCAAAAGGCACAAAGCAATATCGACAGTTCCCAGAATTTTTGATTCCTCTCTTTTCTTATATAGATGCCTTATCCTAGGCAATACCTATACCTACTGTCTGAAATGCCAAAAAGGAAAGAAAACAGAAAAAGCCGCTAAGCGGGTCGCGGAGTTCGCAGAAGAAACATTTAAATGCGACAGTGAAGGTGTCCTATAGTGTTTGTGCTGCAGAAAAACAGATAAACGATTTTTGGTTTTACAGCATTTGAAAATGACGAAAGGCGTAGGAAATAAGGATGCACCAGTCGACGTGGAAAGATCGTTAGCAGATAAAAGTAAAAACAATTTTAATTCGACTTCGAATCGTAGATTTTCAGAAAAAAATCTTAGAATGCATCTTAATTGCAACGCTTTTGTTGGGGTGGTGAGGAACTTTAATATGTTTTCTTACATTTCCATATTGTATAGTTACCTACTTTTTTTTTATTTTGATATTTTATCAAAATTAACTATCTTAAGTGTAAGAGTAATCATATTTATTCTTTTATGTGAATAATGAACTTTTTTAATATTTTAAATTTCAGTCCATATTTTCATTTTTTTTTCCTCTATATTTACATATTTTTATTAAATATTTATACACTTCCATATTTTGAAATTTTTATTACATAAAAATCCTATCCCTGCTACATACTTACTTAGAACAGAATAACCTCCCACACCAAAAAGAGAAATCCAAAGCGTATCGTATCAAATAACTAATATCGTATCAAATAACTGCTAACATTATCTTAATATTATATTTACACCTTATAAACTAATATTGACATTAATACTAATTATAATAATTAATGTTCGATTGCTAAACAATAATCAACATAACTAAAAACCCGGAGTGTGTTTTGTTTTTTCTTTCTTATACAATTGCAAAGTAGTTTAGTGATGGACTAGGTAAGAACGTTTCTAGTTGAAAAGCAAAGAGCATCTTTTCTGCCACGCACAGACATGCCTAAATTGTGGAAAACGCGTGATAGGGATTCGGTTTGGAATAGTACAATCGGAAAGAAAAAAAAGTAGGCTAAACCGTTAGGAAAAAATAGATGCACTGAGGAGAGGCAAAGACGAAGGATTGCAACCACCTTCTAGGAATCGGGCTGCCTCCGAGCGTGCCTGGCCTACTACCATTCTTCCATAGTTCTTCAGCAATCGGAGAAAGCTACTTCTCAATAGGGATCCCACCGAAGGACGATTTGATGGAAATGGTCCACAAACATTTCCTACGGATAGGTTATCCTTTTATTATTGTACTGAAAACCTCAGCATTTTTATGTAAAAGTTGTATGTTTCTGAAGGAAGTACAGTAAACCCTCATTATTACGAACTCGGATATGACGAACACCTTGATATAGCGAATCAAAATACTATCCCCCCAAAATTACCTTTATATTTCTGCTGAACCCCTCGTTATAGCGAAATCCCTCGGTTAGTGCGAACTACGAACTAAATTTGATGCCTGAGAATTATTATATTCTGTTTTAACGAACTGCTAGAATTTTTATTATTATTTTTTTTTTTTACTGTATTACGTAGAATAATCGCGAAAAGACGAAGTAGCTCCAGTTTCTAGAATTGAAGTGTTTTTTTTATCTTAACTAATCCGATTTCCTTTACCTCTCTCTCTCTCTGATTCCAATGACTTTTTTCTCAAAACTAGCTTAGTTCTGTTTCGAGTTCTGTATTATTCGAATCAGTGTTCTGTAGTCGTTTATACTGTTGTTTTTTTTAATACACAATGAGTTCGTTGGTAAACGTGTGTAACAAACGTAAATCCTTATCAATCGAGAAAAAATTAAAAATTCTCCAGGATATTGAATTGGGAATTCTAAGTAAGAAAACCATTGCAGAAAAATATGGAATTCACAAATCAACATTGTCAACCATTTTAAAAACAAAGATAAAATAGATTCAACCGCAGCCCAAGGAATAAATTCAGGCTAAAAAAAAGAAAAAAAAAAAGAATCCTCGGTTATAACGAATCTCGTTATAGCGAACTATGAATATCAAACCCCCTTCCTGTTCGCTATATCGAGGGTTTACTGTAAATGGTTGAAAATATTTCTAAACCTGATGACTCGCTTAACTGATTTACATGATAACCATTGCAAATAATTCCCGTAGGATATAATTTCCAAAAGAAAACACTCAATAACCACTACAAATTTCAATGGCTTGCGATACTAATACCACCTTAGCTTTTTATAATGGTTCAAAGTTCAATATGCTTTAATAATGCTGCTGTCGTCAGTAGGAATTATGAAATTTTGTATTTATATAATTAATAAAAATTGGATAGTTGAAATTGCACAGATTTTACACAGGGAAAGCAATACATTTAAAAGAAACATCATTGAATCCAGAGAGAAACACTTTATTCATTATAAAAGCGGTGCTGCCCAACTATATTGGGTTGCTAATACACAGCATACTATATACATCTTATTTTAGACTATTTGTAACAAATTATTTAATAATATATAATAATAATAAGATCCATGCTTATATATTTTTACTGAACCCTCGAGTGCTCTCTTGAATTCGAAAAATATACATATAATAATTAGAAACTTCGAATAAAATACATATTTCATGCAACAATCAAAATAAGAATAAAATCAAATCAACACACTACCAGGCATATAAATCGGCAATAAAAAAGATACTAAAATTTAAAAAATCATTACATAACTAATTATAATAAACTAAATAAATAAATACACACATAAATAAATAAATACATATATAAATAAATAACGTACATACATACATGTCCCCTCACCAGTCTCGAATTCATGTATTATACCCATGTATGATGTATTATACCCAGGGAGTCCAGCACTATACTCTCCGCCAAGCTTGCTACGTCCTTTATCTCCACATCAAGATCCTCCATGAAGCTCCTGGTTAACCTAGGCATGGTTCCGCGGGCTCCGAACCAAAGGTCTCTCACGTGGAACTCTCTCTCGCCGAAGCTCTCGCGGAACCTCTCTTTGAGGAAAGGGATACACTTTTCATATATTTTTTTTTTTTTTTCCTCGTCAACTTTACTCGCCTGATCGAGGTCATTAGACTCGTATCTCACGGTGGGATCCTGAATGACAGCCGACTTTCCGGTCTTCGGGAATGCCACTATATCGGCATATCTCGTGGATCCATCCGTATCCACACAATACACTTCCTCGAAGCAGGCGAAGTCTGTATCCTTCAGGAGCCTCATCAATGCATGTTTGACCCTGTGATAGCGGCGAGTTATCAGAAGCGAGTTGTTGGGGCATTTCCGGCTCTCTGTTACATTTGCGACAGAGGGACCCAACTTCTCTCACCTTATATTAAAAAGAACGAAATAGAACTAGTAAACTATAAAAAAGATTTTGAAATAGTCAGCAAACATTACTATGCAATAATAAATAAAATATAAAACCATTAGAATGAAAATATGGTCAGGATATAAATATTGGTCAGACCAAGTAGCATGTAACATAAAACACCAACTCAGCAATATTCGACTGATTCTTTATTAGAATGACCAATAATTTAATATTCTAAAGAGAGGGTTGGTGAGTGTACTTGCCATTTTATTGTTATTTATTTATGTAACCTTTTTAAATTGAATAACTTGCCTGAATGTCTTTTTTATACCTATTTAGAATCTATGTTTGCGTGTATAATGTTTGTTAAATATTTATTGTTTATAATTGTATGAGTAAATTGCTATAAATAATTGTGCTCTATACATACAGGTGATGAAAATGGACACGCTGGTCCGAAAAGTCCACCAGATTGAAAAAATATAAACATATGTAACATGAGACTGCAATAGGATGCTGTCAGTTCAATAATGTAAAAAATAATTTTTCTTCTTCAAAACTTCCCCTCGATTTTTCTAAAACTCAGTAATTAGTTATTTAGCTTGGTATAACATGTCATTTTCTTAAATCCTAATTCCTTAAATTTATTTTAATGTCTTTTAATAATTTCCTGGGAAACATTTTATTTCATTTTGTGTTCTTTTACTGCTTAATTAGAATTTAAATATTTATAAAGTATGAATGAATTAAATTGCGATGTACCTGAGGTAAATTATAAAATGATTATTTGATTATTTTACTAATTTTGTTTGAACATACATAGAATGTTTTGAAAACTCTTTTTTATTATACTGCACTGTTGTTTATCATTAATTAAAATTAAACTTTAGTCCTTAAAAAGGTGTATCATCAACATTAAACATTAATTCCCATACATATTTGATAGAATTTTTTTTTTCTTTTCTGAATGAATAATTTGATATTAAATAGCAAAATTAGAACGCAACCTTTATAATTTAGTGAGGTAAATTAGCTACCAAACCACTATAAAAAATTGGTCTCAAGTTCTTTTTACCAATTTTACCAATTTAAGTAAATTTGATCTAAATCATTTCACATATATCTTTTTCTGATATTAAAAAATGAGATTGGGAAAAAGGGATATAGTAAGGAAGTTCTCTCTTGCAGAATAATTTAAAAACAAATCTAATATTAGTAATTATATATGGACCGACCATACATCGTATAATTTGTTCAATCTTTCGATTATGCCTACACCTCTTTCTCCGCGAACGGAAGCTCCCACGAAAAGTATATTAGGATAATCTCTTATAATAAATGCCTACATAACAAGCATGAAATAACCACCGTAACCTATTACATATTGCGAACCAATCACATTTGTCTATTAGAAACTGCTCAGGTATGTAATTACTTAGGATAAGATACCAGAATATTATCTACTTACTAAAAAAAGATAATCACTATCTGTTCAGCTCGCAGAATCTGTTCACACAAGCGATGAATTCTGCCTAGTTCTACCGATCATACATTCACAATAAAGTTTATTATAAAAAAAAAAATAATCATGACGATTAACTGTATTTAAAAAAAAAATACATACAAATACTTTTTTAGCCAAATGTCATTTTATCTTCATATTGACCTGTCTATCAAAAACGTCTTAATACTTATTTCGAACAAAACTTGAAGAAACAAGGTTTTTATTAATCATTATATGGGTCATTATCCCAATACATACGAATTTATTTCCCAATGAGATTATATTATTTGTGTGAAATTGCTAATAATTCAATTGCATCCACTGGTTAATAGAAAACCTCAGCTTGTTGTTCAAGAATTTTTATCTCAGTAACAATGTGTTTATATGCCTAAATTTAAACTTAAAATGTAAACATCTGTCGCCCTCACCTGTCCCAAAGCTCAAGTTGCTTACTTTGATGGCGGAAAAAAGATATATATTCTTTTATTTATCACTGGTGTTTGGGCAAAAGGGCTTAAGTGCCATTTTTATGAAAATGATATTTTTATGGCTTCTTGACAAAAAAATCTATCTGTTTTTAATGGTTCAATCGGCTTAAGTGAAATCAGCTTACTAAATGTTGTAATTAAGCTGATCTTAACGGCACAAGTGTTATTTGCTATTTGACAATGATCCAAAGGGGTTAAGTGACACTTGATAAAACTTACATACTTTAAACCATAACGTGTGCAGATCAAAAGGGTCTACGTAGTTATGCCAATTCTACGCCCTTTGGATTTGATACACAAACATATGTCTGGTACCAAGTTCTTCTTAAGCAGCATGCATTAATTTTCATGGAAAAATAACCGATTTGGATCTAAGCTAATTATGCATTTATTAAATTGTGTACTCTTTAATCTAAAAAATAAAGAATAAATACTCAGTTTTTATTATTATATCATTTAAATATTCAGATTGTTAACAAACTATCAAGATTTCATTCATAAAATTAAGATAACTGACTGAATAAGACGTACATTTTTTTGGAGAAAAAAAAATGAAAATAGAGCTCATTTTATGTGGAGGGAAGCACAATGGTTTCGGTACGACAATGATGTAATAGTTTTAACTACTATTTTAACTACAAAACAAAAATACAATGGACGTATTAGTTTTAAAAACAGCCTGGATAGAGAATATCCCTTTGATTATGTTTCATTTAAAAGAAGAGGCTTACGGTCAAGCACATTCACGCTGAAAAATACCTACAATGAGCCAATCCCAGTATCCAAGGAAAAGAAAAAAGATCTGCTAGATCTTTTACAACTAATTCCCCCCTACTTCCACGATTTTTACAGAAACCTTAGGTGTAATAATAATGATGAAGATATTGACCCTATTGGAGATATTTAGTTGATGTAGAAACATTAGCGGATCCAGGGGAGGGGCAATGGGGGCACGGGGCCCCCCTGAGAGGTGAGGACACTCATAAAGTATTACTATTCCTATATGAAATGAGCTATATTGAGTCATTTTTCAAGTCCACTCATTGAAAATGAATTGTATTTAAAGATTTTCTGTAATTTATAACGTCATTATGTACTAATATGTATTTTAAATTAGGGCCTTCATTACTCATGAAATGTAAAAAAAAAAAAAAGTGTGCCCCCCCGCCCTCAGAAAATTTCTGGATCCGCCACTGTATAGAAATATATCGATAACTTCATCAAGAGTTCCATTTTTAAACTAATAATGTACCTTTAGATTGATTTTTCATCATTTGTGTAATTGATTGTGTATTTTTAGTGTTAACACGTTTTTATATAAAATCATAATTTGAACACGAAATAATATACTTTTGATTTTTCCAAACTTTTGGACACCTTTAGGGCAAGGTCTATTTCCCATATCCTTGGTAAAAAGGAATTAGGTTGATTATTGTTAAGTACAAAAGGCTAATGAGGTATGATCAGAAGGCCATAAGAGACAAAAATATTAGATACAAAGGGCTTAAGTGCACTTGAAATAAATAAATAAGGAATATTTTGTTTAAATTTGTATTTCGCCATGATGTTTAGTCTCTTATAAGATAATGTAGTGATTCATGAATAAAGAAATCCATAGACATGATTTTTCAAAACTTTGAAAAATCGCTGTGTAAACTTCACATTCCAACACTTAAGCCCTTTTGCCCAAACACCGGTGTTATAACCTATTTTTTTCCATAATTGTTAGAAGGTCTTAATTATTTTACGGTATATTGCTATTTTCGTATTATAGAAAAAAAGTTATGATCCATAATCTACCTGGCCCATAAATGCAACCTATCTCCCTCACATTGTTTTGAAATCGGGCCTCAAAACTTTGGAAACCGTTATTTCATTATAATTCATTGCTAGCAACATTGTAACAGATTCCTGTCTCAACAAGGATAAACTTTTTCACAGAAGTTCTGCTCTCGTTTCCCTGTGAGGGTGTTTTTATCGGTTAAAACAGTGAGTGTCCTTTCATCTCCTATCTCCCTCACCCACTGATATTTCCTAAAAGGTGAGTTTGAGTGAGTTGAGTTGAGTTTGAGTGGGTTATATATAAAACGGAGGTCGCAAATTCATTGTCAAATGTTATACTCGTATATAATTATATACCAGCGAGTAAAAAATATAGTCATTTATAAATACATTAGTGTTTCGAAAGTTAGGTACTTCAGTTATCAAGACTTCTTTATTAATTCGATGAAATTTTTTTCGCGTCATACTTTGAGTATAAAACCTATGATTATGAATGCATTTTTTCAATGTAATTTTCAAATCAAATAAATTTTCGACTGATTTAGTGTTTTAACTTGTGTATTTTTGGCATCATTTTCAAGCATGTTAATGAATAAGTTTTAATATTTACTAGAAATTTTATTATTAGAAATAAATTGTTTTCATAACATTAATATTATGAAATAATTGATTTTTATTTTTTATTAAGTTGCTGAGGTCTATTGTTTTAGTTATATAGTATTTTATGACTTAAAAATAATACCGGTAGAATATCCTTTTTTCCAAGTAGACTATTTGTACTTGGCTCAATTACACTCAGGATGAAATGGTGGCTTCTTTTGGTCGTTAGCTTTAAATGACTAACCTATTCCACTCCTAAAACTTTCTAGATATATTTCTTCATTATATATATATATATATATATATATATATATATATATATATATATATATATATATATATACCTATATATTTTGTTTTTATTTATTTATTTTTTTGACACTTCAAATATGTGTATGACACTCCAAATAGAATTTATCTATCCAATCGAATCAATAACTTTTTTAGTTGTTTCCACTTATGTTAGTAGATTTTTAGCACTTAGTATACGAGACCTTGGTGAATAAATTAAAACATTCACGCCATTACCAGCCGTGTTAAATGCTAGATACACTTTTTAAAAATCATTTTACAATTTTCAATTGCGTTATTCTCAAATATACGATGATGGGCTTAGCATACTTTACGCTGCGAGCTCAAATATAATTATTAACTAAAACTACTAAAAAATTTGTAAAGAATTAAATTAAGCGAGCCCTTGGCCTAAGCCCGGTTTGTAGCATTGTCGGATGTAAAATGCAAAGGAAAATAACATTTTTAGAAAGTTACAAATAATTGGATAATTTTAGTAATTACATACATTTGTTTGGAAAAAAATTAATTTTAAAAAATTAAATTTTTATTCTAGTTTAATATTTTTTTTTTTCTTCCGCAACTTCCCCCTCCGAAAACGCTCCTATCTAGGGACTCCAATATCTCACTGTTTTTGAATAACGAATCATTTTAATAATTATTTTTTTAATAATACTTAACAGCCATAACATAAAAAATCTAGTGCGATGCGCGCAACACACAACTTTCACTTACCAACTTACTTACATTAGAAATCGACATGTTTTTTTAATTGCCGTTTCTATAAATAATATAAAAAAGATGGCTTGATTTAGATTAAAAATGATTAATTTAATCAAAATCATTAAAGCCGTTTTTGAGATTTTCCAAAAAAATGTAAAAATTGGAAAAAAAGTTATGAAATAAACAGCCCCCTGCATTCGACCAATTTTGATGAAATTTCGGCTGTCGCATTGCGGGCATATACATACATCAAATACCCAGTTTCATCAAAATCATCAAAGCCGTTTTTGAGTAAATAAAAAAACACGTAAACGTTAGATAAAATTCTTTAAGTAAAGTACCCCCTCCGTTTCACCAATTTTGATGAAATTTCGGCTGTCGCATTGCGGGCATGTACTTACACCAAATACCCAGTTTGATCAAAATCGTAAAGCAGTTTTTGAGTAAATAAAAAAAAACACGTGAACATAAGACGAAAATTAATAAGTAAAGTACCCCCTCCAATTAGTCAATTTTGATGAAATTTTGACTGTCATATCGCAGGCACATACATGCATCAAATATCAAGTTTAATCAAAATCGTTAGAACCATTTTTGAGAAAATCGAAAAAAACATAAAAATTAGATAAAATTCTTTAAGTAAAGTACCCCCTCCGATTGACCAATTTTGATGAAATTTTTGCTGGCATATCCATACACCAAATACCCAATGTCAGGTTCGTACGATTTATAGTTTTTGAGATAGTCTGTTCACACACACACACACACACACACACACACACACACACACACACACACACACACACACACACACACACACACACACACACACACACACACACAGACCATTTCGCGGAACTTGGTCATTTGGACTCAGGGGACCCCAAAACGTGTATTTCCGTTGAAAACTCGAAGTCGAAATTTTTCACGATCGCAATACTTTCCCTTACTATATATTTCATATATAGGTAAGTGAAAGTAAAAAGTCTAATTTTTTTACCTTTAATAGAGTATATATTTATATTATTAAAATATAAAGAAAGGAGAATGTTAAAAAAATATTCATTCTACGCTTATTCAGACCCCTCATATATTATACGCTTAAGATTATTTAGCAACAACTTTCCATTTGAAAGCTGCTGGTATTTTGTTTAACATGCTTCACACACGGGTGATATACGATGTCGTACGTGGAAAGTGCTGCTGGCCCATAGATCATGGGTCCTTATCTCAATTGACCTAGGAAAGCGAAAAGAAGGACCTCGGAAAGATAATGGAGGATAAATATGAGATCTGGCAAGGAGGGCGATCTGCGCGGAGACGAGATGCCCGCTACTCAGCTGTCTGTTTTTGTACCCTCCCATTGTCGTACTCCAATCTATTACGGTCCCTTTCTCCCTTTGGCCTTTCTATTCGCTTTTTATTTCATTTCTTTTCTACCAAGCATCTAGTTATTGTAGATTCATCTTCCAGTGTCGGTCTCAATCAGTATCGCCTCCATTTCCTGGATGGACACTTCGCATTTTATTCAACCGGAATGAAAGAAAACAAAAAAGAGTATTTCCTTTTGTTTCTCTTTTTTATTTATTTATTTTTAACTTATTTATTAACAGACAAGCTCAAAAACTATAAACCGTGCGAACTTGAAATTGGGTATTTAGTGTATGTATATGCCCGCTATGTGACAGCAAAAAATTCATCGAAATTGGTCAAACTCAAGGGGTACTTTATTTAATAACTTTTTACGTTTTTTCGATTTTCTCAAAATGGCTCTAACGATTTTGATAAAACTAAGTATTTGATGTATTTATATGCCCGAAATTTGACTGCAAAAAATTGATCAACCGGAGGGGGCCTTTTATTTAGCAAATTATGGATATTTCACGAGTTTTTTTTTTTATTTACTCAAAAACGGCTTTAACGATTTTGATCAAACTGGGTATTTGATGTATGTATATGCCAAAGATGTGACAGCCAATATTTCATCAAAATTGGTCAAACGGAAGGAGCACTTTATTTTATAATTTTTTTTTTCCAATTTTTACCTTTTTTTCAGTAATCAGAAAAACGGCTTTAATGATTTAGATCAAAATGGTCATTTTTAATGAAAATTAGGTCTTCTTTAATATCAGGTAAGCTTTATCACTATTAAATGTCTCAAGGGGGCTTAAATGTGGAAGGGGCCTTTTTTGTTTTCCTATAAAGTACTTTTTTTTTGGTTTATATGGAGAAACTGCCAATCGTTACGCCTAAAAATAAAAAAATGGTTAAATATGAAATATGAAAAAAATCGAATACACATGTACAGGAGAAAAAAAGAAAAATATTCTTTCAACTCAAAGAACACGCATGCCGAGTACGCCTTTAATGACAGACAGTTGTTTATAATTAAAGCCGTTCCGTTCATTTAATGGAAATTATTTGTTTTATGGTAACTAAATGAAGTTTTCAACAACTACATAGAGAATTATAAAATCTGACGACTTGGAGTAGGTATAATGCTTGCATAGCCGAATTATCACGAGTAAAAACCTTTATTTATTAATAAAAAGATTTAGTTTTCTTTAGAGTGCAAATAAAAACAAAAATAAGAAATGAATGTAGAAAGATGTGTGATTTTGAGAAATGGCAATTAACAAAACACGTCAATTTCTAAACCAAGTAAGTTGGTAACTGAAAGTGATGTGTTGCGCGCACGCACCAGATTTTTTTTTTGCTCATTCAAATAATAACGTCATTTACCCTTTGGTTCGGTTCAAAATATTTCTATTAAAAAACGCCACATACTCACTTATTCTTCATATCCGAATATAAAATGTTCGTATAGTATCTAAATACAATTTAAGCCCAACTCTGTCTATAAGTTGTTTAAAATAAAAGCAATTAACTTTATTTAAACATTGGAAATTCAATCAACCGGACATGTAAATTTAATGGTACATAATGTTCACCGTCTATGGCGGACATGATAATCTTGTGAAAGAAATCCCGTTGGCTACGTACGTTGGAACGGTCTACCCTCATCTCTTTTAATTCAGCCCTTACATCTAGCCAATAAATATTCTAGAATCAGATAAATGTCATAGAGTAGGCTTTGAAGGAGATCTTGACAATAAATAAAGTCTACGAGACTGTCCATTCTATCTCTCTATACATATTTTCTTAAATAAGTGCTTAGTGTACATATTTCTTGAGTACTGACATCTATCACATATTTATTTTACTTGTACCATATTATTTAGTAAATGAAAGACTAATAGAAATTTCCTTGAATCCATCATTTTTTTTTTAGCGTAATATTGTAAGTTGTAATTTTAAAAATGTCTATTCATAAGGAAATAATTACAAGAAACATATGTTTATTGATTCTTCTGTTGCTTATAATCAACTAGTGCATCACACGTCACTTTTATCTTTGCAATCAACGCTGTCACGTCTGAGAAGGTTATCTGATACAGTCAATAGCAATGTCAAGAGATTAATTGATCTTTGATTTCTTGCATCCCAGGGTTTCCTCTTCCGTGCCATGACCCGCATTTCTTAGGCTTCAAACCTGTCACAGTTTACTGAAATGTTATTACATGACATCAGGTACAATTTCAATTTGAATTCAACAGATTCAAAGAATCAAATTATATAATATCACAATAATATATAATTTTAAAATATATATGACGATCACAAAGATATTGTAACGTATACATCTTTTAGATGTCAACTTTATAAAACATAGATGCTAAATCAATTCTTCTCAAATATCGGTAGATCCTTGAAAGTCTATTTTTTAATGTCTGACATTCAATATTTGGTGAAACCCTTCACCGCTTTCCTAAAACATGCTTCAATGTTTAAGCTTGAACTCACCAACAATAAGTTTATAGCATTCTATAAATTTACCTATAAACACTATATACAATGTTCTGCAAACCAAATATTCTGTTCTTATAAAACAGCAACTAAAATATTAATTGCTGTAATAATTAAAAATCATCTTTCTCTATTTTTTTCTACACTGATTAGGGATATTTATATGTAATTCTACAACCTTAAACCTTTTATTCAACATTTCCTATCCGTCTTAATAATTCATTTGTAGCTACCAGCAAACTGAGTCGAAGTCTTTTTTAGATTCAGGAAAAGTAATATTAAAATTATACGTATTTTCCTCAATAGTCGAGTAATAATAATTACGTTCACCACCAATTTTTTTTACACCGATTTTCATTTTTATTTACAGCCTAGTTTAATGGAGCCTCCTCCTTCCCCTGTAAATTTCACAACAATAAACGAAATTTAGTTTGTAACAATTGTTATGGCCTCTATTTTTCTATTTAATGAAGTCAATAGAGATAAGAAGGTTAAAAAAAAAAAAAAATGCAGAACTTCACTGTTATTAACATACAACAAACTCTTAAGTTTAGTTAACCACTGATAGACAGCTTCATATACGTCTTCTAATGTAGTTCTTCATTGTTTTCCGAGGACACCATGTTTGGGCCGACGACGATACGAAGTTTGAAATGTCTTTTTTCTTCTTCAAAATATCACGAACAGTTTGCTCGCCGATACCTAATTAATCGGAGAATGTTTTAACACTTTCACCTTTTTCTACTCGTTTTATAATGGTTAATTTCAGTACAAGCGTAAAAATGACATTTTTTTGAAATTTGACATTGAAAGCGTTTTCTTTTTTGCGACATTTTGTTAGTACGTATTTAAATGGAGACTAAATCATAACTGAGAATATTTTGTTTTTTAGTCAAACAGGCCTGAGTAGGAGTTTCATAGAAAAACTTGAAAACAATACTATTCCTAGAATATGAATCAGAGTAATAATTACCGGAAACATCTCATCATACTATACCAGCTTGCCGTGGTTTTCTATATATTATTTTGTTTCATAATATCTAAGAGCAATAGATAATTAGCCACAATGTAATCGTTCAAGTATTAACGTATTCATTTTTTAAGATAAGTAAATATTATAAATACAAAATAAATGACATAAAAATAAAAAACAGCTTATTAAAAAAAAAAAAAAAAAAAATGGCTCCCCGAAACCTCGGTTACTGTACGGTTACTGTAAGTGCAAATTGAAAAAACAATATATATATTTTTTTTTTTATCTCAAAGACACATATCCCAATGCAGATATGCTTCTTCTGAAACACATAAGTACCTGTATAAGTGCCGCACTAAAAATTATTTGTTACTTGAGCCATGCCATTCACTTCTGGGCGAACATATAATGGGGGGTACAAATAACGTGAAATACCTAAATGTTTACTGAAGATAAAATCACAATGATATGGAAATCTTTCTAGCTCAATTGTCCGATAAAGCTTTCAAAATCGATACCGTTTTCTCCTCGACCGAATCATAGCTACAGCTCCGCCATTACAGAGGATGGGAACATTATGCATTTCCATCCTCGGTGGCCACTTTCTTCCAAGAAGGACGTCCGGGAATCACTTTCCTGCCCCTGGCCCCTGGTCCCATTTCCCGGCTTTCCAATCATTGCTGCTAATCTCAGTGAGATGGAGGGAAAAATTAGATGCTGAGCTGCTAATGAGAAACCTAATTCGTTCTATTTAGAGATTCATTTCCCATTTAGCGGGTCATTGTTCGCCAATCACTTCCTTTTTTTTTTTTTTTGGCGAATTTAGATTTACTTACATCTCATTCTCAAGTTCATATATATATATATGTAATTTTTGTTTAATTACTTTCCTTACGTTGTAACCGTACGTAAGTAGCGTTTATTTGAATTTTCATGCTCCATGCCTTATGGGCAAACTAAATAAAATCACAATATACATTATTACATGATATTATGTTTTAGCACAATATTTGACCAAAATGATAATAATAGATAAGAACAATTTAAATAAATTGAACAAAAGAAAATATATAAAAAAAACTAAATTAAAAAAAAAAATAATAAAAATTAAATAAAGCCAATAAGAAATTACCTACGCTTCCTGTCGCTGGTTAGTCAGTGAGTCAATGTCAATAATTCCAATAAGTTATGTCCGCTCTCGGGCGAATTTCCATTTTTTAGCATTACATTTTTACTTTCACTTTCCTATATATGAAATATATAGTAAGTGGAAGTATTGCGATCGTGAAAAATTTCGACTTCCGTTTTCAACGGAAATACACGTTTTAGGGTCCCCTGAGTCCAAGTAACCAAGTCCCACAAAATGGTCTGTGTGTATGTGTGTGTGTGTGTGTGTGTGTGTGTGTGTGTGTGTGTGTGTGTGTGTGTGTGTGTGTGTGTGTGTGTTTGTGTGTGTGTGTGTGTGTGTGTGTGTGTGTGTGTGTGTGTGTGTGTGTGTGTGTGTGTGTGTGTGTGTGTGTGTGTGTGTGTGTGTGTGTGTGTGTGTGTGTGTGTGTGTGTGTGAACAGACTAGCTCAAAAACTATAAACCTTGCGAATCTGAAATTGGGTATTTAGTGTATGTAGATAACCGCGACGTGACAGCAAAAATTGCTCAAAGGGAGGGGGTACTTTATTTAATAACTTTTTACGTTCTTTTCGATTTTCTCAAAAACTGCTCTAACGATTTTGATTAAACTGAGTATTTGATCTATTTATATGCCCGAGATATGACTGTAAAAATTTCATCAAAATTTATCAACTGGAGGGGGGACTTTACTTAATAAATTTTGTTTCATTTTCACGTGTTTTTTTTTTATTTACTCAAAAACGGTTTTAACGATTTTGATCAAACTCTTTTTTTGTTTGTTTGTTTCTTATAAAGTACCTTTGTTTTTTTTTATATGGAGATTATTAACTGTCTCTCGTTACGCCTAAAAATAAGAAATGGCTAAATATGAGATATGAAAAAAATAAAGAAAACATAAAGAGGAGAAAAAAAGAAAAATTTTCAGTCAACTCATAAAACTCGTTGAGCCCATGCATGCGGAGTACGCCTTTAATGCCAGACCATTGTTCATAATTAAAGCCGATCTGTTCATTTGAGAAGTGGCAATTAACAAAACGCATTAATTTCTAATCAAAGTAAGTTGGTAAGTGAAAGTTGTGTGAGAAAATTGTGGATTTGTCCGTCTTCGTCACATAACACAGTTTGTTAAATCTTTTAAGATATTGTTGTTCGGCGTGTTCGGGAGACCTCAGCCTTAATAAATACCATATATGAGTATAAATGGTATTAAAGCCATTATTTTAATACTAATTTTAGATACATTAATCACTATCATCAATTTTTCTTTACAATATGACCTTATTATGTGTGGTCAGTTTATTTAATATTTATCTGTTTTCCTGATCTCATTAACTGTAAATCTTGCTTACGTACTACATCCTTTATTACACTATATATTATTACTACCACCATTATTACACTTTTTCATTCATAATTTTTATTGCCTTTTATTTTATCACATCGTTTTCATCATAACATTTCAACATAGTTAATTCTCGGCGTATGTACCATAGAGGCTAAAATGACCCAGATGGTAGATGAGCCCATGTTAGTTACAAATAAATAATTTAAACATTACTATTTTTTCTTATTATCAGCAATATTAAATATCTATAACAACTTAAAATCTCATTTTATTTTTTAGATTTGAAGACTAATCCAGACACGAGAGGAAATTGTAAGTATATTTATATTTATATTCAATTACTAATTTATTTATAATTAATGATCAGAATCTAATTTAAGGATAGTCCGGCCAACGAAGCCAAAACAATTATTTTTACGGAGAGGACGTGATATAAGTTACTTATTCATAGATTTACAATAAGTCCACAGTATGTTTATAACAAAGTATACATATAAAGATGTTTACATATATAGAGGTATAGTGTGTTAGTGTGTTATGAATACTAATTAATAACCCATTTGCTCGATTTTTATTTTTCAATTAATAACTGTTAATAACTGTCTACTCAAGTGTAAATTTATCGATTATTAAAAGAAAAAATGGTGTTACAATATTTCTTATGTTCCATTTTCGGAACAACCAAGCTAGAGGCCGGATATATACATTTTTTATATGGTAAAAAATTGCCATGTTGATTCACTCATAGCTTCTTCCAAAGTCGTTCTTAAGGTAACTTCTTTGTTGTAATTTTAAAAGAGAAACAAAAAATACTGTCTTTTATTCGAATATTTCAGATATTCTCTGTGTGAACAGGCAAAAAAAATATATATCTATATTAAAAGTATATGATAATAACTTATCCACAAATAGTTAGGTGTTCCAATATGGGGGAACGAGGGAAAAATGGGTTTATATAAAATACGTTTACAGTTGAATGGGATAAACAAATGCTTTATGTTGTTTCTAAAGCGAGTGGCCAAGTACTTATCATGAATTGTACGATGCTTGAGATATATTTTATATAGCGTAATTATCAAAACAATTATTCTTCGATTTAGAAGAGAAATGCTTTATTTTTTTATAACAAAACAAAACAATGCTGCCCAAATACATTGGTTTGCTATAAAACAGCATACTTATCAATACTTACATACAGTAATTAAACCAAAATTATATTTTAACTTGCATGCATTGACAAGTATATGATTACAATTTTTTTTTTCCTCAACAATTTTTTTCCGTACATTTTCTCCTTTTTTTTCTTTTCTCCCCTTTTCCTCTTTTAATATCCCCTCACTCTTGAGTAAATTTTCCCTTTCGCTGAATTGTACCCTCCTTCTCTCTCACTTCCCTCCTTATCCTGTTATATGGTGTTATTATTGTATGGCATGCATACAGAGACTGCATCATAAAAATTAAAAAAAATTCTGTTAAAGATTATAGCGCTAAATAATCTGTTTAAAATTAGATTACAAATTAAATACAGCCTCTCTTTACTCCGCTGTTTACAATGAGTGAAGAGAAGCAGAGGAAAAGAAACTGACGAAGGCCGCGTAACGGCCTTGACCCGACCTTGCGGTGTAACAGTAACCGGTATCCGTTCCGTAACCGCAGTTCCAAGATGGGAACAGGACCAACTGTTCCACTTACCTAAAGGAACTCACTTCTTTTAATGAAGAGGAATGAGCTAAGCGTTTATTTTAATTTTGTAATGCCGTTGTACTGCTCGAACCTAGTTTAATTTGTTATTGATATAAAAACATAGTTACTGAAAACAGACATCAGATTGCAACAAAGTCATATCTCATAAAACAATATCTTTCAGGAGAACGAATTTAAACCTTAAAAGTAGAATCAAATGTGTTCGGAAGAGATGTTAAGCATCCGATTTAATATTTTTTTAAGCAGCAGACCTCATTAGATAATTACTACTTCTTTTGCTGAAGTGAAAAATCTATTTCGATGCGCGCAACACACAACTTTCACTTGCCAACCTACTTAAATAAGAAATCGACGTGTTTTAACAAAAATGTAAACGTCATTTGGCAACTTCAGAGAAAATAGCTTTTTCCACAATTACTCACTTACTTTTGTTAGTTATAGTGCTTTATAAGGTATTGCCTATTACAACTATTACAAACTTGAAAGTTCTCAGTGCTTTTCATTTCTTTGTGATATTTCATATTTTAGGGACCTAAAAAAATTCTATTTTCATCAATAGTCGAGAGTTTTACCATTTTTGTAAATATATTTAAGATTATCTTATACCATATGTTTTTTACTACAGTAAACCTCCTTTGGATAATTTGAACATCTCATGTTTTTCTTCGCATTGCCTCTCTAAAGAACAATAAAATAGCTTTTATTTTTATTAATTTAACCATAATTGTGGGTAACCACCTATTTTTAAATTATTTTAAATAATTTATTTTTGAAGAGGAAAGATTCGGCTCCGCCGGGAATCGAATCGGGGTCTTCCGCGTGACATGCGCGATATGCTAACCATTACACCACGGAGTCGCTTCCAAACGGTGCCAAATCCTTCCTCTTCACTGACACCTCTCCCATGGGTGGGAGCCAAATCTTTTCTCTTCAAAAATAAATTACTTTTATTTTTATCTATAACAGTAAGGCAATGCACACATGGCGTCTGATTTTACAAGTCCCAACTTAGTTGTCATAAATTCACCCGATTTAGTTGTCATCTATCCAAATTTAGTTGTCATAAGGAAAGAAATGATTTAAATTGAATTTTTACATACAAAAAAAACACTTAAAACTACTTGACAAAAGATCCCTATTCTAATTATACCTGGATAGGGAAAATTTAGGACTCCCACTTTAGCATCGTCCGAATAGCCTTAGTGGCATAAAGCAAAGTTAAACAAACAAACTAACAACAAGCTAAACTTCATTAAGTTACCATGGAAACAAATGATATAAATTAAATTTTTATGTCCCAAAAAGTACTTAAAAGCAGACCTTGACAGCCCGCATGCACAGAACGCCTTACTTTTCAACAATGAGTCTGTTCGTTAAAGCATACTATGCAACGTGTTTTGATGATTCCTTTATAATGGAAATCATTTGTAAATTCTATGAAATTATACAGTATGAATTTTTGTCTATAATAGACGGAATTGAAATTTTTTTGCAAATTTAGTTACTGAAAGGTAACAATTCTTCAAAACTATTTCCTTACATAACTCGAAGTTCGGGTATGTTACGATAAATAAGGGGAAAACATTCCTCCTCAACTCAAATACCGTTTCAACAGCTCTAAAGCAAACTAATTAATATTCAGAATATGTTTTTTTAACATGAATACAAATATCAAGCTACGAAGCTATAAATAACAAGTAGTTATTTAAAAAAAAACTCAAAATATTCATTCCCCCCCCCCCCCCACAGGTTTCAAAAGTACAAGATCTGATAGAAACAGTATGAGTGTTCTAATATAATGTAAATAAGATTCTATTACATTTGGATGGATGCCCACTGTCCAAAAATATGCCGAGTTGGCTATTGATCGTTAAGAACGATTTATCGGGTTTTCATACATTTCGTATCCGTAAGTTTCGATGTACTTTCGTCCGCATTGATATCGGATATGTAGCTCCAGGTAGCTGAGCAACGGGCATACTTGACAACGAAAAAGATGATTTGAGTGCTCTTCGAATGCGTGAATAAATAAAACGAAGGTAACTTTGAACATTTTGTTGAAACATTATGACGTTATAGTGGTAGGTATAATTCTGGTAACACACCAGAACCCGTGTTTCATTATAACATTGAGGTTGATCAGAATGATTTCCCGCTAAACGTAAAATTCATTTCATATGAATGTGGCACAAAGAAATAGGCAGTACCTTTCTGTATATTATGCAGTTTCATTATTTCTTGTTTAAGAATGTCTTTCTCCAATTTTTACATTATCTCCTCCATTAGCTCTCTAACCCAATAATTCACCGTAATTTTGAAAATACCAGAGTTGATCTTCCTTCGTTAAGTTTAATTGTGAGCCACTTTATTAATAAGGTACCGTTACCACTTCTACAGAACATTCCTTGGAATCTTAGTTCTATAAAAATAGGAAGAAGAAAATGTTAATGAACTACAAGTAATTAAAAATATCCCTAATCAAGTCAATAATAACCTTATAGGCCATTTCTGTGTCATATGTTTATTAGATATCCTGTTAAATAGGGATTAACCCAGTTTTCTCTTAATTCTTTAGGGATCCTAATTTTATTTTATATATATATATATATATATATATATATATATATATATATATATATATATATAAAATAGTTTGAAGTTAGAGACCTTAATCAAATGTCTTCTCTCAGTTAATTACCGTATGTAGGAAACTTACCAGACCGTGGCATTATGCAACAATAGTACGTCGAAGAGACAAAAATTATTGACATGTTTTTAAAGATAACTAATCAAATCTAAGATGATTACTAAAAAAACAACATATCATGGACATTTTAAGCACATTTTTCAAGTTAGAAAATAATATTTAATAATTTATTTATTAATTTAATTTTTTTTTATACATCAATTGTTTAAATAACATTAGAAAATTATATTTAGCCCCTGAGCTTTGACAAACTCAATTGATGACGTAGTCGGAAAGTTCATCGCTGATGTTTAAATTGGTAAAGAATTCCTTGCTGTTTCCGTCGTTCGACCAACTAAACCCAGGTTTTATTTTGTCTACATAGAACCATTCAAAGTGAAAAATGATTGTATGATGGATAATTGTTATTAAATAAAAATATTTCAGGAAATAATAGAAATTGTTAAATGTTAATTCAAAGCTTGTTTTTTTTTTTTGTAATTTTTATTTTAAAATAGTTACAAATTTTGTTTAAATATATTATTATCAGGGCCCGGATTTTTACGCAATTGCATATTTTGTTTGCGTGCTTCTTTAAAAAAGCGGGCCAGATGTGGTTACGAATTAGAGTACTTGGATCTAATTGGTCAAGTTTTATTTTGCATATTTGATAATAATTGCATATTTGCTTATTATGATGATCTAATGAAGTATTAATTTATTTATATAAAATTTCGGACTTTTCGATCACCTCGGTCATTTTCACCCTATATCTAAAAAAGTAAACAATACGTTACTAGATATATTAGTAATATCCAACATGGGAGCTGAGATTACCAATTTCGATCTGGGTTAATCGCCATAAATAAGTGTTCTTCTTCTTCGAATTAATGATTACTGGGATTCCCGACTTCCCACCTCCGTTTTTAGTAAATAAATATATAAATCGCATACTAGGTCATGGTGGAGGAGCTTTGAAAAAAAGGAAAAAAAAAAAAAAAAAAGAAAAGGAGGACGTGATATGAAAAATTCAGGGATTGAAAAATGGAAAATCCTGGAAAATGTAAATACAATTTTAGGCTTGGATAATTCAATTGTTTTCAGCGACTTGGACAACGACCCAATAATTTTAGGCGCTTATATATTTGCTCCAATCACATCAGCTCATGTCGAAAGATCATTTTTGAATTATAAAAATATTTCAAAGGATAGAAAGTTAGGACCCACAGAAATAAAAAAACCTGTACCACTGCTACCTATGAATGGTCGTGGGTGCAGTAATTTGTAAGGAAGTATTGCATCTTTGTCAGCGGTCGTGCAAAGAGGTGATTTGACTGTGATCACGCTCAACGGCCTGCTTTCCTCCCTTAATTTTTCAATTATGAGTACATTTGGAAATGCAGAGTAGAATGCCTAAATTCTAAAATGCAATTAATAATTTAGTATAAGAGTACTCAAATTTAGATATGCATTTAATAATTAATTTTATTGATTATTTTACTTGTTTTATATATTTTTTTTCGTTTGCTAATTTAGTTATCTTTATTCATTTTATTCGTGTATTATTCTTCTTAACTGATAAGTATTTTTACATTTTAGTTTTAAATGCGTTAAATTTTATCATCGGAAATTCTATATTTGATTGGGATTTAAAAAATTCAAATCACTTTTGGTTTGATTTCAAAATAGTCTCCTTTCCTATGAAATATTTTATACTCATTAGTATCTGTGAATATTATTTGTTTAATTGCATATTTTTAGTTTTTATGCTGCATATATATTTTATTTTTTTTTTACTGCATATCAAACTTAATTTCTATTTTTTTTTTTTTTTTTATTATTGGAATATTAGATTATATCATCGGGTTCACTTTGAATAGAATGATAAAGCACATTTTTGATTTTCGTCCACAGGCTGCCTTACTCAGCTTTTTGGTCCTTTCAAATACCAAAAATAACATATAGGGTAGCCACACACTAGGCCCGGCACACTTGCAATTATTGGCAGTAAAATACATTCAACGTAAAATTGTTTACCTGTCTCCTCAGGTTGGCGATTAAAATGTTAAATTTTGTGTGCCTATAATATGCCGCTAGGCATCAAAGTATTTACAGCAGTTAAATTACATACCGAGTTGTAAATTAATAAATAAAGAAGAAAAAAGGATATGTTTTTTGAGTTAACTATATGTTTAAGATTTGATTGTTTTTTTAACTGTCCATCAATTAATAAAATTGTTTTTAAGAATGCCGATCTCTGGGGATGGATCTGAAATATTGCTGTTTTCTCCTCCTTAAAACAAGAGCACAATGGTTAAAGTCTTAGTCTCGTTTTGAAACTTATTTTTAGGAACTATTACTTGCCATAGGATTCTTTCTGCCGATTTGATACTTTAATCATTGAGACTACAAATTTGCCAATGAGCGCCTAGTCTTGCAGTTTGATTGACTATTTTGACAATTATCAGAAAATTTAACATATTTGTACTTAAATGCTGTTAAAGACATGAGTTATTGCAATTTCTATCCTTTGCTCGCCTATGATTTGTGCATTTTGGTTAAATGTAAGCAAAATACGAATACAATAGGCATTATATTATCTGAAGCATTTTGTTTTTGTTTATGAAAGAAATTGAATTTCTGTTCGAATTGTAATTCAAAAAAGTAGCTTGAAGCAAAAGCCATAAGATATGCTGATTGTCAATATATTTTTGACAGGCGCGGATTCGCAAATTAAAAAAAAAAAAAAATGAACATAACACATAAAACACAAACTGGATTTAGAAAAAAAATCATATTGGTTGCCAAGGAAAAAACATAGTTAAAAAGAAACTTTTTCCATTCGTCTGCATAATATTGGGCACAAGTGAACTTAAAAAAAAAAAAGATAACCTAATCATAATATCTAAAAAAAAATTAATATTTCTTAAAAAGAAAAAACTATTGTTTTGCATCTATTAGAATTCCTTTCCGTGAATATGTATGAAGTTTTCGGCTTCCTTTCACATAGCCTACATTCGGCATCCAGTAAAGGTTTTTTATTTGCCTCATTTCAGATATACTTCCTTTATTCACACATTTTCTCACATTTCGGCCTATATTTTATTATTTTTTACTTATAGCGGTGTTTTTGCTATGGTTCTGTTTTCACGTGCATGAAAGGGATGTTGTGGAAAACTGGGTGCGCGGCTTACTTTGTCGAATTTTCTGGGTATATATATATATGCATATTTTTATCATCCCATCACTCTCTCTATCTATCTATCATTTACTCATAAATAAGTATATATATATATATATATATATATATATATATATATATATATATATATATATATATATTTTACTTTCGTGCACAGGCTGACCTACTCAGCTTTTTGGTCTTATCAAAACCCAATAACAACATATAGGGTAGCCACACACTAGGCTATATATAATATAATTATAATTGATGCAGTAATTAACTTTAAAAACAGGCGTTGACGACTTTAAATGTTTTACGCCTTAAAGCAAAAACAAACAATCAAACTTTAAAAACAAAACTTATGATGCAAAGCAAACGCAAAATGTAAATAAGTTTAATTTTTTTTCTATAAGTATTGCTTGACATGACTAGGTTAAATCTGGTTTCCATTCAGTGTGAGGTGGAAAAGCTGAGTTTGACTGCTTTATGCTCTCGAAAATTTTGATATCTTAGAGGATACTTAGGATTGAATGATCAAGAAATGAAATCTACCTGTACAGTTAATTTTGTATGGATAAAGAATATTAATTGTATAGAAAGTGACATTGCAGATAACTTATTCCCAAAACGCGTGTTTTTTTCATAATCAGTAATTTAAGGTCTAACTAAAAGGGGTATATCGAATCAAGTTATTTATATATATATATATATATAGGTGGGGCATAATGAAACAGTCGGTGCAATAGGCGAACCAAAAGGTCTAGTGCAACCAAATTCAGACAGCAGGCGGTAAGGGTGACTCCAAACAAAGTCAGCTTGGAGAGAGCTTGTACCTTTTCGACTTGATGCCTGACAGATTCCACTTGCAACAGTAAGGTTTTATGTGTTAAAACTATAATTTTTGATCTATCGGATTTTCGTCTCTAGTTAAGAGTAATTATTATATTCAATCTGATCTTTCAACATTTCATTATGCATGTATCTCTTAAGATTTTGTCTGACTTTGGCTTTCCTTCCTCTTCACGTTAATCGTAGGAAGTGAAAGACATCAAAATGGCTGTTATGGGGCTCCTTGAAACAGGGGCGATGAAAATTTCATGGAGCCAACAAGTGCTTCGTCGTGCCCCATGTGTTTTTCACTGTGCAATAAGCAGTCTTTTTTTTTTTAATTTTCTTACAGAATGGTGCGAAATCGAGAGCGGAACACCAAAAAAACACTATTAATTTGTGGCAACTTTCCTCTCTGACAACCAAGTCAAACTTTCCTCTCTCCTGAAGAATTTCGTGGCTATCCTAAAGCAGGAAAACGAAAAACCGACTGGAAGCCGAATAAAGTTGTTTCGTTAATTATGGAGTTATTTTTTTTAAGTTGTTTAATGTTTCAACTTGCGCTGTTTCATTGTACCCCGGGCTTGGGGCCCAATGAAAGAAACTTATTTTTTGTGAAAATGGCTGCTCGCGATCACAGGTAATGAATAAAATAATGTTAAACGTATTTCTTACTAAGTCTAAGGTGGGGTGCTATGGGTAAAAGAAACTTTCGTGTTTCATTGTGGCCCACCCTCTCCAATATATATTTAAAATGTAATTATAATTAATGAAGTAAATCATTATAAGTAAAGCAGTTTAATCTGTTATTAAAGACCTTTTCCACGAGGTTAAATGCGCAACTTATTCCCAAAACGAGTGTTTTTTCATAATCAGTATTTAAAGTTCCTACTAAAAGGGGTATAGCAAAGCATTATTTTATTTATTTATATATACATAAAAATATATAAGTAATAAATTTTTCATTCTCCCAGAAATTTATTTGCACTTAGTAACCGTTCGGCTGGACAAATGTAACCTCAGTGGTAAGAGCGCTACAAGAGAGATGCAGAAGACCTAGGTTCAATTCCCGGACATGGTCAATATTCTTATCATAAAATTATATATCAATGAGCTGCTCTTCGAAATTGATTGTTGAAAGCCTGATGTAAACTGAGGAGATCTGAACATTTATATTTGGAGCATAGGCGTCTGTGTGCATGGTGTTTGACATCACGAGACATAGCATCACATGCTCAGGGTAATTTTGAGTTCTCCTATTTAAATTAATGTCTTAGATTTTTTCGCAAACCGATAGCTGACGTGTCATCAATACAAGTCAGCAAAGTGTGAATGCACCTTCAGTTTTTTTCCCCAACCTAGAAGGTCAATCATTGCAGTATAATTACCGGACAATGGGTCCGCTATCTTCCCAAGCCAAGTAAAATAGTAAACAAATATTTTCTAAATTTATTCTATTATTCAGATGGACAATAATTTTTTTATAACAGAACGATTTTAACCACTTAAACGAACACAAAAATTACTCATTAAACTATGTAATTACCACCGAATAGCAGTTTAAAAATACTTTCGTATGCTGTTAAAAGACCATAAAAAAGTAGTGCATATATTCACACACTTACGGCCTGCAATTTTCAGTTGCTCATTATAAACATCGGTAGCTAGCCCTAATTATAGGCTAATAAACAACATACTTAACATACCCCCTTATACCAACATGCATAAATTATTATCGTTCACACAACCCACTTCCCAATGACCAGGCGATATAATGGTCCTGCAGAAATCCAGCCTTAATTATTGCTAACGGGGTTTTTATCTATCGCCCAAATTAATGTAATTACATTAAAAGTATTTTATGTAATTGTTCAGCGAGTACCGGAAGGAATTTTTTATTTATATGTATCAAGCAGATCATTTTATTATATATATATATAGGCACATGCACATATGTATGTTGTTGTATAAAGTGTGCTAAAAACATATACTGACAGAATGCATTATTTACAATTCTTCAAGTGATCTTGAATTGTACAACCTAACAGACCATCTTCACATCGTTCTACAGGACAATATCTTAACTGCCAATAATGTTTTAGAATTTTTAAGGCACGAAGATTAGCAATCCTCAACACGGAACCTTTCAAAATTAAAGTGACATGATTTCAGCGTAGCATCTGAATCTGTAGTTTATAACCTTAGTTACTTAATTTATATAGTTATAATATTCGTTGAGCGCCTGGCTATTACGCCATATTTTTTAATTTAGAGTAAATGTAAAATTAATCTGAAATCTCTTACCTAGACGTATCTAAACAAGCTCCATTGAATGCTCAGGAATATAGGGCTGGTTCTTCGTAATAAACAGACATTACTATTCACATGCTGTTTATTTGAAAAAAATTAGTGCAGTTAAAATTAGTGTAAAAATAGAAAATTAATATAACAAAAAAAAAAAGAAGTGAATAACCTAAATATCTATACACAGCTTAAAACTAAGAAAAACGAAATTATATACAACTATTTCATATGCAAAGCGGTCAATAGTGATAGTAATAGGGTCTTTGTTAACAATATCTCGGTCTGCACGAAGAGCAGAACATGCTATTCTATCTAATCTAATTCTAACTGCAGGTCATTCCAGTGTTGCCACCAGTGTTAGTCATATTTTTTAAGGAATTGAGTCCCTCTAGGTGGCCGGGATGGCCAAGTGGACAAAGGTATCCTAAGCCTACTGGAGGGAACTCACACCGACCGGGCATAGGAGTTATAACGCTGTCCCGTTTATCTTATTGTGCCTGCCGACCCTGGGCAGTCATGATCTATGGACCTAGACCAGTTTGTCACTGTCGTCGAACCAGAAAGTGTTAACGTTATCGGTGGGTAGGACACTGCCAAAATGGCAGCGACGGGATTGGCATGGCCAGTCCCCGGAGACCATGGTTTGCAGCAACGTCTTGTTACGTTCTATGAGTGGGCTGTTAAGCCCAAACCATTGGGCTACTCCCTACAATGGCTACGCGGCCAAAGGTATATTGCGCCAGTTGAAAAAAAAAAAATGGTCCTCGTAGCTGATGCCTTAAATAAAGGTGTTAAAACAAACATAATTTTTTTTTTTTTGATATGTTAGCAAACAGCTTTTCAGACTTATAAAACTTTGTTGACGAAACTTGATAAAAAAATTAAAACATCGAAGTTATTGCCAACCATAGTACAATATGAAACTGATGTTACTAAAGCTTAATTGTTTCTCAAAACTAAGATTTTGGACTTAACGCAGCAACAATATATAAATATAACCTTTAATTAGTATCGCTTGTTTTGTCGTCAAACAGAGTTGAAGATTTTACTTGTAAGATAAACGAATCGATGTCCTTTTATTACTCGTCAGCCATCTTGAAATCAGGATTACACTACACGCCAAGGAAGCATGCAATAGAAAGAGTCTCGTGAATTATGGAATCGCCAGGCATCCTCGGTACTCGCTACGGTAGGACATAGCAGTGGCGGTGTGATAGCCATTCCTCAGGACGGAGATAACGAGGCGGGGTGCGGACATATCTGTCCTCGCTAATGGCAGGAATAAACTGACCTCGTCGGCTCTCGTTCCCTCTCTCGTCTTCGTCAGGAATCTCTTTGTGTCGGTACTCCATGACCTGGCAGCCAGCTTAGCGCCGAAATCATCATCATTTGCGCTTCAAAATCTTCAAAAGGACCAAACCGTTCATTATAATTTACATCATATATGAAGACTTGAAAGCATGTGATTAGAACGACTGGATCCCCGTTCAAGCAAACGATAAAGAACCCAAGCGTTAATGACTAAATCCTCTGTCAAATTAATATACCTTTATCATTCCTATCCGAGATCGTATTTCATTCGCTTCAAGACATTAATTTATAGAATGAGCCATTAACGAAGGCTGTTCTTTGGGTATCGGATTCCGAATATAAAAATTGGGTCGGGGGAGAAATAATTGGCATATGAAGAGTCCAAGGAAGAAAGGGGGGATGTCATTTGGAGTGCTTTCCGAGAAAATCGAGATTTTAGGTTTGGATCTTTAATTACTTAAGTATCTTTTATTATTTTTCTTCAATTTGTTCATATGTCCTTTTCCTTTTTGTTTTTCGTGTGAAAATAATAAATTTGCCCGAAACAGACATAACACGTTCTAAAAAAAAATGTTTTAGTAAAAAAACAAAACAATTTAAACATAAAAGAAAGGGGGGCAGTCCTGGACGCTCCCCCTTTCTTCCCTGTTTTATTGATGAAATGGTGATATTAATACATAACCCACATAACTTCTAAAATGACTCTCCCCCATTCTAGGTTTTTCCGCGAAGACATTCCCCCTTTCTTCCGAGTACGTTGTTCTTTCCTTCGCTTGTAACCAACCGACTGTCATTTTTTCTGACAATTTATTTTCACCAACATATTCTACTCAACTGGACGAACTACAATTCGGAAAAAAATTGACTCTCCCCCTTTCTTCCGTGGACTCTTCATATGTTGGGAGCAGAAAATTAAGACGAAGACTCTACTGATGTTCCGGATTCCGTCTCAGAGAGAAATTATTGTTAACGAAAAAACATTGACTGAGCTTTAAATGTGGCGAGAATAAGAGAAACACCAACCATAATTTAAATAAAAGACGTCACGGCAGGGGAATGGATATGCCGATAAAGGAAAAATATGTTGAAAACATGGGAAGCAGAATTAAAGCTTGTTTGTAACCAAATTTAAAAAGCAAAAAAGAAGTTATATTGTGTAGAATTCGGATTGGGCACTGCGTATTCACACACCGATATTTTCTCAGAGGTCTAGAAGTACCCTCCTGTAAATAGTGCAGCAATACATCCTAAACAGTGGAACACGTGCTCCATGATTATTTGCAATACGATGCTTCACGAAAGAAGTTAAAATTGACAAAAACTAGAAAAGAAATTGTAGAAGCGGCAACTTCCAACTTTTTTAAATACCAAAAAAGGAATATCATAAACTCTAATATTACACGAAGAGCCACAAACCGTAGTGACCCATCAATTTGTTACTTCCAATAAAATAGTGAGATATTAAAAAAAAAGTGTATCTGTTTGTTTGTTTGTTTAGCGTCACTTTATGCCACTAAGGCCAATCGGTCGATGCTGCAGTGGGAGTCCTAAATTCTGCCTATTCAGGGATAATTAGGATAGGGATCTTTAACGAGTACCTGACATCGTACAGGCTCGGGACCTTCATTTTACGTCCTATCATAGGCAAGGCATGGCCAAGGAATTTTTACTCCCATTAAAAAATTCCGGGGGATACCAGCGCGCAGGACAGGCGCGAACCAGCGACCTTTAATATTGTAGTTTGCCATGCTAACCACTATATCACAGGTGACCCCTTAAGGTATATGTAAGTATTATCTCGAATAATGCTTGTCTCACTTAAAACATTTGAATTTTACTAGAAATATATTTTATAGAGAAATATATTTTATAGATCAGATGTCTGAACCATTTTGTCTGAAACGCCCAAAACTATAAAATAAATAGTAAAAAATAGGGGAATGAATGGGGCACCTCCGCCCCTAGGGTTGAAAACTTTTCTTTTTCATACTACTACACCCCTTAGAAGTATTTTCTCCATGATTTAAAACTTCATAAATTTTCTCTCTTTTTTTTCTAATTTGTCTGGAGTATCGTTTAAACAATGCGATTACTTCCCTCACATAGCAATAACTGCTACACAGCGATCTCTAATTGAGGAAGTAAGAAAGTTTTAATAAAAAAAAATATAGCAGACTGCAGCTGTGTTGCGACTTTCTCTTCAGTAGTAGAGAATGAAAATAGAAAATGGCTTAATATCTGGGATACTAGTTCAGTTAGAAGAAAAACATTCCATTCAATCTAGTGCGGTCTCAACTGCGGAGCCACTGTCTTCAGATGTCAGCTGTCATTCCGGCGCCAGGTAAATTTATTCCTTCTTGCTACTAATAGGGGGAGATTTAAAGGAGATAACAATTGAGTAATATATTAAATCGAATGTTTTGAACGAATAATAGTTACACATTAGTAACTCAGCAAAGTCAGTGATTTTAAGGAATTGTAATGTAGCATGCGAAATTCGTATCGCTGTAGAACCTAAGAAGGATTCTTTCCCATCATGCAGAAATAAGATTGAGCCTATTCTCTTCTGGACAACTCGCTTTACCTTACTAAAAAAAAATTAAATTCAATTAATATAAAATAATATAATATTCAAAATACTTTCGTTTATAGACTAAAGCCATACATAGCTTTGTACTTTGAACGGAGGAACAAAATCCCGAAATGAATTAGGAATCATTTTTATTCACAAATGTTCGTTTCGGCCTCGTTCTGTTACATTTAAACTATTTTTCTTAAAGGTAATCTCGTATTATTCATAACAGAACATGAAGTAATTATGATTACTAATGCTGTTAATGAAGTCAGTAAGTAGTATTCGATTTATGTAGTTCAATACTAACTCTATTATATATTTATAATTATCATTATAACAACTTGTCAGTGAGTAACATTTCTGGTGAATTGAGCAAAACATACTTTTGATTTTAAGGCTATAATGATATACATAGGTGATTTTTTTTCTTGATTAATTATTAATAGTGAATACAAATGAAATTTAGGGTAAACTTTGCACAACTCCATATTGAGTAAAATTCGATGTCTCGACTCATCTGTGTAATATACCATGTACCCTTTATGTATTACATACACTGTACCCCATAACTCAACCCCATCTGTACTATATAATTTGTACTATACTACTTTATTATAGTTTAACCATACTATACGACCGGTTATACAGTAATAGTATAGAACATAAAACTATTCCTCCACAAACAGTCTCACTTTAAGATATTAATAAATAAATAGAGGGTAAGTGGGCTTATTCTAAAAATAAATCACTTAAATAATTGCATTCCTTTATCTAATTGCTTATAATCATATATAGCTTATAATGTTTTGAAATTTTGTACATATTACTTTCAGGTTCTCATTCAGTAAACGCTTGCTATTACAATTATAAATAATTTTTTGGTATGTTATTTTCGATAATTAATCAAATTATTTTGAAACATAGTTAAACTTATTTTGGTCTGAATTCTTTGTCCTGCGAATGTAATTAATATAAATATAATTATTCAAATTATTTTGAAACATAGTTAAACACTTTGTCCTGTATTCTTGGTCCTGTGAATTCTTTGTCAGAAATATATTAAAGAACTTTCTTTATGTCACATATTATTAAGACCGATGATTTCATTCATCTTGTAACTTTTCAATAGAACAGGTTGAAGAGGTTTCAATACCAGAAAGCTCTACAGTAATAGGACCAAATTACGTCAAAAGCCTCAAAATATATTATTGGGCATGTTCTCTTACAAAAGTAGTCGATTCAATTGTTTTAGCTGGAACAATATGATACAAGTTGGGTTTGCGAAGGTACAAAGGGACTACTGAAGCCTCCCAGAAGGCCTGTCACTGGAACGCGTCCCAGATTCTCCTCTCATTATCCACGGCAGGAGACGAAGACTCGTGTCCGTCAATCGTGTTTTCTCTTCGAGCACGCACCGGGGGTCTACCGCTGCTGTAGGCCGCTCCTTTCAACATCACTAGTCCTGGCTAACTTTTAATTATTATTAGTATTATTATTAAATAAATAATAAAATCATGGTACTCTCCTATCCGTGCGTACCTTGTAGTCGAGAGGTGGTGAATTATACATTTTTAAAACAAAATTGACTTTACTCAATTTTCAGCTCATTCTAAGCCATCCATATCTATGATATTTGTTACAAGAACATCGTAAAACAAATTTAAACATTTTATATTTCTTTGGGGCTTACTGCACGAAACTGCACGTTTTGAAGTTTTATTGCAAGAAATTGCATCATTTGATATTTTGAAGAAAACAAATTATTACAAATTTTAATTTTCCTAAATACACATAAAAAATAGTGGAAAAATAAATAGGAATTAGGAATAGGAATAAAAAAATAACTTAAAGGAAACATAGGAAAAAATAAAGGGAACTTGCGAGATGTAAACTAACACAAACCTCCTATTTCCAACTAAGGGTTCAGTAGTTCCTGGATGTTTACATTTTGTTTCTCAAATCTCATATTTCTGTCACTATCAATCTAGCTTCTATCGAGTATATTGTAACTTAAAATGCCAAAAATTGGAGGTGTGTCTTCGAAAATTGCGGGATGAATTGAAAAATATCCTGACCCAAAAGCGATGTGTTTTGCAAAACTTTTGATAAAAATATTGGATGTGAGAGGAAATCACAAATTGGAAATCACTAATTTCCTTATTAATGTTTATGTTTTATTCGGAAACATTTCGAGGTCAAGATATTATAACACGTAGTGACTGAACTTACCTAACATGACATAGACAATTGGTACTCCCTCTTGCCTATGATTCACCCTAGTTTTCTTTTTTCTTATTCCAAAATTCTTTATTCATGCACTGTTTGCCTCTTTTTTTCCCCTGTGTAATAATAAGTGAATTTTACAGACTGCAGTTAGAACAAAATTGAAACATTTCTCACGTCCTAATTTGTTCATCTCCGGTCTCCTTGCTACATCACGAAGACAATGAGTCTTTAGATCTTGGAGAAAAGAAAGTGTCTTTATTGCAATCGACACAATTATATCATTGAGAGCAATTATCTGAGATGGCCCTTAAGATCTGCAATAATTACAAACCGCTTCGTTGCCCTGATGAAGTTTCTCAGTAGTTGAAGTCAATATCTAAATCACGTTATACGCTATATTTCTGTTCAAGATTTATGGATCGTGTCGTTAGCGGATTCCTTTTAGCCATAAACAAGCAGTAGTCTATAATTGATAGTCTGTTCGCGAAACACAAATAAGTCTTAAACGACATTAAATGTACAATCGCGTTCGTAAATTGTCCATCATCATTAAAAAAAACTTGTTAGGAGTCATTATTTTACAATGCTCAAACTCTTGAGAATATAACCTGGTTATATAACAGTATTAAAATCTCCCAAATGTTTTATTGTACTGCGCTGATGGATTCGAGATCAAATTCTGAGCTTAAATTTAAATCATCATACGTTTCAGGGCAAAGATCCCAAAAATGTAAATACTTCCAAATATCAGTAGGAAATCGTAATATATATTATTATTTTTTTTTAGGAGGTATCTAGTTTCGTTTTAGGTACCTGAAATTTATTTATTTGCTCATCAATGACTTTTTTTCACTTACAGTAAAAAATATGTTTTAAAAATGTATCTAAATTATTTCGGATATATTTTCTAGAAAACGACAGAAAAACCATCTTTCTTATTTTTTTAATGATATGCTTATGACATTACAGCCATTTTTAATATTTTTAAATCAAAACAGTTTTTCAAAAACATATCAATTAGTTTTTTGTTTATGTTTTCGTTTAATCCTTTATTTAAGCCTCAATTATTGACATTTTTGTTAGACGTTTTTCAATTAAATAGGCTAATTCCCTTCTAAAAAAAAAATTAAAACCTATAATAGTAAAAAACATATATTCTATAGTCTATGTAGTCTTATTCTATTAAAGCATGTAAGTAAAAATAAAATTTTGACTTATATGAAATTGATCTCGTAAACAAGTGAGACTTAAATGAAACATCTTCAAAATGATAAAATAAAATCTGTTTGGCCTCAAACCATCATATATATTATTTTTCAAAGCCTTTTTTTTATCGGTACGCCAAAACTTTCTTGATACTTCATCAAATTTCATGAATGAGGCATCATATCACACTTTAACCGCTACACTGGGAAAACATACAAATCACTCATTTTAACTTCGATTGCGAGTTATAAGCGCGAAACCGTGGTTTTTCCAAAAACAGATGGTCTTAGAGGTTTCTAAATGGTGTCAATCTTTTCAGATTTTCAAGGAGAACATTATCAGTCATAAATATTTTTTCGATTGAGAGTTTTAACGCAAAACCGCGTTTGTTGTTTGAAAATGGTCGTGGAGGTTTCTAACTGGTGTCATTTTTTTCATTTTTGTTTATATACATTTTTCCTATTGTCACTGTCGTTTGCGAGTTACAAGCAAAATCATGCGATTTCAGTTAATATAATCAGCGCACTCGCTTTCAGAGAAACCGATATGTGTATTCCGCCTTCAAGTCTGATATCAAAGGAAAGGAGTTTTGGAGTTTCAAAAAATAAATAATATACAATTGAAACACATCTTATCTTTAATTCAACCCTCACCTATGCCCATAATGCACTATACAATGCTAAATACATATAAAGTGTGTTGAACAATTAAGTGGGATTTAAGTTGCGAATGCTTCACACGGTCAGCTAGTAAATAAAAAGTTATCATATAAATACATACTACAATATTGTAGAACCAAAGAGTGTACTATCTTATACATTTTAAAACGTGTTAGAGCAGGAGTTGTTTTTTAATATTGCACCGCAGACTTTCACCTTACTCTGGAGTATACGCATCAGAAAATACTATTCGCAGTTCCTGGTTATTGATAGGTCCTTATTATGACTGATTGAACGACCTGATTTAATGGTGATTGCACTTATTCAGTCATCAAAAGGTAAGCTTGAAATATACAATCATATTTTATATGAAGTTGAATTCGTATAATATTTTCCATAACGGAGTTAACCTGTCATGGGTTGGTGGCCGCTAGTTCGGTGAATTTCACTGCTCCTTCGCGGAAATCGACGTGGCCGGGGTTGAGTTGGACGTCTGCCCGGCTTGGGACCTACCCATCTCCCACGGCCGTGTCATCTGTATGCTCCTGACCCGCTCCTAAATCGATGGATACCGATCTCTCTTTCGAAAGACTTCTAATTTGTTTTTGTCGAGAGGAATCGCCACCTTGTTTTAATTCTAATAGCGTGTCGGTTGAACACAACTAATACCAAAGCTCTACGGGGAGATAAATAGCGATTTAAGCACCACACGCATTAGCATCGATTGATCTCCGAACATTAACAGTACTGAAGAAGGGTCTTTAACCCATGTAAAGTAAAAACATACCTATTTGCAACTCAAACTACTTTTAACCGTAATGGTACACGTTCTTGAAAAAATACGCGATCAGAGTTTTCATCGTTGTTTAAAAATACTAATATTGTGGGACCACCTAATATGAAACATCAACCAAGAAAATCGTTCTTAACGAAATAATATGATATTGTTGACTGGAAAACTGAATGGTCCAATTATTACAGATATTAGTGGAAGATAGCCTAGCGAAGAAGTGAGTTAATTCATGAGTATAACTTTTATGGAGCAATTTTTTTCTTTTTTTCGAAACGTATCCTAAATAAATTCAAAGTACAACTTTCTAACAAAAAATGACTTTTTCGATATTTGGAAGAAGTTCATTCGCCGATGTCTAGAACTTGGGAAAACAATCCAGGAATTTATCTCTTCAGGTATTAGGTAGCATTTTACATTACATATGTATATTTCAAATTTATGTAATTTCAAAACAAGTATCTATTTGTTAAACCTATGTTTACGTCCAATTAGTTGAAAGTAAACACTTCAGCTTTAGGTGCTCATTTAAAATTTCAGCTCTTATGATAATAATAATTATGTATAAAAGAAACAATAGAAAGTTTTGACAGAAGTATTATTGAACGGAACTTAAGACTAGAAACTTTCCATTCCAAGTTTAATCGATGATACAGTTACTTAGTTATTAATATTAAGTAGTATACAAAAACCGTTAACATACCTCCAAAGGGGTGTATTTATTTATGCTTTTAAGATCATTAGACCACTAGACTTGACACTAAATCTTTAACAGTATTTTTTTTTTTTTTTTTTTTTTTTTTTTTTTGGAGCAGTACCGTAGTTCGGATAACCTTTCTATAGGATAATCTGGTAATTTTTCAATCTGGCTACAGATAATATTTAATATACCATATATCAACTTAATAGGATTTCCAAGTTCCTAATATTTAATCCGTATTATATCTGAGAGTTCTTAAATCCAATTATTTATATTAAAATAGTTAATATACGACGGTTTTGATTAGTAGTTTTTTTTATGCTATTTGAGAAATAATATTTCATGATTTTAGAAGTTTTATAAACATCTTGAAGAAATTAAACCAAATATCAGAGTTTTTTTCTCTTTTTCTGAAAGATCAAAAATTATTGAATCTGAAACTGATTAAATGTATTGCGTGAATTATGTTTTAAATACAATAAATGATTTTGCTTTACTTAAGTCTTCAAGACCTAAAATAGTTATTGAGGCCAGTGACCCTTTTAAATATGAGTGTTAGGCCAAATAAAAATAAAAAAAGGTAATTTGAATGAAATTTTGTTTTAAATAGTAAGGGAAAGCATTGTGATCGTAAAAAAATTCGACTTCCAGTTTTCAACAAAAATACAAGTTATGGAGTCCAAATAAAATCCAGTGTGTGTGTGAACAGACTAGCTCAAAAACTATAAACCGTGCGAACCTGAAATTGGGTATTTAGTGTATGTATGTGCCCGCGATATGACAGCAAAAATTTCATCAAAATTGATCAAACGGAGGGGGTTATGAAATCAAACTTTGTTTAGTTATTAAAAATAGCTTTACTATTTTGATCAAACTCGTCATGTGTAATTAGAATCAAGTATTCTTTAATATCAGGTAAGCTTTATCATTATTAAAATGTTCTAAGGGGGCATAAATGGGGAGAGGCCTTTTTCGTTTTCCTATAAAGTAGCTTTGTTTTTGTTTATATGGAGAAATTAACTTTCTCTAGTTTCGCCTAATAATAAGAAATGGCTCAATGTGAGATATGATAAAAATAAAGAAAACATAAAGAGGAGAAAAAATGAAAAATATTCAGTCAACTCATAAAACTTGTGGAGCCCACGCATGCGTAGTACGTCTTTAATGACAGACCATTGTTCATAATTAAAGCCGTTCTGTTCATTTAATGGAAATTATTTGTTTCATGGTAACTAATTGAAATTTTCAACAAGTACATAGAGAATTATAAAATCAGACGACTTGGAGAATTATGCTTGCATTGCCATATTATCACAATTAAAAACTTTTATTTAATAAAAAAGAAAATAGCGTAATTTAAACAGCAAATACAAATATAAATAGGTAAATGAATGTGGAAAAACGTGTGACTTTGAGAAATGGCATTTAACAAAACAGGTCAATTTCTAATCAAAGTAAGTTGGTCAGTGAAAGTTGTGTGGTACGCTCATCGCACCAGATTTAATTTTTTTTTTTAATATGCAGTTGACGAATTCTGGATGGAATAAATGGACTATATATTGGAAGGAATTCTCACCTCTTATTTACACTGTAAGATGTTTTTCATAAAATGAAATAAAAATTAAAAATAAATAAATATTAAAAAAAATAAATTAAAAACCTGTAGGTAGCGCTACAACGCAGGGAGTATCTTGGGTTCAGTACCATGTAAGGAAGTCCATTTCTTTGGCAGCGGTCGTGCAAGGAGGTGAGTTGACCGTGATCAAGTTCAACCGCCAGTTTTCCCATAATTTTTCAATTGAGGTACCCACTTAATAGAGGCTGCGTTTGTCCCATGAGGGCTACCGAGACGATCTAGTATTACCGAGAATACCGAGACGATATTAAAAATATTCTGCCAAGCATGATTCGAACTCGGGACTTGAGCACTGCAACTTCAATGCCTTACCTTCAAGGTACCCCGCTTCCAGGTTTTTCATAAAAAGTTCAATGAATATGAATTTCAAATTTTAAATTTTAAATGATAAAAGAAATTGCAAACAAATTTGTTCTTTCATTAATGGTATTTAAAAAAAAAATATATATGTAATAATGTGTTATATGTATATATATATATATATATATATATGATATGTAGTGGTTCGTATCGAAATTGTAAGGGTTATAAAGTGGTAATGTAATTCATAATTTATTTTTAATTTTTTAAATGTTTAAATTATCTAATCTTATTTTTAAAAAAAATTAAATTATGATTATAATAACAATTTTGTTGTTTGTTTTCAGAAGGATAGACAGACCAGCCTAGCCTTTAACTACTCATCTAACTAACTAAAGTAAGTTCATTTTAATCACATATTTAATTTATTTACATATTTATATTTTACCAGTGATTTACACCTACGCTTGATCTCAACTAGCAAGTCTGCAAAAAAGGCAAACTTTACTGTCAGTTATTTTCTGACATCTCTCGCTTGGCCATTGCCTTTTTAATCTTCGTTGGATGGTTAACTGGAAGGAAGAAAGAGATGAAACAAGTGGGCTTGAGTTGGGTTAATTTATGATTTTAATTATTTCATTATAATCCACGTACTATCCTAATCTTCGTCAATATTAGATCTAAAAAAATTATTCCAGAAAAATAAAAATACCAAAATAACAGATCAATTGAACTCTTTGGAAACTTGACTCTTTGTCTTGAATTACAACATTCTTCATTGAGAGCATCTGTAATTAGCAATATATTATCCAAATTAGATATATTTAATTGTATGTTACCAGTTGCAGATTATATGAAGAAGGAACAAATGCCATGAAGAAATTTAATGTAATTATTTCAGCAAATAAAATGATTTATCTTGAAAGTCTCCAATTAATAAAATTGATTAACCCTTTGCATTCGGCACCGTTTCGGACGTTACCTACCGGCAACTTATTCGCGAAAACGTACACCCTGAAAACGTAATATTATACAGTAAATTTTTAGAACCATGTAAGGAATTGCAATGAAATTTAGGCTATATGTATTAGTGAAGCTTCAAGAACACATAGTTACTAACAAAAAATTTTTTTTTTTAAATTTTAGATTTTCTTTATATCTAAATAACTTTCCGGTTAAAATAGAAGCACATGGGAAACTAAATCAAAGTAAAGGGATTATTTGGTGCCCTGAACTAAATTATTGTACGATTGAGGAAAAAAAAGATGAATTGAAACCACAAAATATAGCCGATGTTAAAAGATTAAGATACTATAAAAATAATGAAAAACACCGCGAGCCGCGACCGTCATTATTCAACATAAGCGAAATATCCTATAAATAGTTTTTACGATTTTTTTATTTCCTTATATGTTAAAAACTGAAAATTATTTGCACTGTCTCCGTAGCGGAGCCCTCGAGTTTAAAGACAAATTTTAAATGGCTCCGCTCCAGAGACCTCGAGTTTAAAGACAAATTTTAAATGGCTCCGCTCCAGAGACCTCGAGTTCAAAGGGTTCATAAAAAATAGCATAAATTTAAGAAAATTGGAATAATAACATTCTTATTAGGAATTAAAGATAGGATTAAAGAACAATAGACATGGCATTAGATTTTTTTTTTTTTTTTTTACAGCAAATACTTATATTAAACCTAAATCACTATCAAAGGAGGCAATAAATAATATTGGTTTTCAGTAATTATTAATATTGTCATCGGGAATCATCCTCCATCGGGGAATACAGTGCTCAATTATGCCTGATCTATTTTTATTCTTGAAACAGATCAACACAGCAATCCATCACGAGTGCGGGTATATGGAGTAGAGGATCCCTTACCCAGTTCTCTTATCTACATGTGAATATCGCCGAGTAATCTCCTATAATTATCCGTGTATTTTCTAAACAGTTGATTCATTTCATTTGCATTCATGTGTAGATATGGGAACGCGAAAACAGGTTATTCTGTCTACCTTTCGGAATTTAAAAAAAAACAGCATCTAAGAGGAAGTTCAAAAAAAATCTTCAAGGAAGAAGAACTAACAGTTTATATTATTATTATGCAACGAGTTACGCCTCATTGTATTTTTAAAAAAATCTATACTAATAATATTACATTGAATAACATTTTCATCCTCTAGTGTGTCTCGGCGAATTGAAGGGGTCCTATGTTCTATAATTCCAAGTTTTTGAATGGTCAAGGAGCAGTGTAAGTTGTTCTATTTTAATCAATTACACAATATAGATTTAATATTGATATTAACTCAAAGTACAAAAAAAAAAACTCTCATTATTCACTTTCCTTAATTTTGGGTCGTTATTATTCCGTTAATGTAAAATAACTTTTAATTTTTCCAGTTCGAAGACTCATAATCGTTTTTTTCGTTCGAAGACTCATTTGACCGAGCTTTTGAGAAATACCCGAACTAGTATCCTGACAAACGGTGATTAAGTTCTTTTTCTGTTTCGATCTCCTTTCTGATGTAGTCGTTATTGTGTTCCGCAACAGTGCCTGAAAATATTGAATCAATCCATGTACTATTTCAATATAAGTACATTTCCTAGTAGATTTACCTTATGAAGATGTTCGAGCCTATTCATCGAACTTATTTTCAGCCTTACTAGCAATTGTAAAAGCATGCTAGTACCCTAGGAAGACTGGAAACCGCTAATGGGTCCATTAAAAAAATAATTTCCCGGCGGTTGGTCTCGATAGTTATGATATAATTGTACTACTAAATGAGGGTTAATGGTTTCACTTCGAGTTATTAACTGGAATATTTCTAAAAGAAATATCTGAACTAGGCGGTGCCTTTGTAATTATTTCTTAAAACCCACCAGGCTAACGATCCGTTTAATACCGCACCATTAAAACGGTTCGAGGCTATCCCTGCGCCTTTTCCATTTTAAGAATACTTTTGCGGTACTCTGACGACTTCAAGTACTTATGATATTGACAGAAAAAAATCAAACAACTAGAAGGAAATGAAGTACTTAAAATACCTGTCATCGCTTCCCTGATTAAACTTCCTCGTTCAAACCATATCCAGTTTTCGAATTGATTGTGACGTCTAGGTCATCCTATCTAATTTAGTTGAAGTCAACATTGAAATTAATTAGAAAGAAATAGATAAATTAATTTAATGCCTTGAAGACAACGCCTTGTCGTGGCGAGCAAGCTTGCACATAGTAAGATTGTCTTAATCCATTATTAAATAAAATGTCACTCCTATACGTCAATATTTCACATTGAACATATTAACCGTATCTGTTGATATATAAATTTTCTTTTTAATTAGAATATTTATCTTTAGATAATTAATATCTGTTGGATATTTGTGGAAACAAATATACTTTAACATTGTGTCTCGGTACTGATGGATAAACGAATAGACATAGTAAATAAAAGTTTTATTACTTTTATTATTCTCGTTGATACACATTTTTTTTTTACTTTCACTTGCTTATATATGAAACATACAGTAAGGGAAAGTATTGCGATCGTAAAAAAATTCGACTTCCGGTTTTCAACGGAAATACACGTTTTGGGGTCCCCTGAGTCCCAATAACCAAGTCCCGCGAAATGGTGTGTGTGTGAGTCGTTTAATTGCACTGATCGGTGCCTTGTTGAAAATAATTGGAAGAGTTGTGTCCCTTGCCGCTGCCTTAGCTGCTTCCTCCGCTAGCTCGTTTCGTAGCACCCCCAGCGTGAGTTTTTACCCATTTAAAGGAAATAAGCTTCCCTTGGCTATAGCAAGAGATCAACACTCGCCTGAGTTCCTCAACATACTTTTCATGTATGTTTATGTTTTTACTTTCACTTACCTATATATGAAATAGTAAGGGAAAGTATTGCGGAAATACACATTTTGGGGTCCCTTGAGTCCAAATAACCATGTTCCAAAATGGTCTGTGTGAACAGATTAACTCAAAAACTATAAACATTACGAACCTGAAATTGGGCATTTGGTGTATGAATATGCCCGCGATTTGACAGAAAAAATTTCATCAAAATTGGTCAAACGGAGGGGGTACTTTATTTAAAGAATTTAGTCTAATTTTACGTTTTTTTTCCATTTTCTCAAAAACGGCTCTAACGATTTTGATTAAACTCGGCATTTAATATGCTTATATGCCCGTGATGTGATAGTAAAAATTTCATCAAAATTGATCAATTGGAGGGGGTTTACTTTACTTAATAAATGTTGTCTCATTTTCATGTTTGTTTTCTCAAAAACGGCTATAATTATTTTGATCAAACTGGGTATTTGATGTAGGTATAAGCCCGCGATGTGACAGCCAAAATTTCATTTACCGTATTATGAAAATAAAAAATTTTAAGGCATTGAAGGTGTGAAACAATGTGGGATAAGATAATCCTTAATTAGTGATATTTCATTAGTTTAGAAACTTTAGTTCTATAATAAATTTCTGAAGGCAGTATTAAGTGATTTTAGAGGAACAGTAATCTTTCTCGATTTTTAGAACGACGTAAGAGACCAACTTTACAAATTTACGTTTATTTACAAAAAGCAACTCGCAGTAAAAAACAAGCAAGCAATAAAAAAAAAAACTCCACTGTTGATGAATTTAGGCCCTTAAAAAAAGTATGAAACACTAATGAATCGAAAAGTACTGCGAACTTTCAAGTTTTTCAATGCAGATACTCTATTACTTACGGAGATATACAAATATAAGCATGTAAATGTGGAAAAATGCGTGAAGTTGAGGAATGGCGTTTACATATTATAGAATCACGTCAATTTCTAATCTAAGTAAGTTCGCAAGTGAAAGTTGTGTGTTTCGTGCATCTCACCAGACTTTTATCTAATTAATCATTTTTCTTGTTCTAATGACATTAAAATCCTCATTTTAATTCTTAAATATTTTTTAGAAGAAGTGAAAAAGATTGGTCCCGGTCGGGGTTTGCACGGATTTCCTTAACACAAGTAAGGCGCTCTGCCACTTGAGCTACCAGGAACATATTCCGGCAATTGTGCACATATTCCCTTACCGGATCTTTTCTCTTCTTATAAAAAATATTTAAGAATTAAAATTAAATTTTAATGTCATCAGGACAAGAAAAATTATTAAATTAATATTTAAATATGTTGAGACAATGGTAAAGGTACCTCGCATAATGAGCAAAAATTCCACTCCCCGGTTAATTCGCAAAAATCGGTGGGGAAAAGTTTATTGAAGAGGAAGTGGTATAGCGTCTTATCCCCAGGTAATTTAAAAAAAAATCTTAGTGAAAATTGATACCATGAGAAAATAAAACAGGAGAAATCAATAAAGTGAAATAAAATTAAATTGAGAAGACATTTAAAGTTATACTTTAAATAATTTAAACTTTACATTTTTTTTTTCTTGATTTAATAGTATCGGATAGGACATTTGACTATCTCCTTTAGTCAACAATGTCTTCATATATTCTGTTTTTAAAGAGTAAATAAAATCTTTATGTATGTAAAAATCTCGTATCCCGATGTTTGTCGGAGGTAAAATCAGAAACTACACAAGAGATTACACTAAATCAGAAACTAATAAATCTGGCTCATTGTGTGTAGTTTTGTCCAACTTAAAAGATATAATAGTTTTTATCTCGATTATTGGCCTCAATACTTCTTTTATTGCAAATGAAATGCTTATTATATAAAAATTGAATGTGATTATTTGTATGTTCTATAAATTTCCAACAGATGGCGGTTAAGTTGAATTATTGACTCAACACTTCAGCTTTTTTCGATGTTTAGGGTGGGTAAGCATTGAGTAGCCAAATCTATTTTTTTCCGGCTTGGAATAGGAACATTCGTGTTTTTACAATGGGAAATTGCGTGTCACCTATTTTCACGTGTGGGGAATACATCGAATCTATTTGTTTTAACAAAAGACATTTTGATAACCTGTTCAGGTAGAACCTACCCTTGGAACCTACCGATATGATATCTTAACTTATATCATCATGTGTTAATTTAATTAATACGTATTATGGTAAAAGATTAATTTGGTACATTTATGCTAACTGTCTATTGTAATTGTATTAAACGCTGTAACAATTAAATTCTTCATCAGTTGCTTTTATATGTGTGTTACTTATATTTCATCTCACTTTAATACTTACTTTAGTCAAATATGAGATTTAAAATATAAAAACTTTAACCCTTCTAAATTCTTTACCAAACAAATTTTAATTTACCGTAAAGTTCTATTTTAAATACCGTTGATTCCGAGATTAGCTGACACTTTTTTATCTTTATCAGTGATTTTTTTATTTTACTGTATTAAAAAGGCTGAGGCCGGGTTTACTCGTAAGCATATATTTTAGCACCCCACTTCACGCACTGTATCTCAGAGATACAAGACAATTTCTTGAATCAATAGTTTATTGACGATTTCGATCTCACCCAGTACCCTTCTTTTATGGAGTGGAACGTCTTAGGACTACTTTTGGATTTTGCATAGAGATGAGAGATTGCGCTCCTTGGCTGTTTGTATCTGAGAAATAAATCTCTTCTCGATTTATATATTATTTGTCCCATATTAAAACTGATCATTTCCTTCTCTTGGTTTTTTATCAAGTAATAAATTACTGCATGACTAAAAGGTTTCTAGACATTAGATAATCTTTGTATCTCAGATATACAACCATTGCACCTTTGTCAGTCTCTGACATAATGTATGATTTTTAGCAAATAAAACAGCCAAATACTTAAACTATTGTTTGAAGGACATCCAATTTTCAAGGACATAAGGGTACACTAATGGTTCCGTCTTCGCTGGTACAATAGACGGAAGCCAGATTATTCGATATGATATTCAAAACACGCCTCCATTTTTATACAATACTGTTCTGTCGAAAAATTCAGACGGTTCTGACGCAATACTTTGCGTCACAAGACGCATCTACTGTAACCTTAGCCAGGTGCTGAGGCTATTATGCTCTGATTATTATAAATCTGGGGTACTTATAATTGACAATTTAAGTGGAAAAGCCTGGCGTTTGAGTGTGATAATTTTCTTGCTCGACCCGAGACCTTTCATGGTGTGCAGTGGTACAGGCTTTGTTTTATTATTTTATTTTGTTCTTGTTCTTGTTCTTCTGTGAAGGTATTAATTCTCTTTTTATTTGATTTTTAGTCAAGGAACAATTTTTTTTTTTTTTTTTTTTTTTTTTTTTTTTTTTTTTTTTTTTTAATTTGTATAACTAACATAATTATTGTTTAAATACACAAATTGTTCTATTTGCTAATACTGGAGTTATGATTTTTTTTTTCAATTTTAATTTTCCATTTCATCTGAATATTTTACTTACCAACCACCATAGATCTTTTTAAATTAATAATTAATGATAATAAAATATTGTGATTATTAACCCTTTGCACAAATAGAATGACAATAGAAGAAGATAAAAGTTTAGACTGTCGTCACTTTTCGCTTAAGAAAAATTGTTCTCATTTTCCTCGCTGGAACTGAAGACAATTGGTAGTTTCACCTTTGATTATGTTCACCTTGCTTTTGTGAATTGCTACTGCGCCAAAAAAAAAGTTGAAGAAAGCCAACTAACCCCACAGGAAAGATCATATGAAAGATGACTGCCAGGAAAGGGGAGAACAATCAAACAAGAAACTGGTTAGTCGAAAGGTTAGGTTTTTAAAAAAGGGTTTGGGGCTATGTGAACAGAATCGGAGTCAAATGTTTTCCATGGGGCCGGGGATAGCCGAGCGTGTTCGAGCGCGGCCCGCTTTAACACGCTCGAGCCGAACGGTGGCGGTTCGAATCCGCCCTGGGATGGTTGACTTTTATTTCGTGGAGGCCCCCGGAATAAATCTCAACCTACCTACCATGGTTAGTATAGGTTGGTTACACCTGTAGAGTAACCCCCCGTATGCCACACATGGCCAGGTAGGGGTACCGACAAAAAAAAAAAAAAAAAAAAAAAAAATGTTTTCCATGCCTTTAAACCAACTTTACTGAAAATATAAAAATTTACTTACATGTTGTAAATTCAATCAATGAAGCACACTCTTATCTACACTGTTAGCATCGAATTAAAAACTCAGTACAAGACTCCCGAGGTCGAGCGGGTGACATGGTACAATGGTGGGGCCTTCACAACAGGTGTGACGAAAACTATAAACCAATGGCCAGCCTACCCCCTATGCCAACCAACCCCGCTCTCCCCTACAGTAAAATTTTAGAACCAAGTCAGGAGTTGTAATGAAATTTAGGTTAAATGTATCTGTGAAGCTTCAAGAACACATAGTTACAAAAATCAAATTATTTTTTTTTAATTTAATTTTTTTTTATAATTTTATATTAATTGCAAAATTACTTTTTTTAACGTTATATATTTTTTTATAATTTTATTATAAATTTTAGTACAATTGAGGAAATAAAATATGAATTAAAACCACAAAATATTGCCGATGTTAAAAGATTAACGTACTATAAAAATAATAAAAACACCGCGAGCCGCGACCATCATTGATCACCTAAGCGAAATATCCTATAAATAGTTTTTTAGGATTTGTTTATGTCCTTATATGTTAAAAACTGAAAATTATTTGCATTTTCTTCGTAGCGGAGTCCTGGAATTTGAAGACAAATTTTAAATGGCTCCGCTCTTCGAGACAAAGGGTTAATTTAATTAAACTTACAAAGCTTTTTAGGTTCATTTCTATACTCATACTTTTCGTCGATAGATAGTAAAATATATCAGTTTGATAAAAGGGGTGAGATCCTTTTGTTACATAAATAAAATTTATACTTTGCAAGTTATAGATTATATTGGCTAGAAGTATTTGTTTTAGTAAAAACCGCTTCCGAAAATAGTCGTGGGTAAGGAGAAATAATTAAATATGTAATAGCTTCCTTGCATTATTCACGCTAAGGGAAATTAGTGCTTGTGCCTGCCCAGTCTAATAAACTTATTACATAGTCTGCTTCGCCTATTAACTCCTACTAATGGTAACGCTGACTTTGATGTATAGTACAATCGCGTGACGAATCGTCCCAAGATATTTTGGAAGATTCATGAGTTCAGTAGCTCAAAATTTAACCAAAGGGAAAGAGTTCGAAAAATATCACTGTTCAACAAATTTTTACTTGTTTTTGCCTTTCGAATCAAAGGAATATTTACTAATAAATTTGACATCACTGGATACTAATAAGCATCTTAAACTTCAAAGTTAGCTCTCGTTACAAAAGGATGTGGACCACCGTTTATGGAGTTGTGGAGTGCGCTTATGCCGAATCTGGCAATTTTTTCCCTCGCTTAGCTTTGGTTTTACCAATTAGCAAGTAAGTACTTTCTTAGCTCATGGCTATTGTTTAAAATAGTTGTGATGTTTGTAAAATATCATCACTCGGGTCAACATCATTTTTTATGCTTAGAGGTCAGTAGAACGGGAATATGGACTTTTTCTTTTCAACGGTTCCGATTTTCGTTGTAGCAAATTTAAGTGGAACTAATTACGTAACGTAACTACAAATTACGTATAATTATATTTGTTTAATAATTTTCTACCGTCAAATTTTGTACAGTTTAATAAGAACAAGGGCGCTTCTTAAGGCGTAATAGTTTTAGTATATAGAATCCAAATGTAAAATCGATATTTGTTTCTCTCTTTCCTGTATTTTGAATAATAATATGTCAAGTTTTAACTGCATTTTCAATTTTACTATGTACCTACAAACAGCAACTAGGGAAATTAGTCTTTGATCACAAACAGTCTACAAATGGTATAGTTAAGACCACTGGTAACTCAAAACATGTCCTCTACCTCCGTTATCACGACCATCCCCTACACAAAAGAATTACCCTACGTGATCGAAATACTCTTCTGTGTATATTCAGGTATTGTAGGTTTTTTTTTTTTCATTCTGATTCCATCGGTATGCATAACTCAAATTTGATATATTTTGAGTTTTAGTGATGGTATGAAGATGCTCTCGCCAATGTGCGTTATATGATTTTCAGCAGACATTCCCACAAAGTTTACTTATAGATAAAGAAAATCATTTTGTCATAAATTATTCTTTTCTTTTCTTATAATGATATATGTACAGTTCTAAATATTAGTGAAATGGTTAGATGAATAAATAGATTGATAGTTATCAATATATCTATTTAAGTACTGATCGGTATACTTTTTAGTGGAGAGGCTTATCATTTGAACCATAATTCTGTATTTTTTTATTAGTCATTAGCCTTTTCTAGCATTTCAAAATAAAAAGATCACAACGTAATTATCATATTAGTTATATAAGAAACATTTTTGAAAAAATCTAGCTATACGGTAGGAATATGGTAGTGAAAATGCCAAAATTCTGTTGATTGGTGAAGAGGTCGTGGAGATGTAATGAGATTAATAAGTTCAAATGAATAAGTTTCCACAGTAATATTTATGTATAACAATACAGCATACGTGTTTCAAATTTCCTATAAGCTGTCGAAATCCTATAAGCTAGTAAAACGTTATTAATCACTCCCCCCCCCCCCCCCCCCCAACATTTACCGATTTTCGGATACTTATTCGGACTATCCGCTGATCGGAGTGGAAACGAATCGAACAATACAAAGACATTTCAAAAACTTTTCTAGCTGATCTTAATGTATAAGTGGAATATATAGATAATCCGAAATCGTTAAAGGTACATATATACAATTGATTCTAAAATGCCTGTAATTAAAAATAATAAAAAGTTAATCACTTTAACTCTACATAAAAATATGTTTTCATACTTTGACTACACTAAATAGGAAAAATGTCACGTAGACCCATTTTCATCTTTGTTAAACACTTGTGATCTAATAAACTTTTTAAAAATCATAAAATCATTAAGTTTTTTTTTTTTGTATTCTCCATGACTCATTTTTGTTGTCGATTTTAAAAAGTTTGATTCATTAGGCTCAGAAAAAACCAGCTTCGATTAAAAACACAAAAAAGTATAAATTTAAAATCTGAGCCATGAATTAGCACGATATGAAATAAAATTCCGTGGGAAGATGAAAAAGAGGTTTCACTGTTGGACAGCAAGTTCCCCTAATCGAAAGCCTATCCTTATCGGGAGAGCATTATGGAAATGAAAAGTGACATATGACCAGGTTTTCATTACTTTCTCGTGACTCTTGTTGTCGAGAAAATCGCTTGGGAAAACCATCCCATACTGGTTTCACTATGAAGGGGGGAAGGGGTTTTCACTGAGGAAATGGGACCAGCTTGACAGAACACGTCTCCTACCTTTCCAATTGAGACTTCGGAAGCAGGTCACTGTCCGCTAGCATTATGTACCTCCGAGAACGTTTTTATCTCTCTGAATTTCACTCTTTTTTAATAGAATTATGTATATATATATATATATATATATATATATATATATATATATATACTATAATTATAGTATCGTTTAAGTATCGAAAGAGTAAGTGGGCGATATTTTCTGTAAGTCTTTACATTTTATAACCATTTTGTTTTTATTTCTTCCATTGTCATATCCTGATTATATGTATCAATTTAATGTTATTTTATTATTTTCTTTTTTTTATTTATTATATTGTTACTTCTCAAACCGATCAAACCGATTCTTTACTACATCCAAAAAAACATGTTATGAATAGGTATTAGAGTTAAAATGATTCAATAGATTTTGAGGAAAATTTGCGATTCGAGAGGTAGTATACAATTGCATACCATGAATATAACATTCTTTTGGGCAGGGTTCGAAACTTATGTATGTGTATATTTTATGAAAAATCTCAAAATCATGCATTAATAATTAAATAGATCTTTAATGTTCATTGATTTGATTAATAATAATTAATGCTCACTGATATAGCGACATTATATTACATACATAATAATGGTAAAAAAAAATATCACTTTATAGAAGATACATTTAATTGCTATATATATGGCGTTTTATTCATGTTCTTTACATTTTCCATTCCGTACATGTTATGTTGCTTAACATACTTAGGCCTGGCAAAGGCGTCCGCAGGATTTCGTCTAGGGGGAAGAGTGTGGTAAATTATTCGTGTAGGGGAGCAGGCAGGTTAAATTCTTATACAGGAGGAAAGTTTTCGAGGTATTTTGATCTTGTAAGGCTATAATAATTTTTCAAGTAACCCTTATTGATATTTAAATGTTGAAATATTTTTTATGTAATGCTTAAAGATGTAGTAAATGAATAAGAATTTATTTAATTAGTAGTTTTTCGTTCCCGAAATTTCTGAGGGGTCAACTGCCCACCCCTGCAATTGGATTTTATATAAATTATTCGCCGAAGCAAGGTCAAAAAACTACAAATCAACACGTGAACATTCTATCCATTACTTTTCTACACAGATTTAAGCTAGTTTTAGGTGTCAAATTGGGTTAAGCATTACACATAAGAATATTTTATTTTATTATTTTTAGTAAATATATTGAAAGCTTATCACCTTATGTTGTATATATTTTTTCTACGATGTTTCGTTAGCGTATATTATTTAATAAATATATATATTAAAATGAACTTTTTTTTTTCAAAGCTATTCATTCCCTTTGTTTCTAATTAAGTTTCCTTAAAAGATCAGCAATAAGTTCGAATGTGTTCACAGGCTGTTCGAGAGAGGCTGCAATTCCAGCCACAAACCGTAAATCTCATCTATATAGAAGAACTTAATTAAGTTCTACTTGAAGTCTAATCATAGATAAGTTTTCATAAGGAAGCCTATAAGTTTTTTTTTTTTTATTATATCCAATATTATTTTACTGGGACAATCTCAGTTCTTTGCCTCGATATATCGTTAAAATCCCGGTTTATTCCTGATGGAATGAATGATACAAGAGGAACCTCCTTTTGATTTCGCAATTTCTAATATTTTATAATAACTGACGTTTAGAAAAAATTATTTTACTTATAATTAATAAACAATGAATATTGTATTATTAAATATTTGTAATGAACCATGCAGCAACTCGCTCCGTCAGACCATTTAAAGTATATATAAAATAAGGAAAAAAACTAACGAGAAGGAAGTTATCTGAGAGAAAACCAATCAACAGAGATTCATTGAGTTCCAACAGTTTATATCTCATCCATTTGCCAGTCATTCAACCAATTTATATTTTTCTCCCCCCCCCCCCCTCCTCCCCCCTCCGCCATCGTGTAGTTGATAAAAGAGAGAAAATAGATGCTCTAAGATCCTTGAAATGCCATTGTACGTTTATAATAAATGGAAAAAAAAATCTTATAAAAGATATTGGTATTAACATGAAAAGTATTATTCTCAAATCATAACTGGTACGATTGCAATCAGGTATCATATGCAAATAGTTCATTAAAGGTTTAGAAAACAAAATCATTATAATTATATAACTGAGATCGCTCACTCTTTTCAAAATCTTCACATTTCGAAAAATCAGTTATTTGTATTTACAACTATTTACCGAAAGCGCTGAAAGAGTAGTGTATCTTTGTAAAATCGACAAATTTTTAACTCAATCCAAGAAACACTAATGTTTTAACCATAATGTCATAAATTAAAATGGACTGTTTGAACCAAGACTATTTTATATTTTATTTAAAAAGGGAGAAATGTCAGTTATTGTCTAAAACGATCTTTTGCTTCATTAAATTGGAGGATTAATATATATTCTGGACATCATTTATTCTACGTTTATACAATTTTAATAAGTATGCATGTATTAATATTTTCTTTTATTATTTTTTGCTTCAAGGTATACGTTTTTAATTTGTTTGAAGTAGCTATAAAATAATGTTAAAAACAGGGACCTGGGATAGATATACGCAGACCATAAAGGAAGACAGAATTCAAGATAAGTCATATTTATTAATATATAAAAATTTTAAAGAAACTTATCTTCAAAAATATAAATAGTTTATATCTGAACTCCGTGTGAAAGCAATGCCATCTCCATTTTTTACCGAATTAAATTTTCCTTTTGGAACTGAATACCACGATTAATAAATTGATGAATTAAATCATTCTTTTGTTTTTCATAGGTACAGCTTTATGAACTGTTTTCAGGATGTTATGGATGTTAGTTAGTAATTGGAAGCATCTATCATGGAATTTAAATCTAATGCGTTAAATTAAATTCAAAGTGGTGGTAAACATGGTGTTTACGCTCGGGGTGCATTAATTATTTATGTTTTTTTAAATATCTTTTATAAAAAGAGAAAATATAGGTCTAGGCCGGGATTTCAACTACTCAAGGTCAATCTTTTCTCTTCTTATAAAAAATATTTAAACTTTATAATAATAAATTTCATGTTATCATTTCAGTCAAAAAATTGAATTAATTATTTATGTATTTATTTATTTTTTTACACATCAATTGATCCTCATCCATATCGTGAATAATATATATGGGCATATATTTATTATTTGAACTTTTATTCGTCAAAGACAATCAAAACTCATTGATTATATTTCAATTTTAACTTCTTTTACTTTCTTGTTTTTTTTAAAATATTATCGGTATTTCTGGATTGTTTTGAAAACCGATTTGGATGCACTTTAAATTCAGTAATAGAGCAAATATTAAGTTTTCGATAAACATCAAATAAGATATACTTAATACCTAGAAAATAAAAGTATCAGTATCGACCAGGCAGGACCGGTTTTCGCCCAACGGTACAGAATTCACGTTAGAAAGTAGAGAGGCCCAAACCAGTCACATTATATTCCTAAACAAATTTATTCAAAATTACAATTCCTGGCGAGAGCAGTGGGTCAGACACCAGCTGTGCCATCTGTCACGGCCAACCTAGAGTTCCTTTTTCATTTTCCTTAAGAACAACAAGGTTAATCCTCGGATCCTGTCTGAACTACTTATCACTAAAGAAACGATTACATTCCATTAGTTATTACGATCTAGATACTAAGAGTTATTAGGATCTATTAGGTCTTTTGTAGAACAGGCATGCCAGGGATTTAATAACGGTTACATTTTATAGCAATATGTTAAAGAAATAAATCATTACTTCAAAAGAAAACATATTGCTCGTCCAAAGAAAGGCAACACTAACTAAAAAAAAAACGAGTTTTTAGAAGGGCCAATTGAAGTTTCTTCTTTTCCCTTACTATGATAATAACCGTTGCCTGTTTATCGAATAGCTTAATCTCAACTTTACTGTAAATATCGCTTATTTTTTATCTATATTAATCTATATTAATTTTTTATTTGACAGCTAGGAGCTATTTCATGTGTTAGGCAATATAATTATTTATTTATTTTTTTAATGATCCACGACCTTTTTACAAGCAATGATATTTTTCCCCTGAAGAAACTTCAGGGCAGCTTCATCATTAATTTTGTATACTCTTAAATTTTATATTGTACATTCATCCTGCTTTAGTTCAATAATTACAAATAAAGTCAATGTAAATTTAATTGAATTATATTAAACACTATGATCTTTAATCTCATGATAAATAATTCCAATTACATGCCAATATCAATAAAAATGTGAAAAGGGCTCATTAATCTGTTTCTGAGTTCTGAAATATTGGCTCTTCCAAACAAATAAAAAACTGTGATATGATTGTTTATCTTCGGGGTCCATCTATGATAAAATTAAAAAATATCACATCATTTTGATTAATTAATGAGTTAACAAGACCTTGATTGTAGATGACAATCACTAATCACTGACTAGGTCTTTTTCACCCAATCTACCTTTTAAATAACCTGTAAGTATATTAAAAAAATCGCTTTTTCATTCCATCAGGAATTCAATCATTAACTATTAGTTGATAAAAATATGGGACATCTGATTCTCGTCCAATTTCTTCATCACATTTTGCGCTATAAATATTTTTCGATTGTTCATTTTATCTGATTAGTCATATCAATATATATAGTGATTAGACATATCAAATTTCTGGACTCTTTGCATGCCATTTCAAACCCTCTCTTCAATACACTGACTCCGGCACCGGCTCCAGTTCGCTGGCAAAGTAGCTTTGTTTTTGAACATTAGGTCATGAGTTAGTTAGTAAGTTATTTTTAGTTAGTAAGACAATTAGATTAAGTATTATTTTAGTTATTCGACACAAGAAATGGGTGAGCCCCATCACTCCAAGGTAATAAATATTAAAATAAAAAACATGTAAAAACGAGACATTATTACAACCATAACATAGCCTTAAAATGTAACATTGTTACAGTAAGACGCACTAATATACATATAACATTTAATTTATTGTTAATGCACAATAAATGTATTAAAGGGAATATGGAAAAAAAATTATCTGATTAATATTCTCTAATGACTCTTTTTAAAACATCATAAACCTAATAATAGCGTACTAAAAATATATGTGTTTGATGATTAATTTATCAAATTTATATCTTCAATTATTATAAAAAAATTATTTATTGCGAGGCATGCAGCTTTAAAAGCAGCTCTACCGAACTTCAGAACATTTTCAGCAGAGTAAATAAACTACCAATTCACATGCAGATTTGTTTTTAAAAAATGTCATTTGTACAAAGAGGCGTTAGAGTCATTATTTCAAGATAGTTTCACTGCTTACCAATTGTTTTTGGCTTCTGGTTGTTATATTTACGTTTTGAATGGGACCGGTTCTGATTAGGTCAAAATGTTGTTGGTGCTTTAATCTGATCCAACAGAAAACATTGCGAATGTGGTATTCGGAATTAGAATGAGCTTATCAGATGAACGAAAACAGACATGGTGAAAAAAAACAACTTGATTTTGAAAGAGCACTGAAACCTGTAAGACTGAAATGTAAGGTTATCGAATAGAAAAAAAAGGTTAAAGCTTTCCTTTTAAGAGGGAGATTTTAACGAGTTCGTTGCCTTTTTACCAGCTTGCCGATCTCAAGGAAGTATTAAAATTTACTATAGCCGATAAATCTAATAAAGAATTACTTGGAACTCGTCAACTGCTATATAATACTTTAAAACCTGGGACGTTTAATAGCCAAGTTTTATCGTCAATTAGTGCTAAAAGAAAATTAACTTATAAATATTCTGGTTGAAACTTCTATATCAGTATTTAAGCTATATTTCAAATTGATCGGAAGTATTTGATTCCCATTAAACAGAAACCTGTAATATGAGAACTTATTAAGACTATTTTCGCAGTTTCGAATGACGGCATATGTTTTATTTCTTCCGCTCAAATTTTATTTTATTGTATACCTAATTAAACAGGTATACCTCCTAATTCTCCTGGGTATAAAAAAAGAATCATTAAATATATATATTCGGTGCAATGAATGGGTGGATTTAAGCTCAAGAACCAGTAATTCATTCGTGTAGAATCTGGATTTAGCTCATAGGGTTATAGAAATAGCTGATTATTCAAATTGTAAAGGATTCATCAGAAGTTTGTGTAATTCTAATAAGGGGTTCTGATCACTGCAAGGGATTCTAGTAGATTCACACAATAAACAATTAAAAAATAGATAGAAAAAAAATAATCACTTAATAATGTTATAGATAGATATTAAATATAAATATAAATGTTTTTTATTGGCTTATACGTTACAAGATGTAGCCATGGAGTCTGGCCTATTATGTATTAGTATGTTAGTTATATTAAATATAAAACAATAAATAAAAAACAAAAATAAACAATAATTATTATCCTAGTTAGTTTCATAACAAATAATAATACAATTTAATGGCTAAAAATAACAACAGCAGAAAAAAAACAAAAACAAATATTTATTCTGAATGGTCGTGAAACAGATTTAGAAAAAGAAAATTTAATATTTAATTAGATCATGTACTACAAAAGTAAATTATAATAAAATAGATAAAGCTAAATAATATACCCCTTAACAGATACCAGCTAATAATAATGCTATTAACTATCTAAAAAATGAGAAAAATGCTTCATAAAAGTAAAAAATTAAAATGAATCAATGTACACGACAGGCATAATTAAAAAAATAATAAAAATAATATTTACAGAAGCAAGACTAACTGAAGCAAATCGTCTAAATAAATCAAACATAACTATACAAAGAAATTTACAAATAAAAAATTATGCCTAGATTACAAAAAAAAAAAAAAACTTATGAAAATATTAAAAACAGCAGCTGGCATTAATAATTACTGAATTAGTTAATAATGCACAATTTACCATATATATTTGGATTGACTTTGTATTTTAATTAAGGCCATCAACTTTAAAATTTCCATGTATCTGTAACCTTGTCAGTTAAATTTTACATTAACAAAAAAAAAAAAAAATAATAATAAAAGGGGAAAAAAAGTGTCCTTCATATTTTCCATCATACATACATACATAAATTCCGGATGAAAGAACCACTGAGTTTCCACAATTCCTTTCAAAAGAAATCCGCTAAAGTGATTCGTATTTTAAGAACCTACTTGTTAAAAACATTAGCATTCAGCTTCCTCAAAACACAATTAGATCAAATTGATCCTCATACTGACATAACATACCTGATATGTGAATCAAATCATTGGTGGCAAAAAAAAAAAAAACAACGATATGCATGTTGCTAAGTAATTTTGGAACGTATACTTGGCCGAATTTGTAACCAGGCCATCCCAGTTTACTGATATTAAAGTTTTTTTGTCTTAAGGTTGAAGAAAGCTTCTCAGTCAGTTCGGTAAAAGAAATGAATTGAGTGGTCTAGCTGCGTTTAACCAAAAGAATGCCAGAAATGGGGACAGAGGAAAGCATCGATTTTTTCATTATCGATTATTTTCGAGGCATACCCAAATAACAGGAATCTTAATGTAATATGTTTAAATGAATTTTACGAATCATTATATTTAAAAGTAAACAAGGGAAAAATATTTTAATGAGGAAAATGTGTGGGATACACTTGACCCCGATATCTGAAGCAATTAAAATTTTAAGGCACTAAGATTTTTATTTTTAATCAATTCAAGAAACAATAATAATCTTCATCCATTAATAGACTAATAATTATTTCTGCTACCATGTCTATGATTTGTAAAGTGTATTGAGTGTAATAAGAAACTCAAGTAGATCTCGAAGAATATTCCTTTTTTTTTTTGTCTTTACACATTAATCTTTATCTTGCAAGGTGAAAATTTAAAAAAAAATCGCAACACAATTATGTGAACGAACTGATATTTGTAAAGAAGTAAAAAAGGATTTTAATTTTTTTTCTTTGATGGTTTCATTTCAAGAAAAGCATTTGCGTGAATTAGCAACTGTCAAAAATCGTTCCTGCGAGTGTGCTAAGTGGACCTGTGTTTGTTTTTTATTCCTAGATTGTCAACACTGCGTTGCTAAACATGGATGGATAATCGATCTTTCTTGTTGAGTCTTGGAGGCTCGAATCCGTCCTGGCCAAGTTGACATTTATTTCGCGGTGGATTCTCGATCTTTCACACATTACCAGCAAGTATTTATGCCTGTTTTGTTATTTTCGGATTATTCGCGAAATCGGATTACCCAAATTAGTGGCGCTACCAAATTCCTAGGATAATCGAGAGCTTACTGCATTATTATTTTATTTATTCCATTCAAGATTATTACTTTTAAGCATTAACGACATACGCCTGCCTTGTAATGAATATCAGTGATTCAAATTTAGTTTTCTCAAAAGTCAAAAAATATTAGTCAACACCTTCATACACTTAACCCCCTAACTTTTACAGGTGTATTGCTTGAATATATATCATTCATTTGTTTCATTTTAGCTTTGATGTTTTACCTGAAAAAAATTGGTAAATTTGAGTTCAAAATATCGGATGCGATCTGAGATAAATTAGTACTAAAATTGCAGCCTTAAATCGTAAATAATTAAAATCAATAAGTTTCTTGTACGTGAACATAAATGCCTGAAATGTTTGCTTATAAACTCTTTAAATATATATCCATCCCCACCCATCCTAATACTGTAATTACTACATATGCTGATGACATATGTGTTCTATCATTTAATAATGATCCATATATTGCATCCCAAAACCTTAAAAAATGGTGTAAAAAAGGGAGAATCAAAATCAACACCAATCCCATCAAATCACCTTTACTCTCCGTCGTAAACCTTCGACCTCCTGTCTTACTTTATCCTTCAATAATTCTCCACTTGTCCCTGTTAAACAGATCCGTTAGGTAGGACTCCACCTCGACAAACGTCTTACTTGGAATCCCCATAGAAGACTGAAACGACAAGAAACCGCTCGACGTTACCGTCTACAACAACACTTACTGGACAAACGTTTACACTCTTCGAAAAATCCTAAATGCTGGACAGAAGCTCACACGCTTCGAAAAATCCTTAATGCTCCCTATTTTGTAACAAATAAAATAATCCACCAATGTTCCATATGTCGTCGATTTAGCCCGATCCAGATACCAGTCCTTTTATAGTAAACTCCAGACCTATCAGAGCCCATTCCGTAGGAGTAGGTAAAGTTAGGGATTTCTCAATGGGAAATAGTACTACCTGAAGCTTTGAACTCTCTATGCTCTCTTATCTGTACTGCGACGAACAATACGCCGCATGAGAAAATGTTTAATTTCAAAAGAAGATTGGAATCTGGCGTATCTTCACCTTCTTGGCTAACTTCCTGATGGCCGGGGACAACAGTTAATCTTCGACATCTAGCCCCAGCTGGAGAACATGTTCGAACGGAAGGAGATCCGGTCCTAAATCAAACACAGGAACCTGAAAAGGGACCGACATCGACATACCAACGTGAGCAGCAAATTCTGAAGATCCTCAAATTCAAACAAATACTCTAGAATCTGCAGATAATACCACATCAAGAGAAGACATCACATCTCTGCGAAAGTCGACAAGGACCAAGCGGCTGCCTTCATACATGAAGGATTATGTTTTAGAATAAAAAGGGGAGAAGAATGTCATAATATGATTTAAATATTCAGTGTTCTGTATTGTAACATGTGTTTAAAATGTTCAATTATTTACTTCTCTAATCATTGCAAAAAATGTGAATTTCTTTAGCTAATTAGAGCCTTATTCCTGTAAAAGATTACGTTATTAAAATTAGATAATATCTATTAATTTCCCTTCCTTGAAATATTTTTTTAGCCAAGAATATTTAAAGCGCAGGATTCCGAAAATTCAATTTATCGTTCAATTCTTTGTTTATTAATATTTTTATAGAACGCAATTAGGTTAAAAATATCTATAAATATAAACATCAATAAAAAATAATTACGTTTATAATTTTATTACTTGTTTTTACGATTTAACATTCTAAGATATTAGGGTATATGTGAATTTTCATAGAACTTATGTTAAATTTTTTATCTCTTATCATGTTAATGACTTTTGTGAAATTTTGTTTGTACTCTTGTTAAAGGGTCAAAGCTGACCAGTCATACACCGTCAACAAAGTTCTTTCTGTGCATTGTGAGTTCTGAGTCGTAAAATGATTGTATTAAAATGCTAAAACGAAATAATAAGACAGATTTTCTAGATTATATAATTAATAATTCCTTATTAAATAGCACAGAAGAAGAAGAAGAAGAAGATCTACTTAATAAAACCGTGAGGGTTCCATGGTCCGGAAGGAGTAGAAATTTTTCCAATTTTTTTTTATCTTTACTAAAATCAAAAGCAAAAATAAACTCTAAAAAATATAATTTTGAAATTTTATATATTTTCATTTGAATTTACATTTATCAAATAATGTTCTAGAAAAAAAGATCAACTTCGAAAAAGTATTGCATTTTTCCTATCATTATACTACAGAAATACGAAAATGAGTGGTATAACTGAGAACGTCAATATTAATAAACAAAAAATTTTAATATAATATCCGTGTTGAGAATTACCTAGAAAGAAAAATATATACATCAATAAAATTATCATCCTGATTCATAGATTTTTTTTTTAAATCGCCTTAAATAGGAACTATAACTTTTATTGTATATACAAATTATAAAGGAAGATCATGATGTTTATTATACATAGATTGGTGAATGACAATCTTCCATTAATTTCTTTTATTTAAACATTACATATTTAAAAATGGCCTAACGCCAAAGTTTCGGACGATTCTCGTCCATCTTCAGGGCAATATTCTCTTATTTCATACATTCTTCTCCTAATACAACCAATCTATGAACTATAACTTTGTGGGTAAGCGCTAAATACGTGCAAACCTTTCCATCGAATAACATATACGAGTAACAATCACTCGTAATAACAGAGGACTTATCATGTGTTTTATATATTATTTCTCCCTAAATATGTTGTGTCGACATATTCAGGTTTTTTATCTTAATACGAGAACGGAATAATGTTTGGAACAAATTGGCTGACACAAATATCACAGTAACCTGATTCGCAATGCAAATGCTCAAGAGACCTTATTCCGTACTCTCACCGCCGACAGCTGTAGATTGATTGTTCCCTTAGATCTGAAAGTAAACATCTGTTCGCCGCTAAGGCGATATGGGTAATTAGTATGAGAAAAGAAATATATTTGAAAAGCACTTCAAAAATAAAGACAAATGTAACAGATATTCAAGATTTATTAAAAATAAAATAAATTTTAGTCACTGTTAGATGGTCGAAGAACATGGAAGAGTTATAAATAATAAACTGATGTAAACCTGTATTTCAAAAAGCTGTGTAAATAGTTTCATTTTTTTTTTAATTTTTATTTTGGCGTTAGATGAAATTATTACTAAAACTTTGTCCATATCGATTCTATTATTTTTTTTAATCTCAAACGCAGCATCAACTTTGTTTTTGTTTTATGTAGAAATTTAAGTATATGAAATTTATGTAGAGATTTAAGACACTTAATGTTTCATATCATGTAATATCTACCTGCATAGGAGATCTAAAAGATGCAAGTCAAGCAAATAAAAGTTAAGCAAAACGTCTTTCAATATGATTTGAATTATATATATAACCCATGCTCTTAATATCAAGTAAAACAGTGGGAGTCCTAAATTTTGACAATCTAGGTACCATTGGGATAGGGATCTTTAACGAGTACCTGACATCGTACAGGCTCGGGACCTCCATTTTACGTCCTATCCGAGGGAAGGCACACACAAGGATTTTTTACTCCCGTTAAAAAATCCTAGGGTCATCTCGGGACTCGAACTCGCGACCTTAAGTATTGTAGGTGTCTATGTGAAATAGTTTCTTACAGTGTAGTTTCGTTTGTTTGTTTGTTTGTTTGTTTGTTTAACGTCCATTTTTATGCTACTAAGGCTAATCGGACGATGCTACAGTGGGAGTCCTAAATTTTGCCTATCCAGGTATAATTAGGATAGGGATCTTTAACGAGTACCTGACATCGCACAGGCTCGGGACCTCCATTTTACGTCCTATCCGAGGGACGGCATGACTAAGGATTTTTTACTCCCATTAAAAAATCCTAGGGCCACCGCTGGAATTGAACCCGCGATCTTTAGTATTGTAGGTTGCCATGCTAACCACAACACCACATGTGACCCCCACAGTGTAGTTTCTTTGGTTACGGGTAATATTTTATATTAAAATAAACCTGTAATGTAAACTATAAAAAGTTTTGTATTTAATTAAAATGAACTCTGGTTACAGAGAAATTGTTACGATTGTATATATTTTTCAAAAATAGAAAATATATACTTTTGTAATAATATATATATGTTATTATATATACATAAACGATCAGATCTCCTCACTTTATTTGTCTATTTTTTTTTTTTTAATGGACAAAAGCAATTGCTAATTTTTTTAAAAATTGATTGAACGTCACTAATTTTTTAAATTATAAAAAATGTTGGTTGATTATTTAAAGAAAAGTTTTATTAGGAGAGAATTTAGGAAACTGTTAATTTAGCACAGTTGTCGACTTTTTTATCTCCTCCAGAAGTCAATTAAGATAAAACAGTAGATGAGGTGAGAAATCGTATGCCAAACAAGTCCTGTACAGTATTTAACTGTTTCAACACCTATTAGGAACAACATTAAAAAAGTTTCCCATGACCAAACATTGTTGGAGATGGTTTTTTGTATTTTTTTTTTGTTTTATTTTATTTTTAGTAAAAGCACCAAATCAAACAAATTCTTCTTGATTTATAATGCATTATAAAAATATTCTGACTAACAAAAAATTACTGCTGAACAATAATCACACCTCAACATCATTGGTATATAATCAAAACTTATATTCTATAAAAATAGCTACAGGTTACAACAACTTCAAAAAATCTTAATATTATTAGAAATAAAATATTTACTAGGCTGCAATAAATATATAGATTTACTTGTTTTAGTGCTGTCATATATAAGTGACAGACATATGAAGTGTCAAGATTTTGTAAATTTTATGAACAAATTTTTCGGACATTTATCTCAGAAAATTGTTTATGCCATCTAGTCACTGGCTCAATGTAAAACAAAAACTATATGTTTTTTGAACATTTGCCTTGAGATTCAGATAATAATCATTTAAAATTACTGATCCAATTTGTATAATCTCATTTTGATATGAGAAAAAAAAACTAATGCTTTGATCCATTCTAAGGGTCTGTAGTTCTATAGACTTATTCTTCTATAATGTTATTTAATGTAAAAAAAAAAAAGTTAAAAAATCTAATAGAGCTGTTATAAAATATGAAACAGATGAATGCAATGAGCTTGGGGTATATATAGTACCGTAGGACCTCAAGGGGTGGGGGGAAGGGAGCACACTTTTAGGTTACAGCCACAACAGCCCTACCTCCTCTATGTTATCCTATACTCAGTGCATACATCTCCCCCGTTTTGATTTATAAGGTCTCCAGCCCATATTACAGTGCATTAAAAGCATAATTTAAGGAGATTATAGATAGAATCTCCTAAAGTATCAAGTACTCGATACTGTTATATGAAATAACAGATAAAATGTTCGTTGCTGGTTGAAGTATAGAAGCAGAAAATAAAACATAACTACCCGCAGTATGGAAGGGGATAAACACTAGCTGCACGCAATTAGAAATACAAGATGTAATTATCAAGCGCTAATGAATGGCATGCGTATCTGATGGATAATTGCTAGTTCTGTAACAGCAACTGCCGCAAAGCAAGGTATCTCACACCCAGTCCTCGATTCCTCACCATATCCAATGCCCTACTTCGGATTTATATAATTACTATATTAAATTATGCTTTAGTCATACATTTTATAAATTATTTTAATTGATTTCCATCACCAACATAACTGATTGATTGATTTGAACACCTTTCTTTCATATTAGCCGACAATCCATTCTTATTTTCTCTAATAATTCTAAATGTAGGACATTAAAGGAAAATTCCTAATGAATTCTTAATAAGTTTATCGTGATTAATAAGTGTTTGCAAGTGTCTTGAGTGAATGGCAATTTTTACGGACCTTTAGTAAGGCCCAGCATGACATCGCAAATATTCGGCTATAAAGAGATTTTTTCTTTTTCGAGTCAATTAGTTTGGATGTTTCCATATAACAGTATTTACAATAATATGTCATTGTAAAATAGTTAATATGTAATGAAATTTTAAATACTGTTATCTATAAAAGTATTTACAAGGATATTTCATTTTATGCCATTTGTAACGTGCTATATTATACTAATAGTAACGCTCTTAAAAATAAATCAAAACTTAAAGAATTACAAGCAAGCTTTTTAATTTCGTTTTACAATGAAAAACTAAGAAAACTATTTAGAGAGAAAACGAGAGAGAGCATTGTGAGAGAATTCAAACACATTAATCATTGCTTAAAATTACTCTCTAAATTCAAGAAAGCTCGGCTTTGTTACGGTAAATGATTGGCCTAAAGTCACTGCAAGTGAATTTCCAAAATAATGGGAAAATAAGTTTCTAAAATAAAATCAGAATTTAAATAATGTAAAACGAAAGAAAGACAAGAACCAAAAAAATCATTTAATGCCGTCTTCGATTTTGGCCATTGCACATATAAATTCTATTAAAAAAAAATGAAAAAAAATCCTGTAGAACCACCTATCTGCAGAGAATGCTCCATAAGAATTACCGTGGAACATACCTTAGAAGATTTTCCTAGGAATCAAATAATAAGATACGGCGACCAATATAAAGAAAGTTTGCAAAATTCAGTACAAAAGATAAAATAAAATATTAATAGAAATTTTAATTTTCACTTTATAACAAAAAATATAGATAAATAAAGATTGAGAAAATTTGTTTGGGTTGATGTAATGTGTTATGCCAGCGATAATTAGTTTAATTTAGTATAAGTTAGTTGTTCTTAATTGCACTTAAATTCTTATAAAGTGCATATGTATATTTTCTTCAAGAAGGTCGTTGCTATACGGACTAATTGTGAACAGCTACTATATTTGTATACTCGACAGTGTTGGCATTTTAGCAGAGAAGTTTCGTCTCTTATCCTTACGGACTCAAAAAAGCTGACTTAAAAAAAAGTCAAAGTGAAAAGCTGTCGGCTTTGATTTTTATGGGGTCTGAAAGATACAAATAGTTTACAGATTGCATAGATTTAATCTTAACAATGTGAACAACATAACTGTATGACTAGTATCATGCGTAAATCCTCTCCTCCGATGGTTGGAAAATGAGGATGAATACTTACATTTTAATGTTTTTGTAGCGGAACAGACATAACACATGACAACTCACTAACTGCAACACCAGTGCTCCCCCACACGCCTTGTAAACTTTTACTTGTTCAGTTCAGGTCGTTTCTACTAGTATGTTTGTGTGGATTATTTAAATTCTTATTTAATTAATTAAATTAAGGGTGCCGATATTATTCTAAGGGGCCGATAACACCACCCTTTCTCACACATCTTGGATGATTTGTAATTTATTTTATCGACATTCTTCTAGGGTACGGATTCACCTCATTAACGACGACTTCCTTTTGAAAGCCTCCATTTGACAAAATGAAAATCTAGTTTCCCCAATCATAATTGCACGATTGAAAATTTTATAAATTATATAAGCAAAGTGGCTCCGCTAAGCAACAAAGTTAGCGGTTTACTACATATTCTCTAACAATGATGTTTTTCCTATTTGTTTTTACGAGACAAAAATGAAATCATGGAAAATAAAATTAGAAAAAATGCTGTTGTCAGAATATATTCAAAGAAAAAAAAAAACAAGAACTTTGCTTAACATCTCCTTTATGAATAATTCATAGATGTGTTGCATCAACTGAACAAACTCTTAAGATCCAACGCAAAATTATTTAAAAGGAGGCTCTTCCTTCCTGTTTGCACTGGCATCTCGCTGGCCTTGCGTTCTTTTTACTACTCAAGAGATGGCACCAGCAGCCTTGCTGCTAATGAATATTCATTTTTTATGTTTATAAGACTAATAATTATTTTTATTTTTAGGCTCCTTTAAAAAATAGAATAATGTTCTCAACATCCGCTGTTGTCAATGTTTATCTAGGAAAAACATTAGCTAGAATAGACTATCATGTCAAATAAGCAATATTATTTTTCTGTTATCTCCAATTTTTGTTCGCAAGCTGATCATTTTTCTACACCCAAAGTGAAGTTTGTAAAGTTTTATTAAATAACCGTAAAACGAGAGCGAAGGCTTTTAAAAGCTGTGAAATACAGTAAAATTTTAGATTGTTTCCGACTACCTAGTTTGGTATGTATTTTTAAGAAAACTTTATGGACAACTGTGCACTTCTGCACCAAATTAAGATTAACATCTACTAAGTACACGGAAAAAATAATAATACTTTTCCAGTGATTGTGATTGTGGATACTGACGCTATGGATGAAAATATAAATGTAATAACTAACAGTGATATTGCTTATGAGCAGAGACAGGATTTTCATGTAATAAAATTTCAAAATATGTACATAAATATGAACGTATATTTGCAAATATATTTAATAAAAATATGAAAAGGTGGACACACAAAAAAAAAAAAAAAAATGTGGAGTGAAAATAAAAATATTTCAAAAGTTCACTATTCACATACAAAATAAATATACATTTAAAATACATATATATAAAATATATATATATATATATATATATATATATATATATAAACTATATTTTTGGAAATGTAAGAACACATATTAAACTTCCTCATTTTTACCATAACCTTGCAAATAAGATGCATTATAATATTTTCTTCGGAAAATTGACAACGATTCAGTCGAAGCAACACTGACTGATTTGACGGGTGCGAATTTGGCAGCAAAAACGATGCAGGACACCTTTACTGTCGCTTTTAAATGTTTAGGAGTTCTGCAAACTCTGCAGTGTGCTTACTTTTCTGTTTTCTTTCCTTTTTGACATTTTACAAACTAGGAATAACCTTACCACTAAATTTATAAAGCAACTAAGGCAATATAAGTGTTGTCAAGGATTAGGGATCTCTGTAAGAAAAGAGTGGGATCAAAATTTCTGAGAACTGTCGATATTGCTTTGTGACTTTTCATTTTCCGAGACATTTTTTAATCCCTACGTTCATTCTCGGCTTTACACTTTATTTATTCTAGGTATTGATTAAATATACGTAAAACAAGTAATGGCTAATAATAATATTAAATTATTGTTCTTTTCCTAACAGTTGTAAAATATAGACAAAAATGTGTATTTATCGAAATATGTGTAAAAATATTTAAAATCCACAAAATATGGAAAGATATGGAAAATAAAAATGGTTTATATCATGGTAAAAACCATTTAAAATGCATGTAGTGCATTTCTAGGCTTCAGAAGAAAATATTTAAATACATGAAAATCCCATCCCTACTTATGAGTCTCTTTATTTTTATTAGTTTTTTTTTTTTTTTTTTAACTCGTAAGAATAAAACCAGTTCGATATTTCTAATCAGTATTGATTTTTTAAATTATATTTTAGTTAATTATAATTTAAATAAAATCAACGTAAAAAGTGTCCAAATCACCTGTACAATACGAAAAACAAAACAAACTAAAACACCACTTGAAAGAAATTACACATGCACATATTTCTTCATTAGGCAAAACCGCAACACACCTAAGTTATGAGGTATGGTTGACAAGCGCCTATGAGCATTAACTAATACATGTATAATTTAACCCATCTAAATATATATTTATTTTATTTCAATATTAAATATTTTACGTTTATAGGAAGCCTTTAATTCCTTAAATATCTAATGTTTATATTTAAAAAAATAAAATTATGCTTGGCTTTTAGGCATAATCATTTAACTCACGATGAAAGGAATATAAAAATTAATTATTTTGAAATTTAAATTTTATAAAAACGGAACAAAAATAAATTAATTCTTGTTTTGTTATATTTGAAAAGAAAGAAGTCACTTTGTCATCACTCGCGCTACCTGGTGGAGCTTGGATGAACTTTGGTAGTTCTACTTGCAGCTCCTAGATAGCGCTCAATCCTATTCTAATATTTCTTTTAAAGTAATCTGAAATGTTTCCTTTATTTTCTTTTTCTTACATATTCTGACTAAATACTGAAATAATTTATTAAAAATAATATTATAATTATGAATTAACTAATAGATTTTTTTTATTTTTTTTTTTTAGCTATCCTAAGTTTTTGCAGCATAAGGTCATCCAAACATGTACCACATAGAGGTAAGCTGAAAGTAATAAATTGAAATTTAGGAATATCTATATTTGAATAATTTTCATAAAAATGATAAATACTGATTCTGATTCTTAGAAACCAACTATTGGGTAATGAAATACATAAAATTTTATTTAACTATATTTTGTCTTATTTTCAACGAGTCAACATAGAAAAATTAAATAATAATCATTTTAAATAAATATTATGAATTAAATGTGAATATAAGTATTTACTTAATGTAAATTAAGTATTTCTAGCTACTATAAAAACATTTCTTTCATCCCTTTTTATTTTTATTTATTATTATTATTATTATTTACGTTACATGTTTTTAAATTTGCTATCTGCAAATTTCTGCAAGCTTTTTTCCTTATTATTTGAATAGATGTGATGCATAAAAAATTATCTAATGATTTATATCCTTATGCATTGTCAGTATTACAATATTTTTATCATAAAGTTTTAAACATGAATACTTATTTTGAAGATTGTAACATTTTTTTTAATGATGATTTATACTCTTATATTTATTTAATTGTATAATTTAACAAATAGACATTATTACCATATTTGGGTTATCTGTTTTATTAAAGATTTTACTAAACTTCATTCTGGTGCTGAATGATAGGATCCGCATGATGTAATTAATGGATTTGCAAATAACTGTTATTTTAAACCTAATTTCATAAGCTTATAAACATATTTTAAAAAGTGAACTTAATTAAAAAGTAATTAATTATGAGATGATAGTTTTTATTACAATATTTTATATTTCTTGAAGCTAATTTGTCCATCCGATACATCTCAGGACAAGAATATAATAATTTTAAAAAATGTGTACAATATTAATTGTACCTAACAGTACAATTAATATACCGTCCCTCGCATAGGACGTAAAATGGAGGTCCCGAGCCTGTACGATGTTAGGTACTCGTTAAAGATCCCTATCCTAATTACACCGGGATAGTCAAAATTGGCTATAGTATCCTCCGATTAGCCTTAGGGACGTTAAATAAACAAACAAACAACAAAAATTAGAATAAACCCTGTTTGAAAAGTGTCAAATTCAATTGTTTCCTTTAAGCTTTACGAGTATGTTCGCAAGCGTTCCTACATTTATTACTTTTTTGAACATACTGTCCTTTTTTTTTTTTTCTGGTTTCACAAACCCTTAAATAAACCTGTAATTCAGCTCCCTCTAAATATCTTTTCCATTCACTATAAATCAGGTACAGGTTCTAAATTCTAAGCATATAATAGTTTCAAACGTTCTATTTATAAATGTTTTTTTAATATCATACAGATATTAAAATGAAAACATTGTTAGTCCTATTGTCACTGAACAAAGATTTTTGATTTTATTCAGTTAATTATATTCATTAATTATAGTTGATTTTAGTCAGTTAATTACAGATTTCAGTTGATCTTATTCAGTTAATTGGAGTTATAATTCTAATTGGTAAAAATACCTCAGTCAGATTTGATTTATAACTAATGCAATATGATTTAAAAATATCTGAAATGGATAAAAGTGTACACATGGTCGTCACCATGCTTAAGTAACGAATGTGCAACGAAAAACCTATGCATATTCGTTACTTTCGCATGGTGATGACGAAAATTAAAGATTTCTTATATAGTTAATGCAATATGATTTAAAAATATAAAAAAAGAATAAAAGTGTACCTATCGTCTTCACCGTGCTATAGTAACGAATATGCTTAGGTTTTTAGTTGCTTTAGCATGGTGACGACGATATGGTAAACATTAGAAAAAACGACTGGCATGGCATAATGATTAAAGGCGCACAGAATAGAAAGCAGCAGTGTAGGACATTATAGGATAGGACTCGTATATCTTATATAGGACTCAAAATGTAATTTTATCTTTTAGTTTTATTTGAAGGTTTTAAAGAATGTGAAGGCTGACTTTAAAAATGAATTTGACATTCGAAGTAGCTTGTCAAATACTTTACATTAATATTAAAGAAAGGAAATTTAATGCATTTAATACAATTTCCTCTTTAGTCATTTAAACAGAAAATTATTCACTTCTTCTAGGATGAAGGTGTGCTTCGCGATCATTCATTTCGTTGGCAGGAAATGCTTTAAGTTCATTTCCAGTAAATATTCCAAAAATGACAAGTGCATGTTTAAAAAGTAAAATTATATTCCTTATGAGTTTATTAATTAATGTGAAACAACAAAAAGACTGGTAAGGGGCAGTTTGTAATATTTTTTACTTTAAATTGGCTGTGCAATGGAACACTTGGAATTTAAAAAAAATCTGGTGCGATGCGCGCAACACACAACTTTCACTTACGAACTTACTTAGATTAGAAGTCGACGTGTTTCATTAATATGTATACAAATGTAAATTAAAACGCCACACTTTTTCACATATATATGCTAATATTTGTATATCCCCATAGGTTATAATTTATCTGTAACGCAAAATTTGAAAGTTCTCAGTACTTTTCGATTCATTATTGCTTATTTCTTTTTTTTTTTAAGAACATTCGAGTTTTTTTTTTTTTTACTGCTTGTTTGTTTTTTACAGCGATTTGCTTTTTGTAAATATATCGTGAAGGTGAATGGATAGGAGGCGTAGTATGCCTTTCTGGAAATCGAGAACGATTACTATTCCTTTAAATCACTTTATATTGCCTTCAGAAATTTATTATGGATCTAAAATTTCTAAATTGAAATATAATTAATTAATGATTATCTTATACCATATTTTTTCACACCTTAAATATTTTAAATAATTTGAGCATCACGTATTTACTCTCTCAAGACATTTTTTTATTGTTAAATAAAAGTTTTTATTTTCATCACAGATAACACGGGATTTGAAATTTTGGCTATCCCATCGCGGGCATACACACACATCAAATATCCAGTTTGATCAAAATAGTTATAGGCGTTTTTGAGATAGAAAAAAAAAACTTGAAAATGAGACAAAATTTAATAAATAAAGTACAGCCTCCGTTTGACTAATTTTGATGAAATTTTGGCAGTCACATCGCGGGCATACTCATACACCAAATACCCAATTTAAGGTTTTACGGTTTGTAGTTTTTGAGCTAGTCTGTTCACACACACAGACCATTTCGCGGGACTTGGTTATTTGGACTCAGGGGACCCCAAAACGTGTATTTCCGTTGAAAACCGGAAGGCGAAATTTTCCAAGATCGCAATACTTTCCCTTATTATATATTTTATATATAGGTAAGTGAAAGTAAAAAAAGGAATATTCCGATTGTGAGATATAAATAAAAGCATTAACAAAATTAACTAATATTTTAAAATTATAAACAATAACGAAACTAATTCTGTGATAACGTTTTTCTAACGCATATACATTTATAAAAAGGTGACGAATGAACTTCTTACCATGCCGGGGCCCACCTGAGCTCCTAACGGTATATTTATTCCTTGCAGAGGTTGCCATATGGTCCATAGCTGGAACTAGGTACCGCTAGGAGATAGTCTCCGGCTAGCTCTTCCATCCTCCAGATTTATGTCCTTTGGAGATCCTCTTTATCCGTCAGTACCACCTGCTACCGTGGCTTGGGAAAACTGAAAGCACTACAAACCATTCTATACCATGGTCAAAAGAGCTGCAATCATATTGATTGCTCTTGCATAAAAAAAGAAAAAATAATATAAAAATCAAGTAAATAAATAAAAATATATAAATTAAAATTGTTTATATACAGAAAGAAAAAAAAATTAAAATACGATGAAAATCTGTATATCTATAAACACATTTGTCTGTGTGTCTGTCTTAATTAAAATTGTTTGCTTGTTGTTGTTTAGGGGCGAAAACCTGCAGCGGTCATCAACGCCCATAGGTTTAATTAAACTTATTCACACATTTATAGTTAAATTACCACTATCTGTAAAATAATTATATACATATTTCTGTTAAATAGTAATAGACAAAAACTATAAAATATACTAGGAAGCCAAAGAGTGACAAATATAAAATGAAAAACATTAAAAATACGTTAAATTAAAAAAAAAAAATCAAAAGGACGTAATATCCAAGCCGTTGACCGTCGAAATAAAACCTGAAATAAATGAAAGATGGAATAAAAAATGAAGGAAACGGTAATAAGTTAATTTTTTTTTTTTAGAAAATAAAATAATGTTCAAAGCCGTCATAAGTTTAGTACAAAAAAATATTTTATTCAGCTGTAAAAGTTATAGTAAGCTAAGTGATTCAGATAAATGATATGGTGAAAAAATAAAAAACAAAAAAGATTTTATATTATTATTATGAAAATTTATTTGAGGAGTAAGATTTTTGTCTTTCTACTATCTTTTTGATTAAAACTATTAGACTGATTTTTTGTTATTTGTTCCGTTTAAGTGATTATTATACATATTTTCTCAATTGTACAAGAATTTATTAACAATCAGTGTTGGTACTTCTACCATACAACTAAAATTGAGATTTAACGATGAGTTCATTTTATTACCTATCGCCAATCAAATACATTTAAAATTGATTAGCAATTGGTAATGCCATAATATAGAACATTTGGTGATTGCTTTCACTGATAGGAAATAGCAGTGATACGGCAGTAGAAACACGGGAATAATGGTATATCGTTAAGTCCTACTACGCCTCCCAAAAGCTATGGCTAATTTCAACTCGGGCATTTAACTTATAACTTTCATATTCTATTTTTTAGAATAATTGAAAATTTAGACGCCTATTGTTTAATGCCTTGGATTTTGCAGGCTATTATTTATTTTTTCAATAAATAAAAAAATAATATCGTAAATGATTCTCGATGCTTGATTTAACCCAAGTATTTATAAAGAATTGAATTATAATAAAATATTTAGAAAATACTGGATGATTTATGATTTTAATTATTTTTATATTTAATAAAATTTAAGAAATTAGTAATTGGAATGAGAAAACATAAATAAACATCTGGGATTTTCCTTTGAAATTTATAACTACAGACATTATTGATCATAGTTTAAGAAAATTTATTTTTTAAATTTCAAAATCTTACGATGTAATTCTAAGCAGCTGATCTGTCTAGGAATGAGATTATGTGGCCTAATACCACAGGATAAAAAAAATGATGTACTATGGAGAAGGTTAATAATATTATCATTATTTTATACTTAAAAAATTTAAGTCATATTATATTGCCATAGTATCATTGCATAACTTTTGAAATATTGGTTACAAATCGTTTTATTGTTTAAAAAAATTACCGAGAGGCTTAAAAATCATTTAAGATTTCCAAAATATCTGGAATAGCATGGCATTTTTCGATATAGCTAGTTCTGTTTATCTGCTTCTGGTAACGCTGTTTTATTATCATTTTGTTTTTAGTGTTGAAGTGAACAAAGTGCAGCCATAAAATTTTGTTTTGTAACCTATAAACCTATAAATAAAATTCCTGCCCAAAATGTTTTAATATTGGAACATATTACAAAGGCTTAAATGTAAGAGTGGTTTGCTCGGCTTTAAAATTGAAAACATTTCGATTGAGGTGCAACTTCATTCATGATCAACCACTCTCCGAATCGTCGGAAATGTTGAAAAAATATAAGAGCTTGTTCTCAAAGACCGTTGACAGACCATTAATTGGAAGTCTTAAGAAGATTGCGCAACATTGTTGGTTTAGGAAAAAGACCAGGTTAGTAGTAGGAAGATTGATTCTTCAACGAAGACAATGTAGCTGCAGACACGGCCATCTCTATTAGCTAGGTCTTTTTAGCTAAAAGTCGTATGGTTCCGCAGCCCCACGAATCATTCTCGCCTGGCCTGGCTCTATGCGACTTTTTATTTGCATGGCAAGATTTCCTCAAAAATTGTGGGAGGATAATATATAATAGAAAATATTATTTTAGCGAGATCGCTGTTTAAAAAAAAAAAATCAGCTTATTTAATTAAGGGTAGCACTATTTTACGTCTAATTTTTAGTTATTTCTAGGTTCAATATCCTGAAAGTACACAACGGAAAAAACTGAACTCTTTTCCAACAAATCCTGTCTGTCTGAGATTGACAAAGGATTGGTTCCCCTGAGACGAATTCCAAAGGGAGTCAGTTGTGGGCAAACAACCCCCACAATGGCAAGAAGCTCTCGGATATTTGCATTTGAAATTGCGGTCGTGTGTATCCCGACGCCGTGATTGGGCTCCCGTTACCCCGGCTATTATACCATTATCGGGAAGAAAGGGGGAGATATTTATATTCGATTGTTCTGCTGTTTTATATCCGCCGTGGTCGCCTTTCCGGGAAGCAGCGAGATCCAGTATGTAGCCTTCTATATTGCTCATTCTGTATAGAATTATAAGCATCATGGCCTCTACTTCCCTAAGTCTAACGTTTTTCTTCAATCGTAATCTGTTTTTTCATGTATGCAATACATGCTGAAACGAGCTGATGAAGCTATCTAACGGTACACTGCCTCCTTTATCATTATATATTTCTTTTTTACAAAAACATTGTAACACGTATGTGGGTTGAACGAAGATAATAATTTACAATGCCACACAAACAATGAAAACATAAATAATCAAACAGGTTACAAAAATTATTACTTTGTAACACAGAAATAACCATATGACTTGAGCTTCAGAACAAGACTACCTCTCCATTCCATCGCTTCTTATATTTGGTTGTGAGAAGAACAGCCTCGAAGGTTTTAGGCCAGCCTAGATGACACTCGAACATCGTAGTCACAAACATGTACTATGACAGTTTGTTGCAACTATTAGTTCGTTTCAACAACAAGTCTAAAGCTATTCTAAACCATATGTTTCGTGTTTTGTTTCACGTTACAACATTATATCTCTATTTAAATAATTAGTGTTACCTTCCGTCTCATTCGATTACGTTGGTGATATTTATGACAGAACACACTCATAACATATTTACAAAAAATATGAATACCAAAATTAAAAATAAAAAAAAATAAAAAAAGATAATCGGATAAAAAAAATTAAACTTGGTCATAAAAAAGTTAAACATAAGAATTTGTATTCACTAGCCAGAGTACAAGAGATCGTAACGCTGTCTCTCAACCGCATGGCTGAAATTATAACCAGTGGAGATTGATTAAGGTTGTTTTAGACGCAAGCAAGCAAAATCTAACTAAACAGAATGTTTCCATAAATTAAAAATTCCAAGTGTATTAATATTGGAGAATAAGAAGCAAATAAACTTGCGTCTTTTTATTATTTATACTACATTTTTATAACTGGCGTCTTTCATCCTGTTTATATTAATTTTTGACTACCTCTCTCAATCGATGTTCCTATATGTGGAGCTTCTATAGTTCAAACGAGCACTAGGAATTTGTTACAAAAATATTTAACTGGTTTCGTTCGGTTTGTATATTTTATACATTTAACTGCTAATACTTGTCAGTGATTTGAAAGAATTTATTTTGTTAATTAATTTTTCTCTAACATCGGGTGAGCCGATGAGCTAATTAAGCGGCGATCAATATTTCAAATATATTCAATAAACTAGCTCACTATAAGCCTTAAACTTTGAATTATAAATTGTTAAATATATCGATTATCTGATCCGATAACTAAGTTGGTCTTCAACTATAATAATGAAAATGGAATAGTTTATTGTTCCATTTAAAAAAATATATAATAGAATTAATTATAGTAAGCCTTAAACATAATCAGCACTTCACTATTTTCGCTTGAAAAATCCATATCTTACTACGTATATCTCCAGTGAAAAAGTTAAGTTGAAAAACGAACTATCTTTAAAAAAAAATAAAAAAATCCTGTTAAAATAATATTAATTCTTATGCGACATTTTTATATGTGAGATAATTTTGGCTAGAGTAAGATAAAACTGGGTTGTGATAAAAAAAAGAAAAAAAAGAAAAGGTTTTTCTTAAAGGTTATAGGTTTCATAGGGCTGGTAACTGTTAATTTAATTTATTTGAAAACATGTGCGGGTGGCATTGGTTTACCGTAAAATTTGTCGGAGATAGATTAGGATGCTGTTTCAAAGTTTCATTTTTATTTCTTGAACAAGCTACAACTGTATAAATCAGGTCGATAAATCATAGCCGTCTCTATGAACTTATATATTTGTCATTTATATAATCAATATTGACTCAATAATTTAATATCGGGTATATTTTCTTAACTGTTGATATTAAATGTTATAATAGGGTTCTCGAGCTTCAGTCAATAATTAACAACTACATTGTGGCGACGTTTCGAGACTATATTGTTTTCATAATCATGCCAATGTTGCTGATAGATATTGCTATATAAACCATATAGATGTATTGAGACTTACTAACTATAATTACTCTAATGTCCAACGGCAAGTTCAAGACTTGAAATTATGCTATATTAAATTGCCTAAAAGAATTAATAATATTGTGGCAGGATTTTTTATTTATTTTTTATAGACTTTTTTTTCCACTGGAGATATACGTAATAAGATATGTTTCTTTTTTATTTGTAAGTTAAAATAATGAAGTGCTCATTCTGTTTAAGGCTTACTATAATTCATTCTATTATGTGTATATTTGTTTTTAACCCTTGACTACTCACGTCGGGTCATATTGAAGTTTCATTTCATTCTATTTACACCTTTGTGACATTGAATGATCGCCAAACTTTGACATATACTTTGTTTTAGCTCCAGTTACATCTTGTCAGTGTCTGAAAAATAAGGAAGGTGTTTATTTTATTTAAATCGGTATTTTGACCCGAGGTGAGTAGTTGTGTAAGCCACTTTTTTGTGTCCGATGCGGGGACTAAATTTGTATAAAACCACTCATTTCTTATCTGTTTTTAACCGCAAAGGTTGTTCGTAGAAATTTTTTTGAATTTAAATCAAAAGAAATTATGTTAATAATAGTAATGTTAAGGAGTTCCTTTATTTTAGTACTTCACTTCAGACCTATAATTCAACATGTTATTCATATTTTAAACTTTCATTTATTGTATATATAAATAAATATATATACGTTCAAGCCTTCTCCTGTTAATTAAAACTAATATCTAACACCCTAAGGTTGTTTAATTTTTTTTTTTTGTTCTGGGTCATATTGACCCGAGATGAGTAGATAAGTAACATTGATTCAGGTGAGTAGTTAAGGGTTAAATCAGACAATAAACTATTCCATTTTCCTTATTATAGTTGAAGACAAACTTATTAACATGATCAATTAATCGATACATCTGACAATTCACACTTTAAGTTTTAAGGGTTAGCAATATCCATCAGCAAATCGGCATGATTATGACAACAACATAGTCTGGAAACGTCGCCATAATATAGTTGTTTATTATTGACTGAACCTCAAGAACCCTATTATATATAACTTATATATAAATTAATGGAAAAATATAATAAAAATACTTTTTCACCCCCTGCCAAACAAAAATGTCATTTACTCCATAAGAAAGTGCCCTATAAATCACACTATTGGCAGACCTCTGCCTGAAGGGAAGATGTTGGGCTATAAGTTACCCCAACCCCACGGTTCGGCTCACTCAGTGTCGCCTCAAAGGAAGCAACCACCCCGCCCGGTCGCCTTTCATGCTACATTGGCTGGCTCCTGGGGTAAGGGCTATGTCTCAGGATCTGGTCATGATGAGATGACCTCAGAAGATGGTAGTGAGTGGATGTAGTTAGTATTTCTATTAAGCGATCAATTTCGATATAATCTGATAGAGTATATTACACGTATTCGAATATAATATTTCATTTCAAATATTTGTATATTAAAAATAAAATTTAATTGCAATTAAAGTATATCTCATTTGAAAGTGTTGGGCAGAATGCAGTTTCAACTACTAACTACAACTATTTTGGTTTGATTGTAGTTGCAATTACTAATTACATTAGTAGTAATATTGCAAGGAAAGGAGAAAAACTCAACATAAGTCCAAAAATCCATATCAACTACGAGGATTTGATACACCATTTGAAAAAGAATACGAAAAAAAGTTGGGAAATAAAATGGATGAGTAAGTCTTCAAAACTAGTAGAAGTAAAACCAGAGTCTAGAATTCCGATAGGGCACTGCGCATTCACACATGGATACCAACTCATTGGTCTCGAAGCACCCACCTGACCATTGTGCGAAAATAAAACTTAGTAAAACACTTTTTACTGGATTGTACACAATACAATGATGTAAGGAAAAAGTTAATACTACCGAAAACCATAAATGAAATACTAAAAGATGAAGATCTTTACCCCTAAACTTATTCGAATTCCTAAAGGCAGTCAACTAACATAATAAAAAATAAATATATAGGTAAGTGAAAGTAAAAAGGAAAATTAAAGCCAATGACCCTTAGGGGTAGAGGCTATACAATAAATAAATAAATAATTGCTACCATTGTAGTTATTTAACTTCTATTTATTATTCAATTATTTCACTACTGATGACTCTAGCGATATGGTAGTTTTGATTTTATGAATAAAAATAATAGGTAACTTTAATTGCTTTCTGAATAATAGATGCTAATAGAGAATAAATGATAAGGCGATGTCCAAGATTCATGTTTATTGTAGGAGCATTAAATTATTTAAAGGATAATAGTTAACTATAAGATTGCTCCAACAAGCAGTCCTCGAGGAGTTCTCTTGTTGCACTCCTTTAATTCTAAGTTTGGTTGGTTGGTTACCGAACAAGATCCAATGAAAAGTGAAACCTAAACAATTAAACTTAGAATCAAAAGAGCGGTGCCATGAAAATTAGTCCAGTGCTACTTGTAGGAACAAACTTTTCAAAAATAATTTAATACCATTGTAGCTAACTTCTTTTTAAGTACCAACTAGTAATTGGTTATTCAAAAAGTTAACATGTTCTTCTAACTAGTAGTTGGTAGTTAGGTTGTAGTTAAAAAAAGTAGTTGCTCATTTCTAAGTATCAGCTACTAGTTAACAGCTGCTCAACTACTTCACTTGTAGCTAGTATTTAAAAATGTAATTAACTACCGGAATTAGATAACTTCTGCTCAACTCTTTCATATGAAACGTATTTTAAAGCCAATACAAATTTCAATAAGTTTTTTGACGCAAAAGTACACATTCAATGATTCAAGAAAACAATGGGGACACAAACAAATATCAACTTGAACAGTTGAACGTAAGATTGACTCACGTGGCCCACTCGTCAGTGTCATTCATACATTTTGTGGGCTAACGAAACCCTAGAACATTCCGACATCACTTACCTTGTAATGATTCTAATAATTCCAGACGCTTCTAGGCTTTACGTAAACAATTAAAGAAATATATGTAGGTTTTTAGTGTCTTCGGTTATAAAGTAGAATCAAAAATGATAAACGGACAAAGTAAACTTTTTATGTTAATGTAATGCCTCCTGAAAGGTACTGTTTATGAAATCAGAAAAAAAAAGGGTACTATTTATGAAATAAGAAAAAAATGTTTCTAGGTTATGTTGAATCAAAATTTAGTCCTTCAAAATCATTCCAGTTTTTGAAAGGCTGCTGACCTATGATATTGAAGATATTTCATTAGAAAAAAAAAAAAAAAAAAAAAAAAAGAAGAAAACCATAAACCAACAATAGCTTCAGTTACTTCTCCAGCCGTGGACAATCTTCTTGGTGCCATAACATGTTAGTCATCCTCCTCTTCGAAAATTCCTTTAACTGAAGGTGTCATCGAAATTCGATTCACTTATTTTCAATACGTTCATTAGTAAGATCCGTCGATTTCTTTCTGAAAAACCTATATTGTTGTGACACCGCGAAAACCTTTCTATATCAATGAAGGAGGATTAAAAAAAACATTATAAAGAGGAATTTTTATTGTTTGTTTTAACGTCACTTTATACCATTAAGGTTAAAGTCCTAAATTTTGCCTATCCAGATCTAATTAGGATAGGGATCTTTAACGAGTACCTGACATCGTACAGGCTCGGGTCTCCATTTTACGTCCTATCCGAGGGACGGCATAGACAAGGATTTTTTACTCCCATTAAAACATCGTAGGGCCACCTCGGGACGCGAACCCGTGACCTTTAGTATGGTAAGTTTCTACGCTAACCACTACACCACAGGCGACCCAAGATTTTATTGAATAAAGTAATTATCACGTGTAACTAGTTAGACACACATCACATGTACCTTGTTGCATTATTATTTATTCAACAAATGACCTTGCGTAGAGACTGATTAAGTTCTGTATTGTGTATACCACTCAAATATATTTTTTCTAGTAATCCCCCACCACACACATGGTAACAGTAATCCAGTCCCACCTTAAATTTATATAACTGTTAATTTTTTTAAAACCTTTATTAAGACTAATAATCAACAAATAATATTCATTACATATTCATTCTGAGGCAGTATCGCTTTGAAAATCAATTAGATTTTCCTGATTTATCATGCATAGGGACCACTTATTACAAAAATATGTACGCTTTGCACCCACACATCGAGAACCAGAGGTGTATTAGGAGAGGGGGAAGGCGGAGGGTCGCAGATGTTGAGAAACCACAAATATTTAAGCTATAATATATTTTTTAAAGCAATAATGCAATAACATAGCTACTAAAATCTAAACATAACACATTTGGTTGTTTAGTACTACCCTATGCATGGAAATAATCTAATGAATAAATTTGAAAACAAATGTGCTCTTAAGCAACACGGTAGTGTGGAAAGAAAAAATAACACGGAAAACAACATAGAATAACAACTTTAAAATATAAAAAATAAATTGTAAGAAGAATTAAATATCAAATAAAAGTAACTCTATTGCATTTAATATTTAGTATGACATATAAAATTGTTTCAATAGCTCAATCACCCTCGAATAATTTATAATTTATTTAATATACTCTTTATTAGTCATAAACACCTATAAGAACTGTAAAATTATTTTTTGTTATACGCAGAAGATTAAGCTCTTGGCAAGGAGAATCAGCTCTTGACAGTTCTTTTTCCATTATCTTTGACCATTTAGAACGAATTCTATGAAAATTAAAAGATGGAATACAAAGGAGCGATTCTTGTTGAAGAAGAAAAAAAAAACGTTGTCACAAGAATTCCTATTTAAATGTGACATTGACATTCGTTTTAAAAGAAAATTTCTAGTATCTAAGCATCTTGAATTGTTCAGAACTTATTTAAAAAAATTCTTCGTATTCCTTGTAGACACCATGCCTTCCAACGTGGACTGACTCTAAATGGACAACCGATATTCGTTATGGGAACCTATCGAATAAGCAAACAATACCTAGCTGTGAAGCAAAGGCGGTGTCATAGCATTTCCTGCTCTCAGGTGCTATATAGCGTTATAACGCCTCTGCATATCGTGCACAATATATTTAAAATTTACTGAAAAATGCGGAAATAGTATTGTTTTTGTTAATGATTGCATAATATTTTTTTTTTACATAATAGATCTAATTTCTTTCTAAAAATAAAAAAAAATAATAAATCATCCAATAATTTTTCGTATTGATAACTCATGAGAGTTCAAAGTTACTAAACAAGATAGGAGGAACCTTTCAATTAGCAGAACTAAACTTTGAACGAAACATTTCCCTTGCTGGGGTAGGAATCTTCTTTGAGGCACCACAAACGGCTCAGCGAGGCTTCGTTTATGTTGCGGTGAGGAGGGGAAGCAAAGTACCCCATGTTAGGATCCATTTCGCGATACTTGCCGAGTCTCCCAAGTACCTCCTTCAAGTCTGTTGTGGGTCCCTGTTGCTTGGGGGAGGGATTTATACCGGTCTTATACAGGATTGTTCTTTGTTTAATATTATTTATTTTATTGTGTAATATTATTGTTTAGTGTTATATTTATTAATTTTTTTATTAATTTAGTATTATATTAATTTAATGTTATTGTATAGTATTATATTCAATTATTTTAATTTGATGTATTTAATTTTGAAAAAAATTAAAAATTTGATGTATTAGTTTAGATATTCCTAAAAAATCTAATAACACAAGTTTTCAGTTTTTTTGGTTATTAAAACTAATAAAAGACGTCCATATATAAATTCTATACCATAAGATTTAAAACAATATTTATACAATTTAAAACAAATCATATAATATCGGTAGACTCTTTCCTTTCGATTAATTGAATGTTAAATAACCCCACATCCAGTCTTAAAATATTCGTTCATTGACTACATAGTAGAGGACGTTTCGGAAATTCTGTGAACAGTCATCTGCTTTAATGAATACACATATACAGTCCTGTGAATAAATATAAACTCAAGGGAAAAAAAACTATTTTGATTAGTTTAAATCATTTATTTTGGAATCTGATTAACAAAAGATATTATTTAATGTTTACTGTAAATTATTAGTTACAATTTTAATAAATTATTTAATAATATTGCCAGGATTTGCTAAAATTTGGACAAAATAACATAATAGACCTGTGAAAAAGTATAAACTCAAACATTTTCTGTCTCTTTACTGAGTAAATTCATTTCAATAATGAACACTTCTTCCATGTTTTTTAATCACCTCCAACAGTCTTTTAGGAACACTTCTTACTAAATTAATTAAATTGCTCTCTGGTATGTTTTCCCAAGCTTGAGTAATTCTTTCTTTGAGCTCATCAATATTTTGGATTTCTGGCTTCTGAAGGTCGTAGACTTCTCTTGCAATAATCCCCCATAAATTTTCCATCGGATTGAGATCCGGACTAAGAGCTGGCCAATCCAAAATGTTGATCCCGAAATCCGAAAACCATTGTTTCGTAGAGCGTGCAGTATGAATCGGCGCGTCATCCTGCTGAAAAATAATTTTTTCCTCTTCCAGTATTGTAATGAACGGCAAAAGAAACTCTTCTAAAACATTTTGATAACCTTTTGCGTCCAATTTGCCGGAAATGAATGCGATTTGGGACTTACCCTTTTCATTAAAAGCAGCCCAAACTGTGACTCCGCCACCCCAATGGGACCTTCGTGACAAGATTTTTTTTTCTTTTCTTAGATCATGCCAGTAGTAATTTAAACCATCTGGACCATCAATATTAAATTTTTTTTCATCACTAAAAATAACTCTTGACCATTTTTCGCTGTCTTGAATATGCTGTTCAGCAAACTGCAGTCGTCGCTGCAAATGATGTTTTTTGAGCTGTGGTTTTCTCACAGCCTTACTATATTTTAAGTACTTTGATTTCATAATCCACTTCCTAACCAAGCTAGCATCACATCCTAAATTAAATCGCCTCACAATCTGTGCAGAAGATGCTCCTGTTTTTGAGATTTCTCTCAAAACCGCTCGTTTCACTTGTTTGGAAATTTTTGAAGGCCTTCCACTTCTTTTGTTTTTCCCATAATTGCCTGGGCCGCTGTTTAAAAAGTTTTTCACTACACCCTGGGAGCGGTTTAGCACACTAGCAATTTGCCTCTGGGTCATCCCACCTCTTCTTAAGTCTATAATTCTTTGTCGCTCAATTTCAGTAAGTTGAGTCCCGCGCGGCATTATTTAAAAATCAGAAAACGCTACAAAGTATAAAAAACAAACAAATATGCTCTTCCTTTAAAAGTTAGAAGAAAACTGACATGATATTAATCCATTAGAATAGAAAATAAACATTGAGTTTATACTTATTCACAGCGTAAACATGCTTTATTTACAAAATCTGATGATCGTAAATTAAAAAACATATCTAATGCCATTTAAAGCTTCTTGCCAATCTAATAACATTACAACAAGTCTAAGAAAATTATTGTGCAATTAATTCACTTTTAAATTTCATAAATACTTCGATTTTATTAGTTGAGTTTATATTTATTCACAGGACTGTACATGCAGTAAAAGGATTTCGGTATTTCGGTTTAGAAATTAATTTTTCTATTTGTTGAACAAATACTAATATTCTTTAAGTAGTTACATTCACTATATTGAATGATTTCGATCTATGAGCTATTAAGAAGCGTCTTATTAAAAAGTCATAGATCCATACCATTAAATATAATAAATGTAGTTACTTAAAGAAATAAAAAAATATTTTTTTTTATTTATAGTCTGTAAACTATAATAATATTTACATTTTTTTAAATTTAAAATGCTAATAGCCTTTTTTTGCATTAAATTATTATTTATTAAAATAATAAATAATTAATTAATAAATTTATTATTAAAATTTCAATTAAGGTGATGAATATGAAAAAAATGTCCGAAACGTCCACTCCTTTGTAATCAATATATGAATATTTTGAGTCTGAATATTGGAATTTTTCAAAATTTAATTTTCAACAATTTGTAATAACTATAGAAAAACTGGTGTAAATAAAAAAAGTTAAAACAAACAAATTTAATCTTACCATAACAGGTATTGACTGATATTTTGAAAAAAAAGGCATTTAATGATGCAAGGAAGGTTTTATGGACCAGTATAAAACCTTGAGTATTGAACTATTTCCTACATCAGCAAACTTTTTTACATGGTTGATCACGAACCAATGTTAGTTTATAAAATTAAATTTTAAATTAATTCTACGATATTTAACTTCTGAACCCCGGAGTTAGACCACACCACGTCTATTTTTTCATTGCATTAAATTTAGTGCTATAAGTTTAAATACAAATATAAATACTTCAAATTATTTTTCAACGTCCATAGCGATGTGAAAAGAATTCATTAAGCTGTCTCTATAAGTAATGTAAAAACAAATTTTAAATTCTCAAAGTTCTGAAAGGTTGGCTCTTTTAAATTAATACAAAAATGTGATATGGTGTGTTTACATCCGGGTACAGAATTAATAGATTATTAAATTAATTAATTAACAAACCTATCTAAGTCAAAAGAAAAATATGTCAATTTTTGAACCAACGGACCATTAAATAAACAACATAAAGATTTTTTCACGATAGACTTTTCTTTTATTAAAAGACCGCATAACAACATTTTAGAGATCATAGGAAAAATGCGTAATGGTTCTTGAAATTAGTTCATGATAACTTTTTTTAGAGACCAATTTTACAATCGAATTTTATTCCTTGTAATTTACTTCAAAGCATAACTAAGTTTAATTCAAGTAATTCAAGTAGTAGTAACCTGTTTTATGTTATGAAAAGAATATAGAAAAATATTTAATATTCATAGCTTTCATGCTTGACAGCCGAGACCAGAGCATCGTAATAATGACAATCCAATTTTGTGTTGACCTGCAGACTATGGCCTACGATATCAGTCGATTAATTCGAGTTAATGCACGTTCTCGGTCCGTTAGTTATTGAACACTCCAGTTCACAGGTGGGGTGATTAATAGCTTGACTCATCATATGCTTTAATAGTTAAAATTTTGAGACCTTTTGGATTAATCTACTTTCAGAAACAAATGTTTTATAACTAAAGTTTATTTATTAGATATAGGATTGTTGGGAAGTTTGGTGACCTGACTATCTCAGTCCTTAATCTATACGAAATAGGAACGGAAGAACCTTCAAATTTTTTTTTGTCGGCCTGGGAAAGAAAATTAGGAATCTCCGTTATCTGATCTCTGGACGGAACGTTTCTATCAAGGATAGAATTACCGGAGAGTCATCGCCCGGCGATAGATCATGGATGCGATGAATAGCTGATACAAAGAGGTGTAAGAAACCCCTGATGACTGTATTACCGGGAAGATTAATAAGGTCTTGATGAAGGGTGGGGAAAAAACAGCGGAGAGGAGATTTGTCGGGTGCGGTGAGGCCGAGGAATGGAAACCCAATATGGGGATTCCTGGGACTGCGGTCAGCTGCGGTTCTTTGTTTTGTCCTCTGTATGATTAGTTCCTGGGGGGTCTGGAGGAGGGTTCTTGCCCCCCCCCCCCATATTGTTGAAGCGGCAGGAATAAAGTACCACCTCTTTCGATGAAGATCTGTGAATGATTGATTGGGACAGGACAGGAATGAACCACACGGTTATTAGTTAGCAAACTAATCCCTTAACTCAATTAACTGACATTAGTTATTTCATTCTCATGAATCGTTTGACATTTTTATTTATGTATCGATAGAATCATGATTTTTCTAGGTATTTATGTGTATGTGTATATATTCGCAAATTTATGATATAAAGGCCAAATATATTTTTAAATGTTTACTCCTATAAAAGAAACATTTTCTAAAAAAATGGATCATGCGGATGTAAAATTCATACTTTATGACTCCTTTTTTTTAATTTTTTTTTTTTTTTTAAATGGTCTGTTTAATTTACAATACTCTGGTCAATAAGTAATACTCTTTTATAAAAACTTAAACTCAACAAATGTTACATTACTGATTGTTAAAAAAAGAAGAGTAAAAGATACAACTGTAAATCCTCTAATTACCGCTCAGAGGATTTGAAATAAGTCATTAAAGATCTTCAGTTAATTGCTCACTGCCATTAGCCGAGCCTCGATAACTGCGACCGCCGTTCCTAGAAGCCTCTCGAAAAAGGATATAGAAAATAGTTCCCTAATTCCTTCTGCTATAGCGACCCCACGGCATCAGGGTTCCATCAAGCTAAGTGCTTTCCGAGAAGCAGGTTGTGACCATCTTCCTGCTATCTTCGGGGATGACGTCTCTGCTTGACAGATAACTGCTATTTGTCGAATCAGCACTCCGACCTTGTGCCTTAGCGGAATACGAAAGTTATGAGCTTACTTAGTGTTAGAAGACTTCGAAGAATAGATGGCAATATGATGTTTCTTTGAAACATTGAAATTTATTCGGTCCGTTTACGTCTCCAACAGAAGCAGTAACATCTTCTTAGAACCTCTGACTCACGCTTTTGCAATGTGTCGTAATTTCTTCTTTTTTGTAACTCTTTTTTGGGGGGAATTGTGCTGTTATTAGTTTTATGGTGCTAAGTACATTTAAATCCTTATATTAGGTATTTTTTATCTAGTTAATCTAATTAAAGTTAACATACCATGATATATATTTATTTTTATAGGTGTCAAACACGTGTTCTTACACTTTTACACCGAATTTCATGATAAAGTTATGTACGTTTGCATTTAAAATTGTTATTTATTATAAATCATATACTATGTTATTTCTCAAAGCCTTTTTTTTTTCTGTCGATACGCCATAATTTCCTTAGTACTGTTAGTAGATTATAGTATTATGACCAATTTCATGAATAGTTGACATTTTAAAGCTTACCTTAACCGCTACACCGAAAAAATATACAAAGCATTCATTTTGCCTTCTATTGCGAGTTATAATCGCAAAACCGCAGTTCTTGAAAATCAAAATGGTCTCAATCTTTTCAGGTTTTCAATGAAAACTTTTCCGATAGTAAAAATTTTTTCGATTAACCCCTTCGTTTGCGAGTTGTAAGTGAAAAATTACAATTCTTAGTGAAAAAAGTTAAAATGGTCGCAGGGCTTTTTCGAAGTTGTCATTTTTTTCAGTTTATTTATAGGAACATTTTTGGTTATACATATAACCTACACTTTTCGGATTGTCGGCGTCGGTTGCAAGTTACCTACAAGCGAAAACAAATGCGCACTATACGATACTAAATTAACGGTGTGCAGGTATTTTAATTAATTAACATTTAATTAGGTTAGAGTGCGAATGCTTGGCACGGGTCAGCTAGTAATATATTATTTCTCAAAGCCTTTTTTTTTTTTTTTTTTTTTTTTTTTTGTGGGTACGCTCTAACTTCTTTAATAGTTCATCAAATTTCATGAATGAGGCATCATTTTAAATCTTTCCTTTACCGCTACACCGGGAAAATATACAAATCATTCATTTCGCCATCGATTGCGAGTTATAAGCGCACTAAACCGTGGTATTTGAAAATCAAAGTGGTCATTGAAGCTTCTGAATGGTGTCAATCAGGTTTTCAAGGAGAACATTTTCGGTCATATACAATTTTTTTCGATTAACCCCTTCGTTTGCGAGTTGTAAGCAAAAAACTGCAATTCTCAGCGAAAATTTCAAAATGGTCGCAGGGCTTTTTCGATTGTATCATTTTTTTCAGTTTGTCGAGACCAAAATTTTTGGTTATCTACACTTTTCGTATTGTAGCCGCCGTTTGCGAGTTAAAAGCAAAAACATGCGATTTCTGTCAATATAATCAGCACAAAGTAAATAATCTACAATTTAAACACATCTGTTCTTTACTTCAACACTCACCTACGTATGCCCATGACGCACTAAATACGCACTATACGATACTTAATATATGGTGTGTACTTTAATTAAGTGGGATTGTGTTAGGTTAGAGTGCGTATGCTTCGCAAGGGTCACCCAGTTTTAATTTTATAAAGTATATTCAATATAAATATACCGCCAATTTATATATAATTTGCTGATTGTCGCTTATTTGCAAATAAAATTAAGTTTAAAAAAAAAAATTCATTTTTAGGCAACCTATATTTTTATAGTTATTGTTGCCATCTTCTAATGATTACACATTAACTTTGTTCAGGGGGTGTCCAAGTCTCAGTCAAAATTAACGTAAAAAAAAAAAGGAGAATTCAACAAAAGGAGACATCCTCCTTTGTAATTTACAGACGCAAAACTATTAAACTGTACATTTTAAAGAAATACTTTTTGGCCCGTGCAAAGAATTCGAATATCTAATTGATCAATGACTTTGTAGCATTAATTTGTAACTACGTAAACACACCATATTATTAAGAAGAGAATTTTTTTTTTGCTACCTAAACTATAACATGAACAGGAATCAAAAGGTGTAATTTCTTACCTATGATTTTTACTTTCACTTAAGTATATATGAAATATATAGTAAGGAAAGTATTGCGATCGCGAAAAATTTCGACTTCCGGTTTTCAAAGGAAATAAACGTTTTGGGGTCCCCTGAGTCCAATTAACCAAGTCCCGCGAAATGGTCTGTGTGTGTGTCTGAGTGTGTGTATGTGAACAGACTAGCTCAAAAACTATAAGCCGCACAGACCTGAAATTTTGTATTTAGTGTATGTATATGCCCGCGATGTGACAGCAAAAATTTCATCAAAATCGGTCAAACCGAGGAGGTACTTTATTTAAAGAATTTTGTCTAATTTTTAGGTTTTTTCGATTTTCTCAAAAACGGCTCTAACGATTTTGATTAAACTCGGTATTTGGTGCATCTATATGCCCGCGATGCGACAGTAAAAAATTCATCAAAATTGATTAATTGGAGGTGGCACTTTACTTAATAAACGTTGTCCCATTTTCACGTGTTTTTTTTTATTTACTCAAAAACGGATTTAACGATTTTAATCAAACTTGGTATTTCATGTCTGTATATGACCGTGATGCGACAGCTGAAATTTCATCGAAATTGGTTAAACGGAGGAGGCACTTTACTTAATAACTGTTGTCTCATTATCACGTGTTTTTTTTTTGTTTACTCAAAAACGGCTTAAAATACACCTATCGATTCACCTTCACGATGTATTTGCAAAAAGCAACTCGTAGTAAAAAACAAGCAAGCAGTAAAAAAACTCGACTGTTGATGAATTTAGTCCCTTCATATATAAATTAGCAATAATTAATCGAAAAGTGCTGATTATCATATTTCGCTATACAGATACTCTATAAGTTATGGATATCTACTAATATAAGTATATACTTAAATGTGTGAAGTTGAGGAATGGCTTTTACATATTATCGAAACACGTCGATTTCTAATCCAAGTAAGTTCGTAAGTGAAAGTTGTGTGTTGCGCGCATCGCACCAGATTTTTTTTTTTTCAAAATCGATAGTTTTTGAGTTATGCGCAAAGAAAATTATTTTATTCATAGCTCTTCTAGTGTTTTATTGGGGATACCAATCAAAGTCCGTAATCAAATAATACGAAGTACAAGTAGCAAAAAAATCATGGCGTACCGATCAAAAAAGAACACATCTTTTAGACTTAATCCAAAGAATATGTTTACTCTTACATGTTATATGATTTGAATCCAAATTAAAACTGTTTTATACAAAACAAAAAGGGATTTTTTTATATAGTTGTTTAAGGATAATATCTTGAAATATTTTTTTGTAATAAATGTATCCTAAAAAATAATACCTTAAGAATCCAAAATCATAACGCACCATTTCGTTGACAGAGAAAAAAAAAAGTGCTTCATTTTTTTTTTTTTTTTTTCCCTCCCTAATATCTTGCTAATAGATGGAGCATGAAACAGAGGCTGAGATTGACGCATCGCCGGGAGGCTAATGGGGGAAGCATGTCTTCGCACAAAAATATCTCTAGAAAGGAATGACCTGCCCAAACGATTCTTTTTTCCTGCTTCATCAGTAGGGTTTCAGATTTCTGCCACAGTCCAATAAAATCATTTTATATATATTGTTAGATTGCCTATAAAATTATTTAGTTTATTATGGAAGATCTATTTCTATTTTACTAATTATGAGAGTTTGGTTTAAAGAAATCAAAAATACAAATACTGTGCTTGCAGCTTAAAGTTTGTTTAGTGAAAAATATTGGATTTCAGAAAATGTTTGTAAAATAAGTTTTCTTCAAGTTTATTTAGCACTTAAAAGTGTTGGCAATGACCTGAATATTTTAATTGTATCATCTAGGTCTCGTCTATAAAGTGCTGAAATCTGCAAAGCTATGTACAATTAAATTAACAAACTATTTTATGGTTTGGACTTAACACCTTTACCCTGCAAGCACATATATACGTGCAGATGAATTAATGAATATTTGAAGATTTTTATTTCTTCATTTTATAGTTTTCCTTGCCTTATGACATTTATTTAATCTAGCTGTATGTCCCGGTTTCACCCGGGAAATTTAATTTTTCTAATGAAACGGTCGATTTCGTAAAAAAACTATTGTAAAGCGAGATCATTACGATTTTTATTACGATAAAGAATATCAGCTGAAGATCGGCTGAAGTTATGCAATTTTAATATGGACAGGTGTTCGCACCTAGTATGAAAGAACCACTGAGCGAAATTTGGAGAATTTAGGATAAACGGTATGGATTTCTATAAAGACTCAGTTTCCTGCGATTCTGCCTGTCTAAGCCTCTGTTGTTCAATCCTATTTTGATGTTCGTCGAGAGTTACAGCTGCTCGTATTTGAAGTTGTTTTTTGGCTTTAGAGCTCACTACTCCTATTGAAGCTCCCTTCTTAGGAGGCATTTATAAAAAATAAATTCACCATACATGTAAATAAACGTATTTTAATGTTAAAAAAAAATATGGTTTAAAAATCCCAGAACTCGACGCCTGCCAAGGGACGGTCTTACCGGGCCTTGTTGGCCTCTTCAAAATCTATAAAATGAATTTTAAGGCCGTTTTTTCGACTCAAACGGTCGATTTCGTAAAAAAAAACCATTGTAAAGGGAGATCATGACGAATTTTATAACAATAAAGAATATACCCAGAGATTGGCTGAAGTTATGCAATTTTAATATGGACGGGTGTTCGCACCTGGTATCAAAGAACCACTGAGCGAAATTTGGAGAATTTAGGATAAACGGTATGGATTTCTATAAAGACTCAGTTTCCTGCGATTCTGCCTGTCTAAGCCTCTGTTGTTCAATCCTATTTTGATGTTCGTCGAGAGTTACAGCTGCTCGTATTTGAAGTTGTTTTTTGGCTTTAGAGCTCACTACTCCTATTGAAGCTCCCTTCTTAGGAGGCATTTATAAAAAATAAATTCACCATACATGTAAATAAACGTATTTTAATGTTAAAAAAAAATATGGTTTAAAAATCCCAGAACTCGACGCCTGCCAAGGGACGGTCTTACCGGGCCTTGTTGGCCTCTTCAAAATCTATAAAATGAATTTTAAGGCCGTTTTTTCGACTCAAACGGTCGATTTCGTAAAAAAAACCATTGTAAAGGGAGATCATGACGAATTTTATAACAATAAAGAATATACCCAGAGATTGGCTGAAGCTATGCAATTTTAATATGGACGGGTGTTCGCACCTGGTATCAAAGAACCACTGAGCGAAATTTGGAGAATTTAGGACAAACGGTATGGATTTCTATAAAGAACAAATAAACAAACAAACAAACAAACAGAATTTCAACTTTATTTATATAGATTATGCTCTTTGTATTTTTCACTTTGTTATATGCTGTTGTTTGTATTCATTGATTTGTGTTCTATTGGGTCATGAATATTTACTCCTTTTGAAATTATATAAGCTAATGTATCACCTGTAAAAAGTTATGCTTACACTCAAGGTTAATTATTTTGATGAGATTGGTTGCTTATTTAACGTCACATTATGCCCCTAAGGCTAATCGGACGGTGCTGCAGTGGGAAACTCAATTTCGCCTATTCAGGTATAATTAGGATAGGGATCTTCAGCGCCTGAATCGTACCGGCTCGGAACCTCCTATCCAAGGGACGGCATGGCCAAGGATTTTTTACTCCCGTTAAAAAATCCTAGGGCCACCGTGGGACTCGAACCCGCGACCTTAGTATTGTGTCCTGTTTTGCTAGCCACTGCCCCACAGGTAAACCTCGCAATATGAGATTAAAAAGGCTTTAGATGAAAGATCTCCTTCGTTATGAAACCGTAGTAACTGACACAAGCCAGTTAGATTAGAATACAAGCCAAATCATTATTAGCATACAGTGCAAATTAAAAATTATAAAAGAAAAAAAAGCTGTTTGCTAATGCTATCATAATTTTTGCTAAGGTATCATTATGTGTGCTAATGGCCCGTGTCATGTTTGCCTGTTACACAGGCAATTGTTAGGGAAGTTTTATTGTTATCCCTTCTAGGCTTTTCGGCTATACGGGTTCCGGTAGTAGTGGGTAGTGCTTTGGAATGACACAAGCCATTGCTGTCAATAAATAAACGTTTTATTTAGCTCTCATATTATGCAATAATATTTAAGGAAAATTTCAGAACAAAAACGGTTAGCTGCTAATGTGGTGGAGGCTTTATCTGCAGCTTCACATTTGTGCCGTCAAAACACTTTGTTCCACTGTTATTCTCATAGTATCTTCTTCCACTTCGTCCGTTTTCCTTGATCCTCATCTCTAGTCCGCCGGAAGCGCCTTAATCCCTTTTCTCTTAACGTCAAATCTGATCGCTTCCGCTCAGGGCAGGAGATCGAGAGGCATTCCTACTGTGAGGACCTGCGTCGCGTGGATAGACAGCGTTCTGTTTGCCTTTCTCACTTTTAGCAGAACCGCAATTTGCGGCTAAACCAATTTCCTTTTCTGCCGCTGCTCGAGAATAGAATAGAATAGAATAGAATAATTATTTATTTTCTTCAAAATATAAAAAAATATAAAATAACGATAGCATGGACATAGTCCGTTTGCTTGAGTTGCCTTACAGATAAACTATACAAAATTTTACCAATAAACAAAATTTTTAAACATATATACATATTAACTTCTGATCAAAAACAAAATGCATATTTTAATAACAAACTAAAATACACTAATACTAACTTATACCTAATACAATAATCAACATTTAACAAAATAAAGTACACGCTTAAATCTGTACTACTGTACTGATAAATTTATTCCAAAACAAACTAAACACTTTAGAAAGAATACACTGTATTCTAAAACACTTTAAAACCAAAAAACAAAAATTTAGAAATTAAATTCATTTATTAAATATGTTCTGTATTTAGTTGCCCTTTTAACATAATCATAGAGGGAATTCCAGTTTTCACCATTCAACATCTGTATGAATTCCTGGTGTGACAACTTACTTTTTCCCATGTATAGTTTTCTAAATTCTGTTAGAATTGGACAAACTGCTATAAAGTGATAAGTATCCTCTATTTCATTTGAATTACATAATGAACATATCCACTGGCTTTCCTCTCTATTGAAAGCATAATTAAGTTTAAGCATTTCCCCTCTAGCTTTTAGAATCGTAGACATAAAATGTATATTATTCTGATCTGTTACATATTTTTTAACTCCTAAATCGGAATCTAATTGCTTATAAATTACATGGAATGTAGCCTTTTCTTTTTTACAGATTAAGTCCTGCTTAAACCAATTATGATATTTATCATTAAAATCCTTTATTATTTTATTTATATTATCAGACGTTAGATTGTTTTGAATATCTATTTGAAACTTAGTACTAATGTTTAACAATTCCTTGTACCATGATATTTTGTTTTTTATTATAGATTTAGCTAAAATGTTAGGTAAACGATCTGATGACATCATCAATACCTTTTTAATATATTTTAAGTGCATTCCTAAAGTAAAAGGAAATAATGGTTTTAGGTCCGTTTCCAAGTATAAAATATAATCCGGGCAATTACTAGGTAGATTAAATAGTCTTTTCATAAAGAATTTATTTAACAATTCCATTTCCTCTATAAACTGGTAGCCCCAATATTGTGCCCCATAACACAATATTGCCCTGCATACTGAGTTAAACACCTGGTATTTTGAGGATAAGTGTATATTTGTATTTTTAAAGACATCTTTCCATATACTATTAATACTAAACTTAGCTGCCGTTAATTTTTTTTGAAAATGTTTTTTTAGTGAAAGATTCGGCGTAATACCTATACATACCTAAATATGTATAATAATTTACTGTTTCTATTAATGTATTATTGTAGAACCATTTTTCTAACCTAGATAATTTACCCCCTTTTTTAAAAATCATAATTTTAGATTTATCTAAATTTAGTTGCATATTCCATAATTCACAGTACTCATGAAGTCTATTTATCATATCCTGTAAAATTGATGGTTCACTCGCGAGTAAAACTATATCATCCGCAAATAATAAACATCGTATTTTAATTCCTTCAATTTGTATCCCACCCCCTAAATATTCCGACAAATCGTTAATAAAAAGAATAAACAATAACGGAGATATGACACAGCCTTGTTTAAGACCCGTATTGGTTTTAAAACTATTCCCTTCTTTGTCAATATCGATACCTCATTATTATCATAATATTTTTTCAGTATTTCGATAAATTTAGACGATATTCCCATATTATGCATCTTATAAAATAATGAATTTCTGTCCAGACAATCGAATGCCGCTTTCAGGTCGACGAAAAAGCAGAATATTTTTGTTCTTTTTGCAGCTGTTTTTATTCTAATAATGTTGGTTAAATTGAATATTTGATCTACTGTCGAATAACCTGCACGAAAGCCTGCCTGGAATTCGTTAATTACATTATTTACCTCAATCCAATCTTTTAACCGGTTCACTAACATACTCATAAATATTTTGGAAATGTCTAAAAATGAAATCCCTCTATAATTCGTAACCGCGTTTTTGTCACCTTTTTTATATAACGGAAATATAAATGATTTACTAAATGTATATGGTATATCTCCTTTGTTGTAAATAGTATTAAATAGAAACAGTAATTTTTCTATATAACTATCTGGACTGTTCTTGTAAAATTCAATTGGAATTCCATCTGGCCCAGGTGTTTTATGTTTAGCCATTCTATTCATAACAGACTTTAATTCATTTATTTGTAGATCACGATCAAAGAATTCGTTTATAATAAGTGGTGCAGCATATATTACAGGTGGGGATATTATTTCTGGATTTAGAAGCTTGCTAAAATGAATGAACCAACCTCTTTCACTAATATTGTTACCCGTGTTCATATTTTTATTTTTAAATCTGTTTACGATTTTCCAAAATTCCCCAGCGTCTCTAACGTTTGACAAGTTTTCATACATTTTTTTCTGATAGATTTTCTGTTTTGACCTGCACATTGTTTTATATTCAGCGTTTGTTTCTTTATACATAATTTTTACCCATTCCAAATCTGTTTTCAGGAATAACATCAATAAAGTAAAGGAACGTTTTCTCAATTTTTTACAATCGTTATCAAACCAGAGTTTATTACCATAGGCAGGTAACCTTGTTCCTTTCGTGGCATTCCAAGAAGAGTTTATTATCATTTTTTTTAGCGTTTCCCACATATCCGTAGGACTTTCTGTGTTACAATATCCATTTTTAACCAGATTATCTAGTTTATTTTTAAAAAATAACTCGTCTTTGGTTGCCCATTTTAATCTAATTGGCACAGAATTAGTTTCCACGCCTCCCTGTTCCACTTTTATTTTTATCGACAGTAATATTGGCATGTGATCCGAAAATGTTTTCGGTACAACTTTAAAATCTTCAACAATTGTTAATAGATCAGTTGTTACACAACATATATCGTTAACCGAACTGCCGTTGTAACTAATAAACGTAAATTCTCCCAGTTTATCTCCTTCTGTTCTACCGTTCATTACAACTAAATTATTATCGTCACAAAAATTGATAAGTTTTTTCCCTCTATTATTTATTTCTTTATCTTTAGAGAAACGTTGCTTTTTTATTTTTTCTAGCATAAGCTCCTTTGGTAATTTTTGTAAGTCTCCTATCCTTACATTAGCGTCACCAATTAACACGTAATTATATCCTGCATTTTCCCGGACTAAATTACCCAAACTAATAAAATCTTCCCCCCACGAGTTTCCGTTTATATACATTGGTACAATAAAAAATTCTAATTGGTTCTCAACTTTACATTGCCGCTGCTCGAGTTTCCCATTCGAGAAAGGGAAAGCGTACCTGTTTGGATACCCTCTGAAACGGTATGATCACAAATCCACACTGATCTGATATTACACAGAAAATGCGTATGTTAATGCTCTCTAATTTCCTTTTTTCTTTCCTGTGCTACAAGTACACCATAATACATACCTCTTTTTTATAAGAATTGTAAAATTTTAAAATTTAATAGCCTTACCCTACCATTAAACATATAATCGATATAATGATTTGACAGGATTGTAGCACAATACACTACATTAGTATAAAATCTACTATGATTAGTGTAAGCTCTACTAGCGTTAGATACTTAAAAAAAAAAAAAAGATGTTTCCCTCAATCATAAATATTAACTGAATTTTCTTCAGAACAAACCTGTATTTTATACCATCCAGTATATTATTTACTCGATGGTATAAAATACCCTCAGTATGGATTTAACCCTCAGTAAATTATTATTATATTAGGAGCCCCAAACATAAACTCCGTGTATATCTGCCTTCAATTGCTATTTATCTATCACAAGCTAGCGCCATCTGGCTTCCTACTACCGTGCTCCATCATCAGGTCTACCGAAGAAGGCGAGACCAGTTGCAGAAGAACGGTACTCTTCGGGTTATATTGGGGGTCTCGCGGTGCATGACTTCGGACTATGATGCAACAATATGGGTACAATATACTCGTGTCATGCTTGTATCTGGAAGAGAGTCCTCACATTCTACTTCAGGCCATGGAGACAACAAACATTACTGCCATTTCCTAACGAGTTCATTGATCCATCTGCGCTGTTAGATGACTCTTAGTAAATTAAATGACTTGAGCTTCACAACCAAGACATAGACTCACTGTCCAGTTATTCGTTGATTATATATATTCGTAAGGAAGAGGGTCCAGAACCTTTTAGAACGTCGTGGATGGGACTCGAACTTTATCGTCACAAACGTGTGCTATGACAGTTAGTTCCAAATGTTAGTTCGTTCCAACAAAAGGTCTGGGACTTTTAAACCATTTGTTTTCTTTTTTGTATAACGTTACCATGTATTAATTTTTTTAATGCCTTCTCTATAAAAAATCTTTTACCTTTTTTTTTTATCTTTTAAATCCTCGTAACCTTAACTTAGTCGTAATGAAACCGATCATTATAAATTTTTGCCTATTGCTTATAGAGTTAATTTCTTGGCAAAAGTAATTACTTAATATGAGTTTGTTTCATCATTAATTTGTGTTATCATATTCTCTGTACTACTCAAATTTTAAGTATTGTAAAAACCCTATTTAATTGTATGATTAATGTAATATTATGTCAGAACTACATTTTTTTAACTACTGATACCAAAGTACCACTTAACAACTTCTGTATAAATATATAAATTGTTGTATCGTTTTATCTATAATGTATACATAAAAAAAGTATTATGTTCAATCAACAGTTACTATTATTACACATTATTCTGTGGTTGTCAGTTCAAAAATTAACTTTATTTATTGTTCATTTTCGTACTTTCTAATTAGGATAAAAATTGTGGCGACGAATTGGTTTGTAACAATGCGTTTAAATTCCATCGGTTACACATATTTCTATGCGTTATTTATATCACAATAAAAATAAACACAACAATAGTTTTTGTTAGCGACCTGTTTATAATCTGTTGCTGCTCACGATTAACCTCTGCTAGATATAGTCTTCAATCTGGGATCTTACAAGCCAACAAGACCGATAGCGGAAATGCTTTGAGGTCTCGGGATTACAGGACTCGAAGAAACTACTAAATCATTGATATTGACTTTGGATAGCGATCGATTGGTTAGGAGGTCAACCAGGGAACATGGACGCAGTTAGCATGCTCGCCCTGAATACAGTTATTGCCGGAGGCCTTCGAGATCCTAAGAACCGATTGAGAGGACTCCCGGAGACTATCCTCTGGTAGCAGTGGTTTTAGTAGGACGATCCGGTAGCTTGGAATTTGTACCACCTCTGTTGAATCAACATAATAACCATAATAATTCTACTTCAAATGTTTATGTTTATGAATAACATATTTTTCAATACAATCATTAATAAAGATGTTTCTATACTATTATAAGCTGTTGAGTTTAATGGTTCATATATTTATTGTATTATCATTTATGATATTATTATCCAAATAATAATTATGTTTTGTATATTATTATTTTATGTTAATTTATATTTATTTTGTTTGCATTGCAGGTGCTCTGCTTAGTCCTGATTGCTGGAGGAAGCCTGGCTGCCCCAGCTGACAGAGATGCCAAATCCTTGGCTTATTTCACCCAAAGCTACATCGACACCCCACCGGTCCTCCTGGACGGAGTACCACAAGAGTACACCGATTACGATGACCAGCTTGATGGACCGGAGTTCCCTGCTGGTGATGGAAATGAGATCCTTTCCCGGTAAGTTCCTTAGAAGAAAGTCCTTAAATATTATTTTTTTTTTTTGTTATGTTCAATTGATGTAATATATGACACATCCTTAATATTTGTATGCTTGTGATTATGTGCGTGTTTATCTACATTTTCATATAAGAGGAATTCATATTTCATGCATGCATGAGAATATGATATGAATATGGTCAGATTTATGACTAGAATTTGTTTTGTTCTTAAACTTTACTGGATCAAAGGTATAAAAAATATTATAACTTTATAAATAAATGTTTATTATAGATATATAGACATATACAAAAGAACTAATTGTGATATCGCTTGCAGTGCTCGGCCGAGCAGACCGAAGCCGGACTCTCCAGTGTACTACATCCGCCTGCCGCCCGCACCCTACGTCCTCGTCCCCGGAGTGGGCTACGTCTCGAGGCCTCCCACACTGAGGCCACCTCCCGTCGTCCAGCCAAGACCAACTTCCTTCATCAACCTCCCGGTCAAGTTCGTCTCCAACGGGAAGCCAACCGGGGTCTATACCTGGAAGCCCGACTCACCAGTCACTCACCTCGACAAGGGACCCTACGTCTTCAACGGCCGCCCCTCTGACATCTTCCTGCTCAGGAACACTTACAACGCACTCTATGAAGACGCTCTCCAGAACTTCTACCCTTGATTTCTCCGCCACAGAATGACTGAAAACTTACATGGCTTTGATGATCTTAATCTTTAAAAAATTAAGAAAACAGTAAAGAAGACTATTTTAATGTTATTACAAGGACTTTGTCCTACTGTTGCTGAACTATGCTCGAACATTTACCTTATCGATTAGTTAGCATCTTAAAGCAACAAAACGGTCTGATTTAGTTGTGTTTTTAGTTTATAAAAAACAACATAATCAGATTTATGGTGTAAATCGGCTATTGACGAGGCATAAAAAAAATTATGTTAGGTTAGTTATCATATAATTTAGCAGGTAAGAAGTTTTTTTTTTTTTATACACGGCAAATTTCTGATATATATAAAATTAAAAGGTACAGTTTTATTTAATTTAAATTTACTTACATTTTATTTCACAATAATTCTTAACAATATTGCTCATATTGCACATATCACGAATATTTGTAGTAAATGAAATCACATAGAAAGCACTGAAGGCACTGATAAATGTTAATTATTGCAAGCGTCGTGATTGGTGCTTACAAGGCAAGGTCAAGAATTTAACTTAATAATTTTTTAGCCTAAGCTCACTCTATATTTTTCAGAAATATCCACACCTTAGTCATATTTCATGTATTAAAAATCCCAAAAAGGGATTCCTTCCTTATTATTGTTTAGAAACCCTAATAATTCTTTTACTAAAATATCATTTTATCAAGAATAATCAAAATAACTTTCAGAAATTACTTTTTCGATAAAAGATAATGTATAAATTGTATATTGTATAAATAATTAATCATTAACTATTTTTAAAAGATTTCTATTGTATAAAGAAGACAAAATGAACTTTCGAGCTTATAGGTTAAGTTTCTCTTGATACTCTCTATTATTTTATTAATTAGGTTATAAACTCATTCCGTTATTGTATGGGAGGATTAATTAATATTGTAGTGCGTTATTATCTGAAGGTATTTATTTATATAATTAATGGCTGTGCTAAAGCTAAGTGTAAAGATGCATAGCTCTCATACCATCTCACAAGGGTGTCATATTTCAGGAGCAGATAGACCGTTTTCTGTGGGATTGTGTGGTTTGTATTCAATTATTATATAGAGAATGGGTTATTGATAATACAAAATGTTCAATGTTTTGTATTCAAAATATACCTAGTCTGTTGAAAATGTGTTAGAATATTAATCATAATTGAATGAAAAAAATATAATTAAATATATATATTATTAATGTTAATAGGTACGAATATTTAAAATTAATTTATTCATATTTATTTAATATTTATTCTAGTAGCTGTAAATAAATATTTTAATTACATTTACAATAAATTTTGGAGATGTTATAAATTTCTGAATGATGGATGTTTATGATTCACTAATCCCTTTCTCCCTCCATTCCCATCAGTTATTATCTTTATCTTTATCTTTTTTTGCTAAAAAAAAAAAAAAAGGTTAACAAAATAATATTCAGTAACAACAATCTGTAGTAATAATATCAATCTCATCAGTATCTCAATAGCATGATATCAATATATATAAGAAAAGGATATTTTTTATGGACTGTTGATATTAAATGTTATGATATGGTTCTTCTGGTTCAGTCAATAATAAACAAATATGTTTGTAATACAATTATTAATTTAATTTAATAATTTAATTAATTATTTAGGTAAAATTTACACTAAAGTTAACAGTAGGGGAGAGCGGGGTTGGTTGGCATAGGGGGTAGGTTGGCCATTAGCTTATAGTTTCCGTCACACCTGTTGTGAAGGCCCCACCATTGTACCATGTTACCCGCTCGACCTCGGGAGTCTTGTCCTAAGTTTTCAATCTGATGCTAACAGTGTAGAGAAGAGTGTGCTTCATTGACTGATTTTACAATATGTATGTAAATTTTTATATTTTCAGTAAATTTGGTTTAAAGGGATGGCAAAATATTTGACTCCGATTCTGTTCACATAGCTCCAAACTCCTTTGAAAAACCTAACCTTTCGACTAACTAGTTTCTTGTTTGATTGTTCTCCCCTGTCCTGGCAGCCATTTTCATATGATTTCTCCTGTGGGGTTAGTTGGCTCTCTTCTACTGGGGTTTGTTGGCGCAGTAGCAATTCGCAAAAGCAAGGTAAACATAAACAAAGGTGAAACTACCAAATGCCTTTAGTTCCAGCGAGGAGGATGAGAGCAATATTTCCTATGCAGATAGTCGCGACAGTCTAAACTTCTAGCTTCTTCTATTGTCATTCTATTTTCCCTTAAAAGCTGTTAAAAACCGATTCAAAATTATTATACCATTATAGTGTAGCTTTTAATAACAATAATATGCGTCAGGCAGTACTTGAATGAGATGGCTAAACAACTCCACCTTCTAGGCCAAACTGCCCCACATGGGGGGTTAATTGGCATAATCTGGAATGACGAATTCTTCAATTTTCTATGATCTTAATATTAGATATTATGTGTTGAAAAAAATACTTGAAGTACTCTAATACTTGGAGTTTACAGTGGTATCAGCCATATTGGGATTATATTAACTGGAACGACTCAACAATAAAAAAAGTGAAAACTGTTGCCAACCAACCCCGCTCTCCCCTAATATAAATACATATATAAATACATAGGTTGCATGACTGCATATAATTCAAATGATAAAAATCTGGTGCGTGCGCGCAACACACAACTTTCACTTACCAACTTACTTAGATAAGAAATTGCCGCTACACCACATAATAAGGACTTTTTGAATATTTACCTTTGCGAGAGGTAATTAGCTTGGGAAAAAAAGAACCCATAGTAATTAGTTAATGAAAATTAACGAGTGCGAGAGCTAACTGAAGCGCGGGGACAACTAGTTGGCGACGGTGGTGGTTCCTGGTGGCGTCGGGAAAAACCCTTCCCCCCGCCCTTATCTATAGTCTTACCTAATAAAGATTGTTGGACTAATTACCTATGCGAGAGGTAACTAGTCGCGAAAAAAAAACCTTATTAATTACGGTTTTTAAAATTTTAGTTCGCGAGAACTAACAAGAGATCGCATTGAAAACGTTGGTCGCGGTAGCCAGGAGGGTGGGGTAAAACCCCACCCGTCCTCCCCCGCCGCTACACCACATAATAAGGACTTTTTGAATATTTACCTTTGCGAGAGGTAATTAGCTTGGGAAAAAAAGAACCCATAGTAATTAGTTAATGAAAATTAACGAGTGCGAGAGCTAACTGAAGCGCGGGTACAACTAGTTGGCGACGGTGGTGGTTCCTGGTGGCGTCGGGAAAAACCCTCCCCCCCGCCCTTATCTATAGTCTTACCTAATAAAGATTTTTGGACTAATTACCTATGCGAGAGGTAACAAGTCGCGAAAAAAAAAAGCCGTATTAATTACGGTTTTTAAAATTTTAGTTCGCGAGAACTGACAAGAGATCACATTGAAAACGTTGGTCGCGGTAGCCAGGAGGGGGGGGGGTAAAACCCCACCCGCCCTCCCCCGCCGCTACACCACATAATAAGGACTTTTTGAATATTTACCTTTGCGAGAGGTAATTAGCTTGGGAAAAAAAGAACCCATAGTAATTAGTTAATGAAAATTAACGAGTGCGAGAGCTAACTGAAGCACGGGGACAACTAGTTGGCGACGGTGGTGGTTCCTGGTGGCGTCGGGAAAAACCCTCCCCCCCGCCCTTATCTATAGTCTTACCTAATAAAGATTGTTGGACTAATTACCTATGCGAGAGGTAACAAGTCGCGAAAAAAAAAAGCCGTATTAATTACGGTTTTTAAAATTTTAGTTCGCGAGAACTGACAAGAGATCACATTGAAAACGTTGGTCGCGGTAGCCAGGAGGGGGGGGGGGGTAAAACCCCACCCGCCCTCCCCCGCCGCTACACCACATAATAAGGACTTTTTGAATATTTACCTTTGCGAGAGGTAATTAGCTTGGGAAAAAAAGAACCCATAGTAATTAGTTAATGAAAATTAACGAGTGCGAGAGCTAACTGAAGCACGGGGACAACTAGTTGGCGACGGTGGTGGTTCCTGGTGGCGTCGGGAAAGTCCCCCCTTCGGTTGATCAATTTTGATGAAATGTTGGCTATCACATATTTGGCATATACATACATCAAATACCCAGTTTGGTCACAATCGTGAAAGCCGTTTTTGAGTAAATAAAAAAAGCACGTAAAAATGATACAAAATTTATTAAGTAAAGTGCCCCCTGCGGTTGATAAATTTTGATGAAATTTTTACAGACATATCTCGGGCATATAAATAGATTAAATACTAAGTTTAATCAAAATCGTTAGAGCCGTTTTTGAGAAAATCAAAAAAACACGTGAAAATGTTACAAAATTTATTAAGTAAAGTCCCCCCTCCGGTTAATCAATTTTGATGAAATTTTTACAGTCATATCTCGGGCATATAAATACATCAAATACCCAGTTTGATCAAAATCGTTAAAGACGATTTAGAGTAAATAAAAAAAACACGTGAAAATGTTACAAAATTTATTAAGTAAAGTCCCCCCTCCGGTTAATCAATTTTGATGAAATTTTTACAGTCATATCTCGGGCATATAAATAGATGAAATACTCAGTTTAAGCAAAATCGTTAGAGCCGTTTTTGAGAAAATCGAAAAAAACGTAAAAAGTTATTAAATAAAGTACCCCCTCCCTTTAAGTAATTTTGATGAAATTTATGCTGTCACATCGCGGGCATATACCTACACTAAATACCCAATTTCAGGATCGCACGGCTTATAGTTTTTGAGCTAGTCTGTTCACATACACACACACACACACCATTTCGCGGGACTTGGTCATTTCGACTCAGGGGACCCCAAAACGTGTATTTCCGTTGAAAACCGGAAGTCGAATTTTTTCACGATCGCAATACTTCCACTTACTATACATTTCATATATAGGTAAGTGAAAGTAAAAATGCATGAAAAAATTTACAATGTTATTGATGGATATTACTATTTGCACCACATGGACTTACAGATAGATATTATCTATCCACATAGATCTAACTATATTATTCTAATGTAAAACGACAAGTTCAGTGCTGTAAAGGAATAGGAAGATAAACCATAAAAGTGTTCGTGGATTATTCCTGACCTTTAGGTGTTACTTCGAAGTTAGTTCATGAAAGAATTAAACTCGATCTTTAACATAAACTTTCTTCTCTAAAACTAGCAACATGAATAATACCTTTGAAATAAGTATAAATGCACTTCCTCCGTGGGTTTAAATAATTAGTAGACAACGCCAATCAAACAATAAAAACTCAAATTATTATCAACGTCACAAAAAGGAACTACTTGTAACAATGCAATGATACACTGGCAAACATATGCTTCAATTTTCAGAGCTACAATAAGACCCTATCCATTGCTTCTTATATTTAGTCCAAAATAGAACATTCTATAATGGTGTAGAAGATACAAAACATTTATTAAACAGACATATAACTTTTAAAACAAAACAGTATTTGCAACTTTTACAACATTTTCAATGTGAAAACAAAATCATAAATCATCATTTGCTTAAACAATTAAAAATCATCATTTTCTTCACGTTACAATATCATTAATACTTTTTTTATCATTTTCGAAAGTTAAAAAAAAATCCAAAAACATTTAAAATTACACCATTTGTTACTGTAAGGGTCTGGCCACACATGTCCGCACCGGATCCGCACCGTAGCAATAATATAGGTTATGTTCAGAATATTTTTAATTTAACTTACATATTACCTTTAGTTATGCCTAAAGTGGCCTGTGTCTGACATGTGTGGCCTGAACTTTAGGCATAACTAAAGGTAATATGTAAGTTAAATTAAAAATATTCTGAACATAACCTATATTATTGCTACGGTGCGGATCCGGTGCGGACATGTGTGGCCAGATCTTAAAATTAGCTTATGGAAACCATTTTTCTAATCATGAGATATGGCATAAAATAAAAATTTTGTACACTTTTATAATAAAATCATTTACAAAGAAATGCCGTTTATGATAACCTAGAAGAATGTTGTAATAAACCGAACGTGGTAGTTATAAATCTAAATAGAGAATAGGATGTAACTAATGGCCTATTAGTTAGAGCTAATGTGGGATGATTTAGCCTTCCCGACCGACAGACCCAGTTATATCGCCTCCAGCCCACGGCAAAGATTAATGCTGATGAGGCTTAAGCGTTCTGTTCTACACCACGGGGTCTTTCGGCACCAGTGGAGTCTACCTAGGTGGCTTCAAAGCTAAGTGATTTCTGTTACAGCCATTCTTCGTCATTGACTTTATTCATTGTTTTTCACTTATACGTTCATTATTCGTAGATCACGAATCATACTATCCAGCAATAAAAGGTTACAAAAGGAAACTAAGAAGCTACTGTTCACGGACAAGTCGAGATTTTATCCTGCCGCAGATTCAACTCTTCACTTAACGACCAAGGGGTTCTCATTGCTTGGTTTGATAGGTAAGGGCAATTCCCCACTTGACTCAGTTCATACTTTTTTTGGGTTGCCTTCAAAAATGATTCTTTACTACACCCACTTCTGTTAAGGGAATCGTTTTTAGTTTTTGTTGATCCATAAATTTTTGAGGCGAATATGCGTTTATGTCCGTGATCAAATAGCTAGAAATAAACAGCTAGAAGAAATCATTTTTCTATAACCTAGAATTGCGGAATCTATCTAAGCTTTATTGATATTGCCGAAGGAAATAGATCCAGCTTGAGATACCCGTATGCCTTAATAGCTACCTATTAACAATAGGAACCAAAAATCCCTGAGAGCTTCGGTATTTTGATGGTCAAAATACCACTCCCTGCTTTATGCTGATCGATTTCTCTGGTAGACTTTACCGTCTTCAACAGGTTTTTCAACGGAAAACAAGGATTGAGCTTTGTTATCCACTGTATATTGGTTCTATCGGTTCTCAAATACTTTTTAATCCTGACTCACAGTAAATCTTCACAAACCTCCGTACAGCATTCAAATGCTTTTAAATTAATTTTTTAATGTGATGGCCGAATTAAATCCGGTATACAAAAATAAAAGGGCAAGTATATACTTATGCATATATCTATGTGACTCTTCTCCAAATATAGATAACTAGCATTCCCCGTCGCCGCTTTGCCCGCGAGCCTTTAAAATCAATTCTGTGATCATTATCTTTGTATTGATTTAATATCATATGTTAACTGATGTTAAGAAGATTTAGTAGACTTCCGGTAGGTAGAATGTTGGAGGGGGAAGCTGCCGGCTCGGTAGAAGACGCGCAATGGAGAGAGTTCACTTAAACCGCCGAAACAAAAAATTGCTTACTCGTCGTGAACACATTTTTCGGCTTTAAAACATGGCTTTCAATGCCCCGTAGGGGCTTTTAAGTTCAACTCGTATCAAGATCTTTGAAATGAGTTCAAATTAGATATTTTTTCTCGAAGTGCAAAAATAGGAGTCCGTTAGAGTTAAACGACAATTCCGCCATTTAAACCCCTACATTTTCAAAATTCCTTTCTTAGAGGTTACCTAAATCGCGTTTAAAATCTACATTCCGAACTTCAAGTTTCTATCAATAGTAGTTTTTTCTCTGCGTTGATTCTGTCAGTCAGGACAAAGCCTCTTATATATATAGAGGTTATAAATGAAGAGCTAAAATGTATTACTGTTAGTCACACAAGGTAATCCGATCATTTAAACTATGTATTGTATATTTGATATACAGGTATACCGTATATCATGCATATATTGATGTTAATATGCATTGAATGCTTTTTCAAGAGTATCCTGCCCATACTATTGGATTTTACAATTGCTTACCGGGCATGGGGTCTTCAGTGCTAAATGGTATAGTTTTGGAATAGATCTCCGGTTCGCCAAATGCAAAATACAGGAGACAGCCGAGCATACAATTTTAAATAGCTTTGAGGCATTGAGGTCAAAGCTGCTCAGGGATACAGGAGAACGAGTTTCCAGATTTCATGGAAGAGTGACACATTCTCCTCGTACTACAAACAGGTTATGTACGGGTGGAAAAAAAAAAGAAGGGGACCATCACATGGGAGACCGCCGGACAGAGGGCTGCCCACTGAATAAAATTCAGCATTAAAGAATAAAATGAATAATAAAAACTATCAAGATAGTGTTTTAGGCAAGATAAGAACACTATTTAGCGTTCTTATGTAGCCAAACCCGTTTAGCCGAAATGCAAGTTATGGAAGGCATAAAAATAAAAAGTGTAATCATGTCAATATTTGCTCAATTGTCATAACATCGTCTTGCTTTCATTGTTAAATTATAATCATTATAAACTATCCAGAATTCGTAACTACACATATAAACATGATTAGACGGAGTTGCCTGGGGTGTAGAGGTTATCATAGCAGCCTATAATAATATAGGTGGCCTTACGATGTTTTTAGGGGGGGGGGGGGTAAAAAATCTTTGGTTATGCCGTCCCCTAATAGGACTTAAAATGGAGGTCACGAGCCTGTACGAGTTCAGGTACTCGTTAAAGATCCCTATCCTAATTGTACCTCGAAAAGTAGAATATAGGACTCCCGCTGCAACATCGTCCGATTAGCCTTTGTAGCATGAAGTGACGTTAAACAAACAAACAAACATGATTGGTTTTTTGTAGATGAGAATATGGTCCGTATTACTAAGTAACCTCTTCTTTTCACACCTACAAGAATTTAACGGTACGGACACCTTCACCTGAGCAATTTGAAGTGATATTTATTATAGAAAGATAGATAATTAAAAGTCATTTAGCCGACGAGATGTAAATCAGGCGAGCACCAGGAGCGTGGGACCCCCCGAAGTTATCACCTCGGGATATCTTGTAATAGCCCGGGCCATCCTCGTCTTTTTGCTTTTGTACTCTCGCACCGAATCTAACGCATGCCGCCTCTTCCTTCTTATCTACATCGTGTGGGGGCTCTGGAGTCCCTCGTACTAGTGGAAACACTATCCTTATGTACTCTGTGTATCGCTTGATGGAATGCTATTGTTCACCTTTAAGTTGTTTAAGAAAAAAAAAATATTATACTTCAACATTCTTTTCTTTTCACATATTTTTGAAGAGTAAAAGCTTAGGGAGGGACATGAATAAACTAATCCAACCAATATAAACTAAATAACATCAAGGAACTGTTCTGCGCAATCTTAGTTTGGAAATAATTGCAGAAAGGGTGTGGAAGATAAGTTCCGATTATTGAGTTTTCGGGAGAAAAACGTTGTAAAATCAAACTTTCAATAAAATATAGAACTCAATTTAAAATAAAACTTGAATGGCTGAGCAGACGCTTATAATAATCTTGTAATACTTATTTTGGTTTAAATAGTTTTTATCAAACGAAAACAATAATTAGCAATGTCAGACAAACTATAAAACTCAAATAATTAACAAGGTTTTAAAAAGTATCAACACAGTAACACAAAAGTAACCATATGATTTCAATTCAACAGCAAGACTCTCCATTCCATCGCTCCTTATATTTAGTCCGAATCAGAACGGTCTAGAAGGTTCAAGACTAGGACGGTTCGTTCCACTTGTTCCAACAACAAGTCTAGAACTCTTTTCAATCATATTTATTGTTTTCACTACTAATAAGCCCGAATAATTTAATCTCAATCAAATGTTGTTTGTTTAAGTTCACTTTATGCTACTAAGGCTAATCGGACGATGCTTCAGTGGGAGTCCTAAATTTTGCCTATCCAGTTGTAATTAGGACAGGCTCGGGACATCTATTTTAAGTCCTATCCGAGGGGCGGCATAGCTAAGAATTTTTTACTCCCATTAAAAAATCCTAGGGCCACCTCCGCACGCGAACCCGCGAACTTTGGTATTGAAGGTTTCTATGTTAGTTATTTCAGATAAAAAAGGAAAAAATCGAAACCAAAAGTCGATGATTTCTTAATTGGAGCTCTTAAAAATTGATAAGTACGTTCCTGTAGTTAGCAAAAATATATAATTGGGCAGAATTTTTTTTTTTTAAGTGTATTATTTCTTTGTTTGTTTTAACGCCACTGTATGCCACTAAGGCTAATCGGACGGTGCTACAGTGGTAGTCCTAATTTTTGCCTATCCAGGTATAATTAGGATATGGATCTTTTACGAGTACCTGACATCGTACAGGCTCGGGACCTCGATTTTACGTCCTATCCGAGGGGGGGTATAGCCACGAATTTTTTACTCCCATTAAAAAATCATAGGGCCACCTCGAGACACTAACCCGCGACCTTTGGTATTGCAGGTTGCTATGCTAACCACGACACCACAGGAGACCCATCAATCAATTGTTGCAAAGCTGTATTCATTGTGGCCGTTAGGTCGCTTTTGAACAAGAAAAAAGTTGCATTTTTAAACCATGAATGTTAAAGAAAAATTATTAGTTGTGGATCCAGGAAAAGACAAAATCCGTTAGAGTTGTATGTTAATAAGTGTTTCGACCATTAGACTCATTTGAAATATAATTTCATATTGAGTAGCTGCTGTAATTTTATATCATAAAAAGTATTGAACTACCTATTTGTCAATATTTTTCAAAACCTTATTAAATTTCTCCTGAATCCTTCCTTACTAGATTACTGAGGTGCGAGGAAGCACTGTATTTCCCACGTTCTGTTTAATCTGTAAGGTAACATGATAAGATTTAATACTCCTGGAAAATTTCGAAAAAAGGGGGGAGGAATTTATAAGGTTTGGAAAAGTTGGGAAAATACTCATAAGGGATGTAGTAGTAAGAATCAGAAAAGTAACCACCTAGAGATAGGCACTCCCCCCCCCCATTTTTAACCCCTACGTTCCTGTTTTTTAAATGTTTTTTTCAGTTTTTAGACAAAAAGGTTTGTTTTTCAAAGACATATGCTTCATGAAAAATATTCCTGGTAAAATCCTGCTTAAACATGATCCTTAGCGAGCGACCCCATTCTCTAGAAATGTACAATTGGAAGAAAATTAAATATCTATTAGTGTTTTAGTTCGGTCCAATCTTCAAAATATTTTTATTTTATTTTCTCATTCTTTATCTTTACGGACTCCACGATTTCTTTCTTTTTATCTCCGAGTGTAATACCAGTAATTTTATATACCTTTTATTATATGTATAAGATAAAAATTATAATACAAAAAAAAAAGTTTAAAATTAGACCATATCTCACACACTAATGGATGCTTAATTTACTTCCAACTGGATTATTTCGAGAACGGGTAGTCTCATGCTGAGAAAATGTTTAGCCAAAATCTGGCATAATCAATAGTGAATAATGAAATGGCTAGTTAGAACTTAAAAAGTTGAATCATTGGAAAGATAATAAAATTATTATCGGATAATGTAACGGTTCTATGAGATAGTTAAGATTACAGATACACAAGATGATAGGTAAATTATAGCTATTGCGGCCTAGGTACGGTGTAATGTTCGCTAGAACCCGCATCGGGCAACCCCTGGCTGTTTTTACTATCGAGTTTTTCACTTATACAGTGCGGGATTCGTTTCAGTGATTGCGTAAATAGCAAATAAAAACTTACTACTCATAACATGCGAAAGTATCGCAAAGCCATAAAAATCATCTGCCAATATAGCACGGTCAATGGCTAAAGTAGCCTCAATAGTTCCTTCAAAAATAAAAAAATAAGAACAATTTTTTTATTGAAAATTATTCGGAAATGTTGTATTCAAAATTTAAAAAAAAAAAATACCTAATAATTTATTAAATCTATTTATACCTTTGAACTTTTATACAAACCGTCTGAAAATTTCTAATACATACACACTTTCTAATATTTATCGGCCAATGTCCTATTAATATCTTTTACGTTTCAATTATTTTTTCATCCTATTTATATTTTTAACAATGCTATGTTACTGGTTTTTCATTAACTGCTCTATAAATCTGAGATTAGACTATGATTCAGAATTTTACAATGAAATGAACAAAAAGAAATTATAATTAAAAATAAGTCAATCTTCAGGCCTTTTTTTCAGGCCAACAGACTCACAGTACACCTTGTGCATATTAGACCCATTTGGACATTCGGGATAGAGTTAAGCTGCAAAGCTCTCAAATATTCAAAGGGTCCAATCATTTCAATAGAAAGTATTGAGGAGGATAGTAGATAGCACCTTACTACGTGGCTAATGACCTACTACACAAGGACCTCAACATCCAAACAGTAATCGATACAGCCACATTATACTACCAAAACTTTCCTCAAGGAATAACTTTCAACATGAACCGACAAGCAGAAGTGTAGCAAATGTACAGCACACATTTGCTCATTGCTATTGTTAATTCGCAGATAGAAAATAGAAAACATGTGACCTAAATAAATAAATAGCTATTTTCATCACTAGTAACAAAAGCGGTTGTTTTCGGGGCGCGTCCGAGTTTAACGCGCAGGGCGTTAATTAGACAAGAAGAGAAATTAGCGGGCGGAAAATAGACCAATCACCGAAAACACACCTTTGGTACGTGTTATGAACAATACTTTTCATCATGCTACTCACACTTGAGTACATTAAAACACTTTTATATTTCGTTAATACAGATACAATATAAGAAATTTAATTGACACTTTTTTTTTTAAAACATCTGTTTACTAACCTATAATAGAAGAAAAGTACTTATATATTTACATTATAGTACCATTTTGAAAGCGCGGGATTTAGCTGGAAGTTCGTTTAAAGTTTCTTGGGCTTCTTCTAAAACATCTTCTTGTATACCCATGTTAATTTGCACTTCAAACATATTACTTATGTATATTAGAATAAGGGTCTGGCCACACATGTCCGCACCGGATCCGCACCGTAGCAATAATACAGGTTATGTTCAGAATATTTTTAATTTAACTTACATATTACCTTTAGTTATGCCTAAAGTGGCCTGTGCCTCACATGTGTGGCTTGAACTTTAGGCATAACTAAAGGTAATATGTAAGTTAAATTAAAAATATTCTAAACATAACCTGTATTATTGCTACGGTGCGGATCCGGTGGGGACATGTGTGGCTAGACCTTTAAACACAGTACAGCTAAAAGTAACCTCCTTAAAACACATGTCCATTATTCTATATTAGTAGCAGGTAAGGTTAGCGCACCAAAAAGATTTTTCAGGCCTATATCCGAAAAGTACTCTTTACGGACTCAAACCGAGTATTGAAAACACATGTTTTTGATGCAGTATGATAAAAAAGATGTTTTTGAAATGAATTATCTATTTAAAAGTAGTGATTAACTATTTTATAGGACGGTTTATCAAATTGTAATAAATATATCGTGGGGTCAATACTACAACTAGGTAACTACAATTCAGCTGTTTCGAGTAAAACTCATATTAAAGTTTTTCTAAGATCTTTAGTTGATCTACAAATCAAGTATTGTAGTGCTAAAACTATTTTGAGTTACCTATTTGTTGCTTCTGTTTTGCAATCCTGATAGGTCGAACAACTAGATAAGTGAACTTTACCTAGTATCGGAACGGATTAGGTTTCTGATCATCAACTTATCTAGTTAGAAAACTCATTATATCACCTTTAAATTGTATTCAACAGAACAAAGTTGTAGTGTGCTATGGACCTAACCTAATGGAATTTTTTAATGCACTTACCCAAATTTTGCTAGATTTGTAGTTACCTAGTTGTTGTACTCACCCGACGATATGATGGTTCTTATAACATTTTACACGGTTTTATAGGATACAGTGTTAAGAATGTATTTTTAAATGATGATGTATTTTTAAAAAAAATCTTAAAAATTGATTGACGTGAATTTCAAATGAATAAACGTTTTCAATTATTTCATATTATCAGTTGAGAACGTTTAATGAAGAGATATTTACATTTAAATGCACCGCCGGTGGTCCTAATTCCAATTAGTGTCATAATTTATTTCGAAATGGTGGCTGTTACCTGACGAGAGAAAATATCAATTACCGAATAATAGGCCCACCGTGGAGATTATAAGCCGGCGGATAATAAATGTCCCACAGCTGGTAATTTGGGGAAAGCTCTACTCTATCTAGCTGTATGATTAGGCCCGCATAACTAAATGTTTAATTTCTATCATACAATCGGTGAGCTATATCCTATCCTACAGCTTCTTGTAAAGATGATGACGATGCAGCCGTGTATGGGTGATTCTCATTTAATTTGACCATTTAACTTTTTCAGAAATGGAATTTTGGGTTTAAAAAAATTCAACTTATGAATACAATTTTATCTGAATATCATCAATAAGATGTTCAAGGAAACAAAAGTGAACAAAATTTGTCAGTTCGTTCAGTATAAGTATTTTTTATTATTTTTTCAACTCGAAAATGAGTTTAGTAGGAGCGTTTCTGTATTTTTATTTACATATTTTTTGTAATTTTTTTTTTATTTTTTATTCTCGCTCACTCTCGTCACTTCATATCACGGCGTAAAAACTCATTTGTAAGGCATCGAATCTTGTTTTTCTTTTGTTATACAATAATTACGAGCCTGGCGTCTATTCCTACTCCTTTAATTGCCAAGCTTAGTAGCCTGTACTTTCTCGCTAGTTAACCTATGAATAAGTCGTTCTGTCAAGCCTTAGGTTTTTCTCCGGATATTTGCAGCTCTTTGATCATCTCGTTGTGAAATATATATGCTGCACAGTTTTTACTAAGTTCAGTGTCAACGATTCACCCATAATTAATTCGTTCACTGCTTTACATGTAGGTCAAATTCAAAGACTGAGAGGTATTTTCACAAGCTGAGTAGACTGAATATTTTTACAAGCTGCCGATTTGCTTATTTTCTTTCTCTTGGCCAACATCTCTTTTTTATTAAGAATATATTTTACATTATGTCCAAGTCTATTTTTTCTTTTCTCTATTGCTCCTTTCTACAGCTTGTTAAAATGGCTATACAAAAGAAATGAATCATGTAGGCATTTAAACATAACAATAACAACACTTCCCCAGAATTTTTTTTCCGTCACGAGTGTTACGTAACACTCGTGACATTTTCATAAAAAATCTCTATCCTTTGCTAAACCAAGTGTCGGACATGTATGAGAGGATGGACTCGAATAAATGTCCCTAACCAACATCTTTTGCCGGTATCATTCGGATTTTTCAATGAACGCTGATACATACAATTAACGTAACACTCGTGACAACTAGTTTTTGTGATATACATTATTTTGCATTGGATATCAAATAACTGCCTATTAGATACTTTCTTCACGAAGTTTGCACGTCGACTAATAGCTGGTATCATCAACAAAGGTTATCATGGCCATTCCCAACATTTTCAAAGAACAGTGTTGCCCAGAACAGCCGACAAAACTAGCCTTGAATTTTTCTACTAACCTTGGGGACAGATGCATTTTCCTGATTTACATTCGAAGTATTACAGATAACTAAACATATCACTCACACCTTGAAACACCACCTTATTGCAATGAAATACCTCATTGTTCAAATTTAATCAATTATCAGGGGTTCATTTCTGGATGTGGTGAACTAAGCATAAACCAGCTTGGGGACTGTAACACTCGTGACATTTTCAAAATTCACATTGAGATATTTTGTTTTTTATGAGGCCTAGATTCATTTAAATGTTACCATCGTATTGGTATAACAGCAAACTATAAAATAAATATCCAACAATATTTTTTGGATATGAAAAAATATCTCAAAAACGAATGTTAAGACCGGGGACACTGAATGGTCAATTAATTTGAGAATCACCCGTATGCTTTTGGAGTTCAAGGGACCAGATAACACGAAATTCATAAGCAATATTAAATAGTCCTAGTCTTCTTAGTCTTATTCGTTGCTCTTCTACGGATTGATATAAGAGTTGTGCTATTTTAGTGCCTAGAGTTGTACATTAATCTGCCTACAGGTCTAGATAATATTTTAGCTAAGATAAAATCTGAAATATTTTAGCTATTTACATATGTTTGTATTTTTAGTTAGTGAATTATGAAGGACTATAAATAATGCGATTAACTAATTTACAAAAACTAATTACAAACTATAGATAAATATGAACTAAATAAATTATGATACCTGAAGAATCGATAGGGTTGGTTTAAAATCTCAATGATTTGTCAGATTGATTTAATAATAATGAAGAAAAATTTATAATTTTATGTTACTATGTATTGTACTGTAACTATCGAAAGTTCTGAGCAGGTCATAGGTGATCAGAAAAACTCAGAGCCAATATCTTCTTTAAAGGAATATTAATTGTAAAGTATTTTCAGAAAATTAATTTCTTCTGGTGGTCTATCGTTTGTAAATCCATCCAAAACGAATCCTCATATATTTATTTACGGCGCACGACCACTCTATTAAGTCGACTTTGTCGACAAAATTTTCCAGACAAACATTATCTTTAATAATTTCTCACCCTTTCAAATCACATCAATAAAATTCATAAAACAAATAGACAATTTAAAATATAAAATCTTCATATATTATTGGAATTTTCTTTGAAGAATTGCTTATAATCGAGCCTGATGGGTCGTGGTTCTTATACGTACCACCAGAAATTGAAGTGTGTATCTTAGCAACAAATGTTTTGCTGACAGGTCATCAATTGTTTCTTTTGTTTTTGATATAAGCGTCGAACTATTACAATTTTTTGACGCTGGACATTGCGAATAGCAATATTTGTAATATATTGAATATTCAATATTTTTTATTGAGTATATTATATGTGTATTAACAATTATGATAATGAATATATTGTAACATTTATGTGGGTTTAAAAAATTTTTGTTAAACGAAATTAATAATTCACAATGTCTAACAAACAATAAAACCCCAAATAACTATGAAGGTTACAAAAAGTACCAACAAAAATAATCATGTGATTCGAGCTTCGGAGCAAGAATAACTCTCCAGACCATCGCTCCTTAAATTAAGTCTGAATTAGAACAATCTAGAATGTTCCCGACAGGCATAGAAAATACTCGAACAGTCACGAACATGTGCTAGTGCAGTCTGTTTCACCAAAAAGGCTAGAACTCTTTTGAATCTTTTTTTTTTTTTCACGTTACAATACGTACCTAAACTGTATTGTATGTTAGGAATATCATTTGTTCATTATTTGTACTCGATATTTTGTTCATTTGTTCATTATTTGTACTCGATATTTTCCACAAAACCCTAATTAATTCTGTACCAAATTATTACACAAATCAATATAATTTTAAATTAATCGAGCTTCGGAGCAAGACTAACTCTCCAGTCAATTGCTCATTAAATTTAATCTGAATTAGAACAATCTAGAATGTTCCCGACAGGCGTAGAAAATACTCGAACAGTCACGAACATGTGCTAGTGCAGTTTGTTTCAACAAAAATTCTAGAACTCTTTTGAATCATTTATTTTTGTTTTTGTTTTTTCATGTTACAATACGTACCTAAACTGTATTGTATGTTAGGAATATCATGTGTTCTTTATTTGTACTCGATATTTTGTATTATCTTGTTTTTGTTTTTCCATTAACCCTAATTAATTCTGTACCAACTTGTTTCACAAATGAATATAATTTTAAATTAATCGAGCTTCATAGCAAGACTAACTCTCCAGTCAATTGCTCATTAAATTTAATCTGAATTAGAACAATCTAGAATGTTCCCGACAGACGTAGAAAATACTCGAACAGTCACGAACATGTGCTACTGCAGTTTGTTTCAACAGAAAGTCTAGAAATCTTTTGAATTTTTTTTTTCATGTTACAATACGTACCTAAACTGAATTGTATGTTAGGAATTACATGTGTTCTTTATTTGTACTCGATATTTTGTATTATCTTGTTTTTGTTTTTCCATTAACCCTAATTAGTTCTGTACCAACTTGTTTCACAAATCAATATAATTTTAAATTAATCGAGCTTCGGAGCAAGACTAACTCTCCAGTCAATTGCTCATGAAATTCAATCTGAATTAGAACAATCTAGAATGTTCCCGACAGTCGTAGAAAATACTCGAACAGTCACGAACATGTGCTAGTGCAGTTTGTTTCAACAAAAATTCTAGAACTCTTTTGAATCATTTATTTTTGTTTTTGTTTTTTCATGTTACAATACGTACCTAAACTGTATTGTATGTTAGGAATATCATGTGTTCTTTATTTGTACTCGATATTTTGTATTATCTTGTTTTTGTTTTTCCATTAACCCTAATTAATTCTGTACCAACTTGTTTCACAAATGAATATAATTTTAAATTAATCGAGCTTCGGAGCAAGACTAACTCTCCAGTCAATTGCTCATGAAATTCAATCTGAATTAGAACAATCTAGAATGTTCCCGACAGTCGTAGAAAATACTCAAACAGTCACGAACATGTGCTAGTGCAGTTTGTTTCAACAAAAATTCTAGAACTGTTTTGAATCATTTATATTTGTTGTTTTTTTTTTCATGTTACAATACGTAACTAAACTGTATTGTATGTTAGGAATATCATGTGTTCTTTATTTGTACTCGATATTTTGTATTATCTTGTTTTTGTTTTTCCATTAACCCTAATTAATTCTGTACCAACTTGTTTCACAAGTCAATTTAATTTTAAATTAATCGAGCTTCTGAGAAAGACTAACTCTCCAGTCAATCGCTCATGAAATTCAATCTGAATTAGAACAATCTAGAATTTTTCAGACAGGCGTAGAAGATACTGGAACAGTCGCGAACATGTGCTGGTGCAGTTTATTCCAACAAAAAGTCTAGAAATCTTTTGAATCATTTTTTTTTCACGTTGCAATTCTTACCTACACTGTAATGCTAGTAATATTTATGTTTTTTTTTTTATTTCGAGTTATTTATACATCCAAAAATATATTCAAGTACACCTTAGTTTTTATTGAATATTTCCTTGAAAATGTTACGTCATTACTTTATTTAAATTTTTCCACCACTCAACTGCTCACTGCTTTCATGTGGATTCTAGTCTCAAGTTATAGTCTACAGACTCTAGAATATATTTTTGGATGTATAAATAACCCTAAATAAAAAAAACACATAGTAATAAGAAAATAGAAAACATCCAAAGATATATGAAAGAGAAGAAAAAATGTTAGGAATATCATTTGTTTGTTAATTCTACTCGATATTTTGTATCTTCACAAATAAATATAATTTTAAATTATAACATTGTAAAATTCAAAGTATTGATACATGTACCTGTAATATGCCTAGTGCATGGAGCATGTGCAAACCAACAAATACACAGCTCTCCTACAGGGTTACTTTATGAGGGGAAAAGAAGAAAAACAATTATATATATATATATATATATATATATATATATATATATATATATATATATACGTAAACTTTCTATCATACCTCATACCCTCAACGACCTTGAGTGACCAGCAAGAACTTAACGGCACTCTTTTCTAAGGCTGTGGCTGTTAAAGCCAACTGTTGAGGTCCATTCCACAGGCTAAAAACTCTCACAGTAACGACCATCCACTTCTCAACTAACTACGCTGCTACAGTTGGTTTTTTCATTCCCCGCCTTCTTTTATTTCCACATTTAGTCATAGTTGGACGAGGAAATACTTAATCCTTGTGAACAGCAATTAGAGAGGCTTGTCTTCTTACTTCAAGTTGTATACACAAAGTAGAGAGATTTTTTAGCACGATCCGTTGAGGAAGTCAGCTGAACAGCTAATGGACGTGTTGATGCTGCTTTTGAAAAAGTTGTTAATTGCCTTAGGACGAAAAAGTATATAAATTCAAGGAATTAGAAGGATCTCACAGAAGGACTCCTTTTTTTTTCTTTTTTTACATTTTGCCTTTCCTTTTTTGAGCCACTAATTATTTTACTGACCTGGCATAATGAATTTTTTTTTTTAAGAAATAGCAAGTTCGCATCCAGAATATGATGTAGTTACGAAAAAATAAATATTTAAATCATACTCCTCTATATGAAAACTACAAGGAACTTAAATTAATGTTAATGAAGTCATCACTATTTTGTTATCATCTGATTGATACTGTGACATGAGGTTTTCCAAGAAATTTCATCATGATTTACTTAAGGATTCATGTCAATAGGAACAATTAAATTTATAATATTGTAATTGGGTCAGTACAAAAATATGGGTTACTTTGTGTCACACAGCCTCTACGCTGAAACTATTCCTCATAGAAAATTCAAAAACTTTGGAGAGATAAAACAACCTGACCCCGAAATGGACAAACTAATCTGATGCCAAAAAATTGATGTTTCATTGTTAAAAATTGTTAATTACGTCTATTCTCACTCCCTATTATTATCAGGAGGCATAGGCTTCTTTCATCTCATATCTTTATGTTACCCTAACTGAGTGTATATATTATTGAAAAAATTATTTTTGCCCTCATTGTACCCTCATTTATGAAAATATCTGGGTAGAATATGAAAATAAAAACCTTTAACTATACATCTCATAGGTTTTAATTTTGTCACACAGTTTTTCCTGACACACTAAAAATTTTATTTAGTAACCCTCCAAAACCAGGAAAAGATACATTTCACTTTTTGAAAAATACAAGGTGACGCAGCTGCTACATAGCTACCAGACTATCGTAGATTTTTTTTCATTGGTTTACACGTGTTCGTTCACGAAAATGTTTTGTGGTCGAATTCGTTAGAGTATTTTTATACTTTCTCATTCCCTAAAAGACTTTTGTAAATAAAGGTAAGTGTTTAATCCATTTATGATGAACATTTAATGTGAGAATGAATGTAAACATTAAGTGAGATTTTTATAATTTAAGAAAATCTGAAATCTCAACCCAGCAAAGCATAAAAAGATTCAAAATCTCAATTTTTCTTTGCCAAATTGTTGTATGTGCCAAAGCCATTCTTCAGAAATGGGTATAAGTAATGTTTTTTTGTTAGAAAAGAGTTCATTGAACGTATGAAAGATGGCATGGGTGTAAGCACTGAACATAGTTCACCCTAGAGGGTATAAATCACATCATTTCTGTAAAAAATGTCTAAGATACTTATGTCCTTATGCATTTCTTCGCTTCAGTTCTAGGGGTTAATATGTAATAAAACCCTGTCATCAATAGATATAACCTATTTACATATTTGTAGGTGCAGATAAATATAACTCAATGCCGAGGCAACACTTGGCGGTTGTTTATAGGGACGATTTTATACTTTCGTTATGTAGAAGTATCGATATACTGGTTCCAACACTCACAACAGTTGTATCAATACTTTACCGACACTCTCCGATATTTTCTATGTGTGTTTAACTGGTTAATTGGCATGAAAACTTTTACATATTGGCTCTCTTTAATTTTAGAGACTTAAATACTCTTAAGCGCTCCTGATGCGGTGGGAGTCAAAAAGCACGGCAGATCGAATCGTTGCACATGGCAAAGATGCTGATCGCTTCGTGAAAATTTTAAAGAGCAATCAATATAAGGCAAGTACACATCAGCTTGGTCGATGGTCAAGATATTGCATCGATGAAGGAAGTTTTACCTCCAACCCTCCCTTGCTTTCGCGGTACTATGAAGGTTCCCCACAGATTAGCTATGAAACGATTGAGCTGCTTTAATTGTTTCGAGCGCCATAAATATTAATTAGGATACCATGAATTCCCATTTGATGATCTAAATAAACAGAATATCTCCCAGGAAAAAAAAACCAAAGAAGAGAAAAAAACGTGGTACAAACTTATTATAGAAGTCTAAAATAATACATTTGGAATGAAAACGAAATAGTGCATTAATAAGCGAACTATATAGAGGAGTTCAGACTGATGCATGGTTCTCAAAATTTTGTTTAATTAGTAAATAGGTTTCTTTTCTTCTCTTTTTTTTTTTTTTTTTTTTTTTTTTCTTTAATGCTTACTTATTTTTGTACTGAAATAAAAGTTGTAAGTTTTATTTCACGTGTCATTTCTCACTCTCTACAAGCGGCGAGTTTCTCAAAAGTTTCAAAAACCTATATTTCCCAAAATATCCACAAAATTGTGTGCGTGTTTGTAGGGCTAGTTAAGGAACCAATATTGAAAATGAGAGATTTTTATTGAAAAATGTATAGATCAAAATATAATTAAAACGATAACAAACATAATTAAAATGACCCAATTATAATTTACTTAAAATAAGTTGACTAGATTTATTTGTGGGTTAATGGAGTTTTTATAAGAAATTAGCATATCGTTCGGAATACTAACATTTTCTAGACTTTGGGAACAGCTAAAAATGGACAAGAAAATAAAAGAGATCTTCCAGTACGATAATACAAAATATCAGTACTCTTCAACTACCTCAAAACCGAAATATATATATTTATACTAGCAGACCCGGCCACGCGTTGCTGTGGCTCAGTAGTTATATCCTAATATTTTTAAACAAATACAGTAATACCAATATTCTTTGGTAAAGATGAAAACCTTTCAGCTAATCAAAATCCAACGTGATTGAGAATAGAGCATTACACCATTTAAAAGTATTTGGTAAAGAATATAGGAAAGTTAAAGTTTTTATTTTTTACATCTCATATTTCAATGTAGTTTGATTAAAAAGGAGCAGATTGTGTTTACGACTCACAGAGCTGCCAACTTTATCGCCCTTTTTTTATGGATCGGTATAAACTAACTCGAAATGGCTATATTTTTCCACTAATTTTAAAAAGGATGACTGAAGTAAGTTTTGATAACCTCAGCCATTGATCTATTGATTATTGGCCTAACACTACTTCAACTTGGTATTGCTAGTTTAACAACGGGTTTAATTTTGCTCAGGGTCATGCCAATCTTGGTTACCGCGTCATATATGTCCTTTTGATAGGCGTTTTTCTTAACTTCTTTGAGACCTCGATTTCCCAACTCTTCGGCTAATAAGAGTTCGGTAAGAGGGTAGTGTGTTGAAGTTTTTAATTTAGCAATATATTTGAGTGATAATAAATCTCTTCTTAAAGAGGTTTTTACATAATACAATTAAGAATTTTTATTTATTCAAGTACTAATTTGTTCAAAATGTTTTGGGTTAACCTGTTTTTTTTTTTTTAACACAAACCAAAGATATGATGGTTTCCACACACGTGAGCAGGCGATACCCATTTCCCACGTGAGTGATGCCATTGCCCAAGGGAAAAACACGGATTTTCAAAGTCCAAGTGGACATTGTTTGCCCTTGGGATTTGTTTATGATCATGGCAAAAGCCAAACGAATAGGAAGGATATTGAAGCCTTTTAAATTTTATTGAAAATTCTGTCGGTTCCAGGGGAATAGGTGGCAACAGTGCGATATCTCCTGTAAACCTTCCAGGCAACATTTTTCCTTCAATAACATTTCCTGTGATCCTTTTAATGACCAAACGTGTACCGTTGCACAATTGAGGTGGATTTAAGTTACGAAGAAGAATGATCGGTGAGCCAATCTTCAACTGGAGATTGTTTGGGTGTATATCCAGGGAATTAAAAAATTCAGATGGGAAATTTACGGCTTCGTTTACATCTAGAACATTGTCTATTGATTTTGGAAGTTTATTTCATCGAAATCAACATTTTTTGCTGCCAAAATAGCACGACTACCCAGCCAATTATAGTCCAAATAATTGTTCAAAAAATTAGGACAGACACTTTATATTTCGTACACAGTTCATTTCATTTCATTTCATCTCTACAACAGTTCAGAAATTTTCTGGTAATTTGAAAAATTTTGAATTTCGATGCAGCTCTATTTCACCGTTTCCAATATAGAGCAATTGTTTAAAAAATATATTTGCCGATGGATTATTTTGCAGTAGTACTCTCATATTTATGGCGGATAAATCTGAAACTTGAGGTTACCCAAATAACAATTATTCCTGTTTAGTAGAGGTGTAATAATCATTAAATGTAAAATTTAAAAAATGCCGCGATTTGTAATCCTTTCTTAATCAACAATCATTTAAAGATAAGTAAAAAATTGTATTCTGGTGAAATCAACAACGAAATATCATTCCCAATAATAGCCTACTTTAAATTAAAGAAAGGATTAAAATCTTCGCTAACATTTCTTAAATTTTACATTTAAAGATAATTACAACTCTGCTGAACAGGAAGTAACAGCCTCTATTCGATTGGGATTAAATTTTCTCAACTTTAAATTATTGTTGATAAAGGAGGAATTACAAATCTTCACTGACATTTTTTTAAATTTTACATTTTAGATCTCGGGATAAAAATGATAAAAAGGTTTGGTAAAATAAAAAAAACACTGCATTTAAATAATAATAACAAAACGAATAATGAAAATAAAGAAACTTCTGTTAAATAAATTAACTGAAAATATAATATTAAAGTCTTAATTATGCAGTTCTTTAGCAAATCACAAAGTATCCCACAACACCTAATCAAAACACACTCTTTTTGTGAGGGAGTATTTACGACTGGTTATCCGCAGTGTAGCCAGCTTACTAATTTTCACTAATTTTTGGCAACACTGACTCCCCAAGTCAGGTTTCTATTAGGTTACACCTATGACAGTAGGTGTTGTTACAATATTTATAGAGTATTATTTCAAATAATAGCCTAATTTAAATTATTAAAATGTATTTACTTTACCTAAAAGTTGATATCCGGGTGGGACACAGCAAAGCGTTTCAGCCCTTAGCTAGTAATTTAATTTAAATACAAATAAAAAAGGAAAAGGAAGAAAAAGTACCTACACATTTGAGAATTTATTGTAACCTTTTCTTGATTTATTTATTCTTTAATGAAAATTAACAATAAATACAAATTTGTATTACTATTTGTCTGTGGAAAATAATAATATAGGAACAAATAACTGCACTCACATAACGCAATACAAAATTATAATAATGATAACCTGTATTACAGTATTATGAGTAATGTACATAGGCCCACGTACTTAATCAGTTGCAAAAAGTAAGCATTTTCATTGAATCTCTCAAAGTACTCGAAGCTGAGTATTCAGATGAACCGTTGATTTATTATTTCAGTAAATCAAAATTGGTAGACTCTTCAAATAAAAATTTGTTTTTTGTTTTTTTAATTGTTATTTCTTTCAACTTGAATGATAAAAAGGATATCTCCACAGAAGGTACTTACCTAACTATAAGTGTTACATTTACACATGTAAACACAACCTTTACCATGGAAGAATGTGGTTTAAAAAAGTTTTATGTTGCTTTACGAAAAGAGCTGTTAGCTAACAATAAAGAGAGCAGCTTCACCTAATCTAATTCTTCATAATCAACCGTAACTGGAGTTTTGTCGATCTTGTTCGATCTATGAGGAGTACAAACATATAATTGTGTTTTCCTTTTTTCTAGGCTTTCGGGATCCTTAATTCAAGGCTTCCGGCCAGTTACATCAACGTTCAAAATATAATTTTCATCAACTGATATTATTTTATCATTAAATTAGGTTTTATCATTAAAACCCTTAAAAACCTAATTTTTGTAATTATATGCTTATAGATTTAAATATGCGTTCGAATGAATTGATTATCATTAATTTGTAATTAAAGACCCATTTTTCACGAGCATGAATGTGTTTCATTTCACCCCCGAACATTGGTTAAGAATTTTTCAAAGGAGTTGTAAATTTTTTCCAGTTATATTAACGATTTTGCCCACTCAGGGACCGAGAGCTTTCCCTGCGTTCAGTGGTTTAGACTAGCCCGCAGAGCTGCTGTTCGGGACATATAACCTGCAGGCGAATACCGTTTTAACCTTGATGGTTTTGTAAACGTCAAAATTATGACTCTTATGAAGGTTTTTTATCATTAAATCATACGCATATAGTTAAGTAAACATTTTTTTTTTTTTTTACAGTATCATGAAATGAATAAATACCATGCAGGGAGTGTCTCCATGGTGACGTCACTGTCTGTAATACTCCTTATTCAAAATATCAAATTATGATTAAATTATGTTTCGCATTCAATACCACGTTGTTACATATTTTACTATAATTTAAACACTTGATTCATATTGTGAGTCTACATACTCCAATTTCTTAAAAAATGGAGTATGTAACTCCTCACAAAAAACTCAATTCCTAAAATATTCAGAAGCTAGTTTGTAAATTGTTATTTTCCATGATAAAAGTACTGGATCAGAAATGGCTCACCTGTTGTGTTGAGGGTAGTTTGGAAGCCTATAATGCTCAAGGTCGCGGGTTCGCAACCAGGGATGGGTAATATTATTAAAAGGTTGGAAATATTATTAAAAGGAAATATTATGTATAGAAGCATTTTTATAAATAATATTTTTAGAGAACATTTTTGGATCAATTATTAATAATTCTATTCTAACTACAACTAAATGCAGGACAGGTTGAATTGTTAACAAATACCTTGTTATTCAATATGGATAATAATCCATTCCATTTAGAACAAAGTCACTAAGAGCTAAGCTCATTTGTTAAATAAGGATCTACTGATTCCAATGAAAGAAACGATAGGCTTCATAGGCTGTCACTTTGTAATTGATAAATCAGAAAATTAACAAACGTACAGAAAATAGAGAAACAAGATCAAAATGAATTAAGAAATCAAAACAAAACGAACAACAATCGATATAAAAATTCTAATAATTCTCAAGATTTAAGGAAATGTACCAGAGAGAAAGGTCTTCAAGTCAAAAAATATCGTCAAAAGATGATCCGAAAATAAATTTAAGTGAATATTTTTGCTACTGACGAAATGGTGTTCAAATGGACTGTTCATTAGAACAATTTTATAAAATTTGCAAGTTATTTTTTATTATTTTTGGTTTTACTGGGTAGTAAATATAATTGTGATATTAGGTTTACAATATTACAGTTGTAGTTTTTAGAATTAGAATTTGCTTTTTGAACACGTAGCCCGCTATTATATACAAAAAGATAAGATCTTACATAGAAAAAAATCTGGTGCGCTGGGCCTTACACACAACATTTACTGACCAACCTGCTTAGATTTGCCTTTTTTAGGTTAATGTGTAAACGCCATTTAGAATCTTCATACAAAATAACCTTTTTTTACATTTATGTACTTTCCGTTTGTTATTCTCCACAAAGTAAAGAGTCTTATAATTATTATAAAAACTCGAATATTCTCAGTACTTTTCGATTTATTTCTATATTTAATTGGCCTAAAAGAAATCCTTATTTGATCTACAGGTAAGTTTTTTTTTTTTTGCGTTTATTATAGATATAGGGGATCGATAGAGGAGTCGGTTGAACGGCTCCTTATAAATTGAAACTTAATTTTCGAATTTGTCGTCTAACGGCTTTCCCGAAATAGGCAACGATCACTGCTCCAGTAAAACCACCTTCCATTTGATTAAAAAATCTATTATAGAAGAAAGGTTTGTAGACTAAAATAAAACTATTGGTGATTACCATGTACCATATGTTTTTCACCACTAAAAACAGCTTTAAATGTTTAGAGCATCACGTGATTTTCTAAGCATTCACTAAGTAAAGAACAATAGAATAGTTTTAATTTTATCTGTGATGCAGTACCGCTTACTGTCAACAATGTATTTGCCCAACTCTAAACTATAACTACTCAAAAATCAAGGTTTTGATATAAATGAGTTCGAATATTTTCAACAAACTTTTTATTTTTATTTTTTTTCAACAAACTTAGTTCGCATTCCCCAAAATTTACGTATATATTTTGTAGAAATTTAAATCCGATTATCTTTAATTTTCTGAAAGTAACCTGTCTAAATTTTGCCGCTTTGAGCTTGATTTAAAAATTAAAGAAGACCATTCCATTGATGAAACATCAACATTTGCACATATGCTGAAGGACTTAAGGACTTAAGACACGTTGCCATTATGAACTATGAAAAAGGAATTACAAGCTGTCGTTATCTGCGGACAACTGAAAACTGAAGTTAATTTTAAAGTTGTTCCCTTCTCTAACGGAGCCATCGAATGGTCTGTAAGTAAAGGCGTACTAAGCATGCAAAAGAGTTGTTGACGTGTTTTAAGAGCTTTTCGGAGCATAAGTACCTAATATGAAAGTACAGATGCATTACAGTACAGATACATTACAGATGCTGCGTGCATATAAATACAATTTACGAATTTACAAACTATACATTATTATTATAAATACATACATTATAATTACATAGATATAATTTTAATTAAATATTTTGGGTTTGTTTTGGTCTCGGCATAGGACCAAAGGCTGTAAAAGTCCGAAAAAAAAAAAAAAAAAAATATATATATTTATATATATATATATATATATATATATATATATATATATATATAAATGTATAACTGCACTCATTAATGAAAATAGAAATTTTCATTTTGGTTGAACATTTTTTTTAGGTACTACTAAGGTAGTTTATTAGAAGGAATTTTCCCTTCACCATTTAAGCCCCATCAGTAGATTTCTTTGATAAAAAAAACCTACCAGATACTAAATAATACTCGATTATCGTTAAACATGACAAAAACTGATTAAAGTGATGGGATAAAGTGTCAGATCCATTTACTCATTTTGCAGATCGCGGTCATAAACAAAACCTACCTCAAATACCTAATTTCAGTTTCTTACCCTTTTGAGCTAGTCTTGTCACGCATACACAGACTATTTAGTAGGAAATTGCTTATTTTACTAGGACTCAGAGGAATCCAAAGAGTTTTTTTTTTTCGCTGAAAAACGAATGTCAAAATTTTTACGATCGCAATACTTCCTCTTACTATATATTTCACGTATAGGAAAGTGAGATGATGTCAGAAAAAATATAGACCAAAAGGAAATTACCATTTTAGCTACACTTGACCTTAACCATGCTTTATCACGTCATCACACGCTGATTTCAAAAGGTTTGTCACATATGCGATGCTCTAGTAATGGAACGAAATTGGTTCCAATCGTGTCTCAGCGAAAGAATCAAAACAATAAAGGAACAATTTCATGTTAGAGTAAACTAAATAGAGGTGCTCTGCAAGGTTCTACATTATGTTCAACTTAATTCAAGGTTCATATCAACGGCTTATCTGAGGCTGCTGTTCATAAAAGAAGTTTTTATGCAGGCGATATAATTTGTAATAGGCATAAAAATGGAAGAAATATTAAGGCCGTTGATAACAGCCAAATTTTAATTTGAATGAATAATTTTAAACTATTGGTTCAAAAGACATGAAGAAGCAACAGAATTACAATTTTAAACCGAAAAATGTCATCAGAAATTCCTAATTACAAATAAAATATGTTTATTGAAAAATGTGAATTCAATAAAATAATTAGGAACATTTATTCAGGATAATTTATTATGTTTTATAACAACATGAATACCAATCAAATTGTTAATCAAATTCTCTTGTTTTTACAGCCTGAAAAGTTATTTAGAAATAATACTAGACCTATAAAATATAAATTGTTCGAAGGATTAATTAAACTTTTTTTTTATTTCATTTTTTGGTTTAAATGGACTCCGTTAGTCATCTTGCCTTTGGGCAGTAATTACGAAGTCTCTATTATCTAGGGACGTTTTAATGAATAAGAAACAATACAAATATCCAACATTACTAGAAACTAATCATCTGTGTTTTACAACCTTCTTTAAGGCATTTTTACACCACCGGCATTCCAGTACAGTAGAAATAAAACATAAAAGTCAGGAAAAGTAATCTTTGTCGAAGGTTCCGCAGCAGTTTGCAGGAAATTACTTAGGAAGATCCTTGAAGATTACAGCCACTATACTATACCAACTCCCACTCGCTCATATTCAAAAATATATATAATTCTACATCCTTATTTAGATATTTTGCATAGCCATATTATTTATTTCAAAGATTGCGTATGAAATAATGTAAAATAAATATTGACTATAAAAAGCTAAGGGAGGGGGGCAGTTCAATGTTATGATTGCTGTTTTCAAGGTCTTAAGTTCAAGTCTGGCTATGGTTGCATATCATTTTTTTTTTTTTTTTTTTTTCTAAGTTTTAATCTGTATTTTTATATAATTTTATAATTTTCTACAATTCTGTAATTTCAGTATATGGTTTGTAATACATTTTTGTCCATTTGAGGAAGTCAAAAAGATTATATTTTCTTTTAAGTTGTCCTTTAAAATAGAAATTAGATCGATACGTATTTCTAACATTGCTCTCTCTGCGTCATACACTCTACATTCTGTTTTAATATTCATACATTAAGATATGTTTTAATATTCCGTCAGAGATCCTCGCCGGAGCCCAGACGTCGTCCTGTGGTACAACCAACTTTCTTTAAAGTGCGTTATCTTAATTAAAAAATTGAGGGGAAAGAACCTAGCGGTTGGGCGTGATTCAAATCACCTCCATTGACGACCCCTGAGCAAGAAAATTTACTTAAGCGGTACTGGTTAAAACCATCAAAAATGAGACGAGTTTTAATGGTACTAGTTTTTTTTTTAAAATAATAAAAACCAGCAATAAAGTACCAATCCTAATTTGGTTATACTAATGTGGTATTTTGATGAGAATTCAAAACTTGTTAATGAAAACCTAATTTTATATCATTACTCTTCAAACTGTTCCATTCCATTCCCATCAGTTTATTGCCACATATTGCTAAAGCTTATGAAAAAAAATCCTTAAATATCTCCATGATTTCTGTCACGCAAATTATTCTTGACCAACAGACTGGTTTCGGGCCTAAAATTCGTAAGCAAAATTTTTTAGCAATGGGTTTCACACAAACTAGGACGTAAGATAGCTACTGCAACGATCCCCATCGACTGTTCAAAGACTTTTTCAATTCTGTCTCGCACACTATGTTGATTCAAAAGCAAAAAAAGTATGTTATGCCCAGAACAGTGATTATCTATTTTTCAGTATTTTCTTGATCACTGAAGCATAGAGGCTACGAACGTGTATTTTACAGCTCTTATCTTAAGCATTGGTAATTGATATACTTAAACAATTTAGTTGACATGATAAGTTGCGGTGTTTTCACCTATCCTGTTTAATATTTACATTGCTGAAATATTTGAAAAGGTATCTATCCCACACGTATCTGTAATGGTATATGCGGATTAAATCACCACATATAGTAGTAGTATGAATGCTATAAAAGCACTGAAACAAGCAAAACAGAAATATTTTGTAACTCTTCGACGGCTCGATGATATAATCATACTGCTATCATTTTGAAAAAGATTCAAACAAGCATCTATTCCTTCTTTTATTTATTTTTATCTTTTGAATACATCGAATCCTTTAGAGACACATTATATTGTAAAAAGCGCGCTTTCATTGTATTTATGGAAAATATAGGATTCAAAAGGTATTATTGGTTTGTACTTCACAACGGATTTCAAATTTTTGAAGGATAAAGAAGCTTGAATACTGAGTGTTTTAGGTTTAGGATGGCCAGAAATGAATGAACACAACTGTCTGTATATTTTAGGTGCACTGCTGTCTACGTCTTTTATGGAAATAATTCCTATATATTTGTATTAGGTTGTTCGAAACGTTGTCTGCAGTAATGAAGCGATGAAGGTGGTGTAAGCAGGGTAGTAATTCCATCACATCATTTTTCTAATACAGAGTTTTAGATTGAAGTTTGAAATAATTTATAAATAATCGGTTTGATTGATAATTCAAGAAATTATAATAAATGTTTTAGTGTGAATATGATTTATTTGGTAGTGAATAAGGAATGAAATCTATTCATCAAATAATAAAAAATTGAATTTATTTCCTATGAATACCTCCTTCAAAGGTTCTTCCACTTCAGTGCAGATATAGGAATCACGCCCACCATTCTATTTGCAGTTGATTGGTTATGATGCACGAAGATGCTACTTCTCAAGATAGAATAAAACTTGGGGACCAATTACCACGGAAGAGAAGAAGGCGGCTCCCCGCTGACAGGTCTGTGACCCTCTGCAGACAATATTAGCATATCGTGTTTACCGGACCTTCCTCTTCGGACGTACCGTTAGATAGCCCCCCCCCCCCCCAGCTCTACTCGAAGCTTCTGGTCTTAATTTTCACGAGTCAATTAATTTCATAATTTGTAATGCGAGGCGCTCGAAACGAGCAAAAGTATCAGTTGCAGTCTTCACGGTGAGCTTTAGTAACGAATCTTATTTCAGTTATTGGAAACTGATTGTGAGTCCCAAGAACCAGTTACTGCGACTGTAAAAGTAGTAGAACCGTGTCATAGTTATCGTATTTTTTTTTTTTTTTTTTTAATATCAAGCTTTACACGAATATGGTGGTTATGTATTATAAAACTCATAAGTGGAGAACGGATTTTCATGTAAAATAAAAAGATATATCATAAAATTGATTAGAATTATTGAAAATGTATTATCAGTAGCATTTAAGTATATTTTTTAGTAGGTATATATAAGTGTCTGTATGTATACAATGAAAATCATAAAAGGTTAAAATATACAATTATTGAATATTAAGTTATATTTTAAATTTTCAAAGTGCCGCATATCCGATTTGAAAATAGCTGTGTACCTTCTGGAGTTCTTTCTACATCGTCAGATGAAATAAGGGCGAATTCGAATGATGCTGGGTCCGCAGTTATAAAAGCTACGTTGAATAGCCCGTTTATCTTTCCTTTAACTTCACAGTTTAAAAGAAACGGAGTAGTTGAAGTTAGGTTTTTAAACCACTATGACAGCAAGGTATACCGGCCTCTTTTTAATGATATCTCTTTTCCTTAAAGTGCTTTTATGAGGACCATTTGTATTAATATTCTCTAATTAAATGAGGTTGCTCTAGTCGAACGATTCGAAATGCCATAAAACGATTATATTGAGCTTCTTAGTGAAAATCCTAAGCTCAGAAAAAATATGTAAAATATGTATTATCCGTTGCCTTCTAATAAGTATGGTAGGTATGATTGAAAATTAATCACAATTTAAAAAATATTTCGTCAAAAAGGCTGCATAATTATCTACGTATTACTCTATAATAGATATTTTTAAGCCAAGCCAGTCCTTAGTGATCGTAATAGTCTAATGTAAAAAATTTGCCTATTTCAAATCTAATGCATTTATATATTGTTTTCTTCTGTTAAAAAAAACAACAAAAAGTGGAAAAAAGTTTTAACAAATATTATATCTAGGCTGTAAATAAATTAAAAATCTTCCTCGTTTTCGTTTCATCTTATAGATAGGGACATTTATAAACATTTTATAACTGCATTAACACACCAAATGCTGGCGTCACCTACGGTGTAGTGGTTAGCATGGCAACCTAAAATACTAAAGGTAGCGGGTTCGCGTCCCATGGTGGCCTTAGGATTTTTTAATGGGAGTAAAAAATCCTGGGCTATGGCGTACCTCGGATAGGACGTAAAATGGAGGTTCTGAGCCTGTGTGATGGCAGATACTCGTTAAAGATCACTACCTTAGTATACCTGGATAAGCAAAATTTAATTTAATTCAAAATAGATTGATATCAGTGGAACGTAATGAACGTTAAAGAACATATGATGAAGGTCAGGTAAGTAATTCAAAAATAGGGAAAATGGTATATATTAATCATCATTTTATAATCTACAGCCTTAGCATTAATGAACCAATTAGCAAAAACACTTAAAATCCACCCCTTCGGCTTTTGAGAGACTTAACATAACGTAACGAAGGATAGTGCACGATTTTGTATATTGCCAAATATTTCAGATGGCAAATCCGCCGAAAACCTGATAGAGACATTTAGTGTATATAATAAATAAAATTCCTTCGAATCAAATGGATTATTGCTAGATCATATCCAATAGCGAAGGAACCTTGTGCTTTATGTAGAATCCACCTTGGAGACCTCTGACCCAGAGTCAGTTCCTAGCTGATGCTGTTTCGTGAACGCTGACGTAAATTAGTGACTCGTGACTGGAGGCGAAGAATAGCATCAACAGGTAGTCCTCGCACCCTCATTGATGCCCTTGCCTAAAAATAGCCTCTGATTGTGGATTCCATCAACTGGGATGATAGGCTGATTGCCGCTTACCTCCCGATCCTTACCATCTCCTTGTAAAGGATATCTTGGAATATCTAGTTGGAGGATGCAAGGAATATTTTCCTTAATTCCCCAGAATAATCCTAAAGTGAGACTATTTTATAGCTTTTTTTTTTTTAATGATTTCTTCGTTACTCCAAAGCCTTGTTTAATAATAATATTTTTAAATAATGAAAGTACAAGCCGATAGGTAATTCTCAGTACGTCTACGTGAATCCTAGGTAATTTCATACCCATGTTGAGAAAGTGACAAGGCACAGGAGATAAAATGAACAATTTCAGAAATTAAAAGCATTAAAAAAAAAGAAGAAATTAGAAATAATTATTTAAATATTTACAAATTGATCCTCAATTGCAGACTCACTTATTTTATTTAAGTCCGTCTTTTCGGTATTCTAACCATTTCAATGACTATATTATATTATATCATGTTATATTTCCTGTGACCATGAACGTCAAAATCATTTTGCATTTAGCAGTTAACCTTTTTAATTGTGACAGTTTTATCGTCAGAGGAATCCTAAACTTAAACATGGCTAGAATTCCATAATTCTTTGCACCCTCCTATCTAAAGTAGGCTCTAATTGACACATAGGCGGATCCAGGCTGGGGGGCCTGCAGCCCGATTGGGTAATTTTTATAAAGCAAAGTTTCTAAAAATAAGAATAGATTTATTCTTTTAAAACAAATATTATTTATACAAAGTTTATTTGTTCTTTATAATAAGTAACGTGAAGAACAAATTATGCAGAACAAGTACAATATTAGTTGTGAGAAAGGAAAATAAAAGGTAAAAGGGCTGATGGAAGGGATATTGGGCCTGCAGCTCCACTTTATACCGCCCTGGATATTATGCGGTATTCAGATTCTCAATAAAAGTATCATTCTATAAGCTTCTCTGATTATTCAAAACCATTTAGACATTTTGAACGAAGAAATAACTTTTTTTTAAAAAACTAGGAAATAAATAAATAAATTAATAATAATAAATAAATAGCAGTAAGTAATACTAGCGGGAGACGTGTCGCCGAACACCCTATATGCGAAACAAGTACCGTAAAAAATCTGGTGCGTGCTCGCAACACACAACTTTCACTTACCAACATACTTAGATTAGAAATTAATGCTTTTTGTTAATTGCCACTGCTCAAATGAGCAAAACGGCTTTAATTATGAACAATGGTCTGTCATTAAAGGCGTACTGCGCATGCCTGGGCTCAAGAGTTTTATGAGTTGACTTTTTATTTATTATTTTTTTCTCTATATGTTTTCTTTATTTTTATCATTTCTCATATTTAGCCATTTCTTGTTTTTAGGCGTAACGAGAAACAGTTAATTTCTCCATATAGAAAAAAGACAAAGGTACTTTATAGGAAAAAATCAAAACACAAAAACAATTAGGTTGCAAATTACAATTTACAAATACAACAAAAAAAAATCTGGTGCGTGCGCGCAACACACAACTTTCACTTACCAACTTACTTAGATTAGAAATTGACGTGTTTTGCTAAATATCATTTCCCAAAGTCACACATTTTTCTACATTCATATCTTATTTTTGTTAATCGTTAAAGCCGTTTTTGAGTAAATAAAAAAAAAACCGTGAAAATGATACAAAATTTATTAAGTAAAGTCCCCCCTCCCGTAGATCAATTTTGATGAAATTTGTACAGTCATATCTCGGGCATATAAATACATCAAATACCAAGTTTGATCAAAATCGTTAAAACCGTTTTTGAGTAAATAAAAAAAAACACGTGAAAATGATACAAAATTTATTAAGTAAAGTCCCCCCTCTGGTTGATCAATTGTGATGAAATGTTGGTTATCACATCTTTGGCATATAAATATATCAAATACCAAGTTTGATCAAAATCGTTAAAACCGTTTTTGAGTAAATAAAAAAAACATGTGAAAATGATACAAAATTTATTAAGTAAAGTCCCCCCTCCCGTAGATCAATTTTGATGAAATTTTTACAGTCACATCTCGGGCATATAAATACATCAAATACCAAGTTTTATCAAAATCGTTAAAACCGTTTTTGAGTAAATAAAAAAAACACGTGAAAATGATACAAAATTTATTAAGTAAAGTCCCCCCTCCGGTTGATCAATTTTGATGAAATTTTTACAGTCATATTTCAGGCATATGAATAGATCAAATACTCAGTTTAATCAAAATCGTTAGAGCCGTTTTTGAGAAAATCGAAAAAAACGTAAAAAGTTATTCAATAAAGTACCCCCTCCCTTTAAGCAAATTTGATGAAATGTTTGCTGTCACATCGCGGGCTTATACATACTCTAAATACCCAATTTCAGGTTCGCACGGTTTATAGTTTTTGAGCTAGTCTGTTCACACACACACACACACACACACACACACACACACAGACACACACACACACACACACAGACCATTTCGCGGGACTTGGTCATTTGGACTCCGGGGACCCCAAAACATGTATTTCCGTTGAAAACCGGAAGTCGAAATTTTTCACAATCGCAATACTTCCACTTACTATATATTTCATATATAGGTAAGTGAAAGTAAAAAAAAAACTACAAAACACTACAAGATTGCAAGGCGTTTGACAACTTCGGAAAAAAAAAAAAAAAAAATAGATTATGGATAGACAATAGAGAAAAATCTTAAACATAATATTGAGAGCATATAATAGGAAAGTTAAAACACCAATAAAATATTTAAAATTATCGAATGTAACCACTAAGTCTAAAAATGCTATAACAAGTTGCCAATAATCTAACGGGGTAGAGACAACAAAATTAAATAAATAAATTTACTAACCTTTACATCAAACATTTAACGCATTTAAATAACAATCTATATCTAGTATGTAGTATATACTACATACTATACATACAGCATACAGCATACAGCAATCTATATATTATATACAGCAATATATATTATAGCTGTTTCTAAGAGTATGGATTAATATCGCGAATACCTTATTAACAAACCCGTAAAGATGTCGTGCTGAACCGGCTGAAGATCGGTCATACACGACTCACACTCCTACCTCATCTAAGAGGATCCGCAACCGACTGCAATAGCACCATATAGCCTTAGATTGAAACCAGAATTAGCAGCAATTCTTAGGGATGAAAATAAGACAACCGAACTACTTTTCAAATCAAATTACCTGGTGTCCAAAATTTTACATATCAGATCCCTTGGATAAAAAATATTAAGGATTAAAATAACAATATTCATGGTAAAATAATAATAATAAAAAAAAATAAAAATAAAAATAATAACAAAAAAATGTTCACTTGGCGTTGATGGCCAGATTGCTTATACGCCATTAAACACCAACAAAAAAGGCCTTATTAAAAAACAGTTCAACAATCATTGTATTGTTGCACTAAGATTTTGAATGATGAATGAATGAATTGAAGTGAATGTTTTTATGTATAATAGGAAAATTGAAGAACTTTTTTCCCCCCTTCCTGGCCGTTTCCGGCATACGGGGTAAAAATTGAAAAACTGACTCCTTTAACATATAAGCCTTCTTCAGCCCTCTCAGCAAAAAAAATCCCAAGGAATGTAGATTGAAGAGCTGTCTTTCCTGTCCCTAGAAGAAGCACTAGCCAATTGCCACTCAGGTAGTCGGCGTAATGTATGTAAATTGTTAGCTATCTCAAAGCCTATCTAATTATATGTTAATCTCCCCCAGCTTGTTATCAATCGATTGATTTTCTGAAGTTTCGATAATAATATGTGGTTAATTGATAGGACGTTGAAAAGTCGCTCCTCAAGTCACCAAGAGTAGTTTTATTCCCGGTCATTCTTAATTAGTGTACTTTATGTTTGAGCTTACGAGGGTTATAATGAATTCTAAATATTTGAGCAATCTTAAATAATTAATTTAAGTTAAACATTTAAGCACGCTTAAATAGTAAAATTACCATGAATATTTTCCAGAGAATTATAAACTTATTTTATGCAGATTTTGTGGCATTGATTATGTTGAATACCTCATATTCAGAAAGTTGTACAATGTGCAATAGTTATTTTTAACCATCATTCCCTTCGTAAATATTATTTTGTGGTTTTATTTTAAATATCCCTTAAGCAATGTCGGTTTTTAATAGCGTACTATAAGGTATAGGGGTAAAATCAATGAAACACGTTCAATCTAAATTGTATTTACCATCTTGTTGTATAACAGTTTGCCATCTTGAAACCAAATTTTTAATGCCTGTTCTGAAAAAATCCTTTGGTTTTGAATTAAATAAAGCTAACACCTCGTTTTTCACCTCATCGACTGAATTCATGTTTTTGCCGCTTAATGAGTTTTTGAGACTGCGGAAAAGTTGATAATCCGAAGGCGCAAAGGTGGGTGAGGAATAATTTTCCAACCAAAGTCCTTTAATTTTTGCAATTAAATCATGCATGCAATGCCTCGCATTGTCGTGATGGAATAAAATTCCGTGTCTATTGATAAGTGATAGACGTTTATCCTCAATTGCTCGCTTCAATCGGTCCAGCTGATCACAGTACAGATCTTTAGTGATAGTTTGGTTAAGATCAAGGAATTGATGATGAAGAATTCCTTCCATATCCCTCCTTACAGACATCACTTTTTTTCGGATGAAGTCCTTCTCTCGCTTCTGTCCTATGTATTTCTCCAGGTCCTAACCATTGCCACGACCTTTTAACACTCCAAGAGAAACTTTTCACCTCCAGTTACTATACTGTTCAGAATCATGGCGTATATCATAACATGGCGTAAGTAGTTTCTTGGGAGATCCATTTCAAATGAAATTTCAGCACAGAAGAAATAAGTTTCACCAACCAAAACATCATAAATAGAAGTGTATTTAATGCTATAACAAACGAAAAATATAAACAAAATGGAAAAGAAGGGATTAGTAATTTAAACATAAACAAACAGAATATTAAAAACCTACATTACTTTTGGGATGACCTGATAGTTTTGGAACGTAGAACAAAAAGGATATGACTGAAAAGACATATCTACACTTTTTGTTTGAACAGTTACTAATTGTCTTAGTACATGTCCTAGAATCTTCTACTTTTTTTGAGAACCTTTAAGAGGGTTCGAATTCAGTCTCGAAGGAGTCTTATTCTTAAGGACTGGAGTCTTATTCTTGCTCTGAAGATCGAGTCATATACTTAAAGTATACATTTTTCTTTATTTTTTTCAGAGTAGGTAACATTAAAAACTAATAGCGTAAATATTAATATACGATTTTAATATAAAATGGATTTATAGTTAAATTATTGATATATAATGAGTAGGATTTTCTTTAATGAAGTAAAATATATAATGATAAATTGATAAATTGATGTAAGTATAATGTTTTATAACAATTAAAACCTGAAGATGGAGAAAATTGTGAAGAGTTGGTTGTAAATAATTTAATTGTTGATGTTCATATAATACAGATTTTTATTATCTTTTTGTTTTATAAAGCTGTGTGTTTGAATAAATATGAGGTCCCGACTCCCCGAATTAGTTCTGAATTCATTTTTCCTGAATAAAGCACTCTCTAAGTGCTTGAGTATTCCCGTTTTTTTAAAGGATATTTGAAAAAAATATCTAGCTAAGTATTTAATGTTAGAAAAAAATATATATTTATAAAAAAGAAAAACAAGTGGGAGCATTAAGCTTTAAGGGTCCCCCCCCCCCTCCAGAACATACATTGAGAAAATAACTCATGGTTAACACGATACCAATCCCCTGTTTTCTTCCTCATATTCACACAATTTTCTTTCATTGATTATTTGTCTTTTTTTATTATACTCCGTTTGAGCATGATAGTTATGTTTCTTTCTGATCGCTAGTTGAATATTAACAGATCAAGTTTCTAATACTAAAACCTGTTTTGGCAACTGGTCTTAAATTGACGCTCATTTGGTGCATTGATTGTAATTTAGAAGTTTATATTTTAATTATTTTAACGGCAAAGGCTGGGTTTCTTATCTTTCAATCTTGATTGATAGTTCGCTATAATTCAGTCATAATTGGAACCCATTGGGTCTGTCAGCTTTTTTCAGAACACAAATTTCAAACTGGTTTTCATATTGTTTTTTGTGTCACGTCGCTATAATGAAATCTAGCAGCTATTCAACGTTTTTTTATTAAATTAGAAAACATTTATACCAAAGAAAATATTTAAATCAATTAAGTAGTCTTTATTTTGCTAGGCAGAACTAAATTCGCATAAGACCCCAATATATTACAAATAAGAATAAATAAATAAACTGTAGCACCTAAATTGTGAAGAAAGTAAGAAAAATCAAGGGGTGGAGTTGTTTAGCTAAGTTTTCTAAAATTTTACCCTTTAGTTTTTAAAAAATCCGATGCTGTTAAGAAAAATCATTTAAAAATTCAGAGATGTATATTCCCCCTAACTCCCCCAGTTAGACTAATTCCCTCGTAAGCCTTAAACCCAGCTTCCCTAATCCACTCTAACTCAGATCAGCCCTAACTTTCACGATCACATATGCATTTTACTACCCTGGTAAAATTATTGATGTAGTTCCGACTTAATTCATATAAAATTGGTAGGAATTTGTATCCGTTAAGACCAACTGATACTTATTTCATTCGAAAAATTCTCAGATGAACTACAGCGTAATTTGAATTTTGAAACTATGCTAACTATATAATTCGGTTTAAGCCTGTTTATAAATGTTTAACACAGCGCAATTAAAAATTATTAACTGAATGAACTAAAAAATAAAAGTAGGAACGAGTCGAGAGAAGTGATCTGATGTTTAGCTAATAAAGAATAAATATATATAATTATTTTTCATTTATCGAAAATTTTCCAATTATGACAAATCATTGGTGTTGTTCCGTCGTTAATTGATCCGTCTTCTGGTTGATATTAAATAAATCCAGAGGTATCACTGAAGATATACCGAAAGATTTCAGACTCGAAAACGTCCGTATTGTCGGATGAGATCATTTCATAGTTACGTATGCGTGAGCGGGAGTGCCGTTGGTTTATGTCTCCATCTTCAAAGGGGAATATTTTCAATAGTTAATACGCTTCTATTCAAACATGGATCCGTCAATATATGTCAACAAACGTTTATTTGCTTCAGTTTTCAGTTTTCTTTCAACGAAGAGAGTGAAATATTTATTCAATCTATGCCTTAAAACTACTTATTTAAAATTTATTATGGATAACTAGGTGATTTGCTACCGCGATGTATTTTATATTTTATGTATTGTATTAGATTTTACAGACTCGCGTTACCAGCATTGATTCCAGGGGTGGAAAGTGAGCCCTTATTTACAATTATTTCTTAAATAAGAAAGAGATTTGTTGGACATTTAAATAAACGTTTTAAGGGAGAGTTGTACAATAAGGACGCTCTTTTAAGAAAACACAGTAAATTGTTAAAAAACAACTTTATCGTGCCCTTTCTACCGATGGGTTGCGAGACCGACCTTGTGCCTGGTTCTTAGAGTATAGAATAACATTATTCTAATGATATAAATGTTATTCTATACTCTATGGCCTGGTTCTAGAAATTTGGGGGTGGGGAGACCAACCAAAGATTTTTCTGAATGTAATAGGAAATCTCGAAGAGCAACGAACGAAGATATATTCAATTTTATGCTGGTGTCATCTGGCCCGTACATCAGTCACTTGAGGCCTAATTCGGAAAAAAAAAATCTGGTGCGATGCGCGCAACACACAACTTTCACTTACCAACTTACTTATATTAGAAATTGACATGTTTTTTTAATTGCCATTTCTATAAATAATATGAAAATAATGACTTGATTTTGATTACAAATGATTAATTTAATCAAAACATTAAAGCCGTTTTTGAGATATTCCAAAAAAATTTAAAAATTGGACAAAAAGTTATGAAATAAAGACCCCCTGCATTTTACCAATTTTGATGAAATTTTGTCTGTCACATTGTGAGCATATACATACATCAAATATCCAGTCTTATCAAAATCATTACAGCCGTTGTTGAGTAATTAAAAAAAAACCTAAACATTAGATAAAATTCTTTAAGTAAAGTACCCCCTCCGTTTCACCAATTTTGATGAAATTTCGGCTGTCGCATCGCAGGGATATACCTACATCAAATACCCAGTTTGATCAAAATCGTAAAAGCCGTTTTTGAGTAAATAAAAAAAAACACGTGAACATAAGACAAAATTTATTAAGTAAAGTACCCCCTCAAATTAATCAATTTTGATGTAATTTTGACTGTCATATTGCTGGCACATACATGCATCAAATATCAAGTTTAGTCAAAATCGTTAGAGCGGTTTTTGAGAAAATCGAAAAAAAACGTAAAAATTAGATAAAATTCTTTAAGTAAAGTACTCCCTCCGATTCACCAAATTTGATGAAATTTTTGCTGTCACATCGCGGGTATATCCATACACCAAATGCCCAATTTCAGGTTCGTGCGGTTTATAGTTTTTGAGCTAGTCTGTTCACATACACACACACACGCCCAGACCATTTCGTGTGACTTGGTTAATTGGACTCAGGGGACCCCAAAACGTGTATTTCCGTGCAAAACCGGAAGTCAAAATTTTTCACGATCGCAATACTTTCCGTACTATATATTTCATATATAAGTAAGTGAAAGTAAAAATAATACCTCTGGATGCCGATGCGACAGCTTTAATTTCAAAAGATTTATATCACATCATAAACTTTTTATATATATGAATAATTTACTAAATATTAATTTTATATTGTAGGGGAGAGCGGGGTTGGTTGGCAACAGTTTTCACTTTTTTGATTGTTGAGTCCTTCCTGTTAATATAATCCCAATTGGGCTGATACCACTGTAAACTCCAAGTATTAGAGTACTTCAAGTATTTTTTTCAACACATAATATTTAATACTAAGGTCATAGAAAATTGAAGAATTCGTCAGTCAGGAGTATGCCAATGAACCCTCTATGTGGGGCAGGTTGGCCTAGAAGGTGGACTTGTTTAGCCATCTCATTCAAGTACTGCCAGACACATATTATGGTTATTAAAAGCTACACTATAATGGTATAATTTTGAATCGGTTTTTAACAGCTTTTAATGGAAAATAGAATGACAATAAGAAAAAGATAGAAGTTTAGACTGTCGTCACTTTTTGCATAAGAAAAATTGCTCTCATTTTCCTCGCTGGAACTAAAGACAATTGGTAGTTTCACCTCTGATTATGTTTACCTTGCTTTTGCGAATTGCTACTACGCAAACCAACCCCCTTTGAAGAGAGCCAACTAACCCCACAGGAGAGGTCATATGAAAGATGGCTGCCGGGACAGGGGAGAACAATCAAACAAGAAACTGGATAGTCGAAAGGTTAGGTTTTCCAAAGGAGCTTGGAGCTATGTGAACAAAATCGGAATCAAATGTTTTGCCATGCCTTTAAACCAAATTTACTGAAAATATAAAAATTTACTTACATGTTGTAAAATCAATCAATGAAGCACACTCTTCTCTACACTGTTAACATCGGATTGAAAACTCAGGACAAGACTCCCGAGGTCGTGCGGGTCACATGGTACAATGGTGGGGCCTTTACAATAGGTGTGACGGAAACTATAAGCCAATGGCCAACCTAACCCTATGCCAACCAACCCCGCTCTCCCCTACTGAAGATGGTGAACAAGTGAAACCCGTCTATAATTGCATTGTTTATGTTGGAAAAAGGTTATTAATTTTATTTTCGTAGTTATTTTTGTAAATATATATATCATATTAGTTTGATGTTGATACCGGGTCACATTATCGAACTTCTTCAATCTTTTAATAAGTCGGTTGAACTCTAGTGGGTAGACTAACCAAAGCGGCAGTGCTTGTGGTTCTGCCTACTTTAGTTTTAGTAAAGTAGTTACCTCCAAGTGATAAGATATTTTCATTGTTTTAGCAAAAGTGAGTACAATTTAATCCACCTGTTAAACCTAAATGCACTAGCGTTATAATTTCTGCTTTAAGCATTGAATATCCTCAAAATAGTTCTTCATTCTTTTTATTATTATTGATTTGATATTAACTTGCATTTTCACTCATCCAGTTTAACTCAAAGATACAACATGGTGCTGTGGCAGGTTATCCAAGACCATTTGGGACCCGTAATCTAACAACGTGTTGTTGCCTGATACTCGATGATGGAGAAGACTTTTTTTAAGCTCTGAATAACCTTTTGTTTATAAAATGATATCTTCAATTTTTTTTTTTTTTTTTTTTTTTTGGTCACCAACATTTATTTTATTTTGCAATAGGTAAATATTTACAAGTGTTTTAATTATACAACATGCAGAACTTATTTCACGTTTTATGAATTGCACGAAAACATGCCCCTATATATTTTTAAGACTGGAAAACTTGCCCCCACCACGGGAAAACTTTTCCCAGTGATATCATCATCCTTAACTAAATATCAGGTGTCAAGGAAAAAAAAATTAAAAAAACTTCAACTTTGGATCATTTTCTAGATTTATTTACTCACAAATTATAACATAATCTTTCAATCAATCGAAATCAGTTCTTAAAATATAATTTCTATACAATAAATGCAATAGGTACTCATTAACATTATGTATTTTTTCGTAACACAATAAATACAAAATAATTCATGATTATTAAAGCTAGAATGTTTAAAAATTGATGAGTGTGTCGATTGAAAAATAAATTAATAATGGAAAGTTCGAAAACTTGAACAAAGGAAAAATAAATATAAATTACATGAAAAAGAAAATTAATGAGTTACACAATATGCATCCTTGAAAATCGACCACAATCGAGTGGTAAATTTTGAGCATTCATCCATTTAAAATTATAACAAGACATATAATATATAGTACAAGTTTACATATTCTAAAACATTAACTAACATAGATCTAAAAATAAAATAACAATATCTAGAATATACATACATTTTTTGATTAAGACGATATGGTCCTTTCTTTATACAAAGTACCCCTTGTCTTCGAATAAGTATTCATAAATAATTAATAAATAATATATTAAATTATCAGTACAAAACTTCGCAATTCCTAGAAGTAATTAAAACTATAAACTAGTGATATGGAAATAATGCTATTGAACTGTAGTAAGGTCAACTTGGCACCACTATAGCAGCTAAACTAACTACTTCATCAGCGGCAAAGGAATTTCACAGTTTCGGAAAGAAGTTATCTAAAAACTGTATGTGACTGGGAAAGAATTATTTAAAATCCGAATGAATTTATTTAACAATAGCAGTTGTCAAGTATTACTTATTTAAATACAATTTCACCAGTGTCTATGAAAAAGTCGTACAACTATAAAGTTCATTTTGATTTCATATGCTCTTGAAGAGTTTTTTATTTTTAAATAATTTTCTAAATAATCATCAATGTGAAGACAATAAAATTAATCAGCAATAAAAATATTTCCATTTCCTTTTATTTTGCTATTTAAAGTGAATTATTTTGGCATGAGTATAATACGTAAAATTTTCTTATAATGACAATATTCAGAGACTGAAAAATAATCATTTATATTGTCCACAAATGACATAGACGCTTTCTAATCATTTAAGTATAAAATAAGAAATCTCAGAAATATATTAAGTTTCGAAGGGTGTAAATTTGATTGTGAACTAATTTTAGCATTAAGTACTTTTACCTATTATGTTTTATTATCTCCATAGAAATTATAAGGAATAATGACCGAAAATTCTTAGTTTTTATACAGTTGTAGTAAAAAACATGAATTTTTCGTGAGGATGACATACTAAGAAATCTTTGAATTTTAAGAAAACTAAGATTTCATTTGTAAAATTCACTAATTTTCATTAGGGAATGTTATAGAAGGAAAAAAAAATAGCTTAGACTTATCCAAATATTCATCCTGATGTGATTTTGTTAAAAGTTATCAATTTTTTTTTTTTTTATTAGGGAACTGTTTAAGGCCACAATAATTTTAATTTACAAAATAATCTCATAATACGATTTCAATCAATAATACAGTAATGGCCATTCCCTGTTCACTAATATAACCACGAACAATCAAACAATAAATCTAAAGCCTCTTAGAAGGTAGATGATTTGTCACTGGATCATTCAATCTGCCAAGAAATATTACGTTAACAAGTCACTCATTTTAAAAAATGTTCTGCTACACACTGATGTATCTATCTTCATTTTCGAAGACGGGAATAGAACAGTAGGATACACAAATAGATGGGTACATTCACTATTGCAGCCTCCTAAATGGATTAGTTCTTGACCCTCTTCTGTTCGTGGTGAGTCTTCTTGTTCTTGTTTTCGATGACGTAGAGCGCGTGAGGCTTGCCGTTTCCGGGGAAGAACTTATGGAAAGCCTGCTTGGAAGGCTTCTTCGGTTTGTAGTAGCTCACTCTCCTCTCGCCTCCTTGCCAGATGGTGGGCTTGAAGACTTGGTTCGCTTCTTTGCTCGCCTTCCTCGCAGCCATCTTCTTCACGATCGGGAGGTTCCAGTGGTAGATCTTGCCCGGTTTGCCGTTGGACTTGAAGTCCATGGGAAGCCTATTGACGTTGTTGGACATGTGGACTTTGCCATCACCTTCGTAGTAGTAGGGGTTGGGCGGCAGCTTGATGACGTACATGTGGCTGTCACCGGAGTGAGACTTACGGCTCTGGCTGGCGAGTCGCTTCCTGTGGTGAGGCGGGGACTTGACCCTCGTCATACCGATGTGGCGAAGGACGTCATTGGTCGACCTCTTGCCCGAAGTCTCGACACGGACCGGCAACAACTTGGCTTCTGGGTCGTGAGGAAGGGCGGCTCCGGCTGCCAAACCGACGATCGCCAGGAGTAGCAACCACCTAATCTGCATTTCCATTCTGTAAACAAAAAATAAAACCAACAATTAGACAAAAGAAAATAATTTAATTTGCTTAGTACTATCAAATATTAACCCTTTGCACTCGGCACCGTTTCGGACGTTACCTCCCGGCAACTCGAAGCAACTTATTCGCGAAAACGTAATATCATACAGTAACATTTTAGAACCAAGTAAGGAATAGTAATGAAATTTGGGTTATATGTATATGTGAACCTTCAAGAACACATAGTTACAAAAGAAAAAAAATCAAAGATTGTTGTTTTATTTTATTGACCTTTTTTTGTAATTTTATATTAATATCAATTTTTTTATTAATTATATATATTTTTTAATTTTATATTTTTTTTTTATAATTTTATTTTAATTTCGACACTCCAGACATAAAGAACGCATTTGATGAGGAACTTAGATCTGCCCTCGAGAAAGTGCATAATGAAGAGATTATAATGTTGGGGGACTTCAACGCTCGAGTTGGACGTCAAGTGGGTAGCAAAGTAGTTGGACGTCATGGTGAAGAGATAATAACGGATAACGGAAGACGGCTACTTGATATATGCGAATCCTTCGACCTCTCGATAAAGAATAGCTTCTTTAAACACAAATGGATCCACCAAGCCACTTGGAATAAGCCAGGTTTCCAATCATCAATATTGGACTATATTATATCCAAGCAAACAAGCACGCTTAAGGTAGAAGATGTGCGTGTATTTAGAGGCTGGGAATGCGGAAGCGACCATCATATGCTAATTGCCAAGATCTACTTTCCCTGGACTGTGGGGAGAAACAAACGTAAAGGTGGAACAACGACGGAAGCAGAAACCATTCCTCACTATCAACTTGATCTACTTGGGGATCCAAGCATCCGGGATCTGTACAAGGGACGACTGGATGCGAAGCTAGATCTCAGTATAGGAGTGAGTGCCTCAGAAAAGTACGCACACTTGAAGGAGTCCATTCATGCAGCGGCAGCTGAAGCTCTCGGTCTGAGGGAGAGGCGCCCTAAGCCGGACTGGTGGACAGATGAGGTGGCTGGACTGGTGAACCAAAAGAAAGTGGCATACCAGAGGTATCTGTCCTCAAGAACCAGCGAAGACTGGATTAAATAAGGAGGTAAAGATCGTAGTAGCTAAAGAGAAAAATGCTACATGGGAAAGATGCTGCCGGCGCATAGATAGCACGCTGGGATACAACAGAGTCAGGGAGTCCTGGGGTATCTTAAAAAAGCTGCGTGCACCCAGAAAAGGAAATGTACTCTCACCAATTGGTGACTGTGATTGGAAAAGGCACTTTGAAGATCTCCTTAGAGAGAGCCGCCCCCAGTTCATGGCAGAGGAGAGAGCTACCCGAACACAGGATGCTGGATTGGAGGTGACCATGGAAGAATTGGCTCAGGCTCTAAAGACCTCTAAAAACGGAAAGGCCCCGGGACCAGGCGGGATCCCGATGGAGCTGCTGAAGTCTGGAGGGGATAAGATGAGGACCATCCTTCATGAAGTAATTAGGCTAATATTGAAGGGAGACAGGATACCAGAGGATCTCCGAACTGGATTTATATCACCTATATTCAAGAAAGGAGACCGAAAAGTATGCAGGAACTACAGAGGTATTTGTGTGCAGAGCTCTGTAAGTAGAATTATTGGAAGACTGCTCCGCGACAAACTAGAGGATGAGTACCTAACTCCAGAAGAGCAGGCGGGCTTCACGGCAGGGCGCTCCTGTAATGACAACATCTTTGTCCTAAGACAACTAATTGAGAAATCCCAGGAGATGAACCAGGAACTCCATATGGCATTCGTGGACCTTGAGCAGGCATATGACAGCGTCCCGAGAAGCAGAATGTGGTCGGCACTGACGAAGGCGGGAATAGACGGCAGCTTGGTATCGGCAGTAAGGCACCTCTACCGAGACGACATTTACCGAATCAAAATAGGAAATCGGCTGTCGGAACCTTTCACAGGCACTAAGGGTCTGAAACAGGGCTGCAGCATGGCGCCCACCCTTTTCAAGATTTACCTCCACGCGACTGTAAGGCAGTGGTATGGTCGGTGTGGAGATGTAGGACCATATATCGACGACGACCAACTGATCTCCCTATTTTTTGCGGATGACCAGGTTGTATTTGCGCGGAGGAAGGTTTATCTGGAAATGATGATGTGCTCACTGTGGGACTGCTATGAGTCTATGGGGCTTAAAATAAACTTCGGAAAGACTGAGTACATGGCTGTATGCGCTGGTAATGACGGTGATCTCCTCGTTGACTCTGAAAAATGTACAAAGGTGGATGTTTTTAAATATCTGGGATCTTACCTCGACTCCTCAGGATCCTCAGAAACAGATATACGGAAAAAAGTGGAGCAAGCTCGAAAAGTCACACGCATGCTGCATCCGGCTTTGTGGAACAGAACAATTACAAAGGAAAACAAGCGAAGGATCTTCCACGCCATCGTCGAGCCCATCCTAACGTATGCATCTGAAACCTGGACCATGACATCCCAGCTTTACTCAAGGGTTCAAGCTGTGGAGATGGACTTTTGGAGGAGATGCCTAAAAGTAACAAGGATGGACAGAATAAGTAATGACGTCGTTCGGAACAGGATGGAGGTCCCTTTGTCTGTCAACCACAGAATCGGACAGCGAAGGCTAAGATGGTACGGCCATGTAAGAAGAATGTCCAGTGAGCGATGGCCGAGACGAGTCTTGGAGTGGCAGCCGCCAGGAAGACGGAGAAGAGGACGACCCAGAAAAAGATGGATTAGTGAAGTGGAGGAGGAAATGGCCGCCCGAGGCCTTCAGGATGGAGACTGGCTGGACCGCGATCTCTGGAGCTCAGCCCTGGTGTAAAAAGGCAACCCGCGTTGGAACGCCTATAAAAGTAAAAAAAAAGTATTTGCTGCCCTGAAGGATCTAAGTGTCCACCATCTGATATATACCGGACTAATTTCACACCGAGTAAAAAAATTTACAACGCATGCACAATTTAACGTACAATTTTATCATAAATAGTAATGGCGCCTCTCGGGCGCCGTTGGAGTGCAAAGAGTTAAGAAGTGAATAAGGTCAACTTAAAAAATACTAATAAATTTCAATATAACAACGCTGCGATGTCAACCACACGTTTCCGAGTCATACATCCCTTAAAAATTCTCCATTTCTCATCTAAATGGCGGTTGAACTATTAAATCTTCTAGATATTATACTTCCAACTAATCACCCGCAACTGACAAAGAAGAAATAGTTTGTCTATTTTTCCACGTAAATACTAGATTTATTTTTTTAAAGTTACAGTGTGGCAGAGCGGTAATAGTAGTAAATGTTATTATTAAAGCTCGGAATTCCGTGCAGTAAAAATTTGAAAACGTGCAATAAAAACTTAAAAACGTGCAAAAACGTTCAAAAACAAGCAAAAAAAAAATGTATTGCTTGAAAATCATGCATTAAATTATTTATGTGAACAATATATAGCTACTTTTGAAACAAATAAGTAGCGGAGAGTAAATAGAAGTAAAAACTTTTATTTTTAAAATATTGGTTTTAATACAGATTTTGGTAAAATAATGATTTTTTTATTAGTAAAGAAAAGTTAATGGAGTTCATTAGAAATGTAACTACACTTCATTATTTTTTTAATTAAAGTTTATAACTAAATATATTTCTAATTTTTTTTCTGTAAAACAGTGCCTCCTGCCACTTAACCTTTCTTTCAATATAGAAAAAGATATCTCAACTTCTACAATTATTAGAGGACAATATTTAAAGCGACTCGGCAACTAGGGATCTCCTTCAATTCAACAGTGACTGAATTCCCGTTCAGTCACAATCATTAAAAATTTTTAATAGTTTGTATCCAGGATTTTTAAAAAAAAATTCGAAATTTTTCGTAAATCCAATGATTTTCCAACGTTCTTAACTATTTTTATTTGATCATATAGAAGAAGATTATTTTCCTCTAGTTATGTAACAGCAACCGGCAAAGCTGCTAAATTCCATCTAATAAATGCCAAATCAGATTGAATGGTTGGATTCATCAAATTGGTTTTTAATTTGATAATTTATTGCACATTTTCTTCCAATTCTATATTTGAAAATATTTTCGGTAAAAAAAACAACAAAAGAAATCAGAATATAAAATATTTACTACCCCTGGTACCGTTCTAGGATTAAAAAATAATTAGTTAATTACTTGAGCTGCAGTGGGCATTAATTTGTGATTTCTTGTGACATCCAATATTTTTATAACAAGATTTGCAAACACTACACTACCATCCCTTTTGAGTCAAGATATTTTTCAATCCATCCCGCATTCGAAGACACCCCTCCAATTTTTGGCATTTTAAGTAACAATTTTCTCGACAGAAGCTAAATTGATAGTGACAGAACGATGAGAATTGAGAAACAAAATGTAAACATCCAGGAACTACTGAACCCCCTCAGCTCTTGGAAATTGGAGGTTTGTGTTTGTTTACATCTCCCAAGTTAACTTTATTTTTTTCCCCATGTTTCCTCTTCGTTATTTTTTTATTCCTATTCCTAATTCCCATTTATTTTTCCACTAATTTTTTATGTATATTTAAGAAAATTAAAATTTGCAATATTTTTTTTTCTTCAAATTATAAAATGATGCAATTTCTTGCAATAAAACTTCAAAACGTGCAATAAACCCCAAAACGTGCAATTTCGTGCAGTATAAAACTCCATTAAAACATCCCATTAGGCTGGATTCGGATAAGTAACTTGAATTCGCTTTATTCTGACTTACCAATAAAAAGATGCAATTGCACGGGAATCCGAGCTCTAGTTATTATACTACACACAGGATATATTATTACTCAAAAATTAGTTTATCTCTTCGATAATTGAGAATAAAATGTGTTTCTTGGGACATTGTCAAAATCAAAAGCGAAAAAAGATAAAAATTAGCAATAATTTTTTTCAATATCTTTTTGCAATAAGTAAAACGAATATAATATTTCCTGTTTTAACAACTAACCTGTGTCCCTAAAAAAATATAATTTCAATAACCAAATATTAAAACTACATAAATCATCAGTATTTATAATTGACACATGGAAGTGCATAATAAAAATAAATTTATTGTATTAAATTGATTCATAAATTAATTGTTATGAAACTGGTAAATTTGGGTGGAGTGTTGTGCCCATAATGATATGTGTTCTTTTATACCGTTGTTGGTTTAATCCTGATCATAAATAATTATAACATAAATCATGTTAAACGAAACGAGTACATCATTTCCAATTGACAGTATGGGTTATTCTCTTGGACATATCTATAGTCGCACTGGATATTATTTATCTTCCTTCTTATACATTGCAATAACTCATGTATGAACGAACATACTAACTAAATATAGCAACTAAAATGTATTTAGTAAAATAAAAATTCATTTATCTAACGGCATTTCTCATTAATATAATTTTTTTATTAGAGGCGATATTAAAAATAAAATTGTAGTCATGATAACAGAAATTAATTAAACATTCTACCTCACAAGGCAGATTACAAGGGTGCAAAAATAACTTACAAATAAAGAATACACTCCTATAAAAAAAATTTAATTTAATAATTTGTTTTTAATTAAATTATAAATTGTATACTAATTTTTTTTTTCTTCGCAAACTACTAATATATCCTTTAGACACGTTCAGTTGGTTTTATAAGAACAAAAATTCAAATTATAATATACCCGATTATGTTGAGCTAAACATAAAAGAGGACGAAAAGTTAGTAAACAACCCAAAATCCTAAAAGGAACCGATTAAAAAAAAAAAAAAAAAAAAAAAATAGAAGTCAATTGAATGCGCTTTCACTTTGAAAAGCAATTTTCCAATAAATTAAATTAAAAAAAAAGAAAATTAAATTGAAGAAAAAGTGTAGGTTCTCATCGATAAAATATTATTGCGGAGTAATACCTCTGGAATATTTTTCTAACCGAGAAAGTTAATGTAGGAAAAAAAAAAAACTCCAACATTAAAAGATATAGATGAAGAATTAAAAAATAACACAGTAACTATGAGCCAATAAATTGGATGATGCTAAAACTTTTTAAACAGTCTCCAATCTTATGTTATTGTTTTCTATTTATTTTGTTCATGGTTTAAGCCCGTTACAGCATAATGAGAGACAGTTAATTTCTCCATATTAATAAAATCAACGGTACTTTATAGGGAAAATTTTTTTTCCTTGGCCATTTAGGCCCCATCAGAAACATAAAACCTACCTGATATTGAAGAATACTTGATTCTCATTATACATCATTAGAGCCGTTTTTGAGAGGGAATCAAAAAAATTTAAAAATTAGACAAAATTTATTAAATAAAGTGCCCCCTCCGTTTGACCAAATTTGATGAAATTTTCGCTGTCACATCGCGGGCATATACATGCACCAAATATTTCAGGTTCGTACGGTTTATAGGTTTTGAGCTAGCCTGTTCACACACACATACAGACCATTTCGCGGGGCTTGGTTATTTGGACTCAGGTCGAAATTTTTCTTACTATTGGGTAAACCATACATTGGCACTCAGTACAGTTATTGGCACCCCAACTTTAACTTAAAGAAATAGGTAAACAAATCCTAATATTGTTACAAGATATACATGAGTCTAATGTTTGAAGGGTCCTCTAAGTCATCTACGAAGTAAGATTTCAACAAACTAACCATAGGGAAGATTTCACAATAAAATGGACAAAGTGACAATAACTAGATTTGGCACTTTTAACAATAAATATTGCCATATTGTAAAACTATTGAATTTTTGACCCAAAAAAACCTCTTGAGTCTTTATGAGGATAGATAATGAGGAGCTGTAGGAAGTTTCTATTTGATCCATTTATAAAAAGTATTTTTTTTAATTTAACCCCAGAAATGTAGCCTTAAGGGTGCCAATAATTTTACGGTTTACCCATTATTGTAACTATATATCCTAAATTAGAAATATCGATTATAGGGATATATATTTTTTTTTAACTCCCCACTGGGAAAAACTTTGTGTAGGAAGGAAGTAAATTTTTAAGTAACCAGGATCAAGACAATCCTGTATAAACAAAGTTCGCCCGCTCGGTTTGAGTAACGACCACCTCCTTTTCCGAAACGATGCCATAACAGGAGGGGGAACGCCGAGCCGGCTGATGGAGGGGTCGCGGGGGTCCTACATAATGAATTAGTAATTAAGTTAGCAGTGGCAATTACAGGAGGTCTCCTTCTTCAACCCCTGCTGAGTTATAGCAACAGTTTCACTTTATGCTTCCCCATCTTGCCCTTTTTCGGCCTCCTCATCTCAAGTTCCCACGTTTATGGAGATTGCCAACTACCGGCAAACAGCTCCGATCTCTGTCTCGTAATGGCTATATTATTTATGGAGCGGCAATAAAGAGGACTTGAGAACCAGGAAAAAAAATCTAATCTAGATTATAATAAATATTATTTATCCAATTATGAAATTAATATGATCTTCAATCATTTTATTTTCCTACGTTATATTTTACAAAATAAAAAAAATAAACATTTATTTTTTAAAAAAAACAACAACAACAAAGACGGCGGCATCATAATTTCAAATTTTTATAATCCACAAACTATCCTTGTAAATAAAATTCATCAACGAGGTACTAACAAACAACCTACCACCATAAACCTTACGCCATTTTAACCCGTATTTCCGCATTGCAATCAATTATAAATTTCCATTTATGGTTTACACGCATCTTTCGAAAAACACTGAAGTATTTAGTTGGTATCAATTAAAATATCTGAAAACAATTTAAATTTCTAGATCGCATATCTCATAAAAATAAATAAATTTATCTCGTATATTACAGTGATTAATAAGTCTTACGTTTTATCTTTAACGAATTTTCGGAGCATAACTCAGAATATATTATTAAATGATTTTTTTAGGTTATACAGAGTTGGACATCGTATTCAAATTCAATGCAGATATGCGAGAAAAATAATTTTTATCTTCATTCATTATCAGATCAAACAAATAATCATGAACACATAATCCGACATTCGGATATAATACTAATCTTTAAAACACATCTCTCCTCGATATCAATAGATGGGTTACAACAGCGATATCTTTAAGATTTTAAAATGGTCTACAACGTGACAACAGGAAGTGGATAGGCTGATAAGAATAGGTATGACATGGTCCAGAAAGAAACACCAAATTGGATATTTTGAAATCTTCCCATATGCACCTCGGCTTGACATAAGCTGTGAGCAAATGACAGTATCTGAGTGTTATTTGACTATACTAGAGCAGGGAACAAATGCTCGACAAGAATAACCAAAGACAGAGCTGAGAGCAGTCACTTTGGATTCAGAGACCATCTGATATCGAACCCTCGCTCCGAGAGGGGCCATAAATAAATACATATATGAATGAATGATTTAGCAAAGGCTCCCTTTCCTCCACGAGATAGTCTGCTCTTTTTATGCTCGACTTGTTCCGGTGAAGTTACATTTACTGCCCTCTAAAACGTCAAGCTATAGCCCGCTTTTATAGCAGATAGGTTTTCATAAAACGTTTTACAGATTTTTTTTTTTTCGGTTTACCACTTCACGGGGGTTTACAAAAGTTAGGGACTTGAAATAACAAAACACAAACCGAACAAAGCACGAAAAAATATTTTTAAAGGATATAATCCATAGTTTTAAATAAGACCTAAAAATAATTTAAGTCTTACAGATTTTTCTTCCAGCTCATTTGAAAGACCAGGTTCCTTTAATAACATGTGCACTTAATAATCCACTACTATTATCAATATCTATATAAATAAAGCTGAAATTCTGTTTGTTTGTTAGTTTTTCTTTATAAATGTCCTAAATTCTCCAAATTTCGCTCAGTGGTTCTTTGATACCAGACGCCAGTACCTGTCCATATTAAAATTGCATAACTTCAGCCAATCTCTGGGAATATTCTTCATTTTTATAAAAATCTTTTTTATCTCGCTTTACAATAGTTATTACGAAATCGATCGTTTGAGCCGATAGATTTTATAGATTTAAAAAATGAAATTCTTTGGGTGAAACCGGTATATAAAGCTAGTTACCTATTAATTTCACTTTCGTTTGCTAATTCAATACCAAATATATTAATCCTATACGAGGAATCGGATTCTGTGAAAAGAAAGAAAAATTCTGATAATTTTTCGACTTGCCCAGCATTAATTGTACAGTAAATAAATTAAACAGCAATTTATGTTGAATATAAGTGTTAATATATTTCCATGGATATTTTTTTCCTTTTTCTTTATTTTTCTGATTTGGTTATCATTTTTTGCTTGTGCATGAATTGATCCTTAGATCACTAATATTAAATACCCTTGAGTGTGACAGATTGCATTATTTCTTTTTAAATAGAACAAAAAAAGAAAAAAATCAGTAATTGTACCACCACAAAATTATTTATTTTAATGGATACACGCAATCCATTACTAGGGTGACGTTTGCCGTCGTATAATGTTAATTTTTAATGCATTGCTAATAACAGTTCAATAATATAGTTTGAAATGGTGCATTTGGAATGACTGATTAGAGATAAAAACAAAAGATAAAATAAAAAAGTAAATCAATGCGTAGATAATAATGACATAAAAGTTGTATAAAGTGGAGCGGGTTTAGATATGTTCGTATACTTTTATTTGTTTTAAGTAATTAAATATATCTGGAATCAGCGGGCTTTCTTCATTTAGTACGATCATTTAGTCTGTAGTTCTGTTCCAATTCATGTGCCATTTGCCTGTCATTTTTTATGCTATTGTATATGTCACTTTGGGGATTCTCAAGGCAGTCAGACGTTGGAATTTGAATACCTGCAACAGCTGTATCATTAATCCCACCGCGAAAATTATGAAACAGCGAAAAAAAAAAAGCTTCTACTTTAATACTAGGAGCTTCCCTTAACTTATTTTTTTTTCCTTCGAGACATAAACCTTGTTAGAACTTAGATTTAGAAGTATGATTGAATTTTAGGACTTGGCAAAAAAAAAGAAGACAAAAATAAATAAAAATAGGAATCGACTATTTTGAATATGTCGGGATTCAAAAATGACCATTTCAAATAGAATATTAATTTTTAAAAAAAATTAAACCATAGAGATGTAAAATAACATGAAATCATTTTAGATAATCATAAAAATGTTGAAATATTAATGATGAAAGATGAATTGATATAATTAATTTTTTGATGATATATTTATATATTGAAAATATTCGCTATTAGTTTAAAAATATTACAAACTAAATTGTATATGAATTAATCTATAATCTCTATATATATAAGAGGCTTTGTCCTGACTGACAGAATCAACGCAGAGCAAAAACTACTAATGATAGAAACTTGAAGTTTGGAATTTAGATTTTAAACGCGATGTAGGTAACCACTAAGAAAGGAATTTCAAAAATGTAACCCCTAAGGGGCTTAAATGGCGAAATTGTCGTTTAACTCTAACGGAAATCTATTGTTGTGATTTTAAACCATATGTTTTTTTATTTGAATATCGATTTAACATTACAATATTATTAAAATAGACATTCAACTGAAATATGGCTACTGATTATTTAAATATTAGTGGCAATCAAATAATGCCCACTGTGATGATTGGGGATGGTGCGTGTTTGTTTCGATCTCTTCTCCATATATATAAGAGGCTTTGTCCTGACTGATAGAATCAATGTAGAGCAAAAACTACTAATAATAGAAACTTGAAGTTCGGAATTTAGGTTTTAAACGCGATGTAAGTAACCACTAAGAAAGGAATTTTAAAAATGTAACCCCTAAGGGGTTTAAATGGCGATGTTCTTGTTTAACTATAACGGACACCTATTTTTGCACTTCGAGAAAAAATATCTAAATTGGACTCATTTTAAAGATCTTGATCTACGGGGCGTCGAAAACGATGTTTTAAAGCCGGAAAATGAAGCGTTCACGAGGAGTAAGTTGTTTTGGCGGTTTTAGTGAATTCTCTCCATTGCGCGCCTCCCTCTCTTTTACCGAGCCGGCAGTTTCCCCCTCCAACCTTCCACCTACCGGAAGCTCCGGAAGATTCTACTTAATCTCCATAACATCAGTTAACATATTATATTAAATCAATACCAAGATAATGATCACAGAATTGATTTTAAAGGCACGCGGGCAAAGCCGCGATGGGGAATGCTAGTTTTATCATATTTAATGAACTTGCTTTCTAACACAATTCATTTAAAAATGAAACATGTTAAGATACTCGATTTTTTTTTCTTTTGTTTTTCCATATTTATTTGCTTTTCATTAAAGCAAAGCACTACTACAATGGAAATATTCAATTGGTTATTGATAGCAGCTTGAAGATAAAATTATATCGGTTATTATTCAGTGAGTGCTTGGAGATGAATGCTGCGTTCACCAAAGATAAATGGATTTCTAATTAAAGAAACAATAGGACTTACCCTCATTGTCTAATCTTGATTTGAAATTGATAGTGCTTTCAAATTATTCCATTTTGTGGATGCACATAACAATATAGTGAATATATATATTTATTGGTAGGTACACGAAACATACTATGTATAATATGTGAATGTCGGTATGTACAATCTATAATCTATATCTAAGTATCATTAGAGCCGATAATATACATTGTAATCAAAGAAGGGTCTTAATTAATCTGTACTTAATTACGCATAATCACGGATCTAAGAGCCTCTTAATTGGCAAGCCAAGCAGGAAGAACATTTTTTTATAATTATTTAAAAAAATATAATCATAAAAAAATCCTTAACCGATTTCACTATAGCCTGTTTGATCATGTTGCATTGTAGCCACATATGTTCAATTGCATTCGTATTAAGTGGGTAAAACTATCTGCATCTACTCACCCCACTGCCGCATGGGCGATGTGGTTTTCGGTACCAGTTTTTTAAATGGCGAAAAGTTTTAATTTTCAGGAGTTCTTCTCCTCAATACATTTTTATTTAGTCTTCAAAATATTATAAAATTTGTCTCAATAGTACTTCTACCGTGTTTAGCGTAAAACCGAAATAGCTTAATTGAGGTTTTGTGCTACAGAAGTGCGACCAACGGAATACCATGGCTTGAATATCATAATTCAAGAATTTCCGTGTATCTGGCGGAGTACAGCTATGAAAAATGTCCAGCTTTCTTACAAACTGGCATATCACCTTACGTTCGCTACTATATGGCGACCACAGATTTTATATTTACGTTCGGAGCTGATATCATTAAGATGGAGTCCTAGCTAGCCTAGAAGAGAGAGAGAGAAAGAGAGAGAGAGAGAGAGAGAGAGAGAGAGAGAAAGAGAGAGAGAAAGAAAGAGAGAGAGAGAAAGAGAGAGAGAGGGAGATTTACGACTCCGCCTTCACTTACGTGCATATGTGCCCCTATCGATAGTGCGCTGGGAAAGGACGATATATCGGGACGGTAAATCACAGTGAGTGCTTGTATTTTTATTGTTATCCCAGGTCCAGCTCCTAACTCACCCCACAACAGGCGCGGTGACTATTTTTAAGGTTTTGGCGACTGGAAGGGTTTGGATAGGACAGGAATTTATTTAGTCTCGCCATAAAAAACCGAAAAAAAATATTCTTAGTAATTTACATATTCCGGTAAAAATTTCTTAAAAAATGGTATTTTATTTTTTATTTTGTGATTAAAACATTGATTTATGTTTAATAAATTTATCCCCACTGCAATCGTTAAATAAATAATATTTGATGTGTCTTATAAATAAAAATAGTTTAAACGTTGCATCTGATTTAATTTATACTCCAGAGCGTCTATTAACCGAAATAATGTTGTCAGTGAAGTTCCGGATAATTGAAATTCACTCGAATATTTTGGTATAAACATGTACGGAAAAGGAAGTCAAATTAACAACTTTGAAAAAATAAATGTTTATTTATACTCGTATGTGTACGTATGGGCTATAGACTGGGCTATAGAGATCGCAGCTATAGACATATAAGTGCAGTGTAAAAAAAAGAATATTATAAATTTGACTGTTAAAATTGTATTATTTATTATTGAATTTGACTCTACCCGATGGGGTCATTGGCAATTTTTTTTTGTTTTGTGTTCAGAAAAAGGAGAGTATTAATATGATCAGTAAGTAGTTTATACATTATTAAAGGAATACATTTAAAAAATAAAAACAAAATGAGGTGCGACGCGCGCAACACACGACTTTCGTAACAACACACGAAAATAATTCGTACAGGATATTCTGGTAACAATCTCGCACTAGATAGTTCCGAAATCTGTTTATGAGTTTTTTTTTTTTTTTTTTTCGTTTTAGCAAGCTTTGATGAACTTCCATTACCTACGGACATCCTTCCCCTATAAATCTCAATTTATTTATTATTATTCATATTCATTTTTTTTCAAGAAGCTGGTTTATTTTTCACGATTTAGTAGGAATTATACTGTAAGGTATGTCATGCAGTGAGCCAGAGGCGGAAGACTACTGGTTGACAAAATGTTCAATGAACCCAAGCCTATCAAATTATCAAGTTCAAGGTCTAGACTGTCTGGCGTAAAAGTCATTATTTACATAATGAGTTTGTTTTCTCGGAAAAATCCCTTTTCATAGAGATTTAATTAGCCGTGGTCGAGCCATGTGTGGTCCGCGAAAGAGGAAGCCGCTCAAGACAATAGGAGCTGTCTGATTGGGCCCGCCGGGCAGCATTGTTGGCTGATTGACCAATCAGGGAAGTGGACTTATCCTCTCAATGGAAACAGGGAAGATATTCAATAGCTTTCTCTAAAGCATGAATTAGAAAAAAAATAATTAATTATACTCATAAAGATCGCAGCTACTTAATTCCACCTTTGATAATAAGAGAAAGTGATTGCTTAAAAAAGATATATAAAATTGTCATCTTAATTATTAAGAAGATGAAATTATTTAATTTCATATAAAAATTAATTTAAGAAATATTATTAATTATTGTCATAATATTGTGTTTGCTATTATAGTTCAGAAAAAAATAAACAAAGTTGTGCCGAGACCAGCAGAGTATGCCCAAATTAAATGGAGGAAACCAATATTTGAGGGTGGGTTTAAAAAAGGAGGGGTTCACAAATTAATTTTGCAGCATGTAGGTATAGCGACGAATCGTTATTGATATTTTAATGCTTCTGAAACCAAATCGACTATTCCCATGATCATACAGTAAGCAGAACAAAAGTTATAACAAATGTTGGGTAAAAAACGAATGATGAATGAACTGAATGATGTCGTGACTAGCAAAATTATTATATCAATGCATATGCAATCAGTAATAAAACATGTTTAAATCGGTACCGGTCGGAATCAAATACCTCAGACGGACTCAGTACGCTACCTGGGACTTCTGTTCAACAGAAGGATGACTTGGGGCCCACACGTAAAAATGAAAAGACAGACTCTTAACAAACGACTGAAAACACTATTCTCTCTTTTTTCTAAATCGTCAAAATTAAAAATAGAACATAAACTGAGCACATACACTTACTTAAACCCATTTGGACATACGCCTCACAGATTTTCGGCTCAACAAAGAGGACGCTCTTACGAAAATTACAAACTTTTCAATCAAAAATTTTGAGACTAATAACGAACGCTCCCTGGTACGTAAATAATAAAACTCTACATACAGACTTACAACAACCTACTGTCGAACAACACATACGAACTCTTTATTCACGATTTTTTGTTAAATTACACGGAGACAACAATACACTAATTAACAACATGGCCACGGCTGATATGCCTGTAGCTAGGCGGCTAAAAAGAAGCTGGATGAGGGACCTGCTCACGTAAGGTATCAAGCCCGGAAAGAGGTGCTGATGGGCACTTTCCTTTCATCATGCCTAAAATGCTCCAAGTTCATTAATTGTAAACAACACATTCGCTGATTGTCACGCTGGGTGACAGGTATGAATTGAAGATTGAAGCAAAAAAAAAAAAAAAAGAAAAAAAAAATCGGTACAATAAATACATATTTGAAGTTATTTAACCTCAATTCATTATATTTTAAAGTTTTTGTTAAGTTTTCAGAATACTGTAACTAATTGTTTATAAACAATTTTTTGAGATTAGACTTCTCATTTACAATGAAAATCCAATCACTTATTATTATTTTATTACATACTAGCTGTATATACCGGTTTCACCCGGAGCATTTCATTTTTTAAATCTATAAAATCTATAAAGTCAGACTTTTATAGACTCAAACGGTCGATTTCCTAAAAACCAATGTAAAGCGAGATCAAAACGATTTTTATAACAATAAAGAATATCAGCTGAAGATCGGCTGAAGTTATGCAATTTTAATATGGACAGGTGTTCGCAACTGGTATCAAAGAACCACTGAGCGAAATTTGGAGAATTTAGGACATACAGTATGGATTTCTATAAAGAACAAATAAACAAACAAACAAACAGCATTTCATCTTTATTTATATAGATTAAATTGAATAATCATAGCTGTGACATCATTCAGTCGCACAAATGTAGTTTTCATAACGGATTACGTTATAACTTTTGATCTGTTGACTGTATCGTCATGGGAATGGTCTCTTTGGATTCAGAAGGATAAAACTATCAATACTATGCATCACTAGACTTACTTGCATCAAAATTAATTTGGAGACCTCCCCTCCTTTTCAACAACAAAACCCCAAAAATGTCAAAAACCAAAAATTTTATACACATTGATATACAAATTTTGATCTAATTCAGTCAATTTTTTCTGTACTATTTAGGAAATTTAATAAGGTTTACAATATGCGTGCGAAGGTATGCAAATTGTTTGAAAGTGATATATAAGTTTTTCAGTACGGTTTCATAAGTGAACTGAATGGACACAATCGGTATTACTTACGTATAATATATAATCAAAATATAACACTAAAATTAATTTTACATCCAATGAACTGAAGAATTCCTTTATTATGTAAATATATCCAGCCTTTCTTAGATCCATACAAACAAAATTTTAGCCCATCTGACCCTTAAGAAGACTAATGAAGAATCTCAAAATTTTAAGATATTCGTAATATTTTTTCCCAGATGAAGATCGACATTAATGATTTTTCAATCAAGAAATTTTATTTTTTGAATAATGATAAATCTGTAAGGGATAAAGGGAAGAAATGCGTACAAAAGGACGGATGGCCATCCATCCATCCTGGCTGAGTCCCCTTTGTCTAAAACAGGCGTCCTTCAACGCCTCGGGATAATCTCATCATCAATCTTAAATCTGCGCCTTTGGATTGCAAAGCTCAGGCCTGAGGCTAGTGCAAGATTGGGTCACCATAGTATTTATCAGGCTTTAAATGATCAGTGGAACATCGCTGCGGGTTTTATTTCTAAAAATGCTACGTGTTAATGATTATTTATTAAATTTACGTGGAAATTTAAAGACGCATTTATTGGTACGCTCAGGCCAAGAATCCAGCCCGTCCAATCTTTAGAATAAAATTTAGAACCTCCAAAGTGGACTATTTATGAAAATTCCGGTATAAAAATAATTTATCAACTTGTTTCTTTAATTTTCAAAGTGAATTTTAATTAGGAGGGTTTAACGAGTACCTAACATCGTAAAGTCTAGGGACCTCTATTTTACGTCTTTTACGAGGGAGGGAATAGCCAAACATATTTTACTCCCTTTAAAAAATCGTGGGGCTGCCGTGGGACGCGAACTCGCGACCTTTGGAATTGTAGTTGCTATGCTAGTGCCACTACACCACAGGTGACCCCAATAAAATTCAATACTGATTCGCAACTCTATTAGGGGAGAGAGCAATTTTGAGACGCCTTTTACTTTTTAGTATACGTTAAAAATGATTAAAATGCAGAAAAATAGGCTATCAAATTTAGTACTGCGTTTTGGAATAGGGTCATGTTAAAACAGTTAGGTTTTTTGCCTTATTATTTTAATCATAATTATTTCAATAGTTTATTAAAGTTTTATTTGATAACAATATTCCGTTAAAATTCCAATAACTGTCCTTATTAAAAACTAAAACATAACGGTTTTTATAGTCGGTGGTAATTAATTTCAGTATTTTTGGTGTTTCTCGTGATTAAAAAAAAAAAAAAAAATTATGTTCTAAAATATTCGCGGGCGCAATCGACTATAGAGTGTGCTAGTAGTTTTGCAAAATGCCGGAAGGAACGGGGATAGTCATAGTTGATGTGATAGAGATAATTGGTAATTTTAAAAGACCATTAATTGAAGGACAGGCTATCCTTGATGCAAACCACATAATTACATGTGGAATAATATCTAGAAGTAAAAAACAGTTATTTTACAAGTCTTGTGCCTTCAAACAAGCGATCTTAAGGGATTGCCCCATCAAATTAAAGTGGAAATCAAATTTATTATTAATAATAAGCAATTTTCTTGTAATTGTACGTGTAAAGCTGGTAGTTCTTGTAAATGTAAACACATCATTGTAACTTTATTCTACGTTTTTCTGTTAGTAGTAACATTAATTACCTATTCATACAATCATTGTTATGACAGCTGTCATTTTCATGACAGCTTAGTTTATTTGTAAGTATTGTTTATTTATTTGTCAAAACTTTCAGGTATCGCATTGAGCACGTGGAATATTAAGAAATAATAATAAACCTATGACACTATGGTCCCAATGTTATTTGCATAAAACTAGCATTTTGGAATAATAAAATATCAAATACTATTATTTACCTATTATAAATATAGTCACTTTATTATAAATATAGTCACTTTCTTTAAAATGAAGACCACATATCCTCTTATGTTTCGAAACAGGCTTATCTATTCTTAATTTTACAATCCACTCTTTAAGAAGCTTTTTATTTTTTGGAAATAAATGCAATGACACGTCTTTTGATTTTCTGACTGAACACTGAGGGACCGAGCAATACCTATTAGACATTTTTCAAATAATTGTTTGCTTAATCGGGTTTTAATTATGGAAAAATAAATTAAAAACCCTATGAATCCCAGGCAATGGCCCGGCTTCTATCCCCGTTTCTCTAGTTCCTGTAAAGAAGCAGCACCGTCGCTTGCGCCCGCCTATAGAATATTGTAACGTTAAACAAAAACATATGGTTTAAAAGTCCCAGATCTTTTGTTGGAACGAACTAACAGTTACAGCGAACTGTCATAGAACGTGTTTGTGACATCGGTGTTCGAGAACTATCCACGCCGTTCCACGAGGTTCTAGACCACCTCCTTACGACTATAAAATTTTGAAAGATTGACTGGACAGTCATAGTCTTGATTGTAAAGTTCTAGCCATATCATTATTTGTGTTACAAATTGATAATTTTTCATAATTCGAATATTTGTGTTTTTATTATTCCTGTGGGTAATGATAATTGTTATTTTTCGTTGAATAAATACTGTTAACCCACAGAAATTTTACAATATCATATAAGTTTATTCTACATAATAAGAAATTATCATTCGATCACCACTAATTTTTTTTTTGCTACCTATATCCGTTAAAATTATTAAAAGACAAACTCTTCCGATGACTTGTGGACGGACCAGCCTCGGTCGGATGATTTTTCTTAAATTTACTTTTATGTTCAAGTTTTTGTAAATAAGGTCAGGATGTGTTCGTTCATCTCTATACATTCACTGTTGATAAAATTTACATAAGATAATATTTTATCCTACTACGAAGAAGAATTACAACGAACCATTTTGGAAAAATAAATAATAGTGCCTTTATGTACAAATATTTGTATTTCAATTAGGCTTAATAATGTTTTATAATTTTTAGAAATGGAAATACTTGATAATGGTAATTCCAAAAATGAAAATAAAATTAATAAGTAGCCAGGATTATATATTGATACGCCTTTTTTATCTTTGACTTAAGACTATTTTATGTAAAAACTTCAAAAGATAAAAAAAGAAACCTTAAAATATCAGTCAAAGAATTAAATTAGAAGATAACATCAACTTATTTGATATCAAATGAAAGTCCCCTTGGATAAAATGCAAAACTAAACAACTGAGACTCAAGATCGCAATAATTTTCAACGGATTGCTTAAACTGAACATGGCCAAAAATTAGACCAAGGGTAGGTAGGTATTGATCACGTTTTGAAGGTATATTGAATACTATAATAACTGGAACATTCACTATATAACTATCTTTGAGGTAATCATACACTTCGTTAAAACACAAATAATTTTATTGTAATGTTACAGAAAAAAACACAACAAACATACCTAAAATATTTTTCTCCTCTTTCAAAATCAAAATATTCTTAAATGACCATTCCCTTGAGTTTGAAGTGACAGTTTAATCTCTCCTAAAATAACCCCTAACTGTTTTTGACATTTACCCAACATTCGTTACTGGAGCGCCTGTGGCAGTAACAAACTGCCGATCCTTGGTATTGGGCCACACAGGCGGGCAAGATAAATCCAAAGCTGAAATATGGGCCCCCAGAGACGTCGGTTATCATATAATTTAACAGCCAACCAGATGCTGCCGACATAAATGAATTTATAGTTAAATATATTTTTTAAAACCAAACATAGAAACAGCTAATGAGGAGATGAACGGAACTGCTCATAACTTCGTCTATTCTGTCCCCCCATTAAAGAACAAATTAAGAGAAGTCAAGCAAGTGATATATGTTACTTCCAAAAGTCGTATGTGTAGGGTGCGAGAGGAAAAAAAAAATTCCCAGTCTTTGACGGTAGTAACAGAGAATCATCTTCTGAATAATAAAGTAATGCAGTAATGCCGACGCTAATCAGAATTGTCGGAACGCCGCTACACCTTTCCCATAACTCTGCTTAATTAGCCTCCAGGTAATTGCTAGGGAAGCCTACCTCGGCAGATTCAATGAAATTAGCAACAGTACAAGTTCCTGCAGTTATGGTCCTTCTAGCAGTTAATTTATTATCTTCCGTCATATGCAAGGTAGTAAGTATCATTTATGAGTAAAATATAACTTTGCAGTTGCATAATCACGTGTTCAATTGTAGATGAATTATATCACTAACGGTTATCTACTTATTCAAGTATAAATGAATTTACAAACACAAACACTCGATCCCGAAACCATCCATCGCTGCCTGCACACCATTATCCACCGACTACCATTGAAGCTTTGATGAAGCCTTCCCATCTCCATCTGGGATTATCCCTCTTAGTACCAGTAACTAAAGCGCTAAGAATGATTACTTCAAACCCGATACCGAAACTTGGCCTTCAACAATAATATCCGAAAAGCCCATTTGCATCGAAATCTTAAATCGAAAGCCAAGGTAGTTAATCACGTCATTCTAGAAAAACTGTGCACTAATCTGCGCAACTTAGCCTTCTCATATTAATCTCTATATCGATATCTTTTCACGATACAAGAGTTTGCATGATAGTTGAAACAAATATCAAATTAATGATGACTAGCAGTGATTGGAGGTAATTCGATCCCCTCTACAAATACTATAGAGCAAACAGAATCTTTAATCCTTTTCAAAATGATTCTTTCTCCTATACTAAGCGTGTTCTCGGTTTTTTATTGTTAAAAAAAATGAAACCATTCCGCGATGCAATCATTTAGAAAGATAGGAAAGTGTCCGTGACAACTTGCAAGAAGTGTCTCGACAAAGTTAAACAATGCGAAGTTCTATTCTTGATCTAATATCGCATATATCAGATGTAAATGAACAGAACTAAGTCAAGTTGGCTGATATAACAAGTTAATGACATTGAATAGGATACAATGACTATTTGCTGATTCATTTCTCAATGACAATCTGATATTGCAAGGAAGTAGATAGGAATTTTAAAAAGTCACATACATGAACGAGTTGACAAAAAGCAATTAGAAATGTCCTAACAATAGCATTAGAAATAACGTTGTACTATTGTCCTTAAGACCTAGTAAAAAGTCTAACCGTTAAGCCATTGTTCAAAGAAATTATCTCTCATTAATACTCTAATTACGGTCATTGTAGCAGCTACGGTTATGAGGAAAGTGTATGCATCATATGCGCTGGGAGGAAGGAAGAGGGGGTAAATAAGCGGCGCGCACAAGCTTCTATAATTACTGGGGATTTGAATGGAAGAAAGGATCGGCCATTAGTTTCTTGGATCGTTTTGTTTTCTTCCTTTCCCGCCGAGAAGAAAGAGTCCTACCCACATCCGTGAAGAATAGGAAACGCACGTCACTTCTCAATCGTTTATCTGCCATTGAGGCCTTCCGTCTCCCAAGTTGTGCCGCTTTCATCTCCGTAAGCATTGCACCTGCTGGATGTCGCTCCTTTTGTGTCGAACGCACCGAGGTAGATTCGGGAAGGGAAAGAATTTCAAGCATAAGGTACAGTTACGAGACTTCAAGGAGTCCTTAGATGGATATATAAGGTAGTTCTTAATGAATGTAATAAGTTTCTGAAATTCATTATAAATTTTTGGCTTTTAAAATAAATAAGGCCAAGCGGAAGCATAAAACCTCCATCTAGGATACAGTTACGTAGTGAATGGTATATGTTTCATAAAACAATAATTTATTTTTCATACTCCTGGTACGTGCTTCGTCAGGTAAATATTAATAATGGCGAACCCGGAGATCGCTGTACTATATACCACCATTAAACTCTCCACAATCTATTAAATTCTAGTACAGATCCAACATAGTTTATCTTGTTAAATTATTATTATTCTGGCGCTATGGTCCTGCAAGAACCCGGGCCTCCAACACCACAGCCGACCATCTTGTTAAATTACTTCTTAAAATTATTTCTTAGGATCGTTTTGAACCTGAAAATGGAGGGGAAAATCTTTTCCTTAATGGTCTATACAAAATAAAAGGAATTTCTGTACCTATTGTCTTAACTTCTACTTCAAACTGCACCTGTCAAAAACGGTGTACAATCCGCTATTTTAAAGACTACAAGCTAATCTTACGAATGAGAAGTCAGACACGGAATATATAGGCACCCAGGACGGTATTTTAAAAATTCGGATTTTTAATATTTATACTGATAAGGAGATCGTTCATCCATCACTTTTTAGTCACCTTCTCTTATTTGTATCGTAAGAAAGGTCGTATACGTATGAAATTAGTGTACATTGCTGAAGCGTCCTTAAACGTAGGTAGTGTTTTTCTTCTATCGTAGTTAGCTGATTGAGCATGGTGACATTCTCAACGAAGTCGATGGTTGGATTACTGCAGTGGTTGTTACGAAAATATAAAAAAAAAAGAAAAAAGAACTTTAAATTGAATATTTTTTTCCCCAAAAATATATTCGGTAAAGCTTTTCCTATTTAACTTCTGAGCGTGGCCTATTTGGGAAGATTGTGTTTTAATTATCTCATCGCGTCTTTTTCGGATAAAAATTGCCTTGCTTAGCTTTATTAGCTCCCAGCTATCTAGTACCGCTCGCTACGCTTGCTCATTAGAGATAAAGTAACTCCCAAACGGATCCATTTCAGTAGAGATCGGTGAGAGAGAGAGAAACACAATATTCATCATAAAAGCGAAGCTGCCCTACTACATTGGGTTGCTAAAACACAGCATACTATACATCTTATCTTAGACTGTTTTTAACACCTTATTTAATAATAATAACATCCATGCCTATATATGTATATATATATATATATATATATATATATATATATATATATATATATATATATATATATATAAAACCATAAAATAAATATAAATATATATATCTATATATATATTTATACCTACATGGCTTTATATTTTTTTTTATATAACTTTTTTTTTTAATTTTTTTTTTTCTCTTTTACTCAAACCCTTGAGTGCTCTCTTTAATACGAAAAATATACATATTTAGAAACTTTGAATAAAATATATATATCATGCAAGAATAAAATCAAATCAACACACTAACAGGCATATTAAATCGGCAATAAAAAAGAAGTTATTTACTCTGATGGTTCATATTATAAGTAATATGAGCAAGACTTTAGCGGAGTAAGTGGGTTTAAGCGGAAATTCAGCCAGGCAACGGGCTGGACGCTTGATGTTAGTTAGCAATTAAAGTTGATTTTGAAATATATATTTTTGATTTTTGCAGCTCTATTTATTTATTACATTTTTTCATATATTTTTTTAAGAAGAAAAGGATTTATTTTTGAATGGTCTTCGATAGATTTATGTTTTGTTTTAAAGTAAATATTTTATTTGATTATTCAGAAATCATTTTATCATCACTTAAAATTTATTTTATCATATTGGAGACCTTTAGATTTTTAAAATTAACGTACTAATGCGCACTGGGCAGGATAGGTGAGATTTTATATGTTGAAGTAACGTGCAGTTAATTTTGTAAGAGTTATAAAATAATATGTTAAAGACTACGTTAAAGAAAAGAACTAAACCAGTGATATGAACTTCTTTCAAGACTCTCTGACGAACAAATTAACCGTTCACAATATACTAATTAAACCACTATCAACTCTATTGAAGTATGAGAAAAATGTCAAATATACGACTCATACAGTCATTTCAATCAAAACTACTAAGGAAGGTCGTAGATGCCCCCTTTTATGTCTCTGATGAGACCTTCCACACTGCCCTCGATATTCCTTATGTCGAAGTAACAGCCATAGATCACTACCGTAACTTTCATGACAGACTTACTCTAAATTCCAATAGACTAAATCAATCTCTACACACTCTCACAAACTCGTACGATTTACGATGCTGGCAACGAGATTTGCTGCATACATTCTTTCTTGTACATTTAGTCTACCAATTTTTTTGTTCTGTTTTTTCCCTACTATCATGTCAGCATATTTGCTTATTACGATAGTAGATAGCAAATTTTAAAAAAATCAATTTTATAAAAAAAATGCCAGAAGATATGCATATCTAAATAAATAAAATATTGTAAGATAATATGATAAGTTAGTTAGTATATTGTAAGATAATAAGTGCGTTAAATACACATTTAGTATTCAGAGGAAGTGAGTCCGATTCGCTATTTTACAACCGGCAGAAGAAATTCTCATACCCACGACCAATTATAATCACTTGCCGAGATATTCAGTTTATTACCGAGCTAATCCCTTTCGTTCCCATAGCGTTCTGCCACTTCTACGCGATCCTTTTACAGCCGCAGCATAAACGACGGTGGCGCCCATGAGGAAGGAGTTTGTACTTCGAAGAGGAGTAATAAAGACATTATGTGCAATATTGAAGGCTTATAAAATCCAAAACATGGGTATAAAAGTCTGCTGGTTGGCGGTGGTTAATAGCTAGCTGGCATATACCGAGATCTGTTGACTGGAGTGAAACCAAATTGGAAGATGCTGCGCAATGCGGAAACATATGCTATCCATGGACAAGGCTATTTTGGTATGTGGATTTTGATACTTGGATTGTATCCAAGTATTGTAATCCAAGTATCAAAGTCCACATATTAATACCAGTTTAAAATGCGACAATGGAATAAATGTTTCTTTCACATATGCCAAAAAATGTAAAAGTATTGTATATACCGATTAAAAAATCTGATCATAATTGGCAATTTGAAATGAGAAAGAAAGTAACTAATAGATAAACCCAGAGGATGGGCCAATAGCCCGAAACGTTGGGAAATCAAATAAAATACGGAAGAGACTCCTTTAAAAAAAAAAAAAAATCCTATGAATAAAATATTCTTCCTCACTAAGTCAAAGAAAACAACCAAGTATAGGAATGTAGGAATTGTAGAAAATAAGTCGAACAAGGTCATGGGTCAGGTGAGGAGATTTATAGTATTTCCATCTTCATGAGTAGAACTCTTGGAATTCATAACTTCTGTAACACGAACTTAAAAAGCCAATTTCACAGAATTCCGTGATTTATATGACTTCCGTTTCCCTGCCAATGTTAACATTTTTTTTTACATACAACTTGATGGTGATTTATTTGAGTGGCAATGGATTCGCAAAAGTTCTGTCAAATAGAGCAGTAAGTTAAAACTGATTCGCGAATCGAAGAAAATAGTAAGAAGTAGGGCGGTTTTTCCAGCTAATTTCGAATTTCAACCATATTAAAGAACAAAGAGAAGACCATCACGTCCGTGGAAGACGGTAATTCTACTGTTAGGTACCGTCAGAAAAAGCTCAGTACACAGATGATGAAAGGTATGTGATTCAGGTTTCGGCAAACCCGCAAAAACAACATTCCGGTGAGCGTACCTCATATTCAAGAAAAAGCCAAGAAATTTGCTGCAGCTTTAGGTTACAATTTTAAAACGAGCAACTGCTAGCTTTCTAATCTCTAGCGCAGGTCACCTCGCATTTGTATACGTATATGTATAAACATGCATTTGTGTAAAATATACATAGGTGGTTTTAAATGCAATGTTGTGTTTATTTTTCCCCTTTAGATAGAGGTAAGTCGAATGATAATCTTGATAAGACGATGTCTTATAAGTCAAAATGTAGGTAAGTCGAAACAATTTTAACGGTCCCTTGAATCGAGAGTTAACTGCAAATATTTCCAAAAATGATATAGCCTGGGTGTAAACTAAGAAGTTGTCTGAGAAATAGTAGCATCTACAAAGGAACGCGGTTAAATTTGTATATAGTGCCTATCAAAAAGTATTATTATTTATTTATAACTCTTCTAAAAATTACACCAATACCGAATTTTATAAAGATCAAGCAGAATTATAACCAACTGTAAGAATTATTTGAAGGAGCTTTTTTAATAATTGATATAAGACAGAAACTAGTCAGATTGAGACTTGATAATAGTCAATAAACCGAAACGTTGACTATCGAAATATTAAAGAAAATGAATATAGTCCTCTGGTATATACTTCAACCTAATTTGATAGACTCACCTCAAGAAAAAGAATATAATGCCAAAAAATTCTAAAACCAATAAAAATTTGGTATAATACAATTAATTATTATCAGCGAACGGATTTTAATGTAAAATAAAAAGCCAAATGTGTATATGTACATGTAATTATATTTTAAGAAATATGTAATAGAACGCTGTAAATATTCAAGAACAAATATCATCAAATTGATTAGAACATATGTATATTCACATGGAATAGCTATATTATGTATATTTTGAGTATGTATACATGTATATGTAAATATATAAATAAAAATCATAAAATTTAAACAAAATAATTCAATTTAAAATTATTACATATCAAATCGTACTTCGCAATTTCAAATGAGAAGAAACGCATATCCGATGTAAAAAGAGCTATCAGCTTAAAGTTCTTCCGACACCAAAGATATCATAGGGGCAAATTAGGAAGATGCTATGTACATTGAATTTCTGGTTGATCTGTCTGTTATCTTCAAAGTTTAAAATGAACGTAATAAAATATGCTCGCAATGTATACCAACCGGCCCGGTTTTAACGATATCTCTACTTTTATCAAGAGTTTCTTCGCAATATCTTTTAAAAAATTTTCCTCAAAGTACTTTTATCGTTCTTGTCAATATCTTTTTTTAAGAAACTTTTAAAATCCAGATTGTCAATTTTATAAATAGGAATATAAGTATGCTCTAAATCAATGCACGGCAAAGATCTGTATTAAAATATGACCTACCACTCCTTTAGAATCAATAGCTTGGAATAGACCCTGAAATTTTTATAAAGCCTTTTACCGAAATCTCAATGATCCCAGTATCAAAGAGTCAGTACATCATAGATAAATATCAGAAATGTGTAATTGTTTAAGTAACTAAATAATATCTTCCTCTAAATACATAATTGAATTTATTTACGTTTACAATGCCACGAAAATTATAGGGAGGTATGCATTTTCGTTTGAAAAAAAATATGACAAGTGCAATTATAAGCATTTTAAGGTGTACTGAAAAAAATTAATTATTGTGGACTGAGTGTTTTGCTAGGCGCACTTCTTAATTAATTTAAGGAATTAACCTTAAATTCTAATACTTAATCCTAACATTCAGGTACTTGTTTCCATCGTCTCGGGACATTTGCTGGGCTGAAGCTATTAAATAGTGGATTTAACAGCTGTCGATTCATCGAAAAATTTATCCTTCCTCTTAGTTAAGTATTCACCGATCTTAGGTCCTCATTCGTTGCATATACCTAAGTCTCATTGACTATTTTCCATTTTGAAAGGATTGTAGCTTGTTTCCAATTGATTTCCTTGTATACTTGAATAGTGGTGCTCCGTCAAGTAGCGCCGGCGAAATTATTTTTGTGTATACTAAAATTTTTATACGTATCGATAAAATGGTAGTTTTAAGTATTTTATTTTATATTTTAGCCTATTTTATATTTTAGCTTATACGTTCTGAGTCTTAATTTTTTAATATTTCTGTGGAAATCTCTCGAAAAATTTATATGTCTATCGAAAAGCACGCCAAGTAACGTCAGGTTAGTTTAATAATTTTATTATTTATGTGAAAATGTTTAGGAATTTTCTTTTTCCTTTTTTGATAAGAAAAAATAAAAAGATAGACGAATAGGCATTTATACTAAAAATATGTATTTATAATAGAAAAATGTGTAAAATAAACATGAGTTTAAACGATTGAGAATGCTTTAAACTATTGAATTGAGCTTTCTAACGAAAATTGTAGGCTCAGAAAAAAATATGTAAAATCCGTTCCATAAATATTTTTATAGTTTTACGATAGGTTAAATAATGGTCAGGATTTTCAGTTACAATGATATTTATTATGGTAAGCCAACGTTTCGATCCAACTTGTGGATCTTCATCAGGGCTAAAAGAAAACAAATATATGAGTATCTAATTTTATAGTTTTATTTTTTTGGGGGAGGGGTTAGGGTTGATAGAGGCGGAACCTCCTCAAACGATTGATATATGTCAAAGAAGCGGTATAATATAATTATTACATTAAGAAAAGATGTAGCAGTTACCGGCCATCTGAGGACCGCTCCTTTGAACGCTGGCTGGAACCTGTTCCGGGATTACTACTGTGTACCGGAGTTATAAATTATAAGCCAACGGCACCCCATAATTCCTACCTCACTAATCATACTAATTCTAAGCCAGCTCAGGACACGGTGCTACACACTCTAGTACTCCGGGGACCCTTGGTTTGTGTAACTGCTTAAAATATATATCATCATTAATTAATTTTCATTTCATTCAAGATTATTTATTCGAGGGATAAGCAAATTAATAATGTAAACCGATTTATATACTCTTTGCTCAATGCATATTTATATATACTGTTTGCATATTTATAATGTATGTTTGCATATGTGGTATCAATGAAAGATGAAAGTAATATTTAATTGATAACGAAATAGTCGTTATTTTTTATATTGAGTCATTACACCATTACATTTGCAATCATTTATCTATCCATCTATCTTAAAAATCTCTTATATAAGTATATAATAATCTCATATCCCGATGTCTTTCGGAGGTAAACTAAGAAACTACTTAATCGATTTTGATGAAATTAGGCTCATTGTGTTAAGTTTTGTCCAACTTAAAATAGGATAGTTTTTATCGCGATTTGTTGGCCTCAATATTTCTTTTATTGCAAATTAAATGCTTAATACACTATGATTGAGTGTGATTATGTAAGTTCTGTAAATTTCGATATTTAGGGTGGGAATCATCCAGTTGCCAAATCTATTTCTTTCAGCTTGGACTCGGAAAATCCATTTTTTTCCCACGGGCAATCATGTGTCGCCTTTTCATGTGTGGGGAAACCATCGAATCATTTTGTTTTAGCAAAAGACAGGTTAACCAAATTCATAGTGCATCTATTAGCACTACAATACATAAAAATTGTGAATTCTAATAGTAAAGAAAAATGTAAATTATTTTTATGAAAGTTATAAATTATCTCATTCATAAATTATTTTTTTCTGTTTCGATAAGTATTACTGTAAAAACATAGGGTTTTTTCGCGTGGTTTGAAAATTTTTTATAACCTGTTTCAAGTAGATCCATGTGTTATATTCTGACTTTAATTATGTATTATGTTAATATGTATTATGGCAAAAGATTGATTCGGTACGTTATCGCTGTCTCTTGTGATTGTACTAAGCCTTATTCCAATTATATTCTTTATTAGTTCATTGTCCATTTTACAATAAAAAATTTAACCCTTCTAAATTCTTTACCAAACAATTTTAAATTTGGCCTAAAGTTCTATTTTAAATCCCTTTAGTTTTCAAAATAGCTGAAACGTTTTTGTTAATGTTTGAAGTGAATTTTGATATGACTGCATTAAAAAGAATAGGATATAATTAATTCAATGCATTATAGGTACAGAGCCACGGCAACGCGTGGTCGGGTCTGCTCGTATCAAATATAATCCTCATTGCATTAATTGTATTACTATTATTAAGAAAAAAAATAATATGATGTATTTAAAGTGATTAATACATTTTAAAATCATATTAATTAACACGACACAATGTCGAAATTACATTATTTCTAGAAAAAAAATATTATTACCATCCAAATAATTTTTTTTTTTTGTTTTAATATTTTCTGAAAGGGCACAGGTCTGAAACTGAATCCAGCCTTACGAAACCTATCTGACACTATCACTTGAGTAAAGTCGGAGATATATCCTTCCATGCATTTGTTGTAGCTTAGTTTTAAAAATTATAGAAAACTGTTTTAACGCAGTTAAGGCTGGACCAACTTTATGAAGGCGGTGAAAAACATATTTTTCATAAAAATAAAAAAAAAAAGGTTTATTTGCCTTAATAAGACATTGGAATTGGATGCCTATGACAGAAAAATTTTAGAGCAACGTAAACATCTTTTAATATATGTAGGTGAAAGTAAAACTGAGTATGGTTTAAATTGAGAATCAATACTTAAAATATACAAACATAACTTTCTGGTATTTTTTTTAGTACATTCAATAGTAATGAACCATATCTTGATTTAGTTATCTTCGATGCATAATCAGAAACAGTAAAGAAACAAACCACAAATAATTATTGATTAAATTATGTCTGCGAAAAAAAAAATCATTTATCTAATTTAAGAGTCTTTATTTTGATTTTTTTAAACTCTAGACTCCCCATCACCATTAATTATGCTTATAATTATTATTGCATAATTAATATATTATTATTATTAATATATTATAATTATTGTTATTGCATAATTATTAATTATTGCATAATTAATTATGCTTTATTAATTAAATGATCAAGTATAATAGGTTCAAAACAGAGGACAAACCTATTTTTTTGGTCAGTGATCAGGAATCACAGAGGAGATATCTGTGCTCCTCCCTCTTTCTTGCTTTTCCGTAACACCGGTTTCGGTCGCATAGCAGAGCATATGTTGCTATTTAAATCTTTCATTAAGAACTATCTCCACGATAATGGTTGTCTACGATTTCTACGAGGACTAAGGTCCTTCAATATAAGAGTAATTAGAGAGGAAGACCTCCAATTGAGCTTAACGCACCGCCACAGTAAAGCAGAAGCCCAGATTAGAATCCAGGCTATGACCAATATTTCCTATTCAGAAAAAAATATATATATCCGATTATTTGAGTAGGCTCCAGAAAAACGGTTATTTTAATTTTCACTTGAGTTGATTCGATCATGTTGGACATTGCAAACACCAGTCATAACTAAAAGACCTGGCTCGAACCAGCACTGTTTTGGTTTGAATTGTTTGAGTATGAAACTCGGCCTTTCCCAAAACCATCATAAATTATAGTTTTTTTTTTAAATATTTAAAATTTTAATGTGTCGTAGTAAATTCCCGAATCTCTTTACTTTCACTTACCTATATATGAAATATATAGTAAGTGGAAGTATTGCGATCGTGAAAAATTTCGACTTCCGGTTTTCAACGGAAATACACGTTTTGGGGTCCCCTGAGTCCAAATAACCAAGGCCCGCGAAATGGTACACACAGACCATTGGTGTGTGTGTGTGTGTGAACAGACTAGCTCAAAAATTATAAACCGTGCGAACCTGAAATTGGGTATTTAGTGTATGTATTAGAGATGCGACATCGAAGGCAAAACATCGATGTTTTGAACGTCGATGTTTTTGCAATCAAAACATCGATGTCGATTAAACATCGACCACAAAACATCGATGTTCAAGAACATCGATGTTTTTTGACATCGATGTTTTTTTAATTTATACAGTCATTAAACATTAACATATTAGTGCCCAAACGTAATTAAATCGATGTTAAAGTGTAAAGCATTTTATTTTTAATATTGAATGTATAAAAAATTCGATTTTTTCGACATGTTTTGACAATAACATCGATGTTACATCATATTTGTTTATGTCCAAAACATCGAAGTTATTCTCAAAATATCGATGTTAAAACAGACAATAACCCGGCTGTTATTATCATCGATGTTTTGGACAAAACCAAAGTTGTATTTAACATATATGTCTTGATAATAACAAAGTTGTTTTAAACATCGATGCTTTAACCATAACAAATTAGTTTTGGGCAAAAATAAATATTTTAAAGCATCGATGTTTTGAAGAAAAACAAATTTGTTTTAACAGTATCCCGCCTATTATTAACATCGATGCTTTTGCCGAAACAAATATGTTTTAACATCGATGCTTAGTAAAAAAACAACAATATATATATATATATATATATATATATATATATATATGTATATATTCTTAACATCGATGTTTTAGCTAAAACAAAGATTTTTTAACATCGATGCTTTACCATTAACAAACTTGTTTTAAAGAAAACCAAGTATATCTTAATATTGATGTTTTGACAATAACATCGATGTTATGGATAAATATGTATTAACATCGATGTAATTGACAAAAACAATTTTTTTTTAATATTGGTGTTTTTAACAAAAACAAGTATACTTTAACATCGATGTTTTTAACAAAAACAAAGCTGTTAATAACATCGATGTTTTTAACAAAAACAAGTATCCTTCAACATCTATGTTTTGACAATAACATCGATGTTTTTAACAGAAACAAAGCTGTTAATAACATTGATGTTTTTAACAAAAACAAAACTGTTAATAACATCGATGTTTTTACAAAAACAAGTATACTATAATATCTATGTTTTGACAATAACATCGATGTTTTTAACAAAAACAAAGCTGTTAATAACATCGATGTTTTTAACAAAAACAAAGCTGTTACAAAACATCGATGTTATGGACTAAAACAATTTTTTTTTAACATCGATGTTTTTAACAAAAAAAAGTATACTCTAACATCTATGTTTTGACAATAATATCAATGTTTTGGATAAATATGTATTAACATCGATGTTATGGACAAAAAAAAAATTTTTTTAACATCTATGTTTTTAACAAAAACAAGTATCATTTAACGTCGATGTTTTGACAATAACATCGATATTTTTAACAAAAACAAAGCTGTTAATAACATCGATGTTATGGACTAAAACAAATTTTTTTTAACATCGATGTTTTAATCAAAAACAAGTATCATTTAACGTCGATGTTTTGACAATAACATCGATATTTTTAACAAAAACAAAGCTGTTGATAACATCGATGTTTTTAACAAAAACAAAGCTATTAATAACATCGATGTTATGGACTAAAAAAAATTTTTTTTAACATCGATGTTTTAATCAAAAACAAATATACTTTAACATCTATGTTTTGACAATAACATCGATGTTTTGGATAAATATTTATTATCATCTATGTTTTTAACAAAAACAAGTATCATTTAACGTCGATGTTTTGACAATAACATCGATATTTTTAACAAAAACAAAGCTGTTAATAACATCGATGTTATGGACTAAAAAAAATTTTTTTTAACATCGATGTTTTAATCAAAAACAAATATACTTTAACATCTATGTTTTGACAATAACATCGATGTTTTGGATAAATATTTATTATCATCTATGTTTTTAACAAAAACAAGTATCATTTAACGTCGATGTTTTTACAATAACATCGATGTTTTTAACAAAAACAAAGCTGTTAATAACATCGATGTTATGGACAAAAACAACTTTGTTTTAACATCGATGTTTTTAATAAAAACAAGTATCCTTTAACATCTATGTTTTGACAATAACATCGATGTTTTGGATTAATATGTATTAACATCGATGTTTTTAACAAAAACAAAGCTGTTAATAACATCGATGTTATGGACTAAAACAAATTTTTTTTTAACATCGATGTTTTTATCAAAAACAAGTGTACTTTAACATCTACGTTTTGACAATAACATCGATGTTTTGGATAAATGTGTATTAACATCGATGTTATGGACAAAAACAAAGCTGTTAATAACATCGGTGATATGGACTAAAACAAATTTTTTTTTATCATCGATGTTTTTAACAATAGTTCTGATAATAACATCGATGTTTTTAACAAAAACAAAGCTGTTAATAACATCGATGTTTTAAACAAAAACAAAGCTTTTACAAAACATCGATGTTATGGACTAAAACAATTTTTTTTTTAACATCGATGTTTTTAACAAAAACAAGTATACTTTAACATCTATGTTTTGACAATAACATCGATGTTTTGGAAAATATGTATTAACATTGATGTTATGGACAAAAACAAATTTTTTTTAACATCGATGTTTTTAACAAAAACTAGTATCATTTAACGTCGATGTTTTGACAATAACATCGATATTTTTAACAAAAACAAAGCTGTTGATAACATCGATGTTATGGACAAAAACAAATTTGTTTTAACATCGATGTTATGGACAAAAACAAATTTGTTTTAACATCGATGTTTTTAACAAAAACAAGTATACTTTAACAGCTATGTTTAGACAATAACATCGGTGTTAAAACATATTTATTTTTGTTATAAACATCTTTGTTATACCTAAAACATCGATGTTAAAACATATTTATTTTTGTTAGAAACATCTATATTAAAAACATATTTGTTATATCTAAAACATCGATGTTAAAACATTTTTATTTTTGTAGAAAACATCGATGCTAAAAACATTTTTGTTATACCTAAAACATCGATGTTATAACATATTTGTTTTTGTCAAAAACATCTATATTAAAATCATCTTTGTTATACCGATGTTTTGAACAAAAACAAATATGTTTTAACAATAACCCTGTAGTTTTTAACGTAGATTTTTTGGACAAAAGCAAATATATTTTAACATCGATGTTTTGGACAAGAACAGCTAAGTTTTAACAATAACATCGATGTTTAGGACAAAACCAAATATGTTTTAACAAAAACATCGATGTTACAACTTATTCGTTTCTGTTAAAAACAACTTTGTTATTATCCAAACATCGATGTGAAATATAACATTGTTTTTGTTCAAAAAATCGATCTTAAAACCTATTTGTTTTTCCCCGGAATATCGATGGTATCCTAAAAACGTCAATGTTAAAGTATACTTGTTTTTGTTTAAAACATCGATGTTAAAATATATTTTTTTCGTTAAAAATATCAATGTTCATAACAGCTTTGTTATTGTTAAAACATCGATGTTAAATACAGCTTTGATATTGTCAAAACGTAGATGTTAAATAAAACTTTGTTTTTGTCCCAAACATCGATGTTATAAGATATTTGTTTTTGTCAAAAACATCGATGATGATAACAGCCGGTTTACTGTTAAAACTAATCTGTTTTAATCCAAAAAATCGATGTAAAACATATTGGTTTTTCTCAAAAAAATCGATGTCATTGTCAAAATATCAATGTTAAATTATAGTTGTTTTTGTTTAAAACATCGACGTTAAAACAGATTTGTTTTGTCCAAAACATAGATGTTAAATACAACTTTGTTGTTGTTCGAAATATCGATGTTAATACATATTTAACCAAAACATCGATGTTAATACATATTTATCCAAAACATCGATGTTATTGTCAAAATATCGATGTTATTGTCAAAACATCAATACAGTAGAACCTCCATTGTCCGGGCCTCGATTAACCGGGGATCCAATTAACCAGGGTGCCGAGGAGCCAATATTTTTTTGTTAATAAGCTTTTTTTTAATTTGTATGCCATTTATTTTGCATGTATAATGTTTAAAAACAACTTATACGTAAATATTTAACGATTAGATAATGGTTAACTATCTAGTATGAAATAAAACAATAAATGGAAAAACACAGAAAGCGAGTATTGTATTCTGAGATGTTTCCGGTATCTAATACTCCAATTCCTAATCTAGGAACGGTATTATTTTCAAGTCTTTCCAGGAAACTCCTAATCTGGTCTGTTTGGCTACAAAACAAAATATTGTCAGTTGTAATTTAGTCTCGATTTAAATACTTACGAAGTAGCAAATGTCGGAAAAAAGAAACGTGTCGTTTTGAACCTTGAAGAGAAATTAACTATTTTAATTATTAATTAACTATATTTTGAAGAAGAAAATAGACATTTTCGACTTCGTATCGTCTTCGGCCCATAATATATAAAATCATACATTTACTTTTTTTGTTATTTTTGTGTATTTTAATTTAATGTGTATAAAACGTTCGTTTGTTAATAAAAGTGATTATACCTTACAAGTGATTTTTTAACCTTTTTTTCTATTACATTAAGTCAATAAAATATTTTAATTCGATTTTCCGGGATTTTCAATTATCCGTGGACCCCCATACCCATCATTACCCCGGGTAATGGAGGTTCTACTGTATTAAACTATACTTGTTTTTGTTCAAAACATCGATGTTAAAACATATTTGTTTTTTACCAAAATATCAATGTTATTGTGAAAACATCAATGTTAAAGTATATTTGATTTGGTTAAAAACATCGATTGTAAAACATATTTGTTTTTCTCAAAAACTTTAAAGTTATTGTCAAATCATCGATGTTATTGTCAAAAGTATACTTTTTTATGTTAAAAACGTCGACGTTAAAACAAATTTATTTGTGTACATAACATTGACTTTGAAAACACCTTTGTTATTTTCAAAAATTTGTTTTTGTCCATAACATCGATGTTATTGTTTAAAGTATACTTGTTTTTGTTAAAAACATCGATGTTAAAAAAAAATTGTTTTAGTCCATATCATCGATGTTATTAACAGCTTTGTTTTTGTTAAAAACTTCGAAGTTATTAACAGCTTTGTTTCTGTTAAAAACATCGATGTTATTGTCAAAACACATATGTTAAAGTATACTTGTTTTTGTTAAAAACATCGATGTTATTAACAGCTTTGTTTTTGTTAAAAACATCGATGTTAAAAAAAATTTGTTTTTGTACATAACATCGATGTTAATACATATTTATCCAAAATATCGATGTTATTGTCAAAACATCGATGTCGAAAACAAATTTGTTAATGCTAAAGCATCTTTGTTTTAACTAAAACATCGATGTTAAGAATATATATATATATATATATATATATATTGTTGTTTTTTGTCTAAAGCATCGATGTTATTGTCAAAACATCGATGTTAAAACAAATTTGTTTTTGTTCATAACATAGAGTTTAATATATATTTATCCACAACATCGATGTTATTGTCAAAACAAAGATGGTAAAGTATCCTTGTTTTTGTTAAAAACATCGATGTTAAAAAAAATTTTGTTTTTGTCCATAACAACGATGTTATTGACAGATTTGGTTTTGTTAAAAACATCGATGTTATTAACAGCTTTATTTCTCTTAAAAACATCGATGTTAATGTCAAAACATCGATCTGATTGTCAAAACAAAGATGTTAAAGTATACTTGTTTTTGTTAAAAAACATCGATGTTAAAAAAAAGTTGTTTTTGTCAATAACATCGATATTAATATATATTTATCCAAAACATCGATGTTGTTGTCAAAACATAGATGTTAAAGTATACTTGTTTTTGTTAAAAACATCGATGTTAAAATAAATTTGTTTTAGTCCATAACATCGATGTTATTAACAGCTTTGTTTTTGTTAAAAACATCGAAGTTATTAACAGCTTTGTTTCTGTTAAAATCATCGATGTTATTGTCAAAACATAGATGTTAAAGTATACTTGTTTTTGTAAAAACAACGATGTTATTAACAGCTTTGTTTTTGTTAAAAACATCAATGTTATTAACAGCTTTGTTTCTGTTAAAAACATCGATGTTATTGTCAAAACATAGATGTTAAAAACAAGTTTGTTAATGATAAAGTATCGATGTTGAAAGATATTAGTTTTTCTCAAAAACTTCGATGTTATTGTCCAAACATCGATGTTAAAGTATATTTGTTTTTTTCATATTTTTATTTGTCGAAAAAATCTATATTAAAAACATCGATGTTAAAAAATATTTATTCGTATACCTAAAAAAAAAAAAAAAAAAAAAGGTCAGCAATCAAAAACATCGATGTTAACATCGGCCCACAAACATCGATGGTCGGAAAACATCGGCTGCGTAACATCGATGTAAAAAACATCGATGTTTTGCGCAAAACATCGATGTTTCAAAAACATCGACATCGATGTCGCATCCCTAGTATGTATATGTCCGCGATGTGACAGCGAAAATTTCATCAAAATTGCTCAAAGGGAGGGGGTACTTTATTTAATAACTTTTTAAGTTTTTTTCGATTTTCTCAAAAGCGGCTCTAACGATTTTGATTAAACTGAGTATTTGATCTATTTATATGCCCGAGATATGACTGTAAAAATTTCATCAAAATTGATCAACCGGAGAGGGGACTTTAGCTAATAAATTTTGTATCATTTTCACGTGTTTTTTTTATTTACTCAAAAACGGTTTTAACGATTTTGATCAAACTGGGTATTTGATGTATCAATATGCCAAAGATGTGATAGCCAACATTTTATCAATGTTGGTCAAACGGAGGGGGTACTTTATTTCATAATGTTTTTCCAATTTTTACCTTTTTTTCGATGATCTCAAAAACGGCTTTAACGATTTTTATAAAATTCGTCATATTTAATGAAAATTAGGTGTTCTTTAATATCAGGTAAGCTTTATCATTATTAAAATGTTCTGAGGAGGCTTAAATGGGGAAGGGGCCTTTTTTGTTTTCCAATAAAGTATCGTTGTTTTTGTTTATATGGAGAAATCGACTGTCTCTCGTTACGCCTAAAAATAAGAAATGGCTAAACATGAGATATGATAAAAATAAAGAAAACATATAGAGGAGAAAAAAAGAAAATCATTCAGTCAACTCATAAAACTCGTTGCAGCCACGCATGTGGAGTACCCCTTTGATGACATACTATTGTTCATAATTAAAACCGTTCTGTACATTTAAGAAGTGGCAAATAACAAAATCGTTGGTAAGTGAAAGTTGTGTGTTGCGAGCACGCACCAGATTTTTTTATTATCAGAAGTGACAAATCACTTCCTGCTTTTTAGTAACATTGACTAACCCCTTTTTATTAACAAAAAGTTTGAAGATGGGTAAGAATAATTTTTAGCCAAAATATTATGATGTTTTGAAACTGAATTTGGTCGCAACAGAACTTAAAAAAAAAATAAATGAACGGTGCTGACATCATACTGAACGAAGGACCATATTTTTTAAGGAAACGCCGGAAAGATCGAAATAGCCGTGAGCGTTGTCGAGATAAGATTATTTTTAGCTTCAAGGAAAGCAATCATCTGCAGTAGTTATAAGAAATGAATGACTGCTATTAAAATAGATTTTATTTCGTAGTAATAGTAATCCCCCATTATAGTACAGTTTACGAAGGTCATAAGTATTCTGCGAAGTTGTTTCTTCTGACTGACATGAGTAACAAAAGGGTAGATAAAACGTATTATTTATATACACTTACACGAATAAAATATATCTGTTTTTATTCCACTTTATTTACATACAATCTGAAATATTTAGAAATATATTCCAATGGATTGAGGCATATATTCGAATGAATAAATAATGGGATAAAAAAATTTGTAAACTTCGCTACCATTCTTTTTTTTTTTATTATTATTTTTTTTTATTACATCAATTTCATGACAAAAGGAAAGATATTCAGATGACGTATTAATTTACTGGAGGATATATCTGGGGGGGGGGGGGGGGGTATAAATATAGTAATCTAAAGAACAATCAATTTATTATGAATAATTTGATTTACGCATAATTTATGATTACTGTAGTTATTAATCAACTAGGGAATAGATATGTAACAATATTACATATTGCTATTATCACTAGGGATACGACATCGATGTTTTTATGCATACATCCATATAGTGGAGCCGATATTTTCTTAACAACCATTTTTATGTGTCAATGTGATGTTAAAATCGATGCTTTAGTTAAAAATATTTATTTTTTTTATTAATTGAAAAATTGCTTTAATATAAAATAACTGAATTAATAAAAATTAAAAATTAAGCTCTTACCTAGCTTAGTTTTTATACTCACTAACTTTCAGTGTAAAAAGAATAAAAGAAAAGAATGAGTCAAAGAAAAAGAAATTCATCAACAAACCAGAGCGCTCGGCATACCTGAACCTTTCTTGGGTTTTCATTAGCGGGAAAAAGTGACGTAAATACGTGAAAAAAAAATACAAATATATAAAATAAAAATCTTAAGTGTTGCCGATTTTAAATCAAAATCTTCGCTGATATCAAAGGATAAAAGTTTTTATCAAATATTTGTTTTCAAAAAAATTGAACTTCTTACGTTTTCACTAGAACCATTTTTTTATATCGAATATATGATTTTACAAATACAAAGATTTTTTCACATCGATGATTTGGCATGTGGTGCTTTTTAATCTCTATTAAAAAAATATAATATATCTAAAACCATTTGTAATCTTACTAACATCAGATTTTTATTGATATAATTTTTACTAATATATTTTTTTTTATATCCATAATTAAGAAATTAGTTCAAAATTGATACTTTTAATAAGTAACGAAAGAAAATTAGTGATCTAAATTTTCGAACTCATTTTACTTTAATTGAAGGTTAGATCTTTGTCAAAGCTAGTCGATGAATGGACAAGTTTTAGAAGAAGAAGAATGTTGATAGTTCATTTAATAAAATGGATTAGTTCAATTTACAAGAGGGAGAACATACTGTAATCGGATTATTTTTCAATATATCTAAAGTGAATCAATAACCCATCGGATGACGGTGCAGCTAAAAATCATGAAATATGCATTTCCATTATGGGCCGGTTATCGATCTCCGCCGCCTAAGTTTCGGACATATGCAGCGCGTGGAATGCTTTGTCCCGATGCTACATCTGCAGCCGAGTGATTCACCGCTTCCCGGCCTTCGGGATGATCCTCTCCCGATCGGCTATCCCAAGGTCGCAGGTGCCGATGACTTCATGGTCCAAGAGACGAGGAAGGCACGCTTACAGGAAGGCCTCTATCTCACAGCTCATCGGAGGGGCATTTACGGAGCCATTCCAGGTGTATCTCCTCTTCGTGATTTAGCCGCCGTGTACAATTAAGTGCCCTCTGACTCAGCCCGAATACTAATGAAAGCTGTAGTTTCCCCAGTCGATGGCGTAGCCTATTCTGAAGTCATTGTGTTCAGTTCAACTTCGGTTTCGTATGTTTCTGATGTCATAGAGGCAACAGAGGTACGACCTTTTTTTTTTTTTTTTTTATTCAAGGTCACTTTATGCTGCTTTGGCTTGCAGGCGACGATGCTACAGCGAGAGTCGTACAGTTTGCCTGTTCAGGTATAATTATGACAGGGATCAGTTTGGAATTGGATCAGAAGTTGATTGAAAAGGAATTGGATGTGAGACCTCTCGTAAATTAAGAAGATGTGCTGCCAGGTACTGTCTTTCCTCATGCCTGAACATTCCAGAAGTGACAGTATATTTTTTAATTTTAACATTGCTGCAACAGGCACAAATTGAAAACCATTATTTTTTTTTTCCATATTTAGATTAGGGTTCTAAACAAAGCTGAAAAGCTGTCTCCAAAACTTCTTTTTATTATTGACTTTTAATCGGTCAAAGTCATTACTTAAATATTAGTTGACGTTTCGCTTATTTATAAAAGCTTTTTCAAAATGTAAATAAGAAAAACAAGAAAGAAATTACAATTATGTCATTCCTACACAGATTAAATTAAAAAAAAAAAAGTATAAATAATTATGAAAAATATAGATAACATTAATCTTACCTAAAAATGACAAGTCATCAACAACAATCATAAAAATATTAAAAGACTTTATTCATTTATATAAAAGAAATTATTGAAGCTGTACATAATGTTAAGGAACCTACCCTGAAATTTTAAGATGCTAATACCTAGTACTTTAGCGCTGATGACCGGCAGGTTTTTAGCCTTCATATGAACCTCGTACTTAAGATTATAACATATTAATTTATAATATTATAATAAGGACCAGCATCTTAATATTTCAGGATAGGTTTATAACAACATGATGTACAGCTTCAATAATTTCTTTAATATAAATGACCACTCTTTTAATAATTTTAATAGATGTTTAATAGTCTTTTAATATTTTTATGGTTGTTGTTGATGACCTTTCATTGTTAGGTAAGATTAATGTTATCTATATTTTTCATAATTATTTATGCTAATTTGTTTTTATTTTAAAATTTAATCTGTATAGGAATGACAATTTGTAATCTCTTTCTTGTTTTTCCTTTTTATAGTTTTGAAAATGTTTTAATACAATAATCTTTAAGTAATTGGCTGAATAAAAATCAATAAAAGGATGTTTTGGAGATAGCTTTTCATATTTATTTAGAACATTAATCATTCTATAGTGGTTTATAGACTCTTCACTTTTTTGAAGATTAAAATTCAATATCAATATTTAGAGTATTTTATTATAAGATGGAACCGGTTAATCACATTACTTGAATTTTTTTTTTTTTTTTTTAGTACACTCTTGACTGTTAAGAAACTAATAAACATCAATGAAAAAAAAAAAAACAAGTACTAAACCCTTTTCTTTTTTTATTTATCTTTCATTCGTAACTGCTAAGAAAAACATATTAAAATATGATAGTAATAATTCTAATGAGAAGAAATTAAAAAAAGCAACTACTTTTTTTTACGAATTAATGAGCCCTATTATTCTAATCAAAACGATTTATTGAGACAGCTTGATAGGTAATTAAAGCATTTCTCGATCTAAGTATTTTTCTATGAATGAAAGTAAAGATATACCTATTTTAATAATTTAAAAATGATTTTATTTTCTATTTTAAAAGCTCTACCCATTTTAATAATTTAAAAATGATTCCCTTTTCTATTTTATAATTTAAAGAAATGATGCTTAGAGGGGCGATTCGAAAATTAGGCTATCTACGATAGTAATATACATAAAACTGGCCTTATTATTTTCAAAATTTCAATTAGAGATAGCTGAATAAGATTTCTATAATAAGACGAATTTTCGTCAATATTTATTCAGCTCTGGTTTTTTGTTCAGTTGCTTAATTAATAAGATAAAATTATTTCAGCCCGGCACAATTTCATTATTAATAAAATTATAAAATCGAACAAGTGGTGTCATTTGAAATTGAGTGACAATAGATAGAAATTAAACTTATTTAAATTGAATATTTTTATATACTTTTCTTCCTTTATAAGTTTAAAATCATAGGTAAGAACTTGGAAAAACCTAGGTGCTTGTATGGATAAAACCCAGTACGTTTTTCAGCCTTGCCTGATAATACTACTTGAGCAGGTACCGGTTTCTTCCAAGATAGCACACGCTATAAATTATGATTAAGGGGAGCTTTGCATAAATTTAACATAAGCAGCGCTGTCGGCTTATAAGCCCTACGATGTGAATGAACTTAATGTGAATTCCTTAGACATGTTAAATCAAATTGTCCTTTAAAAGGACATTAGCTGTACAAACTAAGCACGTTTAATATTTTTTTCCTTAAATTAAAATAATATTTCATTGGACACCTCCTGCAGGATGCTAGATCGTTTTAGAGATTCATCATACCCAGTGCCTACTACTTTTTTTTTAACTTATCAAAAAGCAATGAATCAATGCCCTTTTCCTTCATTTCGTAAATATATTTTTTGAATTAATGCTACATACATATGAGTCAAGAGACCGGTCATGAGTACGCGTCAGTGATACCCAACACACAAGAGCCTCAGTGACGTAATTAGGCTAGAGGTCCCACACTACTTGACGTTGGACATCTGCTGTATATCAAGACAATCTTAATGTAAGCTGCATTGAAGCCGTTCTTTTTTTAGTTGATTCCTAGCTAACAGTAAACCAATAAACATCAATAACAAAAACCAAGACTGATTTCTTTTTTTATATATGTTTTAATATTAAGTGCTAATATGTAAATACATATTGTAAGAAATAAATGCATGTTAAAAAACTGCGTATTGAGACTCTACTTACATCATATAGGTTTAATAAAAATCTAGCAAGCTATCTCTATCTTTATTATTTATATTAATATAAATATATTTAAATTTTATAAAAAGTTACAAAATTCTAAATTAATATTAACTTTTGAAAAAAAATTCTCAGAAGCCTGAAAAATAAAATTATGTTTGTACTTGTAGTGTTAAGTTTGTCAAGTCCAAAATCTCAGTTTGGGAAAGACGTGGTTCAAAACGGGCTTCCGTATAATCAGTTTTTAAATATCTTATAAATCACTTAACAATGATCTGTTGGCAATGATCTGAATCTTTAAATTTATTTACCAAGGTGTCCTCTAAAAAAAATGTTAAAAGTCGGCAAAGGTTCCTATGTGTAAAACAATAAAGATTTTTTATTTTTTTTGGTCTTAAAGCACCTTACTCAGCGACCGAAGATATATTTTCGACAGGTTATTTTGCCGTAATATAAGCGAACTCGCACCACTTCCTCCACAAAATAGGGACCACACCACACTAAACGGCGCCAGATTTCAGGTACTCATTAGGCCTTCAGAGTGGTTCTAGTTAATTCTTGGTCAAGGTTTGTCAAATGTTTGCCCTGATTCTTTTTCTTTTTTTATTTTTTTTTTAATTTAACAGATATTAAGGTTAAGGATCAGACTAAAAGAAAAGCCAAAGTGTTGATATGATACGATAATGCTTTATTTGATATGAAACTGATTAATAGTATTAAATATCAGTTAACAGCCACAGGGCCACCTCAGAGAGAAAGCACTTAGGCCTGTATTAAACAAGACTGATGAAGTGGTCGATTGGTGTAAGAGTCATGCTCAACTATTAATAACAATTAGTGCAGGTGCTGTAACCATCAATCACAGCGCCCTCCGAGGGTCTTTAATCACATCTCTAATGGCGTAATACATCGAGGATAACATAAGTCTTAGGGCGGTACCTTGAAAAACACCCCGTCAATGTCGTCACATCGGAATATTTTTCCATAAATAAACGAACGAAGAAGTATTTGCTGATTATACTACAGGATTATTGTAGTTATTCTGAAACCAACCACATCAGCAAACACCAGGGAAATTTAAAAGTAGAAGAAAAAAAAGAAGAATTAAAATTGTGTACTTTTCTTTTTCTAAATAAAAAAATGAATACTAATAATTTTTTTAAAACTTATTTAATAGGCTCATATGAAAAATAAAGTACAAACTTTGAGTCTTTCAGTATTAATTTTGTTATGCATCCCTCTGTAAATATTTGTCAAAAAATCATAATATATAGTTCCTTATTGAATTCTACGATTTAAACTTGAGTTTCACAATTTTATTCTTGACATTAATAATATCTTTTTTAAATCTAATCTCAAAATCAAAAGTATGCTAATTTCAAAAAATAATATTTCTGCTTAGAAAATGTAAGATTTGATATGAGTAAAACCTAATTTTATTTTTGGACGAGTCATTCTTTCTTTAAGTTTGGTAGATGCCTCATACTTCATCGAAAACGCCTATCTAACTCAAGTTGAGTGTTTTTTGTTGGATATGAGAATGATGGGAAATATAATCATTGATAATGAATCAGAATGACTTTTCGTATAGTTATGAAGTAAAGGAAATTGAAAACGATCAAATGAACATTCGAATGTTCGATTCGCAAGAAAATTACTCGCTAGGCAATGCACAATCGTCAAGCAATGGATTATTTTCGAATATGGGATCATTCTGCGATGTTGCTTTGTCCTCGGTTGTTTTGCTTTGAGAGCCTTAAAATTAAATCATGTCGGCCATTCCACGTCAAATCATCCAGCCAAAGTTCAAAAATTACCCTCCCCCCTCAGATTTTGATAAAAATTTATAGGTATTAAGTGCATACAGATATAAGAAAAATGCCAAATTTTAGCCAATTCCAACAAGTAGTTTCAGAATTATGGTCAATTGAACTTTTGAGATATTTGAAGTTCCGATTACGACTTGAGCTCAAAACCAACTTGTAGGTGTTAAGACTTTCCTCTGTAGAATGTGCATTAATTGAACTGGAGCTTTAAACATTTATTCATTAATTCTGCATTTCATACAGAATCAGACGATACGATAAATATTAGAGAGATCATTTTCCATCATTAAGGGGAGGTAAAATTTTGAACTTTGGCTGGATGATTTGACGTGGAATGGCCCATATTTATTATGAATCAATATGAAAATTGTATTTAATATTAAATACAAATTTATGCACTGGGTTTCAAAAAATCTAGAATAAAAAATTGAAGTGTGAACCAAACATAGCCGACTCTTACTCTCATACCATAGAAGGTTTTATCCAAAGGAAGCAGTCGCCAGGTCCCGGGGGATTCTTATCTGCCAGCCCAGTTAGAAAGAGCTTTTAGTGTGAAGTCGGCGCTCCAGTCGTGTCGCATCCCCTACCCTTACTAAACAGTTTTTTTTCATCTTTTACATTGGATTAGAGGATTTCATAGATAGGATCTGAGTGGGTGTGCACCCGATGACTAATAGTTTTGGGGAGTACCATCACTTTGTCTTGGGTTTTTGCTCTCTCGAATCATCGCTTTTATCTAGCAGAGCAGAAATCCGACTGGAACCCTCATTTCATACCTGAGTCCAGAAAATGTTATTATTTTCTTTTATTTTAGTTTAATAAAAGAAGAAATGTTTGGGATGGAATCGTTGGGGTAGTTTAGCAGTAGAAATTGTAGCAATGTATGGTAGCTTTAATTGCTTTGTTGTCATCGATTAACGATACCAATATTCAAAAACCAGTAATACCACACGTGATAGGTTAGGGAAAGAGGGTAGTTGTTACTTAGGTATTACGGCTTCTAATATGAGAACATATCTGACTGATATCATTCCCAACCTCTAAGTCTTTATCTCGGCTGAATTAATACCAGGTTCGAAAAACGGCTGGTGTAAGCAAACATAATATACCTGCCGGATTCGAAGTTTGGGCCAGGAGAGTAGTATCACATTGCCTTCATCACTAAGCTACCCGGCTTCTTTTATTATCCCGAATATTATAGTATTGGAAGTACAAGCAATTGTAGATAGTACTACAAGAATTTTAGTGATACTGTAGCTCTTCTGTGAGCAAAACAATATTTATTCAAAGAAAAATAACAATTGTTAATGCTACACGTATTATAACAACACAGATATGAGAACAGCTCACAAAAATTATTACTTTGTAACACACAAACAATCGTAAGGCTTGAGCTTCACCAATCTTGTCTTCACAACCAAGACAAAGACTGAGACTAACTGTCCAATCACTCATTCTTTATATATATATTATTATAGTCGTAAGGAGAACATTCCAGAACCTTCTCAGCCTGCGTCGATGGTACTCGAACTTGCTATGACAGTTTGCTCCAACAATCTAATTCGTTCCGACGATAAGTATAAGACCATTCCAAATCATATGATTTTGTTTAACGTTACAATACGATCACAATTTAATTCGTATATAATGGTTTTGTAAAATGTGATTCTTAAGATATAAGAATGAATATTCGTGATTGATTTTATATACACATTATCATATGGCATGAGAGGCAAAGCATCAGCCTCGGAGTGAAATTGCTGAAGATGATTCCTGGGCCAGGCCCGTAAGGTTCGCGAGCGGACACCCCAGGACACCGGAAAAGCGAGAGTGACGCCTTGTGTGGAACGGTCTGGGTGTACCGTAAAGCGTGCATATCTGTCCTTTTGTCGTGAGCCCAGCGCTCGGCCGACAAAGAGCGGCATCACAATCGATTAGTAGCCATAACTCGACTCGCTTCACCATGTTCCCTTCCCCATCAACACGAATCGCGGATCTTCGCGCTCTTGGGTGAATCCACATTGTAATGGCTGAGGGCTCAAAAGTGAGTGGTTAGCGCAGCGGTGCCTCATGAGCGGTTCTATACTTGAAATTAATCAAACATTTTTCTAAAAAATAACTAAGAGGAAATACTCAAGCCCATATGGACATATTCCTCATACATATTCGCCATAGCTAAAAAGACTCACTTGCAAAAACTTCAAACGTTTCAATCAAAATTGTTACGACTCATTACAAAAGCACCTTGATACGTGACTAACTACACTTTACATACTGACCCCCATCTACCGACAGTCGACCAACACATAACGATACTTTACAAACGATTTTCTAGTAATTTGTACCGACATCCAAAGAGTTTAATCAGTAATATTGCTGACATATGCATGGATACGAGAAGACTAAAAAGGCGCTGGATGAGAGATCTGCTCTCTTAGACAGCCATGGGAAATTGAATCAAGCCAGGAATGGGGTGCTGTTGGGTGCTTTTCCTCCTCATGCCTGTCATGTCATTATTTCATATTACCGCCATCTCATTCGCTGATTTAACTTTGCTGACAGGTGCGAATTAATAATTAAAGTAAAAAAAAAAAAAAAAAAAAAAGATTTAGACATTTAATTCAAATGTGTGAAAATTGGTAGAACTGTTCATTTTCAAGTAATCTCATTTCTTATTTCTGTGCGAAAAGTAAATGAAAAACATTAGTATTATGGAATTTTATATCATTAGGGATCTAAAAATGCATAATCTGACTTGATATCCCAGGAACGTTAAAAAAAAAAAAAAAAAAAATCTGTTGTAGGTATGTGAAAAGTGTTTAACATAAAAATATTGATAAATAAATAAAATATTTTTTGATTAATTTTTTCATATTGCTTGTTATGTACACCTTACATGACTAATTGACTTCATGCGAGGATGCTACGAGAATATGTTAACACGATACATAATATTGAAAAAAAAAAAAAAATTATGCACTTTGGCCGCCATAATGTTTGGTCGGTACAATGTTTTTTTGTCCTAGAAAATATCAAAACTAAAAGTTTATCAAGCGGTTCTGTTGCTTGGAAGAATAACGGATGCTGTCTAAATTAGGAATGACGAAGTCAGAACGACGTTTTTTGATTCCAAACCTGTAAATCTTGACAAATATAGTAAAAAAAAAAGAAAAAAAAAATCAATGCCAAGAACTACTTAATTTATTTCTGCCTTTGGTTACGGAAGTAAAATAATCCAGGACATTCCTAATTAGTGGGTAATACATATGTTAATAAGTTCCTAACTATCAATACAAATAATCATTTATATTAATGATCCCAAAACTTATTATTCAACGTTTAAAACTAATTGAGAATTTAAAATATAAAATCATAACTGTATTAATTAATTAAGATATCAGTGGAGTAGTTTTTAATGATTTTTTTTTATTCTAAATAATTACAAAATTAATTTAGTAGTTTTAAAAATATATTTTAACAACACGCCAAGGACACAGATAATCATCCTCTATTTACAAACTTACATAATCCATTCATTAGAATGGTATTCGTTTTAGAAAACTAAATTGGGTAATTAAATCATGACAAATCATAACATCTAATGTTCACATTTTATCGAGAAGCATGTCCACCATTTTAATCGGTAACAACTAAATTCCTCAGAATGACAAGTACGATACCTTGTTCTAGCTTTAGATCAGACGCAGATTTGGGGCCCATGGGTCTGAATGACAAAGAAAGACTCATCTAGGTACATAATCATTACTAAATGTACTAAAGCACAATGCTTGTTTATGGGTCATCAAAATAGATGCACTTAATAAGATTAAAATATTTTCTGTTTTAAATCTTTAAAACAGGCGATAGCCATTACGTGAATATCAAAATTCGACATACATTTTGGAGCTAATGATAAGGAGTTGAATGAAAAACCCTTTTCTCCTCAAATAAGGGGCTAAATTAATACCGGAAAAATGATTTTGCTAGGCTATAATATTATCTATAGTTGGTCCCATATTTTCTCTGTTGCATAGAATGGATAAATCAAATTTAGTTATCACAGCGATAGCTTCGAGCATATAAAAGTCATATATGTATAAAAAACAATTACTAGAAAATATTATAATTAAGATGAGAGAATGCGTGTTGTAAATAGGAAATACTGGAATAATCAAACGAGTTACTTAATTAGGATATTTTCATGGTTTATATAAATAAAATATTTGGTTAGTTATATTTTTTTAAATATTTTAAGCTACTACGGTTAGCATCCGGGTTGCGATTTTTATTTCGTGAGAGAACCGAGTATATAATAAATCTCTAAACCTCGCTTCGGATATAATAGCTTCCCCGTTTGTAGTAGAACCCATCCTTCTTGCCTTACTTGGAACAACAAAATAACCAATTATAGAAACAAATGATGAATTCCATTCTTCATTAAAACTTCCATTCTAAAACTTATTGAGGTTAAATCTATGATTTTAACAATAAAAATAAGATAAGATATCGATCAAATAATATAAATTTATATTCATTTTCATAAATTATGAATAACTAAAACAATATCTCGAACGTACAATTATTTGGTGGGTACAGAATAAAAAATATAATGAATTTCAGTAATAAAAACTTAAAAACTAATGATTTAAACATGAAATGAGGTAAATTGTTTCCCTTGTTTGACTATGTTGACTATTTCAAGTAAATGGTTATGATTGATCAACAAAATATTGAAAAATATAGTATATTATTAATTTAACTAAAGTGAACTTTGTCTGAACTTGAGGTGTTGCGGTTACTTCTACCCTTATTTAACAGTTATTATCTAATTAATAGTTTTACTTCTTAAAAGACATACCTAAATGATATCTAATTTTGAAAAAATGAACCGAAACTTTGATACTAAAGAAAGAAAAAATTTTCATATAAATTATTATTTTTAATATAAATATTTTTTTTTATTAAAATATCTGTTCTACAGATTTTTATTTTTTAATATAAAAGTTAGTTTCGTGTCTTTAAATAATTTAATATAAACGATATATACCAACAATCAGGTACTTTAGAGTTTATCAATTAATTAATTAACCCCCCTCTACTTTGAATTTGAAACTATAAAACGATCTCAGATAAAAGCTCGGGTGAAAAGTATTAGCAAAATACATAATTTGAATGTACAGTAAAAAAAAAAAAACGGAAGTCGAAATTTTTCACGATCGCAATACTTCCACTTACTATATATTTCATATATAGGTAAGTGAAAGTAAAAAAAAAAAAAAAATAAGCTGCATCAGCTAAAAACACTTTTTGCTTCATTAATTTCGATTAATATATCATACATATTATTGTATTAATTTATACTTCGCTGGTTACATTTAAAGATTTTTTCAGATTTTTCAACCAATAACTTCATCGGATAGAGTTGAAATCGAAATCGAATTTTCATTATAAACGGTTCACTGATAAGGGGAGAGGATTCGATAAATGAGAGGTGATATATAACAGAATTTTTATCGAATTTATTTTTGTCAAAGATTAAATTTTGTTGTCAAACCGATCAATTAACATAAGTAATATTATGATTTTTTTTTTTTTACAAGTGTATTAACTATCACTGCCAGACTATAAACTGTCACAACAAATGGATGAACTTCTGGGAAACGATTCGTGTACAATATCAAAATTATTTGAATTCTTAAAAGCCACAAAATTGATTCATTCTACTTATAAACAATGTAACAATAACATTAATATCTTCTTAAAAAAAAAAAGAAAAATTCAAACCGAAAGTCTTGCAAAAATTATTTATTTAATTTTGCTTATTTCCTCCCAAAATCCTTTCCTCCTCCCTAACTCCTTCCTAATTCCTTCTCACCCAATCTCCACAAACCTTCCTTACCTGCCCACCCATCTCTAACAGAAGTAGCCAACTAAAATTCATACTCCAAAAAAATGCGCACCTATATTTATTATTTCAATTAACTCCTTTCCTGATTTCAATAATCAAAAAATAATCTAAATTACCAAAAAAATCCCTCCAAAATCGGACGATAATGACCTAAATGGTCGACTTGTCCTTAAACAAATAAATTTAAAAAACTATCACTATGTGTAACAATTTCTAAATTCATCGGTATTAAGAAAATTAAAAAAAATATGTACATACGAAATTTATAAATTGGATAAAAAGTTTAAAAAAATATATTTACAAGCTTTCTTGAGTCATAGTGATGTATCGCATATAGGCTATCCACTTGCGTCAACGTAGTCCTCGAGATTCAGGGACCGTGCACAGAGCTCATCGGAAAGCCGACTAATCCGCCGAAGTAGAGGGGCTAGATAGGACTCCTTCTTCCGGGGGTGGGGGCTCGCTAGGTGTGATGTACCTGGGTGACTCATCTAGCTGACCACGGATCCGCAAGTACGGACGTGTTTTTTGTGCCCCCTCCGCATTACTGCAGATGACACCTCGAGACAGTTATGACTGGAGGAGGATGAGGTTAGGGTGAGCTTTAGGTCCTTCCTCCTAGGGCGGTCTTTGATCCCGCCGATCGTCTCCGTGTACTGTGCGCTCTTCCACTAATACGAACTAATTACTGCAGGTGGATGTTCAGGAAAACTATTAAAAATATTATTTTGATCTAAAAAACAACCAGAAAACGTTAAAGTTGTCTGTAAATTAACCCTTTGCATTCGGCACCGTTTCGGACGTTACCTACCGGCAACTCGACGCAACATCTTCGCGAAAACGTATACCCTGTAAACGTAATATTATACAGTAAAATTTTAGAACCAAGTAAGGAATTGTAATGAAATTTAGGTTATGTATTTGTAAAGCTTCAAGAACACAGAGTTACAAAAAAAGTTAATTTTTTTAAATTTTGTATATATCTCATAATATTATATTAATTTGATTGATATGGGACTCTTTTAGTTGAAGTTTTCTCAGGTTTCCAATCAGAAAAGCTCTTAAAATGTGAAAATCTACTCAATAACTTTCCGGTTAAAGTAGAAGCACATGGGAAATTAAATCAAAGTAAAGGGATTATTTGGTGCCACGAACTAAATTATTGTACAATTGAGGAAATAAAAGATAAATTGAAACCAAAAAATATAGCCGATGTTAAAAGATAAACGTACTATAAAAATAATGAAAAACACCGCGAGCCGCGACCGTCATTTATCACCAAAAGCGAAATATCCTATAAATAGTTTTTACGGTTTGTTCATGTCCTTATATGTTAAGAATTGAAAATTATTTGCATTGTAGCGGAGCCCTCGAGTGCAAAGGGTTAATCAATAATTTGTTTCGTTTTTGCATAGTCATTGTTTTGTTTTATAAAATAATTCAATTCGTGGTATTGTATTTTTACTTTTGGATGTACTTTCTCACTGCCTTTTTTAGATGCAGTTGTACAAGGGACTAGTATATATTTTTCGTTGTTTCCTATGAAAATCAATAAAGAGAGCCTAAAATTAGCATATGTGGATCTTCTTAGACTCTCTGCTACCTACCCATCTGCTGCGTATGATTTTTGCAACCAATTTTTGTTGTAACTTACATCTTTTACAGCCTTTCATTTATTGTTCTTGATACTAGAGGTTTTAATAAAAAAAAATCATTCTGATTTGGAATTTTTTTCCGAACAGGATACAGTAAAATAATGTGCATATTACTTTAGCAAACCCCGTATCATCCTTTCGACTTCCACTCGTTACGCTCGCTCAAAAAAGTATAAACGAATCCCCAATGGGTCTTTTTCAGTGGAGCTTGAGACCACTCTAAACGGCTCAAATTTTTCGCAAACGACTCTAACTTCTATTTCCTTAATAAAAACGCGTCAATTAAATAATATTGTATTTTCTAATCAAAATGTCATTATATTGCGATTTCTGTCTGTACTAACAGCAGTCTAGTTCTTATCCGGTTGTTTTATTTCTTGCTGTTAACAACATGGCTGGTACAGTCGGGGTATACGAAGATCCACATAAACCCAAGATTTCTGCTGATTCCTTTATAAAACCAAGTAAAAGACAGATTTATAAGTGGGCATAGCTGAGAAAGCTATGAAAATCCCCTCCCCCAAAAAAAACATCTATTATCGCGACCTAACTGAATCACATCCAGAATTGGTATGTTAACAACATACCAACGATAACAATCATATGAAGAGGAAACGGTTGGGGGTGCGGTCAAAAGAAATAGCACTAATATGTTAGAATTACATATTTTATTTTTGCTAACGTTTTGACCCAAATTTTAGGTTATCGTCAGGGCTCTTGGACTAGAGGTGGCAAAAAACACATGATCTAATGCCTTATTTTTTATATAAACCTATAACACAATACGATAAAAAAAAAGTCACATTTTGAAACTTCGTTATCTTACATGTTTCTAAACTCATATTAGTTACCATTCTGTTTCAGCGGAAAAGAAACGTCGAAAATATGAAATCGTTTTAATTAGAGGAAAATAACATGGAAGTCAAGTTGCGAACCTTTGATTAATCATTTGGTATTCCTACTAGATCAGAATAAAAATAAAAATTATATTTTCTAAAATTAACAGCAATAAGATTTTTTTTTTAATGTCGATGTTTTAACTGGTATTAAAAAAATGAATAAATCAAACAATGTTCCTAAATCATAAAAGGAACCATGGCAATAATTGCCATTTTATGATGGCACCACACCATTAACACCATAAACGAAAACAAAGATAATTATAATCTCTGTTTTTGTTGTAACGGCTTTAATGAAAGAGAAAAAAAATTATAACAATCATTATACAATAGTTAAAGTATATTTTCAATGCTAATTTAAATATGAAAACTATATTTTCTTCACTCTGAAATATTTTCTATCATCTCTACTTTTTGAATATTTTTCTACAATATAAAAAGCTTAGGTATATTCCATTACCTAATTCCAATACAATCCATCAAAACTTCAGTATTCCTAGTACATCGTAACACAGAAAACCTCAAGGCTCGTCTATATCAAGACCCGTTTTAGGGTTTAGTTTAATCACAGTTTTTGCTTGGATTGCGATACCTGGCAGCCTGAAGAAATGGGAGACGGCGGAGTTATCCTGAATTCCCTGGGACGGGATTCCCCGGGCTGCTTGGTAATCAGAGTGGTCAAGGGTGGGCCAGAGTTTTTGCTCCTCCGACCCCGGGTCCTCAGTAATGAACTTCCTCTTCTTAATGGAAGAGTTGGTCCTTACAGATTGTTTACTAGGAGTGGTCGGTCCCCTTCCGTCCGACATCGGAAATGTAATACAAAATATACGGTGGGTTCGTGCCGGAAATAGGAATTTTGCCGCCTGTTTTTAACCTTTTATCGCCTCCTCTATGTGAAATACATTTTATAAGAATAGCTTAAGAATATTATACAGAAATAAGTACATACCATATCATAGCTCGTTTTATAGGCTTGATTCTGATAAACATTCAAAAATATGAAAGAACTAGTTTATAATATTAACTAAACCATATACTTATAGTTCAATTTTAGAGGGATTTTCTAAATTTGAAAAGAGATGTATTACGAGATATACAAACTATCACGCTTAAGCGTAATAAGTTAGTTGCAGAAACTTTTCATTCATATTCCCCCATAGGCAGTACAAAGAGGAAAAATCCGCACCTACAGTCTATGTAAAAAATATATTAGTTTAATTGTAATATCCTGCACATAACTAAATATTTCCATGCCTTTTTTTTAATTATAAAATTCATGTATTTTTTTCATCTCATCTTTTTTTTTTCACTGCATACTTTTATTTGCACCTGTCGCAAATAATAAGCGACAATCAGCAAATGTGATGAAAATTGCTGTATGTTGGCATTTTAAGGCATGAGGGAGGATAGAGCCCAGCCAGCAGCACATCATCCCGGTCTTGTAATAAAAAAAAGTATTTTATTTACATTTTACAAAATAACAAAAAAAAATCATATAATATTTTACACAATTCATGGACATTGTCCGTCTGCAGTAGATTAGACATTAAACGAAAATGACAGAGAAACCATGTAAGTTCATAACTTGTTTTAAGCAGTTATGTGTACGTTCTTACTTTATGTCTAGTTCTTAATATTGATGATTTGGAAAAAGTTAGTAAAGTATTTTCATTCGTTTATTCAAGAGCCTTTCTTGTCATTTTGAAGTGACAAGAGCTAAAAGTGCTCATTGAATCGAATATTAGACTAAGGTAGCGTACTGAGTCCGTTTGAGTACCAGTAAACACGGGTAACTTGAGCACAAATTTAAACGACAATTAAACATAAATTTAACGAGATAGTTCAATACTACTACCAGCATAGTAGTATGTCGTTAAACTTATGTCAAAATACCCAGAGAACCGAACTTCATTTTTTGTTTTTTGAGCTAACCCGTGTTTACAGTAATGTGATTGTATCAGATATAGGCTTTAAGACACGTGTCTCTTCGAAGTTTAAAGATTGTGAAACTGATGTGATTTGTGATAAACTAATGTCATTTCCCTGAATGATTTCCATTTTCTCAAATATAATAAGTATTTTTTTAAATTGAATGAAGCCAGTTCAGGGTGTAAGATTTGTAGTTAAAATTGCTGCATTGCCTGGGAATGTAGCGATTTCAGAGTTAGGAGGTACCCATGTGTGTACATAATGAATAGTAGGGAGCCAGCATTGATCCTTGCGGTTCTTCTGTAAGTCGCCGGATTGAAATCTATTGAAGGAAAATGACAAGAGAAAGTATGAGATAATATGAATCAAGTGATACGGTTTTGGGTTTGAAGAGAAGCATCTTCATATTAATTATTTTCATTGGAGAATTAAAAATTATATTTTATTTGAAGAGAAAAGATTGGTCAAAGCCGGGATTCGAATCCGGGTCTCCGCGTCGCTGTTGCAGCGCTGTAGCCAACTGAGCTTTAAACTCCATTAAAATTCTAAATTTCCCTTTAAAAATTCTAAAGCCTGCCGGGCTATGAACTCATGACATTGAGTTAGTAGTTGGCTATGCTACACCACTACACCAGAGGTTGCCACACATGTACACAATAATAAACTATTACTTCCCTCCAAGTAATACTGATTTGCGTTACATAAGTATAAAATAAGTAAATTTTATTCTTAAAAGTAATGTTTTAAAAAATGGAAGATACGAACTGAAATGCAATGAGTAAAAATTAATTTTATTAACAACAAACAGTCCGATATCCCTCTCTGCTCTTCCCATTGAGAAAAGAGTTAAATCTCTTATCTCCAGAAAACGAAACAATTTTACTTTCTTTCTTTTTTTTTCACTTTCCTTATAAAACCAAAGGAATGTGAGGACTGGCGTGAGTCATCAGTGAATCACAAGACATTCTGATATATTAGATTAGAATAAATTAATAAAATCTTCAATTTTGAAAGAAACCTGAAAAATCTTTTAACCTCTAATATTAAGAAGTTTAATCTAACCCAACCCCTTCAAAAATAATAATATTGATAAAATAAACGAATGAATTGATGAGATAACGAAATGTTGCTTTTTATACAATTCATAATCAGTCTGATTAATAATAATTATGAATCCAAATAATTGATAAGAATTAATCAATAGAGTTTAAATTTAATACTAATGATTATCAAAACATATAATTTTCACGTTCTATCTTTTTTACAAAAACAGAATTTTATTCCTGTCACAGAATAGAAATTATTTTTGATGTATTACAGATTTATATTACAACAGTTTCATCTGACATCTTGTAGCAAATCTTGATGAATTAAAAAAGAATTGTTCCAAAAAATACTTAGTAATTTAATTAAAAATTTGGTAATTTTCTAAACTATTGAGACTTTAGAATAAAGTGAAAATTATTTTTTCTGTATTTTTAAGTATCGCATTTCCTAACTCAGTGTCTTAGAATACATTATAAAGGAAGCTTTTTTTTTTTAAGGCAATTTTACTTATAACTTAAATCAAGATAATTGGGGCTGGTGACCAGTCCATGGAAGCGGAGTTTTTTTATTCTGGAAGCCGATAAATCCTTTTAAGTCCTAAACGGGCAATGAAATAGGTGAAGGATCGTTTGAGAAAAGTTTCGATAAATTACTAATAAAACAAAATTGTATAAATTATATAAATACTGAGGTAAATAATAAATATATTATACGTGATATAATAATAATAATACTAAGACAGGTTGGTAGATATAAGCGGGCCGATATAAAAAACATTGATGCTATCTGAAGGACACATGTGGCCTGGTCCACACATACCGTTATCCAGAACCCGCCTACAAATCCCGGTAGCACTTGGCAATTTATATCTGACCTACTTTTTTTTTTTAATCTATTTACGTAAAAAAAAGACCATTCTATGGTAAACTAATTTGCCTGAAACATTGAAATCTTAATAATTCTTTTTTGTCATCTGATAGAGAAAAACTAATATGATATCTCCAGTATAATGTATTTTTGTAGCTAATAGGTTACAAATTACCAATATGGTTTATATTCTTTATAAATAAAAGATTGGCAAACCATTAAAACTAATATTTAATAGACCAGACAAATACAGTGAACTATATTTACCTGATTATTTTTCGCCTGTTGTAGTGTTTTAGGTTTTTTTCGAATGCCTAAAACAAAAAAATAAATAAATAAATCAAAATAATTATATAAAGATCAACTACAAAAATCATTTATGTTGGTATACATAAGTACTTATTTATGTACTATACGTAATTTTCCTAATGGCCAGAAGAAATATTTTGTTTTCTTACACAAATATTTTTCTTCCTCGACCTTTTACAGAATAAGCAACTTTTTCTCTTTTTTTTCTTAAATATAAAAACATTATTTGAATAATACTAAATTCTATTTTATTTATAGAAAATGGTTCCTTTGGTGAGTGAGCACATTCAAACAACAACTAAAAAATTCTATAACAATAACGAATGATTTTATTTTTATTAAATACAAAGTCTTCTTCACATTGGAGGTCTCGAAAAAAGTAGCCACCTGGAAAGACCTCTCTATCTGACCATGGGGGTTTTAAAGTAAAGAAAATATATCTGTTTCTGCAAAAACAGAGCTGGAATCTGAAATAAAGTTTATGGAGAGCCTTGTCTACTGGGGAACTACAATTTTTTTTTCATGAAAATCAATACGATAATAATAGAAATACAGCTTTGCGTGACTGCTGAATTCGAACATTTTTTTTTTTTTTTTTTTTTGTATTGCTCTTTCCTATCTTCCTATTCCCTATTTAATCCAGTTCGATACGTCGATTCCTATATCTTCACATCATTAATATGAATCAGAAGGTTCCGTCTTGATTGTTTGAATATGCTATTTTAGTGCTGTTCGATAAGCAAAGTAAATATAAGGATAGGACAAATATATGCTTACTAAACTGCGACAAGGGAGTAAAATTAATGGTAAAATGTTTAACGAACGAAAAGCCTTTAAATAATCCGGTCTCCATCCAAACAACCTAATGAATTATTTAGGTTGTTTTGGTATGGAATAACCACAGTCCTACCACGCAAGACCCTGCAAGACCTTCGGTACAACCTTTATTAATTAATCTCAATGGCCGCAGTTATTAGTTAATATTATTAATTTCGTCTTAATAAGTTATTAATAAGTCGCTACAATATTTGTTGAAATAATGTTATAGATTTATTCTCTAATGGACCAAATAATTTACAGCAATGATATGAAAAAAATAGTTAATATTTTTGGGGAACAGTTTACAAGATTTGTAGTTTTAATTGCAAAACCAGTCATTCTTAGATATAAACATTCTATGTACTACTTTATTTTCAAACCAGGTGTTGATCATTACTTTATCCAAACAAAAGCTTTTCGCTTGCATAAATTCAAGTTTTTAATTTTTAGAATAAAAATGCCTATAACAGGCTAATGTAGCAAGCCTATACTTTTTTTGACGGAGCCTTAATTTTCTCATAGAAGTTTTTTGTAACCTATTTGTTTTCTAATGCACTTTCTTAATCGGCATCTTTAAAATAACAAAATCCTAACCTTTAACTTATTTCGTTTACTTCAGTGGTTATGTTCAACTTTGTTATATTTAAGAGTGATAAATAGCAGTTTCTTTGTTTACTTAATGTTACTTTATGCTACAAAGGCTAATTAGGACGATAGGAAGATGACACAGTAGGAGTCCTAAATTTTGCCTATCCAGGTATAATTAGAATAGGGATCTTTAACGAATTCCTAACATCTTGCAGGCTCGGGACCTCCATTTCACGTCCTACCCGAGGGACGGCATAGCCAAGGATTTTTTAGCCCCTTTAAAAAATCCCTGGTCCACAGCGGACGGGAACATGCTACCTTTAATATTGTAATAAATAGCTGTCAAGTATTCACTTTGTTAGCTGAATAGATTTGCAAGCATACCTGAGCAATTTTTTGCCTTATAAATTAAGGGCTATCTAACTGCGTAATTAAATTGTGTTAAACAGATAAATGATGAATGATAAAATATCTTTAAGAAATTAATAATTAATAACTTAAATAAATAATTAAAATATATATCCAGAAATAATTAACACGTTAGTTGCGGCAGCGTATTTTAGGGGTATCATGAATTGGACGGTATCGGTCCCCGGGGTCCGATTGGAATACTTTGACGAAAGCGTTATATTTTGATTAAATGGAATTAAATTAGCGTCTCAAGGGCATTATTTCTTGGTAAGGATTGAAACTAGACATATAGGAGCAGGACAGGCCGATACAGGATTAACGCCATTCTTTATGGAAAATCGCACCTTGGAGTTCGATTCTAAAAAACAACAGAATTTCAGCTGTTAGCAACATTTTCTGCACTAACATGCAATAATCTCATTAAAAATCGACTAGATTGAGTATTCGAAGTGTTCGGCCTTTCGGACATTTTCATGTGAAAATCGGCTGTTAAGAAGGGAATGTAAGGCATCGGACCCCGGGGGGTTAATTAAATAACGTGTTAATTAAATTTTCGTCCATCATACCTTCCTTTAAGAGTGCATTCATCCATGCATCTAGCAACGCTATTCTCTATAAGGAACTGAAAGGCACCTATTACAGGGCATTAAACATTATCACAAACTAGCAGAACACACGCTCGCGAAACCTCTTTACTTCAAAGAAAATACCGGATGCCGCCAAAGACCTTGTGTTAAAACGCCCGGGGGAACTGCAAAGGCGTTAAATTGTCGCTGGGAGATTACCCGGCAATGAGATCGCAGATTGTCCTGCAGAGGAGGGCTGACGGTAAGCGGATGCAGATGTATTCGCAGCCCTAACCCTCGCCGAGCCTATGCTAATGTGCTGTTTTCTGGAAACATCCGCAGGCTGTGGCGAGGGCTGCCAAGGGAGCTAGCGGCCTCAGGCTAATCTGTCTGCCATTGAATAATGGCCCCTAGTTGGCGATGAATATTTGATAACCATAGCGGGTGCAGTTTAGCAGCTCCGGGATCCGCGGCTCGATCGCTTGCATCACTGCGACGGCAAATCGACGTCCGCTAAGAGCATAATGGAAGGGCCCTGTTAGCTCGATAACTATTGGCATGTTCCGTTAAAGTGCAGCACATACAACATGCTTCGGTGCACATAGAAAGAGCTCAGAACATGAATTCAAATTTTATATTTTTAAATAATTAAATCATCTAACAAGGATTTAAAGGAATTACATTCCTACGATAACCACCACAGAATATTCAGTTCATATAAATATTTTATTAATTTAATTATTAGCAATTTTTTTTTTTTTTTCGGGACTTAAAGGCTTCCATTGAAGCCCTATACTGCCCATACTAACACCCATGGCACTGGGTGATACTTCTACCAAAGAAAAGCACCACCCAGGGCGGGACTCGAACCCGCAGCTCCGGCATGGGAGTACGGCACTTTACCGCACAGCCACACCAGGCCCCAATTATTAGCATTAACAAAGATGAAAATTGCATACAAAAATTAATTTTTTCTACCTAACTGGCATTAAGTTGACGGAAATTTAGCATAAATTGCATTCGCTATTTCTATTTTCGTTCAATTTTTTTTATTTTATGTTCAATTCCAATTTTGTATCTAGTTTTAATATATACCAAGTCCCACCGATATCTTTTACAGCAAATAATCGGGGATCAAAGAGACAGATTGTCATTGTTAAACATTTATTTATTAAATTTAATGGTCTATCGTAATTTAAATAACTTTATCAACGGAGGAAAGATTAACCATTCGATTCGAACACGGGTATCTGCACCACCGTTGCACAGTGTTAACCACTATGCTATCTGGGCCAGTAGTCAACCTTCTCTCTTCACTTATCCCAAGTCCCGACGATGTTGTAGGAGGGTACTAGGTCACTTATTCTGTAGCTTAACTGAGGGTTGACCGGGTAACAGGAATGAGGAATGAGAAAGAATGAGTGGGTTAGGGTTGTGTAGTGTTGACGAGTGAAGTGTATGGTATTTGTCATGTATGGTTAGTAGAGTTTGAAAAATTTTACTGTATTCATAATAATCCTAGATCACTTTTGATTTTTAGATAGTGCCGTTTATGAATGTAATTCCTTTGTGTGGGCATGTTTTGTGGAACCCCAAAGTTCTGCTCTTAAATTCCTAAGATATTGCAGAATAGTGGTTTAGATCAGTCGCATGTTACTTAAGTTTACTGTAGATCTGTGCCATGAGAGTTGTTTGTGCCACTTGGTGAATTCTTGTTTTCCAAATTTGGTATCTTCAAAGTGCCATACGCAATTTATTAAAGGAACTGGATAGCTGTCAATATTCACGATGGACAAGAAAATTTTAGCCTTCATTTTTTCGAACCACTCTTGTAGTTCATTAATGGAAATTTCTTTTGAAATTTAAAAGAAAAGAATTAATAGTACAAAACAAGAAAGAGAGTGGTAAAATAGAAGGGGATTTTTTTTAAAAGCACAATATGGTTTATTCATGTATAGTCTATTTATTTTTAAAATTTGAATTTCGATTTCACCAAAATAAAAAACTTTTCTTTCAACATCGGCATGATATTTAAAAGTAATAATAAATCACTGTACCAAACTTGATCGACAATCCATCAACTCTCGGATCCCGAACCTACCGTTGTCTTTTTTTTGTTCTAAATCGGGAAGGAAACTGTTGCAGAGTTCCGTCCCATTAAAGCAGAGCTCGAGGAACTGGCAGCTGAATGGTAGTGGCTGAAGGAGGATAAATCTTGGCTCTGCGGCGGGTGTTCAAGTCCCATTTTGATGTCCTCCAAGCGATGGCTACTTCTTCTTATTATCGGTCGTAAATCTTCTGAAGCCATCTTCTTCGGCAAATGCCCTCAACGAGGGACATGATGTATTATTTTTAAAGAAGCGGGCACCGAACTGAAGATATAAGTGTTTTTAAGCTGAACAATCTAAATGATCTTTTGTGCTCTAAGTGCTCCTTGCTATCTTAGTGATCTTTTGTTCTTAATTAATATGCAACGTTGGATATTTAATAAGTGGCGAATATAGAATATATTTTCGGAGGAAGGTGAAAGATTATAGTAAGATTAGAATAGATTATATAAGAATAAGATTAGAACAAAAATAAAAATAAAGACTGCCATTAAACTTTTCGCCCCTCTACGGATTAAGGCCACTTATAGTGACATTTCCTTATGTTAACATTTCGGGACCTGGGGGAGGATGATAAGTATGTCAAATATGTTTTTTAACTATAATAAAAAAGGCAATTTTTTTTTTTAATTCACTACCTACTAAATCTACAAACAAATTTTTTTTTTATTTAATAAAACTCACTAATTAATAATGGAAGAGGGCTTAATATATTTTTGTATATAATTAAAATATGTGTTGTTTAAAAGCTTTGTATTAGTTTTTTTGTTGATATAATATTTTTTATTTACCTATAGAAATAATTATGTTTTATTTTAAAAGAAGAGACGGAACCACAGTAATTAATTTAAAACAGCTGTTATTAAGGCATTTGTTTGTTTAAAAAACAACAAAGGAAAAGACAGCAGATGTTCGCTAGCGTTTGAGGAGTGAGGATGAAATGAGACTGTTTTTAGTGGTTCTAGTCTAGATCGATAAATATCAGTAAATTGAAGAATAGTGGAGTTCACGGAGGAAATTCCAGTGACGAGAATCCACAGGCAGAGTGGCTGGTGGCAACCGAAGCTACGAGAGAAGAAGACGTTAAGGGAAGAGACTGGAGATATTTTTCTTTTAATTTTTTTGTTAAATCTTGCTGTTTTGGTTTTGTATAGTTATTAGTTTAAATTGTTTCTAGTTGTGTAAATAGAGTTACATTTTATCAGGCCTAACTACAGAAATTGCGAGTAAATAATATTTTTAATATCGTACTGAAAATATAGTATAATTAAAAGTTCCTTTTATTTGAGTTTAATTTGTTTTGTTCTATTTATTTTTAACTCACCACTAAGTAGATCATAAGTGTAAACTGCAAATTGAATTTTATGTACAGCCCTCTCCAAGATTTTAAGGTAATCTTTCACTTATTAAATTTAAATAATTTTTTTTATTCAGATTCCTTTAGGTTTTCGCTAGTTCCTTAAAATAAATAGCGTGGCACCCCTTAATTTATTTTATTTTTTTAATAACTAGTCATTTAAGAACCCGCCCATCTCCACTGAGCTACCATTTTTTTTGTTACTATTGTTTTATTTATTTATAACCAATTAATTTTTTTTTTAACGTAATAACCTTAACGGATGATATATTTATAATAAATTTATTCACCACGCATATAATCTTCATTTACCAATTCATATTTCTCTATTGCCAAATAAGAAAAAGCCTCGCACACGTTCCAAATATTTTTCAAGTTAGTGCCGCTGAAAAAAAGTTTATTATCCTAAGTAAGTATTTACACCATGATAAAAAACAATTTATTTTTAATGAAAAACCAAACGGATACATGAACATAATTTGAAGGTTATCAAAACAACTGCCGCTGTTCCTCATTATTCATGTGGTCTGAAAGAGTTAATACTTATCCCTTTGTAGCGATTAGTCATCCCGAAATTCACTTGTTGTCAATTTAAAAACTTAAACTATAAAGGAAAAACAGTAGGAGAAAATATAATAAAGCAGGCCATACACAATAAATGCAAACGATATAGACCTCTTGATGTTTGTAAGAGACCATTTAAAATGATCTTTCTTCATTCCTCGTAGCGATGCACTGTGTGAACACCAGGAGGCAGCAAGTAGATGAATGACCAATCACTGGCAAGGAGCCCAAGGTCACTCAACCTGGAGCATCTGCAAATGCTTCGGTTTCCTTTTCATCGGTTAGAGACGTCGAGAACGTACAACTCTCTTGGAATATTGATAGTTCCAGGTATCGATTAGAGATGTCTACTTACGGGAGGTAATTTTTTTTTACCATGAGATACTAAAAGTTGACTTGAACACGATTTATTTCAGAGACTTTTAAAAAAAAAACAACAGAAGTTAAATTAAAAGTTAAAGTAAAATAAAATCTTAGAAAATTATTAGCTAAATAAAATTATTCTTGGCTTTAGGATAGTAGATGATTCGGAAAGTCAATGGTGAGAGTTCTGTCCTTAACATCAGCGTTAAAAATGCCTCTGTATTGATACATTGAAGTCCGAGTCCTGAATGTACTAAAGCTGGAAAAATGACAGATACTAATGCGGTACAAGAAGTTTTTTTTTTTTTTTTTTTTGTATGCATAAAAGGGAGTTTGATAGCTGAAGTTATTTTCTGTTATGACTGATTCATTTTATGAGATTTTTTGCCAATTTTCATATTGCGAATGAGGGTATATGTGATATATAACTGATTAATGACTGTATTTAGCTCTAAAGTGTTAATACGATACGAGAAATAAAATCTAACAGATAAATATATCACTGTAATTCTTCGAAGAAAACTCCGGGGAAGTTAAAAACTAAGCAAAGTATCATTTCACAATCAAATGATAATTCTATTATAATTAAATTTATTAGGCTTTGATATAAAATAAAAAAAAAAATGAATATTAAATATAGTGCAGTTATATTGCAAAATATTTACTTTGACGGTGGTTCCCTTATAAGTAGGTCTTTCTGAATTAAAGTTGTTCTATCCATAATACGAAAAATTTATGTAATTTGTTTTTAAGAAATTGTGTTCGAAATTGTAACAGTGAAAAACTCTATATCTAAGTAATCATAGCATCTATTAACTTTATTTTCCTCTCCTTCCTCACCTATTTTAGGCTATACGGGGTTTCCCGGGCCAGGGGGAGAGTGGGAGGTTAAAGCCGAGTATTATTTAATGTCCCCTGGCTCCGGGTTTTGAACTTGCTATTTTCGGGTTTCCAATCATTCGTTGCCAGGGGCATATTAGTATTTCGTACCCCGTGGGCCCACTCGGCCATCTCGCCACAAGTAAACGTTAGTAAAAGTTAGTAGCATTTATTAAGTATGATGGAAAAAGAATTTCAATGTATGGAGGAGCAAATTCTTTTACTCAAAGGTTTCCAAAAATATTGCTTCGAGAGCCCTCCCCCCATATGGTTTTAAATTAATCCATACAACCCTCGTATTAGTGAATCTTTTTACTTTCACTTACCTATATGTGAAATATATAGTAAGGGAAAGTAAAAAGATACCTTCACTTCGATCGTGAAAAATTTCGACTTCCGGTTTTCAACGGAAATACACGTTTAGGGGTCCCCTGAGTCTAAATAACCAAGTACCGCGAAAAGGTCTGTGCGTGTATGTGAACAGACTAGCTCTCAAACTATAAACCTTATGCACCTGAAATTGGATATTTGATGTGTACATATACCCGCGGTGTGCCAGCGAAAATTTCATCATAAGTGGCCAAATAGAAGGGGCACTTAATTCATAACTATTTTAGTTTTTGTCGATTTTCTCAAAAACGGCTCTAACGATTTTGATAAAATGGGGTATTTGATTTATGTATATTCCTGCGATATGGCAGCAAAAATTTCATCAAAAAGAGATCAAACTTTATTTCATAACTTTTTTTCACATTTATACCTCTTTTTTTCCATTTTTTGATTAAACTCGTCATGTTTAATGAAAATCAAGTATTCTTTAACATCAGGTATGCTTTATAATTATTAAAATGTTCTGGGGGGCTTAAATGGGGAAGGGGTCTTTTTTGTTTTCCGATAATGTATCTTTTTTTTGTTTATATGGAGAAATTATCTGTCTCTCGTTTCGCCTAAACACAAGAAATGGCTATATATGAAATATGAAAAAAATCAAGTAAACATATACAGGAGAAAAAAAGAACAATATTTCCTTAACTCATAAAACTCATTGATCCCATACGCATGCGCAGTACGCCTTTAATGACATACGATTGTTTAAACTAAAGATGTTCTGTTCGTTCATTGGAAAATGTTTGAAAAGGTAGGTAATTATATGAATTTTTCGACAACTACATGATAATAATAAAATCAGATGACTTGGAGTATTATGCTTGCATTGCCGAATTATCACAAGTAAAAAAGTTTATTTAATAATAAAAAAATTAATTGTACCTTTAAGAGCAAATAAAAATAAAAATGGCATTTAAAAAAACTCGTCTATTTCTAATCAAAGTAAGTTGGTAAGTGAAAGTTGTGTGTTGCGCTCATCGCACCAGAGTTTTTTTATAACAATTTTGCTTTAATGGCGATGAAATCTTATCATTATTAGGATAATGTTCTACATTTATTGTTAGAAAGAAGATTACTTATTTAATTTAAATTTGCACCCACCGAAAACTAAAAATATTCAAACTTTGCATTTACCAAAAGGACGGGAATAACGCAGGTTAATCATCTTCCTGGCAAAATTTCCAATTACCGTTTCGTATCATCTTGATTCGGGTTATTAAGAACATCTTAAAAGAAAAATTAGCCAAATTCGTCCAGTCGTTCTCACGTTTCCACGTAATGACTGGCTGTCTGGATGATGAAAACGGCTGGACTACGCGCGGTGCGGTTACCAAGGAACATCACATTATTTAAATATAAAAATAGAATAAACCTGGTCAAACTTTAAGCCTCAACAAATATATAGTAGGAAATTTTTTTGATAAAGTCTAATGATGTTTCGTTATATTTAACATTCTTGGAATTCCTAAAACATTCCAGACAAGCAGCTATAAAGAAGAATTAATAATCACATAGGCAACGTGCGATTAAAGAAACAGAACCTCAGACGTGGGATAGCCGACCTTCCCAGATGCTTCACGGGTCATTTGCATATGAATCGTTCATTATTCCGTCAATGGGCAAAGTTAAAGCCCGAGTTCTGGGTCGGCAGTATAGTACGTCTTTGCCCGGGGGGAGTCTTTATAACTGCATCGCATCCTCCTTCTCCCTCCCTCATTTCCATACATGGTCACTAACTTCCTCATAGCTTGATTTAAAAAAATAAAGGGTCGAGGGTGTTTTCTTTAGAGAGAGTTAAGTGGATTGGTGGAATGACTGACCAAAAGTGGAGAAACAGTCCATTCCACCTCGGTCTCACTAATGGAGATGATGATGATGGGGAGATTTGCCTAAAGAGCCCCCGTGCGTCGCTATCAACACGCCCTATCTTCCCTAAACAGTCCGATCGGTGCGCCTAATTGATGGGTCCATCTCATGCGATTAAAATATCCCGAGAAAATTACATCGGGAGTGGGCTAATGTCCGCTCATCTGGATCGGAAGGACGACCCAACAGGTGCGGGAATTTAAACGGGATATCTTTGTATGGGGACCTCTGGCAAATATTCCTTAATGGTCGCGTTTAAAGCTGCATATGCGTTTTGAGGCAATAGGGGAGAGTTTAGTATATTTTTATTTTTTTCCTCGTCCCTTAGGATATTGGCCACAGAGAGGGTGGGGAGTTTTAATTCTGGGTTATTATAAACTGTCACCTAGTTCCGGGTTTTGGACCTGATATTATCAGTCACAAATACATTAGTAGCACTCTTGTTTGGGTGAGGGGATGCCGAATGGACAAACGTTTTGCCCCTGACAGCCGAAATATGTTTGGGAACCCGAAGATAGCAAGTTGAAAACCCGGAGCAAGGGGAAATTTAATAATACCCGGTATTAATTGGCCACCCACCCATTCGCTCATAAAACCCCGTAAAGTCTAACAGGCGTGTTATGGTCCGAAAAGAAAACAAAAAGGTGTTTGCTTATTTGCCGTTATCCCATTAGGCATCTCGCAGCCAGTATCCATCGACATTACATAAAAACAAACAAGAAACCTAAAAGAGTTAAATAAAGAGATATATATCAACATTTATCAGAAGACCACTTTTCATAATCTATCTCTTTTGGAAAATTCGTAATGGTATAAAAGAAATATAATAAAACATTACAGTTTACTAAAATGACCACACAAAATAAAAATGTACGGAATTTCCAAAGAGAAATATTATTTCATGTGCCTTCCTGCAAAATGTTGAATTTGGAGTTATCCTGTCAACTGAATATAAAATGGCTCATGGAGGCTCAGGCAAATGGAGCAGCAATTTAGGATTCCGCAAAACATGTCCAGATAAGCAAAGTATAAAGCCTTAAAAAACCGGTATTTTCGTTAGTTAACTTGGTAATTATTAATGAACATGAACATTCCGAATGACAGCTACATGAAATATTACCACACGTTTTAACCTTAAATACAACAACATTACCTGACTCTAGACTTTCGGGAACCTCTGCTTATTGATTTAGTCTCTTATGAGCAGGATAGCTTAGTGATCAAACTCTACAGTTCCACATTAAAGTGAACGGAAACCTAGCTGATTCTACAAAACCACTCTTTTACTATTACTGAATTTTATACCATTTATTTATTGTTCTTCAAAGGTTAGTATTTTTTTAATGGACAGCTCCGTGAACTCCATGGCTGGCTATGAAGACTCCCACCTGTCGTATTTCCAGTAGCGACGAACGGAAATAACTATAGTCACGCAAATAGTTGGCTGAGCGTTAAATGGAAGCTATAGAAGGAAGGTATCTCACAGCTCGCTGGGAATGCAGTTAAGGCAACTGCCCATTACTGCGGCTTCGGATTCTCCCGGCCACCCAAATGGACCCTGGGGCTACTGGTCACCGAAATAGTCGGGGCTGGTTGCCATGATAGTGGATTCCTCTATCAGCAAATGTTACATGTCAGCAATACAACTTGATTTGTTTAAGGATTGAAAAAAAATGGGTTTCATTTAATAACAAGATACAAATCAGAGACAATATGTTTGCAATCTTAAAGTAATAGTAGTATTGTATTTTTCAGGACAATAATATATAGCTATGGGTATAATGGATCGATTATACTTATATTTATTTATATATTAAATCATAAAAGCCTTGACGAAATTAGAAATTTTATTTTCTTAGTTGAGCATCCCAAATCCTGTTAACCCTGAAAACGTCTCTTTGGTTTTTAGTCTAAAATGACAATTAAATTGCTATAAAAACCTAAAATAAATAAGATGTGTTTCGATGGAAATGCATTAAAATATTCTTATATTCTCGTCACTTGAAAAGTGTAATACTATTGAACGCTGGATTGGATAATTATTCCTAATGTATCATATTTGTATTCATATTTACTGGTTGTCAAAATTTTCTGAATGAATTTTACTGTTAATGATTCAATTTTGTTTTAGTTAAAACCCTGAAACGAAGCACAAGCGAAAGTATTTAAAGATACTTATTTGCAGGAGAAACACGATTATCTGGGGTAATGACAGGGAGACAGGTTCAAAGAATAAAAAAATACTATACTGATATAAAAAATAATACTTATATAAAAAAAAATCATAATCATAAAGTGAAAACTGTCATGAAAATAATATATAAAGTGAAGGTAATTAAATGTTTTTTTTCGCTTCCGACAATTTTAATTTTAATGTTTCAAATTAGTAAACAACGTTATAATAAGATGTTTGTTTAACTTCCCTTTATGCTGCTATGGCTAATCGGGCGATGCTGCAGTGGAAGTCTTAAATTTAGTATATCCAGGTATATTTAGGATAGGGATCGTTAACCTGACAACGTCAACCAAAAATCTTCGGGCCACCGCAGGACTCGAACCCGCGTTCTTTAGCCTTGCAGATTGCTATGCTAACCACTACACCACTGGTGACCCCATAATAAAATGTTAATATGTAAAACATATCGAGAAAATTTTCATAGAATTTTAAAACGTGAATATCAGATGGAAGATTCTTATTAAAAATATATACTCCAAAAGTTCTAAGTGTTCCGAAATGAATCACATTCCTTTCACATATATATTTATTACATTATCCTTCCGTCGCATTTAACTATATAATATTTAAAGAAAACGCTGAAAATTAACGAGAAAAGAACAGGAAAAAATATAACAGCCGAATCAATGGACCGGATAATCGAACCTCCGATGACCGAGGTGGGTCTGTAATACCATGTGGTTTCCTTTAAAATACGAGTGCTTCCAGTAGAATTTACCTACAAATATCTATTCTTCAATAGTATCTCATAAGTTGGAAAAGGCAAAATCAATTCGTATCTTAAAACCTCCTAAACCTTCTTTGCAGTTTTTTTTTTTTTTTTTTTTTTTTTTTTTTTTTTTTTTTTTTTTTTTTTTTTTTTTTTTTTTTGCAAAATACCGACAGGAAATTGTTTTTCGTCATATTTTACCTCATTCCCTCAAAAATGTGATTGCTCAAATATATTTATTTATTATCATTACTTTTCGTTATATGAGAAAGCATAGGTCCACATCTATTAAAGTGGACGATGCTTTCCCGTTACTCGTCCCATATTTTCCTACAAACTAAGCTTGTTAGAAACACACCACAAATACACGAACATCAGAAATTCCAAAGCTGAAGCACGGGAAACTCCATAATTTATGCCAAAGTAAACTAAACGGAATCCTACGAACGTATACACTCCTACATTACCATCCGGAGGAGAGAAAACATACCTGCACTATCCCTGCCAAACGACACATAATTCAATACCTGAAAGACAACAACGGATTGCCGGGCCCGCCAGTGGTGCCTGATGATTGTTATCAAGGGAAGCATTACTGGACAAATCACTTAGCTACAGTTAGCCGTCCTACAAAATCAACCTAAAAAAACTTAGTGTCTCCTAGACGTGTGGTTTTTTATCGTATATAATATGGTCCCCTCGCCCCTTAATGCTAACGGTTTGTTTGTAAAGTCTGGTCAATAGATGAATAGGTTGCCCTGGGTCCGGGTACCTTCCCTTAGCCTCTCATTAAACTCTATTATAATAATTTATGTAAAATCATAATATATATATTGATTATTTTTTGCGACTTAAACCGATTTTTTTTTTAAGTCTTGGCTTGTTTCGATATTAGAAATAAAATATAACGATTAACTCAAGCTGCCGATAAAATAGCTTAATGAATAAGTAATTACTAATGCTAATTTTAGATTTTCACTCTTTAATTTAACATTAAAAAAACTTTATTTGGACAGCCTTAATCGAAATAAATAGTTCAAGCAGTTATTAAACTAGTAGAACAAATTAACCCATTTATTCAGAGAAATGCTTTTGCTCATTATTTATATATAAATATTTTTCAGTATATTATTATAAGATTTTTGTTTTTATTTCTGTTTTTAATTAATGTTTGGGATGTAGTGTGTGAAATCTTGATTATACAAGTAATTATCTCTACGTTGTGATTAGGCATCATTCGAAAAAATGGGATGCCCACAATTTTTGCATTTATCAACCGCAGATATTTTTGACATATCGCTCGTTTGGAAGAAGACTGAAGAAAACTGAAATTTCACATGACAAGCAAAAGTTGTGATCATTATTAATATCTGCCAACTCTATGGAAGACCTCCTCGGCTGCTCTATAGCGTTAAAAAAAAAAATACTCTTAGGACGGAACTGGGTTTAAAATATCTATGCGATATGATGAACTATTCAGCAGTTCCAATCAACTGGTTCAGAATTTATTTATGATGGGTACTTTGATTTCAATGATGAGGTGGTTCGTGTTGTATCTCCGAGTGTAGTGGATGTATGATAATCTCATACTTCTTTTTTCTTACCAAAATATTTTCTAAATATCGCAAACAGAGGTAAAATGGTTGTTAAAATCTATAATATAATATTATAGAATCATCAATAGAACTATATCTACTAACATATACGTTATTAACTATTTACCACTTTTTTTTTTTCAATTAAGCCTCTTCTCCTACTATACTTCCATATAATTTTTAATTTCACATCTCACATACCTAAATAATTGTCAAACTTCCGAAAATATGACAAAATATTTTTTTATACTCTAGAAAGCTAATTGAAATTGACGTTTCATTCGTGTATAATCGGTCGAACGTTAATCACATTCTTAGACGAAACCGAATAAATTATAGTGAAGAGACCTGTTCATATAGTTCCTTTTTGTTCCGTACAAATCTTTCAATGTTTTACGAGTAGGCGGTGAATTTTTAGGATTTTATGAAAAATTTGCTTGTTGAATGGGACGCATAAATTCTGGCGGCAACTGAATGAAGATTTTTATACATATTTAAGAAAGTTCGGGTTTAAATATTTAGACTGTCCCAGGACGATTTTAGCAAACAAACACTTCACGTTCATGAATGCTGAATATAAACTGCCGAGGCGTAAAACTTTCTTGAGCAAAGATTACTTTAAATTCAGTTAAGCATTTTAAAGCCAAATCGAGTCACTTGCAAGTCCAAAACGAAACGAGGGAATCCGCAATAAGAAAAGTTTATACTCCTGAAAAGTGGTTCTTATTCTCAGCAAATAAGAAAGCCCCAGGGATAAGTGCCTAGGGAGTAAGTGAGAAAAAAATACAGGTAGGTAATAAGTCCGCTCAAATGAACAACTTTTACTTTCACTTACCTATATATGAAATAAATAGTAAGTGGAAGTATTGCGATCGTGAAAAATTTCGACTTCCGGTTTTCAACGGAAATACACGTTTTGGGGTCCCCTGAGTCGAAATAACCACGTCCCGCGAAATGGTCTGTGTGTGTGTGTGTGTGTGTGTGTGTGTGTGTGTGTGTGTGTGTGTGTGTGTGTGTGTGTGTATGTGTGTTTGTGAGCAGATTAGCTCAAAAACTATTAACCGTGCGAACCTGAAATTGGGTATTTAGTGTATGTATATGCCCGCGATGTGACAGCAAAAATTTACTTTATTTGTATTAGGGGTACTTTATTTAATAACTTTTTACGTTTTTTTTTTTTATTTTCTCAAAAACGACTCTAACGATTTTGACTAAACTAAGTATTTGATGTATTAATATGCCCGAGATATGACTGTAAAAAGTTTATCAAAATTGATCAACCGGGGGACTTTACTTAATAAATTTTGTATCATTTTCTTATGTTTTTTTTTATTTACTCAAAAACGGCTTAAAGATTTTGATCAAACTGGGTATTTGACGAATGTATATGCCAAAGATGTGACAGCCAACATTTCATCAAAATTGGTCAAACGAAGGGGGCACTTTAGTTCATAACTGTTTTCCAATTTTTACCTTTTTTTCGATTATCTCAAAAATGGCTTTAATGATTTTGATCAAATTCGTCATGTTTAATGAAAATTAGGTGTTCAATAATATCAGGTATGTTTTATCAGTATTAAAATTTTCTGAGGGGGCTTAAATGGGGAAGGGGCCTTTTTTGTTTAAATATAAAGTACTTTTGTTTTAGTTTATATTGAGAAATTAACTGTCTATAAACGTCACGCCTAAAAAAAAAGAAATGGCTAAATATGATATATGAAAAAAAATCAAGTGAACAGGAGAAAAAAAGAAAAATATTCCGTCAACTCATAAAACACCTTGAGCTCACGCATGCGTCGTACGCCTTTAATGACAAACCAATGCGTTATACTTAAAGATGTTCTGTTCATTTAATGAAAATTATTTGTTTAATGGGAACATGGGAAATATTCAACAACTACATAGAGAATTATAAAATCAGACGACTTGGAGTATTATGCTTGCATTGCCGAATTATCACAAGTAAAAACTTTTATTTAATAATAAAAGAAATTACTGTTTTTTTTTTTTTAGCAAATGAAAACAAAAATAAGAAATGAATGTGGAAAAATGTATAACTTTGAGAAGTGGCAATTTACAAAACACATTAATTTCTAATCTAAGTAAGTAGGTAAGTGAAAGTTGTGTGTTGCGTGCACGCACCAGATTTTTTTTTACATATAAACCGAATAAATTTTGTCGATTAGTTTCTATAACAGCCTCATTAGAAATTTATTTATAAATAGCCCTCTGGAATACCACGCCTAAGATTCCCTTCGTAAAATACTTTAAATCATTGCAATCGATGCTGCTATAAAGAATATTTATAAATCTTTTGTTAACAATAATAACTGCTCTCGAGCATGTTTTTTTTCACCTATGTTACCGTACACTACGAAAAATAAAAAAAAATATATTAATTCCCAAACTTGAAAACAAAAAATTGTTATACCACCTTTTCTCGTCTTAGCGATGAGTTCACTGTAAATTCGGATGCTATAATTTTAAAAGGGTGCATGTACAATTTTCTTAACTTTACAGGAGAGCACATAAACTGATACACATCTTAACAGTTAATTTTTTTAAATGCATAATTTACATAATATACGATGGTTTCTCTTCCTCTTTGTGCCATTTCAAAAAATCAAAAATCTACTGTAGCAGAATTTTGTTCTCTCAGTATCAATATCTAAAAAAAAAAAAAAAAAAAAATGGACATTTGCATGGACATAAACGATTCAATTATTGAGGATAAAAAAAACGTTAGATTTTGAGGCAAAAGTCCTTTAGAATCAACGGGAGAGTTGACCAAACGAAACTAAAATGTACATTAGCCTTGGATTGAAGGCAAAACTCCTGAGTGTAGACCGAGGAGTAGGTGGGATGATTTCTCAAGTACTAGCTGGTCTTGGGTTGAGATAGGGATAAGGATGTGTATGACCATACTAGGTACGCTCCTTATTATTCATTAATTACTCTTACTCCTTATTATTTATTAATTACTATAATTAATTTAATATCTGAACAATCAGACTTCCATTAAAATATTTCCGTTATATGATTATAACCATTCCATCCAACGGTAAAAGTTGGTAGTAATTGAGAAAGTGTTTTTTTTTTTTTTATCTATCTATATATAGATCTATCTATTTATAGTATCTAAAAATTTCATAACCCTGTAAAAGTACACTCCATAAATAGATTTAAATGACGCAGGTAGCTGCGCAATGCACTTCCCACCAGTCATATCCCCACGAGACCCCAGATTAATAGAATTAAATTATGAAAAATTGCCAATGCGCACGATTAGATCTTAAAGTACATACCATACCTTCAATGCAGTGCTACTACAACTCCAAATAAACTATATCAGAGAAAATAATATAACAATTGTTTCCTTTAATCTTACAAAATCGCCAATACTCTCTCATTTGTAATAGCAAAAACTTTTGAAGACATATTTTCAAATAAGTTACATTAGCATTTAAATTGTAGACAAATGACTATCTATCAACCGAAAAAAATAATAATAACTATCTGAAATTTAGGCAACATTTTAAAAAATGTCGGTTTCCCAGTTTTTAGACCAGTTGCAGTGATATCAAGATAAAAATAAAATGAAAATAGTTCTATATGTATATTCCCTTAATGTATCTACACCCACAAAAATTAAATGGACAATGATAAAAATCTATATAAATAAAGATGAAATTCTGTTTGTTTGTTTGTTTGTTTATTTGTTCTTTATAGAAATCCATACCGTTTGTCCTAAATTCTCCAAATTTCGCTCAGTGGTACTTTGATACCATGTGCGAACACCTGTCCATATTAAAATTGCATAACTTCAGCCAATCTCTGGGTATATTCTTTAATGTGATAAAATTCGTCATTATCTCGCTTTACAATGGTTTTTCTACGAAATCGACCGTTTGAGTCAAGTAAATGGCCTAATAAATCATTGTATAGATTTTGAAGAGGCCAACAAGGCCCGGTAAGCCCGTCCCTTGGCAGGCGTCGAGTTCTGGGATTTTTAAACCATATGTTTTTTTTTAACATTACAATACGTGTATTTACATGTATGGTGAATTTATTTTTTAACACGTTGAGCGCCAGGAAAAAGATGATGTACTTTTGCCTGGGGCCAAAGCAATTTTTCCTAATTTATAACTTTAATATGATTAGAATGATACAAAAATTGCAAAAGAAATAAATAAAAAGTTTAATTTTGGCAATTAAACAGTAATTTTGTGAGCGGTACGTATGTACCGCCCGGCCCCAGGGTAAAGCCCGCTACCTATAGTAGTACGGGGGCTGCCCGGTTATGACCGCGACGTCAACCCTTGTCCCCTTAAAATATGTTATTTTAATAAATAAGATATTTTGTTTTGTAAAAAAATAAATAAAATTAATTTATTTTATTTATTTATACCCCCCAAATTAAAAAAAAAAAAAAAAAAAAAAAAAAAAAAAACATTTGGGCCAATTGCATTGGCGAATTGTTCGGGGCCGGAGCGGTCCAATATGCCTTGAAATCACGCTCGGCAGGCGGTCCCCTGGCCCAGAACAATCTTTTAGCTGGCGGGAGCGGGCGGTACCTGGGGACCGCCTCGGCCCCAGCCAATAGTCCAACAGCGGTACGATCGTACCGCTTGGCGCTCAACGTGTTAAAAATGCCTCCTAAGAAGCGAGCTTTAATAGGAGTAGAGAGCTCAAAAGCTAAAAAACAACGTCAAATACGAGCAGCTGAAACTCTTGATGAACATCAAAATAGGATTGAACAACAGAGGCTTAGGCAAGCCGATTTGCGAGAAGCTGAAACTGCAGGGCAATATTTCTGTTTGTTCTTTATAGAAATACATACCGTTTATCCTAAATTCTCCAAATTTCGCTCAGTGGTTCTTTCATACCAGGTGCGAACACCTGTCCATACTAAAATTGCATAACTTCAGCGGATCTTCAGCTGATATTCTTTATTGTTATAAAAATCGTAATGATCTCGCTTTACAATGTTGTTTTACGAAATCGACCGTTCCATTAGGAAAATGAAATTCCCTGGGTGAAACCGGGATATGCAGCTGTAATCTATATAAATAAAGATGAAATTTTGTTAGTTCTTTATAGAAATCCATACCATTAGCGACTGGATTTCTTCTTTGCTCTTTGATATTTGGTACCTGATTTATTTATGGAAACTACCCGGACTGTTTATATGGTTAATTTAAATCTATCACCTCATTGCTCATCCCCTTCTGCCCTTACGGTTTTCCATGCCTGGAATCCCCATTGTCCCCAGTGATATGCACTTTGATTTCAAAGGAGTATAATTCCCAGCCCAGTTCGGGTCGGATTTGTGATGACTATAAATAAAGTTCAAGGGGAATCACTGAGGGTAGCTGGTATCAATTTGGAATCCACATTTTTTCTCATGGTCAGCTTTAGGTTGCATGCTCTAGAGTAGGTTTATCTAAAGACCTAATTATATATTCCTCAGAGGGTAAAACTAAAAATTTAATATATACTAAAGCTTTAGCATAATAATCTATTAGTGCTATTTTTGTGGTATTTTTTGTTTATATAATTGTTCAGGTTTATTAGAAAAATGAAATTCCCCGGGTAAAACCGGGATATACAGCTAGTATTTAATAAAATATAATACATAAATATGGTATTTAAAAATGCAGTAGTAGAATTGCAGTGTTCAGTGAGCCAAAGCGGAACTAATCTCCTTGACTTCCGGGACTACTTCAAGCCGAGTTCCTTCGCCGCTACTGGCAGCCCGGCCTCTCCGACCGTCTTGTACCGCCCACCATTCTAACTAAAATTTATTATTTTAAATATTATATTTTACTTGTTAGTTTTGATTTTTCCTTAACAATCAAGGTACCCTCATATAGCACAGGTAATCTAACGAACGTGGCGTACTCGGTACACTGTATTAGGTAGTTACTTGAAAAAACTATGCTTACCTAGTAATTCATCAATTACATACCGTTAAAACTTAGTTACCGTTTTCATATTAATGATCTCTAGACCAATAAGATATTGAAAAATTCGAAAATGTGTTATATTAAGATTAATATTTTTTATTTTCCTTTTATCAACACCAAACGCATTGTTACCATGAGATTAACATATTTTGTGAGAATTTTTTTTCTTTGTATGTTTGATCTATCAATTTGTTCTATAAGAAAGATAGATTGATTACATAACTATTTCCCCGAGATTAAATACAAGTTGCCCAAATTATTCCATTTAATGGTACAAGATAATCTTTAATTAATTATATTTTAGTTTACGAACTTTAGCTCCGTAATAGATTTCTAAATGATAGATTTAAGAGGAACAGTAATCGTTCTCGGTTTTCAACAAGGGAAAAAAGACGGAAACTTTAAACTTAAGTTTTAATTTACTATGAGCCGTAAATACACCTTCACCATATATTTACAAAAAGCAACTCTCAGTAAAAAGCAAGCAAGCCATAAAAAAGGAATAAAAAATGAAATTAAGATTTTTCAGGCCTCTTAAAAAAAAAAAAAATAAACAATAATGAATCGAAAAGTATCGAGAATTTTTAATACTCTATAACTTATGGAGACAAAAAAAAAAGTAAATAAATGTTTGAAGTTACTCAATGGCATTTACATTTTATCAAAACGTGTCGATTTCTAATCTTAATAGGTTGGTAAGTGAAAGTTGTATGTTGCGCTCTTCGCAGCCGATATATTTTTGTGTTCATATAACAAAGTCAAAGTCAAAGCTTAAAGTACTTTTTCCTACTGTATACATAAATTACAAAGTTTATATTTGTACGTAATATAAGCAATTTAATATAAACAACCCATAATTCAACTGTAAGCATGCTTGGCATCCACGGTGAACGGCAAGGTGAAGCATTGCAGACAACTATTTAACCCCGAAGAGGCGGGGAGCTCGGAAGCTAATGACGGTAATAGTACCCCTCCTCCCTGAAGAGTTGCGACCTCGACTTCCAGATAGCGTGTCCAGATAGGCCTATATCTGTCTGATCAGATCCACCTTATCTAAGCTCTAATACAGATGTCTTCATCCATTCCTTTTGATTTTATCCAAGGTCTTATCTTATCTTAGTAAAGGCATTTAATAAATAAAGGAATAAAAATATTTATATTATATAAAAACATTTATATTATTCAGCAGTCAAATATTGGTGCAATATTCATTTTACATGAAAAGGCCTAATTTTCTAAGAGCAATTTAGACTGCCTTTATCTAAAATTAAAAATTTATTCTTCTGATAAAAACGGAATATAAAATATGGAATATCGATATTTTCATTAATAATCTAACATATATATAGTAAAAATTAATTATGCTAATAAGTTTTTAATTATAACAGAATAATTTAATAAATTATTTTCAAATAAATACACATGTTATCTAACACATCCCCATAAACGACTTCCCCTGCCGCCTCGGTGAAAATTCCAATGTAAATATTGTTAACCCTGATTGCTCGAATTTTTTTTTATTAATTTTTGAAATGTGCCAATGTGAGTGTGACAAATCACTGAGTTAACTAAGTCATAAGGAGTCCCTTCTAAAATTCCATTGGTGACCCAGTATATTTAACTATCAATAAAACTTTAAATTCAATAAATAACATATAGACTAGGTATAAACTAGAGGATAATTGAGTGGAATTTCTTTCTAAAATTTCAGGTAATATTAAATTATTATGTTAAACTTCCTGGTTAGGTTTAAAAACTTCCTGGCTGCTAAGGGAAAGAAGTTTTTTTTTTACCCGACTAAGGGGGATATATTAACGCCGGGTAAAAACTAGGAATACCAAGATAGGGATTTAATAGCAATTTTTATGCATGAACGAATTCTTTTTATAAGGGTATAATAATATTTCTCGGCTTGAAAACTTACGCAAAAAAACTAATTGCTGGGGTTCTTCACCACTAAGAACCTCACCGAAGAAGAAGAATGTCTTTAAAGGGAAAACTGGAGGTGGGGGTTGTGAGTGTCCGCTCGTAAATCTAGAAGAATGGAACAGAAGGAGAAGGAAAAAGAAGGGCAAGAAAGAGGGAAGAGCGATAAATATGGGGGATAAAAAATATGATAAGAAAGAGGAAGGATATATGGAAGGGAATAAAAAGGTGCCGAAATGGGAGTAAGCTAGATGGGACCGATAAGTGACTGGGGCAAAAGGCAACCCAACCAACTCATTATCAATTTCTATTTATCTTTTTCACTTAGTCGGGTCCTCAACCAGCTTTAAGAATAATATGACTAAAACACATTAGTTATAAAACCTCAAAAGGAAAAATATAGGTGTACTATTACAATATATACATGCAATGATATACTTTCTTACATGTACAAGAAGCAATTATGGGTACAGCTTCCAATTATAAATCTGATAATATTAAGCTCTGCTGAAGTTCTCAAGATTCGAAGACGATAACGCGAGAATTCTGGTTACGTATATCTATCGATTGTAGACCGGAGAAACTGTAATTGTTATACTTAACACGTAACAAGACGCATAAATAACCACATCATATATGTTTTGGTGTATGTCAAAGACATTGACCATTAGGTTTGGGGCTGATTTACATACTAATGATTCACTTATATATTTTTAAAAATTTTAAAGCCACTGATGCCGGTATGCGTACGTAGATAGGAGAAAAATCAACTCAGTACTGAAAGTAGTGTGGATATAAAATTAAATTTAATGTAAAAATAACAGAAACAAAATTTATTGACATCTATCCCATCAAAACAGTGTGTAGTTTTGGATCAGTATGCCCTTGAATTCGAAGAAACTTTTGCTCACGTACATTAATCTTAAAATAGTATCTATGTACAGGAAATCTAAAAAAAAATCCAAGATGCGAAATGTATAAATGAAGACCTCCAGGGTTCACAATTAGACTGATTTAACTGAGAGGAAAAAAATAAATAACATTTTTTTTAAGATTATGGTATATGTATATATATTTTTTTTGTAAATGGCTATATTACAACTTGGGACTCTTCCTTTCTTTGATAAAAAAAATTGGTAAAAATTCAATTAAATTAAACTATTGATCTAAAAGCGAAAAATCATCAAGGAAAAACAAAGAAATTCTGCTTAGATCAAGAAGAAACAACGATTTTATACATTTTTTAAGTCTTCGACAAAAAGAAAAAAAAAAAAAATTCTTGTTTATTGCAACGCGAAAATCACTTGAATTTAAAATAAGGATAAAATAAAAAAAAATTTAAACTCAAAATTTGAGGAATAAATTTATTTATTCTAATGGCGTTGATTCAAATGATTTTTTTATAATTAGTTTTTTATTCTTAATTACCATTTTTTCAGAGGTAGAGAATAGTCGACTGTTTTTTTCAGGGATGATTGATATTCAGGAATTTCAGTCACAAAACATTTTCTTTATTTAAAAAGCCTAAAGTTTGGGTCGAAACGAAGGTTTTTTTTTTTTTTAAAATTAGTGAATGAAATTCCAGACTTTCAATCATTCCGAATAACCATTTGTAAGGTGTAGGTCTTTGTATATATAAACAGGTAGACATTTTTTATTAATCAAAAAGTGTGCATTTCCTTATTTTATTGATAACTTTTTAGGAAATTCGAAACTTATGATATTTTTATTTACTAGGCCTAGTGAGAATTAACAGGCATATAATATAAAATGAGATGAAATGAAAGTACACGCAAATCTATGTATTTAAGTACAGCAGGTTTCATGTTGATATACTCATTAAAATATAACAATTTGCATGTCTTTTTTTATTTATTTATTTTTTTTTTTTTATTGCTAGACATAAATGCACCTAAGTTTGCATATAAATGTGCGAAAACAGTTAAAGACAAGATAGTACGAGAGCGAGAGAGAGAGAGAGAGTGCAAGAGTAGCCGTTGAGGACGGCATTGACCAAACTGGAGCTCCCGTGAAGACATGCCAATGATAGGTTCTTCACCCTGCTTCACCATGCACTCACTCCCCTACCATCCCTCCCTCTCTCATTACATACTCTGGAAAGGAAAACTGGTTTTATACCGTCAATTTACCATTCATTAACTAGTCTTCATTACTAATGCAAAATTACTTTTATTGCTCTATTTTTTTTATTTTTTTTGTAAACTTCAGATTCCGCCCGTTAGCATGTAGCGAAAGACACCCGTCAAATTACCTCCAGGTCCATAAAAGCGTAATCAGTGTAAACAGCTAAATAAAAGTAAAATCCGGTCCAATCGACTACGGTAATGAGCCATAGAAAAAACCATAAAGATGAAAAATATTTAAAAAAAAATTAATCAAAGGTTTATCTTTTCTTATTTCATAGGGTTGTAATTCAGGTTAATTGAGGTTATGATGGAATAGTTGGGAAATATGGAATTAAGATTCAGCTGATTTAGCTATTAACAAAGAGTGTAAGTGCTTAACAAAGACTCCCAGGATGCAATTCAGGAGAGTTAGTTAAATACTTGTGGTTTTTTCCCGTGCTTCACTTGAAGCCTTCTAGTTTGGATACCGCACGATATTCAATATATTTGTTTACTCTTTCCGATTTCATATCCGTTTGATGAGGTGGCCTAAGAGGTATGATAAGTGAAGTATCCCCAGAGGGGTCAGGGTTAGCTTAGGTTACAATTATTTTTGAAATTTTTTTTAACTTTTACATTTTTTGTTTTTAATTTTACAGTTTAAAATCTACTGTAATTCAAAGATTATTCCTATCACCGAGAAAAATTCAGAATAAATTTTCTAAAAAATAAAGATACATTACAATTCACTTTAGCAGAAAAAGGGTTAGTTCTAGCATAATGCAAAACTAAAATAATTTTAATATTTTTTTTTTCTTAACTAAAATCCAGTAAAGTTTTTTTAATAAATGTAAATTCTAGTACGTAATACTTTGCATCCGTCTACATTTTTTTTATGAACATCTTAGAGTTTTCACGTAAATTTAAATATCATTTTATAATTCTTGTATGATACATGAATTCAATAATAAAAAGCTAACTTCTATCACTGAATTTTTAAAAGCAATTATCATATTTAGATTTACAATAATTTTGAAATATAAGATGATATCATTAAAGATCAAAACAAATTTACGTTCACACTACGTTACGATTATTCACCAGACTGACCTAGGACTAATATCTGACAAGAGAATGAACTAGGGTCCACATGTCAATATGAAGATCCTTAAAAATTTTGTGCTCAGCATGAAAGGCATTACAAAAACTACAATCGTCTCAATCCGGAATTAAGTCCCCCCCTTCCGAAATTCACAAAATGATTTACTATAACCCATAACGACCAATGTAATTCTGAACTTTTTCCATGATTAACAGATGTCCCACAAAATCACACATTCCTAAAAATGAGCTGTAAGAAATACTTTCTATCTTAAAATTAGATTCTATATCAACTTTAAAAGAAATGCTGCTAAAGAAGGGTACCTTCTAAAATACCAGATATTTATTGAAAAACTCTGGCTGAACGTAAATGCATAGACGATGGGAATAAATTCTAACTACTTTGGCAAGTGTAAAGTTAAAAAAAAAAAAAAAAAACATTCGACTTGATGGCTTGGGATGATTTTATGCTATACAATCTATCACCCCGCATAGCGGACAAAAATAAATAAAACGCCAACAGCGTTTACACACTACTCGACGCGGTGTCGGCAAGGCCAATCGCAAAAAGGAAGAGTGGGGTAAATAACTTGTATAGCCTTGACCCGGCAAAAGATCATAAAGAAGAGTTTTCCGCGTTTCCATTCAGAGAAGTAGTGGGTCGCAACTTATTTCTTAATAATTTAGCTGGCTGATATTCCGAAAAGAAGTACAAATATGTAATAATTTATTCTATATCAGGAAAAATAACTTCTTTTTTACATATTCCAATCACCTAGATCTCTGAAGAACTACCTAACACTCTGGAATTCATCATACTTAATAACCTTTAAAATCTAGTCCTTCATTCACTCCGGATGATCGGATAGCCACGGATAATGCCCCTGGCAGATGTAGCGGAAGGCTCCATCTAATCCGAAGACAGGATCTGCATCATGGACTGGAAGAGATAGGGCTTCCTCCCTGGTACGCTCTTAACTCATGTCTTCGATCAGAGCACTATCTTAATAGCTCTTCATTGCTCAACACAGAGAGCAAGTAGCTCAATTCATGAATTCAGCCATGGCTCAGGGTAACCGAGCTCTATATACGGTCTGTGTATCCAGAAATCAAGAACAAGCGTGGATTTTACTTTCTGGATAATAACGGAACAATCGAAAAAAACTAAGAATAATTCAAAGAAGTGAAGCAACATGACACGAATCTGATTCCAAAACTGACAAAAGGAAACACACCTCCCTTAATCAATAAGTATCAAACTAGAAACTGCAAGTGTAATACCCTTAAATCAGTTAACGACCAGAGTAGCCTACAAATCGATTTTACCACCGACAATTCTGTTGTAATTAAAACGATTTGTGATTCATAACGTGCGAAATATAAACACCTACGGTACTTTCTTTTTATAATATTTCATTTATTATAATTCATTACATTACTAAATCTTCATTCCGGATATCCAGAAGAAACGAATCTTCATATTGCACGAAGCTATAACAATCTTATATTAAACGAAAATTATATTAAAAAAAATATGATATTAATTATCAGTTTGAATATGCGAAATCAAATTAAAAGTCTCACAAATGTTTATTCACATCTTATTGCTGAAATATTTTTCTTTGCTTTTTTGGACAAGTACTATATTATTTTGTAGATAGATCAGAAGGAATCGGAACCAGTCTTTCCCTGCGCTTCTCTTGTGCAATTACTTCGCAGACTCATGCGCAACTGTGCAGCATCTCTCAGCGAATTTCGTCATAATTTAAAACTCGTCAACTAACACCAAACGTTTTTGGTACATGAAATTGAAAATGTTTTTTGAGTGAAAATAAAATTTTAATGTCTTTGTCAATGTTTAACAAAAATATATTAAATTAAATAGATGTTATTAAAATATAAAATATTAGATTATTTAGTGAATTAATGTAATGTTAAATTATAAAATAGGGAGTATTGGATAATAGACACTTACTGTTAATGTTGGAAGTAGAAATTTCAGATTTATCCTACAAACTAAAAACAATATTTTTCTAATCATTATAACAAATTTTCCATTGGATATATATATATATATATATATATATATATATATATATATATATATATACATATATATATGTATGTATAAGTATATAGATATATGCACGCAATTTGGTTAAACAACAACGTTCTCTAAAAGTTTCTGTTTACCCATCCACTACTTTTCGACTTTTGGTGTCACAAACAAAACGCATTTTTTGCATATATGATTATCGTTTGATTTGGTTTTTAATATTTGTAATAATCCACAAAGAAAAAGGAATATAATAATGTGTTGTAAAGGTTTACTGTTCTGAAAGTAAAAAATAAATTCCTACATGATCGATAAAGGATAAAATAAATATCTATATATGAATATTCAATTACTGTATTTAGATTAGCTTTGAATACAGATATTATCAAAATTACATCCGAGATTCCTATAGATGGAGACGAGATGACCCAAAAGCGTTTGTTCTCCTATGAAGGAGATTAAATCGGCCCAAGCAGCGGCCTTCCCCCTTCGAGTAAGACAGGGATAACATATGTTCAAGTACCACATTATGGTCGTTCATTTTACAGGGAACAAGGATTTATTACTCTTAATATCCTGCTATCAATATTCAGATAGAGACCACACAGATAGCTTCGACCTGTAATGTAAAAAAAAAACATTGTAAACTGCTCTATCTTCCCCTTGTAACAGGTTGCGCCACCATCTCTATTTTTTGTATAAATATTCTAGGGATGCATAGATCGATAGAAAGTCTGTAGGTATATTTAAACAGTTATGCCTACAAATGTATTACTACTTAGACGTATAACTAATATTTATTTCATTACAAACAAATATTTATTAACACGTTCACGCCGGGACTGTTTAATGCTTTTCGCTCTATCATTAGGAGCTATTCCAGGGCATAGTGCAGTATTGGCAATCCAACAATAATAAAATAAACAATAAAAAATACTATCCTCCTAGTTATGTTTATAATACGGTATTAATTATAATTTTTATTAAAAAATAAATGTTTATACATTTATAATTATATAAATATAAATAAATACAAATAAATATAAAAATTAATTAATTTACGTTACATTTTTGTTATTTTAATTTTCAGCTATCTAGAACTTATTTCAACTTTCTTAACACTTTGGCTGCCATTTCACCTCAAATCGAGTAACTGTTCTCTTGTCAGAGAATTAAATATTAATATTCTGTCGAAACGAGAGAGTGATTCTCAGGTATTCTTTTTCGGCAGTCAAAGTGTTAAAGATCTAATTATTTGGCAGAGGCGGCATTCTAGTGTGAGCCACCGGTGGTACACGCAGCCCGATGAGGCAGTCAAGTGTTAGCCACAGGTGGTGAACGCCGGCGTGAACGTGTTAATCCCAACCAATGATCACCAAATAATTCATATAATAACAGTTCAATGGAAATTCTGTCTATTGACAAAGACGCATCGTAAGAATATTATTGAGGTTACACCTCATACATTTGTTGGGTTAAATTTATAATAAATATAAGTGTGGTCAGCACGTAAATTCTTAGTTGTAAACTAAACATTGGTTTTATCGAATTTTATTTTTTAAATTTTATAGATTTGGGTTAAAAGGGAATTTAGTTGAAGGAGGTATATGAAGGTAGATCATGGTTTGAGTTTTTAGAGAAAGGGTGTCTCTAGCTTGTCATTGTGACAATCCTGTTAACATGGTTAAATTTTTGGAAAGAAGTTTAGTAACAAACGTTCCTTCTCTTTTTGACAATCAGAGGCGATTACACCAGACCAAATAGTCCTGTTTAAGTTAATTTTTTTCATCAATCTTGTAATGATTGTTAACCGGTTATGATTATCATTCTTATTTACCGGTTGATAAGTGAAATACATTGTTTTTATCCTATGGATGAGCAAACAACCGTAAAAAAGGTCTATTTTGTAAACTGTAATTGTCAGTGGTGGTCAAAAAAAGAAGCAACTTAAAGTTTAACCATGTAAAGAGGACTTAACATTGAATTCAAAAAAGGATTTTTTTTTATTTTTTTTTTCGGGACTTTAAGGCTTCCATTGAAGCCCTATACTGCCCATACTAACACCCATGGCACTGGGTGATACTTCTCCTACGAAAGAAAAGCACCACCCAGGGCGGGACTCGAACCCACAGCTCCGGCATGGGAGTACGGCACTTTACCGCACAGCCACACCGGGCCCCAAGGATTTTTTGTATTCAATAATGACGAGCTAGTCAAAGCTTGATTATAAAAACTCAATCCTTATGATACCACCATGCACCTCCTTCCACCGAACTCCCTTGCAACCCATGCCTATCTGCAACAATTCTAAAACAACCTAGGTTTTGGTTGACACCTAAAAAGTTTAGGGCTGATTTCACTTCAATATTTTAATTTTGTGTAGTTTTCAGAAAATATAGTGTGAAGACATAATTTGACGTACAGCATAAAATGTTAAACATTATTCTATACGTATTTAACGTTTAATGTTTTCCAAAGATATCGTCATAACGTTATCTCTATCGAAAAGTATGTTATAATTCTCACATAAAAGTTGATATGTCACAGGCTCGTTTCAATCGCAACTAAGACTAAAAATAGTCCATATAATATACCAACGATGCGCGAAAACAGGAGTTAAGCAAGACCAAAAGGGAGATAACACCTACACATTACGTCGTAATAAAGGGTTTCTGCGGAGCTTAGCCATTCGATATGGGCCATGTGCGCCTTTATCGCTGCCCTTACTATCCGCAGACAGTCGTAAAAGAGAATAGAGCAGGCTTTATGCCAACCGATTCTCTCGGTGAAATATCAGCCGTGGAGCATTGGAACTTGCAACTCCAATATACATCGAGTGCTTCGGTAATGCGTTTTCAAGCTAGTTAACTTAGTTCACTAGTTAGGTGAAGCCTTGTGAATGAATCATGCTGTTGGGAACAATGTGATCGAAGTAGTAACTCCGCCAAAATCATCAGTGCTTACCCCTTTTTTATTATTTTATAAATTTACTAGCAGACAAGTCCACGCGTTGCTGCAGCTCAGTAGCTACAAAGTGTAGAATAAATTATATCTTAATCTGTTTAATAAGGTCCAATCAATATTCACTAATAAAAAGAAAACGTTTCAGGTAATTCAAAAACCTTAGGCATTGAGAATAGAACATTACGCTACATTTAAAAGTATTTTGTTTTAAGAGAGTTTAATTTTTTACATGTCACATTTGCCTGTTGTATGTATTAATCCGTTGTCGCTCATTCGTACGGATGCTGAATCATTTTATTTAACAATTAGGTCATTTATAAATATCTCCTCTTGTTTACCTACTGAGAGGGTATCCATTTCCACACGTCCAATCACAATTCCACAAGATCAACACTCACAGAATAGGATATGGTATGAAATGGGTGACTTCTGGAACCTATAATATTCTAGAGCTCTAGTGAGGCCAAATCGTAGTTTCTTATTTTAAAGTGTAACATAAAAAGAATATGATTTTTTTTTTCATATTTTTTTGCAATGGGCAATACCCTACTCTGTAAATCATCCCATTTGACAGTAATCCAACATTTTTCAAATAGTGTGTTCTATAAATTTCACTTTTCTTTTATTAAGCACTAACATCATTGTCATAATGACAAAGAAATAATATTTAATGTTTATTTAGGTATCTAACTGATTAAGTAATTTAAACCTTAAGTACAGGAACAGGTTTGTTGGATTTTCTCACATTCTAGTTCCCAGATTTCTATCAAGAGGTTAATGGATTGCCAAAATCATTGTTTGTTTTGTATTGTCATTTTCCTGAATTATCTCATACGGCTTAATGATCTTGAAATGAGAGCTTATGTATAACATTATTGCTTCACAGTTTACCGAAGTTTTTTAAGAAGAAACTAAACTTTTATATTATTTAGTTCTATGTTATAAGGTATTCTTTTTATAGTGAATTGGTTATTATCAACAAAATAAACGAAACAATATATCAAAAATTTTAAAACAAATATTAATAAAATTAGGCGAAAACAGCTCAATAGGTCTTTAACATTTAAAAGTATTTCGGAAAACATTAAATTCTGATATTCTATATGAAGAGTCCACGGAAGAAAGGGGGAGAGTCAATTTTTTCCGAATTTTAGTTATATACATATAATTGTTCGTCTAGATGAGTAGAATATGTTGGTGAAAACAAATAGTCAGAAAAATGACAGTAGGTTGGTTACAAGGGATGGAAAGAACCACGTACTCGGAAGAAAGGGGGAATGTCCATGCGGAAAAACCTAGAATGGGGGAGAGTCATGTTAGAAGTTATATGGGTTGTGTATTAATATCACCATTTCATAAATAAAACAGGGAAGAAAGGGGGAGCGTCCATGACTATCCCCCTTTCTGTTAATTTTAAATTGTTTTTTTTTACTAAAACATTTTTTTTTAGAGCGTGATATGTCTGTTTCGGGCAAATTTATTATTTTGACACGCAAAACAAAAAGGAAAAGGACATATAAAAAAATCGAAGAAAAATGATAAAAGATACGTAAGTAATTAAAGATCCAAACCTAAAAATTCGATTTTCTCGGAAAGCACTCCAAATGACATCCCCCCTTTCTTTCGTGGACTCTTCATATGATTATCATAAAATAAAAAAATATTAATATTCAACTAAAAACTGAATATTTGTATTCCAAAATAAAGAAAACCTCTAAAGACGGACTGTTTTTGCTTTTCTTGAGTACAGATACACAAATTTGAATGTTTGTTCGTTTTATTATTTTTTTTTTTTTTTTGTTCATTTCGAAAATCGCTTTGTTATTCAACTTTCTGAATATTTCTTACTATAAAGCTCCCGATTTTTTATTTTATTTTTTATCTTTGTTCATTTAGTCTTGCCTAAAATTCACAAAGAAAAAAAAAACATGTCAAAAGAGATCTCTAATACCAACTTTATAAAATGTTTTTTTTTTTTTTTTTTGACTTTAATTATTAATCCGCACCTGTCAGCAAGGTGCTGACAATCAGCGAATGAGATGGCGGTAATAGGTTATAATGACATGTCAGGCATGAGGAGGGAAAGCACCCAGCAGCACCCCCTTACTGGCTTGAGTCAATTACCTCGGTTGTCTAAGAGAGCAGATCTCTCATCCAGCGCCTTTTTAGTCTTCTCGTACCCGTGCTTATGTCAGCCATATTCATGATTAAAGAATTTGGATGTCCGTTTAAATTAGCAAAAAATCGTTTGTATAGTGTCATTATGTGCTGCTCGACTGTTAGTACATGGAGGTCTGTATGTAAAGTTTTGTTAGTTACGTACCAAGGTGCTTTTGTAATGAGTCGTAACAATTTTGATTGGAACGTTTGAAGTTTTTGTAAGTGAGTATTTTTAGCAATACCGAAAATCTGTGAGGAATATGTCCATATGGGTTTGAGTAAGTAAGAGTACGTATTTAGTTTTTGTTTCAGTTTCAGTTTTGATGATTTAGAAAGTAGTGGTTAGAGAAGCTTGAGTCTTATGTTAAGAGTCCTTTTTTTCATTTTAACATGTGGGCCCCATGTCATCCTTCTGTCGAAAGTGAGTCCCAAATAGTGTACTGTGTCCGTCTGTGGAATTTGGTTATTGTCAATATAAACTGGGGGGCAGGTATGTTTTCTAAGCGTGAATGTAATGTGTTTTGATTTGTCATGATTGAGTCTAATTTTCCATAGTGGAAACCAATCGTGTAACTTGTGTAAGTGTTGTTGTAATGTCAAAGAAGCCTGTGTTGAGTCCTGATGTTTCGTGATAATTGCTGTATCATCAGCGTAAGTTGCAGTCAATGTCTCGTTGGTAATAGGTATGTCGTGCGTGTTTATAAAATGTAAAACTGTTTTTCTGGATATAGGAAACTGACAACTAACAGCAAGCATTGGGAATAGAAATAATTGGTGGCATTCACATTAAAAGAATAATTTATAAGTTCTAATAGGATGATGAAAGAGGATCATATTATATTGAAAAATATTATTATAAATAATGACAATATAAATTTGTACGATATTTATTGACAGAAGATAAAAAAAAAAAAAAAAAAATATTGAGTCATTATTACTGTTTTCCGAGAAGGAATTTTTATTTCTGTAGCATAAACAATAGATGAAGTAGGTTAGTAGGAGTTACGATTTCGAAGAAAATAATTCCAGAGGCAGTGACTCACGTTCGACAAACAGCTCGATATTTCTTCCTTCATCGTTTAATCATATCAGAGATCCCTTCCCTATTTCCTTCACAAACATGACGAGTTTGTAAAAATAACATGGTATGTTTTCATCTCCTCCTACTTCTGACGTTGCAAAAACGTCTGGAGGGAAGTTTGTATAATTTACTCCGATAACACATTATGATATGAAGTAATCATTTAGAAAAATATGTTTATTTTCAATTTTTAGCATTATATTTTGATGATAAGATGACGAAATAATTAATATTTAAAGGTCCCATGGTAACCAAATGGGGAAGGCATGGAAATCACCTTTGTTTCTTTGTTTATTCATTTAAAAGTCATCTGATGCCACTGATCTTTAAAGAAATTCTGACACTGCACAGGCTTGGGACCTCCACTATACATCTGATCCAAAATAAGTAAGGATATCAAACGATTCATAATTAAAGAGTGAAGAAGAACAAGGAGGTTTTCTGTTTCTACGTGAGAAAGGAATGCTTCAGACGTAAACATATCTAATGAGAGTGCAATAGGAATGAATTTTATAAACTATCTAAACCCGTCCAAGCTGTTTTGTGACTTAATATAACATTTAACTTTAGGGAGATAAGTAAATGTATTCTAGTGAGATTTACACTAAAATCACCGATGAACATAATGGCCAAGGACTGATCCAGATAGTGCCCCCCCCCCCCCTATTAACTAAACATAACACTTCTGGTGGTTTACATCGCAGTCCTTCTTAATACAAGGTAAGTAATTATAATACAGGGTTAGTATTATATTATACAAACATATAATACTAAATTCGCCTCTGATAATGGCCTACTTCAAATTGCTTTGGAATAGTGGAGGTAATAGGTATAACTACATAAAGATAGTTACAATCCTCTACTGAACAGGAAGGAACGTTGTGTATTCCTTTATAACATTCTTTCAATAGGGTATATTAACGTAAAAATAGCATATATGGAAGAATAAGGCGTAACAGCAACGTTGTGTAAAAGTTTCTACTACACCTATTGGCAACATTTCAACTTTTAAGATAAAAAAAAATACGGCCCTTGTATTTTTAAATATAAGATGAACTGAAAAAATGCTTAGGGAAGAAAGTAAATATTAATTTTGTACAAAAGTAATAGACAAAAACTGAAAAAAAAATTTAGGTATATTAACACCAAAAGAATATATCGTTGCTATTAGGCTGATCAGCAACGGTTTGTAAAAGTTTCAATTAAATCCCCTGCTTTTTTAAATATAAGATCCGTGATGAATTTCCTAACCATCTTCAATTCACACTTATTCAGACATAAATTAAAATGAAGATAAAGATATCAAGTGGCGTTTTATTAAGTTCTATAAATCGAAAAATTTATAATTATTCTAAAAATAATACTAACTATTTATATTTGATGTTATCACTAAAAAAAAAAAAGAATAGATAAATAAATAAAATTAGCAACCGGAAATCATATCATCACATTTCGTCAACTTCAGAACACAAAATTTATATAACCAAGAAATATTTCGACAAATTTAGATAACTTCATTAAAAACAAAGAAAATTTAAAAGCCTGAAGTTGAAGTCATTACAAATATGATTCCCACAATTCATCAGAGATCAAAGATAACAAAATCTAGAGATCTGCTATTAAAAAATCCTGTTAGAGCCATTAAATCTAATTTAAATATGTCCATTTAAAAATTTTACTACACCTCGACCGAAGCAAAACGATGATAATCCATCCAGACATCTTAAACTGAACTTTATTTTCGATTTAAATGCGATAAAATTCTTTGAGACAATCTTGATGAAGAAATAAATGAAGACAAGGCAATTAGAGTCAGAACCAAATTAACAGTCGTAAATTCCAGAGTTGATAACGCTAAAATCAGAATTTTATCTGTGCTTGTCAATTTTCGCCGATCATAAAAAAGTAGAATGTATGTATAACTATGATACATGATGAGCCATCTGTGATAATGGCTTATTTTAAGCCTCCTTAATAAATGTTACCCTTTTTTATCATACTTTTTTTTCATCAGATTAATGCTCACTTTGAATAAGAGATTATCCATTATAAATATATATTTATTTATTTACATTAACTGTAAATTAACTTTACATTACATTAACTGTAAAAAGACTACTATTTTTTTAAGTTTAAGATGATTATAAATATTAAAGTCATCTAAAACTTAAAAAAATAATAGTCTTAGCTGAAACTTGGAGAAAAATAATGAACTGGAGGACAGACATACACTTTTAATAAACTGTATACACGCATGAGTATATAGTTTCTTCATAAGGCTTTGTTTTTAAAACTGATCATTCCATGGATTTTATATTCAATTTTAGGTTTTTCAATCATAAATTTAAATAAACAAAAAAAGCATTTTTTTTTTTTTTAATGAAGAAAATGATCAAATATTTACCCGCGCTATCCAAAAGGGGTTAGCGGTGGGGAGGTTCCACTAACATTTTGATAAGGGAACATTCTTTAGTAGATTTTTCTATTATATTCTTTTTCTATTTTATTATTCTAATAAATTTTCTAGGGTGGTACGTTTTTTAGAGTTTTGAATTATTGTGCGGGTTAAATTTGGAGGAACGTTCTTTATGAGGGGTGAAATGGAAAACAAACCGAGCTGAATTAAGTTCATATGAAATACGCTTACAATTATACATTGATGTCTACTGTTTTCAGTAGCGAACAAATGTGAGGGAACACTAATTCTGTGATGTTGGAAGAACTGATGATTTCAGATGACTATTTGGCAAACAATTTTCTACCAACGAAATCAATAAAAAGTTCCTGTAAGGTCAAAAGTTATAATAGATTTAACTCATTTTGTTACTTAATTATAATTTTTCATTTACAGAGATAAATGTAAAACAAAGACTGCCGTGGTAGAAATGAAATCATCACCATATAATTGATTTAGAAAAAAAATGATCGTGATTGATAAATCCTTAAGAGGACCTCCTTGGAAATTAGAAAAGGTATAAAATGTTCGCTACGGACCTATCTCAAGAGACCAAAGCGTGTATAAAACAAAGCAATCAGAGTAGTTATCAAGAAGATCAAGATATGCCGCGCATTGAAAGAGAGACTAACAATTAGATTCAGCATTAAGTCTCCTGGCCTAATGAAGTAACGCAAAAATTAATGCCTATTAAAGTTGCGGTAAATATACGAACAAAAGTACAATTTATATCAACCTGTTTCGTGATAATCAACCTTAGTTCCTATAATTTCCGTTATTGAATAAAATAAAGACATTATTTAATTTAGTAAATCTAATTTTACGTTACAATTAAATCGTTATTAAATAATCAAAATAGTAATTAAATTTTTTAAGGAAAAGGACTTAAAAATTAATAGTCTCTTACGCTATTACGAAAAAATGCAAGGAATGCCTCGCTATTAATCGCCGTGAGCACCCCGCAATCAAGAGGCCTTCATAATTGGCTTCTTGATTACGGAAGAGATTCCTTAGTGGGATATATAACAATTAAAGAAATCAATGATTAATTATCACAAATCTATTAATTTATGGATAATAAAAATAAATAGTAGCAAGTTATTAAAGAGATAATACATTTTATAAAATAAACTTTACTAATTTTTCACGTAATGGAATATTTGTAGATATAGGGATAAAATCATGCTTAAACTTGACCTTCATTAGCCGGGTATTTCTATTCCTTCAAAAATTTCCTGCTTGACAATCGTGTTTTTCCCCTTCATTAAATGATTTATTACTATCATACATGAATATGGCGATTGAGTCGCCGAAAACTTCTGTTTTTTGTTAATAAAGAAAACAAATTAAAGAAATGGAGTGCCTTAAAGTATGGGAACGTTGGTTAAATCAAAGTAGCCCGAAAATGTCACGGATAACGTAAGCACATTCTCAATTTTCCTCTCTCAATTAACTCATATTCATTTTATTATTATTCGGGTTCAAAATGAGCTTTTTTAAACTATACTGTCTAAAAGACTTGGGTTTCCCAAAATACACAATTTTCGTATTCCTCATTAATTGAGACGAATTTCAGGAATTTCGACGAAGATAAATTATCAATAATTATGAGGGGAAATGTAAATAAAAGAATAATACAAGAAGAGAAAAAAATATATAGAACTTTTGTCTTATCATTTGCTTTTGCTTTTTTTTTTTTTTTTTTTTTTAAATTTATTGTTGTTTGTTTGTTAAGTCTTTAAGGCGTAAAACCATTGGATCAAGTTTGGAATATGTAATGTGTATTTTAAAATCTAGTTTAAATTATAAAGACTCTCTATTTTAAAATAAATAGTAACCTATAAAGAAAGTTGAAATTTTTAAAAGTTAATGTTTATAAATAATTTATGTTAATAATAATATGCTATGTATGTTAATAATAATATGTTAATAAATAATATCAATATTTAATCACAACAATTTACTGTTTTACCCCATACTTCATTTTATTTATTGTTTTTTTATGGACAAAGTTTGGAATATGTATTGTGTATTTTAAAGTCTAGTTTATATTATAAAGACTTTCTCTATTTTAAAATAAATAGTAACCTATAAAAAAAGTTGTATTTTTAAAAATTAATGTTTATAAATAATGTATGTTAATAATAATACGTTATGTATGTTAATAATAATATGTTAATAAATAATATTGATATTTAATTACAAAAATTTAATGTTTTACACCATACTTCATTTTATTTATTGTTTTTTTATGGACATAGTTTGGAATATGTATTTTAAAGTCTTAAATTATAAAGACTTAACTATTTTAAAATAAATAGTAACCTATAAAAAAAGTTGTATTTTTAAAAATTAATGTTTATAAATAATGTATGTTAATAATAATATGTTAATAAATAATATTAATATTTAATTACAAAAATTTAATGTTTTACACCATACTTCATTTTATTTATTGTTTTTTTATGGACATAGTTTGGAATATGTATTTTAAAGTCTAGTTTAAATTATAAAGACTTAACTATTTTAAAACAAATGGTAACCTATAAAAAAATTTGTATTTTTAAAAATTAATGTAATTAATATTTAATTACAAAAATTTACTGTTTTTCTTGCCCGGAATTGCATACTTTTTCAGGATCTAATATCCCATACTTCATTTTATTTATTGTTTTTTATGGACAAAGTTTGGGCTGTGTATTGTGTATTTTAAAGTCTAGTTTAAATTATAAAGACTTTCTCTATTTTAAAACAAATAGTAACCTATTAAGAAAGTTTTATTTTTAAAAATTAATGTAATTAATATTTAATGACAAAAATCAAAAATTAATTAAATCAAATAAAATGACGTATAATACTAAGAAAATAATTGTATATATTTACCTAAGGAAATAGATATGTGCAGAAAAAATAGCCTTTACCAGAAGAAATCTAATTTATTTTTTTAATATCCACAAACTTCTAGCCACAACTACCGCTATGTACGTACTGACAACTGGGTCGTAGCAATAAAAATTGATTGAGGTATTCCAAGTATGATAAAAGATAGTCCAACAGCACTTTTTTTTTTTCCCTATTCCGATTTAGACTCTTAATTTAGACATGGAGGTCGAGAGCATTCTAAAGGTAGTTAAAGGAACAATTAAAAAATAACCGTTGTCTTATTAAAATTCCTATTCCAATCGTAATCCTTCGTCCGGTTGTTTTCAGATCCAGCTATTTCCTAGCTAGAGCCTCTTAAATGCAGTTATTCTTAGACATTTTTTTTTCTGATCTAGTAAACAGTGGCGCGGGGCTTGTGCCACCAGTTCCTTACATGGATTCGTTCCACGCCTCTCATCTAAGAATAAACATAATTGAACTAAAGACACCGCAAAAATGCATGAAAGGCTACTTGGGGACAAAAAAAAAGGTCCAATAGAAGCTAAAAAATAACTATAGAAATAATTTAGCGGGTAGTTCGAGGAGGTGAGATCAGTGATTGACAAGGTAGCAGGTAGCGGTGCTCGTTAGGTTGATGAATTGGGCCGACGCCTAATGACCTCTTCAACTGACCAATCAGGGACCGGAACACAATAGGACTTACCTGCGTACCTTGCTACGTCGCTCATTTTAAAAGTGTTCATCATATTTCATCACTTCGGATTAGGTTCAGCAGGCACAAGTAATGTCCAATTAAGGTGGAAAGATCGTCGTTGATACTGCAAAATTACGTACGTCAGAAATTTTCAATTTTGCGTTTTTATTGGATTTTTAATCAAAACGAGTAGCTCTATTGTCCTAAAAGACGACATACGTCACGAAATAATAAAAAATAAGAATCATGCACAGTAAGAAAATATTCGAATTTCAGGATTCGCTTGTCCATTAATCCTAAGTGACACCGGCCTATAAGGAAAATTTAAACTCTACAACAAAAAAAGTTTTACAAATAAATATAATAAAAAATTTAATGTTTCTTTTGATAATCAAACACAAAAACTAAAAAAAATTAAATGCAAATAAAATATTTTTTTTGTTTTCCTGAAAATCAGCTGTTTTTGATATACGACCTTTTGCAGTGTCAACGACGAAATGTTTCATTTAATGGCATACAAAATAGTTTCGCTTCACGAAGTTTCCAGCCTATAAAATGAGACACGAGAGATCTATCAATATGGTCTTATTTTTATTTTTATAATTGATGAACTACTACTGAATTATTTTTTCTATTTGGCCGTTTTAGGAAGACGTTTCGTTTTATTTTGCAAATTAGTAGCTAAGTATAGATAAACTAAACCCAAAAAAAAACCTGTTTAAAACAAAAAAATCATAAAATTGATATCTCAACGTCTCCCTTAAACCCACATGTAACAACATATAGGAGTTTCTTAAAATAAATTATTGATAAAACAAAAACTCACCAATCACTTTATATCCTCCAAGAGAGAAGAATCTTGTCTATAATTCAAGAGATCTGAAAAAAAAAAAAAAAAAAAATATGGTTGAGTTCTTTGTTTTGTAGTATTATTCCAAAAATGTTTGAAAGTTAATAATATTATACTAGGGTATAAAAGTAATATGAAAAACACTGAAACCAATATAACCTCAAAAATAAATATTATGACCATAGAAAATACCTGTTAAAACTTTTTTTCCAAAAACGGATTACATGAGGTTAAAATAAAAATTCTTATTTCAGAATTTTTTCGATATATATATTATAATTTAACTATTACTTATTTCATAAGCGCATACTGTTACCTTTTTTGTTTATAATGACTAGCATATGAATAATACATATCCTTCACAGATGTCAGTGTTTATGAAAAAATGAAGCCGATTCATGAAAGTAGGTGAATGTCGTCAATGGTTGAAAAACCTCAAATAATAAATAAATTAGTTTATATTTTGGAATTTATAAAATTTATTGTCTGTAAATAATGGCATGAATATAGTGAAGCGTCGTCAGTAAGGGCCCATAAGGTGACAAGTTGTAATATTTTATAATAAAGGTAAGCTGATAATATGACAGTTTACTTTACATAACCGATTAAATTACTTTTTTGTACATGTTTCATAGAGGTAATTGCAGAAAAATATTCGACTATGATGTTTGATGATGATTGATTCTCTTTAATGACTATTAATTTACTGTTAATTCAATTAATGGTGCTCAAATTTGGTCAATGACAAGGAAAAATACTAATTTCAAAATGTTTTATTAGGCTTGTTCTGCTAGCAGATCAGCTACATCAATGTTTATCAATGTCTAGTACAACAATGTTTTAGTCACAACAGAACAACAAAAGCTTTCATGTGGCACGAATTGAGAACGAAAACTGGCTCAGTAGACCAACAAACAATAACTCTAATTACAATAGCTAATTATTGCAAGTGTCAATCCTGAAAAGCAGGTCCTGAGAAGATCTCTAGGCGCTGATGGTACACTTCCTCAACATGCACATCGGGTTTCCCCTAGCCATCATTAAGCTAAGCACTTAAGTTAAGCAGCTTAAAACAAATATGTACTGGCAACTTTTTATAACACAGTCGTTAGAAAGCAAATTAATTGCTACTGTTTGGAATACTTACTCGAAATCATACAACTAAATTCAATTTGACACAAACCATAAGCTAGGACTTCCCTGTTGAACATCAATATTTGAACAGCAGCTTTAAAAACTTAATATTGATTCATAAAAATAATAAAATAAAATAAATTGTTTTATTAACCTGTGGTGGGTCACCTATGGTGTTATGATTAGCATGGCAACCTACAATACTAAAGGTCGCGGGTTCGATTCCAGCGGTGGCCCTAGGATTTTTTAATGGGAGGAAAAAATCCTTAGCTATGCCGTCCCTCGGATAGGAGGTAAAATGGAGGTCCCGAGCCTGTAAGATGTCAGGTACTCGTTAAAGATCCCTATCCTAATTATACCTGGATAGACAAAATTTAGGACTCCCACAGTAGCATCGTCCGATTAGCATTAGTAGCATAAAAATGGACGTTAAACAAACCAACAAACAACACATTGTTTTAGATTTTTGTACATATATCATTTTTTTGAACTTCCCTACTGTTGAATTTAAAGCTGAAAACCATATTTGATAACACTGCCAATTCCAAATTTCCTACAACAGGGTGCTTTTTTCTTTTTTTAATGGCTACCCACGGAATTGATCCTTTATGCTTTTCATGTTTACCTAGCATCAGACCCAAGAATTTCAGGCCAAAAATTTTCATTTTAAAAGTTCATCAATTGATTTTCAGGTGTACGAAAAAAAATTTAGAATTAGAAGAAGGGAATAATCTCGAAATCTAACTACAGGATATGCAGTGTGTATAGAGAATATAACGATGGGCTTAGCCAATGACATGATAGGCAAGACCATTAAAAAAAAAAAAAAACTCCATGTAACCGAAGATCAAATAAAAAACGAAAGTAAGACAGACCGCAATTGGTTCAGAAGAATGCAGGCAGATGAGAGGGTATCAAATCTCCTACTCACACCTACCGGTCGACCTCTAAACTTCTATCTCTAGTCAGATCAATCGTCAGACGAAAGCGAAAAAGTGCTTAGGCTAAGCGATGGTCTCAGGATTAAAGATTACATAGTAACTACTGGGTCATAATCTTGGCTGAATAATACGATAAGTAATGCCAAGTAATCAGTAAGAAGTAATGTAATAGAAAAGACGATGAAACTAAATTTTTAACTTGAAGTAAAACCAACGCTTTTGCACCGATATAGAGGTTAATTTAAATCATTTAAATTTTTTTATTTATTTTTTTGTAAGATCCACTTCTCGGATTGAAACATTATAATCTGTCTATTAATCTAATAATGATATCTCTAGAGTTCGATGGCAGCTTAATCAAACCTATTCTTATAACTTCCTTCTCTAATATATTTCTATTGCTTTTCTGTACATATTTCAGGATCAGTTCGTTTAAATCGAAGCAGTGGAACCGGCTTTAATGTACCACCATGTGGATACTTGTACAATAATTGTTTTTCTCTGGCCGAAATACGAAAAAAAGTAGTGTGTCATAGAGATATCTATAGCCCTACTTTTTTTAACGACCTAGCTTGAATTTATCCTTTGATTTCGTAGAAGTATCACTTATCACCTAGAAATTAAGGGTAACTAGAAACTTTGAATGTTTTTGTATCTGGTGTATTTATATCAATATCAATATATATTTATATCTATATCAAGCCAGAAGCGTTATGCTTCTGAAATGATTCGTTCATGTATTCCAGTATATTTTTCATTACTATTCAGGCACAATTTCATTTCATTAATAAGATTACCCAGGCACAATGGATTATTTTTTGTAAAAACTAATAAAGAAGGTTAGAAGACTCCATAATTCTACAATTAAAGACGTCGCAAAACGTTTGGTTTTGTGTTGAAATATGTCGTAGAATTCAGCTGCATTCCTTCACAAGTTAATTTGAGTTCAATTAGGAATTTGAAGCTAAATGACATCCATTGATATCTCTGCTTCCAACTTAAGGAAGTGAGAAGTGCCCGAACGAGATTAGTGCAGACAATTAGCATTATCTGTTTTCGTTTGTTTATGACGGTTGCGTAGATTTATTGTGCCTTATTTTCTAGACCCATTCAATCTAGGTAAAGCATAACGTCGAATGTCCGCACGTCAATTATACCTACCCTTTTTGGTAAACATTTTCCCAATTTGAAAATTAACTAAAGTTTTGCAAAAATTATGATTTATTTTATAATTTTACACGAGAAAGACATATCCGCTTCAGGAAGTTTAAAATTTTAAAACGCTAAATTTTCTTTAATGTTTATTAAATAGTATAAAATATCTTTTTAAACAATAAGCTGTAATAGTATTTTATAATTGCTTTTCAGAATCATTAAATTCTTATTCACTGTTCGTTATTCATGATCCTGAACCTATAGTTCTTTGAAGCCATTGTGGGGGTTTATGCGTAATGGTTCCCCGTTTTCCTGAATTAGATTCTCGTGGAATTCTTCGATTCTCAATATTCCCTTCTTTTATTTTCCGAGTATAGTTAAGTTTGACACTCCGGAATTTAGTTCGACACCACCGGTAATAGTCAAAGTGCATGGTAAAATGTGATTTCGTCGGTTATCCGAAAAGTTTAATATCCGGACTCCAGGCATAGATTAGTGAGGATTATCGATGCTCTTCTGTACTTTATTTTTCATTTATCTTTATCTTTTCATATATGTTTTATCTTCTAATTTATTTATTTATCTATGTATCTATTTATTTACTTATATATTTTTTTATTTTTATATTCGTCTATTTACTTGGGTTATTAGCTATTTTTCCTGATACGGTCTCTGTATGCGTGCCATGCTAGGATAAGGAAGGAAGTGGGAGAGAAGGAGGATACAATGCCGCGAAAGGGAAAATTTACTCAAGAGAGATATGAAGTAAAAGGCAATAACGGGATAATAAAAGAGGAAAAGGGGAGAATAATAAGGAGAAAATACAGAAAAAAAATAAATATAATTGTAATCTCTCTATATATAAGAGGCTTTGTCCTGACTGACAGAATCAACGCAGAGCAAAAACTACTAATGATAGAAACTTGAAGTTCGGAATTTAGGTTTTAAACGCGATGTAGGTAACCACTAAGAAAGGAATTTCAAAATTGTAACCCCCAAGGGGTTTAAATGGCGAAATTGTCGTTTAACTCTAACGGACACCTATTTTTGCACTTCGAGAAAAAATATCTAATTTGGATTCATTTTACAGATCTTGATATGACGAGTTTAACTCGAAAGTCCCTAAGGGTCGTCGAAAACCATGTTTTAAAGCCGAAAAATGAAGCGTTCACGACAAGTAAGCAATTTTTTGTTTCGGCGGTTTTAGTGAACTCTCTCCATTGCGCGTCTCCCTCTCTTCTACCAAGCCGGCAGCTTCCCCCTCCAACATTCCTCCTACCGGAAGCTCCAATCCCTTTCCCCCTTCGCTCACTTCGTTACCAACATTTGTACGGTTCACATCTAACAATAACATATTATATTAAATCAATACCAAGATAATGATCACAGAATCGATTTTAAAGGCTCGCGAGCAAAGTCGCGACTGGGAATTCTACTATTATATGTGTACATGCATGCAAATTAAAATGTAATTTTGGGTTATTGAATGTATGTAAGTATTGATAAGTATACTGTGTTTTATAGCAACCCAATATATTTGGGCAGCATTGTTTTGTTTTGTTATAAAAAAATAAAGCATTTCTCTCTCACTCTCTCTCTCTCTCTCTCTCTCTCTCTCTCTCTCTCTCTCTCTCTCTCTCTCTCTCTCTCTCTCTCTCTCTCTCTCTCTCTCTCTCTCTCTCTCTCTCTCTCTCTCTCCCCTTAGTTGTGTATGTAATATATTCACTTTAAAGTCAACAGTAGATTTCTACCTCATAATTTTAGTATTATTTATTTTATTAATCAAAACCTGCGTTTTTTTGTTTTTTGTTTTTTTTTTCGTGTTTCCTTGCTTATATTTCATTTTCAATTTCTCCCTCAAAGATATTTGCTAAGTGAGCAAGATGTTTTTTTTTTAGCACGATTGCTTATTAAGACCTCTCAACAGTCAAGGACCCGTTCTCCGATTATAAAACAAACTTTGTTTAGAAATTTCCGATTTATTTTGATGAGTGCACAATAAAAAAATATATATGTAAACAGAAAGTAGAACATGTACGAGGCAGGGACTATTGCTAAGGTAACTGGTTCAGGCCAGGGACCTACCACAACGTAACAGAACAATAGGAAGAATGGGAGAGAAGAGAAGGAGGACCGAGAAAGCTCCTTCGTGACCTAGAAGAGAAAGGGAAATAATCCTCACCACAATACACAATAGTCAGAAAACGAAACCAGGCGAGACAATCGGTGCATTCACCTTCCCATTATTTACGACTCTTAGCGGCATGACCCTAATTGCATCTTTACAACTAGTCTCTTCTTTGCCCATTCTTCCTAATTTACTTTGTAAATGGAAACCGATCAACTTTAATGATTTTTTTTTTCATTCTCATTTCCCCTTATGAAAAGCGTCCAGATCATGCAACATACAATATTCAAACCATTCCCAGAAGTGTGTATTCAAGCCTCGCTAACACGGTGATAATTTCTGTTTTAATAGTTTTGTCATGATATGAACTTGTGCATTTGTAAATACGATGACATTAAAAGAGTTGACATTTAGAAACAATGTTGATAGAGAGAAAAATTCTATTAATATGATCATTTTTAGGATTTTTTATTATTTTTTGGGTCCTGACCTTCCTAGCCGTTTAGGCTATACGGGGTTTCCCGGGCCAAGGGAGAGGGTGGGGGATTAATGCCGGGTATTATTAAATTTCCCCTGGCTACGGGTTTTGAACTTGCTATCTTCAGGTTCTCAATCATATATCCGGTTGTCCGTGGCAACGCGTATTTTCTAACACGTTTGCCCACTCGGCCATCCAGCCACCCCGATTTTTTAATGGGATGAAAAATCCTTATCTATGCCGTAATATGGAGGTCTCGAGTCTGTACGATGCCAGATGCTCGTTCAAGATCCCTATCCTAATCATATCCTAGAGGCAAAATTTAGGACTCCCACTTTAGCATCGTCCGATTAGCCTTAGTAGAATAAAAGGACGTTAAACAAACAAACTCATTTATATCAAAAAAATAGAAAACATCCAGAAATTTAATAAACAATTTTATAAAATTTTCTTTAAATACAAAATAAAGAAAACGCATATTTATATTAATATTTTCTAGCCTAGTAGTCTCTAATTTTTTTTTCAAAATTTTTGGTAGGTACATAGCACATAACTCAAAAACATTTTATTTAGCCTAATTTATAGTTTTTTCATGACTCTAGTAACACATGTCAGCAATTTATTGACAATAAAAATTTGACAGTCTCGAGGAAAGATAAACTCATCAGGACCTTATTTTCAAATTTCTAAAACAGCATTTTTTATCCTATGTTGGTTTTTTATACTGCCGGAATCAAAAATTCTAAAATTTTACTGAAGAAGCATTCGTTGTGTTCATTAATTCTTTCTCTCAACTCTACGAAAGAAAGTCTAAAATGCTCTTCAGCGATAAATATTAGATTTAAAAATCTGAAATTTTTGTTCAAAGAAATTTAATGTGATTTGAGCTCAGTTAAGTAAAGCGATGCAATATTATTGTGCAGACAAAATGTGGAATAAGAAAATAGCAATTTGTGTGGCTATAGCATTAGTTGTAGCTTCGAAAGAAAGGGAAAAAAATGGTTTAAACACTCATCGGTACGGAATCCCTGCGCTAAGTGCCCATTTGGCCCTCAAACAATTCATTGATAGCCTTTTTTGCAAATATTTGTTGCTGCGATGTCATTTTCTCGAGCTCTACTACTCAAGCTGAAGTAATTTTTTATAAGTCAGTTTGAGGTTTTTGAAGGTGTTTGTGTGCTAACGATATTAATTCTTCGGACGACGCAATATTTACTAGATAGCACAATAAAAATCAAACTGTTTTTGATTGACCCAACTTATTGCACAATCTTCCAATGTGATCTACAGACGCTCAATATTATTGTACAATGTCAGTTATTGTGCAATATATTGATCTCTAGGGGCCGATTAAAAAACCGCCAAAACAATAATGTTCCAGTTTGTTTTCGTATATACTTGCGAATCTTGTTTTTATTCCTTTCTTCGGAAATAATTTAAAAAAATACAAGGAAAAAGATACTTATTTATTATTATTATTATAAAAAGTTTTTACTGAATTAACAGAAATCCTCTCTACCAAGATATAAGAATTTGAAATATCTAAAGACAAAGATTTTGCATCCGTATCGCAAATAATATTTATACTGGTGGGAAGTACTGATCTACTCCCCTCAGAGTATGACGGAAATAAGGAAATCGTGTTTTTACATGAACATACAAAAGACCCATTATCAAAATATGAAAAATGTTACGTCGGAAAACCAAAATAATGGCTCTTAAGATCGTGAGGCCCGGTGACCCCCTTCCATCCATAGTTCTCACGAGTTGCCCGTCTGGGTTATGTTTTCAAGATTTATTTATACAAAGTGGGAGTAATTTTGCACGTTCCTACATTTTATAACGGGGAACATAGAGCTTATTACTGTAAGTTAAATTAAAACATAAAGCACACAATTATGAGCTTTATGTTCATATAATAAATATTATGGTTTATATTCTGACAAATCTAAACGGCTCTATGTCGGCTTGTCCGATCGGATTTAATTTCTAAGAGGAAGCAACAAAAAAAAAAAAAAAAAAAAAAAATTCTATATATTTTTAAAATTTCCTCCGTTGAATATATCTTAAAACTTCTATAATTGGTTTTGGTAAACTTTCTTAACTAACATAAATATTGTTTGTTCTCGCAGACTTTAAATCCCCATTGTGGTATTTTAATTCGTTTCCCTAGGATGACGTGGTGTATATACAGTAAGTTGCATTATTTTAAAAATTAAGATTTAATCTTTTGTCAATCGCAGTCGTCATGTAGCAGGGCCGGGATAGCCGAGCCTGTTTGTGCGCGACCAGCTTTAGCAAGCTCGAGCAATACGGTGGCGGTTCGTCCGACCTGCGTTGGTTGACTTTTTTTTCGTGGAGGCCTCACGAAACAAATCTCGACCTACCCACCACCATGGTTAGAATAGGTTGGTTACACCTCTAGAGTAACCCACCATAAACATGCCAGGTAGGGGAACCGAATAAAAAAAAAAGTGTACCAAAATACGCGACAGTTATCAACAGATGGCTTCAATACAATTCATTACTCTATCAATAGACTTTTCTTCCAACTCATATTTAATTTTCACTCATCCTCGTATTCCGTAATTCCGTATCCTTGAGCCATTTAACATAATTTAATAAGTTTATTTTGATTTATATAGATTTTCTTTATTGTATAACTCTACGACCTTATTGTGACTTTATGATTTTGGTTGTAATTTTTCATTATTTTGTAAATTTTTTGTTAAAAAGTTATTCAAAAACAAAAAAAAAAATCTCTATACTAACGACATAGCTACTAAACTAATTTCTACTCTTTACTCATCAATATTTCTGTTCTTTATTAATTTATTATTGTTATTTACTAGTATTTGTACAATAATATTTTTTTTTGATCTGTAATTATTCAACAATTTTTATATTGCTCATATAATTTCATTGATTGTTATATTGTGAATATTTCGACCTGAATCTCCAGTTAAAATATCGACACAATCGACAAATACGTTCATACATTATAATTCAATTTATCCTCCTATGATTTACTCTATTGCATGAATGTCGTGAGGTTTCGAAGAACTTAACGAATTAACTATGTTGAGAAAAAAATATTAAATTAATTAAAAATATTAAAACCAAATAATATTATTATTAGAAAAACGAAGAACTAAAAATGGCTTCCTATGTCATAAATATTGTTGTTTTTCTTTAACTCATACAGTAACCCTTAGGGCTGTTAAGTATACATGTCGACAGTACAAATCCAATGTCTATCGCAGCTCTGTGGAATATCAGAGGGATTTGAAAGACCTTGGTTTCTGTTACCGATATCATATTTATTTACTTTTTTTTGTGAACTGGAATTGAGTTGATCTTAATACCGGAAATACAATGTCCCCAAAAGATGACGCCAATGCATTCGCAATGAAATTCTTTTCCACCGTATTTTTTCCACGTAATTGATTTTTACATTCCAGGGACAGATAATGTACAGATACAATCAAAGAAACATCATCTAACCAGCATAAAAACCATTGCGTTGGCGATCACAAATCCAAAAGGAATATCAATTAGGAAGTCGTAAATATGGATTTCGTTTGAGGGTCGGTCGTTAAGGGCCATCGGCTTTCATAGCCCCGCTAAACCGCTAGTTACAAGTCCACAAGACCCTCCCGCAGTGGTAATGGGCCAAGGAGCGCCTTGGGAAAAAATCTTCACTAGTAAGGAAAGCATATTTAGAAATATTTGCAAATGTTTCACAATATTTAAGAATTCATTTTAGTTTTTTATATGTAATATATATATGTAGGTTGATTGATATTCAGGATTTTCAGTTATCGTTTTAATGTTGGAAAGCGAACCTTTCGATTCCTACAAGTGGATCTTTATCAGGGCTAAAAGAAGACAAATATATTAGTATCTGTGCTAGAAGATGATAATTAAATGTTTATCATGTACTATTCATGATAGATATTAATATCTAGAAGTAACAGAACAATTGATAGTATCTATAATTAATAATTTAATGATAAATATTTAATTGACATCTTCTAGCATATATACTCATATATTTGTCTTCTCTTAGCTGAGGAAGATCCACTTGTAGGGATCGAAACGTTGGCTTTCCAGAATAAAAAAATATAACGGAAAATCCTGACTATCAATCAACCTATCCTAAAGAAAAACAGTATTTTATTTAATGTCAGGACTTCATCGCTATATTTATTTTGTGGGCATTCAGGTTGAGTACTTAGTAGGCAAGCGCAGTCTCTGCATAAGGCGATTTGTTCCAGATCCCACCAATGTGCCGGCTTATAGAGAGTGAGTTTGCCCCTAAACCTACTTAGGACCGATTCACAACCATACTAACATGAAAGAAGAGTACCATATCAGAATGTGGTACAATGGGCATTGTAGTACGTTGTCTGAAACACTAGCTACAACGTTTTTAAATTGAGTTAACGTTAATTTGGTTTACTAGTTTTTTTATGCCCATCTGCTACATTGCTTGTATTTTATATATTTATATTATCTGTGGATATTGTTTTAATGCATTTAATAATCATTATTCTAGTAGATTGTCCTTGATGAGGAAAGAAATTATAAATCAAAACAGAATTCATATAAGATGTGGGGAGCAAAATGGACTTTAAGAAAAAACAAAAAAGAAAACAATAATTATATGAATGAATAATACTTATCTATACCTCATTCACAGCACTCGCCTAATGTCGACAAAAAGTGCAAACCTCATGCGCCAAGTATTGCATGTTCTGATTTAGTTAATAATATCATGCGAAAATGTGTTTTTTTACATCAAAGTTGAGTTTTTCATTGTTTGTTTTTGAAATTCAAGAGACCTGTGTGGTCGTAATATTTAAAGTTGTTATATGTAATATAATTTTACTGCTTCTTTGTAATTTTAAAGATTTTTCAATCACAAATAAATGCATATCTTTCTGTCACTGTCCTCAAACGAAGGTATTATGTGGTCTATAAAAATGTTTACATTTTTCGAAACCAATATCCTGTGTCACACAACAACAAAAGTTGTTCATAAGGCCCTCACCTCTCCGTTTAAATATAAATTTAATCGACTACAGAGGGAATAAGAATTTGAAATGACAGTGAGCTAGATGGGAGCCGGATAGCGCACGCGGCCCCCTTCAAAGCAAACTAAAAAACATAAATAAAGCAGAAGGATTCATCAAGGAGCGAAAAGTTATTAGCCGACTGACAATCCAACCATCTAATCACAAAGCTCGCAGGATAACTATTTTTTATTCTTTTAGTCTTAGCCCATTGTTGGCTACCCTTTACAAGTACAGGCCTCAAAGAAAATAAAAAATAAAAAGCCAGTGCCTTTTCTGAAGCTCTTCAAGACAGCCTCATCGGGAGTAATACTAATATATTGGGGGCGATTGCTTTGCCTCTATGATTGCTTTATATATATATATCGCTCGAGTATGAGATTTACCTAAGAAGATTATCTGGAGCCCTAATTCGGTAGCTCATAAACTACTCTGCCAGGGGAGATGATTGCTATACTCTCGGCTCCTGTAATAGATGCTTCTACCTCTGAGGCAATCGGATCATAATATAGTAATGTATATGGGAATAGAGAAAGTGGAGAATGTGTAATAGAGAAAAAAACAATAACAACAACCTATTAATCATTTTTAGACAGCCTATTCATATGATCACCTCAAATGTTTAAATCCTGTATGGAATGCTAGTACAGACCAGATTCTCAGTCTTCCATGCTCTTAAGTGTACCAGCACTATTTATTTTTTTTACAGTTCTACCCGTAGTAATACCTATACTATTAAGCGGCCCCTAGACGATCAATATTTACTTAACTATATTGAACAATATTTTGTACAATATTATTTTTGGCCAACCAACCCGATGCAATATTATTGTTCAGTCAACATGTGGAATAAGAATACAGCAAATTGAGTGGGTATATCATTAGTTGTAGCTTCGAAAAAAAATGGAAAAAAGAAGCGCAGGTGGATGGAGGAATGTTTTAAAAAAAGAAATAGGTACACTCATGAAAATCTGTTAAGTGAACTAAGAATAAGTGAAACTAGTGACTTTCAAAGTTTTTTGCGACTAGATAGTCCATTATTTGAGAAAATACTAAGAATTCTTTTTTGGAGGAACATTCTTGCGCTGTAAAAATTATACGTATTTTAGTAATATTGCGCAATATTACCCAACAGACGACGCTATGTTTACTAGATTGCACAATAAAAATCAAACTGTTTGATTAACCCAATATATTGTACAATCTTCCAATGTGATCCACAGACGCTCAATATTACTGTTCAATGTCAGCTATTGTGCATTATATTGACGTGTATATTGATCGCTTTATACACCCGTATGTTGTAATAATCTTCAAATAGCGGACTGATTCAATTTTAATGAGATCGATAAGTTTACCAAAACAACTGCTTAAATTTTAAATTGCATATCGTATTAAAGCACGGTTTTTGTAGCAATGTTAGGTAATAAAATTTAGACGTACTATAGATGGACATAATCAGCCAAGTCATGAAACAGGTGTAATTTAGTCATTAATTTTATCAGAAGGATATACCGAGCAGAGAAGATTGGTGTAAAGTGGAAGATCAAGAATAACACAGAAATCGCAGCTATACTGAAAAACCAGGCTGTTGTAAATTATATAAAAGACTGCAATGGTCAGGTCTTATTGCTAGAATGGATAAAGAGAGGTTGCAGAATTAAATGCTAAAGATGTAGCAAAGCCAAAACTTGAAGAACGTGGCCAGGAACCGTGAAACACAGAACATAATCCGGAGGGCTAAAGGTCAATAAGACATGTGGAGCCAGGGAGGAAGGGAGGGATAATTTACTTAGTAAAGCATTTAGTTCTTTGAAAATTAGCTTATCACTGTTGGGGTGTATCTTCTAGATACTATCTAGTGGGGATGGAGCAAGTGGGGATCCGTCCCAGACTCCAATTCCTTTAGGGATGCCACAGGAAAGGAAAAGTAGGTACTGTTTTTAAAGTGTGTATTAATTTTAATTTGTATATCAACAATATATATGTTTACAGACAAATTTTAGTAATATCATGTTTTTAATTTTTTATATTTAAATTCTTTTTTGGTGTTTAAGGTGACCCAAAACATCTTTCTTCCCTGTACTAAATGAGAGGAGAGTGGTCAGATTTATAAAAATTCTTAATAAAGTCAGATTTATTCAATAAAGGTATATCTTTTTGATGCAATTATCAATAGTTCTACTGAGTCAAATTTACTCAATAATTGTGAATTTGTATGCGGACGATTGTGAAAAGGGGACCAATGTGTTTTTAAAAAAGAGATTAAAGAAATTTTTAAAATATTAATATTCCGGTCCGACTATAGAACAAACTCCTGATATGCGATCAGGGTATGTTGTTAAAATTCTTTTCCAGCGTCAAAAAATTGTCATTCATGAATGTTTTTTTTTTAAGGTACAACCGCATTCCATGTCCATCGGCACCAACACACATATCCCCCGTCACATACAAGGTTTCCAATCCTTATTAGTATTTAGGTCAATTAAAGCCGGTGTTTCTTGATTCCAATGTAAGAAAACAATACTGTTATTTCCACTCAATATGGACAAAGTTATTTCTGTCGGAGTCAGAGCCTACTTTTGCATCAGACACCATACATTTCGGTGCACTGCGGCAGCGGCAGCTTACCAATCTGTTACTCTCATTAAAGCAACGCATCATCTGTCATTGCATAATGTTTCTAGGCCTGCCAATCCTTCTCTTGGCAAAGAAATACTATTCAAAAGTTTTTTGGGAATCTCCAAGTCTTTCTTCATTACATCAACATTTTCGGGCTAGCGAACCCATTATATATTTTTATACCTGACGACAACTGAGGAGCGTAAGTTCCAAATTACTGATTTCAAGAAAATGATAACCTGACCTCGAATTTGCTTTTAACAATAATGCAACGTTAAACAAAAACATATGGTTTAAAATCCCAGACCTTTTGTTGAAACGAGCTAATAGTTGGAGCGAATCGCCATAGTACATGTTAGTGCCATCAATGTTTGAGTACTTTCCACACAGTTCTACGAGGTTCTACGAGGTTATAGATCATCTCCTTACGACTGTGGCCAAACACTGTCCCTGAAAATTCTTCTTAGGATCCGCCTCTCGAACCATCAAATCATGGTTTCAGAAATTGTTTAATATTCAGACGCGTGGGATAAAACAGGCCTGATTGTTATTTTTTTTTTTTAGGTTGTGCTCTACCGTAGCCTGAGGGAACAATTGTTTGCAGCCAACATATTTTATTTATTTATTTCTTCTTATTATCATAATAATCTACTACTTATTATTCCCTGACAGTGTATTAAAGGATACTTATGAGATAGAATTGAAACGAATTGTCCCGTGATGGAATACAGTAAACATGACAGATGACAGAGAAAATGTTGATTATTACGCTAAATTGATAACAAACAGCATCTGTTATTATTCACGGCTGTCATATCACCGTTTAATTTACTACCACATTACTTGATAATACTGCAAAATGTTTTCTCCTACACACATATTAAATATACTGAATATGACATCAATTTATAACGCATATTTGAATTATATTTAAAACATTTTGTGATCCAAACTTGCTGACTACTTTTAAGGAACAGTATTCGAGACTGTTTCCGGTAGTTATTTTTATTTTATTCTGACTGTGGGAATAGGCCCCTGCAGTGGCAGGTCAGATGACCACACCCTAACCATATGGGTCACTGGTCATGTCTTTCGGAATAGGCTACTCATATTTCATGCATATTCTAAAGGCGCCGTTGGGATGTGGGAGGGGTGGAATCGCGAAAATTGTATTCATATCCCAAAAATAATGTTGAATTTGTTTTTTGAATGTATTCAATATTTTAATATATTGATAGAAATAAATAGATTAATAAAAAGTAATTTGAAAGTTTTTGGATTCTTGTTCGTGAAAAACGATGATTTGTCACTTATTACTTATTATAACAATAGTCAGTCATCAAATACGTTTTTAACTTTGGAATAAAATATTAATTTTTTTAACATATGTATAAAACGATGCATTCAGTTCAGTAAGTTCGGAAAACTGAGTAACAAATATGAAATAAGAGTATTTTTCGAGAATAGATTTCTGATCCACTTTATTAAAAATAAGTGGCAAAAATTCCACAGAAAAAAAGATTTTTTTTCATAATCATTGTTTTTGCCAATTGTTTAATGGTATTTCTAGCAGTCAAAAAAAATTTTCATAAAATTATCATTGTTAGCTCTCCTTATTATTGTAAACCAGACAGAAGGTAATTTTCTTGAATCCGAATGCATTGTCAATTTCAATATTTATTTTTTTATTCCTTTTATTTGAAGTAAAATTAATTCATTCATGTTAGAAATTGATCAACATGTTAATAGAAGTATTAATCAGGAAATTAAAAATATAAATTCATTAAAAAAATTAAATGAAAAGGATAAATAAACTTAGTCTGCTATCTCTTTGAAGTCAAATTTTCTTACTTTTCATGGTACATGTTTTTAAGATTTCATTAGCTAGCTACAAACTTTCGTCAAAAATATCAAAATAATGGCTTCTGATTACACTGTTCTGCATCAAAACCCTCCCTTCAACAAAAATGTTGTTTTATGATGTTTTGAAGTGTGCTGAACATGAATCTGAAGTCAGAAAATATCTATCAGACAACATTTTATATCAAATTTGTGTTTTAGGTCGAAAAATGAGGGTTTTTTTGAAATTTCCAGCATTTTCCAGCAATCATTGAAATTATATAAAAAAAATTTAAAAAAACTATTTAATTTTGAAACTTTTATAATGTATTACAAAATGAAAAAATGGGAGAACATAATTATTACGAACAAAAGAGCAACAAAAGTCGACATTGTCGAAGAATTGCTTTCATCCATGGGTTGCAACATGACATTAAAAATTCATTTTTTGCATTCTTCCCTTCTAATTTGGGAGCAGTTTCATATAAGCCCGGAGAACGATTTCATCAAGATATAGCCCAAATGGAAAAAAAGGTATAGTGGTATATGCAGTAGTAAGTGAGAAGATTGTTGGCGACTACTGTTGGACACTACTTGAGACAGATAATAAGAGTACAAAAGAAAAATATACACTATTACTATTAAACATTATTATTTTATATATTACTTTTTTTCACCAAAAAATGTTAAATAAATAAATAAATAAAAAAACATCTAATTTCTCAAAAGAGATACTTGATTCAATTTTTTTGACTGATTCGAATTCAGTACGTATGAAAATATAAAAATTAGGAAAAATGCCTCAAGGGAGTGAGAAAAAAAGTTAGTTGTAAATACAAATAAAAAATGCAGTATTTCAGTATTTTTTTTTTTTTCAAAAACGTCTAATTTCACAAAAATGATGCCAGATCGATTTTTTTTTCTTCTGATTCGAATTCAGCACACATGGAAATATAAAAGTAAGGAACAATGCCTGAAGCGGATTCGCCTAGGAGCGAATGCTACTAGAACTAATGTTATTAGTAATAAGATTAGTATTGACCAATTGTTCACCTTCCGATTGGTTCTTATTATGCAATTAATTTAACGCAAATTATAATAACTACATTTCAAGGCAGTCCCTCACTTACAGACTCATTCACTATGAAGAAACCGCCTCATTCTGGGCCGAAATCGACTCAACCACTTATTCAATGGGTTGACAGAAATAAGATATAACTATTATCTATTTAAAAATAACAGTACTTCCGATGAAATATGTACAGTATGTAATTCAAACACACTAATATACATACTGTATAATAATATGATTAAATTTTCTTTTAATACAATAGAATTAAAAGAGGCTTAATTTACTCATTACCGTTCACATTAGCATAATTACAACAAGAAGCTTAATCAAAGGAAACAATCTTAAATGTAGGATCTGAATGTTAACTGAAATCCCATAACGGTATTATCTAGACCTAATAACAGACTCACTGGGCTGAATACATTTCATGCTTGACTGGGTCTTTGAAAAAAAAAAATACATGGGCCATTGAGGTTACGTAGTCTGTTTGTAGATAATCCTATTACAGGGATAATCCTGTAAGAACAATGTAGAGAGGCAGGGAGTTGAGGAAATGGAAAGAGGGGGGGGGGGCAAGTATTGTATTATTGTACAACAATGATTGTAGTAGAGTAAATGGTTGTCGTTTTGGGAATCTATCACTCTCCCCACATTTCTATGAGATTTATATTTTTTAAATGGCTTCAGAACCTGCAATATTATCGACAGAGTTCCTTCTGTGGTTAATATTAAATTTAGTTTATTTATCGAACTTTACATTCACATAAACAAAACACAAGATACCTAATTGCATTGATTAAAAACAGAATATATAACATGAGCTAGTGAAGCGATTGCCCATCAGTAGCACTTTTAGATTTATTCAATCACCACCATATTTTCTGATTCTTAAAATATATTTGGCTGACGCTAATGAATATTAAAAAAATAAAATTTGATTTATTATCATTAGCTTGTAAAATATTTTATTCGATCAATATAAAAACCAGTTAACTTGATGTTTAATACTATCGACCGAAGCTATTCTTAGACAAAAGCTTGAAATAGAGTGGCGCTGGGATTTTTTCGTCCCTCGGAAAGGACGTAAAATGGAGGTCCCGACACTGTACGATGTTAGGTACTCGTTAAAGATCCCTATCCTAATTACAACTAGATAGGCAAAATTTAGGACTCCCACTGTAGCATCGTCCGATTAGCCTTAGTAGCATAAAGGGACGTTAAAACAAACAAACAAGACTGAAATAGATGTGGAAGATAGAGAAAAACCAATCACAACCCTCTTTGAGTACCTGAAAGAAACAAAATATTATAATAGATTATAAAAAGGAGATAATGCCAATGAACCTCTAGAAAAAAAAAAATCTTCTAAAATTTCGATCTAAGTCCTCTAAACGTCAATACCGTGCAGGTATTTACGCTTAAACCCAAAACAAAAGCCATTTCTTTCACCGTGAAGCACCATCTCAATTATTTTAAATTTTTAGTGGTTGCCCATCATGCAATTCAGTTTAATTTTATTCCTTCTTTTTAAATATACATTCGATACAGAGTAGCTGACTTTATTAGAAGACAAAAAATCGTTAGTATCAGTGTCTAAACCATTTTATGGTTCGGTGTTGAGGTACAAACAATGTATAAATGTACGACGTGATCAGTTACAGAAGAAGCTGACTGGTGACTTGACTGTTAACGAGGTAATGGACCAGGTGCCTTCCTATAAGAGACCAGTAGACAAGGGAGCGCTTGCTATGCGGGTCAGGCAGGCTTCCACCTCCACACAGGTTGGAATGGCTCTCAGGACGATATGATGAATTGGCAGCTTATTGAAAGGCTCATCAGATAGCTGCCATTGAATGAATCTACTGTCGCCTCTTGCATAACAGATCTAATTGTTCAACGGATCGGCTTCCAACTGACCTAGTCATGTCAGTCTGTCCTATCCGAGCTAGCTCTGAATGGGAATAGCTGGTAATCAGGTCTGTTCCACCAGCTATGAATCAACAGAAAGTGTAGGTCCTGTTAAAAGCAAAGACTAAGTTATAGCTGTAACTATGACTAAAGCTATAACTTAGTTCCGTGCAGTAAAAATTTGAAAACGTGCAATAAAAAATTCGAAACCTGCAAAAACATGCAATAAAAATGTATTGCTTGAAAATCAGGCATTAAATTATTTTTGTGAACAATAGAAAAAAGTAAGTAGCGGAGAGTAAATTGAAATAGAAACTCTTTTATTTTTACAGATTATTTTTATAATATTGGTTTTGGTATAGATTTTGGTATAACCACCTAATTTTGGATCTTTTTTTATAATACTATAGATATCTTTTTGAAAAAAATTCCGGTGAAAAAATCTGAAGATAAAATATTTACTTAAAAGAGTAACAGCAAGATATGGATTACAGAGTTAAATACTTGCATGTGAGCTTTAAATTAATATATTGGTAATAGGAAGATCTTAAAAAAGGAAAGATACTACTCAAATTATGGAATCAATAGATGTAATATCCGGTGCGAAGGCTTATTTTTAAATCACTCTGGTGACACGCACTACCCATGTTACCGTTCTAGGGTTAAAAAAATTAGGTACTTACTTGTGCTACAGCGGGTATCAATTTGTGATTTCCTCTCACATCCAATTTTTTATCACAAGATTTACAGAACACTTCACAACCATCCCTATTGAGTTCAGGATATTTTTCAATCCATCCCGCAGTTTTTGAAGACACACTTGCTCCCATTTTAAGCATTTTTAGTGACAATATAAACGACAGAAGCTAGTTTGACAAAACGATGGGAATTGAGAAACAAAATGTAAACATCCAGGAACCACTGAACCCTCATTTCTGGGAATTCGGAGGTTTGTGTTGGTTTACATCTCCCAAGTTCCCTTTATTTTTTTTTTATGATATTCACATTTATTTTTCCACTATTTTTTTGATGTCTTTAAAGAAAATTACAATTTGTAATATATTTTTTCTTCAAAATATCAAATGATGCAATTTCGTGCAATAAACCCCAAAACGTGCAATTTCGTGTAGTATAAAAGTTCATTAAAACGTACCATTAGGCTTGATTCGGATAAGTAACTTGAGTTCGCTCTATTCTGACCTTCCAAAAAAAAAGATGCAATTGCACGGGAATCCGAGCTCTACTTATGACTAAAGCTTGAAGTTTCATACATTAATAATTTGAAAACGTGCATTATAACATTATAAACGAGCAATAAAAAATTATTATAACTAAACATCATACATTACATTATTTCTGTGAGAAAAAAATGGCTACTTTGGAAAAGATAAGAATAAATGTGTAGATTGGAATAAAACACTTTTATTTTTACAATATTAGTTCTAGGTAAAATAATGATTATTTTTATCAATGAAAATTAATCAGGTATAACCTGACATAAACATAAAAAGAAAAAAGTTAAACTGAAAGTCTTGATTTTAATAATCCATTATTTTATTTAATTCTCAGAAGCTAGTCTTATCCAGGAACAACTAATCCCTGCGTTTGCTTCTTGGATATTAGAAGTGTGAGTTTGTTTAAATCATTAAAGCTCCATTTATTATGTTTTTTTCAATGACAAATTCAAATATTTTATTCAGACAATTTTTTTGATGTATAGGTCCCACACCCCTATGGAAGATAATTTTTTTTTTCAAATAATGCAACTTCGTCTGAAAAACTCCAACATTTGCAATTTCATGTAGTAAATCACAAAACGTACAATTTCCACGTTGTTCTGAATTGCCAATACTAGTATGATATTGCTCGGGAATCCGATCTTTACTGAAGACCATAGATTTGTTTTTTTCTTGCTACTTCCTTCTGGTTTTACATTGTTATTAAATGAAAGAAGTGATGCATCCGAAAAAAAAAGAGGTAGTCAAATTACGACATGTTTGCTGCGTTTTCGGTTAAACGTCGTACCTCAGCTAAAAATAGTAAGATATCGTGCAAGAAAATTACTTGCAAAACCACTTTTTTAATCGATTAATTAACCCTTTGCACTCGTCACCGCTTCGGACGTTACCTACTGGCAACTCGACGCAACGTATTCGCGAAAACGTACACCCTGAACATGTAATATTATACAGTAAAATTTTAGAACCATGTAAAGAACTGTAATGAAATTTAGGTTATAAGTAGGTATATGTATATGAATTTGTGAGGCTTCAAAAACACATAGTTACAACAAAATTTTTTTTTTTAATTTTATATTTCTTATAATTTTATAATTATTTCAAAATTATTTTTTTTCAATTTTATATATTTTTTTATAATTTTATTATTATTATCATTATTATATATAAAAGCATAAACAATCTAATTGGATAAGTAAAAACAGTTAAAAAATTACGAGATAGGACCCTTTTAGTTGATGTTTTCTCAGATATCCAATCAGAAAAGCTCCTAAAATGTTAAAATCTACTTAATAACTTTCCGGTTAAAGTATAAGCACATGGGAAACTAAATCAAAATAAAAGGATTATTTGGTACCCTGAACTAAATTATTGTACAATTGAGGAAATAAAAGATGAATTAAAACCACAAAACATAGCCAATGTTAAAAGATTAACTTACTATAAAAATTATGTAAAACACTACCGCCGCGACCGTCTTTTATCACCAAAAGCGAAATATCCTATAAATAGTTTTTACGATTTGTTTATGTCCTTATATGATAAAAACTGAAAATTATTTGCATTGTCTCCGTAGCGGAGCCTTCGAGTTTGAAAACAAATTTTAAATGGCTCCGCTCCGGAGACCTCTAGTGCAAAGGGTTAAAAGAGGAAAACTACATCTGTTTAGATGCGCCTATGTGCTTGTGATTAATATTCATGTTTCAAAATAACTGTTTTTTTCAAAGATCTTTATTAAATATAACCAATGTTTGTTATATCGACGATAATAACGACTCATGTCGTTAGTCGTAACAATCGACTTGTTAGTATCGATAATTGCAAAGTGGTATTTATATCGATATCCCATCTCTATGCGACCACATCGCTTAAAGCAAATACGAGTAGTAAAATCATCCAAGGAAGGATTCTGGAGCGTTAAATTGGAGTAAGTGGTGTGCAGTGGGCTCAATCTCCTCCACCTAATTACACCCTCAAATTGCAGGTGCAGAGAGATCCCTCTAATCAAAGTGTAAATACGCAGGTATTAGGCTCGGCTCTGGGCTGTTCCTACACCGTGAAACAGCCCATAAAACACGGTTGCCTACGTTCAGATAAAGGTCTAACAGCTGAACTGTTTCAATTCGCGGTAAAATACTTTGAAAATTAAACAAAATTCGTTAGGGTTTAATTTAAATATTTTGAAGTAATTTTAGGCAGCGTATATAAACTTCATAATGGAAGAAATTCAGCAAACTTTGCGAAGAACCGGGAGAATTATATTATTCTAAAATAGAGCAAAAATTATCTTATGGCCGGGTGTACAATTCCCCGTTTAAACGACTGTTTAAGGTTACTTAAACAGTGATTAAACACAGAATGTAGTTTATGCCTGGTGTACAATGTGGAATCACTTGATTAAATTTTGTGATTAGGGCTAAACAGTGTTTAAAGTTAAACGGTCAAGAATGGCCGTTTAAACACGTGTTTAACTATAACCTAACATTATTTCTGTTTACTAATTCATTAAACCATAGAGCAAGTTGTTTAAAGTGCTAGTTTTATTCATGTTTGTTACCTCTTATATTCTTTTTAATTTTTTACAGTGCACTCTCTAACCACTGTTTAACCAAACGGGACTGATAACGTATTGTACCTTCTACAGATAAAAGTAGTTCTGTGGTTAAACACTTTATTTCTCTTTATTGCTATTAAGATTTTACATCTTGGAGCAAGTATTTCTCCAGACATAAATTGTACATACAAAAAAAAATTAAATAAACACGGAATCTCGTTTAAACGACGTTTACCTGATTCCTGTTTAAACGGGGAATTGTATACCCGGCCATTAGAAAAATACTACTGTTTGATTATCCCATTCTGCGGATTCATATATTACGACAATCAGTGGTTAATTATGGATTTATTCAAGTTGAATGAATTTTGAATATGGTCGGGGTTGAATAATTTAGATTGAGGTTGACTAAAGACACAATTAAGGAATTTTACTTTTTTTTTTGCTTTGCGAAATTCTTACATTTTTGATATATTTAGTTAATAAATTTTGATATAGAAAACTAAACATATTGTGCAGGTATTTGTATTTTAATCATCTCACTCTCCGATGACGGAAGCAGTGACGTAGGCGGGAGGATTCTTTAAGGGCTGATCTTGGTGGAATTGAGATTAGGACAAAAGGCAGTGATGTTCGCACTGAATGAACCTAAGGGTTCTATAAGCTTTTATTGTTATTCATTTCATTGTTTTCCTTTGATCTGCGATCCGTGTAAGAACGATATTTCTCAATCATCCCCAGTCCTAAGACTTCTGATGTTTTTACAGGATTATCTACCTAACGTAGAGTCAGTTACGTGTCCAGGATTCTTCCTTGTACCTCCGCTTATTCACTCAATCATTTCAACCATCCAATTTCTGACCTATCGCACAGGATTACAGTTCACAATGTTTACGACCAGCCAACTTTTAAATTCTAATTCTAAACATGGTGGCAAGAGACCTTGAAACGCTCTTATATTTGATTTGAGAAAGATTACAAACCAGCTACCATATATTTTTTTACCTTATTTTTATGGAAATGGAGAAATCATGGCGTCAGTCTTTTCCTTGCGTCGATCATGCTCGGGAAATAGAACAGCATTCGCTTTGAGATCATCCCTCGGTGATTTATTACATCTCCCGGATAACAGAGATTAATGATCCGTTCTATTCATTGCCTCGGCATTAAATGCCACTAGCCTATCATCCTCGCAATATCAGTAAAACACTTACCCGCTATATGATGTCCCTCGGTTAGTCGTAACTCAGCAACAAGATCCTGAAAAGGTAACAAAAATGTCAGTCCATGAAGATGCTATACATAAAAGGCTTTTTCAATTTAAGAAATAATAACAATTAAACTCAACTAGACTACCTTATAACAATTTAGGCTGGATAGTTAAAGTTACGAGCTCCTGAATAAGTCCTAGGATACCACTACTATTAAATACTGGATTTAGATGTCAAACTCGTGAGATGTCTAAATTCACGGATACTTCAAAGGTTGAATAAAAAAAAAAAAATACTACTTTTAGCGTTCCCCCCCACCCAATTTCGAAATTATCTGTGATTGATGCAAGGTAAGTTTCCAAGATATCATTATATTATATCAAAGATATGATTAATACCTAAATTAATAATTAATCGACCTAAAATTAAAGGAAAATATTTTTGTGATATTTAAGTGGGAGTATTAACAAATGGCTGTTGGAAGTTGCTAAGAAGCTGAACGCATGGGCGTCACTTGCACCAAATTATTGGGGGGGGGGGGGGGCAATGTTTTCCTATAGGGTAGGTAGATATTCGGGTGGCTAAAAGTTGAAATAATAACCCCTAAAAACAATTGTTGGGGCATTTAAATTCATCCTCCAACGCTGTATTTTATAGGTATTTATAGTCTCTTAAAACTTATATATTAATATAGATACATTAAAATAGGGAATTGTTAAGGGATTGGGCCAGATTGAAGGATGAGGGCCAAAATTTCTTGATTGAATTTTATCCAAGTTTTTCTTCTGATTCTGATCACACTAATTTGATTGATTTATTTTCTTTGCTTTTAATTAACTTCTAGAAGCTTCATCAAATTTATGGAAAGTAGGATCAAGCTGCTTGGTTTAAAAAAGAAATGTAGAGCAATAAAACAAAACAGTTCGAGCTGAAATAAACAAAATATAATTCATCAAATATACAATACGCCTGACTAGCTTTAACCAATAGAGTGTGCTGAAATTACTAATATTTTATATTTATATTTTATTGATTAAACGGATAAATTCATAAAATCGCATTTTTATTTAATTTTTTACATTGGGTCCCCTCCTGTCAAAATATTTGGGGAGACGCGTCCCTCCTGTCCCCCCCCCCCCCGGCGGGGACGCCCGTGGCTGAACGAATGGAAAATAAACTTTAAACACATCAAAATGCGAGTATAACCAACTTTTCTGTTGATAATTCGTCTTTTACTTACTGAGAATAGGCAAACATTTGAAAACATTATTATAACTCTATATATACATGTACGATTCAAAAAGAAAAAAATTAATAAAATTTGGAAGAAATGTTGTGTAAGACTTACAACTACCAACTATCGACGAACAAATAAGAACCCTCTATTCTAGCTTCCATATCAAATTGCACAAACATAACAACAGACTAATTATTGGTATGGCCACGACTGACATGCCTTTTATGAAGAGACTGAAATGGAATTGGATGAGAGACCTCTCCTGAAATAAGACCGGGATGATGTGCTGCTGAACTAGATTAATGATCTGCCCTCATGCCTAAAATACCAAAATAAAAACAGTTTATCTCTCATTTGCTGATTGTCACTTAGCTGCGACAGGTGCGAATAAAAGTACGAAGCAAAAAATTAAAAATTCCTACTATCAACAACTGGGTATGTATTAGACATTGTTAATTTTTATTTTAGATGATACCAGGATGAAGGAAGGATTTTTAAGTAAGTTATCAGCCAAAAACTCCAAACATCTTGCGAACCCATCTAATAATAAGTTACTCAAAGTATATACCTATGATCGCTAAAACCTCGTAAATATGTTAGGATGTTACCTTACAGTGGAGTAAAGAAAGATTTCTTTTTCCATAATATACGGACTAAACGATACAGCTGGGTTCTCACACTTGGCTAAGATGGACTATCCACTAATCCAGGACCGTATAGAAGTCGTGTTGCGGCCTAAGGGCTATTCACTATGTTCACTGCTATCCATCACCGTTACACTCCTTATCCTCTTTGAGTGTGGGTGTACCTCTGACCTTTTCTTGAGGCCTCTTCGGCCACAAATAGCTGCAACCATGAAGTAACTGGATATTCGCTTATCGGAAATTCGTTAATGTAGTTACGACCGTTTATGAAAATTCCTTTTGTGTTTACTCTTTCACTCAATTATATTCCGCTTGAAGCAATAGTTGTTTTTATACCTGCAAACCACACACAAGAAGTTAAGATCATTAAATTTACATTTCTTCCGACCCAATGTTATATTGGTTAATTCGAACAAATAGATATTCCCTAATAATTGCTTCGTTTATATATATATATATATATATATATATATATATATATATATATATATATATATATATATATATATATATATATATATATGTATCTATATATTACTAAAAAAGGTAGCAGTATCCCGTAAAACTTGACCCAGGCAGGACCGTAGCCGCCATACACCGTAGCACAAAGGACGCCGTTTAAACGCATGACCTAGAAGTGCAAGCACGAAGAAAAGAGGTTGCCAATTCTTAATAATTAAGAACGTAATGCTAGCCAACTACACCAAATATAAGCTATAATTAAACGACATCTAGGCCGTACCGTTCTTAGGATCAAAAACTTTCTCATTGAGATAATTACAAGTCACGAGATTTTATTTGTTCAACAATGGTATACAATTCTACACCAGGTCTCGATCGGGTTTGGGATCATTACGAAGAAATACATCTTGAGAACGAAACGGCCAATACTATCAAATACTCTTCCCATACCTCTCAGGCTAAATACATCTATTAAGGAAAAGCGTTTTTTAGCAGTGGAGAGAAACAGTATACACCGGAGGTTTTATATTTGTCTTGGGCTTATTTTTGAATGGTTAAAATTGTTGCACTTGAACTAAGACGTCGAACTTCAAATACCAAATTAACTATTAGTGAATACTTGCATTCATTCCTTTCTTTCCTAACTACTTTAATAAATTCATGAGTCTTAAAAAAATTTTACACGCGGGTTATAGTTCATAAATTTGCGATTGTCAAAGGTTATAAAATTTAAAAAAGACATGAACAATAAATTTGTAACCCAAGACTTGATTTATAAAAAGTCGGTATCTTGTTTTGACCAGTTGTTAATTGATATTTTTTGCGAAAAAGAGATTTTTGGTCCTTAGCACTCTACTCTACTAAGATTCTACTTCACTTCAAGGTTAAAATATACCTTATGGAAACTTAATTAGTAAAGTCTTTAGTGTCCTTTGTCGAGATTTATAGAATTTTTCCTCTAGTTTTGCATATGTATCGTGAAACAGGTTGATTTCAATGATTATTCCGATGTTTTTGTTTTTACTACCTAGCATTTCGTAAATTATATTTTCTACCAAAATTCGGAAATTACCATCGAGGAACATTCCAGAATATGTTCAATTTACAATTTGTTTGGGTAATGCCAATTTTATATCTAGTAATAACTACCGCTCCTCTTCTTAGATTTCTGATAAAAAAAAAAAAAAAAAATCCAGGCTTTGGTATCATTTTTAATATTTTTTAAGTCAGTTCCTTCGGGAGATGGCCAAAACTGGTCCCAGGTTATCTGACCTTTATTTACATTATTTCACTTTATTTTTGCTGATTATAACTCAAAGAGTATTTTAACATATTTCATAAAAAAATCGACGATACATATTATTTTTTCCTATGCAACAAATAGAATTAAGGCCAGAATACATAAATTCCATTTGTGAAAAAAAAAAAAAAAAAAAAAGCTTAGTGAATCTTCATTTCTCATTTTCTCGTCAAACTGACTTACAGAACTGTTCCTACATTTGTACTCATGTATAAGTATATTTAATGTACGAAGACTGTACTTTAACACTACAATCTTCATAAAGTCGTTGTAGACATTATTTGAATTGCTTATTGAATTATTTTATTAACAACAAAGACGAGCTACCATTGGATGTTGAAGATGATTGGATGACACAGATGATTGGCTAATAGGTAGCACCGGGACAACACCTGTAGCCTTACCATCGCAGCATTCCTCCTCCTCTTCGTGAGGACATGCATTATCGCCTAAGAGGGCTATCTGAGGCAGACAGCGCTAGCGACCTCGGTATCTGATCCAGGCCGTTCGTGGCTGCCCTATCTCCTACTCCGTCAAATTTATGGCCTCTTTCTTCTGCCGGCAATTTGTTCTTTGGCCAGAGTGGCTGTCTCTTTAGGACGGTTTTATGTCGGCCTGTGTTTAGCTACGGCCAATCAGTTAGGATTGAAAACGGTGCGGAGTACGACCTGATTTATTGTCTGTCCTATCATTCTACTGTCTATTCCTCCATGCCTAAAAAATGTCTGCTGTACCTAATCCACACAAGTCGCAGTTTAAAGAGAGGGAAAATAAGAAAATAAATTGTTTATTACCAATCTGTGACAACATAAGTTAATTAGCAGGAATTCGTCGGTTCCATGTTTATAGTTATGTCATAAATATAATGAACTTAGACAAGCTTAGTCCCGTTGAAGAAAATGCCAAAATTCCGAAAAGAGAGAAAGAAACGCTTTAATAAAAGAGATGCTGACCAATTACGTTGGGTTGCTCATACACAGCATATTTATCTATGAAGGCTATTTGTTATATCTTAAATACTAATATACTTAATATATAACCCTGCATAAACAATGAAGCTTATAGATGATTTTTTTTTTTTTTACCTTATATTTTATACTTTATACTATATTTTTCTTACTTTATACTTTTCTATCCTATTATATTCTTCTTTCTTTTATATTCTTACTATATTTTTTCTTATACTTTATACTATATTTTTCTCGTTATAGCCTTAATTGGCCACTAAATATTAATTAATAACAATATGTGATAATAAAACATTAAAACTAGGTAAAATATTAATAACTTAAGATAACAACAGCAGCATAACAATAACAATCACAAAACATAGCCTAAAGTTACATATAAAATGATTTTTAAATACCAAAAGTGGCCTAAAATAAAAACTATGTTTTTTTTAGATAAAATATGTTTTTCCCAGAAAAAGGAACGAATAATTTAACAGAATATAAATAGAGAAATATTTTTGATCAACAATAACTGTAATAACTTAGTCTCCTGGGCGTTCTGCTCAAAATTTAATAGTTGGAACTGACAAAACGTATAGGGTAGGTGGGGAACACATCCGCACGGGGCAAAGACACGCAGTAGGGTTTTGGAGGGAAATTTCGCAGTTGTCATTTTGTCCACTAGGCACCTGGTTTTTCTTGGTATCCCCCAATAGCACACCAAAATTGGCGGCAATAGCTTCAATGTTGACCGAGAAAATGCGGTAAGTTTATTTTTCTCTGTTCTCATGTAATATTTCTTCTTTTTTTTAAGTCAATTATTTCAAAGATGGTTCGAGGTATTTCTAAAGACGAACTTACAGCTATTAGCCTCTTAGTTAAGCTTCATGTTCGTGTTTCAAACAACTTCTTAACAGTTGATTACATTGTTGGAGGAGTCGTGATTTTGGAAGTGTGAAAATGGGGCAAAGCCCTGCGCTCTTACCCTATCCCTTAGGGGAACGCTCATAAAAAAAAAAATTGGATTAGAAAAAAAATTAGATGACCTTTACTTTTTACTTTCACTTACCTATATATGAAATATATAGTAAGCGGAAGTATTGCGATCGTGAAAAATTTCGACTTCCGGTTTTCAACGGAAATACACGTTTTGGGGTCCCCTGAGTCGAAATGACCAAGTCCCGCGAAATGGTCTGTGTGTGTGTGTGTGTGTGTGTGTGTGTGTGTGTGTGTGTGTGTGTGTGTGTGTGAGTGTGAAGAGACTAGCTCAAAAACTATAAACCGTGCGAATCTGAAAATGGGTATTTAGTGTATGTATATGCCCGCAATGTGACAGCAAAAATTTCATCAAAATTGCTCAAAGGGAGGGGGTACTTTACTTAATAACTTTTTAAGTTTTTTTCGATTTTACCAAAAACGGCTCTAACGATTTTGATTAAACTGAGTATTTGATCTATTTATATGCCCGAGATATGACTGTTAAAATTTCATCAAAATTGATTAACCGGAGGAGGGACTTTACTTAATAAATTTTGTATCATTTTCACGTGTTTTTTTATTTACTCAAAAACGGCTTTAACGATTTTGATTAAACTGAGTATTTGATGTAATAATATGCCCGAGATATGACTGTAAAAATTTCATCAAAATTGATTAACCGGAGGGGGGACTTTACTTAATAAATGTTGTCTCATTATCACGTGTTTTTTTTATTTACTCAAAAACGGCGTTAACGATTTTGACAAAACTCAGTATTTGGTGTTGGTATATGCCCGCGATGTGACAGCACAGATTTCATCAAAATTGGTCAAAGGGAGGGGGCACTTTATTTCATACCTTTTTTTCCGATTTTTACCTTTTTTTCGATTATCTCAAAAACGGTTTTAACGATTTTCATCAAATTCGCCATGTTTAATGAAAATTAGGTGTTCTTTAATATCAGGTAAGAAATGAATGTGGAAAAATGTGTAACTTTGAGAAGTGGCATTAACACAACGCATTCATTTCTAATCTAATGTAAGTAAGTGGGTAAGTGAAAGTTGTGTGTTGCGCGCACGCACCAGATTTTTTTACTCAAAAACGGTTTTAACGATTTTGATCAAACTTGGTATTTGATGTATTTATATGCCCGAGATATGGCTGTAAAAATTTCATCAAAATTGATCTACGGGAGGGGGGACTTTACTTAGTGAATTTGTATCATTTTCACGGTTTTTTTTATTTACTCAAAAACGGCTTTAACGATTAACAAAAACAAGATATGAATGTAGAAAAATGAATGTGTGACTTTGGGAAATGATATTTAGCAAAACACGTCAATTTCTATTCTAAGTAAGTTGGTAAGTGAAAGTTGTGTGTTGCGCGCACGCACCAGATTTTTTTATTTTAAAATTCTTGCTTCATTTATACATATGAATTTAAATTGGTCTTAATTAATGGTGAAATTCATTTATTCGATTACAAAAAGTGATAATTAAAGTGATAATAATCAAATTGGGATGAAAAAAAAAATCAGAAACAAAAAAATCATGTTTTAGAAGGTACATTTTAATATTATATTTAGTCGTTTCATTCTAACTAATCATTTTTTCTAATAGTTAAGTTGTTTAACATATTTAGACCTGACATATTGAGGCTTTGATTAAAACTGTTCACCGAAGAAGGTTAACATACAGTTCCTCGTCGGCACCTGAGAACTTGAAAAAAAAACCTATTTTGAAATGAAATTCTTCCAGCTGTACCGAGGCAGTTTTTATTTTAGAATATTTTTGTAAGCCAAATAGTGTATTGCATTCTAATGATGTTCTATTGTTAAAAGTTGATAACAATATCCCTCACCTAATGCTACAGACTTATCTATAGACACATAACACTAAAATATATCATGGAAAAAATATAAAGACTTATTTATCTGGTGTTAAAAAGCATTGCTCTAAAATTATTATTATTTTTAATAGACAAATTTTTCTTATAAAATAATGGTCAGTAAGTACATGTGTTTTTTATCCACTTTTGATAAAAAATAAAATGGTTTTAAAAAATTTCAAATAAAAATTTTGACCGAATTTAATTTTTTTTTTTTCTTTTTACATTTCAAACCCTGACAAGTTGTTATATAGTTTTAAGTGACTGATGACACACTAACTGCAAAGCTTGAACTAGAAAAATCAACTTTAAACTAGTAATGACACATTCAAATAATACGTAACTGAGCATTGCAAGATGTAGATAACGTAACTAATAATTAGATTAATTTGATCGAAATGTTTTCGAATTTTAAAAACAATGTATTGATTTGTTAACAAGAAAAATATAACCTACATAAAGTGTTAACTAGTTAATGTTAAGTGTTCATAAAATATTTTATAAATGTTACTATAATTCATATTTTTTTCCCGTAGAGTTTGAAGTTATTCAGTTTTTCTGTTTGAAGCTTGAGGGGCCCAAATGACCATGTTAATCCGGTGTTCACTTGACCATGTCATTAAATTTTACAGACCCCTCTTTCTTCCAGTCTTGGGAGGTTGGTCACAAGGCCGAATCTCTTTTTATGGTAAAAATTACCCAATTTTAACACGGCGCAGTAGCATTTTATCATGTGGATGTTATGCATTTACTTTTTTATTCTAAGAACGATAATAAATATATAATGTTAATCTCTTGAAGAAATAGGAAAATAAATAATCATAACACCAGTCGGCGAAGACTAATTTGACGTCTGTGTCCATACAAAACTCAAAATTTTAGAGGTTTTAGTTTTTGGTATATGCGTCAATATAACTGAAATATCATATATATTTGTAGCCAGGAAAGTGTGATCATTATATCAGCAATATTGTTCACTACCTGTTTAGATTTTACTGTTTATAAATAAAATTGTAACAAGGAAAATTTAAATTTTTCACTTTAAGTTAAATTTAAGTTAAAAACTGTGGAATTTCAGGCAATGAAAGAGCTGACCATTTTGACCACTTAGCAAGACTCGAAGACGGAACAGAAGTTAATAAACTAAATAAAGTTACACTGGAAGACTGTATTCTCCAAACAAAGAGATTGCAATTAGCAGATGGGTCATAGAAAATCGCCAATTAACCGGGGTAAAAACTGACTGTATGAAATGGATCACAAGCTGCAGAATATCAAGAAGAGATGAAGTTATGCTGTGCCGGCTGAGGATTGGGCATTGCCATTTCACACACAATTATCTACTTACGAGGCTAGAAGCCCCGACTTGTGAAAAATGTGATAATGTCCCTCTTTCAGTGCAACACTTACTGATAGACCTCCCAAGATTCGAAAAGTACCGGAAAAAAGTAGGTCTTTCTGAGTCATTGAAAGAAATTATGAAGGACAAAGAAGAAAGCGTCACCACTCTATTCAAGTTTCTTAAATGCACAGAGTTCTACAAATGGATTTAAAGCACCATTAGACGCCAATGACCCTTAAGAGTAGAGGCGATAACCCAAATAAAAAAAAAATTTCTTTTAGTAAATTATAATGTGAAAAGCTCGACTTATGTAATTATTCTTGCCGACAGACTGTTAAAGTTTAAACATTAATGTTAGAGCCAGGTAGTTTTATTTTTCCTTGTAAAGAGTATCTAAGAACATTGAAAATAATTGTATTTAGTTATCCAAGCTATAAGTATAAAGAATATCCTTTACTAGGAATTTGGAAATCGCTTAAATTGTTTCCCTGTAAATTTTTAATTCTATGCAGCGGTTTAGGATGTGCTGTAGGCTGTTGGAGAGATGGTTGCAGTTATGGAAATGGTCTTCATGAGGTATAAAATTTAATTTCCAAATGCATTTGGACGTTCTTAAAATTGTATGTATGTATGTAATTGTTTGTATGTATCTATGTAAATTGTACATGAATTTGTACAGTACATGTATGTTGGAATATAACGTGCTTCTGATATTCAGATACTGGTTATAAATGTCTAATTTTAGTGCTAATTTTCAATAACCAATATTTTTGGAGACAAGTATGTCTTCTCCAAAACGATTAAATGTGACCAAATGATATTATTGGTGCGGTATGGTATGGTAATGGTATTTCTATCCAATCTCTCTCATTAAATAGATGTAAATTAGTATATTGAAGATTTACTTTCTTTTAGGTTAGTTTTTATAAAATATACACCATGACGATCTCAATATTCCATTTATTTATATATAACAGGAGGGAATATGGTGCCAGAGGCACCATATTCATCTGCACAAAACCAATAAATAATAAATACATAATTATTATTACACATATTTTTGAACAATTGTCACGCATATGCCCAATCTCTTACCCTCTTATCGTTCCCACAAGTGAGAGTTAAATTAAATAACTGTATATTACATCAGTTGAGTCTTCAGTTAAAAACCTAAAATTTTACAAAATGAAAATAAAAATGTTTACAATTGGTGTTTTAAAATATGCTAATAAATAATAACAGAAGGAACATTGGCTTATATCATTATACAAATAGTGAAATAATTTCGTTTAAGTTTATAATCTCGGACCTAGGGGGCGCCTTAATCGTCGGAAAACGGTAGAGAACAAGTAGCAGGTATGCCGTCTACATGTCTCTCCCCATGACGAGTAAGTAAATTGTATTTTGAAACACCAATTTTAAACATTTTGTTTCGGGCATAATTCATTACAAATCATATACAAATTTTAGGTTTTTAACAGAAGACTCAACTTATGTAATATACATTTATTTAAAGACTCTCCCTTATGGGAACGATAAGACGATAAGAGATTGGGCATATACATGACAATTTTTCAAAAATATATGTAATAATAATTATACACTTAATTTCAAAGCTAAAGATGCAATTTTACATTTGGACCTAATTACTTCAACTGAACATGTAATTGGGATTGTAAAAAAAAAAAAAAAAAATTGAGGAACAAGAAACTGAATTCATTCGCATTGCATTTACGTTGATTAATTCCGATAACGTTTGGTAAAAGTAAACCAGATTCTTGGGATGGAGTGGTACATTGAACTGGGTTTTATCGCGGGAAAGAAAAGTGAAGAACCACTTCGTCATCTTCGGATCGATAATATGCAGGAACTTTGAGGTTCCGCTTTCCTTCGGTATAATCATTTCGCGCCAATCCATAAACAGCTACACCAACCTATAGAGTTATATATTTAAAATATCTATCCTTTTTTTAAATTAATTGGAGCTTTTTTTCAGCATTAATCGGTCAGAAACAATTATTGATTCATCCACAAAATAAATGTTCATTACTAAGTCTTAAGGTCTTATTCAATCAATGTTAAATTTCTTGAAATCATTAAAAAACTTAGGACGTTGATCCAAAATAATTAGAATAATTAGTATAATTTAAAATATTTTCGATGTTATTATAATACTTCGGTCTTTATTAATCACTATTAAGAAATACATTGTTCCGACAGTTTCATTTATTTTTATTTTCGGCAAAATATAAATATTATTTGCGTTAAACAGATGGTTAATTATATGGTGGTAATGATAGTTAATACTACCAATACAACCCATGTAGAGTTTTAGGTTCAGTAATATGTAAGGAAGTACTGTTTCTTGGTCAGCGGTCGCGTAATGTGGTGATTTGACCGTGATCACGCCCAACCACCAGGTTTCCCCCCTTAACTCTTCAGGTAAGGGTGCCCGCTTTATAGATGGTGGTTAGCCCTTGGAGGGGCTATGGTATATTAAAGATATTCTGCCAAGCCAGATTCGAACTCGGGACCTTGAACCTGCAGCTCAATGCCTCACCATAAAGCTCCCTTATATTAATTAAAATAACCTAAAAAAAATTAAATTGTATATATTTCTATTCTTATTTTATCATTAATTACTTAATTAATTAAGTAATTAATGTGCTTATTAAATATTAAATGAAATGTTCTTGTTAAATTTAAATATTAAGCTATTATGAGTGTATGTGCTTTAGTAAAAGCACATATTGTCATAAAAGCATCTTCCTTTGTCGGCAAAACTACCTCCTTAGAGATGTGTTGAGTATGGATTCGAAAACCAACAAAGGAAACAAAACGTAAACGGTTCTCAACCACATATGTCACTGCGACGATATTATGAAAACTGAAAAACAACAAATCCGTATTATCTGAACCGATCAAAAGTGTAGCCAGGTAGAGTTCATCAGAGAGCTCTTTCAACCAAATGAGCTTCGACCATTCAACAACGAAGGAATAAACCCACTGCAAAACCAAGTTGAAGGGAAGATAAGCTAATACTGGCCAACAAGAAAATACAAACATCATTATGCCCAGAATTACAGGAAAATTCTGAATTTCATGACTGAGTTAGTCATCCCAGGCCATTTTACCTTCAAAATGACAATGATCTGTATTACTTTTACAATGATAATTTTTTTCTATTTCATTTTATTTTTCCCCATCCCATATTTAATCACCTATATGGTCCAACCTTTTTTTTAAAGCCCATATCTCTGTAAATAAAAAAGTAAACATTCAATTTTCATTGTTTTTTTTTGTGTGTGTTTTTTTATTTATACTTTATTTTCTCAATTTATACAAATGATGCCGTAAGGTTTTTATTATACCTTTCATAATTTTATCTGGTCTAGTATCTTCAAAACAAATGCTGATTATATCCTCCGAAATCTAACCAATGTACGATGTCCTATCCACTCCCAACCCCACCTAGCTCACTATGATGAATTTCTGTTATACATTTAATCGTTCTATTCAACATCCATCAACTTATACTGCTCTCAAGAAAAATAATGCAATTGAAGGTTCAATTAGACGATATAAGGGTGTCTTGTAGAGAATAGAGGTGATTCAAATTCAGTTTCCTCAGAACTAAAAAAAAAAAAAAAAAAAAAAAAAAAAAAAAAAAAAAAAAAAAAAAAAATCACTTAGTACCTCTCATTCCACTTGACCCTTTAATTATTCAGCGAGGAAACCAAGAAAGAGATCCGATAAAAATAAAATGTTCGTAAAGGCTTAATGTTATTCGCTAGCAACCTGGAGCTATCCTTTACAATGGAATCATTTACACGAGTCTTTCAATTTTTTTTAATAGGAGAAGAAGTACAGATGAACAGCGCAACGAATTAAAAGGATCTCGACAAAACTGCTAGCCCATGGGGTCCGCGCTACGGCTAACGGTCTGCGATGAAAGTGGAAGTTAACACTCCGCTTTAGCTACATGCCACTGGTCATATTCCTAGTGTGAGAAATGTATAGTGCCATAATATGGACGCATATTTTGTATTTTTACCCACGACTCAGAAAAGATTATAATTGTATAAGGTACCTAATCATTAACAGGCAAAATAGTAAATTTGTTAAAAAAAAAATCCGGATTCCTCTAAATACAATTCCACTAGATACATACATCAATTTACATCTTGAGCCGTCAGCCATATTATATGCTGTAACCAAAACAAGGCTCATAATACTATGTTTTTAGCAACTGAACGATCCTTATTTGAATTCTTCACTGAAAGGAGAATATAAAATTTTACAAAACTAAAACAAAATCAAATTATAAGTAATATCGCTGAGGATGCAACAAGGAATCGAATATATTAATAGAAGCAATATTTGAGCATAATAGAATTATACCTAAGCCGACAATGATAAAAACATAAAATATCATCAAACAGGCGTGAAAAGAGGATTTTTATCACTAGATTTACTTTAAAAATATCTAAACTTTGATTATAAAACAAAATCAGTCGTATAATCCTTGATGTATCCTTTCATACCAAAAATTAAATAAATAAAAAAAATAAATAATTCAAAGTTGTGCTTGTTGCAGATTACCCCCTAAATATTATAGACATATTTCTTTTATTTCTTAACTCCTATAGCAAGCTTTCCCATTTAAGACAGATATCGGAAGTGTCTGTAATAGAATTTGTTCTTTGAACAGCAGAAGTACAAGCAAAATTATATTTTATTTACATTTAATAATCATATACAAGGATAAACTTATTGGTATATATTAAATTAATAACGTTACATGAAAAATAAAGGCTTTCACCATTCATTCTACATCAGCTTGTATTCATATATTTTGCAGAAAAAAAAGAAGAAAAAAACAGAAGAAGAAAAAGCAAACAAAAGAAATATATCAATCAAAAGTTTCTCAGTTAACTTAGACTGACTTCCTCTCTATCCCAATCCAATTTCCGAAAAGGGCTTACGACGGTTAAGCCAAATCGTACCCTCCGACTCCTTGACAGCGCCTGCTGATCCAAGATGATAAGGGCGGCGAACACTCCCCCCTTGAGCATCGACCGGAGGTAGATAAGAACCTTAGATCCAGGTGGAAACAGAAGCAGGGCTATCGAGATATCTTTCCCGATGATGTGGAATTCCAACACTGGCCCTACTTGGAACAGCCTCTACGGTCTGGAACGCGAAGGCTACACTTGGACTGAAGTGACCACCTTATTCGTAGCTCAAGATCTTTGGATCTGGAAGAAGTCGCACCCTCTAAGCTGTTAAGATATGGCTTGTCTAGAGATCTTCCAGTTTTTCATTTCTTAGACACTTCTCACATTGTTAGTACGGGTAATGATCCTGAATCGGGGTATAGAGACCTATAATTATATCTAAAAGGAAACTTGAAGGAATGAGGAATCGAATAATAAAGAAGGTCTGAATACCACCAGATGAAAAAAAAACAAAAAACAGTCATCCCCTTTCCTCAACCCCCTTGATTGAACAAGGTTAAATATCAATTTTTGCTATTATTATTAAGTCCATCTTCTTAACTATGATTGAAAGGTTTGGATGGTCCATACTCTTGTATGAACTTGAATAAGTTCGTTATATGAAAAGTTATTTCGAGAAAATGAGTCGAACGAGTTTCGAGTGTCGAAAAGAGGTAATTTTTCAGATATCACGCAAAAAAGAAAAGAAAGAAAGACCTAGACATTTTTTGCCTTAAGAAATAACAGCTGAAATGTGAGAAAAGTGGTTAATGAATGAGGCCAATAGAAACAAAACCTTTGGAATCATTAAAGAAATATAACGTATTATCAATAGATCCCACTATTTGGACGAATACTCCAACTCCCCCCCCCCCCCCTAGAAATGCACAAAAAATATGCAATATAGGGAGAAGGGAATCAGTGAAAAGAGAAGATTTACTAAGCTTAGATGCGACCCTACAACGTTAACGTTACGCGGGAGACCAGGGTTCTAGTATCAGTCAGGGCCAATCTTTTCTTTTCAAACTAATAAATACTATTTAGGGTAAACCGTACAGTTATTGGCACCCTTAAGAATAAATTTCAGTGGTGACCTTAAAAAAAATACTTCTTATGAAGGGATCTAATTGAAAATTCCTGTAACTCCTCTTTATCTACCCTTAAAAAGACTCAAGAGGTTTTTTTGGGCCAAAAGTTCAATAGTTTTACAATATGGCAATATTTATTGTTAAAAGTGCCAAATCTAGTTATTGGCACCCTGTGGATTCAATTGTGAAATCTTCCTATTGTCTGTTTGTTAAAGTCTTACTTCATAGATGACTTATAGGACCCTTCAAACATAAGACTCATGTATATCTTGTAATAAAATTAGGATTGTTTACCTATTTCATTAAGTTAAAGTTTGAGTGCCAATAACTGTACTGAGTGCCAATAACTGTATGGTTTACCCTATAAAACTTTTTTTCTAATTATAGTTTCCCTTCAACAAGGGGGTTTCTTTTCCACAAGAGCCACGCCAAATGGATGTAAATTACTGTAGTTTTATGTTGTACAATGTTTTACATCGAGCATAAAATATGCAGATTACAAAACAACAGTACAAACAAATAAAAGATACATACAATAACCAACGAACGGTCTACATTCAAAAAGGAATTGGATGAGAGACCTCCTCTCCTGAAGCAAGACCGGGATGATGTGCTGCTGGGCACTATCTTCCCTCATGCCTTAAAATGCCAACATACAGCAGTTTTCATCACATTTGCTGATTGTATTATTATTTGCGACAGGTGCAAATAAAAGTATGCAGTGAAAAAAAAAAAAAAAAATAAATAAATTGTTTGAGAATCATGCTGAGGAAATTTCTTTTGGAAATTGGATGAGAGACCTCCTCTCCTGAAGCAAGACCGGGATGATGTGCTGCTGGGCACTATCTTCCATCATGCCTTAAAATGCCAACATACAGCAGTTTTCATCACATTTGCTGATTGTATTATTATTTGCGACAGGTGCAAATAAAAGTATGCAGTGAAAAAAAAAAATAAATAAATAAATAAATTGTTTGAGAATCATGCTGAGGAAATTTCTTTTTCAAAAATTTGTTTCTTTTTAAAATTAAAATTAAAAAGAAAAAACCATAGGTAATTGATTTCGCTATTTTTAAACTGTTTTTGAATTAAATTGTGATTATTAATAAATTTTGTTCTCAAACGAGTTTCTATAGTGTTTTTCCACGACTCTAGACCAACATGTTATTATTATTTTTTATTATTAATATGGAATAGGAAAATAAAGGTTTTATTTTATATTTTTTGGAGCACCCGTCCATTCCTTTAACATGAATAGGTGGAAATTGAGTTATTTAAGATTTTTATCTGCTACATCAAAGTTTCAATTACTATTAGAGAGAGAAAAGTTTTTATTAATTATAAAATTTTACAACATACATATATACAAGTTTAAACATGATTTCGGATATATTATCCTTAAAATCAACAATTTATATTTATTTAATGATTATTTATAATGCAAACAAAGGTAAAAATTATTAGACAGTAGGAAAAAATATCAATTACTATTTATTAATAAATGAGGAGTGTGATAAATGGATTTATTATACACCCACTTCTTGAAACCATTATGATCTTTTTGAATGATTATGGAGTTAAAATTATTAAAAAAAAAATCTGGTGCGTGCGCGTAACACACAACTTTCACTTACCAACTTACTTAGATTAGAAATTAATGCGTTTTGTTAATTGCAACTTCTCAAATGAACAGAACGGCTTTAATTATGAACAATGGTCTGTCATTAAAGGCGTACTCCGCATGCGTGGGCTCAACGAGTTTTATAAGTTGACTGAATATTTTTCTTTTTTTCTCCTCTTTATGTTTTCTTCATTTTTATCATATCTCATATATAGCCATTTCCTATTTTTAGGCGTAACGAGAGACAGTTAATTTCTCCATATAAACAAAAAGAAAGGTACTTTATAGGAAACAAACAAACAAAAAAGGCCCCAACCCCCCCAAAAAATGCCCATTCAGAAGATTTTAATAATGATAGAGCTTACCTGATATTAAAGAACACCTAATTTTCATTAAATATGACGAATTTTATAAAAATCGTTAAGGCCGTTTTTGAGATCATCGAAAAAAAGGTAAAAATTGGAAAAACATTATGAAATCCCGCTCCGTTTGTCCAATTTTCATGTAATGTTGGCTATCGCATCGTTGGCCTATACATACATCAAATACCCAGTTTGATCAAAACCGTTAAAACTGTTTTTGAGTAAATAAAAAAAAACACGTGAAAATGATACAAAATTTCTTAAGTATAGTCCCCCCTCCGGTTGATCACTTTTGATGAAATTTTTACAGTCATATCTCGGGTATATAAATAGATCAAATACTCAGTTTAATCAAAATCGTTAGAGCCGTTTTTGAGAAAATCGAAAAAAACGTAAAAAGTTATTAAATAAAGTACCCCCTCCCTTTGAGCAAATTTGATGAAATTTTTGCTGTCACATCGCGGGCATATCTACACACTAAATACCTAATTTCAGGTTCGCAGGTTATAGTTTTTGAGCTAGTCTGTTCACACACACACACACACAGACCATTTCGCGGGACTTGGTTAATTGGACTCAGGGGCCCCCAAACGTGTATTTCCGTTAAAAACCGGAATATTCCGTTAAGTCGAAATTTTTTACGATCGCAATACTTCCACTTACTATATATTTCATGTAAAGGTAACTGAAAGTAAAGAATCATTTCAAACAATTTGGTTCAATCAAATAAAGGTTTTATTTTGAATTTTTTGGAGCACCCGTCCATTCCTTTAACATGAATAGGTGGAAATTGAGTTAGTTAAGATTTTTATCTGCTACATAAAAGTTTCAATTACTGTTTCTTAACAATTGAGGAGTGTGATAAATGGATTTATTAAACACCCACTTTTTGAAACCATTATGATATTTTTGAATGATTATGGAATTAAAGTTATTTAAAAAAAAAAAAAAAATCATTTCAAACAATTCGGATCCTTAAAATGTGTATTATCAGCGACCTCCAAAACCATTTATTTTTAAATCGACCCCCAGCTTTACTCAGGAAATGCTCGGCGGGGTACATTAATCAGGCTAATGAAGAGGCGAGGCGATGGCAAAAGGAACTGATGAACTAATGTTCAGTTCATTAGGAGCCGCCTTGCCCGGGAGCGATAACATTTACCGTCCCTCCCGCCTCCGGTGTTATCCAATCAAATTAGGAGTTTACCCCGCCTCAAAGACTGAATCGAACCCCGACCCCCGGTTAGTAAATGGCCCCGGCCGAGTGTGCCGAATCCACTCCTCGCAATTAGCGCTTGGAGGACCGCCGATATTAATCACACCGTCCTCCACGCCAGCCACCCGATTGAGTAATGCAGTTCCCAAGTAGTTGCTCTAAGCAGCTTAGGATTTCTTAAGGGATTATTCCTTTAAAGGGGGAATTCCTTCAGCGAACGGGGGGAATTTTTCATCTTGACGGTACTGTTTCTTGGAAAACTCTTTATTTTCTTCCCTCAAGAGTAACTCAAATCACTTTTCTTCCCCACTTTCCTTCAAATCACTTCCCCCCCCCCCCTCCGCCTCTAAGCCGTTATTTATATGATTCGGTATCAAAGGGATCGATAAATAAAAATTTATACTCGGTTCGTTTCCTGTGCCGTAGTAGCAATGGCAATAGTTATTAAATAATTATTGTAGAATTTTTTGTATCTTCATTCTTTTATTCACATCAGTGTGTGTGGTCATATAAAAGAAATAAGCATAAAGGCATTGTAGGCATGAGGAAGGAAAGTGCCCAACAGTACCTCCTTTCGGAGTTCACACTAATTCAGGAGAGCAGGTCTCCCATCCAGCTTCTTTTTACCCGCCTTCTAAATGGCATGTCAGCCTTGGCCATATCGTTAATTAAAAATGATATAATGACTGTTGTTATATCCGTGTACTTTTAAAAAAAATACGTGAATAAAGAGTTCGTATTTGTTGTTCGATAGTTGGTTGTTGTAATTATGTAGAGTTATGGATCAGTGTTGGGAGCATCCGTCATTAGTCTTAAAATTTTGGATGAGGCTTATGTCCAAATGAGTTTAAGTAAGAAAGTGTATGCATTCAGTTACGGTCTAATTTTCAATTTAGAAGATTTGATTTAAGATATAGAAATATACCTATTAGTTACTGTTACGCCTATACCGCAAAGGCTCATTTGGCGTATTATAGTTATTTATATTATGTTATAATAATCTGTTACTTTTAGGAATTTTTACAAAGTGGAGACTTGTTCTTTGTTTTTAGGCCTGGTTTTCCCCTTCGTTTTTGAGACATTCTATTAGTAGGTAGCTCTATACTTCCTTAGAATAGTATTCGAACACGGATATAATGGAAAAAAATTTCCTTTACTATTTTCGTGTCTGACCGTCGCTTATATAGATCGTATTTTGTTCATTGATTATTCGATAATTAATGAACAAAAAACTAAAATAATTTTCTTTTTACAATAAAGAAAGTCATAAGTCTACTAGAATATAGCAGTCCTTCAAACTGTACTGCGGTGATATCAATGAATTTTAGACAAAAACCATTGTAAAGCTCTCTCAAAGCGTTATGAACTAATAACATGAGAGACTGCAGCTACTATTCCCATTATTCTATTTCGGCAAGGAGAGATCAGCTTAAATCAATCGAATCTTAAGGAGTATATATAATTCAGATGGTTGTTCACTTCTCTGAGGGCCAAACGTGAATCTTGTTAGCTATAACTAACAGTGAGTGCCTAACGCTAAGCTTGTAAATTCCTAAGTAACAAAATGGTGACTGGTCTAACAAATAGCCACTAAATAATGGCATAGGTCCTTCGCAGAAGCCCGAAGCGTTAACAAAACCCAACCGAAGCTTAGAAACGGCAAACGTTTTTTCCCCTATAAAGATCTCCTTTGAAGGGAAACAGGGACAATAATGAGACACGGGCTACACCCCAGCACGCTCCTGAGGACTCGCCAGGAAGCGGGGGGTCGCTAAGAGGATTACTGTTTCCCTCCGGGGGTAGACTCACTTATTGGATCCCTGTTCGAGGATTGATCGTATTGGAGCGACTATTGGCAAATATGGATGGTCCGTCAATGGGATTCGTCAACAACACCCCAATTCAGCACTTCATATTTATCTTGTACTCTCCTTATTGATCCCGGAACAGATCTAATCATTCCTAACGATATTACTTCAATAGAAATACAATAAAAAAGGAAAGAGTGTTTGGAGGCTAGCGTATTTCACATGTATTAATGAAAACAGATCTCACAGAAAATAGAATTTCAATGGAAAGCATATTAACCCTTGGCACTCGGCACCGTTTCGGATGTTACCTACCGGCAACTCGACGCAACTTATTCGCGAAAACCCTGTAAAGGTAATAAAAATACAGTAAAATTTTAGAACCAAGTAAGGAATTGTAATGAAATTTAGGTTATATGTATTTGTGAAGCTTCGAGAACACGTCGTTACAAAAAGAAAAAAATTATTTTTTTAAATTTTGTATATATATTTTTAAATCTATATTTAAAGGGACTTTTTTTATGGGATACCGAAAACAGACCTAAAAATTGTGTAAAATTTTTGATAATTATGAGAACCGGAGCGGATAACGATGGAAATCCCTTAGATTTCACAAAAGTTTCGCAGTCCTTTATACATATATAAAAGCGTAAAAAATCTAATTGGAAAAGTAAAAACAGTTAAAAATTACGAGATGGGACCCTTTTAGTTGAAGTTTTCTCAGATAGCCAATCAGAAAAGCTCCTAAAAAGTGAAAATCTACTTACTTAATAACTTTCCGGTTAAATTAGAAGCACATAGGAAACTAAATCAAAGTAAAGAGATTATTTGGTGCCCCGAACTAAATTGTTGTACAATTGAGGAAATAAATGATGAATTAAAACCACAAAATATAGCCCATGTTAAAAGATTAACGTACCAAAAAATAATGAAAAACACCGCGAGCCGCGACCGTAATTTATCACCAAAAGCGAAATATCCTGTAAATAGTTTTTACGATTTGTTTATGTCCTTATATGTTAAAAACTGAAAATTATTTGCATTGTCCCCCGGAGCCCTCGAGTTTGAATAGAAATTTTAAATGGCTTCGCTCCGGAGACTTCGAGTGCAAAGGGTTAAATCAATCAATTAAGATTTAAAAAGAACTAAGTTTCTTTTTCAGCAACGAATTTTGTCAACTAACATTTTTTAAACATTAGTAAAAGTTTCTTCCAAAAATTATACATTAAACCAAAAAAATGTTCATATTCAATATGTAGATTATTTCACATAAAAACATAAGATTATTAGAGGTGGAAAATGTGCAACTGATTTCTTAAAAATCCTTAATGTAATAGTTATTTTTGGTGACATTTTAGCAGAAAATTAAGCTATTCTTCATTTGCTGACAGTCTTTGTGAAATCATTCAGCCCCGATAACGAAACATGGATCAAACCTTAGGCTAGTTATAATAGTAAGAAAGGCTTAAACAACCCAAAGGTTCGATGCCGACACCACCATACTTCCATCCACAGACCCCATTCTAAATGAACTTCGACAGATGTGCATTACGCAATTCTCCCACCTTCATCTCGGCCTACCCATCTGACGTTTCCAATGGGTACCACACTGATTAATTGTTTAAAGGTTTATACACTAATAAGTTTCGAAGTTCTAAATTCTCATTTTATTCGCCTCGTAGTAATCATTTCTTTATATTTACCCCGTACAGCTCACTCAGTTCGGCGCTGAGTAAACTTCTTTATTCTCCCGTAGAATCTTCTGACATTATCGTAACAAAGAAAGGATTATTATTAGCATCCCCTTTTAATCTTTTATCTGAAAATAACCTTATACATTTAATGTACCTTTATCAGACGTAGACTATTGTTTAGTAGCATATGTATGTGCTGTAAAAAATAATAAATTCAAAATCGTTCGTGAATTAAAAACAAGTCAATTTTATGATCTCCATACTTTGAGTTTATAACATGTCATTTTATGAGTCATTCGTTGACGCAACGACAAACTCCAAGTTCAATATTATGCAGGAAGGCACTTTAACACGTTCACGCCGGCGTGTATCACCGGTGGCCCGAACTAGACTGCCGCATCGGCAGTTGAGACTTGAGTCAGTCACAAAACTTTCCACGATTGTGAGGTATTAGGTAGGATTGTATTGTTTATTTTATTATTGTTGGATTGTCAATACTTCATAGTGCACTGGAATAGCTCCCGTCCGATAGAGCGAAAACGTGTTAAATAATATTTCTCTTTGGAAGATATGTACCTTTTTATTTTGCACTTATATTGTAGTAAAATATTATACTTTAATTTATTTGAATACTACATACTACATAAAATAAAAAGTTACGAATTTTTTAAAGATATTATTATAAGCGCTTTCTTGAAAAATGTTGAAATTGGTGTTAGTCATTCTGTTAACTGGAAGGCCCATATCGTACAAGGTTCAATATTATAATACCTCTTTTGAAAAAAACCCAGATAAAATCCTTGGAAGTAAATATGTACTCGTGTCCGGAATACATTACAAATGTACCTACCAACATACCAGATAAAATTTCAAAAAGAACCAATCCGCCTAGTGCTGATTAGTCATCTTGAGATTGTTCTTGTCTTAGTTTCAAAACTTGTTTTATTTTCCTACCTCATCCTCCCCAACTGTTATGGATATTACCGCAAGTCGTAACTACACCTCATAGCCGGTTAAATTGCTTTTAGTTTTGCTCAAACCAACGACGAATCGTATAGAGAGAGAACTATTCCATTTATTTTTTATTTGTTTATTTTATTTTGTTGTGTTTTCGTTTTTTTTTTTTTTGGGGGGGGGGGTTATTGGAGACTGTTGGAGTTAATATCATGAAACATTTAATATAACTCTATAAACACATAAACATATTATATTCAGTTAATAAGGACTATATTAGATGTTACTACCTAAAATATCCATCCATTCCAGTGACTTTTACAAAACGTTTTTCGGATTGTGGGCCAAAAGTTGATAACCGATTCATCTAATGTTAACCTCACATTAAAATAATAATCGATCACATATCTCTATCAATGTGTTTCGATAATACATTACAGTTAGTGGAGTGAAAACCACACGACCTGCCGCACACACGACCTACAAATTAACTGAATGAAATACTATACGAAACCTATCTCAATATGACAGTGAGTAGATGATATATGCAATTTAAATTGCTGCAATTTAAAAAAAACGGGGGGGATTACATCAAGTTGTGCGTTGAAAAATATGATTGTTTACTCTACTAATAAATTACTATGATTTAACATTAAAAGTTATGTTGATTTGGAAACAGATACAGAGTCGCAAATAAATGGGCGAAAGGGGCATTCTGCAACATGAAGGCTCAATTTTTTTCTTACTAATCAGCTTTTTAATCATTTAATGACAATTTTACTGTTAACAATCAGTAATCAGATTGTTTTTTTTAAAATAAATATTTTATTTCAATTATTTTAAAAACCGATATTTTTTGATAGCCGTGCGCTAACCCCCAAATTATCACTTCAAAGATGATTAAAGATTACAAAATTTCTCACGGCTAGTCAAGAATTTATTAAAAAATAACTCATCGACGCTTATTTCATTGTAAATAAATTGTTAAAATTTTAAGGTTTGTTACTAATAATAATAAAAATAATATAAAAAAAGAAAGAATATACCGTTTTGTTAACAATTAACCTGCTATAATAATAGATTGATAAAAAAAAATATATAATTTAGAGGTATGTGATTTTCAATAACTTTCTTTGAGAAAGTATGATTGATTATCAGGATTTTCAGTTTTTTTTATTTATTTTTTTAAATATATATTTTTCAGGGCTAAAATGAAGACAAATATATCAGAAACATGCACTCTCCAAATAAAAAACTTTCTATCCAAAATTATAATTTTATTGAAATCTGCAAAGTAATGGATTATCTCTAATTTATTTGTTAAAACAATTAATTAAAAATTTGTTTTTAATTGTGCAAGTTTAGTATTTGTAATGCATTGAGACAAAGAATGAATAAATATCTTTAATATCTTAAAGATAAACATGCTTTAGGTTCATATTAATCTATTCCGTCTCTTTAAATTATGGTCTTGATAGTCTATGGTTGAAATCCTGGATTAATCAAGCATAACTAACCTTCGACATTGTCCTTGCACCTTTCTGAAAAACATAAATCTTTCTTCTCCAGATCAGTAAGAAGTGCACCCGAAAGAGGAGATTGCTAATAAACCATTACTATCTACAATGCAATACTTATATTTGATATACATTATATAATATATATATTTAATATATCATTTAATATTATATGTTTAAATACAATATTTTTTTTTTATATATGTACTAAAAGGCTTGTATTTAAATATTAAGTGAGGTATGTACTCATGGTTTTTTATTTATTTATTTATTTTATTTTTTTATTGGTCCTCCCCTTCCTCGCCTTGTAGGCTATACGGGGTTTCCCGGGCCAGGGGAGAGAGTGGGGGATTGATGCCGAGAATTATTAAATTTCCCCTCATGTTTTAAATTATATCCTTCCTGACTCATAGTTTTTAACAAAAAGAAGTGCGCCCTCTCAGAATACTTCTAGATCCACGAGTGCAATATCCTGTATTATTTTCATTGAATGTAAATTAAATAAATTTTAGCCGTTTTATATTTTCAAATATTAATTTTTAAATTAAAATTAAATTCTGTTCTAACAACCGCCATTATGTCGGCTAATCAAAGTTTAGCACTTTCATAAAACACGTAGTAACGACTAAACACAAATATTTGTTTATTTAGGACATAATCTTTATTTTAATGTTCCATACTAGTTATCCTAGGTACTGTTGTATATGTAATGTAAATAATAGAATTAAGAATAGTTAATTTTCACATGCAATCGATAGCCAAATCATCAACATGAACTTATTTCCAAACCCCTTACGTCGACATTCTTCCCGATCCATGAGATAATGTAAGATTATCGGCCAGAGGCTTCCCAATGCCGCCGCACCTGATACAAGTTTACAAAGGCCATCAAGGAGAAATAAGGTAAGGCGGTCACACCGTTCGAGAGATTGAAGGTACTGCAGGTTATTAAAGATTTCGTTCCCACCATCCGAAAAATCTCTTCATAATCCGTAGAGCGCTTTGCTGCAATAACGCAATCTGTAATCCTCCCATTTACTTCTCGAAGATTCGCATCGAGGGTCAAACCGCCCAGCCTGTGACCCACAACCTCCGGCAATAATTGCACATCGGTGGATGGGGTCAGCCGGCCAGCCCCAGCTCAAGTCAAAGGGTCAGGATGCACTTCATGCAGACATCGTTTGGTCGTCTAGGGTTATTAAAGTAAGTTAGCCTGTACTTGACGGCTTTAATACATGGAAACCGAATTTTTCAGTCTATCTGGTTAGTAAAATAAGTGAAATTTAAAAACTAAAACTTTTACCTATGTATAGAGCATGTTCGGGACCGAATGAATATAAAATTTTATTTAATGTTATTTACTATTTTTTTTTGTTATAAAATATTAATTATTTAAATATTAATCAATTGTATAAATTTACATTTATATTTATGTTTATTGTAAACAATTCTGTTAGCCTGACTGGAGCCCAGTACGGACGCTCTTCTTTATCACCTACACAATACATCGCCCTGGCAAGACCAAACGGCAACGCACATACACGCACACTAGTACTTACTAGTAGTAATTAATTACTAGTGTTTTGTATTAATTATCTTTTTAAAGGGACATTTAGTTAATTTTAGTTATGTTATATACTTGTCTTACTGTCTTCATTTTTATTTACTTTGCTGTTTTTCTTTTGTTCTTAATTTAATGTTGTTTTCTTTTGTTTTAATTAATTTACTATTCAGGGTTTATTTTAATTTTATTTCTTAAATATAATATTTTGTTCAATGATACTAATTTATTTTTTTTTTTAAAAATACAGTCCACTTAGTTTGAGTACCAAACAGAGCACTAAGCACGAAAATAATAAAAGATTTTAACATCTTCACAAGATGTAAAATTTCCATCACATTCAGATACGTTACAAACATCTCATCTTCGAACTTGTTATACAACTTTGGTTACAATAGGGTGTCCAAACATACACCTCTATTAGGAGTAGCCACGAATAGTCGGTAATATAAAAATAAATATGAATATGATTCTTCTCATAATTTTGCCTTGCCCGTTTTTTTCTTAACACAAGAAACAGTTCCAGCAAAAAAATATGGTTCATTATGACGAAGCATTGTTGTAAGCATATTTATGTATTTGGTAGCGTTGAAAAATTAAATAACATTTTTTTTTCAGTATACTTACCTATTTTGAAGTCACTTTAAGTAGATAAAGGAAAGAAAAAAATAGAATAATATGAGTTTTGCAACAAATATTTTATATGAATATAACAACAAAGTCCTTAAATACTTTAATCTGGCCTATTTATCTATTAACTTATCAGGATACCATCTTCGGTTTATTGTTCGTTTGTTATTTGTTTAGAGGCGTAAAACGTTTGAAGTCATCAACACCTATCGATTTATTTTTCATTAATACCTATGTCGATTATTTTTATTTTATAAATATACTTGAAAAAAATAGACATATGTTAATAAAATTTAAAAAAAAAACTGAATGAATATAAAATATGTTCATTAATAATAAATTAATAAAATAGATAAATAATAATAAGATAAAGATTACTAGGTAATTTAAGGGTCTGTACAATTACTGGTAAAAGTACTAAAATTTAGACATAAGCTGATAAATTCTTTGGTTTAGTTTTCTTATTTTTATTTTGTTTTCATTATTTAAAACTTTAAAAATCTTAATACCAGTATCAATACTATAATAACACAACAATAACAGAATAAAAAGAAGTATAAAAACCAGAGCTAATTAAATAGCAAGCTAGCTATCTAGTTAGTAATATATATAATGTATTACATAACTGTATACAGATACATTTATATGGTATTATGTATTACACAACTGCAAATAGAAATAACTATAAATATTACTTAAATATTGAAATGTGTCTTTTTCACTATGTCACGTTATTCTTATATTAAAATTAATAGACATAATTTATTTTTAAGTCTTATTCAACTGTTGATTAGGATTTAACATATGATTTAACTATGATCACTAAAGAATAAATATTTAGGGTGTTTTTTTATCAAGTAAATTGTATCAGTACATATTATAGAACTAATTAAGATGATAATTATTGTTTTGACTTTTTTATTATAATTTTAACATCACTAACATACTAAAGCAAACTGAGCCAGACTCTATGGATACATGTTGTAACGTTAAAGCCAATAAAAAATCTAATCCATCTATCTATATTTTTTCCCATGCTCGATATTTAACCATTGATGGCATCTAGTTCGATATTATGTACTGTCAGTACTGTGCCAACGTTATTTTAATTTAAATATGAGAACTAAAACTAACGTTTTCGGATTAAATATTATACTCATATTGCCTCATGTAGAGTTTAGTGCTTATCAGAGTCGTATAACGAGCAAAACTATACCACTAAACTTATAAATATAGATTTGTTTTCTTCTTGCTACTTATCTCTAATTTTAGATTGTTGTTTGGTTCTTGATAAAACGTTTGTTACTTGTTTGTTGATTGTTGTTTTGAATTTGTAGATTTTAGTTTTTAGGGCAATAGTTTTGGAGGTTTCCTGGTAAATGAGAAAAGTAAATTGTGGTGGTATTTCGACAAGTAAGCTGCGTTTTTGTTAAACGTCGTACCTGCGCAAAAAATTTAAATATGTAGGTAACCCAAGCATCTTGAAAATCCACTTGTTTCCATAAATGAATTATAGGCCGATATTTCTAGTGATGACAATATCCATATTAAGTTTTCGATATCTCATCCTTAACCTCCATTGACAAACTTTTATCAGTTCTTCTTAAAACGGTGCGCTAATTTTGCTTATTTTACACTACAGGATTATGTGAATTTTGGATTAAAAATTAAGTATTGTACCATGTAAATTTTATCACAAAATTGGATTAGATCACATGACATGCAAGACGAGAATGAATAAATAGAGGATTGATAGGACATTAGGAAATAAGTGGAAATAAGACGCATTAATTAAGCGAAAAAAGTGTAATCCAGTGTGTGTTAGTATTAAGTTTAAAAACCTGCTAACAATAGGAAATTAGATCTTAATGGTTAATTTTTTAATTAAGGGTGGCTTTTTTCAATGGAATCTAAATTGTGCAGGAATATCTATGAGTTCTAAATACCTGAGTATAAATAACAAACAAATTGGCCTCATTATAGTCGTGTGGATGAACTTTTCTTTTAATGAATGTTAATTTACATAATCTGTCAGTTGTAAGCTTTCCAGCAATTTCAATTTTCTAGTTCATATGAAGAAAATACCGTAAGTGAGAATACTGCATAATGACAGGTAAAGGAACCTTGGAAATTATTGAGTTCCATTTCATTCCTGTACACGAAATTATTTATTAATTATTAACTCATTACTTACTTCAGACAATTTTTTTTTTTTTTAATAAAATTTAATACTCAGCCGCTGAGATGTATTTGTTGTAACCGCAGGTCAATGGTAGCACCATTTAAATAAGTGTATCCAGTAATAAATGTTTGAGGATGCAAGTCAGAGTGACTTCCATTTTCTCTTAAAATTAAACAATCATCTTCTGAGCGTGATCATACAGGTACCACTAGTTCCTAATTGAAGGATATAAAGACAATATCAGGGTCGAATCGAACCTCAAGCATTGATGATGTTACCTCCTGGTCTGGAGATTCCAGGATAAGTACTGTACATCCATCAAACATTGGCCTTCTTCCGTAATGGAACAACGGTCCGGGCCATATACGGCATTCGAGCCGACCAAAGCTTATTAATTCTGCGGATTAAGGTCATCGTTTTCTTTAATAAAAATACGGTCTCTGAGACCGCTATTTTTTGCCTCTTCAGAAAATTATAACGATTTCGATGGTTGAAATCGTATTACTTAATTAGGTTGAACAGTTATCCCGATCGCAGGCGAAGTCGTTGAGAAGAAAATTGTTAATCATCCATCGTGGCTGACTGCTAGCATAATACACTCCATTCCTCGTATTCAATTAGCTGAGCGTTGCTGACTTAGTGGGTACTAAACTGAAATAACATCGGTCTGCGGTCCGCCTGTTCTTGTTCGCCGAGCCTGTGTATGCTAAGCAGCTTTAACAGGGCTGCACACCATCAATCGAGATTCGGATCCCACACAGATAGTCGCTATGTAGTCCCTAATTAGAGTAATTAGAAATGATTTACATTTTATAGCTGCTGTTCGACGAGAAATAAAATGTTGGTAGGTATATGTAGTTACGCTTTCACCGAAGTCCAAGTTATTTACCTTTATAAAAAATCGTGATGGTAATTTATTTTTACTATCTCCTTATGCTTTATCTAAATTTCTTTATAAAAACCTACTCGCCCACGATTTTCGTTCAAGCTGAACGAGTAACAGGATTCCTGAAGGAGGAAAATGAATAGAATAAATAATTCCAAATAGCTAAATATTCGAAGTTTCTTGTATATGTAAGATTTTACAATAGGTTAAATGATTATCAGGATTTTCAGTTAAACCTTTTTTAATTTTCGAAAGCCAAAGTTTCGATCCAGCTTGTGGATCTTCATCAGGGCTTCTGAGTCCAGAGTGATACAAAGACTCTATGATTTTACAGTTAATGTGGTTTGATATTTTAAAAATCCGTAAAAAGTAGCAGAGCTCTGACACTAAGATCAAATTTTCCTGCAGTTTCAATGGAAAATAGGAGAAAACTCTAAAAGATAAAAAAATTGTCCATTCATCTATATGTGTGTAAACTGATCTCAAATCTTAAGACGTACCTAATTATTTTTAAATCATTTCATAATGATTAGGCGGAGTCGCCAGACTAATTTTCCTTATCCTTTATCAATGTAAAAAATGTAATTGTAATCTGTGTTGTAAACAACAAATGAAATCTTAAAACATGCAAATTATTTATAGCCTTGACCTATTCTGGAAAAACATACCAATCATCAAAACGCTATATTTCTCTTAGGAATCATCAATTTTAATTTTTTTTTTTTTTTTTTTTTTTTTTTTTTTTTTTTTTTTTAATCTTTTAGTAAATATTTAACTTTTGAGGGCCACCGAAAAAACGGCCTTATTTTCCCCCAAAAACCGCCTTAGTTTGCATTAAAGTTCAACACTTTGACTCGATCATGGAGAGGGGGTGGAAACTACCCTACATTCCGAATTTTAGCTCACATGATCCATAGAGGGCCGCTGGAAGTGTCGATAAGTAGCGGGTAAAAATAATATGAAAATGCTGATACCCTTGAAATGTCTATAATCGTGTCCTCAGGGTTCCAAAACCGATAGACACCGCATTCCCACTCCTCGCTGATAACAACGGATACACTGCAGTAGTATTTATTCTATTTTGGAAAGTTTTTTAAATAATTTAAGATGGTGTGGTTTGTATTTTGCTGTTGTGAAGATATTCTGCAGAACCCCAATTATTTTATGATTAAATTGGGTTTAGGGTAGTAATAGAGATAAGTCGCTCGTTTTTTGTTGGGTGAGGATCCGTGGAAATATGGCATCTGATGCTATCGTCCGAACTACCTTTTTGGTATTACATAGCCTAGCGTGTAGGTACAAGCATGGAGTGTGCATTTTCAACATGAAGCAAACTAGAACTAAACTTTTAAAAAACTAGATGTTCTAATAAATTGGATAAAAAGTTGCAACGCTCAAAGCCTATCAACAAAAGTTCAAGTAGAGTTATAAGATAAAACAATGATAAGTTTTTCAAATACTAATATGATCTAATTTTCCTAGATACAGTCATCATTTTTGCGAAACCCAAAATTTTAAAATATTTTCACTGTCAAATTATAAAAACAAAAAACTAAAATCTAAAGACATAATTTTCAAGTTCACAACAGCAAAAAGCAATAAACGTTCTTTCTTGAAACAAATAACGTAATAACAGAAGGAAGTAACATGAAAAACAAATCTATGGTTACAAGTTTTTAACCAGCGCTATTGAGCTCAACTTCTTATTATCCTCTAGACAAAAACAGACAAGGTGTGTATACTTTCTTTCCTAACGATCAGATTCATATCCTACGTATAAAGGTTTCCTAAACGATATTTTATTTATTGCTAGCTGTATATACCGGTTTCACCCGGAGAATTTCATTTTTTATATCAATAAAGTGAGAATTTTATCGACTCAAACGGTCGATTTCGTAAAAATCAATGTAAAGCGAGATCAAAACAATTGTTTTAACAATAAAGAATATACCCAGAGATAGGCTGAAGTTATGCGATTTTAATATGGACAGGTGTTCGCACCAGGTATCAAAGAACCACTGAGTGATATTTGGAGAATTTAGGAAAAACGGTATGGATTTCTATAAAGAACAAACAAACAGAATTTCATCTTTATTTTTATAGATTATTATGATTATCATTTTTTTAGAGTAAAATATCGAAGTATAATCCATTAATGGTAAAATATGGATATTTCGATATTATAGACTATCGATGGCCATCCATAGTCCTGGAGTGTCCTTAAATAGTTTTCGCCAGCTTGTTCAGTTAAATGCAGCTGTCCTCAAACTTCTGACACTAGGCAACTTCTGCAGCCTTATTTTACACGACCTGCCCTTCATAATTCTTTGCGGCCTCTAATTCGTGTTCGAAGCAAGTCCAGAATATCGTTCTATGAAATATGCATAGGTGTCACGTATTACTTTAAAAACTTTATATTTTTAAATAATTTTTTTTTTTTTTTTTTTTTTTTTTTTTTTTTTTTTGAAGAGAAAAGATTTGGCTCCGCCGGGAGTCGAACCCGGGTCTCCTGCGTTACATGCGAGGATGCTAACCGCTACACCACAGAGCTCGGCTCAAGGCAGAGCAAATCCTTCCTCTTCACTGATGCCTACTCCCCCTATCTCACAAGTTTTGTGAGTAGTAGCGGGAGGTGGACAAAACCTCCCGCTACTACTCACAAAACTTGTGAGATAGGGGGAGTAGGCATCAGTGAAGAGGAAGGATTTGCTCTGCCTTGAGCCGATCTCTGTGGTGTAGCGGTTAGCATCATCGCATGTAACGCAGGAGACCCGGGTTCGACTCCCGGCGGAGCCAAATCTTTTCTCTTCAAAAAAAAAAAATAAATTATTTAAAAATAATTTAAAATGGTGGTCAGCCACGAACAAAGATTAGATTAATTAAAAACTTTATAGCTTATAACTTAGAAAAAGTCCGTGATTGCATGAATGTAAGGTCTGGCACCCTATAGTATCCGAATAAGTTAAGAACGCCAATCGATATATAATTAGCAGAGGTCATTCTTTGACTAATACTACTTTTTTACATTGTAATGAATTTTTGAGTTGGCGGGGATAATCATATTTACGAAACAAACAGTTTTCAGAAGGACCAATGTTTTTACGTATTTTGAGGAAGTGTAATAGCATGAAACGAAGGAAAAACAGTAATACAATTTGAAGTTTCTGTTTTCATTTTAAAAAAAAAAGGAGCAAACGGGTTCTTTATCAGCCTTATGAAAACATTTTGGAGAAGGAATTTCATTTAGCCATTTTATACCAGATTTGCCTTAGCATAATTGTTTTTGTAATACGTTTTCCACCTCTAAATTGGGAACAAACCTATTTATGGAAGCAGATTAAATGGGTACTGTACTGATGGATAAGAATGAGTATAATGATTTACAATTAGTATACCAAATGGGTACACAGAAAAAAGCAATGGGGGCGCCAGCGTGATTTACTTTAAATTTACCTATTAATACCTTTATGTCAAGAATATGAGGAAGTGAAATGAGTTCAACAGGAAAAATATTATAAAAATTTCAGATATTTTAATTCTTACATAACCTACAAAGTGATTTCAACAGCTTTTTGGATCTAGTAACATCCTTCCAATGGAGAAAGCTACGGATCCTTAAGACCTCGAGCGTCGGGCGGCAGTAGCAGAAGTGTCTTACCGCCTGCCCTTCGGCCTATGGTCTTCTTTTTAGGCCCTAGGGGTCCCGTTTTTTCCCCCGGGCTAGGAGCAGACCTTGTAATTATCTTCACAATGTATAGCCCTTATTAAGGGCCGTGCCGCGGTGGTCTTCCTTAGCTGTCGTTTTCCGGGAACGATCCGTTCCTTTTTTTCCACGACTCGGCCTCCCTCCGTGATGCTCTACCTCTCGGGCTAACAAGGTTCCGGGTGCTTGATTGACCTCTTTTGTGGTATTTGTACCGTAGTGGTACCAGCATCTCCTGGATCTGGAGAACATCTCTCCTTTTGGTTTAGCTATAAGGGCAGTCATTTTATTTATGCTTGGATAGAAAATTCCTGTCCTCTGTACGAAATTACTAATATCTACTAGATTAGAGACATTCTTAAGTGATGATTGATGCATATCAATTGCTCTGAAATGATCTACCACCATGTTCCAAATTAATTCCTCATCTACGATATTTATTGCATATAGATAAATTAAAACAGAATTTGTCGCTACTTTACACAATGGAGAATGTTTAACATAAGTAATCGTCTCATATTCTGAGTGGCATATTCAAAACCTTGATATTCCAATTCATGTTACATGTATCACCTACATTAACATAAATCGGATAGAAAAAATATGAATTTTATCAAATCCCATTTAACTCATTCTCAAATTTATTTGCTTAGATATAATTCAAAATCGGCTCGGACTACAGTAACCATACCGAAAGAATTTCCTAATATTTTTTTGAAAAAATGGACCTGGTCAGGTTTTATGTCCGAACTCCTCTAATATCAAATACGCTATAAAGTCATGCTGTGATAATATAATCACGATGGACAGATGTAGAATATAATATAGAAAATATGATAGCAGCCAATTATCTCGAACTACAAGTCAGTTAAAGGTATAACATATACATGGAAAGCCAATGGCAAGGGGGCTGAAAGAGGAAAGAGGCCCTAAACGCATCTGAGGTTCTTCGTGCTGCACGCAGCTTCGTGCCTTGCGCGGCCGTACCCATCATGACAATTATTTTACAACCAATTTATGCCCTTCAATATGGTTTAGTTATGGGCCATCTTCTGCCAGGTATTTTAGTAAATATGGCGAGTCCATAAACAGCCTACCATGGGCACTAATCTGGTTTCCCTCATGGAAGGTGAAAGATTAATGTGATACAAAATAAAATATTTCTAAATATGAATTTCATCAACATCCATTATACTCATTCTCAAAGAGGTCAGTTTAGATTTAGTTCAAAATCGGCTTGTACTAAACCACAACCACATTGAAACAATTTCCTGCGAAGGTAATCAGGGTAAAAAATATATATGCAGTAGATAAATAATTAGATGTATTAGCTGAAAAAAAGCAAAACTTGGATTTGATCAACTTGAAGAAGAATATGTAACAATAATGTTTTTATCATATATAACCACGCTATACCTAAAAGTTCATCCGTCCGGTCTATTGGTGTCCAGTGCCCCCATTATAAAACCCTGCTCCATTTCAAGAGGATCGTTCAATCACTTCCAGAGACTGTTTACAATCCACCAGAAAGGAAATATAAACCCTAAGACTGGTGAAGTCAAACCTGAGTATAGAGATAAATATTTTACCTTCAACTTCGATTTCTTATAATTCATCATAAATTAAACAGAAATGATACTGGAAATTTTCAATTCTTTTGGAATCGATGCGATCGATTTCCGTCATGCTGCTTCAATACATAAGTTCCCAACTTTCGGCAAGGAAGCAAGTGTATTACTGATAAGATTAATCCGATTTACCTTTTGCTGTTTTTAGAACGAAGCGAAAATTTTTTAGGTAAAACCGAAAACTAATGCTTGGTATTCCAGTTGTCGTTATCAAGGGTACTGAAAAATGTTTTCCCTCTGTCGAATTTGTCAAATCCTTAAAACTCAATGCCTTTTGTATCATTAAGTCATTAAACTTAATAACAAGTATCAAAAGCTCATAAATAATCAGTTACCAATCCGCCCTAACAGACAGACAGCAAACAGCCATAACTAACAAACTGGGAGGGTGAAGGGTTGTTGTTTGTTGAGCCTAATTCCAGGTTGTTGCCACACTGACCTAACATTAGCCTTTTCCTATCGGTCTGTTTACCTACTCTCTTGTTTAGCGCCTCTTTAATTTCCTTCGCAGGCCATACCTTTCTTTTTTTTGTCAGCTTTTTTGTAGCGTTTTCGAATCCAGGTAACACTTTTCAGTTTGTCGTTTTTTCTAACAGTACTTATGATTACTATAGTAATTTCTAGTTTAATTTATCGGTTTAGAGAAGTTATTAGACCTACAAACGGTATCGAAATATTGGCTTTGCGATTAGCCAGAGAACAGCTTACATATTTTGGATGCAAATATAATGAAGATCTTCTCTCCTTAGTATACAACATTAAAAACCTTACGGTTTTAAAAATTGTAGATCCCCTCTTCTATAGTTCCACCTTATACAAGATGAGGAATGCTAAATGATTTATCTACACCGCCTTCGAGGCAATGACAGATACTTTTACTCGTAAAACCTCAACATTCTAACGGAGAACGATTCGATTACCTGCACTTAGCGGAGGTCAGGAGGAAATAAAAAAATCTGGTGAAATGTGCTCAACACACGACTTTCACTTACCTACCTACTTTGATTAGAAACCGACGTTTTTTGATAATTTTGAAAACGCAATTTAGATAAGTCACGGAAAATAGTTTTATATACAATTATTTACGTATATCTGTTAGTTATCCTCCATAAGGCATAGAATTCTATAGGCCTTTTGAGGATACGTTTCTCCCAGTAACGACAGTATTATCATCGAACAAGAAGAAAACAATTTACATAAAGAAAATGAATGAGGCAGAAGGATGACACCGGTTGACTAGAACTTGATTGAAGATAACAACCATCGATAACATGCCTCAACATCTCTTACCGATCATCAGTTAAAAAGGCATTACTTTTTTTTTTGAAGGGACTCGGGTGATGTGGATATTAGGTACTTGTCCTCACTGAATTTATAACAGTTAAGGCCTTTTAAATTGTCGGAGGAAAAATATCTAGTTTCGTCTCTCCCAAGTGAAAGCGGTTTAATGGATATTGATGTTGACTATGATAAGGAAATAGTTACCATAGAATTTCTATTAATGATCATTATTTAAAACCACAGAACAACAGACGTGCCTTAAATTCTGAAGCATGTCGAGTAACCTGTATTCCATGGAATTCCAAATTTAATATCTATCCCACCTATGTATAAAACTTCTCAGTAAATTTCAAATTCATATTTCGAAAGCATTAATAGAACAATATGAATTCTCTACTAAAAATCATGTAACACATGCGATGACAATACAAATATTTTGTGTAATTAAATTGGTAAATTAGTCTTTAATATATTTTTCTCCTCAAATTCAATTTTGTAAAGTTATTTAGTCGAAATAATGTAAAAGAAAGTGAAAAATAAATAAATATTAACATTATAAATAGAAAAAAAAATCATGTCTGTAAAACAGCTAAAATAGTACTTCACAGAAAAAAAAAATTGTAAGTACCTAATAGTAAGTTTTATAAAAAGAATTGAAAACACATATAATTGATTTTTATAGCACCATTTCACACTGAGACCTACTGAGAAGTATTCTACCAATTTCAGTTTTGTTTTCTATAACACAAGAACTTATAAATATACACAAATGCATTGATGATGGCCCAATGTTATCATTAATTTGTTTTTATTGTTTTCCATACCCCTCATATTCCTTACGCATTCGCAGATGATACCACCATTCTATTCTCCAATCTAGATCTTGAAACAGCATCCTTTATCCTACAAAGGTTTAGATGCTAAACAATTAATAAGTGCATTTTTTTTTACCTAATTACCATTACTGAATTGCGTTTATGGTGATAATTAAACCATTAGTTACTTAGTTAGATATGATTAAAATATCTATAGATCCCACTTACACTGCGGAGAGGTACGGAAAGGTTCTACACAGTTTCCGCTTACGTCTAACGGTTCTGAAATATGCGTTATCATCGCGTGCTGTTGATTGTAACTGGCAAAACAGAAAAGGCAAAACAACTATCGTTGTAGAAGAAGGGAAGAGAAATTGCAAAAGAATTTGGCGGAGATTTTTCGTAATTAACGGTATCTATTAGCTAACTAGAGTTAATGTTGTCTGGCTGGGGTGAAGGACACCAGACTAGTTTTTTTTTTTTTGTCACCATTCCACTCGATTTAAAAACAAAACAAACGTGATACTTTTTAAGCGGTATATTTTTTATTTATTTATTTATTTATTTATTGGCTTATAAAACAGCGTAGCCATGGAGTCTGGCCCAATCAATATTAGTTAGAGTTAGTGCTACCTTTTAAGGTTAGAATAAAATTAAAGCAAAACAAAAATAAAACAAATTAACTAAATATTCATCTTACTGATACTCATACTAAAAATAAACTTACTGAAAAAATTAAAATTTTTATAAATACCACCATTTATATAAAATTAAATAATAGCCAACTTTTCTTAAATATACATTTCTTTTAATTACAATGATGCGATGCACTTGTCATTCAAAAGGGTACCAAAATACTAAAAATATGCACTTTATTTATATATAACTCAAGCATAGGAATAATTAAATGATTGTTTTATAATAATGGGTTTTCAGGTAAATTGCCAGAGTTTAAGATATTAACTGACGACACAATAAAGTAGAACACATTATCCAAGTGTTCTAGGCTTTGAATATCTAGAACCCTCATCAGTGACAAGTCATCCGAGCCCGCATTGATATATTTATCGAGATATCTCGTTCTATAGGTCTCAAAAAATAAACATTCTAGGACCAAATGCTTTAGAGGGTTAGTGATTAGGAGGCCGCACCACTTACAGACTTCTTCAGTCCTTAAAAGATGAGCAATATTCCCATGGTACAGCGCCAGATGGTCTTCACTCGAAACTCTTAGGCGACTCACAGTTCGAAGCTTTCGGAAAGAGGTTGTGAATTTCAGGTAGTTTTCAGGTTCTGGGTGATTATAGCAACAGATTCGCCTATAGATGTGGCTATAGTTTGAATTAAATGCACGTTCGATGTCTTTAGAGAGTAAGTTATTAGATACACATAACAAAATGTTTTTTTTGTTCCTAATTAATGTTTTTGGATCGGAAAAGTCGTTGAAGTACTCTTGAACAAAATTGGAAGCCGCTAAATTTTTAATTTGTGATATCCAATTAAATTCGAGATTAGGCTGCCTAGTGTCCAGATCCACAAGTTTCTGCAAACACTTTTTAGGAAGTCGATGGTCTGGTAATGAAGATATTTTTATACAAAAGTTTATAGTTTTCTTCAAAACTGCCATTAGAATCGGTGAGCGGCCGGTTTCCAGTCGAACTATATAATTAGGAGTTGTTCTGGGCCAAAAATATAGTTGTTTGAGGAATTTTACTTGTGCCTGTTCGATTGATTCAAAATATCTTAAGCCCCAAACTTCTGCCGCATAAAGAAGAGATGAGGAGACCATTGAATCAAAGAGAGACATCTTTGTTTCCCACGCATCGCTCTTACCTCGGATTAAAATCTCTCGCACCTTTGCTCCTGCAACATTTGACCTCTGAATAAAATGTTCAGCAGCCCTATGAAATCTTGCCGATGTTGAAAATGGCACTCCTAGATAGTTATAGCATTTTGTAAATTCCAGGGGTTTTTTCTGCCATAACAGTGACTTTAATTTTTTCATTCGTGGAGACTTATGGCATACCAGAACTTTTGATTTTTCGGGGTTTAAAACCAGTGAATTTTGGCCACAATACTGTTCAAGAATCTGAAGTTTTTTTTGGGTGCTATGCCACGAGTTACTTAACATTACTATGTCGTCAGCCAATAGTAGCATTAAAACTTCATTTTTACTATCTATTGTTAAACCAGACGCACCGCTCTTTTCGAAGAAGGTTATTATGTCTGAGACGAATATAATAAAAAGAATCGGGCTTAGAGTTTCGCCTTGTAGTAGTCCTGAACTGATTTCGATTTCCCCTGACACCTCATTCCTAATTTTTATTTGCATTATTGCTGTATCATACAATGCTTTAAGCAATCTCACTATCTTACCGCTGATACCAAAGTCAAACAGCTTTCTCCAAAGCAGCTCATGGTTAATGGAGTCAAACGCTTTCCGAAAATCCAAAAATGTCGCGAAAACATAACTACCCTTAACTTGGAGATTAATATTGATAAGCGACATAAGTGAGAAAATTTGTTCAACACAACCTCTTCCCTTTCGAAATCCCGCTTGTTCTTCTGGAATTAAGTTTTCACTTTCAGTCCAAATTTGGATCCTTTGAGCTAAAATGCCTGTAAATAACTTTGTTATATTATTAATCAATGATATCCCACGGTAATTGTCTACATCTGTTTTATCACCTTTTTTGTGCATTAAAATTAAATTAGTTTTTGACCAGGCGGTTGGTAATTTTTCAGTCTCCATTATTTGATTGAATAAGTTTAATAAATAATGTTCCCATTCAGGAGTTAAGTTTTTGAAGACCTCATAGATGATGTTATCGTGACCCGGGGATTTCTTGGTTTTACTGGATTTTATTACTAGTTGAAGTTCCTCTAATGAGAATGGAGTGTCCAAAAGAGGATGGGTTACCGAAAAGAAAAGTGTTTCCAATATCAGTTTTGGTCCATATAAATGTTTATAATGTTCTGCCCATTTATCAATATCTATTTCATTAGCGTGCATGTTTACCGGTTTAAGATTCCTTATTACTTTCCAGAATTCACTACTATTTTTTACGTTTTGTAGTTTATTTGTGATCATATTGTGGTAACTGGATTTCTTATTTTCGATAAGTTCCTTGTAGTTATATTTTATTGTAAGATAAGTTTCAAGTGAAGATCGCGAATAATTATTTTTAACCATTAATCTGTATTTTTGCCGTAGAATTCTTTTAAGTACTTGGCACTCATTATCATACCATTTATTTTTAAAAACGCGATTTTTGAGATATGATTTATTTTTACGTAACATTAGCCCACTGTTTGCCAAAGATTCAGACATAGACTCGACGAAATTCACGTAAAGCTCTTCACTACTTTCAGAATTGAAATATATTCCTCTAGAGTTGCGAAGATAATCTTGGAAGACCATAGCTCTGTCCGGATCCCATCTTATATATTCAAGTGGCTTCCATATTTTTATAACATGCTCATGTGGGAAGCAAATAGTGATATTACAGGCTAAGTGGTCCGAGCAATCAGAGAAAACAGAAACTTCCAAGTCTTCGACCACTTGCAGGGAATTTTCGTTAATCCAAATAAGATCGATAGTGCTATTACCATTTTTAGAAATATAAGTATATTTTCCGGGTCTGTCTGATGGACATCTTCCATTACATACTAGTAGTCCTATAGATTCCATTGTTTCGACTAACAGCTTTCCCCTCGCATTTATTTTTCCATGATTTACCCGTCTGTTTTCGTAAAAATTTGTGTTCTGGAGGGAATCAGATTCTAAATTATTTAATCCTCCAATGTGCCCGTTGAAGTCCCCACACAAGATTATATTGGTATTGGGGTGGTTGGATACGAAATTACATACCACCCTACTAATTCTCTCCAGGCATTCTTCGAAATCACAGTCTTGGGGCAAGTAAACGTTTCCCAATAATACAGTTTTATTACTGAATTGAAAAGAAATTATGATCATGTATTGGTTAGTTTCTAAAACAATAACGTTCCCTATATTTTTTATCATTGCATTGTTTAAGAAAGTGACGATACCTCCACTTGCCCTACCTCGTTGTTTAGCTTTAACAGCGTTACTAATAAACGGAGTGAAATTCATAAGCCAAGGTGGTATGATAAAATTATCGTTCGTTAACCATGTTTCTACTATACATATTGCCAATATATTAGCACCTGAAATTGAACTGATATTAAATAAATTTTGGTAGCCTTTGATATTGTTAAATATTATCTTATATCTATTGTTAGTTTGGTTAAATGGAATGTTACAATTACTATATTTATTTTGACGGTCCAAAAGCCTTTGAGAGTGTTGAAAGTTATTAAGTCAGGAGTCTTTTTCTGAAGGTTGTACGCTGAGTGAACTAGATCTTGGCCTGAACTCGAACTCCTTTAATCTTTCCACCGTTTTTCTTTTTTTCTGTGACTGGTTAATTTTTTCGTCTTCTTGATCAACTGTTGGTGAGTTTTCCAGCATGTTTTCTGCCTCGTTCAGGCGATACAGACTTCCTCTAACTTTGAAAAAACCTCTTCTATAAGAGGCGTTTTTGTCCAGAACTTTTAATTTATTAATGCAATTAAAAATTTTTCTGCCTTCTTCCCTATCTTATTTAATAATATACAATACCACTTTATTAAGTTTTTTTTTTCTATTCTTGTCCTACAAACGGTCCCACTAGATCCATAGAACTTTTTTTCTTAATCTTATTTATTAAAAAAAAAAAATTTGTCGTTTACGTTGAGGGCTATGTTGAATTTCTAGTCGAAAAAATAATAGAGTCACATAAAAAAAGAGCCCTTTTCTACTTATAAACGTTGAACAGGCCAGTGCCATGCGATGGATTAATTTAATCAACGTGAATTCATAATATTTTAATTTATTTTTTTTAAATTTTCAACATATCTTAGAGCTTATGAATGCAAATAAACGAAAAGCTGGTATCTAATTTTCGTAAGGAGGGTGCAGAAAATATTAAAAACAATCATACCACTAGAAATGATATCGCCAATTTTACCCGAACTCCTTAAGGAATGAAGAACTTAAGAAAAATATATTTTTAAAAAATTAAATAAAAACAAACTTCCAGATTCATTGAAAATTTTATTTAACCAATGTTTTATTTTAACAAACTAAAGAGGATATATATATGCCCTGTCAGGAATATATATTGATATAGCAATTGCCCATTTAACCCTCTCTAGTTCTGAACGTGTTTACATTGTAACTGTAGGGCAATTTAGGTAGGCTGGTTATAAATTTTAAGAATGAAGTTAAATAAATACTGCTTCTCACTTATATAAAAAAAAGTGAAATTTTTCAAAGAAAAATTAAAATTTTAATCATCGTTTATTTTGAGAACTAATTAAAATAAAGTCGGCTACTTTCATTATAGTAAAAAAATAGTTTAGTCCTGCTATTGGTTTTTTAATTACATTAGTTTCAGACTAATCTCTATTTCATTAGAATATTCTCTAATTAATAAAAACTTTAGAGGTACCGCAATCCCTATTATATTAATAGTTATTACATTAATTGTTAAATTATTATATTTTTTACGCCCTAAAGGAATTTATATTTAATACAAATTCCTTTAGGGCGTAAAAAATATAATAATAATCTTATTTTTTGTAATCGTAACTAAAAAACAATTATCTTAGGATTTGTGCGCAAGAAAAATGGTAGGGTCCCTATTCCAGCTCCTTATCGATCTATCCTTTCTTGTGAATAATTCCATATCATTATTTCCAACATTTCCATATTGAGTCTATTGCCTCTCAGCACGTCTATCGAACCAAGATGCCAAGTCATTCGCTGTCATTGGTTCCATACTTGATATATTGATATTTACATATAGTTTTACAGCATAAAAGATATAAACGCATCTTCAGAATTGGACGCCTAGTAAAATATTTATGGATTTCAGAAAAAAAAAGTTTTCTAAATTTGCTTCTCACTTATCTGCAGTATGCTACTTTAAGAAAATGAACTAAGAAAAAAAATTCCAAATAAACTAGCTTTCCAAATAAAATGAACAAATGTGGCGCCACATTTGTAATAAAAGTTTAACAAATTCAGAGAAGAGTACTCAACATAAGTTCCCACAGTCGATTTTTGGATATCGTCCAACCGCCTCAAGGACCACAAAAACGTGGGACTAACAACAAATTAAATACTTTGAAAAACAATTTGGAATCCTACCCAAACTTGAGAGCTAAAATGTTACCTATAGAATTAGACAATAGGATGTCTGCTTTAGAAAATAAGTTTAACTTATTTAATGCAACAATGATCGCATTTATCTTCGATCATTGCATAATTGAAATATATTTCAAATATATACAATGAATGCTTCATGTGAATTTACTTTAGTTTTAATTAAAAACGCAGGACTACTTAAAACATAAATAAAAAAAGTATATGTATATATATATATATATATATATATATATATATATATATATATATATATATATATATATATAAAGAAATATCGAAATGAATTGCATGAAGAAATTAAAACAATTTCTACTATTTTATTAAAAATCGGCCTTAAATGATAAGTTTAATATTACCTATTTATTAATTAAGAAAAAATAATGTGGTTTAATAATGTATGCCACACATATTTTCATAATAAAAAGGTAATCCTGCAATACCGCAATAATTATAACCCACTCTTGTAAGTGAAAAATTAACTTGTAATTGTTGCAGGCATTTTTATGAATTAACATTTAAAATCCAATAATTTTTTCAAACTTTATATTTTGAACTGTTAATAAAAATATGTATGCAGTGTTTACTCAAGAGAGTTCTCTCATCCAGCCCCTTATCAGTCCCCTTCTTTTAGGCATGTATGTCTTTAATGTCGTTAATAGGTCTGTTTGTATTTCGGTACATTTTAGTATAGATTTACGCTTTCAAGGGTTCGCAGAAAGGGTTGAACGATAGGGGATTGTTGTAAGTCTTTAGGAACCAAGGACTTACTGTCAGTCTTAAAATTTTGGATTTTAAGACGATTTTAAGGCGCACTGGATTTTAAAATTGGTCTTAAAATTTTGAATTAAGAACTTTGTAGTTTGGCGAGGGTGTTGCCCATATCTAAAGATGTTTAATTGGGTAGGTGGACGTTTTTTGTTTATTTAACGGCACTTTATACTACTTTAAATCGGACGTCTTAAATTTCGTCTATCCAGGTAAAATTCGAACAGTGATCTTTTACGAGTAGCCCTTCTCGTAGCTTCGGTTTGTTAAGTCCTTCCGATTTTACATCCCTTCCACAGGACGGCATATCCACTAATTTTGCTATCCACCTGTCAGGCTATGAATCCCGTATGTGTATGTATTTAGTTTCTGTATATTTTTCAATTTTCATGATTTCGATAAAAGGTTTGTATTTTTTTTTTTTTTTTTTTTTTTTTTTTTTTTTTTTTTTTTTTTTTTTTTTTTTTTTTTTTTTTTTTTTTTTTTTGCTTCAAGACGCCAGTGCAAATCATATTTTGCCAAAGTACAATTATTTTACTCATTAGTAATCAAGAATTTAATTGGATTAATGAAAATTAATTGTAAATCTTTATTGAGAAACTGAGAAGAAATGATAAAATAAAATGAAATTTTGAGAATATAAGTAAATAAATATAATTAAATGTGTAAGTACATTTAAACGGCGAGATAAATAGGGTTCGGGATAATTGGAATTTATTGTCCTTTCATCGCTGCGATTATAAAGCATGTTTTATGTTTTTGAAGAATTTGCTTAAATCGTGGGCACTATCCTTATTAATAGATGTTAGGTGCCCCGTCGTATCGTCTACAAAGGGTCTCCCCAAGATCTCTGTACATCCTTCAGTAAAACGCGATCTTTTATATTGAAACGTGATGTGCCTTGCATCTTCGGGACATGTTGGGCGGTTCGTGACCCTGGCCAGAGCCATTATATTTAAGAATTTCGCAGTGGTTAAAAGGGTTGTCGACGATATAAACTGGTTGCGAGGTCAAAAGTGATATATTATGATTAATAATTATTTAACAATTTGAAAGGCTAAGAAGTAACCTGATAACTCTTTCTAGTTTGGGTCACCTGTGGTGTAGTGGTTAGCATGGCAACCTACAGTACTAAAGGTCGCGGGTTCGCGCCCCGTGGTGGCCCTAGGATTCTTTAGAGGGAGTAAAAAATCCTTAGCTATGCCGTCCTTCGGATAGAACGTAAAATGGAGGTCCTGAGCCTGTACGATGTCAGGTTGTCGATAAAGATCCCTATCCTAATTAAACCTGGATAGGCAAAGTTTAGGACTCCCACTGTAGTATCGTCCGATTAGCCTTAGTGGCATAAAGTGACGTTAAACAAACAAACTCCTTCTTGCTACGAATGATGAGAAGGCTACAGAAAAGTAGTACCGCCCAGTTTCTTCTAAAATAAAAATAATGTTCATTATCATTTACAATTAAAAAACAAGAACATAAATAAAGATACGGAAATTTTAATCAAACATAACCAATCCGAGTTACCCCTGTCGCCGGATAGACAAATGGTGTAACGGGATTGCAATAACTGCCGGATAATCAGATAGCCCGTCACGATCAGAAATCAGGAATGATGGTAAACCACCCGGTAGGGATTTCATCTCTCTAACAGGACAGGCTAACAAAGCTTAACCAACCTGGTATTAGGCGAAACAACGGAACCGTCAAACATTGTTCACGGGCTACTATTAACTAGACTCAGTCAACTCAGGTATTGGTTTGGAAGCTTTCGAAATTAATATGTAGCATCTCTTAGTCGTTAAAGTAAGTTCTTTAATGAAACACTTTCAAAAAAAGAAAAACGCATTATATAACTAATATATATACGTGTATTTTTATTTTCGAATATGCATTGGAGGCACATGAACCAGAAGATGGTTCTTTTCTATATTTAAAACAGATTTTCAGATCTCAATCATTTTTCTTTTTTTCTGTTCACTTTTCAGACCTTGGAGATCTAGAGCAGCCTGATCAATTAGCCTCAAGGGCGGATCCAACACAAAATATGGGGGTTCATGTTCCCCTTGTCTCACATGTCTGAAAGCACCTTTTTAGGTAATGAGATTATTGCCATTTATTAAGAAGGACTGCTATCTAACAACCTAAAGTGTTACGTTTAGGGCATGGTAACCTCTTAATTGCATTATTCGCTTAAAATTACAAACAAATTGGAAAGCCAAAATATTGGGGGGGGGGGGGGGGTATAAAGCTCTGCAGCGTCTTATTTAATTCTGTCTATCGTTTAGCATTTCCTTTATGACCAAACAGAAGGACTCTTGCCTACTATAGTGTCATTCATTGTCTGTTGAAGGCATAAATCTTAATCATATCCATCTCAAATTTTGTTTTCGTTTTTTGGACAGATTCTCTCTTCCTAAATGACATGCCATTAAATTTTATTTTAAGTAGATAGTAAGTAGTAATATACTATCGACTAAAAAAAAATTGATAAGTAAATACTTTAACGTTAAATCGTTAAATAAAAAATCTGGTGCGTGCGCGCAACACACAACTTTCACTTACCAACTTACTTAGATTAGAAATTGACGTGTTTTGCTAATAATCATTTCCCAAAGTCACACATTTTTCTACATTCATATCTTATTTTTGTTAATCGTTAAAGCCGTTTTTGAGTAAATAAAAAAAACTGTGAAAATGATACAAAATTTATTAAGTAAAGTCCCCCCTCCCGTAGATCAATTTTGATGAAATTTTTACAGTCACATCTCGGGCATATAAATACATCAAATACCAAGTTTGATCAAAATCGTTAAAACCGTTTTGGAGTAAATAAAAAAAACATGTGAAAATGGTACAAAATTTATTAAGTAAAGTCCCCCCTCCCGTAGATCAATTTTGATGGAAATTTTTACAGTCACATCTCGGGCATATAAATACATCAAATACCAAGTTTGATCAAAATCGTTAAAACCGTTTTTGAGTAAATAAAAAAAACACGTGAAAATGATACAAAATTTATTAAGTAAAGTCCCCCCTCCGGTTAATCAATTTTGATGAAATTTTTACAGTCATATTTCGGGAATATAAATCGATCAAATACTCAGTTTAATCAAAATCGTTAGAGCCGTTTTTGAGAAAATCGAAAAAAACGTAAAAAGTTATTAAATAAAGTACCCCCTCCCTTTGAGCAATTTTGATGAAATTTTTGCTGTCACATCGCGGGCATATACCTACACTAAATACCCAATTTCAGGTTCCCACGGTTTATAGTTTTTGAGCTAGTCAGTTCACATACACACACACACACACACACACACACACACACACACACACACACACACACACACACACACACACACACACACACACACACACACACACACACACAGACCATTTCGCGGGACTTGGTTATTTCGACTCAGGGGGTCCCAAAACGTGTATTTCCGTTGAAAACCGGAAGTCGAAAATTTTCACGATCGCAATACTTCCACTTACTATATATTTCATACATAGGTAAGTGAAAGTAAAAATCTGGTGCGTGCTCGCAACACACAACTTTCACTTACCAACTTACTTAGATTATAAATTAATGCGTTTTGTCAAATGCCACTTCTGTCATGAAATGCGTACTCCGCATGCTTGGGCTCAACGAGTTTTATGAGTTGACTGAATATTTTTCTTTTTTTCTCCTCTTTATGTTTTCTTTATTTTTATCATATCTCATATTTAGCCATTTCTTATTTTTAGGCGTAACGAGAGACAGTTAATTTCTCCATGTAAACAAAAACAAAGGCACTTTATAAGAAAGAAACAAACAAACAAAAAAGCCCCCCCCCAAAAAAGCCCCCTCAGAACATTTTAATAATGATAAAGCTTACCTAATATTAAAGAAAACCTAATTTTCATTAAACATGACGAATTTGATAAAAATCGTTAAAGCCGTTTTTGAGATAATCGAAAGAAAGGTAAAAATTGGAAAAAAAAGTCATGAAATAAAGTGCCCCAATTTTGATGAAATGTTGGCTTTCACATATTTGGTATATACATACTCGTACATCAAATACACAGTTTGTTCAAAATCGTTAAAGCCGTTTTTGAGTAAATAAAAAATATGTACACGTGAAATTGGTACAAAATTTAAGTAAAGTCCCCCCACCGGTTAATCAATTTTGATGAAATTTTTACAGTCATATCTCGGGCATATAAATAGATCAAATACTCAGTTTAATTAAAATCGTTAGAGCCGTTTTTGAGAAAATCGAAAAAAACTTAAAAAGTTATTAAATAAAGTACCCCCTCCCTTTGAGCAATTTTGATGAAATTTTTGCCGTCACATCGCGGGCATATACCTACACTTAATACCCAATTTCATTTTATAGTTTTTGAGCTAGTCTGTTCACACACACACACACACACACACACACACACACACACACACACACACACACATAGACCATTTCGCGGGACTTGGTTAATTGGACTCAGGGGACCGCAAAACGTGTATTTCCGTTGAAAACCGGAAGTCGAAATTTTTCACGATCGCAATACTTTCCTTACTATATATTTCATATATAAGTAAGTGAAAGTAAAAACTATTCTAAAAACTAAATATGATTTGAAATCCCAGACCGTTTGTTTGAACAAAATAAGCGGTTGGAGCGAACTGTTTGGGTCTAGATTTTTCGAGCCCCATCTACAGCGTTCCACGAGATTCGACCACTTCTAGACCCTCCTTGCAACTACAATATATATAGGGAGCGATTGACTGAACAGTCTGAGTCATTGTCTTGACTGTGAAGCTCAAGCCATATGATTAGTGTGCTGTAACGTTATCATTTTTGTAATCTGCTCGAATATTTGAGTTGTATTAATTGTTATATTTTCGTTAATAAATATTTGTTAACCTACAGAAGTGTTACAATACTAACAAGAAAATATTACTACCAAGTTATAATTAATACTAAGTAAGTATTAGTACTTAAGTAAATACTATTAAAAAATCGCATATTCAAATTACCGACTTTTTTAAACTTTTTTTCTCTCTTTTTGAATTTTTGAGTATTCCCATGAAAGTATTTTTGAACTAAGTTATTTTCTAATAATTTATATCTCTTTTCTAATAATTAATTGTTGGATTTGAATCGTTAGGGAAAATAACTAATGCTTATTAAAGATTCTTATCGTTTTGACATACTTTGTAGAACAAAATCTACAAAAAAAAAAAAAAAAACATAAAATGATACGTAATCATCTGCCCAGGTTAGTCAATGATGAGATATTTGAAAAAGAATTATGTTAAGTTATTGTTTTTGTGCTTCATATTTATAGAATTTCCACAGTGATAATTCCATAAAAAAATACCAGAATCTGATCGTAACAAATGTCCTTCATGGGCAGGTGATCTTGAGAACAATCATTCGTTTCCTCAATTTTTAATTAGAACATGGTACAACCTTGCAGTTGAATCTAACCAAGCAATTGTAGTACCTATTAATAGACTAGTACTAATTGTGCCAAATTTTAGAAGTAAGAACGAAGTAATTAATAAATTATGTTATTAAATTTTTATTAATAAATTTACAACTGTAATCCCAACAAAGTTAAGTAGACATCTGTTACAAAATTTGACTTTTCATCCAAACCTTCGATGAATTCTCCATTTTAAAAAGTAATAAAACATATTAGTTTAAAAAATAGTAACTCACTTATTCTGAGCCTTAGCTCCTTACCTGAAACAAAAATATTTACTTACGATTATTTAGGATTCCAATTTAAATAATTATGTTTATATTTTATTAATAAATAAATAAAATAACCGTAAATAGAAATGAATAAAAAAAGTGTTTAAAAAGGGTAATATTTTAACAATTTGTTCATTCAAGGTTCATCGTCCATTCATTATCGCAAGGTACCTACGTAAGAAATTGAAATAAATAGATAAATAATTTTATAATCGTTCCTAAACTTTTACTAATATTTATAATTGTTCACTACTACTTGCCAATTAAAATAAAATGGCCAAATTCCATTAGAGAATCTATTTTATATACTCTATAAAATGTTACCAATTGAGAAGAGACAATTTTCTAAATTGTTTATCAGAGGTTTAACTCTATTTGGAAGGTATTTCTTAGAAGTGAAACAATTCTCAAAATATGCCAAAAATGAGTAAGTTATGGTTTCAAAACTATTTTTTTACAGATTTAAAAAAAATTATTGATGCATGTATCGCTGACTCAAAATTCGCCTTTTTTTTTTGTTGTGACAGTTTCTTGAAACATATATTTGCAAGAACGTCAATTTAAAAAAAAAATTAAAGCGGACGTCACAAATTAGGTTTAGACATTTTGTTATTCTTCCAACAAAAAAAAGTTATATTATTTGCAACTGATTTGCTTCACAGGAAAAAGTTATATCAAATGCTCAGTATTAATTCTGTACACATTTAATTCTACTTTTAAACTTTATATTCACTCTCCAAAAAAGACCTTGCGTTTATTATATTGAATGTTTTGAAAGGAGTTAATGTGAACATGTTCAATTGGAAATGTTATTTGGTTAAAAGTATTAAATAATTGATATACTAATTTCCAGATTTTTCAACTCCATTCAATATTGCTTGCATTTAGTCGAAACAATAGTAAAGTGGATATTTAGAAAACTAAATAACTATTAATATTTTTGATCAACACATTATTTTCATATTTTTATTTCTGCCCCCTCCTCCTCTTGGGTAGACGTTATGCTATGCAGTAATACAGGTTTATTGATAGCTCAAATGAATTAGAATGATTACTTTTTAAAAAAAATATATTTTGGATACAGAACATGATTTTTTTTAACGGTTTTAAACGTTTTTCAGTTGTTTTTTTTTCTTTAAAATAATTTAAATAATTTATACGGATTAAATAATGCTTTAAAACATAATTATCCTTCATGGACAGAAATAATACTTCATCGATCTAGTAATAATAATTGCAAGTGATTGGTTAATCGAGACAAGAAGATGTAAGCAAATGCTTGGGATGCCCAATTTGAATGCAACATGAAGCTATAATAGAAACGTGATCCAATATGAAATTATCATTGTACAAGCAGCAATCGAACCAGAAATGAAATACTTAAGTGATCAATTGCATGCAGACCTGTGCTTAACGAAACAGGTTTGACGAAGTTAGTGGTTAAATCAATTCAACCTAATGGAACATACATTAAACATATATGAACATTCATGATGGTTTATTTAATATGTGAGCTGTGGTTACATCGAGTATATTTATTTATTGCTTGTTACAATGAGTTCTTGCAGGGCATTCTGTATTACACAGCCTATGAGAGGGAATATCCACTTGGGCGGCATATTGCTTCATTAATTTTAATATACCACTTTCTCTACTCCGACAGAGGGTTCGTGGAGTGCGCACCCCAAGCAAGCTATGCAGGCGATAACCTAAGCCAATATTGACAGAAGGAGCAGAAGCAGGACATGAGAATAGGTAGTTGCAGGAAATATTTAGTTCCTAAATTCAAACTAAAATTGTCTGTCAACACTTCAAGATATTCAAGATTCAATAAAAATATAATGAGGAAATGGCTTGTATGGAAGGCATTTCCCGAGTTTCAAATATTGCAATTATAGAGCTGATTGAATTGATACACCGATCCGTATATTGTTTGTGATAAACAAGACAAGTTTAACATAAACAAATTTAAAAGAGACACCAGAGTTTGAAAGGTATCGATAAACCATTTACTAGAATTTAAAGAGTTACAGGAAAAACATATAAGGAACAAGTTACGAACAGAATAGCTACTTCTTGTTAGAAGAATGTTGAGGAAACTGCACCTAATATAAAAGTTCTGCATGTTTAGGAAACGGAAGGGAACTCAGGTATTTGGAGATAACAATGGTTTCTATAATTCTCTTGTGCATGTAATACATACACATATTTTATGTTCTTATTTATTTAGTTTTTGTTAAAAAAAAAAATTATACGTACTAATTTTAGTTCAATCATTTAATACTATTTAACAATTATTTTTGTCTAAAGTTTAAATTGACCTAATTTTTTTTAAGTTCCATCATTTGGTAGGTGAATATCAGAAGCGGACGTAGCAACAAATTTAAGGGTGGGTCACGACTCCCCACGATCTCGTAATCACGTGTTGCCTTTTGTAGGAGAGCACTTTTGTTTTCGAATTTTCTATGAGATTTCTCCTTGTATTAAAAGGACTGTGATATGAACAACCAAAAGTAGGACTAGCCTACTAGTTTAGTGTTTAGTAGCTATGTAATTTTTGATTCGCCCACGGTGAGGATTGCATACCAATTGATAGGCAAGAAGTTTTTTTTTTTTTTTTTTTTTTTTTTTTTTGGCATAATCGATACTCTAAATATATTTATTTATTGACCGTAAATACTTTGTTATGTATACAATTTCTTCTTGATTAGTCGTAGTTAGCAATTTTTTATATTTAACATCTTCATCATATTGGCTTAAAACAAATAGGAATTGATTCCTTGTAAGGCAAGAGGTTAATAGTGACCAATAATGTTTAGGCAAGCTATTTTCGATTTTATGGTATTCAGGGAGGTTTTTTTAAAAAGATTTTTCGTACCACAACATTTTTCAACTAAAATCGGTTAAATGGACTAACTGTTTTGAGAATATTTTTCACCTCTTTCATAATATACTTAGTTGAATTTAATCAGTCATGGGTAGATGTCACTATAAGCTCTGTCACCGACATCACATTTGTCAGATCCGATAAATGGACGTCAGATTAAAGTAATTATTCATATACATATCCAGTTATTATTCAAACAGTGGACGTCATTGCCTTGAAGGGACCATTGTAGTCAAGGGTACAATAGCAGAGCTAAAGAATCCATCCCAGCGAGGTATAGAAAGGCCTAAAGGTACCCAGGGTTCCCATAGAGGTTCTGTTCCTGCAAGGTGTAGTATTGTACACCGGATCACAGGTATGGTGTAGGTGTCCCTGTAGATCCTGGGGCTGATATGCAAATTGTTGCTGAAGATCAAGTACACTAGAAGCAAAGTAATTTTCCTTAAAGACTCATTTGTATTCTTAACTATAAATATTGATGGAGATTCCAATTATGGAATCTTTTATTTTGTGTTTTGAATTGCTATTGACGAACCTAGGTAAAATTATACCTTTAAAAATTAAAGAAACACAATAGGAAAAAATATAACGACAGTAATGGGTTCACTGAGCGCGGTCAACAAAAAAAAACACTACTTATACCCATTTCTGAAGAATGGCTTTGACACTTACATATTTCTATTTGGAAGAACATTTTATTTTTTTTTTTTTTTTTGGCACTTATAAACTTTTGCATTTCCACGATTCATTTATTATCTTATTATATGTTATTAGATTTTGAATATGTTTTTTACTGACGGGAGAGCTATTCTTTTTTCTAATTTAAAAACTGAAGCAAAGGATTTTTATTGCGATTTTAGCAAAGAGCTTAAAGATAAACTATGTTGCGTGCTCGTTACCTTGCCTAACATTATGTAGGATTCTCTAACTGAAAATTGCTAAATTCTAATCGAACATTGCATCGTAGAGGCGCCCACATACTGGAAGTTCATCTAATCAGTAACTCTCACATACACGGGTAGGTTATAACCGGTAGACCACAAATATCTACTGGATCTAATTAGGTATATGTTTTTTAATCATATAAAAAAATAATGATTATCTTATTGTGGGTGGTTGTTCATACAAATATGAAGACGGTTATCAACGCAAATTGTCTTATGTCTTGCCTTATTGTTAAAGATGGAAGCTACAGGTGGCGGCTTAGCGTCCCGACGCGAACCTGAGTAGCGAGATATCGATTATATAAATAAATAAAAAAAATTTCAATAACAATATGAAATTAGTACAAACTATGCCATACAGTTTTAAAGGTCGCGGGTTCGTGTCCCGAGGTGGTCCTAGGATTTTTTAATGGAAGTAAAAAATCCATGTCTATGACGTCCCTCGGATAGGACGTAAAATGGAGGTCCCGAGCCTGTACGATGTCAGGTACTCGTTATCAGATCCCTATCCTAATTAAACCTGGATAGGAAAAAGTTATTACTCCCAATGCAGCATCTTCCGATTAGCCTTAGAGGCATAAAGTGACGTTAAACGAAACAAAGATGGAGACGGTAGCTGATTCATATTGTTTAAAATCTTCGAAATTTTTAGACAGTTCAAGGATATGAACATTATTGCATATCCCAAACATATATCGAAAACTCGTTTGAGAATTATGTAGACTGCATTTATAATCCATACAAAATATTGTTATATAAGGAGATTCAAAAGACACAACTGAAAAAAGTTAGAAAATTCTTTCTACCTTCTTCTCTTGTTCTTGTAGTGCGGCGACCTTTAATCCTGATTAGTGGCGCAAACAGCGCTTAAGGATCCTTCGAGGAAGGACTATTGAACAAAAAAGCACACAAGGCGTGCGCGCACAGGTAGAAAGGCGCAAAAGTAAACCATTGTCATTTCCTGTCGGTTTTCCCTTCCTTTTTTTAAGCACTTTTTCATACCTTTTTTTGTCCACCTGTTCCCAGTCTCTAGGGGTGCGATAAAGCTTGCTATACAGCGGACTTGATTTTTTAACCCCCTTTCATAAAATAATAGCATCCTTAGTATTGGATACATTCCAAAATGACTATTTTATAGATAACTGCAATGACCTCGTCTATTTAGGCAAGAAACTTCTCTTAAGCATGTAATTTTTACTTTCAGTTACCTACATGTGAAATATATGGTAAGTGAAAGTATAGCGATCGTGAAAAATTTCGACTTCCGGTTTTTAACGGAAATAAAGGTTTTGGGGTCCCCTGAGTTCCGTCCATATTTTCACTTTCAATAGTTAACTTAGTAATTTTTTAATTAATTAAGAAGAGGATATCCCTGTAACACATGTTTAAAAATAAATATTGTGCCTCTAAATTTTTTAACAAGTTTGAATGACCATTTTCCTTCGTGCTCTTAATTTTTATTGCCACAAAAATGTTTCCTAGAGTATAATTCAGAGTTTCACTATTTACATTCTTCTCTTTCCATATGTTAGCTTTCAGAAGTTACACAGATAATAGATCGTATTTAAAATGTATACAAAAACTCTGACAGGGAATAGATAATTTAGCTGTCAAAACACAACGGCTTATTGACTGATCACTACAAACGAAAAAAGAAATTCACCATTTACCTTTCTTTTTTTTTTTAAACTTGGGCGAGATTCGATTATTTTCCGCCACTCATGTTAACGAGATGCTCGTAGATAAGATCTGAGACAAACAGAGAGACCCTAGCAGGTAGTGGGGGGCCATTGGAATCTGTAAAATGTATCCAGGAACAGGCTGTTATGGTTGGGCATCGGTAACGGAAGCCGCCGGTCCCCTAAGCTACAGGTGACTTATATTTAAGTGTTCGCACTAATGTAAGGCTACTCGTATAGTAAGTCTCATATAAGAATAACTAGTGGAATAATAAATAAATTTCCCCCTACGTTAACATATAAATCGAATTTATTGTTTGTTATTATTGTTATTGATTTTGTTGAACTGACAGTTCATGCTTATATGATATAACAAAATATTATAACAAGAATAAAGGCTTAAAGAAACCACTAATCGCTTCCTACAAACATCCATCCACCTCCCCATTCTAATCCCAACTCGACAAGATCAGCCATTACCAAATCCCGCCTTCGCCTAGGCCTACCTCGTTTACGTTCCTCGCCCAGGGACGTTTTCCAGTCAGCATATATCGGCGGGATGGCCGAGTGAGTAAATGCATTAGAAAATACGCTTATGATTGGGAACCCGAAGATAGCAAGTTCAAAACCCGGAGCGAGGGGACATTTAATAATAATCGGCTTTCATCCCCCACCCTCTTCCCTCGAACGGGAAACCCCGTATAGCCTAAACGGCAAGGAAGCGGAGTAAAAAAATTGGGAAAGAAAAAAAAATCGGCAAATAGCATTTATAAATGTTTTAGGTATTCGTTCGGAACTTTTGCACGCCCGCTTTAACAACTACGATTACATTTAAAGTTCGCGCAATTCTGCATTGTGTAGACGTCTACATTCTCTTGTAGATTCATCCTTCTTCGGCCCAAATATTCTACGCAGTACTTTTTTTAAACACTACACTGTACTATCAAATACTGCGCAGAATATTAGGGCCGAAGAAGGATGATTCAAATAAACCATATTTTATATTATTTTAAATAATTTATTTTTGAAGAGAAAAGATTTGGCTCCGCCTGGAATCGAACCCGGGTCTTCCGCGTGTCATGCGCGGTATGCTAACCATTGCACCACGGAGCTCGCTTCCAAACGGTGCCAAATCCTTCGTCTTCACTGACACCTCTCCCACGATCTCGCAAGTTTCACGAGTATTTACGGGGGTTGGACAAATTTTGTCCAATTTTGGGCATCTCTTGACGTTCATCAATTTTTAAATTATTTTATATTAATTTAATCATTATTGTGGGTAACCACCTTGTTTTTAAATTATTTTAAATAATTTATTTTTGAAGAGAAAATATTTGGCACAGTTTAGAAGCGAGCTCCATGGTGCAATGATTAGCATACTGCGCATGTCACGCGGAAGACCCGCGTTCGATTCCCGGCAGAGCCAAATCTTTTGTCTTCAAAAAAAATTATTTAAAATGATTTAAAAAAAGGTGGTTACCCACAATAATGATTAAATCAATAAAAAAACATATTTTATAGTTTCCAAAATTTATCTAAATTGCACACAAAATATTGTTATTTTGTTCAATAAAAGGGCATAATAAATATAAAAACGGGATATTAAATTTATGTATAACAGGTGAAGTTAAAGTTAAATAATTCATTATTTTGGGAAGCAATGTATTTTAAAATAACGTTACATAATTGATCATATTGTAAAAAAAAAAAAGAAATAAGCACTGAGAATGATTTGCAAATTTTCAGATTATATAGTGCTCTGAAGCGTCAATCTGTGAAGGGTTGTGTGTAGCACATAGAATTAAAAAAATATTTAATGCCACATTTTTTTATTTTTTTTTTAAGATCCATGTTTATCAACATATTATAAATTTAAGTCTGATATAAAAGTACATTCAAAATTATTCAGGACGATTTCTTAGGAGCTTTCTTCTAACTATGGGGATCCCGGACTAGGATTTTTACTTACACTAACCTATATTTAAAATATATAGTAAGGGTAAGTATTGCGATCGTGAAAAATTTCGACTTCCGGTTTTTTGAAATTAAGACAAGTCAACGGAAATACATGTTTCTAGTGGAGCCGATATTCATTGATAAAATAAAAAAAGATTGGTAAGCTTTTATTTTGAAATTGTTTGTCCATTTCCAACATTGTTCATTACATATCTATTACTATAATGGTTTTAATAATTAAAATATATGAGGAAAGGCCAAGAAACTATATTAGTTAAAAAAACATTTTGATATTTATTTTACAAACAAAGTGAATGTGTACTATAATTTTCTTTTGAGTTAGATGATAACGTTTCGATCTGAATTGATTCGGAGAAGGTAGGACGTTTGATGTAAAGTAATTTAAACGGAATGGTACCACATAACTCCTGCATCACACTTCAAACGGAATAATACTGACATCCCTCCGAGGCGATATTGCATTATTGAAGCAACAAGATTCCTCTACACTAACGTCATATCAGATATGAATGTTCCATCATCCCTCCCGATGTTAGGACTTTCAGAACTGTATTACAGAACAGACAAAATCCTTCATAAATAATTTTAAAATTTGGAATTAATTAACATTCCTGATTAGCCTTTCCAATTTAAAATATCTGAAACTAGTAATACATAATTAAAAATTGAATCTATTATTTTTAGTCATGAATACATACTATTTTTTATACCAGAGAAGGCTGAGCATGTCGTTTGAAATTGCACCGCCTTCGAGGCATTGAGGTCTGAGCTACTGAGGGATACTTGGCTCTACGTCATCATGGAGATGGAGCTCCCTGAGTTGATGTAAGAAAGAAACTACTCAACTTACAAAGAGTTTGTGTACGGGTGGAAAGAAGCCGTCGGATCGGGGGGGTGTACAACCTCAGAAGAAGGGGACCACCACATGGAAAACCACCAGAGGGCTAACGAATGAATGGAAGGCAGCACCAAAGAAGAAACATAATATATGATTCTAAAAGATAATTTATTACCGACATATATAATAAAAGAATACAATGAAAAATATCAAGATAGTGTTTTAGGCAAGATTAGAACGCTTGTTAGCGTCCTCATGTTGCCAACACCCGTGTTGCCGAAAGGCAAGGTATGGAGGACACAAAAAAAAAAATAACTAAAATATTATTTTTTATAATAAAAATAAATCTCAAATAAAACCGAATACTTTAAAATATTTAGATAATGGAATGAGATATTTGATCCTGAGAAAAGAATTTTGATAACGGAATATACCGCTTTAAAAAGCTTCTTACAGAACGATGTAGTAATAAAAAAATAAATATGGCCTAGGCCTATAACGGCTAACAAGAGCATGATGACAATTTATGTATTTTTGTGCTACATCATGATAATAAAACATAGAATGAAGGAGAAGAAATTAACGTAACATGACAGTTAGTGGGCGTTGAGAATATTTCAATCTGTCTACAAGGGTAGTCATAAATTGTAAAGAATAAATGTCTTTAATAAATCTGAGTTAGCCTCAACTGTTAGGTACAACAGAATTCGAGTGGGTTTAAAGGTGTTTAGTAAACTATTCAAAGTTTGATTTTATATCACTTCTGATCAATGCGGTTTATGTTTCCGAACTAATCAGAATGAGGCTTAAAGGTACTAAAACATCCACTAAAAATGGACGATTAAATTAACTAACGTTTCCCGAAAATGGCATTGCGTTAATTTCTTGAGAGAATTTTTGGAGGCGAGCACGATAACTTCGATCGAAGAGGGAAAGCAAGTCAAAATAAACAGAACAAAATTGTACAGGAGAATAATGAATTATTCATAAAGGTGAGAGGGCCAAAACGACATTTTGGTTATTTAATATATCTACTTTTTTATTACTTGCATAATAATTTTTTTTTATATATTTCCGAGGAAATCGAAAACTGATCTTATTATGATATTAAAAAAAAATGATAGCTCTTTTTATGCTTAATTTCTTCAAAGTTGCCATTTCGTGTAGTTGAAAGATGTTCTAATTGAAAAATAGTTAGACGGAAAATACATGGGCATAGTTTTTGTATAAAATTGCGTTTTTTTTTTTTTGTTTTTTTCCCTGAAAAATAATCCGACGAACTTCCTCATGCCAAACATGCACTTTATATACAATTTATTATTTAAAAAAATTCTAAGCTGGATTTTTCTTACAGTGCAAAAGTGGCTACCATTTGCGTATCGAATGAAACTCGCAGTGTTTTTTTTTTTTTTTTTTTTTTACTTTTTATTTTCCGATCAATCATGTCTTCTTGATGTGTCGGGGAGTGTTCCTTTTTGATCGAATACAAATTTAAAATTCACGGAAAGTTTAATTTGTGAAATTTGAATAAATAATTATTTGGGACTTCCTTACAAATTTCAAACTAGATGATATAAACAATTAGCTATGAAGGTGTAAAAAATGGAAATGTTGTTCTGGCAAAATGTAATAATAATAATAATAATCTTTATTGATACTTCATACTTTATTTCTGACACAAGTACTTTAATTTTTTGAATAAAATTAATAATAGAAAAAATATCAAAGTTAATATTTGCAAACCAAACAGAGTATTTTTTTTATATCTGAGGTTATTTGCTAAAAGGTAATATCTCAGATCTCACCAATTTCTACTTTGCATATCTTGAAATGTTTTTTGAGATTTATTTTTCAAAGCAAAACTTTTGGAAAATAATCACAGACACGAGTATTATTTATCAATTGTTTTATTTTCCGAAAAACATCACCATGGTGTTGCCATTAAATGATAACTTGATGTTATAAAGTTTTATAATGTTTTAAACTTTATTACTGTTTGATAAGTGTCTTTGGGACAGATAATAATAGAGTTAAGAGAAGAAACAAACTTGCTTAAGAGTAAATATTATTGTGGTGTAAATATACTTTTTGTTCACTTAAATTTTCTTTGAAATTATTTTCAAGTTATTTTATTATCTTTTATGTAAATATGCTATCATGATAGACATAAAGCTCACATAATGTCCAAAACTGTACTTGAAGGTATAATAAATAAACAGAGGTGTGATGAATAACATCAGAAGATTTTAGGATGCCCTTAAAATATTACCTATTTTCATCTTAATTTAAATAAGAGTAGATTACCCTTCATTGAAGAAGTTAGCATTGAAATCTCTCAACGCCCGGAAATACAGAGAAGAGATTGATGAAGACCTTAGCAGCCCAGACTGCCGAGGAGGTTATTAACTTCAGAGACTGACACTTTTATCATTGTCTCTTGTACAACGGAAATCAGGCGCTTTGTTGTCGCATTGTCTGCAGGCACTTCTCATTGGAGGAATTGAATCTTCTTGTGCACTCATTGTCCACACTTCTTTTTTTACGTCCCAAAGAACACACAGGAAGTCGACAGTGAGAATAGAGTTATTTTTAAATGAAGTGCCTGTCCTATAGTTTTTGATATATTCATAAAACTAAAAAATATTCTGAACAACCTTTAAATGAGGACAACAGTTTCAAATAATAGCTACTGGGCTTTACAATATACTTTGCTCCGTTTTCGCATTTATTTTTAAATATTTTAAAATAAAATTAGATGTAATGAGGGTAAAATAAAGAGAACTTTTGATAGGTAAAATTTAATTTTTTTTTTTTAAAGTAGGGGAAAGCGGCGTTGGTTGGCTTAGGGGGTAGGTTGGCCATTGGCTTATAGTTTCCGTCAAACCTATTGTGAAGTCCCCACCACAACAGTTTGTGCCATGTGACCCGCTCGACCTCGGGAGTCTTGTCCTGAGTTTTCAATCTGATGCTAACAGTGTAGAGAAAAGTGTGCTTTATGGATTGATTTTACAACATGTACGTAAATTTTAACATTTCCAGTAAATTTGATTTAATGGCATGGCAAAACATTTGACTCCGATTTTGCCCACATAGCCCCAAATTCTTTTGAAAAACCTAACCTTTCGACTAACCAGTTTCTTGTTTGATTGTTCTCCCCTGTCCTGGCAGCCATTTTTCATATGATCTCTCCTGTGGGGTCAGTTGGCTCTCAACAACTGGGGTTTGTTGGCGCAGTAGCAATTCACAAAAGCAAGGTAAACATAAACAAAGGTGAAACTAACAAATATCTTTAGATACAGCGAGGAGGATGAGATCAATATTTCCTATGCAGAAAGTGACGAAAGTCTAAACTTCTATCTTCTTCTATTATCATTCTATTTCACCTTAAAAGCTGTTAAAACCTGATTCAAAATTATTATACCATTATAGTGCAGCTTTTAATAACAATAATATGTGTCAGGCAGTACTAGAATGAGATGGCTAAACATCTCCACCTTCTAGGCCAACCTGCCCCACATAGGGGGTTAATTGGCATACAAATGAAATGCACAATGGTTAAAATCGCAAAAGCATAGAGTGGTTGATATGCGAGGTGAGTATCCCATACAGCTCTAACTACGTCCGTTGCAGATATCGCATACGAGTCCATACACTTTGTCCATCTGTTTTGATTAGTATCATAACATGCCATGAACAAATAAGCAAATTATAGGTTTTGTAATATTCTTTGGACAGTGCCGATCATAAAGTCCCAGAGTTTTAACGGCCGCTTAACTATTCGCATACCAATGATTCGGCATGACTTGAAAGGAGGATGTACAGGCATTGAAATAAAATTATCGATATATTAATATTGTTGTTACCGTTATTCGAGGAGAAAGGACGGGATTCTGACGTCGACAGATTAAAACGCTTTTTCTCTTTCCCCCGTCGAGAATTTCCTGACAAACAAGAAATAGTGGAAAAGTTGTGCGCTGAGAAAAACTTCCACTTACCCTGAAAGGCTTCGACACCCCATCCAATAGGAGAAGTGGAGAGCTGGAACATTAAAGAGTATCCCAAGGCCATGTCAACAAGGGGACACATTTGATTGACCTCACACAAACACGATCGGCAAACATCCATCCTCTTGTTACCATCAGATATATGATGGGGACTGATCCATTCCTAACTCTAACAATCCATAATATGTAAGGTTTAGGTTTTATGTCAGAAACACGTTTGCAATATACAATTAGGTACACAAAATTAGTTAAGTCTATACAGGGTGTCCCAGACATAGTGTAAAAAAAATAAAAAAATTGGATAATACTGCATGTAAAACGGGATATAATGGCGCAGAAACGAGTTTCCTATCTCTATCTGTTGAGGAGATAGAATTATTTTTCTTTTTATTCTTAAAATCTTACTTTTTTTCTGAAAAATTACAGTTTTCTCTCCTTTGGTTAAGCGTAGAAACAAAAACGATTATATTTTCTTATTCAACATTAAATTATCTAAAATATGAGATAGGTCTTCTTATTTTAAATCCACTTTCAGTTATTTTAACGCGCAGAACACAAAATATTTATAAAAACTTATATTTTTAATAGTTTTTGAAAATTCATCAATCCCCACTGAAGCACTCTACAAGTTTTTCATCAGAAAACTTCTTTTAGGCTCAAAAGTAGAAGTGCAATTGTATCATGGCTTACATAGCTAAAAAGCTAACTAAAGTCCGCAGTTTTCGGAAATTTGACTGCTTGTAGGGTGCTCCAGTGGGGAGTGAGGAATTTTCGAAAACTATTAAAAATTTAAGTTTTAATAACTGCAAGTAGATTTAAAATAACTAAACCTATCTCATATTTTAGAAAATTTAATGGCGAATAAGAAAATATCATCGTTTTTGTTTCTACGCTAAACAAAATTTGAGAAATCTGTCATTTTTCAGAAAAAAGTAAGATTTTAAAAAATAAAAAGAAAAAAAATTCTATCTCCTCAACAGATTGATATAGGGAACTAGTTTCTGCCACATTCTACCCCGATTAGCATGCAGTATTATCCATTTTTTTTTTTTTTTACACTATGTCTGGGACACCCTGTGTATGTCACAACAGGTCGACATGAGGTCCTATATTTGTCATATTTTCGAAGCACAGACGTTATTTTTAAAGTCCACTTTTCAACATGATTTAAATACATTCTACAACGAATGATAATCTAGTAGGAAAGCTAGGAATCGGAAATTGAACTTGGCTGCTTTTGGGGTTTTGGACTCAATTATTTTGAGAATGATTTTTTTTTTAACTTACACAAATATTTTTAATTACGAGGGAGACGTTTTTACAACTTGAAATTTTTAGTTTTTTACTGTTTGTTCGCCAATTTGATATTTATTTAATTAATGTAATATTTAATATAATTAATATTTCTACCTATTCATAAATAAAATTAATAATTACTTATATATGTATTTTTTTTATCAATGCTGTCCGTTGAGGGAATCAATTGCAGCTGCGTGGGCAGTATAACGGAACATCCAATGACCCCGATATTTCAGAGAGCAAATTCTGCATAGCTAAGATTTTTTTACGTCACAAGATATTTTTGACTTACTGACGTCAAAGATAAACAAATTTATTTGTTTATTACGGATTACAGGTGGAATTTTAAGAATGCTGCCGAAAAAGAGAAAAAAAAAAGTGATATGGCACCATTAAAATATGGATGTACATTACGGGAATCAATGGACTAAATTTAACATCAGATATAAGACAGAAGAACTATAGTAGGGGAAAGTGCCCCAATATGGGACGGTTGCCTAATATGGGATATGTAGTTTCTGGATATAGTTTGTACTGTAACCTCGCTTTTATTCTATAAAATTGAAGGTTAAGGTCGCATTGGCACACAGCCTTGTCACATTGTTATACATTCTCATCCTGTTGGATTATTTACAGTAAATCAAGGTAAGTCGAATTCCCTTAATCATTGTTTTAACTTAAATGTTGAATAATTTATTAAAATATTTGCTAACTGCTTTCTTTTTTTTATTACATACTGAAGCACAATAAACTCTACAAAAAATGAGGCCACATTCCCTAATATGGGATACCCATTAGTTCCTATTATGGGATATCCCATATTGAGGCACCTTTTTATCACTGAAATAAAAATATTATTAGATTCAAATGATTTTAATGAAATATTACTTTAATCACTGAGTTTTTAGAAACGTGTACGTTTTGTGATAAAAAATTAGAAAATGAAGAAACTAAAGTTCGATGTTCCTACTGTGGAGTGACCTGCCATGAGAGCAGTGTTGAACTCATAATCTACAAATTTTCTTTGTCAAATAAAGGTCTTATCAAATTTTTATTATTTGATTTTTATAAAAAAAAAAAAAAGTGATTTTTTTTGTAACATAATAAATATGGATTTATTTATAACATATCTATCGATCTATCTATTTTTTTTTTTTGTACCTCCCCTTCCTCGCCGTTTAGGCTATACGGGGTTTCCCGGGCCAGGGGAGAGGGTGGGGGATAAATGCCAGTTAATATTATTAAATAACCCTGGCTCGGGATTTTGAACATGCTATCTTCGGGTTTCCGATCATACGTTACCATGGGCATTTACAACATATATTTTCGTGAATATTGTCTGTATACTAAACAAATTTTCCCTTATATATTTCATTTTATATCATTGTCCCTAATACGGGATAGGTATCCCATATTAGGACACCTCCCTATCCCATATTAAGAACCCATTTTCAAAAAGTGCAAATTTTACTTTTCTCACATTAACCATGATTACAAATTTCAAAAAGGAGATACGGGATGTTTTTCATTTTTTATATGATCTACGACTACTGCTAAATGTGTAACAACGTTTTTTTAGAGCCAAGCAATTAAATATTAAAAAAAAGTATCCCAAATTAGGGCACTTTCCCCTAAAGTAAACGGTTACTAATTTTTTTTTCTTTTTCTTTTTTTTTTCTTTTTTTTTTTTTTTGTGCTCATATCTACAACCTCAATATATAAGAACCTGTACATGATTTTTTTTTTTTTTACGTCACTTTGGACGATGCTACAAAGGGAGTCCTAAATTTTGCCTCACTAGGTTTAATTAGAATAGGAATCCTTAACGATTACCTTTCATCGCACATGCTCAGGACCTCCATTTTACGTACCATTCGAAGGATGGTATTGCCAAGGAATTTTTACTTCCTTTTAAAAATCCTATGGCTTCTTGCCGGGCTTGTGGTTTGTACTTGGCTATGCTAACCGCACTATGCTACACCAAGAGTAAGCTCTTTCTAAGAACTTGCTCTAACAAGTTCACGCCGGCGCGTACCACCTGTGGCCCACACAAGACTTCCTCATCGGACACCTTAGTCAATCACGATATATAACGAGGTAGGATTGTATTGTTTATTTTATTATTGTTGGATCGCCAACACTGCATAATTCCCTCGAATAACTCCCGTCCGACAGAGCGAAAACCATTAAGTTCATCCGCCAATTGGCTAGGAGCATGAATTACAGTCCGGACGTGAACGTGTTAAAGAAAAAACTACTTGGTCCAGTCGAGCAGTTAGATTCCAATCCATTTTGCCAAAATAAAGAGATTCAAAATCGAATTAAATTTCATTTGGAACTGATCAGTTTTTGGTTGACCTAGCACTCAGTTTTACCGCACATGATTTATTTTTATTTTTTAATATAAATTCACTTATGTGATAAACACAAGTAAAATTTATATACAAAGGATCTATCATAAAACAATTTTTAAATTTTTGAAATGGCCCTCTCTATATACATCCTTCTTGTTAGTAGAAGCCAAAAACACTAAACTGTTGCCAATATATAGTATGTGGAAAGGCAGAATTTTTTATTTTTATTAATTTTGTCCCTAATTAATTTGTAAACTAATAGTTAAGGTAAAAATAACAGTCGATTCCGCATTATCAAAAGATTTGCTAGATCAACCTAATTGTTCAAGTAACTATAAACAGTTTAAATTAACAATATTAGACGGCTTAGTAATTTAAATTATAATATCCATTTTTAAAGGCTAATTAAAACCAAAGAAATAAAGAGAAATTGAATTAAAATAAAGGACGACAAAGAATTCCATTCGCCACAGACACAGATATCTGTAATAAATTTAAATCTCGTTTGTGTGCTTCTTCATCGTGTGAAAATAATAAAATTAATTTTATTATTATTAACTATTAAAAATAAAATCTACTTTCTCGGGATGTGTTGTGGCCAACATGTTAAATTCAGACTTTTAAATTATATTTGTATTTATTTAAAACAAGTTTTAATTATATTTTAATTTTAACTCTCTCTCTCTCACTCTCTCTCTCTCTCTCTCTCTCTCTCTCTATTTATGTACGTTGCCTACATATATGTTATAATGCTGGATGCCGTGTTTTTAAAGTAGGAATTAGGCACGCATCGTTATCTAATGCCAGTAGTACGGCATTTGCAGTAGTGGAGTGAGGTCGCTTATTGTTCCCTTGAAGAGATCGCAATTAATGTACATATTTGGGTCATTCGTCAGGCAACATATCTCACACCGAATATGTAAATATGAACATTTAATATCAATGGAACAATTCCACAAACGTACCTAACTTGTAGTATAAAGTAATTTATTCAGTAACTGAAGATTGATACGAAGTATTTGTGTAGACATCCATCGTCAAAATTCGTTATTTCATTGTTTATTCAAAAATAGGCATTATAAGTGATAATAACCTTTTTGCAAATATTAATTTTTTGATATATTATCTTTCTGACAATTTATAAGAGTTTACTTTATTTTAATTAATGTTAGGAGTTTTAAATTATTTCTTTAGAAGTTTAATTTAATTTAATTTTCTATTTTTTGTTTTCATTATTTTGTGCATATAGTTAAAATATTTGGTTTTTTTTTTTTCAAATACTATTTCATTAACATTAGTTTATAGGATACTATTAGTAACTCTTATTTTTTTTATTATTGAAGTTTGTGATTTTTTTTTTCAATGTTATTAAAGTCCTTATTTATTACAATCAACTGTGATTAGAATTTTCTTTTATTCATTCCTTCACTTGTTAAACATTAAAGAATATTGCTGATTTTACTGGCGCTACATAAGACGGACAGTTATTTCAGTTTTGAAAATCCACCTCCGTCACAGGTTGTAATGTTAACATTACACACGCGTATTTAAAAGTAGGCTATATTATACATGCTATAACTTGCTTTAAATAAGTAAGATATTACTTTTTAGGTTTATAAGGGAGGTTTGGTCCTAGGTGTTAAGTAAAGACTAATTAGGCATTAATTATTTTGTTAGGAATTTTCGATAGTACAACCATGTACCAATGGTTGATTTTAATAGATATAAAAAATATTTCTGAACCAGTGACATTGATTGTAATTGTTATTCACGGCTCCTTTGTAGGCTCGTTCAAAAGAGAATACGCTGACGTGAACTTCGAATCAATCGACCTTAGGAGGCTGTTGAGTGTTTTTTGCTTTGGTCAGAATCCGCAATCTATTTTAAAGGAGGGGCGAAAGGGGGAGTGGAGGGGCTCAATTTTCCTCCGATTGACCACGTTCAGTTACGACTCAGTTTACGGTAGCAGCCCGAAGGAACTGAGTAGGTAGTTCTCAGCCCACCATCTATAATTCATTTTAAGAAAGGAATAGTAGTATTTAAATATATATATATATATATATATATATATATATAAAGTTAACGAAGTAATATTTCCCAGAGTTGAAGACTCTAGCACGTTAAAAGCCTATAAAACAAATAATTAGTTCTAACGATGCACACTTAAATTTAATTATTTAGAGGTTAAATAGTGAAAATAAAATGAAATATGAAATAAGAAATCATTTCATAGATTAATGGATTGCAGCTAAAGATAGAAAGGAATCTATATGAAACATCTTGTCGCAACGTAGCCTCAGTAAGGAAACCTACTACACTTTATCAGTTGCATTTTAATATCGATCACAAATTATTTCCTTTTAATTCAATAATCGTTTTAAACTGTATATTTTGATTTTCAAAGAAAAATGCTAGTGATTTGTGCTAAATATTTTATACCAGAGCAATATTCCAGTAATCAATTTAAAATAGTCACATTATAGTTTAATGATTTTTGTTTCCTAAGATTGAATGTTCGTTATGCTAAAAATCATTTGCATGATTTAGTAAAGTCTAATTAGGAAATATATCTGCACTCTTCGGGAAAAACTAAACAAGTTAAAAATAACAACTTTTCAGGAGAACGTTTGAAACTTTTCGTCTGCAATGTAAATTAGTTTTTTTTTTAATTGTTTAGTTTTTCCAACAGCCGTTATTGATCAATTTTTAAACATTTGTTTTTGGTTTGCCTGCTCATTTAATTGAAACAATGTGCAAGACATCAATATCGACACTCATTTCGGGAAAAATTGATTTATCTGGTTATACCTAAATGGTACGGATATTACAACCATGTATATGAATATGAACATATATTATCAGGGTTTGAAGAAAAGTCCCTAATTGTTGGATACTTCAATTGTTCACATTTCATTGCTTCATTAAGGCTATAACTGACATTACCATTTTACATAAGAAATCGACCAGGTAAATTATTCCATTTATAGATTATCCAAACTAAAACTATAGGAGGAGAACATGAGTTGCCAAAATAACCTCAATTTAGTTATTTATTTCGGTATTTACTTATATTGTATTGATTTCCGATAAATTGACTAAAGATAATTTTTAATAATGTAAAACGATAAGATTCGCAGATTTGCGTTGACGCAATTTCTCAAATTTTTTCAAACACTGTTTATGAGATTTATAAGTTTTGGAAGAAACTTAATGGGAGTGAAAAATCCTTGGCTATGCCGTCCTTTGAACGTAAAATGGAGTTGACGAGCCTGCGCGAAGTCAGGTAGTCTTTAAACATACTCGATCGCTATCCTAATTGTATCTGGATAGGCAAAATTTAAGACTGCAACTGCAGCATCGTCCTATCATGGTAGTATAAAGTGACAATAAATAAAAAAATAAAAAATATATATATAATATTTAAATATTTTTTATAAGCAGAGGAAAGATAGGCGTTTGCCGGGATTTGAACACCGATTTCCCTATCACTAGTAAGGCGCTCTACCAAGCACATATCCTGGTCAAGTCAATCCTGGCCAAGGTTAATCTTTTCTATTCTTATAAAGAAATGGATATAATGTATAATGTACTATGATGTTACAGTAATAATTTTCATGTTATCATGACAGAGAAATAATTGTATTAATAATTTTAAAAAACTTGTAAGGTTACTTGAAAATTAATGCCGATTTCTACGGAATAATTTTGCTTCGACGAAACGTAACGATACAGTGGTCCAAGAAGACCAACATAAAGAGGTCGAATAGCAATGATTCGATTAGGAGCACAGTTAAAAACCGCATTTCATTACAATTTAATATAAGGTAAGCCGCCTGCCCGACTTTCGTTTTGATCAACGCAACAGTCAATGGAAGCGGTTAGGTGATGAGTTTAACACTTTGTTTATATAAAAAAAAAATAGTCAACAGGAAAAATCTTTAGTTGCTTATGTTTTAGATAATCTAGGATAATTTTTCCTTTAAGTTGAAAATTTAGAGTACCTCAACTGAGCATATATTCAGACTTTTCGACAAAGGCAAGAGATTGCTTCCTATCGATTTCCTCGAACAAGACTATGCGGTGTCAGACATAATTAAACAGACACTGACCAAACAGATGGCCAGTTTTGGTTGGGTTCGCTGGGAATTATTGAGTGAGGGGGGTCAGTGAAGGCGGGCAGACAAATATCCGATCCAACTGTTCTCTTCCATGCCATTGGTAGTAATTTTCATGTTTGTTTTATAATTTATTATATAACATATTTCTACTCCGGAGATAAATGACAACATGTCCGGAATCGAATTAAATATCCGACTTTGGATTTAAATATCATTATTTATAGGGTAAACCGTACAGTTATTGGCACCCTTAAGACTATATTTCTGTGGTTATATTAAAAAAAAAAAAACTCTTTATAAAGGGACCAAATAGAAACTTCCTATAGCTCCTCATAAAGACTTAAGAGGTTTTTTTGGGTCAAAAGTTCAATAGTTTTAAAATATGGCAATCTTTATTGTTGAAAGTGCCAAATCTAGTTATTGGTACCCAGTGGATTTAATTGTGAAATCTTCCCTATGGTTAGTTTGTTAAAGCCTTACTTCATAGATGACTTAGAGGACCCTTCAAACATTAGACTCATGTATATCTTGTAATAAAATTAGGACTTGTTTACCTATTTCTTTAAGTTAAATTTGGGGTGCCAATAACTGTATGCTTTACCCTACTTCGTTAAATTGATTTTTCGTCACTTCTAGAAACAGATTAAAAAACGTTTTTCATATTTTTATCAATATGTAGAATGTAACTGAAAATATTTATCATGGTATTTTAAATCCATAATTGGGAAAAATTATGTACAATTTATTTACAAAATAATATAAATACAAGCATTTGCTTTTTTAACTTACAAATTTACCTTTTCTCATATATTAATATATTAAGTAAGCAAGCTAATTACAATAGGGAAAAAATGAAAAAAAACCCACATTCTTGAAGGAGTTAAAATAAAACCAACTTAAATTAATAAGTATAAGATAACTGTGGACGTTATTACAATTTAATCAAAATATAAAATACTTACACTATTTAATTATAAATTAATTAACTAACAAAGATTAATATACTTGATGTTAGTTATTCTCCAATTATTAGTATAGAATAGTATATAAGTAGTATTATAATTTGGAAAATTATAATTATTGCAAAACCGTAAAGTCATCAGTAATTGTCGATTTATTACTTTTATTTAAGGGTAAAAAACCCATTTCCACTATATTACATTTTTTCCTTTTTTTTACCGTTTTTTTGTAAATAAGTATATCGTGAAAGGAAATCGATGGAAAAGGTTTTTACGGATAGTCGAAATATGGAACTTGGTTTTAGAAGTTATCGTAGTCTCGAATGTAAGAATACTTGATTCTCATTAAACAAGAAGAGTTTAATCAAAATCCTTAGAGCCGTTTTTGAGAAAATCACAAACAACTTTAAAATGTGATAAAATTAATTAAATAATATACACCCTTAGTTTACTCAACTTCGATGAAAATTTCGCTGTCACATCACGAGCATTCACCTACCTCAATTACCTAATTTCAGTTCCGTAGGCTTTATCGTTTTTGAGCTAGTCCGTTCATAATCACATTTCGCAGTACTTGGTTATTGGAACTATGGTCGTATCTTCCTTTATTGCTCTTGTTTTCAGTGTTAGTAAAACAGGGTTAATTTATTTAACTGTTTCATTAATATTTGCATAATATAATTAAACATAATTATAAAACACAAATATTTGATAAAAATAAATAACTGATATACTGAAACTTACTTAGATTTTAAACATTTCATTATTTGTTTAGAAACATCATTTATCAAAATTGAGATTGAAAAACGACAAAAAAACTCTTCAAAGTAATAAAATAAAATTAACAAGGGAGGTTTAAACGGTTACAAACTAATATTCATATAATAAAATGAATATTGAAAGGTGGGAAAAACAAGATTTCTTAAAAGCACTTTTAACAACATTTCGAATATGTCTGACCAAAAACTGGGAAAATTGTGAACGATGAAACCTTAACACCTTGGCATTGTGCTGCCTATAAAACAATTCGCACTTAATTCCAGCTAATTTACTCAATGAGGCTGCCAGAACAGACGAAATGAGTTCTGAAATAGGAAAAGAGTCCGTAAATTATTTCTAATAGAAACAAGAAATGTAAAATACCAGCCAAAATAAAAATAATCTGTAATTGGCCAAGAAGAATAGAATATTTTATAGATTTATTAAAATAATTATATTTTAAATTCGGCAGAATTAAGTAAAATATACGTCATGCCAATTACACAATGTCAGAATATTGGAGTTAATCAAGTCCAATTCTGTTATTAAACTATATTTCATTATAGTTTATGCCATAGACATGGCAACTCTGCCAGTCCAGTATATATTTAAATATATGATATGCCACATATATGATATGATTAAATATTTGATAACGCCACATTATCACACACAGTATTGTAAATTAGTATGGTAAATACTGAGACATATAAATATCTTCTGAGGATTTTCACTCTATGGTCAAGGTGAATACAGTGTGACTTCCAAGAATAATTAATTTTGGAATTGATTTTTGCTCGATATATTTCAAATGATTTTTTTTTATTCAGTAAAAAAATAGCATCAAATATCTGTCGCTTCACTTATATAACAGTGATAGAAATATTTTAAGAAAGGAAAAGAAGGTTTTGAGAGAAAATACTTATTCCCTTCAGGGAAAGTAAAGGTATCAACTTGAATTACTCTCGATAAAATACCAGGAGCAGTGCTACAATCTAGCAACACATTTCACCCCTGTTCCGTACACGTAAACAACACTGTTTTTTTATATTTTTTTATTGTCCATTTTTAATCTGTATGATATGAGATAAGAACACAAAATTAAGTTTTCAAATGTTTGATAACATCTATTAGGCCATAATAGAGCCGTATAAAATTCAATTGGTCACAGATAAAATATAACAAACAGTAATTTTGTAGCCGTGAAATATTTAAAAGTTTATATATTTATTAATTGTATTTACAAAATGATGTTTTGCTTAATAAAATTCAAAATATATTAAGGGGATATGTAAAATATAAAATAGGGATCACCTGTGATGTACTGGCTAGCATAGCAGCTTAAGATACAAAAGGTCGCTGGTTCGGATTACGCCAATGGCCCTAGGATTTTCGAAGTCCCGAGCCTGTGCGATGCCAGGCTAACTACTCGTTAAAGATCCCTATCCTAATTATATCTGGATAAGAAAAATTCTAGGAATGTAGCACCCTAGACTAGATTGACTAGATTGACCCACTATAGCATACTCCGATAAGGTTTAGTAGCTTAAAGAGACTTTAAAAATATATATATATATATGTATATATATATATATATATATATATATATATATAAAAGATAATTTTAGATAATTTTAATAGAAATGTATACAATAACAAAGTTTTATCATAAGTGTTATGCGGATAGCGTTTTAAAAGAAAAAATTGTTAATAAAATTTAATGAAAATCGTTTTTAAAAAATCAGTTTGGAATCCGAAATTCTTTTAAATATTCAGCAAATCAGAGTTCCTCGACATTGGAACGCGGAACGTACTAAACGGGTCTCCTCGACTTCGAACAAGCCTTTGACCGACTCTGACACCTATAACTGATTCGAAGACTCCGTCAATTCCTCTCAGTTTATATTATCTAAAATCTGTTTCTAGCCCCCCCACTTAAGCCATTAATTGGCAAATCCTGAAAAAAAATTACAATTTTGATATTTTTTTTTTAATATCCTCCTCATAATACACTTAATTGTTGCAGTTAATATATCCCATGAAGACATCCGAACGCAGCAGTGTAATTTTTATTTAATATACTTGATATCCATCACATCTCAAACTTGTACTTCACATTAATTTTTTTAATTAATTCTAAAATTCCTACCAAATATTTTGTATACTTCTTCCCAAACCATAACACGTCATTGTACCCATATATATTTTTTTAATAAGATCAAATATCACGTATAAATATGTGTAAATCTGACCAAGTACCTAGGATTTTCATTTGCCAATCTCTATCGTAAACTCTAGATTAAAAATAAAAAAGGCAATTATGCTATTTAATATAAAAATATACTCAGTACTACTATCAAAATAAAGTCATCAAATGCCAATATAATATTGCAGTAAAGGATAATATAGAAAACAATTCTTTATTCTCAAAAAATTTAGCAAAATGTAATTATCGTCCCACGGCTACTGCATTAAAATAAGCAAAGATTCAAGGCGCAAGATTGATGAGAAACGCTCGGCCTGAGAAATAAACTGTTGGTGGCCTCTGATGTGTTACTTGTCAAAAACTTTGAAGATAGGCGTGAGACCTCAGCGGTTTGTTTTCATAATTCAGAAGCCGCTTGATCCCAATTTCTATGCAAAGCAGTTAATTATTAGGCACTGTTTTGGATCTTTGTCCTCACGACCATGCGTTTGAGTATAATTATTCAACAAAGAAGGGCAAAGCCTCTCAGGGGTAAGTTTTAACGGTAAGCAAAGATACACGTATGAGAAATAACTTAAAGGAGGTAATTTTGAATGTCATACATATTCACCTATATTTGGGTGTTTTAATTTTGATTTCACATATACGATATTTTAGAACCTCAAAAAATAATCAAAGTTAACCAATCATTTTATCTTAACAAGATTATTTGGAGTCTGTCACGAATGGAAACCTTTTTACAAAAGCCTTACGAGAAGCATGATAATCCTTAACAATTCTTAATGTCACCAACCAAAATTTTAAAAAATCTGATTTTTCTTGGTATTGAAATTCTGTTTAATTTAATTTTGCCTATAACGGTAGGAAACGATTTATGTCCGTCTTATTATTAATTATAAAAATATATGCAATATTAGTTAATGAATTAACAAAAAACTTAAGTTTTTAAAATGGAATAGTAGCATAGGAAACCAGGACAGCATTTAGCAAGTGAATCGACAGGTGGAGAGTAAAAGGAAGGACTTAAGTGTGCAATATGAAATATATAGCGAGAATAACAAGTTATTAGTAAATTAATTTTTAACATAATTATTGACAAAATCGAGTCTTCATTATAAATCTTGGTTAGCTTTGAAAAGGATAGATTCTGCCACAATCATACAAACGAGCGCTTATTACAATACAAGAGGTATACTAATGAAATTTCAAGATAAATAGTGCGGATATCATTTCAAGATACAGTTTTTATTGAAAAACATCGATACGAAGTCTTAACATTCAGAAATGAATTCTTGGTGACTATTTGGTATGATTTCAGCTTTGAAATTTTTAATATCGATAATTATTTTTATAGGTTTGGCTTGATATAAAAAGTCTGGATAATATAAAAAGGAAATTTTGATATTTATTTTCAGTGAATGGAATGCCAATCGGAGAAGAACTTGCTGAATTAGTAACATCAAGCGTAAATTTAAACATTGATGAATTTAATAAATTTATCTGAGAAGAAAATAAGATTCCAAGTTCACGTCAGGCGGCGAGTAGCCTATAAAACTACTCCACTGAATGCGAATTCAATGAATGGCAGTAACTGGAGGTGGCAGTCACGCTGGAACTGACAGTCCTCCAGCGCCGCCTGGAAGCTGGAGTGAGAGGAATTAGGGAGATGGAAGGGGCGTAGACCTCGTCATGAGCGATACAATAGCCTTTTTGTATCTGGAACGAATTTACTATAACCATAATCTTATAATACAAAATGTCCCTTCAAATTTTTCATTAGCGGTATATTTCCGAATAATGAAAATGATTAGTATATTGACGAAGCAATGGTTAAGGTAAACTGCCCCTTCAAAAGACGTAGGTGATAGAATGAACTTGTTTTCATAGTACTTTAGGTATCTTATATGTAATGATTATAAAAACGTAAAAATGCGTGAAGAAACCTCCATGAATTCGGTGGCGCATGGAAGAAACCTTAAAGTTTTTGAAAAATATTTTACACATTAACAGGCTATATAAAATAATAATTATTTTTATTTAGAATATTCAAAATATTTACTATCAGATTATTGATCAGCAAATAATCAAAAATTTTTTTCAATCGTCAGAAATTATTTGGGTTTTAAAAAAAATCAGTAATAGCAAAGTGAATTAAAAAAAAAAATTAAGACAATTATCCTGTTATGTTAAAATTTGTCCTTAAAAAATGTAACATGTATAAGCTGAAAACTTTATGAAGACCTTCTTGAGACTCACCTTAGCTCTGCCGATTCACTAAAAACACTTGACAAGAGGGATGACAGCGTGGAATGTTGCGCGTCGTAGCGATAAAGACGTGAGTGAGGGTGGAAGAGCGAAGACCAATACAGGCAGGAGATCGGGGCTCGACTGACAGAGGGGTCCGCCGAAGCCTGCCTTATCCCATCCCCTCCACCGAGCAACGGGAAGGCATATCTCCCGCATCCGGCATGCCTTTCTTCCAAGTTTCCACCCAAACCCGGGGGAGGACAAAAGTGGGTACCTCACCCTTCCGAAACCGGAGGGAGGCCGGCTCAGGGATAGGTAGCCGCCAAGAGTATCGAACAGAAACGCTAATCATTAAAGGTATTCTGGACATGGTTCTCGTTCCTTCAGTACAAGTAAAGGAAATTAAACGCCTGCACAAAAGACCAGGGACAAGGAGAACAGTTCTTATTGGAAAAAATGTGCAGTTTTTGAAACATAAATTTAGCAAAAAAAAAAAAAAAAATGTGCACTTAGTAAGTATTTTTATACTAACCGGAAGATTTCTAGCTAATAGTATTCCTATTTAGGAATTTAGTGAAAAAATGAAAAATCGTAAAGTTGTTATGTTATAATTGTTGATGTAGTTTACCTGATGAAGGAGTGGTGGGACCCCGAAACGTCGTAAAAAATTATTTCGTCCTGACATGACAGCTTATATTACTTTATATTTTACTTAATTATATTTATTTTTTATTATAATTTCTAGTTTTTAATTATTTTGTTTTTATAATTATTTATTTATTGAAATTTACAACTGTATTTACAACACAATAAGTAAATCTGATATATGTACATCAATAACGATGAAACGACGTGTGGAGAAACAACCCACTGGTAGCACTCGAAGATTGTTTTTGTTTAGAAGATCTCTAGGCCATCTTCTTTTCAGACGCCTCGAAGGATTGTCCGGGATAGAGGAGGAAGCAAAGTTCAAGAGGGTTAGGATGAGCATGGAGTTTACTGTGAAAGGTCTGGTATCTGGATCGGGCCAAATCGGTGAAATAAGGAATATTAAGGTTACGATGTCCCTTGTTTATTTAAATTAATATGGGGTTAGTAAAGAGGTCCGTTTAGATCGTTAAGGTCCGAGGATCTTAATCATCTAAATAATAGGGACACGCAAAAACAAACAGAATTACGCAGTGGAAGAATATTATAATTGGTGAATAATATATCAAATTACTATTAAAATACAAGCCTGATTAATATAGGAAGTGGGGGGCCGACAGCAATACGTCTAACTGGAAGGAAATTCCGCTAGAGACTATTTGTGAGTGGGGCGTTCTCAGAGCTAGGGCGATAAAGGAGGGCTTAGGGTACAAAGTTTGGCCCTATGTTATTAGTTAGCATATTTTTATAGCTAACATAATCATTTATCTATTTAGGCAACTAATTAAAATAATATATAATCATTCTCATTAATATTTATATACACAATATTTATATACTAGCCCTTATAAATTATAATATAATAACAATTAATATACATCATAGCCCTCTTAACATAATTAGAAATACATATGTGTGGGTCACATCACAAGGTCTTCATGGATAATTTTATTTTTAATTATTTAATTACTTTATATATTTATTTTTTTTCTTATCTCTTAAGTCTACTATAAATGTAATCTAAAGGCGTTGATGACCTCAGGATTTTACGTCACTAAGCCATAACAGACAAACAAACAGCAATAAATGGAACATCAAGGAGGATATAATTTTTCACTAAATTCCTAAATAGGAACACTATAAATTTGCCCATTTTTAAAAATCAAATTCAGGAAATGAATATCGTTAAAGTTGATGCATAACTGATCAAAGTTTCACCAATCCCTTACTATTTTTTGGATTTAGGTCAAGTTTAAAGAGTCGTTTATGAGATAAAGGCGTAAACGAAACTAGCACCATCTAGATACCGACTCAACTTCAAGTCCTGAGAGTATCTCGTAGCGGATGATATACCCGTCACATCGATTTTGTACCATACAGAGAGATAGGACAAACACATTCCTTGTTGTCTATAACATTTACGCGAGTGAAAATATTCAATTCTGAGGAAAATATTCAATTAACCTTCTATAGCTTTGATATTATTGGAAGCAACATATTTTTTTTTTTTCTTTCAGTCATTAATCTATATTTCCAAAAATATTTATAAAATACGGGCAGACCCTGCCACACGTTGCTGTGGCTCAGTAGCTACAATGCGTTGTATTAATTATATCATATTCTTTGTAATACAGTAAAATCAAAATTCACTGATAAAGATAAGTACGTTTCAGCTAATCCAAAAATCAACGGGATTTAAAATAGAACATTACTTCAAATTTAAAATTGTTTACCAAAACTATTGTGTACCTATTAGTGTAACCTCCTGATAAGATATCTTATATCGTCATGTTATATTCTACATTTAAATAATATGTATTACGGCAAAATATTAATTTGGTACATTTTTGCTAACAATCTATTGTGAATTTTAGTAAACCCTGTTCCAATCATAATATTTATTAGTTCCTTTTACATGTGTCATTCATTTACACAATCTGGTCAAATATAAGATGTAAAAAATAAAAACTTTAACCCCTCTAAATTCTATAATTATTGTGTAAATGAATGACACATGTAAAAGGAACTAATAAATATTATGATTGGAACAGGGTTTACTAAAATTCACAATAGATTGTTAGCAAAAATGTACCAAATTAATATTTTGCCGTAATACATATTATTTAAATGTAGAATATAACATGACGATATAAGATATCTTATCAGGAGGTTACCCTAATAGGTGCACAATAGTTTTGGTTAACCTTTCACTTGCTAAAAGTAATAGATTCGATGTTTTCCCCGCACGTGAAAAGGCTACACATAATTGCCCCTGGGAAAAACTCGGATTTTCCCAATCCAAGCCGGAAAAAATAGATTTATGCTTACACTCCCTAAATTTCGAAAGAAAATAAAGTGTTGTGTCAATAAATCAACTCATACCGCCATCTGTTGGAACTTTATAGAACTTACAGATAAGCACATTCAATTTTAGTGTCATATGCATTTAATTTGGAATAAAAGCAATATTGAGGCCAATAATTGAGATGAAAACTATCCGATCTTTTATGTTGGACAAAACTACACACAATGAGCCAAATATCATCAAAATCGGTTAAGTATTTTCTAATTTTACCTCCGACAAATACCCAAATACGAGATTTTGATATATATATATATATATATATATATATATATATATATATATATATATATATATATATAAAGATGTACCCTGGATGTAAACAACACCACTTACATTTTTTTCGTTGAATTAAATATAACATTTTGGATTTAAACAACATGATAAATTCTTTGTAAAAGCAGTCGACAAAGACAGCTTTAAGACCTTTTTTTACAATTCTATTGAAGTTGGTCAATAATTGGAAATATTGATCATCTAATTTAAATCCATTGTGGATTTAAATAAATAAAATTTATAAATATTATAAATAATATAATAAATAAAATATAAATATAAAAAATCTGGACATGGTGTGTACCTACGGGGCACGGAATTGTTTTCATACGACAGTGTTTACTGACCCCCCTAAACCTTTGAATAGAAAAAGTCACAAATGAATAATATTCCATTTAAAATTTTAATTTTTGATTTTTTTCAATTATAGGAAGCCAACGATTTATATCATAAAAATATTCCGTACAAATTCAAACTATTAACGGTCCCTAAATTAATAAAATGTTTTTGGTCGTAGAACCATTTAGGAGCAATAAATCCATATCCGATAAAAAAAGAAATTAAATCATAAAAGTAGGCAGTCACATTTCTTTTTAAACGTTAAAGTAATCGTCTTGTTTTCCAACATATACTTCCACGAATTGTTCGACCCCGTTCTAATATTACTGACCAATAATTATTAAAAAAACAGTTCTTTTATGATCAATTTGTAGGAACGGTACAATCATACCGTTGCCAATTATTAAGCCCATTCTCTTAAGCCAAACTTCTTTGCTTCTCCATTAATGGGGGGAACAAGCAATAGAAAAACTAACTGTTGCTTGTAAACCAAACGACATAGGGATGAGTATCGGTAAATGAAAAAAAACTTACACTGGTCGTAAAAAACCGAGTAATTTTGTTAATCAAAACTGAGTCTTTTTTTAAACATTACTACTAGCTACCCCCTTATAATCTTCAGACTTCGTTTTGTTCAATCAACCTCAGTTATCGCTAAACATGAATTGATTACGGGAATAACTCTTACTGCCGACTGTTTCGATAAATTAATATTAAATTATTGAAATTATAGCTTTTTTTCTATGTGATTACTGATTCTGCAGATATTAACATAATGAACAGAGTGTCTAAAAATCATCCGAAAGAATTTTGTTGTATTTTAGAGAAACTGATTGTAAAAAGTCAACGTCGTAGTTTGACACTATTAGTTACAAATTTGTATTTTAATAATTTTTGCTTTCCGTTGAGAACTCTGTGAAAAAACAACTGGCTTTCGCTTTGTACAGTGTGTTAATTTATTGGGCTACAGGATTTCGTAATATGCGTTTGCAATATATATACAGTACCAGTCAAAAGTTTAGACTCACCCTTAGATTTGTAAAATAAATAAATAACAACATTTTATTTATTTAACAACATAAAAACTATAATTTAATTTTTAATTCATTTATAATTCGTTTGTTTGTTTAACGTCCCTTTATGCTACTAAGGCTAATTGGACGATGCTACAGTTGGAGTCCTAAATTTTGCCTATCTAGGTATAATTAGGATAGGGATCTTTAACGAGTACCTGACATCGTACTGGCTCCGGACCTCCATTTTACGTCCTATCCGAGGGACGTCATAGACAAGGATTTTTTACTCCCTTCAAAAAATCCTAGGGCCACCCCGGGATGTGAACGCGCGACCTTTAATATTCTATGTTACTATGCTAAACACTACACCACAGGTTACCCCTATTTATAATTTTATTCTAAACTTAATCAATTAATCTTTGAAATGTTACCTCTTGAGTTAATTATTTTATTAAAAGAAATAGGTATCTTAATAAAAGAATTATTTTATTAAACTTGAAGATTGTGAATTAAATAAGAGTGAGTCTAAACTTTTGACTGGTACTATATATATATATATAGCACTTTATTTAAAACCAACGTTTACATTCTCTTTTTTTTTCATTATTATCCCTAATATCAACTATTTAGACGCCTATGAAAATTTTTACTAAACATATAAGGAAGTTTTCGAAATGGTCTATGTTTGACTTACGAACGGAAGCTCGTGGTTTTTTTTTATTATATGCGTTACTAGTTCTTTTTTTTTTTTTTTTTTTAAAGAGGAATAGGAATTTAAAACAGCAATAGTTTTTAGTTATTAAAAGAAACTTTAGTTTAGTTATTAAATTTAGAAACTTTATATAACCATTTGTTTAAAAAAATAATTTAATTAACTAATGTCAATTAAAACAAAAATAGGAAAATAGATAGAATCTTTCTTCAACGATTCTACCCGCCAGGTTTTGCCACTTTGTTGCGAAGTAATCGGGGCTAGTTAATTGTCCAAGTGTTGGATATAATTGAAAAACAGTCATAGTTAATCATTTGTAAAATGTTAATAGTTGATCATTTTTTAACAGATATTAAATAATTTTATCGAACGAGAAAAGATTGGCCATGACCGAGATTCGAACCCGGGTCCCTGCACCACTGAGGCACGGCAACTGCGTCTCAACGGAGTTTCCGTAACGTGGATACGGTAGCTCAGTGGTTAAGAGCGCTGCAACGGTGATTCCCGGAACGGAGAATCCCGTCCATGGCCAAACTTTTCTATTTATATAATAGTTCTTAATAATTAGTAATCAATAATATTTAACACAAAACAAATTAATTAAAAAAGTAATTTATATTTTCATTGAATCACATTGATCCAAAACTCTTGTATGTAATTTCATAATTTGAGTTGAAAATAAAATAAAACAAGGATAAAAACATATGAAAATTAAATGTGAGTAGTGCGATGTACTGCTACTGATTATACATGAAACATTTTTGCGAATTTACTCTCCATCCTTTCAATGCTACGAAGGGGTAGAAAGTAATGCTTATGAAAGCCAATTGAGCAAACAGCGTGCCATTTTGGAAACAAGTGATAAGAAACAGAAAGGACATACTTTCGCGGAGAACTCTCATCTCAGATGGGGGTGCAACTTCTGTGCCATCGCATTCCGGCTACCCTACCAACTGTCACAAAAGAAACTTCTTAAGAACCTTTGGTCCGAAACGCCTGTCAAAGCTACCAGGGAAAGTCTCGATTTTTTTTTTTTTATCGCCCATGCCTTTATATGTAGTAGGTATCAAGAAAATAAATTTCCTATTAAAGAATATCAAACTATCGGACTAGATTTATATTTATTCATAAATCACAAACAGATACTACTATATCTATCTCAATATACTAACTACTACTATAATACCTAGATACTCAATATGCTACTAATAATGTGATCACATTTATTCTTGAGATTAAATCTTTATAGAGTAAAAGAGCAATAAAATACTATAACTAATAATTTGTTATTTGCATAACTTGGACTCATATTAAAGTAAAATTTTCATTGTTTTAATTCTGTATATTCCTTCTTTTTTGTTTAAGAAAATGGCGATTTGGCAGAGATCATGCTTCACCGCCAGGTTTTTCCTCTTATTATTTAATCAATGGAAAGTATGTTTTTGTAGTAGGTGAGGAGGAGAGGGTGTAAAGTATGATGTAACAGAATAGAAAATTAAGAGCCTCAACCGGATTCGAACACGAGATCCGGAGCGCAAGGACTTTCAAAAACCACCAAACCATTTGTTCTAAATCTATTTTATTATAATTTTTCAGCAATGTTCGTATCTCTATTATCAAGGTACACAATAAATCGACCGGTATAGACCAGTTAAATCATCTGGTCTTAGTTCGATAATAAGTTTCAGATTGCTAATTTCTCTGATTGCCTGACGTCACTCTCCTTCTCTAATTTTGACTTAGATTTATTTGCTATTAAGTAATTAGGATTTCGTCAAATACTTAACGAAAGTTCTATAAAAACTAACAAACAACTTACTTCAAATACGTATTTTATATAACCTTTTTTCAAAACATTCTATTTTAATTTATTCTATTTTAGCAAGATTTTATATGAATATTAAATTAATGGATTACTGTACGATTATTTCCGCTATTGATACATATTTCCTATGATATTCACTTTTTTATTTCATAACTTTTTTTATGGGGAGATTAATGCCAAGTATTATTAAATTTCCACTGGCTCCGGGTTTTGAACTTGCTATCTTCGGGTCCCCAATTATACGTTGTCATGGGCAACGAGTGTTTCCTAACGCGTTTGCCCACTCGGCCATCCCGCCACATTTCATCAATTCCTTTGTGTTAACATTTTGGAGTCTTCTTCCCCCACACCCCATCTTCAGGACATCATTATTTTGGGCATCAGATCAACTACCCCCCACATTTTTCAGTACCTGTTGTCATAGTCCTGTTTAATATGTCAGAAACCTTTTCGGTAATTAAGAAAATCTGGTGCGATGCGCGCAACACACAACTTTCACTTACCAACTTACATTAGATATTGATATGTTTTTTTAATTGCCATTTCTATAAATAATATTAAAAAATGACTTGATTTTGATTAAAAATGATTAATTTAATCAAAATCATTAAAGCCGTTTTTGAGATATTTTAAAAAAAAGTTATAAAATAAAGAGCCCTCTGCATTTGACCAATTTTGATGAAATTTTGTCTGTCACATTGTGAACATATACATACACCAAATATCCAGTCTTATCAAAATCATTACAGCCCTTGTTGAGTAACTAAAAAAAAACCTAAACATTAGATAAAATTCTTTAAGTAAAGTACCCTCTCCTTTTCACCAATTTTGATGAAATTTCGGCTGTCGCATCGCGGGCATATATATACATCAAATACCCAGTTTGATCAAAATCGTGAAATCCGTTTTTGAGTAAATAAAAAAAAACATGTGAACATAAGACAAAATTTATTAAGTAAATTACCCCCTCAAATTAATAAATTTTAATGAAATTTTGACTGTCATAGCGCAAGCACATACATGCAACAAATATCAAGTTTAATCAAAATCGTTAGAGCGGTTTTTGAGAAAATAAAAAAAAAAACGTAAAAATTAGATAAAATTCTTTAAGTAAAGTACCCCCTCCGATTCACCAATTTTGATGAAATTTTTGCTGTCACATCGCGGGTATATCCATACACCAAATACCCAATTTCAGATTCGTACGGTTTTTTGAGCTAGTCTGTTCACACACACACACACACACACACACACACACACACACACACACACACACACACACACACACACACACACACACACACACACACACACACACACACACACACACACACACACACACACACACACACACACACACACACACACACACACACACACACACACACACACACACACACACACACACACACACACACACACACAGACCATTTCGCAGGACTTGGTTAATTAGACTCAGGGGACCCCAAAGCGCGTATTTCCGTTGTAAACCGGAAGTCGAAATTTTTCACGATCGCAATACTTCCACTTACTATATATTTCATATATAAGTAAGTGAAAGTAAAAAACATCTGAAATATTGTTGTACTTATAGTTTAATTTATGTCCATACATTAATTATTTGCCATAGATTTAATTTAGCCGAAGGTGAGGGACAATTGGGACTTTTATGATGAAAAATGTGTTATTTCTAATTGATTACGTACCAGGAAAAAGTTAATAGCCTATTTTCGTTCAACTAAAAGAACGAGAAGAAAAATTTTCATTTAACGTCATAAGGTCTGTTAAATGTGAAGATTTATTAAATTAACTTCATTAAAATCCTTCTTTATTTTTTTTTCAAATAAAGCTTATTAATATTTAAAAATTAAAATATTTATATATACCTTATTAATATTGTAAATGAATACAAAATTATTGTGCTGCCCTTCCCACCCACGCGCGGGCCCATGCTTCAATCAAAATCTTTAAACAAGCACGCACTTACCTCATAAATATCCATGCTTCTTTCTATATACTATTCTATGTTTTTCATTGTAAAACGAAATTAAAGAGATGTTTGTAATTCTTTAAGTTTCAATTTAACTATAAGACAGTTGCTAATAATTGCCATGAGAAACGATAGTTTCGGTAATCATCTGAAAGGAGAAATAATTGTTTTTTACTACCTCAATTTTACGTTTCAGTGATCTTCCACCATTTTATAAACTAAATATATATTATTATTTTACCTACCATTTTACAAACTAAATATGCATAAAAATTAAATTCTAAGTTTTCTAACGATATATTATTCGTATACATTAATACTCCTAATAGCAGAAATTGAAGTTTTTGTTTAGGAAATAATGTATTTGTTTTCTATTTTATTTTATCATTAAAACATTTCATATATATCCATTTCTTGTTACTATGGATTATAAAGGACTGTGATTTACTCCAAATAATAAAAATTAAAGGTACTTTATAGGAAGATATTTTTCTTTGTCATTTAACCCTTATCAGATCGTTTCTACAATAATAAAACCTACATCATAAGAAAGAATATTTCAAGAATATTTAGGTTTGAACTTGATAATTTCGACAAAATTGATAGAGCTGTTTTAGAGAATTCGTAAAGAGAAATAAAGACATTGGGATAAAGTGCCCCCTAAGTTTACACAATTTTGATGAAATTTTTGCTGTCACATCACGAGCATAAGGAAAGCTCAAATGTCTGACTTCTGTTTAGTTCAACAATTCATTTTTTAGCTAGTCAGTTCACACACACCATTTAGACTATCGATATAGATAATATATATTTCATTTGTAGGTAAGTGAAAGTAGAAAAATACTTCATCTCCATGAGATGTAATTGTAGATTTAGTCAATAGAAAAAAGAGTACTATTATATTTATTTAGTAGATAGACATCGTTGATATTAGAGGCACGTTAGCCAAAACCAGCTGACTACATAAAATTTTGAGACGATGGAATAAATTTTGTTTCCTTCCTATCGAAGGAAAAAAAAACGTTCTCGACTTAAAACACTTGATGTTCTTAGAATCGTAAAATTCTACCTTTGTATTCATGCTTTTATGCATTTCAAGGAGATGTTATATAGGACTATGTGCACGGTGAATGTGCCTGTTCCAACATATATTCTTTGGAATGCTGCTGTTCGTTGGACGCTCTTTAATAAATAAGTTGGAAACCGGGAGGCAGGGGGAAAAAGTATCTTATCCAGGGCATGAAATATCCACATCTCCTCGAATCGTTTCCAAAGCGGAAAGGCAAACAAGAGAAGGCACTCTGGACCCTCCAAAGACATCTCCATATTTCACCATAGGGTAACCCCGCATCACTATTGCATACCCTGCCTTCCCCACAGTGGCAAGGCTCATTGAATGTAGTGCTGATTCCAAAATTGCTGCGAAGACATTACTCCACATATTCTACTTGAAAAAAAACAAAATCAATATTTCCTTATCTTAAACCCCACACAAAGAAAACTATGATGTAGATGTTCAAATATCTCAAGTTATTAAGGTGGATTCGTCGTACTTCAGAAGTACACAAATCGAAGCGAGGTTTAGTAAAAATAAACAAAATAAAATGCTGAAAAACATTTGTAAAATATGAAAATTTATGCAAAACCTATATAACGGTCAATAAGCCCAATGCAAGTCCCCATATTTCAAGATCGGAAGTTTCCAATGAATAGAGGTGAAACTTCAGAATTGGATTTCTTCCAGAGCCAGGCCATTCTCCTATTTCTTTTTGAACATTTTCTATTTAAGGGAGAGAACTCTTGTTCACCGCATACGTTTTCTACAAGCCTAGCGGTAGGTCTGTATTGTGACTTCTGGGAGAAGCTTTTCAATGCGTCCTATATCCGCAAAATGCATTTCGATTAGTTAGCTATTGGTGACATTAAGTTCAAATCCTGAAAAGTACATTAGTAATATTTTATTAATTTTTGGTTGGAGAACATCATGTGGAATATTTTATTTTATTTGTCAAATTAATCGTAATTGTTCAATGTTTACTCAATAGAAATCACCTTAACCGTCCTAAGGGAAGGAATGTACCTACTAGCATATCCCCTTGAACACAAGGATTTTAGGGATTTTGATGTTTTTTATTTTAAAACATGGTAGGCACTAAAATATATATTCCATCCAGTAAATTATATTATTTTGTACTAGAAAAAAATAATAGCTCTAAATTGAGCAGCATTTCTCATCCATATGTTTGAGTTTATCTTACGAGGTTTCACACCCCTTTTGGCATGCGATTTATTATATTTTTTTGGGGGTGGGGTAATTCTATTCAGTGTTCAATAAAAATTGTAAACAATTGTTTATTTTGTAATTAATAAATTTATAATTTTTATACCCAGGTCCTCTGTGTTTCTGTTGCAGCGCTCTTACCACTGAGATAACCGTGGGCCACTCCCAATTGTGTTCGAATCTTTTCTTCTGCGATCCCACCCACCAGGTCTCGCCACAGACGATCCGGTCGCCTCTTGCGGAGAGACCTGGTGGGTGGGACCACAGAAGAGAAAGATTTGAATACACTTGGGAGTGTCCCACGGTTAGCTCAGTGGTAAGAGCGCTGCAACAGAAACACAGAGGACCTGGGTTCGATTCCCGGCCCTGGTCGAATCTCTGACCTTCAAATTAAACAGTATAAAAAAAATTAAAACATAATCTACACCCATGTTTTTTTTATATTTGTGTACTTATTACATGAAAGAGAATAATGACTAAAACATTACCCTTGATAGTTTGTGAGGCAGTAAAGATACTAAATTTTCGAAATTGTGTCTAAAACTAATAAGTTTGTTAATATTCATAGACGTAAACTTCAATAATCTTTAGATGCGCACAAAGGAGGTCCCATAGGAGCCGGATATAGGAGACAGATTCCTCCCAAATTTCGACAAATTGTCATTAAGAGTTTGAAATTTGAAATTTCAAAAAATACTTAAAAACTTTTATTTTGAAAACCATACCTTCCCAACGTTTAATTATTTATCAGCTATTAATTATTTATTTAGCTTTTTATCAGTCTCTGCGTGAAACGTTTCAAAATTAGAAAAACCTTGCTATATTAAAGCTTATTAGTTTATCCATTTTTTAGTAAAAAAAAAACTATATTTTGAATCAACGAGTTAACAAGTTGTAATCCCCAGAAAATTTCACCGCCATTTTTTTGCCAACTAAAATTGCATAAAGCCTATTATTAGCAAAAAGCACTTAATATGACGTTTTAGAAACTGGATACCCATTCTTAATAAAAAATTATTGCTCTTTGCAATGGCTAAAAAGGCAAAAATTTCAATACCTTTTTATTAAAACCCTATAACAGATTTTCAAAAATAAAACAAAACTACTAGTTGAAAAATCTCATAATCCGGGATTAATTGAAAAAAGTGGGAAATAGACTTTACAGGAACATTTTGAAAGGAATTTGATGAATAATAATTCCTGGTATTTATCTTAAGTCAGATGAGCAGTGATTAAATGAATCGTTTGTATTCAAAATAGTAAACCAATAAAAAAATTGTACTTTTGAACCATCAAATTCAGATTCAATTGACAATGAATGTATTCATGAGATTTCGTCTACTGATTTATTGTTCGACTTGAGTAAACAAAACCCCCATAATAGAATTTAGAAGACTCAACAAAAAGTATGTAAAAAAATTAAAACTTTTATATTCCATGAATAATGTTAAGAAACACAGGATGGAAGTAACTTATCATAGGATTTAATTCACTTTGCCGATAGAGCCGCTATATAAAGCATCCTAATGCGCCATAATACCCAAACAAAAAGAATAACCGTTCAGAGATTAGCCTAACTAATTGGGGTCCATCTGTCATCCACATCCAGTTTGGGTTGGGACCGCACTTAGTTGTGGCTTAAATCCCGGTAGTTACAATACCAGCTTCATTCAGATTCATTAGGCTAATTAATATTAAATATTTTTTTATTTTTATTTTGAGGCCGCCCTTGATATACAAATTGGAACAGGAACTCCTTGCAGTGCATCATCTCGCCACCCCTCCCCCCCATATCCATATAAATTGAGTATCATTGTATTCTTTTTAACCAATTATTGAAAAAATTCCCATCAGAGGTACTGGGAAGGATTATTCACTGGTTTATGGTTCGTTCTGTTCTCATATCAGTTATAAAGAAAAATATGAATATTGTTAAAATATTTCACGAATCTTAACTATAACAGTCTATAAGCGATCTTGCATAGAAAGCAGAAGAAAATTATAAGTTAAATCGTAAAATGAACTGAACAAATGCTATTTTGAGTTAGACCAGTCTTGGATTGGACGAGCGATATTATAATCAAATGCTTATAGTTCATTATACCTAGTTCATGTACCTAATTTTGGTTTGTAATTTGTGAACGACAAGGGCTTACCCAGGATAAAAGTTGTGGGGGAAGTCTATGTAACATTTGCAGCAATGAAACCAAAATTTTAAGAAAATTATAAATTATTAGTTATCGCAATTATTTTCTTAAAAAAAAAGTGTATATAATGCTAACGCTTCTAGGGGTGCTGCCAAATTCAAAGGGGGAGGGGGCTGTCATAGATTATTCAAGTTCTTGTAAAAGAAGGTTAAGAAGAGGATCGAAGCACATCGCACTCTGTTAATTTTTATGAGTGTGAGTTTATGTGAAGACGAATTTACACGAATGAGAATCTTTTCGAAAGGATTATAAATTGCATTCATTATTATTGGCCACCAGAATAACCTTATAACCCTAAGTTCTGACACAGCATGATCCACATTCCCTACTTTCCAAGAGGCGAAATATCCATTTCCAAAACTTCTACGTGTGCCTTCTAAAAATGATCAATTCCGAATTTGATTATTTTTCTGACTCATCGCGAATAATTTAACCATAAGTTACCTGGATTAATTTAATTTAAAATTTGAAAATTTGAATAAAAAAGATATACTCAGTTTGGCAAAAATGTGGATTAGGCTGTATCTGAACTCAATATACTTATTATTTTGATGTTAAAAAATGGAAATACTTGTAAAATACATGTGTCACATGAAATAATATTTTTTATTATATCAATTAAATATGGGTAGTGATTAAATCGAGGCAGACAACTGCTGTTGCTGTAAATTTCTACCAAAACTAGCATCTCTTTTTGTCGTAACTTGTTGAAAAGTGCGAATCACTATTGGAATCATTTAAAGCTAAAGAATTTATACTAGGCAAGGGTTGAAACTTTAAAACCTCGTAATTGATACCTTTTGGATCTGATATTTTTGTATCTGATAGGAAATTGAATGGTCGTTGATCATGAGTTTCAAGAGCATAGAATATAGCTCATATCGTTTCATTATTATTTTCTCTTGAAACTTGCATACTTATAAAGTAAATTCAATTTTCTTAAAAAGATTAGTTCACCTTCCAAACACTTTTAATGCTTTATTACTAAATTTTAAATAAAATAATTTGAAAATATGTTCCTGTTTTTGAGCTTGAAATATATTTCTCCAGCGTGGTAAATTAATATACGATTCTTTCTTTAAAACAATCGTTACATAACAGTTACTTTTTTAGCTACATTCATTTGCTGTACCTTACTGTTTAATAATGTACGAAATTGTTAAATTTAAAGATTTTAATGCATTATCTTTTCTAATAACGTTTTTAAGATATAGCAATATAAGATTTTTTAACCGACTTCGAACGAAAGAGGAGGTTACTCAATTCGATACGTATGTGACTTTTTTTTTTTTTTGTGCCTTTTTTTTTTTTTTTTTTTTCTATGTATGTTCACCGATTACTCAGAGATGGGTGGACCAATTGGAACGAAACCTTTTGCATCTTGTAGAGTATTTTCCCAAGGTGGTCCCATTTAAACCTTTTTGGGGTTCCTAATTTATTTAAGAAGTTATCGGGAAAAAACATGAAAATAATTATTTAATTATCGCTCAAATTGTTTACTTATTGGAAAAACATATGGCATATATAACATAAGGTATGCTCCAACAAGCTATTAAAACTAATTGATAACTAAAAAATCCAAATATTGTATTACTGCTGGATGAATCAAATGGGAAAACCAACCAATCAAATTCAGAATCGAAAGAGTGGGGGGAGAACATGAGCAGTCTGTTAGTTATCGATGTGTTTTACGTGCTTATTGGAACAAACCTATACATAACCTTAACTAATTTTTCAACATTTGATTTAAATGAAGATATAAATATCTGCAGAATATAATATCGCTGTCGTTTTCTGTAGCGATATTAGCATAAATAATAGATAGATATATATTCACCGATAACAGTAAACCTTCTTAATTTAGATCTAATCAATGGTTGGACACCACAATCATAAGACAACAAAATTCGTGGAATTCCAAGAAGGACTGAGTATATAATCGGTAATCGTTTTAAAGCAGAATTTAAGACTTCTTCAAGTTCCCGAAGGATCGTTTAAATTTAAAATCGTAGCTATTATTGATTTAAGTTATATTTTGATTTATATCTTTTATTGACTATGCACATTAAAAAAGAATACAATAATTCCTGGAAATTTCATCCTTGGAAAATTCATTCCTCATTTTCAGTTGACTTGATAAAGGATTCAGATACCTCTTTCTTCCGGATACACTCGGTTACTGTTGAATATCTTGCCGGAGGTCTTGTGCCGATCCTTTAAGGGTGACACTTCTGTTATGTTATCCGGATTACTAGTATCGGTTTTTAAATTTGTTTCTACAACTATCGAGGCTTTTGCTGGTGTTCAGCCATCAATAAAAACTACAAAATAAAACTTGATAACTACCCGAAAACAACCTCATTGTATGAAAGTCCCCTCAGCAAAAATTTGGCAGTCATGGAAATGATTGTTAAAAATGATGATAAATGCTACGCCACTAGAATATAAGCAACATTGTTTAGCAATTTATTTTCTGAATAATGTTTTATTACGAAGGATATAATTCATAGTACTTCGGTAATAAATTTAGTCAAAAATTCATCAAAAGGAATTACGAACATAATTGAATCAACCTTTGGAATTAAGTCAGTAGTCTAATACGGAGAATAATAATATCCTTCGTAATAATAAACTAACCATATGTGAGTCCCAAACCCTGTTGCTTCTATCCTAGCGGGGCAGTCTTTTTGATATCGATAAATTTTATGGTTGCCCTTTTTTTTGCAGGGACTTCTATCCAATGATGTAATCCAATGAAGTCGTGTATAATATCGCCATAGTTTTCAGAAGGATAATCAAGCAATCAAAATTTAAAAATTACTTTCAAATTTACTGTAGGTCATATTAGCATCCTCATCGATTCTCCAATAACGATATCATGTCTAAAACCGGCCAAAATCTCGACTGTTCAGTGACTTATCTAATTCATCTTGGAATGGCCGGATTTATGTATTTATGTATATTTAACCCAAAACATCTTGGAACACTGATTCTCTACGTAAATGACAAGTACTGACGACATTTAGCAAAGGAAAAATATTGTCATTGTGGAAAAACATTTTATGTGTTCCCTTCCCAATTGAACATTGATCTTTTATAAAAAAAAAAAAAAAAACCATTTATAATCATAAAAAGTAGTGTGTTGAAAGTTGTATAATACACGCACCGCTTTTCCACTTTTCTGTGTGTATTCATAAAATTGAAAAGGTAAAGTGTATTTCATAATAATTTTATACAATTATTGTATAATAAAAAGACCTGGGAAAGACAAACGTGGTAGAGCGAAAAAAGATTTCGAAATTTTTAAACCAACGTTTATTTTATCAACGACCAATTACCAACGAAATTTTTAAACCAACGTACGGTTTTCTACATTTGTTATCTTCTCCAACTAAAAATTGTGAAATAAAAAACATTTTATAAAAAAATATTAAACCGACTTCGAAACCTAGGAACCAGTAAAAATGAATTAACTGAAAAGTATGAAATAATTACCTTCTGATTTTTATGAATACACAGCAAAATTGAAAATGGTATAAAAAGTGGAAAAGTGCAATAAGACGAATAATTTTACTTTGATTTGTACAAATACACACTAATTGTTAATAAAAATTATTAAATTAAAATATTAAATACTATGTTCAATACAACACAATCTTTTCGGAGGCGGCGCAAAATTTAAAATTTTTTACGCTAGACATTATGAAAATCTTCTAAATGGATCTTCTCTTCCCAGCTATTGATTTCAATGCCTACTAATGGAATTGTATCAGTAACATGTTATTTCTATTTTGCGCCGCCTCCGAAAAGATTGTGTTGTATTGAACATAGTATTTAATATTTAAATTTAATAATTTTTATTAACAATTAGTGTGTATTTGTACAAATCAAAGTAAAATTATTCGTCTTATTGCACTTTTCCACTTTTTATACCATTTTCAATTTTGCTGCGTATTCATAAAAATCAGAAGGTAATTATTTCATACTTTTCAGTTAATTCATTTTTACTGGTTCCTAGGTTTCGAAGTCGGTTTAATATTTTTTTATAAAATGTTTTTTATTATATAAAATAAGTCATCGTATTTATCCTCCTTCATTTTATTATTCTTTTCAACTTTTGGAGAGAAATAAAATAAATTTATATTTTAATCCATTGGTTAAATCCATCTTTTGCTGAGGCAAGAAAGGTAATCAGATAGTAAGTAGTTTGACTCCCTCCTCACACCCATATAATACAATCCAGTTCATTTTTCGGGATAAACTCCTTGTATCAACTACATTTCAGTGTCGGATGCAAAGTAGTTATTTCAAACAACCTTACTCAACCCTAATTAATACCCTGACTGTTGAGTAGGCCTTCAATGACTAGCTGGAGTCAATGTTACATTTTTAGTAATATTTTTCAAGGTTTCTTGACCCATCAACTACATTTATTCAAAAATTTGAAGCAAAGGTAGCTTGGATTTTCAACGTGATCCGATAAAATTAAATGACCAATACTTCAATAGTCTAAAAGTTAAAAATATTATCAAATTATTTACATTTTTCATTACATACTAATACGTCGATAAACAGCTTTGAATCAATGCAAGGGCGTTTGTGGTGATTGTGGTTTTTCCTTTCGCCTTTATGGGCTGGTTTTTGGACGCGAAGTGACGATACCTTTCACTGTTCCTTCAGTTTAATAGCGTCGGGATTGCAGTGAAAACTATATGCCTTGTGAAAGGGCAAAGAGGCAGCACATATTTATCTGATGCAGAGCATGGTCTCTTGATTGATTCGAAAACAACCTTTGACTATAGAAAGCTGAGGAAGCCGCTGGGTTGACGAGGACTTTCTCTGCGGAGTGTTATATCTGGGTTGGCAGTACAGAAAGACTTGTGCATGGAGCGTATCCTTTCACTGGAATTCAATGTTGTATCGTGTCGTTCTGGAGGTGGCTCATTAAGTTCGCCTCTTTCACACAAGCAAGGTTGTTGCTATCATTGAGCGTTTAACCCCCGCGAGAGAAATGGGAGCCCTTTTTGCATGTTATAAATCTGTTGAATAACTCAAAATAACTATATTAAAGTTGGTGGGAAGGAAATTTAGTATTTATTATTTAGAAAAAAAGTCACGAAGTTTAGATTTAATTAGTAACATTATTTAGGAATTAAATGACTACAGTTGTAACAGTGTCCATAGCCATTGTGGTTGTTTGTTCTAATACTGATCAGATTTATGTTCCATAGTGCCTAAATCATCTTTCAAAATTCAATCTCAACATCGTAAATCATGTTCTAGTTTTCAAGTTTCAAGTTTCAAAATTTTTCGATTAAAAGTGAAATGAGCTTTCAAAGGTAGTATAGATAAAAATATTTCAATATAAAATTCTATGTAACTTTATTTGTATAATGAGTATTTGAATTGACAAAACCTAATATGCCGTTTAGTTTATTGATGCTTATTTCATTTAATTTTTTTTTATTATTTATATGTTTATTTTAATTTTAATTTAATGCCCATTAGGGTTCGTTGTTTGGATGCAAGGGAAGGAAAAAAGGTAAAAAAATGGCGCTAACGATGGTTTGGATAAGAAAGCTTACTTTAAAAATTTAGTGTTTTGCTGGAGAATAACAATAAGAAGGATTTACCAAATATGTCAGATTTTGAATCATTGAATCAAGAGTTCAGACGAGTAATAGAAGAAAACAAAAAATTTAAAACTCCTATTGAAGAGTTAGAGAAACATGAGATAGAAACTGAGAGAAATATAAAATACTTTATAGTAAAAATAGAGACAATCATTATCTTCTGGGAGAGAAATTCAAAAGAGGAAATTCATTATCTTCTGGGGACTTGGAAGAGGATAGGAATAGATTTAAAGATATTTGTTGCAATATTTTTGGACTTAACAGAGATGCTCGTGAAGTTATAAAATTGGGGAAAGTATGTTTTAGTAGAACTCGTGAACGTTGAGTCTACACATCTGCTTTTGGAAGATCTAAAGAAATTCAATATTTGGGTAAGTAAAGACCTGTCCAGAAATCTGAGGTGGTCTAGGAGTAAACTTTTTTTTTTTTTTAAAGAAAATTTATTAAACAGAAGAAAAAGGAATAAAAAGTTTTTGTCAGAAATAATTACATATCTTAAATTATCATCAAGAACTTAATTGATAGCTCCAATTTTTGTTGTAAAAATGATGTTATCATAGCAAATAATACAGAGAAAACATAACGACAAATAATAGTTTCTTCAAATATTCAAAAGTGCGTGATATTTTATTTTGATTGAAACTCATTTGTATAAAAAGATTATTCTCTGCAGAGCAGTTTTTTGATGGAATAAATAAAATGGATTGAAGAAAAAGAGTTAGTGTATACATAATATGGTCGTGAATTAACATCAATCTGACAATAGTATATTTTTCACGTTTAAGATAGATTTTTATATAGTTATAGCATCTGGATGTTACAAAAAAAAAAAAAAATCACATGTTAACTATCAACCTAATACTCTCTCGAAGCACTTCAAATATTCTGTTAACTATTCAATAGAAAAAAAAAATCAGAGCTTCAATAAATTTCAACAGCCGACTTCGTCCACAAGTAAACGGCGATGACAAAAGATCTCGATGACAGTTTTCTAGTCAAAGCTTACAATAGGGCCATCCAGATAGCCAAGGAAAACCAAATGCCTGCGACTGAGAACCTAAACTTGCAGTCAGCGTTCCCTGCAGAAGTGAGGCCGCCACAAGATATGAGGAGCAATCCGAAGCAATTTGGGCACCACTAATGTATCTAAAAGTGTCCAACGTAACAAATGAAAGAAGAAAATTAGCGTTATTAAGTAGCTGTAAATGGGGGTCAACAAGGACCTCACTAGACACACAAAGTTAAAAATGAATCACTAAATACACAAAATGAAGAAACTGGAGGAGGCGTCTCAACAAGGAACTGCTCCCAACAACTGTACTTTAATTGTGTATTAAACCAATATCCAATAGTGTGATTTGCTTTTATGATTATACAACGAGCCTGGTGGAGCAGTGCCCCTAGCACTCGAGGGGAAAAAAGTAAGGGTTCGAAGGCGGGCTTAAAGGTTCTCTAATTTTCTGTCATATTTTTTGGTTGACCATGTAACGTAAACCACAGCTCTTTAGCTAGTATTGGGTTAGATCCGAGGCGATTGAAGAAACGCCTCAAATTGTTCCTCAAACAGCATTTATTTATTCATATTTTGGCCTAAAACCGACATAGAAAACAATAATGAAACAAATCATCAAACAAAAAAATAAATTTACCTTCCTTGAAATATGAGATGATGGCGGCCTAAAAATTGTCTTAAAACCCAACAATCAATCTTGCTTTTAACATTATCTAAAATTATTAACCTAGCTTCAGACGAATTATACTTATGACATAAAATATTCATAAATTACACAGGTATTTATTGTTGGTTCAGTTTGTGTGAGCACAGTATTTGGATCAATATAATTGTTTCACGGGTCACTTCTGGTGTAGTAGTTAGTAACATCATGATATCCTATTTCTTACAAGAAATTTTTATCGTGAGTTATACCAATCAAAAGAATTTAGCATTGTAGACCAAAAAACCCAATTAACTGGACAATATCGACTTTTTGTGTTTTCCTTTATATTAATGTGTAACCCGACTAGACTTTAAACTGATTCGTCAACCTCTTTCAGTAACTATGATATTACCAAGGCTTAGAAATATTCAATATATAATGGAAATGTAATAAATATTAGGTGTAATATAAATGCACTGATTTGTTGATAGAGTTAAGGCCTTTCAAAGCAATCTAGTGAATCAATTATGATCTATGCCACCCCTATTTTATCGAGGGTTTCTTTTATAATGTTTTTGTTTTCCTACTTCTTGGCCAATACTGAGGGAAAAAAAATAAAAAATTTGTTGTTCATTCAGAATATATTTTAACCGGTCAGTGGGGGGGGGGGGGGGGGTGATCGAGAATCCAACACGAAATAAATGTCAATTCAACCTATTGGCGCAACCAGGATTATTCTCGGGAGGGGCGCCTTTAATAATTTTACTGACTTTCAGAACAAAATATCCCACTCTACCTGTCAAGTAAAAAATATACTATTATTTATTTGACAATGAAGTGATTGGAAAAGTGCTGGGTAAAATTTAAATTTAATTAGGAATGTGATTTTAGTGAGAAAAAAAAGTTTCTTCCTGTCGTCTGAGAGGGTTTGGCCCCAAGATCCCCCTTGTTTGTGTTAGTGATTCGCCATGGTCAAGTTCAAGTTCAAAGCTGCGCCACCACTAAAACGGAGAATGCTCGAATTTTATCGAGATTCAAAGCCACCTTTGAATTTTTTTTCTTATTCGTTTCAAAACCGCTTAATAAAACTCCTCAGTTGGCATCTTGAGTTTTGCAATTAGGTTGCATTAAGCTCCCGCATTTAGAGGAAGTTTGATTTTAAGCGCTTTCAGACGATGCTTGAGTTATCACCTTGATATTTATTTTGTGGAGGTACCGCCAAATGAGTTTTGAAACTCTAATTCTGGACGTCTATATCGTGTCTATCAGGGTTTAGCAAAAATATCCAAAAGTCCGAGTTGCCTTGGCGATCCTAAAAATAAAATAGTAGTGCAATTTTTTTTTTTTTTTTCCTACTTGCGAAAAGTTCATATAATTAGTATATGATACGGTGCATTTTCAGTTTTTGGTCTAATATCTAGAGGCAGATTGAGGAAAATTAAAAGTAAAATGAGATATCACATTTTTAAAAAATCAACTAGACCAATATAAGATAAGATAATCAATATATATTATAAAGCAAAGTGTACAATGTGCGTGCCGAAAAGGCTCAGAAACGACTACACATACGACTAAGAGATTTATGTCAGCGTGTAACTGTATGTCCCCTAACGGAGAAGAAGGTTTCCGTTTTTCTCTTAAGGGTGTGAAATTGAAGAGAAAAGGACTGGAATTTTAAGGCTCTCGCACCATTTAATTAGCCTCTCTTAGATTGGGATACGAGTTTATGAATGAAAGATTTAGTTCGAGGTTCAGGCTACCAGAAAGCGCTAGGGTGCGTTTCACTCATGTTTATTGTTCATTCATTCCGTTATATTTGTATAGGTTATATATTTTGTCAGCTGTTCTTTTTAAATTACTAAAAAATCTAGCGAAAATAATTCAGTAGTTTCACCTTATCTTTCAAAATAAAATAATGATTTTACATCTCTGCAATCAATTAGAAAACCGACTGGATAACTTACAAAATTAATTTTTCTCATAAGAAGGTTAATTGAGTAACACATTACATTTAATCAATATATAACATACACTTAAGTAAATTTAATGCAATATGAGTGAACATTTTCGAGTAGTACAGTGAGCGAATAAAAACAGACATAAAACAAAAAAGAAGAGCTGAATTGACTGATTATAAATCGAAAATAAAAAACTTGAAGTGTTCTTATTGTATGTAATTATGAAAAATGGTTTTATTTCTATGTACGTTGAGCATTCCAGTTGACAAAATGACTAAATCCAATTACAGCACTTTTTCAATAAGATTTTATCACCCCTCATAGTTCAGGATAAAAAGAAATATGATGACAAAATTGTGCCATCATGATATTTTGGTTTTCACATTGTAATAGTAGGTGCAGAGTCCGTCCAAATTACCGGAGAGGGGGATATCTTAAGGGAGGTTGAACTGGAAGAAAGTTCTTTAAAAAAAAAATTTCTATGAATCTTCGGTAGTTTCTAAACTTCTGAATCTAATAGGACCATCACAGTAGTCGGCGCTTAAGTTGTAAAGGAAATATAGTTTTTTAACTAATAGATTTTTCAACCATAATCTAATAACTTATTATCTGCTGACTGCTTGGAATGGGCTTATAAGATTCAGAATCACAGAAACCATCAAAAACGATGCATGACTCGACAAAGTTGCAGCAAAATTAATTGTTCATTTACCATTTCCAACCCCCTTTAAAGTATATAGGGTTCCTTATTTGGACGGACTCTGCAGATATCGAATCTTAATATTGATACCAAGTTAAAAGTTTCAAGCAAGTGCTAATTTTGTTCTATATTTCCTTTAATTTTAAAGTTTTTCTGTTATTAAAACTACCACACAACTACCGGAGCGAAGCCGTGCACCCTAGCTAGTATTTTATAAATCGGATACCCTAACCGCTACGGTAGGTCGTGGATATAACTGTAATGCTTTGTAAGATACTTCATCTAGAAAATGATGTATGTATATTTATATGAAATAGTTTATAATTAATAAATATAATGAAAATCATTACACTTGACCACTAAATCACTTACTGACTCAGATTGGTAATCCAACAGAGGACAGATCACGAGGACCTTATTACAGGAGTCGGGACGCGGTATTATTTCCACCACAAAAACGGACTGGCCTAGTCCGGCGCAGACTAAAACGAAAAACAGTCAAAGAAGAAAAAAACTGACCCGCTATATGGCTGCGTCCAGATTGCAACCATTTACCCGTACTAGCCAAGAATAAAAGAGATACATGTTCCATCCTCAATCAAGCTTTCTAAGTCGAGTCCTTTTGGGGAGGACTTATTTTTTAGGTGACGAATCATTCGCCAAATAAAAAAATCTGGTGCGTGCGCGCAACACACAACTTTTACTTACCAACTTACTTAGATTGGAGATTAATGCGTTTTGTTAATTGCCACTTCTCAAATGAACAGAACGGCTTTAATTATGAACAATAGTGTGTCATTAAAGGCGTACTCCGCATGAGTGGGCTCAACGAGTTTTATGAGTTGACTGAATATTTTTTCTTTTTTTCTCTTCTTTTTTTTCTTTATTTTTATCATATCTCATATTTAGCCATTTCTTATGTTTAGGCGTAACGAGAGACAGTTAATTTCTCCATATAAACAAAAACAAAGGTACTTTATAAGAAAGAAACAAACAAACAAAAAAGGTCCCAACCCCTCCCCCTCAAAAAAAAGCTCCATCAGAACATTTTAATAATGATAAAGCTTACCTGATATTAAAGAACACCTAATTTACATTAAACATGACGAATTTGATAAAAATCGTTGAAGCCTTTTTTGAGATCATCGAAAAAAAGGTAAAAATTGGAAAAAACTTATGAAATAAAGTGCCCTCTCCGTTTGACCAATTTTGATGAAATGTTGGCTATCACATCTTTGGCACATAGATACATCAAGTACCCAGTTTGATCAAAATCGTTAAAGCCTTTTTTGTGTAAATAAAAAAAACACGTGAAAATGATACAAAATTTATTAAGTAAAGTCCCCCCTCCGGTTGATCAATTTTAATGAAATTTTTATAGTCATATCTCGGGCATATAAAGAGGTCAAACACTCAGTTTAATCAAAATCGTTAGAGCCGTTTTTGAGAAAATCGAAAAAACTTAAAAAGTTATTAAATAAAGTACCCCCTCATTTTGAGCAATTTTGATGAAATTTTTGCTGTCTCATCGCGGGCGTATACATACACTAAAAACCTTATTTCAGGTTCGCACAGTTTATAGTTTTTTAGCTAGTCTGTTCACACACACACACACAATGCCAATCGATTTATTAGATTGATTATGAATGTGTACTATCCGAACCATAAACTATCCACTGATAATGATGTACCTAATAAATGATTTGGAAGAAAATATAGGAGGAGGTCTTACAATTGGTGGTAAGAGAATTAACTGTTTATGTTATGCAGACGATATAGTTTTGATTGCTGAAAATAAGTTGGTTTTGCAGAACATGATAAACAAACTGTACAAGTACTCCACGGTGTTAAATTTGGAAATCAATCTGAACAAATCTAAAGTAATGGTATTTCGCAAAGGCGGACGGTTGTCGAAACAAGATAATTGGCATTATAATAAAGAAAAAATAGAAGTTGTAAACTACTATAAATATTTAGGAATTGGACTGACACCCCAACTCTCCTTTGAGAAACATTTCGATGAAAAATTAAGAGCCTCCAAATTTGCAATTTCATCAACATGGAAAAACCTTCTTAATAATAAAAATATACCACTCGATGCAAAATTTAAAGTATTTAATTCTGTAGTAAGAACGGTGATATGTTACGGGGCACAAATCTGGGGTTATAAAACGATTATACAGGTTGAAAAAATAAATAAATATTTCATAAAAAGATTATATTCACTACCACCTAATTGCCCGGACTATATAATATATCTTGAGACCGGCATTGAACAATTATATATATATACTTTTAATATGCATATGACATACATAACAAAAATACTGAAATTTGAAGAAAATCGTTTACCCAAAATATTAACAAAATATGTTATGCAAAAAAAGTTGTCTTGGTATAAGGATTTACTAGCACATTGCAACGCATACAGCATAACAAAACCAGAAACCATTTATTTTTGCAGTAAAAGTAAAGAAAGTCTTTTAAATAACCTAAACTTAGATTTTAAAAATAAACAAATAACAATCGCCAAAAGCGCCAAATTTCATAAAATGTACAGAAATTTAAACTATGACTTAGCAGAAGGGCTAGTCTATAACTAATCAAAACAAGCTGTATTTTATAAGTAAAATTATGAAAGTCAGGGGTGAAATGTTAATGTTAAATTATAGCAGAAATAGAACAATTGAACAATTTAAATGTACTATATGCCAATTAGACGAAGATGAAGATATCTTTCACTTTTTAGCTATCTGTCCGACCCTAGCAAAGTATAGGAAACAATGGCTAGGCAAAAATAAATTAAACCTCGGCGAAACATTAGAATATTTAAATGGGAAATGTTGGGAATCATTATTTAGATATGTTGTAGATGCTGAGAAAGGCAGGTATAATACATTAATAGAAGGTAATAAACAAACTGTTTACATTGTATAACTCTGTTTACAGCATAGGCTTAAAATGTTTGTCCGTAGGATGTCCCATAACCATATCACAATCTTATAATGTGTAAACTGAACCTACTCAACTTATATATTATGTATAATTAGCATTTTATTTTATATTTTTACAGCGTTTAAACAAAGCATTAATTTTAAGTTGTTTTAGTTAAAAAACTGCACACCCGGCTGATGGTCCATAGAGACCAAGTCTAATGTGTATTAAAATTGTATATAACCGTCTTTTGTTGTATATAGAAAAATATTATTTTATACTTATATATGTAAATATCTATAAATTGTGAGAAATAAACACATCTATCTATCTATCTATCTAATAATGATGTACATTATTTATTTTTTTATATAACGTTAAAATAATGTTGTAGAGGTGTAAAGAAGGGGAGCAACGGTCCCTTCCAGAAATAATATTACTATGAAGCACTGTAATCTGAACTATTTATCGAATCGTGCAAATCTCTTTAGGCTCCACTTCCTCGCTTTTTAGGCTACACGGGGTTTCCCGGGCCTAGGGAGAGGGTTTAATGCCGAGTATTATTAAATGTTGACTGGCTTGGGATTTTGAACTGGCTAAATTTTCGGATTATCAAACCATAGGTTGGTAATCAGAGGCAACACGTGTTTCCTAGTGCGTTTGCCCTCTCGGCCATCCCGCAAACCAATGTTGAATCATCCAAACCGATTACAATGGCTAAAATACTATTCAGTTGTCTTTGTAGCAGTACCGGAACCTCAGATATATCCTTAAGTATAATCATCCAGACCCCACCCCAAACCCTCTCCTATTATAATTCTATACAAACTTAATTATAAATACATTTTTATTCAAACAACATAACAATTTTTAATGCCATACAAATAATCAAAAAATAATTAATAGGTTACAAAAAGTATCACTTTGTAACACATAGATAACTATAAGACTTGAGCTTCAGAACAACAACTAACTCTAACTCTACAATCCATCGCTCCTTAGGTATAGTCATTATATATATAGGAGAACAGTCTAGAACCTCCTGTGCCAGCGCAGATGGTACTGGAACATCGCAGTCACAAACATGTGTTCTAACTGTCATAGCACATGTTAGTTAACTGTTAGTTCGTTCGAACAGAAAGGTCTAGAACTATTCTAAAACATATGTTTTTATTATTTTTGTTTAATGTTACAAAATATTTATATTAAAAACAAAATTCAACAAGCACCCTAGATTGCCTAGTAAAGCCAAGACAAATCTTTTATTCAGCACTTCTTAAGGAAATAATGTTACAGTAAGCTCGCAAGGAGGTTATTTAAACAATCATATGTTCAACCGTCAGGATTTCCCCCTTAATAAGGATTAATAACCTAGCAGTTCCCTTTGTTTTGATATTAGCTGGTCCAAAGGCCTTATGCAACCTGTTACTGCATTATGCCATATTCTCTTAAAGCTACCCCAAACCATGCTTATAAAATATTGAAGTTATTTAATTTTCCCCAACTGAAATTATTATTTCACATGATCGAGTTTTCTTAAAATCACGAACCAAATTGAGATGTTCTATCACTGCAAGACAGATTAACGAACATCCTTTAGAGTGTGAACACATCTTATTTAACTGTATCTTAGTTAACTCGGCCACCTTGGCTTTGAAAATAATTAATTACATGGTACTAAATAATTACATTATGATAGAATTATGATTTAATGCTTAATTGATTAAATCACTAGAGCGGAGAGCAGATAGCATGATCCTGGTCAGATGGCGCAAAAATGATATTTCCTTCTAAAGTATTGCTACCCTGCACCTTCAACCGACCATGGTGCTACATTACATGCCACAAGTGGAATTTTACATTTAATATTTTTTTTTTTGGTAAATCGACTGTAACGAACTATGAAATCGTGTATGATTATTCAAATGTTTCTGCAATTCTTATCTATTGTGAAACTTAAAAATCCAAAGTAGAAAAATGATTGAAAAAAACAGTAAGTACATGGATATAATTAACGAGTTGCCTTTACATACCTATGGAAACCATGTAACACCATCTCAGATGAAGAGAACTAACTGTAAAAAGGATGCCCAGACGGAATGGTGAATATTGTGGTCAATCTTCTCATCTCCTGCAGACCACAATTACATTACTAATCACAGGATTACGTTAGAAGTACTGCATGGTACTGACCACGTACCGTAACGTTCCAAAAGATGAAATGGTGGAATTCCTCGCCCACATTGATGTTCTTTATATTCCATTTTTGCACATTATCTATGGATATGTAAATTGTATTTACTATATTGTAAGGCTATTGATATTTTACCTTATCATCAATGCAGAGCTCAAAATATTTAATTACTAATAATAAACATATATATACTAGGTAGAAATCAATTAGAGTTGAAAAAATCAAAAAGTTTTTGATTTTTATAAAGTTCCTTTTAAAATAGAAAACCCCTGGACATGACTTGATTAACTCCTAAGTATTCCAGCGAATGCCCAGGAAAGCTGTATTTTTTCTGACGGCTATTTACAGTACAATACTGAGGACAACTAAATTCCGTAACAATGGAAATATTCGCACAACAAAATTATTAAAAAACAAAGACAAGAACTTACGTTATGATAATGGATAATAATGAAGATATCCATTTTTTCATAATAAAAACTATTAAATTGTTAAGAAAAGTTATGGTCCGTGGGCTCAATTGGCCCATTAGTAAAGATGAAGTACTTTTTAGTTTTGGCCGATAATTTTAGGAATTTGTGGGTGGACTAGACTATGATAGACTATGAAAAATAAATTGGACTGGTGACACAACATCAAGCATCATACTTTCATTTAATCATATTTTTTTATTATTATTTTTTACAATCACTGATTTTTTTTTCTAATCATTGTATATGGTATATTTTCTATGTTAGTATTATCTTGATTGTATATTCAATTTTATTGTATATATTCGCTAATACTTAGCTAATCTCTTTCCTTTTGTATATGATAGTTAGTATTTAAATTATTTTCCTGCGCGCAGACTTTATGTAACAATGAACTCCCCCACGCCCAGGGTTACTGGAATGAGGAAAATATATACAAAAAAAATAAAACAAAATAAAAACTAGATTAAAGAATGTCTATATCTAAACAACATTTTCTGAAACATAGCTTAAACCAGGAAAATATGTTGGAGCATTCTTAAACGGCTGGATTTTTTAACGGTAGTTAGGAATATACTCATGGATTTGAGTCGTATTTAATAAAAAATAAAATAATCTAAATTCCAACACAATATACTTGATTTTTGGTTGCCAAACATTATTCATCTTACCTTGTAGACATAAACAAGTAAAGAACAATTTTGGGAAGGACAATAGACTCGCTAAAAAGGAGATGACCAATGGAACCTCGCAATTACCATGAGGTGCGATAAGACTGAGGCTGAAGGACCCGAACGGTACGCTCCCTAATGACTTGGCTAATGACCGACTGTGGCCAATTAGCACGTCACGCTCTGCTACTCAGCCTCTCACATCTCTGTCCACATATGGTGTCCTCTTCAGCTTCTTCAATCTATCTTCTTCCAGAAAAAAGATAATTCTGTTCTCTTATAGATACCTACCGTTACTTCAATGCGTAATACGTGTTCGTATTAATATCGGTTCGAACAGAAAATAAATCAATTGAAGTCTAGAGGTGTTCCCATGTTTCCCATCTTCACCCAGGGTCAGGAAGCTCTCCCACTACATCTATAAGCAATATTTTTAGTCTAATCCATTTTCCATTTGTTTGGCAACACCATCCTCGCGAGAATTTTAGAGTATTCGTTTCTAACTACATAAATCTTGTTCTAGCAGTATTAGTCACAATTCGACTCTTCTTGATTGCTCGCTACCACGTGTTGATCCAGAGGTAAGGATACAAAGGAACTTTAATTTTTATGTACAGTGCTTTTATTTTTCTTTATAAAGTTAAGCCGGTAAGGATTAGGGCTAGTAGGCCAGTTATGGCCGGGACTCGGTTGGTGTCACACGTCTCTTTGCTGCAGTTCTTTACTAAATTCACTCGTAAGATACTGTAACGATGATTCTTTTGATTTAAATTTTAGTAAGATTCGCGCCGAGGTGACTGTTATGACGATTAGTGACGGTATAACTGTGACGTCATTAAAATGAAGAATGGAGGACAACCCAGATATACGTGGAAATTCGTAAATTAGTTCAATTATGGTTTATATATACTCTATATCCACCATTGAAAATAAAACAAAACAAATTACATACAAATAAAATTAAACGAAAGGCTACAACCTGTGATTAAGTTGTTTCAGTCTTGTCAGTTCAGTGACTTAGTGTGTATTGGGGGATCTCAGTCGGTTTATTATACTCTCCTAGACCAAATGCTACCACTTCACACAAACTGATGAATTAAAAATCTATTATAAAATATGGTTTCGGATAATTTTCAGGGAGCACAAATTACTAGCTCTACATGTTCACAGTGCTTTTATTTAGTAAATTGTATGCCCTCATTCAAATGGATATTCTTCTTCTTCAAAGGCACGACAGACGCACTAGGCGGTCCCTGGCCTGCTCAATCAGTTCTGATACAGCCCTTTGACGGTTCTACTATCATCCCTTTCTTGGGAAGTGACCCAACCACTTCAGATGCAGTATTAGTCTAACAGCTTCATATTGCGATATAGGGAATATTATTTTCCATTCTTTCTGCGCAGGTATACCTTATTTTCTTTTAAAGATGCAGGATGCGCCTTAATATAAGAAAATTGATGGACAATGAATTTTCAACCTTGCTAAGCAGTCATATTTCCTATTAGGCCCTTTATGTCTCATGGAATTTAAAAAAAATTATTGCCCACCCCCTCAATACATTTCTAAATTCACTGTTCATATCTCTCTTTCTACCATTCCTCCTTACAGTTACGCCGCTCCTTATCAATAGTTATACAAAAAGTCATATATAATTTATTGTTACTATTTCAGATTTTTTATCTTGACACAAAAAGTGAAATGGTCAAAGGTGTAATGTTTTTTGGTTGAAGGAAAATTTTCAGTAATATTTTTTACCAAAATGTAAAAAAAAAAAATCATTGACTGCTTAATATAAAAAAATGATAGTCTTTTCATTTTACTTATTTTCTTCGCTTACTACGAATTACTTAGTCTCCAGTAATAGTTCATTGACCCACCCTATAATTCTTTTTTTTTTTTATTTATTTGTCCGGAAGTAGGTGATGTTTTAAAAAGAAATGTTCGGATCTCATTTTTCGGGAGCGTCCAAGCGCCGCTAATAGACGTCCCTCCTCGGGTTTCTTCGGTGAAGGCCGCTTTGAAAAGCTGAACCTTGTTAGATGAGCGAAATAAATCTCTTTGACGCCAATTTAGTGGATGCGGCTCAGGTTTTTCCTCAAATAATTTGGTTTGTGAGGCCCTTAGTAGACCTTTGGAGAAAAACAACAAACAAATCAATATGTGGCAGCTCCCCTGTCATAATACTTGAGGGTAAGGGGTTCCACTTCCTCCGAAGCCCACCCTCCTCCGGCATTCCCCCATCTAATTTGTAGAAGCTTTAGCTAATAGCAGTTCGCTTCATCGGAAAAACTGCAGCACTTCATTCCTTCCTCAAATACTGATAGACAGGCTCCCTATTGTCTAGTCTGAGAAACGCCTCAATTACTGATACCGAATCCTAATTGAATTAACTATTAACCATCTATTTGTTTTAACTCATTCTTAAATAATAAATTCCTCCACATTTATGAAAAAATATAAGAAAACGTTTTACTAATGGATATATGAGGAAACTGTGTACAATCTCAAGATGTGTATATGATGGAAATGGTGGGTAAGGTCAAATGAAACACTATATGTGTAATAAAATATATTTTGTGCCGACGTTTCGACCCGACATTCAGGTCATCATCAGGGCTAAATATGAAACAAGATAGCAACCAATAAAATAAGTGAAGAAAAGTATTCATTAATATTTTTTATGTATCTTTTTCTTTTAATGTAACGTGTTCTTGTCATCCATATCTTTATTAGAAAACAAAACAAAATATTTTATTATCTAAACCCAAAGTTTTATACCTATTCTTCTTTTAATATCTCATACCAAAATTTTTTTTATTCATATTATTTTAGATACTAGTTTCCCAATGTTACTTCTGGGCAAAGTCAAGATTTTAGAGATCGCCGTTTAGTGTGGCCCCGGTCCCCTTCAAAAGGGACCCCTTTGGGAGTTTATTTATCAAATACTCACATTTTTCTGATTCCATTTGAAATTTTCAACTCGGGAACATGTGTTAAAACCTGTGTCAAAACCATAGCCAATTTCATAGAAAAAAATCTGGTGCGTGCGCGCAACACACAACTTTCACTTACAAACTTACTTAGATTAGAAATTAATACGTTTTGTTAGTTGCCACTTCTCAAATGAACAGAACGGCTTTAATTATGAACAATGGTCTGTCATTAAAGGCGTACTCCGCATGCGCTCAACGAGTTTGATGAGTTGACTGAATATTTTTCTTTTTTTCTCCTCTATATGTTTCCTTGATTTTTATCATACTCATATTTAGCCATTTCTTATTTTTAGGCAAAACGAGAGACAGTTAATTTCTCCATATAAACAAAAACGAAGGTACTTTAGAGGAAAACAAAAAAGGCCCCTTCCCCATTTAAGCCCCCTCAGAACATTTTAATAATGATAAAGCTTACCTGATATTAAAGAACACCTAATTTTCATTAAACACTACGAATTTGATGAAAATCGTTAAAGCCGTTTTTGAGATAATCGAAAAAAAGGTAAAAATTGGTTAAAAAGTTATGAAATAAAGTGCCCCCTCCGTTAAACCAATTTTGATGAAATGTTGGCTATCACATCTTTGGCATATACATACATCAAATACCCAGTTTGATCAAAATCGTTAAAGCCTTTTTTGAGTAAATTAAAAAAACACGTGAAAATGATACAAAATTTATTAACTAAAGTCCCCTCTCCGGTTGATCAATTTTGATGTAATGTTGGCTATCGCATCTTTGGCATACACATACATCAAATACCCAGTTTGATCAAAATCGTTAAAACCGTTTTTAGGTAAATTAAAAAAAAAACACCAGAAAATGATGCAAAATTTAACAAGTAAAGTCCCCCCTCCGGTTGATCAATTTTGATGAAATATTTACAGTCATATCTCGGGCATATAAATAGATCAAATACTCAGTTTAATCAAAATCATTAGAGCCGTTTTTGAGAAAATCGAAAAAAACTTAAAAAGTTATTAAATAAAGTACCCCCTCCCTTTGAACAATTTTGATGAAATTTTTGCTGTCACATTGCGGGCATATACATACACTAAATACCCAATTTCAGGTTCGCACGGTTTATAGTTTTTGAGCTAGTCTGTTCACACACACACACACACACACACAGACCATTTTGCGGGACTTGGTTAATTGGACTCATGGGACCCTAAAACGTGTATTTCCGTTGAAAACCGGAAGTCGAAATTTTTCACGATCGCAATACTTCCACTTACTATATATTTCATATATAGGTAAGTGAAAGTAAAAATTAAACGCTGTTACTTGGTAGTTAAAAAAAAAAAAAAATAGAGAACATTTGTTTTGTTTTTTTGTGAGATATCTGTATAAATGTTAGAAGAACCCCCTTTCAGTTTTTTAAAATTTATTGAATTTTTTATTTATTGAATTGAATTTACTCTTTTCTATTTATATTTTCACAATGGTAAAAAGAAAGGAAATAAAAAGGAAGTAACTGTACTTTTGGTCTAAGGGCCTGTAAAAGCAACTTGATTCACTAATCGGCCTTTTAAGGAAAGAACGAACACTGAAGTGCTGTGAAAGGTTCTTTCACAAGATTTCAGTTTTGTCATCCTCCGGATAGACATCAATTCGCCTTTCTAGAACAATTAACTCATTTTTGAAATACTGGCGATGGAGTTGCATTTTTTTTTTTTGGGAACTTCAGTTTTACAAAGACTTGGACATACCACTGAATAAAATTATACATGGATTTCTTAGCTTAATATATCTTTTACTTACAGGTCGTGATCGGTTTATATAAGATTTTTTTTAACCATTATGGATTAAATTATGCGTTCATGAATGACTTTTGCTTAATTTCTACTATCAAAAATGCATTCTGTCACTTTTCATAAAAAAAAAAAATTATTTATTTCTCTGTTTTTTGTTTTTCTCAGAAGAGGTCGATCGCACAAAATATATAAGTGTGTACAAAATTAAAAGTGACAAAGTTCTCAACATGTTTCGTTCTTAACGTTTTTTTTTTATTTTTTTATTAAGCTGTATTTTTTATTTTTGATATATATGTTCTTATGATTCGGCAATCTTTAAAGATGAAAATCAACCTTTCGAAACACATTCTTCGCCAAAGATCTGTCTCCTGCGCATCAGATTACCATTCCACTGAAAACAATTTATATATTTTATACTAATAAAAAATTTACAGTTTTTAAGATTTTTACTGAAATAAGCTATTCTTAATTAAATACCGAGTAGACAAGGCAGGGGGGGGGGTTGGATTGGGATGGGTGGGAGGGAGAGGAAGAATGTGTAAGTGAATGGTGATTGTTGAATAAAAAATATTTATTACTCCAAAAAGGTTTTTTTTTTTTTTATTATTAATAATACTAAATTTACAAATTTACTAAAAAGCTTGAAATTAGTCATAAATATGTGTGATAATAAAATATTAGGAACTAATAGTGGTTAAATTCCTGAAATTCGTGCTTTTGTTCATAATCGTAGTCATTTTGGACGATAGGGACTAGCTTTTGAATATTATAGTAAATAGGAAATTTAAGCTGACAGAATTCTCTACATATTTCATTCTTTTAGATGTTTTTTTCTTTTGCTATCTGTAAACAGTAATGCGAGATATACGCTCTTGTAAATCAATAATATTTTAGAAAAAAAATTCCAAACTTATATCTTCATATAGCAATAAATTGATTTAAAAAAATAATAATCCAATCCAATCCAATCTTTTTTTTGTTTATTGGTCCTCCCCTTCCTCGCCTTTTAGGCTATACGGTGTTTCCCGGGCCAGGGGAGAGGGTGGGGGATTAATGCCGAGTAATATTAAATTTCCCCTGGCTCCGGGTTTTGAAATCATCTGTCCGGTTTTCAGTGGCAACGCGTATTTTCTAACGAGTTTAGCCCACTCGGCCATCTGGCCATCCAATCCAATCTAACGGCGCTAAGGTCCTTGCAAGACCCTGGCCTCCTCAGCAATCCTTTCGCAGTCCAACCTGTCCGCAGCTGCCCTTCTCCATCCCGAAACACTCATTGACCTTCCAGATCCTGCAGCCAACGCAGTCTAGGTCTACCTCTAGGTTTACCACCAGGGTGTCCCTCCATTATCTTTTTCGAGAGTCTATCACCTTCCATTCATTGTACGTGCACCAGCTATTATATCGTGGCACTCATAGTATTGGAAACAAGATCTGGAGTTCCATACAAATCTCTTAACTCCGCATTTGTTCTCATCCTCCAGCAATCCCCTTCTTTTGTAGGGCCAAAAACTCTTTTATGGATTTTCCTCACCCACGTGCTTAGCAGCCTTTCATCATTGCGTGTAAGCGTTCAGGACTCGATCGTATGGTTTATAGTTTTTGAGCTAGTCTGTTCACACGGACACAGACACAGACACAGAAACACAGACACACACACAGACCATTTCGCGGGACTTGGTTATTTGGACGCAGAGGACCCCAAAACGTGTATTTCCGTTAAGACCGGAAGTCGAAATTTTTCACGATCCCTGACTATATATATCATATATAGGTAAGTGAATGCAAAAATATATAACAGACATTCACAAATTCTTGAGGGAAATGTTGAGTCATCTTGAAAGACAATTGCTCTTCTCTACCCTAACTTTATTACAAAGTATAATACTTGCTAGACCCCTACGGAGCATTTTGCGTATCGATTTTTTATAAGTTTAAAACACAGATTTGATGCGACTCCTAATAATTCTTCGTTTGTTCCCTTTTCATTCGTCTACCTCCTCGGGAATTTGGTTGTTGGCAGCCGTTTTTATGTATGATTATTATTAAATACTATTTTCTTAACTATTGATTTAAACAAAATAAGTTTACAGTTCCTACCTGAGTAGAACATCATATCGTCGTCGTTTTTGAAATAATACTCGAGCGCTCCAAATTTAAAAATAAATTCCAATTTATTTTCGGTTGTTATTATGAACCCCTTCTATCGATTCCTATTTATCATATATCATCGGAAAAAATCGTTCGTTCCGTCTAAAACTCAATTGTTCTCAAGCGTACAATATATTTAAAAAAATATGTAACTACTATCCGGGAAAAGTGTCCCACGTGTAAGTGTAGCCAACTCCGTTCTGGGAACACTACTTTATGAAAAGATTTCCCTATGCCACTCTTATTGGCGTAGCCTATTATCGTGATTTAAGGGGACACTCATCGCGTCCTTTTAAGTTAATAAGGGCCTTGAATATCTTTATTATGTCACAGTCCTTTAATTTCGCTCGCTGTGCTCACTGTTCAGAGATATTTAAACCCCCAAATGGGTCCTTTTCATATTAGTGTGGTCCCTAATGGAGATCGGGGCCACGCTAAGGCCGAACGCACATTGAGATACTCGCGACGCAGAGCAGTTTCTGTAAGACGTGAATTAGAAAGGGAACGCATGGTCTAATGTCCGCGGAAAACTGTGCAACGCAGATTTTTTTGTGCTGCCCTGCCCTAACTTGTGTCTATTCGCGGGCGCAATAGACTATATGGTGCCTATATGGTGCGCTAGTAGTTTTGCAAAATGTCGGAAGGAACGAGGATAGACCTAGTTGATGTGATAGAGATAATGGGTAATTTTAAAAGACCATCAATTGAAGGGCAGGCTATCCTTGATGCAAACCAGATAATTACATGTGGAATAATATCTAGAAGTAAAAAAACAGTCATTTTACGAGCCTTTTGCATTCAAACAAGTGATCTTAAAGGACTGCCCCATCAAATAAAAGTGGAAATCAAATTTATTAATAATAATAAGCAATTTTCTTGTAATTGTATGTGTAAAGCTGGTAGTTCTGGTAAATGCAAACACATCATTGTAACTTTACGTTTTTCAGTTAGTAATAACATTAATTACCTATTCATACAATCATTGTTATGACAGCTGTCATTTTCATGACGGCTTAGTTTCTTTGTCATTGTTCAGGTAAACTGAAGCATATTCTGTGTATCCACACATATTTGCGTCTTCTTTACCTAAACGCAATTTTTAAAACAGTACGACCTATTTCACGCTGCGTACTCTCAATTTATCCCTCTCGCTAAGTACGACGCTGCTGCCACCTACGGCCCTCAATGGAACTAAGCGGACTTGAATGTGCAGGCGAGAAACTTTCAAGCGAGCCAAGGACCGCATGTGGACAAAAACCTTTTTTTTTTATGATTCACCATAATTTCCAAATCATGGAGTAGATCCAATCAGCGAACCCGGGAAGAGGGAGAGTAGGGACCATGAGCTGGCCGGCAAACAGTGAGTAATATAATTTATTCACAGAATAATATCATCAGGAGAAAAGAGAATTCCATCATCAATTTCAACCCGTCAATCATCTCATCTTTATTTAAATTCAGCCAAATTTCAACCGTCAATCATCTCATCTCTATTTAAAGCATAATGTCACTATATTTTATAAATTTAAAACTAACCACTAACAATAATGTGAAAACCTTCAGGCCCACCTCAAGATATTATTTTCTTTAGAAGAATACATTTATTTTCTTTATGTTATTTCAATTTAAACTTATTTTACCTTCATACAGTCCACTTTAAACCACACCAGCCCATATTCAATAAGGTTTATAACAGACCAATCAATGTTGATGTTATAAATCAAACATAATTTTGGTCCACCCAGGCCTAGATAATTTATTTAATTACAAAGATAGTAATCATCAATCATTACACTTCAATATGGTCATAATAGTACTTTAAATTTTGTTATATGGTTGATCAATATAGCCCATAGCTACAATTATTATGTTAATTCAATCAACAGAAATAGTTTATTCAATTCAAGTGATACCTATGCATCTGAATAATAATTATTCAAGTTATAATTCAATGAGAGAAAGTCTAGTTGCATTGGCATATTTTTTCTAAAATCATTAATTCATTTTCTCACTGTAACACTCAGAATATATGTAAGCTTCATACTTAACATAAGTTTTTAGTTTAATTTAGATCAGATATACCTTAATTAATCCAAATTTACAAGATATTCTCACTTGTATGAACATTTATTTAACCTGCACTCCTATCATTTTGTTTATTAATTTAAATATTTGGAAACCTAACAGATGAGAGTAACTCTAAACTTCTAGTTATTTATTTCTACTTTATTTACTAACTAATTACAGGTAGCACTTCATTCTGAATATTTTATTTCTCTCCAAATTTTCTTTCCACCGGCTTTAGTAAGACATCAGCTGTCGGCTACTGTTATTGAAACCTTCTCCGCGCCGTACCGCTCAGCTGATTCACCAAGGAGGTACACCACTCTAGTTATTGGCATAGTTATTTCAAGTTGCGACGTCATTCATCTTTCATCTATATTCAAGGCGTCTCATCTCATTTTTCGCATTCAAATCAGCCCTTTGGTGAATTCAAGGTGGTCAGACATTATTCTTTGTGCTACTTTCTTTATTTGGTTTAGATTTTATCACTTATTTACTCTCATATCCATCTTTCTCTTGTTGTTTATTACCTCATTGTTTGTTAGCCTGGCCCTCTCTTTACCTCTCTTTTCCCTTTGCTCCCGGGTAGCTGAGTTGTTTATTTTATATATAATGAGCAAAATTGAACTTCAATCTCGAGCATCCAACCTCGAACGCAGACTGAGATTTCTTCAACGTAGTGTGTTAGGGGTGTCTACTATTGACAAAGACAAGGTCAAGGGTGACGATGTACTTCTGTATGAGGCTAAAGTCCGTGCCGCCCAGGAAGACTGGGACAAATTTCAAGCTGTGTTCGACGAACGGTTCGAAGTGAGCGAACTGTTAAAGATAGCGGACGAAGATGACAAATTCCCCAGCGAATCTTGGGCATCGACATACGACAAACTCAGGAATGAAATAGTACTTGCTAGGGGCAATCTCTTGATTTTGCAGAAACGATCTGAGGTGAGAGGTCACGATTCCGATGTTCGGGAGTCATCTGCAATGAACACAACCGCTTTCATGAGCAAACCTCAATTACCCCGAATTCCTATTCCTGAGTTTCGAGGAGATCTAACCAAATGGACCCATTTTAGAGACACCTTTACTTCAATGGTACACAATGAACCCACACTCTCTGGGGTAGAGAAACTTCATTACTTAATCAGTGCTTTGAAAGGAGAAGCTGCATCTGTACTCTCCCGTTTCCCAATCGAGGATAATTCTTATCAACAAGCATGGGAAAAGGTCGTTCAGACTTATGATAATCCGAGAGTATTATCAAGCATCCTCATTAACCGAATTTTGGATTGTAACGCTACACATCATAAGTCTGAACTTCAAAGATACGAGGCGTTTCTCACCGGTGTTGCGGATAGCATTGACCACTTTCGAGCTCTAAAGATTCCCAACCCATGTGAGCTATTGCTTGCGACCTTAGCACTCAGAGCTCTTGACAATGAGACTAGGAGGCAATTCGAATTAGGTCTACATTCAACCAAGGAGTTCCCGACCTCCGACGATGTCATCAATTTCGTACGAAAGAGGAAAACTGCTATCAAGATGTCCTCTGGTTTCGTTGATGGCTCACAAATTGCATCTAAATCCTCTAAATCCCGTTTTAACTCATCATCACATATATCTCCTTCTAAAACTGTTTCTACCTACTTTTCCTCTTCAAGTTCAGCTGATTCCAAATCTGTTAAGGTCTGTCCAAAATGCAAGGGAGATCATTATCTCTTCCACTGTGCTTCATTCAAAACATTGCCCGTCGATGAAAGAGTTCGTCTAGTGCGATCGTGGAAAATATGTTTCAATTGTCTTCGACCAGGTCACCGGTCTCTCGATTGCAAATCGCGATTCAAGTGCCACACGTGCAAGAGAATGCATCACACCTTGCTACATCAAGACTTCAACAAATCAGGAAGGGAAGACAGAACGCTGGACACAACGATAAGGCAGGAAACCCGCACGGTGCCACAAAATGAAAATCAAACATCTTCTCAACCCTCTGTGGTCGCCTTTGGTGCCTCCCCTTTCTCAAAGGCTCGCCATTTTGTTATGTTGCCAACGGCTCGACTCCTCATCGGAGGTGCGAAGCGTGGTTTTCATCCTGCTCGTGCTCTACTCGACTCGTGCAGTCAATTTACTTACATCACCAGCTCACTTGCGAAGGCGATTGGAGCAAACATTACCCCTTTTGATGATGGGATAGCCACTATCGCGGAGATGCCAATCACAAAATCACTCATCAAAGGAACCACTTCATGCACGATTCGTCCTTTGCAAGACCCACTGGAATTCAAGACTGATGCAATAGTTGTCGATCACCAAATAAACTCATCATTTCCGAATCAGAGAATTCCGGAGTTTATTTGTGAGCAACTTCAAGACCTTCCTTTGGCGGACCCTGATTTTTCAACTCCTGCACCTATTGACATTCTAATAGGCGCTGACCTATATCCTCAATTAGTAGTCGGAATTCCACGTCATTCAGGAATTCAACAACTTCATTTGATCCCAACAGTCTTTGGCCTCACCACCATCGGTCCTATATCTCACCAGACTTCTAACACATCCCAGCTCTATTTCCTGGAGTCCAAATCATGTATAGAGAAGCAGCTCAAGGAATTTTGGGAGATAGAGGAGCCAAGTGCCGTACCGGTTATGGACCCTGATGATGTATTCTGCGAAGAGCACTTTCTTCGTACTCACTCGCGCACACCCGAAGGCAGATACATTGTCAGGTTCCCTTTCAAAGATGAATTCCCTATGGTTGGCTGCAACAGAGACTTAGCTCTAAGAAGATTCCGCTCTCTCGAGAAGAAATTCGAAAGGGATACAACTTTGGCTCGTTCTTATTCCACGTTCATGGCGGAATACCAAGAGCTCGGTCACATGACTCCCACTGACGTCAAATCACCTTACCTCATCCCACACCATGGGGTGTGGCAAGAATCACAGCAAGGGCGTAAGCTTCGCGTGGTATTTGACGCCTCATGCACCTCAAGCACCGTAAGCCTTAACGATCTACTTCTCTCAGGACCGAAACTTCAAGCTGATTTGTGCTCGATACTCATCAGATTCAGGCTTTATGAAATCCCGATTTGTGCGGACTTAGTAAAGATGTACCGCCAAATCTTAATACATCCTGATGAAAGGCACTATCAACAGATCGTCTGGCGTGAAGACACCATGGAACAATTACAAGAATTTCAGCTCAACACGGTGACTTACGGCGTTAAGTCTAGCGCTTACCATGCATTACGTGTCATCAGACAGCTTGTGAAGGACGAGGGTGCCAAGTTTCCTCTCGCTGCTAAGCGCATCACTGAGGACATGTATATCGATGATATTGTGTCGGGAGCCAACTCCATCCGTGAAGCTGGTCAACTAGTTGAAGAACTTCAGCAAATCTTCTCTAGCGGGGGATTTTCTCTAAGCAAATGGGCGACCACTCACCAAGAACTTATTCCCATTACATCCAGGCCCGCCGAATCTGTCGCTATTAAATCATCAGAGAACGATTCCATCAAGATCCTCGGTTTATCCTGGAACTCTCAAGACGACACGTTCTCTTACTCGGCAAGGCCAATTTGTCTGACCCGAATCACGAAGCGCACCATGCTATCAGCAATAGCTCGAATCTTCGACCCTTTAGGTCTTTTAGCTCCTATCACATTTACCGCAAAATCTCTCATTCAAGAACTGTGGAAGGCCAAAGTAGGTTGGGATGACGATCTGCCTAATTATAGATCTGTCACTTCTCTCGCTCCTCTTTTTCCTTCTGAATAAAGTAGGGAAAACTTTATTGATTGAAGTATATATTTTATTTCTATTTTTTTTTTCATATACTTGTAGATGCATGTATAATATAGCAGTAGTTTATATATATATATTTTCTCTCATCATTAACTAGTTGAGTATGAAGCATGATTTCATTATATTATGTTATATCAAGTGTATATTTTCTTTATTTAAAATCAGCACAGCCGATTTTGGTGGGCGGTTTGTTCAGGTAAACTGAAGCATATTCTGTGTATCCACACATATTTGCGTCTTCTTTACCTAAACGCAATTTTTAAAACAGTACGACCTATTTCACGCTGCGTACTCTCAATTTGTCCCTCTCGCTAAGTACGACGCTGCTGCCACCTACGGCCCTCAATGGAACTAAGCGGACTTGAATGTGCAGGCGAGAAACTTTCAAGCGAGCCAAGGACCGCATGTGGACAAAAACCTTTTTTTTTTATGATTCACCATAATTTCCAAATCATGGAGTAGATCCAATCAGCGAACCCGGGAAGAGGGAGAGTAGGGACCATGAGCTGGCCGGCAAACAAACAGTGAGTAATATAATTTATTCACAGAATAATATCATCAGGAGAAACGAGAATTCCATCATCAATTTCAACCCGTCAATCATCTCATCTTTATTTAAATTCAGCCAAATTTCAACCGTCAATCATCTCATCTCTATTTAAAGCATAATGTCACTATATTTTCTAAATTTAAAACTAACCACTAACAATAATGTGAAAACCTTCAGGCCCACCTCAAGATATTATTTTCTTTAGAAGAATACATTTATTTTCTTTATGTTATTTCAATTTAAACTTATTTTACCTTTATACAGTCCACTTTAAACCACACCAGCCCATATTCAATAAGGTTTATAACAGACCAATCAATGTTGATGTTATAAATCAAACAGTCATATTATTTATTTATTTGTCAAAACTTTCAGGCATCGCATTGAAAACTTGGAACAATTAAGCACAACGGATGTAAGACAAAAATGGGGAAATTTAAAAAAGAAAAACAAATCTATGACATTATGGTCCCAATGTTATTTGCATACAACTAGCATTTCGGAAGTTCCCCTCCACTGCCTACGTCGACGATCTGGCCGTTGTGGTGGCCTCGAACAGCAGAGCCAGATTAAAAACCGAAGCTGAGCGATGCAACCTTGTGCAGCGCTGGTGCGAGAAGAAGTTAAAGATGGCCGCTGCCAAGACCCAGGCCATTCTCTTGCGAGGGACGACAGATAGGGCTCACCCTATAACTATTGTTATAGAAGATTCAAGGATACGTCCAAGTGAGGTAGTCACATACTCAGGGATTAGATTAGGCAAGAATTTCGGTATGACGCCTCACTTGGACTATTTGAAAAGTAGGGTGGGCCTTGTTCTTAATGGACTCAGTCGCATCGGGGGCGCCTTCTGGGGCCTCAGATACCCAACTACACTTACTATTTACAAAGGAGTGGTTTTGGGTATACTGAGGTACGCGTCCCCAGCATGGTACAGAAGTCTCTCGCAGAGACAGCGGTGCAAATTGGCGTCTGTTCAGCGGATGGCTCTGCTTCGGGTCACCAGATCTTACCGGACAGTGTCTCACGAGGCGGTGCAGGTCTTGGCAGGAGGAATTTCTCTCGACCTCCTGCTAAGAGAAGATTGTTACAGATATCTTGTTAAAAGGCAAGGCTTGGCGGATCTACCGGAAAACATCCGAGTGAGAATAGCAGATGAACCCAGCAAATGGAAGAGGATCCTCCGGGAGGATACACTAGAGGAATGGAACCGACGGTGGACGACCTCTCAAAAGGGGGCTACCTTGAGAAAATACTTCCCCACTGTCGGATCACGATTAGAAGCAACTTGGATCCTCCCGGACTATTGGGTCTCACAGATTCTCACGGGGCATGGGGGTTTCCGAGCGAAGCTCGCAGACCACGGTATAAATATCAATCCCCTGTGCCCAAGTTGCGGAGTGCCGGAGACCGCCGAGCATATCGTACTTTCTTGTACCGCCTACGAGGCACTGAGGGCCAAGCTAATGAGGGAGACAGGACTCTACGCTATGACGGAGAGCGATCTCCCTCAGCTCGTCACGGAGGACAGGTATCCTCATTTTAAGTCCTTCATCTACGGGTGGAAGGAAGTCCTTGGACCAGCCCACTTCACTCTGGGAAGAAGAGGAGTTGCACCTGGGAGACCACCGGAATGAGGCTCAATTGGAGAGAGGCTAAAGAAACGAAGAAATGGACTATTGTTTCTATTGCAGCGGTGGTTGTTAGGTATGCCTACCACCCCACAACTGCAAACTCCCGTATTGCCTTAAAGGCAGGGGAGGGTTGTTAAATAAATAAATAAATTTCGGAATAATAAAATGTCAAATACTAATAATTACCTGGATAAATATAGTCACTTTCTTTAAAATGGAGACTACATATGGTCATATGTTTCGAAACAGGCTTATCTATTCCGTAATTTTACAATCCACTCTTTAAGAAGATTTTTATTTTTTGGAAATAAATGAAATGACACGTCTTTTGATTTTCTAATTTAATACTGAGGGACCGAGCAATACCTATTAGACATTTTTCAAATAATATTTTGCTCAATCGGGTTTTAATTATGGAAAAATGAATTTAATAAAAAACATTTTATAAAAAAAATTAAACCGACTTCGAAACCTAGGAACCAGTAAAGATAAATTCACTGAAAAGTATGAAATAATTACCTTCTTATTTTTCTGAATACACAGCAAAATTGAAAATGGTATAAAAAGTGGAAAAATGCAATAAGACGAATAATTTTATTTTGATTTGTACAAATACACACTAATTTTTTATATAAGTTATTAAATTAAAATATTAAATAGTATGTTCAATACAACACAATCTTTTCGAAGGGGGCTCAAATTTAAAATTTTTAACAGTAGACAATATGAAAATCTTCTACATGGATCTTCTCTTCCCATATATTGATTTCAATGCCTACTAATGGAATCGTATCAGTAACATGTGATTTCCATTTTGCGCCGCCTCCGAGAAGATTGTGTTGTATTGAACATACTATGTAATATTTTAATTTAATAGCTTTATCATTATTAAAATGTTCCGAAGGGGCTTAAATTGGGAAGGGGCCTTTTTTGTTTTCTTATAAAGTACGTTTGATTTTGTTTGTATTAAGAAATTAACTGTCTCTCGTTACGCCTAAAAATAAGAAATGGCTAAATATGAAATATAAAAAAATCAAGTAAACATATAGAAGGGAAAAAAAAGAAAAATATTCCGTCAACTCATAAAACACGTTAAGCCCACGCATACGGAGTACGCCTTTAATGACAGACCATTGTTTATGATTAAAGCCGTTCTGTTCATTTAATGGAAATTATTTGCTTCATGGTAACTATGAAGTTTTCAACAACTACATAGAAAATTATAAAATCAGACGACTTGGAGTATTATGCTTGCATTGCCGAATTATCACAAGTAAAAACTTTTATTTAATAATAAAAAAATTAATGTACTTTAATATAAACAACAATTTATTATTAACAATTTATAAACAATTAATATATAAGAACAAATATAAACAAAAATAAGAAATGAATGTGAAAAAATGTGTGGCAATTAACAAACCACGTTAAATTCTAATCTAAGTAAGTTGGTAAGTGAAAGTTGTGTTCTGCGCACACGCACTAGATTTTTTTATTTAAAAATCAGAGATAAAGGCCAATAAATTATGGCGGTTTCAACAAAAAAAAAAAAATTATACATATCAGTTAAAATATAGCTAAAAAATAGCTAAATTAATTTTTTTAAAGATTTTAGGAAATAGTTAAAACGGTTCAAGAACCGTAGAGAAAATAATCCAGTGATTAACCTGTTTACTATTCCAGAGATTTAAATTAATACCTATACATTATTATGATCTTTGATTTAGATTAAATTATTTTAACACTTGAAAACGATTGTGCTGCTGTTGAGAAGTTGAAGAGAATCACGTTTCTGGCGCCATTTCGTCACTGCGTTTAAGGTTACATGTGCATGTCTCATCGGAAGTTTGTAAGTATCATTCTCATTCATTGCATGAAGTTAGTGACCTTTAATTTATTTTTTGTAAGTTCAATATATCATACCTCAATCAGCCTGCTTTAATTGACTTAGCTATTTATTAATTTTTTGTTTGTTTAGCTTTTAGCAATATAAATAATTTGTTGTTCAAAATATTGGGTTATTGATAAAGATCTTTATGTGATGTCATTTGCCATGGTCTTGATCAGCCCATATACATGAGTGGAATTAATAATTCCTATAGCTGATCTTGAAATATTCTTATTTTTCTAAAAGATTTCTATTCTGATTTTTCCTTATTTGAGCATTAATTCAATGTTTTTCCAACAACCTGTTGATTCTATCCACTTAATGATTAATCTCTTTTTATTTTTGGGATTTTGGTATAAATATCAGAAGGTGTTAAAACAGTTTAACAAAAAGACAACATAAGAACTTGGTGTTATTTCTCATTCACTTTATGCTCATAAGTGTACTGCACTCACAATATGTGGAAAGACTATTCTTAAAGTTAAGTCATTAAATGTATATGTTGGTGAATTGAAAACTTAAGTTTTGTTCTTTATCGTATGATTATAAATACCAAGCTCACCCAGGAACAATGTTGTCCTTATTCAGCTACTTTTGAAACGTCATCTACATTGTGATTGTTATAATTTTGATCAACTTCTCATTGAGACATGACTTATCTGAAATTAATAAAAATTAGTTCCCCATGGTTACTTCTGGGTGGCCAATGTTGTGCTGTTTATGTGGGCCCTGATCTCAGCTAAATAGAACCCTTTCAGAGGTTTATTTATCTCAGAAAAACAAGAGGTAATCGAAAGCTGGGATTTGTTAAAGTTGATCAAAGCCCTTTTTTACCGAAAAGGACATGATGGGAGTTAGCGAATATTATGGTCACATAAACTCTGTAAATATGTCATGTCCAGAAGTAACAGGGGCTTCACCTTAGTAAAAATTAAATTAATATTCTATAATTAATTTTTTACTGTAGATGGCAATTGAGAGGAGACGGTTTAGTAATGAGATATTTTTCTATTTAGTTATACTTTGCTTTGAAACACCCAAACGAACTTGCCTTGGAAATATTTAAAGAATTAATCAAAAAAGATTATCATTTAAACATATTTGTAATTCCATAGCACCTCATTTATGGTCATCTTTATTTTAGTTTTTTTTCATGATTAAATCCACGTCGTTTATGAAGTAATTGTTTCTACTTGAAAATCTGTAACTGTCTCTATATTGTATTATTGCTGTGTAGAGCGCTTATTTCATGTATAATTTATTTTTCTGACCATAAATATGTACAATAGCATTTCTGCTCCACCACCAATATGATCTATGTAGTAATAGTTAATGACTACATGTAGGAGCTATATAATTTTCAACATCGATAAATTTGTCCTGTTCATAATTTATTAATTCATAATTTACTGTAAAATCTCTCCATTAAAAGTTATTAAATGCAAAATTAATTTATGTTATTCTATTCAATGATAGTATTAACCAAAAAAATTCTGTTTTTAAGAATTTATTTTTTGAAGAGAAAAGATTTAGCTCTGTTGGGAGTCGAACCCGGGTCTTCCACATGATGTGATTTTGTTAATTTTTAAGATTAATTTGGCTAGATTTAATTATTTTAACATGGTAATTAATTATTTTGGAATTTTCAGCTTTTATTTTAAGAAGATTGAAGAGCACTAATGGTTGAACCAATCATGTCTATTGTTGAAGAATCCTTTTTTTTAAAGGATTTTAAATTAATTTTACAGGCCATTGTAAATAAGGCAATAGATGAGTCTGGAGTTTTTAACATTGGTCTATCAGGTAAATCATATAGGTTGTAATATTTCTAAATAATACTACAGATTTTATTCAGTTGGTTGTGTTAAAAAATTTGTTTTTACTGTAAGTTTATAATATTCCTTCCGATGTGCTTTAATAATTTTTTTTAAATCTTGGTTCTTATCCACGTTTATTGTTCTGATTTATTAAATCTAGTACAATAATCCATGATAGAAACTTTAATTGGTATTGAAATAATATGAAAATTTTTACTTTATTCTGGGACATTTAGTCCCGAAGAATTACATAAATGACAGGTATTATGGCAGCATTAGTCTGGTTGTATTATGAACTAATGACAAACTTTTTATCAGTAATTGAGTTCAATATACTGTAACACTTATGTGGGTAACAAATATTTATTCAACAAAAATGTACAGTTATCAACGCCAACGAATTAATAAAACTTAAATACTTGAGCAGGTTACAAAAATGATAACATTATAATACACAATCATATGACTTGAGCTACACAGACTTACACTAACTCGTTCAGTCACTCGCTCCTTATATATAATCGTAAATGGTCAGGTCTGGAATGTTCCAGAACAATGTGGACAGTTCTTCATCTTCGTGGACCAGGCTCGAATGATCTGGACCCAAACAGTTCGTTCCAACCACTTATTTTGTTCCAACAAACGGTCTGGGAGTTTAACCATATGTTTTTTTAGTTGCTTATTGATTTAACGTTACAATACAGTAATTAAACACTTGAAAATAAAAGTAATATAAAAATATATGATCAAAACTGAATAATTTATGATTCTTACATTCATTCGGAAGATTGATAATTCAGCGGATGGAGAAACCAAAGGTGTTTAAATAAGGCTAGGCAGGAAGCTTGACGAATGGGGTTAGGTAAGGAATTCCAGAACTGTGGGGTATGGACAATAAAGGATTTATTGAATTAAAAATATTCACACTTCATAAAGATAATTGTGCACTCACATCATTCAATACTCTGTGAGAAAGGTGCGGTCTCACCACATTACTCTCATACTCGTGCTCATTAGCTGAAAGTTAAATTTTTATTTTGGGCAATCATATTCCTTTTTTATTATGAAACACTTTCATATTTTTTATTTAGTCTTAGTGAGGGACTTATTTGTTATTTAATCCAAATAAACAAAATTAAAAATACTCTATAGGAAGATTTCCTTCGCCATCTTTGCCTTATATGATATTTTCTATGGTGATGAAGCCTATCTCATATTAAAGAATACTTTAATACGATTACTCAGCATAAGTTTAATCAAAATTGTTCAATGTGTTTTTGCGAGATAGTAAGGAGGAAAAAAGTCGCAGAAATAAAGTGTTCCTGTGCTAAATAATTTTGACGAATTTTTGCTGTCACATCGGGGGTATATACTTATCTCAAATACCTAATTTCAGTTTCATACGACTAATTGTTTTTGAGCTAGTCTGTTCCTACACACATATTGACCATTTCACGGGATTTCTGTATTTGGATGAGACTCCTAATATGTATTTTCGTTATAAACCAGAAGTTGAAATTTTACTCAATCTCAATTCTTTCCTTTACTATATGTTTCATATAGAGGTAAGTGAATAATTATTAGTCCGGGATAATCGAGCATGTTGGAGCGAAGCCTGTTTCAGCATACTCGAGCCGAGCCGCGGAAGTTCGAATCTGTCCTTGGGGAGTTGACTTATATTTTGTGGTGGCCTCATAGCATAAATCTCAGCCTAGGCTGGTTACGCCTCTAGAGTAACCGCCTGTATGCCAAATATGGCTCAGGAGTAAATAGTTCAGGAAAAATATAGTTCAGTGAAAGTAAAATACTTTTTGTTGATTGTAATGTCTATTTTGACCGGCTTCAATCTTGATTACAAATTCATCATTCTGTTTAAGGTGGATCTATGGTGAACTACTTGGAACTTGTGTTGCCAGAAGTAGAAACCACATGGAGTAATTGGCGCTTTTTTTTTTGTGATGAAAGGATAGTTTCGTATGATGACCCTGAATCAACATATGGAGCTTATAAAAGAAGATTGATTGGGCTTTTGCCAATAACTGATAGCCAGTTTATAAAAGTAAATACAGGGCTATCAGGTATTAACATTTATTTTTTTGTAAAACTTGGTTGTTGTTTTTTTAATTTTTTTTTAATAATAAAATAAATTTGCATTTTCTAGCACATGAAGCTGCAATAGATTACGAAAAGCAACTGAGGTCTTATTTTGGTGATACTTTACCCCGTTTTGATCTCCTATTACTTGGCTTAGGACCAGATGGCCATACTTGTTCACTGTTTCCTAATCATCCTCTGCTTGATGAAAAAAAATTGTGGGTTGCTCCAATCACTGATTCTCCAAAACCTCCACCTTCGAGAGTAACATTTACTTTTCCTGTAATAAACAATGCTAAGAACTGTTTGTTTGCGATTTCTGGCAAGGGCAAAGCTGATGTTCTAAAGGTGAGCAGTTGCATTCTTATTCACTTGAAATTAACTCATGAAAAAAAAATACTTATAATTTACCTATCATTTAATTATTCAATTTGCTTCTACTCTAAAACCTAAAAACAAGAATTCAGAAAACTACTGTTCTTTGCAATGGAAAAATATGGCTTTGTATGAAAATAAACAACAGTTGAAGGCTTCTGTCAGCCAGGTTATTATGTTTAATACGAGCCTCAATACAATCAATTAATTCATTCAGGGTGTGATGGTTAGCAGCCGATGCCTGGATTTGAAAAGGTCATTTCTCACCTCCTTATGGTTCCAGAATGTTGAAAGTAGAATGATTTGAAAAAGGAGATGGGATGTTCATGCTTCACATAGTATCAGATACTGTAATGGATGGTTCCATTCATTGTATTTTATGTGCGGACCTTTAGCTTATAAAAATGCAAAGCCCGATTTGAATGCATTATGGATTTTCAGGATGCAGCTCGTTTTCCATTAAAGGTTAATGTCGCGCACAAATTCTCAGTCTAAGTTCAATTCTTGATGGAGCAATGTATCTCAGGTTACCAGAATTGTGCCCAGCATAAGGAAGTTTCATCATTTTTTCACTATCCCAGACAACTTTGATGGGTTTTGAGCTGAAATAAATGACCTCCCTGTAGTTAAATTAGAGAACAGGAAGGTTTGGCATTTTGAGGTGTCCTGTTCAATGAATGAAAGGATACCTTCATTTGCACCCTTATAAGTGTTTTTAATCTAAGAATTGAAGCCTGGCAATTCGCTAGTGAAACCATGTTTGCTACGTTGCCTCAATGTGTTGTGTTATCTTCTCTGATGATGTACGTGGTTTGTCCGGAAAGTAATGAGAATGATTAAAAAAAAAATACTTTTATTCAAAAAATTTACAATTTAATGTTGTCACCTTCAAAATAGCAGCCTTGAGAAATAATACACCGGTTCCAACGATTTTTCCACTCGTCATAGCAGTGCTGGAAATCATCTTCCGTAAGGCTGACTAGTACCCTCGTCACGGCCTGTTGGATGTTTGCAACACTACCAAAATGAGTCCCCTTTAGGTGTGATTTTAGCTTGGGGAATAGAAAAAAGTCACAGGGAGCTAGGTCGGGGCTGTAGGGTGGTTGTGGAAGCGTTGCAATATTTTTTTCTGCCAAAAATTCACGAACTGCCAAAGCCGTGTGACAGGGGGCGTTGTCGTGGTGGAGGATCCATGATCTGCCGATCTCCGGGCGAACCCTCAAAACACGTTTTCTCAACTTTTTATTGCAATTAAAAAAAACAAACGCAAAATTTTATTGCATAACGTTGCTCCAGAGAACTCTGCATTTTGTCTCGTGACGAGGTGTCAAAACAAGACCGCACATTCATTGACAGGCACTTTCCCTAGAAGCTGGGATGAGACTGGCAAGTGTCAGAATCACTACCTGGCATCTCCCTCCCCCCACTCCTCCAACACCACGCCTCCTTGAGACCAGTAAGGACTGGAAAAAAATTCATTCTCATTACTTTCCGGACAAACCACGTACATTTTCACCTAAATGGATGTTTCAGTAAATAAAATGAAGCAAAAAGGAAGAATCGGTATCATTACCTTTTTGAAGTAAATGATTTAGCCATATTCACTTTCGCACATATCCTGACCTTAATCCAGATCCATCCTTGCTGACTGCACACATTGACACTTACCCTACCTATCTCCGCGGCGCTACAACCCGTGGTGGATCTTGGCCTCGATGAGCCGCCACCCTTCCTCCTGACTCCTGACCCCAAACAGGCTTCGAGCATCTGATGCCACACCATTAATACACCTCAGCCTGGGTACCAAAATTGGCACTTTATTGATCAATAATATTGAATCATGTCAAGTCCATAGGTTTTTACCAAATATTGCATCAATAATATTGACCATTAGAGAGGTAGGTTGTTAAAATAAATTTGTTTGGTTTATTATCATATTGGTGGTGTCGGCATCGAACCTTCGGGTTCGTTAAGCCTTTATTATTATTATCATATACGCTAATTATTTTTATCATAAGCTAATAATATGTGCCTCAATTTCTTGTATTTTGGTCCTAGGTGTATAGTTATGAAACTATGGATAAATGATTTATCCTCATATATCTCATTAGTTGGTTCGGTGATTTACAATATTCAGATTTTTTTATTCATTCTGATTTCGTTCCAGTTCTGTTCATTTAAATTTTACTGACTAGTTGAGTAACAAATATAAATTAATGAGTCTTCAATAAATTTGAATTGAGCTATTTGAATAAAAGAAAGCTGTGAATCTAATTTTAATGTCAAAGTTATGTGTATCCTCAGCAATGGCTTTCCAAAAAAAAAAGTGGTAAGTGTTCAGTTGTGCAATGTGTTCACAACACTTGTCTTTATAAATGTGTTTAATGTTAGTGTAGTTGTATCTACTTATAATGGACAGCTATTTAACTCACATTAGTTATTAAACATCTGTTTCATGATATATCAGATTGCTAATATTAAATTTATTCAATGAACTTTAAAATTTGCTGTAGCTAAGTGATTTTGTATTTTAAATGGTATTAACACTTGAAATTATTAATTTTTAGAAAGTTTTTGCTGAAAGAGAAGACCTTCCAGCGACTAGAGTAAATCCTACATCAGGAAAGGTGTATTGGCTTCTGGATAAGCCAGCAGCATCACGTTTCAATTCTGAATTATAGCATCTTCCAGATAAGATTTTTATTTTTAATACTTATGTACATAAATTTTTATGTAATAATGTATTGATAAATAGTTTTATATTGAAAAATTTATTTTTATACCTTATTTGTGTTTTATAATAATATAGGAGAGGGTTATATATAGCTGTGTATAGTACATACTTTCTGACTTAAATTAAATTAGAATTTTAATAGGATAAAAAGAAGGAGTTACAAGTTTAACAAAACTATACTGTTAAATTCCTTCATTGGTTAAGCAAAGTTAAGCTTACTAAATTTAAATTTTTTTGTAAACCAGTCATATTTTAGGAAATTGTAATGTAAAGTATACAATTTATTTACTTTCAATTGGAATTTTCATTTCATGGACTGAGAATTATTCATTAGTTAAAGTCAGTAGTTATATAATTTATGATTATTTAATCCATTGTCATTCACAACTGGTGTAGAACTTATTGTTCATTGTTTGTATACATTTAATTTATCATTAGATTGGTGGAAAATATTAATTTAGTAATAATCTCTTTTATATTCTGTATTTTTATGGAATGTTTTAAGGAAAGCCAAATTCACAACCAATTGTTTTAATCATTTTTATTTAAAAAGTAATGAAATTTATGATATCAAATACGGTGTAAAAAAATATTCACTTTTATTCTTATAGCATATTTAATGTGCTCTTTGAACTGGATTTTTTTTTATTTTTTTTTTTTTTTTTAAACAAAGCTTATTTAGATAACGCAAATTAGCATTCATAGTGAATACATTCTGAAGCATACGCATCGGCAGGGGAGGGTAGCTGCTGCCCTCCCCCAGAAATTTTTAGAACCAAAAACTACAAATTAAATAAATTCTTTTTCATCTACTATATTTTATAAGCATTATATAAAGAAATAATGCAACTTTTAAATATCAATAAGTTTCATTTAAAGAATTAATAAAGCCATATAAGGTAAAATACCTCAAACCCTGAATTTAACCTGCCTTCCCCCCCCCCCCCCCCAGACATAAATTTTACCAGCCTGTCCCCCGTAGACAAAATCCTGCAGACTAGGATATGTTAGTACCCGAGATGGACTGCTCCTTAAATTTACATTAATGACGTTATGCTGTAAATTTTACTACATGTTTTGAGAAACATAATAATAATATAAATTTATTTATTTATTTTATTTCTCAATTATAAAAATAATTGAGAAATAAAAAAAAAATTATTTTACTTTTTCTTGCGAAAATAATATATCCAAATAGCGGGCATTAGGAAAGCAAATCCTTAATGCAATGCAGAATTGTACAAATTTATCTTAAACTTATATTAAAATATATAGGGAATCCCAAAACTCAATAGTATCTATGCACCAAAAAGTTATCCTTAGGAAAATAATACAAAATATGACTGAACTATTAATATTTTTTAACTACAGTAAATTATAATTAATATTAATAGGAATATATTATGGTTAGTATTAATTGAAATATTGGTCTACCATCCCTCCTTATAGTTATGCCACTCTATATCACATAAGTAAAAGTAAATAAAATAAGAAACTATATCGAAGAGAAAAATAAAAGAATTACCAAGCAGAGGGAGATTTGAACACAGGAGTCCTGTGTGAAAATCTGATGTTTTATCCTGAGCTACCTACTGCTTATGGATTACTACCTTATAAGTTTATTTAACCCTCTAAGAATTAAATTAATTGTTACCTCTTAACAGAATTAAATAAATGATTAATAAAGTAAAAGATAACTTTAACAAAGATCAAACAAACATCATAGGAACATTAGAAACATTAGAGTAAAATTAAAATCATACACTTAATTAATTAAAATTAAATCAATCTCCTTAGTAATAAAGTTTTAAATTAACTGTGAACTGAGTTCATATTTCCTATATCACTATTGGGTTATGGGATTTTGTTTACCAAATTAACTAATGATCCTGGGCACCCCAGACATAAAAAAAAAAGGTTAAAATATATTGATAATTACTGAAATAATTGTCCTGTTGATTCAAAATCTGTCGTGAAGAGAACGTCTCAGGCCCCCTTTAGTATATTTTTACTAGTACATTTTCCTTTTCCAACTCCACCTCTCTGAATCATTATTATTTTTTTTTTTTTATTGCTAAATTATTTAAATTGTAAATTTTTAACTCTCCTCTGCTCTGGTGATTTCAGTCACACAACATATGCTACTGTTTGGTTGGATCCTACCGGATTTTTTTTTTCACTAAAATTCGCATTGAAACAAAGAAAATGGATGCTAATGTCTTATCTAGAGAAACCATAAAACATAATAAATAGCATTTCAATCATAATTAATTTTTATTTATAAATAAAAAAAATATAAAATTTCAATCAAATATAATTTTTATTTACTAATATATCACTTGTAAATCAAAATGCTACTCTCAAAACATAAATTCAAAAATAGAAATGACGAGATATGACCAGAATTAACATGAAAAAATATCACAATTGTGTCTCATTTGTTTTCTTCATCGCAGGTTGAGAAACAAACTGGACAAATTATAACTTTATGTTCTCTGCAGATCAATTTTTCACAGCTAGCACAATATGTGTTTCCTTTCTGGTTGATGACACCTTTCCTTTTTTTCGGTTGTACCATCGGCCGCAAATGCAGCATGTCTTAGCTTCTTGCCTTGGTGTTCACCTATCATAGCTTTCAGATTTTTTGGAAGACGTTCATTGGCTAATCTTTGCTCCATCCATGGTGTTTTGTGACCCACGGTTTGCGAGGAAAAGAACGCGGGTCGTAAGGGATGTTAATTTATGGCTGGTGAATAATGTAGATGATCTGTGGTAATGTGGACTATAGTTAAATTGGTTGTACAAATACACTCTTGGTTTGGCCGAATGGGGTACAATAATGTTAGTGGGTCATTAATGAATTTGATAATAATTTGGGTCATTAATTATTGTTTGTCTTGAATGTTGTGCTTCATACCTGTTGAAAGTGCAACTGGTGCTCCTCCTCTGTCATTCTATGGTTTCATGGGAATTTGTCTGCGGGCTGTGGTTGCTCTCTGATCCGGTTGGTGGTTAGTCCTCCCATCCTCCCCCTGGTGGCCAGTGATCCCTTGGCTAATTAAGTAATGATGAACAGTACTCACTGTCCTGACGGCTCAGTTTGAGTCCCTGATGGCCCAGGCTGATTGATATCAATTTCAACCTCACTATCAGACGAAACGTCACCTTCATCCTCAAAATCACTATCCATGAGAATTGCACGGACCTCATCCAATGTCAACTTCTTATTGAAAGCCATAACAAATCAATAGGCGTATACCGAAATAAATTCAAAACTATACTGAATCTAGTAGCCGTGGGTAGGGCAAAGTAAGGGTAGGGGTATGAAACAGGTAGAGGAAGGGACCCCTGTCAACCCTTTTCAATGCCTTTAAACCAGAATGTATATTGGCAGCCCTAGTCCCCGGTCCTATTTCTGAAGGCTCATGCTATCTAGCGTTAAAAGCTGGAAAGCACGACTTATGAGTCAGAAATTATTTCTGAAGTCTTACGCGATCTAGCGATCAGCGCTAGACTTACAAGTTCGAGTGACATCCACTAGATCGCCACACCAACGATCCAGTACACTGGCATTGCGCAGTTATACGATAAAACAGCGATGTCAGTAAACTGGCACAGCGCGCGCTGAGGGCACGGCCGGTCGGTGCCAGTATACTGGCACTGTGCACTCAGGGCACATCCGTCCTCTGCCAGTATACTGGCATTGCGCAGTTAAAGGGTTAATAATTTCAAGATAAATGACCTTCAGGATTAAAATCGTGAATCCTTATAATAAAATATTTACTTGGAATATCGTTAACATCAGAATAACAAAACAAACAAAAAAAAAAAATTCCTATCCTCCTTTTTGATCCGTGACTTTGGACACGGCACTGGTGGAGTCAAAACTTTTTTTTTAATATTATTTTTTTATTTTATTTTTTTATTTTTTATCTATTTAAGTTTTTTAATTTTTATTTTTTATAATTGCATTTTATTATCTGTATCTTATTATTTTTACATTTTTTAAAAGTTTTTCTGCGTGTGATAAATTTTGAAGCATGGATGGCTGCATAAGGTTTCTTTACATTCGCCACAATAAAATAAAGTTTGCTTCCTTATTCCTTTCTTTCTACAAACAATACATGTTTTTCTTTTCTCCCAATTTTCAGGCATATGTGGTCCTTCTTCGATAAGCCCTAATTGAAATTCTGCGTAGGTACACTTCTTTGTGCCAAATTTCTTGTTCAGTACGTGGGAATTGAATAAAGCCATATCCATGATATGAAAAAAGAGCTTTCTGTACCATTTAGTCGATGTTCTGATATATTCCATCGTCTTTATTACCAGATCAGACTTGTCAACAGAACCCATGCATTTATTATAGTCTTGTACGGCCGATGGCTTCATTTTATTTTTCCCTGTTCTGTAGTCCTTTTTAGGGGTTTCCACCATCTCAGCTTTGTGAAATGTTGACAACATGAAGACGTCTTTTTTATCACACCATTTTATAGCTATTATCCTCCCAGTGACGGACCTAAAGGTGAATTCCCCCTTTTTTAGCTTCTCTACCATTCTGGGCATATCTTTTCTATTGCTTCGAACAGTTCCATATGCATTCGATAATTTTTTGCCACTTATTTTCGCGCTTTCAATATGGTGTCGGCTTTTCCACCTGCTTAACCATCCTTCGCTATAGTCCGTTCCATGTCGAGCTGGCACTAGATTCTGTGCGCTGTTGCCAAATCTTTACATCTGCCCATACTACACATAAATATCGAATCCACGTTTTTCGGCGGGAAAAATTATATAATGTGCAGAATTTAATTCTCTATACGCCTACATTGAAAATAAAAAATAAAACTTAAATCTCGAGTCGCAAAAAATTATTTAATGACAAAATTTTACTCAAAGTTTTTAATGGAAATTATTCTTTATCACATCACTGTGACCTTATTTTTTGAGATATTGCTTTGAAATTCGGTATGAAGTCACCAGACCTTACGTATTTTCGACACATGGAAGGAAAAAATTATAATGTTATTCCTTCCCTATTTTTTCGTGAAATGAAAACAGAAAATTACAAATTCAATTTTTGAAAAGTAGCCTGCGAGGAAATTTCGTTCTATTGCAGCCTATTAAAATTGGACGCATTCCTTATAAAAAGGACAGTTCAAATTTAATTTTAAGATGTGTCCGACCATTCTGGGATGAATACAGCTGGAGTAATTAATTTTTGAATGCGAGGGAGCGCGCGGATGCGATGGGCCGAAAGCGGGACAGGCCTGGCAGACCACCCCTCCTTGTTGTATTTATTGATTGTTATTTTAAATAACAAATAACGAATACATTATTCTATGACACCTATGAATAACAAATATTTATCCCAAATTCGTATAGCAGAAACTTTTCAAATTTATTCGAAATTCAATCTGGCCCAGCTCTGCTTATACCTGTAGTCCCCCGAAGGGTTGATGACCAGTCCTGGATTAGGGAAAACATGTTTATGTTAGTACAATGGATTAGTGGTAATTTTAAGTGTCCTCAACGTCATTGCCCGATATAACTACCTGTAATGGTTCCATTCTTACCAGTCACTTCAGATCAGTAGGTTTGTACAAAATGGTTATTTTATGAGTCTTCCAATAGTAAAAAGGATATAGACAGCAGGAAGTACTTTCAGATCTCATTCTTATCGCCTAAAGTGTGAGCGTTAATAAATGTTAAATGTTAATAAATGGTTTTTTTTAGCGTTGGTCTTAAATGAGTTTTGCTAATTTTTACGTATCATTACGTAGACCAATTAAATTAGAGTCAAAAACAGAAATTTAAACATAACATAAACTTTTTCTATGTCCTGTTTGGCATTAGGATGACTTATGTGTTATTTTATTTCAGGTTTGGGTCAGTAATTATAAGAAAAGAATGTAGAAATTTTTTATAAATTTATTCTATGTAGACATCATTAATATTTCATTTAAATTATATATGGAACATAAAACCCGTATTACTTATGCCGTATTGCTTCCGAGCACAACTGAATGATATAAGGAAGCATTGATTTTTATATTAAAATTAATTAAAATTTATTTTTAATATGTACAATAAAACATGACTAATATTACTTTGGAAGTATCTAATTCATATTTGAATATACTCGTTATAATAATGAAAACTCAGAAAATTAATAAAAATACTATAGTTCTATTAATTACAATTTCTTATTAGGTAATACGTACAACAAAGTTAGACAAATGAGAAATCGAAATAATCTATTTTTTATTTAAATCGGTGAGTTCAGTCACAATTATGATTTATATAATATATATAAATATACATTTTTTCCTATGGATTTTTAAAGGTAATTCCTAATAAAATGCAAATGATTACCATTAAAAATAAAAACTTAAAAGTAATGAGATTATGGCAAAACGCCTGATTCATCTTCTGGCAAAGCTTCAACTCCATCTATTCCTTGAGAGTCTGACAACGAAACAGTTTCGGACGATTCTGAACTTGACTCCAGTCTGATGATGAATGGCTCCAAATCATCTTGAAGCTCATCTGCCTTCCACATCTCATCTTCTACTTTTTTCACGTGCTCGACGTAGTTTTTCCAATTTTCCACTGTTACTTTCTCGTAGCCTTCCTTTATAAGTGCCCCCATTTCACTCCTCAGAAACCGAGTGTTGTGCATGGCTACGTAGTGCTTCACTTGAGCCCAAACTAATTCTATTGGGTTCAGTTCACAATGGTATGGCGGAAGGCGTAGAACTTGGCACTTTCTTCTTTCAGCCATACTGTCCACTCGGTAGGACACGTATTTTGCCTTGTGGAAGTTCACAAGTGCCAACAGGTCTCGCTTTCAAAGGCTATATATATTTTTGGATTGCAACCATTCCTGTAGCTCTTTCTTTGTGTTGCTTGAGGTTGGTATCTTTTCTTGTCGTCGAGAATGGTACGAGGCATTGTCCATTGCAATAACCGTTCCTTCAGGAATGTTAGGAAGCAGTTGTTCTTCAAACCATTTCTCAAAGCATTCCCCGTCCATTTCTTCATGCGCATCAGCAGTATTTTTTTTGCATAGGAATGTGTATTCGGCTCCATCGACGAACCCTTGATCACCTCCCGCATGAACCAATGCAAACCTTGGTCCTCTGGCAGTGGGTGGCTTCAGGCCAGCGGATAGTCCGGCAAGAAATGCATCGCGCGCTGACGTTATTGTTTTGTCCTTCCACACACTTGTAATGGTATGACCAACGTTGACCCATGACTCGTCGAGATACACAATGTAATGACCATCAGCTCTTGCCTTCCGTATAGATCGCAGATACCTATGCCTCCACGATATTATCTCGTCCTTTTCGGTAAGCAAGGCGTTGTTTCTTCTTTTTTCAAACGTAAATTGTATATCGACTAGAGTCCTATATAGTGTCGTTCTAGAAAAATTAGGCAAATCCTCATCTTCATTGATGTTATTTAGTAACAAATTAAGGGTCGGTGGTATATTCTGGAAATAGAATGTGTGCACTTTTTGTCGTATGGCGGACATTACGAAGCTGTCGTATTTACACTTCCTGGAATCTTTCCTTTGTATAATAAGTGATTTCCTCTTCTTCGTAGGAGTGGTGAATGGGCCTTGCGCACTTCTTTTGATAATTCTATAGACAGATCGCCTCGAGACACCTGTAGCGGCACAGGTTTCGTTCACAGCTTTAGTAGCAGCGTATGTTCTACGGAAATAGTTGTATACGCTGAACACAATACCCTGCTCTTTGCTCCGAAGTTGATGTACGGGTTTTCTTCTTGGTGAAACACTCGAGGAGGTTACAGGATCTGCCATTTTAGATTGTCAAATAAATATAAATCCCAACACCAATGAGACGGTAACCGTATATGGTAGCGAGAAAACGGCGGCACAGGCGGCGACGATAACTGCAGCGTGACGGAGTCAACAACGGCGGCGTGACGGCGTTAACAACGGTGGCAAATACAGATAGCGAAAATGTATAACTGGAACAGCTCCTGAAGTGCACTTGGCAAACGCAAAAGCTGTAATGATGTATACTGCTGGAACAATGAACCATTACAGGTAGGTATTCCCGGCCATTGCCCATTATTTCCCAACCCAGGAATGACGCTGAGGACACTTGAAATTACCACTAATCCATTGTACTAAGATAAACATGTTTTCCCTAACCCAGGACTGGTCATCAACCCTTTGGGGGACAACAGGTATAAGGAGGGGTTGTCTGCCAGGCCTGTCCCGCTATCGGCAGACCGCATCCGCGCGCTCCCTCGCATTCAAAAATCAATTACTCCAGCTGTATTCATCCCAGAATGGTCGGACACATCTTAAAATTAAATTTGAACTGTCCTTTTTATAAGGAATGCGTCCAATTTTAATAGGCTGCAATAGAACGAAATTTCCTCGCAGGCTACTTTTCAAAAATTGAATTTGTAATTTTCCTTTTTCATTTCGCGAAAAAGCAGGGAAGGAATACCATTAAAAAATTTGTTCTTCTATGTATCGAAAACACGTAAGGTCTAGTGACTTCATACCAAATTTCAAAGCAATATCTCAAATAATAAGGTCACAGTGATGTGATAAAGAGTAATTCCCATTAAAAATTTTAAGTAAAATTTTTTCATTTAATAATTTTTTGCGACTCGAGATTTAGCTTTTATTTTTTATTTTTAATGTAGACGTATAGAGAATTAAATTCTGCACATTATGGAATTTTTCCCGATCAGATTAGACAAAGTTGAAATATAGCGGCAACGTCGTACGGAGGGAAAAGGACAGAGAGATGTAGTGCGCCCTGTGTGCGAGAGAGACAAAGCATCCCACTCAAAACACATAGTGCCAGTTCGACGTGGAACGGACTATAGCATTAAAATTCGGATCACCTTTAAGTTTTGAGTTTAAAGAAAGGGCTTTTTCTTTTAATATCGGACCACTAATTGGAGCACCCAGATTCTGATTTTGCGCAAACCATAACCAAAGAGCTTCATCTAAAATTTCATTTTTTGGTTTTTTTAACGTAGCACGAGATGAGCCTGCCTCAGTTTTGCTACAGAACTTCCGCAACTCCTCCTTATTTTTTTTCCAGTCATGCACTGTTGCAATTCCCACCTTGTATTCATTAGCAATTTTCGTTAGTGACTCACCTTTCTCCAGCCTATCAATCGCCTCTAACTTGGTCTCCAACGATACAACAATACGCTTACGTTTTTCACTCATGACTTTAAAATCACTCCACTTTCAAACCAAAGAAGAAAAAGAACAGCACTTCACTCTGCGTAAGTTGAAGGCGAACTGAAGGCACTGCCTTTAACTGTTTCCAACAGGAAGCTAGGTTTGTTAACTAAGAGGTTCGGAGAAACAGATCGTCACATCCGTGGGACTGTCGACCCTCCCTCGCGCTCCCACACCCTCTTCTCACGCCTCTATCCGCGAAGCTAGGACGAAGTAATTTTTTTTCCCCCTCCCTAGCAACTCAAAATGTTTTGGTTAAGCGAGAGAATCGGTTAATCGGGAGTCTACGGTAAATAGGTTTGTGGTCGGACTGATAGGTTTCATATACTCCCGCAGCAGTCAGCTCAATATTAGAAAAGACGACATCTATTTGAGTGTTAAAATCAGTCGTTAAAGTTTCTCTGTCAAGGGCTGTAAGTAAATTATATTTCTTTAATATGCTTGGTAAGTAACTATTATTTTGACTGAGCATGTCAAAGTTATAATCGCCCATAAATATCATTTGTGAATTAGTAGCAATGTTTTTAGAAGTCTGCTCTACGGCTACTTCAAACATACTATTATTGGCAGCTGGAGACTTGTAGCCACAAATTGTTATAATTATTTAAAGTGAACGAGATTAAGTCTATGTGACCATTATTATTGTATTCAAGGACATGTTGGACATTTTGGATTTGTAGACCATTTTTAACGAAAACTGATATACCTCTACATTTATTTTTTGCCACGGTCAACCTTACTACTTCGGTAAAACCTTCGATGGGAACGTGGTCTTTATCAATACCCAGTGTTTCACTAAATATCAGTACATCTCCTCTCGTGAACCATTTGTCACTAGTTATACAATAAATTTTAAACAGTAAAGATTTTGGTATATTATTTTCTAACCGTCAAGTTCCTTTAAATTATTACAACTAATTTGAAGCTTCTTATCATCTCTTAAAGTGTTCGTTTCAGAGAGTATTGGATCGTCCTTCCTTGGTGGGTGAGGTGAGTTAACTTTCCCGATTAAATACAAACTATTTAGGGATGTTACTCGACTTAAGGATACGTACAGCATAGATCTTGTAATCCTCTAGCTTTTATGTACGCTTAAAGCCTCTGCACACACCAAGGGGAACTGCTCTCTAACTACGTGCTGTCCCAGCTTACTTGATATGTTCAAAATCTGTTTACACTTATCGATCGGCGTCATGTATGACGCGATATCTTCATTTTCCATGAAAGAATATTGAGCTGATCTTGCCTTATGGCCAACAGCTGTCTCACCAAAATTAATAAACAGCTTATAAGGCTCTGTCGAGTGAGGCTTGAATATTATTCTCAAGTTCACCACAGTCACCGTTAACTAGGCCATCCTCGACATCTATATTAGATGTGATCATATATTTCATACCTAGTTTTAATCTCAATTAATGAGGTAAACCATTTAACTCCGTAACTTTTTTAACTGTAAAGAATTCTAAAGTCGCACCTTTTGATTGTCATTCATTTTCCCCACTATGGAATCCTTTGCCACTGATACGAATTCTTGCCCCGGATGTTGGATAATTGTTTTTATCCAATTATCTGGTGCAACTACACTGGTATGTAACAATTTTAGATCATTGTCACTAACTGTCCTGTGTGCAATATTATTCAATTCAGCAATGAACTCTGATTCATCTTTTTGCCTCATTACTTGGGTGAGTTCGAAAAATTGAAACTCATCCCATAAGGGATTTCTGTTAAATATAGCGGAAAATTCGTTTTTTGTAAATTTATATATTGGTGAGTCCGAAACAGGTGGAAGATGATGAAGGTTCCCTACGAGAAGCACGGATATTCCTCCGAATGGTTCATTAACTCTCCTGATCTTTCTGAACCTGGTGTCTACTCTGGATAAGAGTCCGCTACCAACCATTGATATTTAACCCTTAGTTTGGCAGAACTTGAAAAAAAAATGACAATCTGAAAAAATAAAAAATTTCCCTAATTTTTCAAGGTTAAATAAATAAAAATATTAGTTTTAAAAAATTGTTATTGAAAACATACAAAAAATATAACGTTTTATAACTTGTGTATCTTGTAGAATACACTGCCAAAGTAGCTGACCTTAAAGTCTTTTAACAGGCGTATCTCGTAGGATACACTGCCAAAGTAGCTGACCATGTATAAGGATGATAATATATATTATAATACTATTATATTATAATGTATCCATATTATATAAATGAGGATGATAAATGAAACAATTGAAAAAAATTTACCATCATAATAATTAAAAAATAAACATTATTAAAAGAGAATCAAACATTATAAAATAGAATCAAACATTATAAAAGAGAATCAAAATTAATTTTCATTGTAAAAGCAGTTCCTCCCGGGGTTGCAACAAAGTCGAACGGAGCATTTTTTGCATAAGAACGTGGTCTGTCCTTTTACACACAGTTTACACCTTCCTTTGTCCCCGAATAAAGGAAAATGTCCCGTCTGGTCAAATCTCACCGAATATACGAGGGGGGACCCAAAAATAACGAGACTTTTTTAATAACGATTGATTTATTTAAAAAATTACAAAAAATTTATTAGTCACCTTCAAAGTACTCCCCATTGGACGATATGCACTTATCCAATCTCTGTTTCCACTGTTCGAAACATCCCTGGAACTCCTCAACTTGGATGCTGTTCAGCGCTCTTGTCGAAGCTGCGATGACGTCCTCCACAGTGACGTCCTCAAATCGGTGCCCTTTCAAGTCCCTTTTCATTCGGGGAAACATAAAAAAGTCGGCTGGGGCTAGGTCAGGTGAGTAGGGGGGATGGGGCACAAGTGTCATGCCCTGAGAAGTCAAAAATTGACGAATTCGCAACGCCGTGTGTGCGGGAGCATTGTCATGGTGAATGAGCCATTCGCCCGATCGCTCCTCCTGAGCTCCAACTCACTCCTGTGACTTCCGATAACTCGTCAATAGTGTAACGACGGTCTTCGTTGTTTTTTTCGCGGATTTTTGTGATGTTTTCATCGTTCTGGCTGCTTGAAGGGCGTCCATAACTGGGTCGATCCTCGAGGCTCAAATCCCCATTTTTAAAGCGAGAAAACCATTCAAACACTCGCGCACGACTCATAGCTTGTTCCTTGAAAGCCTCCTGAAGCATTTCTAACGATACCGTGGGTGTTTTCCCAAGGAGGAAGCAAAATTTCAAACAAGTTCTTTGTTCCTTTAAATCAGACATCACGATTTCGACAGGGTCACCAAAACTACCTTCACAAAAACTGACCGTGCACCGATATAGTTGTTACAGGAAGACGCCCGTCTCTGTACTGACAGGTTAGGGTCTAGGGAAGAAGCACTGACGTCACCCTTCCCCCACTCCTCCGCATTCGGCGGCACTGAGACTAGTGTCGTTTCTTTTGGGTCCCCCCTCGTAAAGTTGAAGTTTTAGGAGTCCTGGGAAGAGGAGGTGTAGGTGATCTCGATCCCGGTCGTCCTTTCTTGGGGCGGTGATACAGAAGTAACTCATCGGCAACATCTACTCTGAACTCTTTCAAAGTCAACTTTGTTCCTGGATGATCCCGCTTGTACAATAAAAACGCATTATTGATTGAGATGTCAAGTAACTGTGCGAAAATATTCATGTACCATCTGAATGATTTGAATTGTGTCCTGTAGAGTGCTGTGAGCATTCCACTAAGGTCTACAGCACCCATGAAAGCATTATACTCCTTGATGCTTTCTGGGCATGGTACAGATTCTCTTACGCCTTTTGCCCGATTGTAGCGCTCAATATTGGTAACTTTTCCACTATGACGATATTAACAACACAGGCTTGTTGTCATACCATTTGACAACAATGGTTGTCATACCAATCGTGACCTTATCAGAGCTATCTACCACTTCACCAAGCCCCTCGACCTTCTAATTTCAACTGGTTGTCACTCCTCAAAATGTCAGTAGCTCCCCTGCTTCTATTTGCCCTCAGTGCAAACATTCCGTATTCTTCACGTAAGTGGAGTACTAATTCAGGGGAAGAAAAAAAGTTGTCGAAATAAACATTTTTTAGGTGTGAGTTTTTTATAGATTTACACAGTCCTAATGCACAAAACGATGAAAATGTAAATTTGTCTCATTCTTCCTTAGTGAAATTCACCGCCTTGAACGTGTCAGCTCCACAAAATGGAACAAAATCATATATAATTCCAGACATTCCTGATCTTACGTAAAATTTAAACCCCCATTTCACTGGTTTTTCCTTCATATATTGACGGAGGTCTGCTTTTTTCCCTTTGTAGGGGACCATCATCTCGTCCACTGCAAACTTTTCTTCTTCGGGAATATTCAAACAATGTTGTCGAATTTTTTCCAGAAGGGGCCTTATTTTGTAATAACGATCACTGGGGTCATAATTAGTGTTGTCCGCAAAATGAATGTATCTTCGCATTTTCTGGTACTTTTTGAGAGTCATAATAGAAGCAATTTTCTCATACCTCAGTTTCTGGGAATGGTAATCTAGGTAAGACGGCATTACAACCACACCTTGTAACACTTCTCTGGCCAAGAAATCTTTTATATCATTAATTGTAAAATTAGACGGTTTGCCCGTCTGTTGCATGTGATTTAGATTGCTTTGATTGATCAGTTCTGGTTTCACTGTCACTTTCACTATCTTCACTACACTCTTGTTCAGAAGCATTGTTATGGTCACTCAACTGAATGCCTTCTTCACTCAAATCGCTGTCTGATTCATCTAACTCTACTGCTTGCCCAGAAATTTTTTCTTCTTCTTCAAGCTCCAAAAGAATTTTTGGAATGTCTTCAAGTCGAATACGCTCGGCCCTATAGAAATAAAAAATTAAATATTATAATAAAATAGGCCGTAAATAGGAAATAAAATAATAAAATAGGCAAAGAATGTGGTTTATCCAGTGTAATATATAAAAATATTTGGATTATGACTAATCAACACGATAAACAAACATTAAAATTAACAGAACATAGTAGTAAATGTCTAGAATTATTATATATCATAAAAAGAAAAAGTTAAAATAAAGAAAAGTTACTTACATTTTTATAACGCAAGCACTCACGCGCTGGATTTTGTCAAACACAGAGCAACTTTCCAGTTCAATAGCTTCCTGGACACTAAAGCCTCGTCCACACTTGCAGACTGTGTATGCAGACACAGTTTTTGTTTCAAGTTTCCGACTTGTTTTGCGTCCACACTAGAAAGCCAGTGTTTGACGACATGGTGACCGAAGAGGACGTGGTTTTAGCCTCTGCGTGCTTCATCGTCCTTAATAATGTGGCTGATTTACCGAGGAAGAGGCGATGGTGGACTCGCAAGTTTCTTGAAGAAAGTTCCTATTATGGCCACAATTTATTAAGTGACCTCCGATTAGAAGATGGTGCAGGTTTCCGGAACTTCACAAGAATGACGCCGACAGATTTTGAGATTCTGTTAGGATTCGTTGGGCCAAAGATCTCAAAGAAATGTACGCGATACAGAGCTTCAATTTCAGCAACCATCCGGCTTGCTGTAATGTTGAGATACCTGGCAAGTGGTGATTCATTTACCAGTTTGCAGTACACCTTCAAAATATCCAAACAGATAATTTCACGGATAATTCCAGAAGTGTGTGAAGCCATCATCGGAGCACTTCGCTGTTTTGTGAAGATAAGTTCAGTGAAGTAAATATTGTCTAATATATTTATTTAGTCATATTGTCTTATTGAATTATTAATAAATAAATTATCTATTAATTTTTGCGTAAAAAATTACAAACATTTCTTTTTATTTATAAACAAACTAGGTTTTGCTAATTATATATGTTAAAACAGTAGTCTTTAACAAAAAAAAAATTATTACTATACCGCAATATGATAATATGACTTTAGAGAATAATATTGAAATATAATATCCTTAATTTTAAATAGTAGGTAAAGGGGTAAAAATACTTACTACTGACTTTGAAAAATTTATTAATATAATGAGAATAACAAAATTTTTGTGTTATGTTCTTTACAAGTGTAAAAAAAATCACCAAATAACACTTTACAGAAAAAATATTTCAATTGTTTTCTCTTCGATTGTGAACGAACTGCTCATTTACATCTTGGGGAGAGGTGGCATAGGTCAGGCTTTGACCAAGAGTTCCTGTCTGATTGATGTCGAACAGTTGTTGGGAATTTTGAGGGTAAGTGGTGGCATCTGGGAATCCTTGACGTGGGATGTTTTGAATAGAAGGTTGTTGGCAAGGAGATGATGATGATGAAGAATTTGAATAACCGTTAATATTTTGCTGTGGATAGTTTGGAGCATTTTCACCAATAAGAGACGGGCTGGATGATGCCGATGTATTTGGCGAATAACAGTGTAATTGATTCGCAACAAATCCTCCTCCACGTGTATGAACGAGAAGATCAGCGTTGGACTGAATATTTGTTGTGTATGGGGTTGAAAATTGCTCCATTTCTAAATTGAAAAGAATTTCGTTAATTTTATGCTGAGCAATAGCTAAGCTCCGGGGGTTTGTACGCATTTCCTTAATTTACTGGCTACCAGCTCACCAAACACTGAAAATTCATCACGCTTAATACCATCCTTCATGTTCGTAATAATTTTATACGCTTCTTCTGCCTGTTCCTGTCGCCTTTTCCTGTTGTCCTGAGATTTGCAACAATTTTGTGCTTGAAAATGGTTGTTGAATTAATAACCGAAATATTTCACGTAAAAAGAGTTTTTATTTAATCTTACGATGTGTGGCCTCTAAAAAAAATTTAAGTTGTTAAACAAGGAAATATTGGCTAAAGATGTTGTGTACTTTCAGATGCCCTCAACGTCAGAAGAATGGACTATTTCTAATGGTTTTGATAGAAGGTGGAATTTTCCAAACTGTATCGGTGCAATGGATGGCAAGCACATCCAGATAGTGGCACCTCCTAACAGCGGCAGCATGTTTTATAACTACAAAGGAACATTCAGCATTGTTTTACTAGCCGTGGTCGATTTCGATTATAACTTTATTTTCGCTGATGTTGGCTGTCAAGGTCGCATTTCGGATGGTGGTGTGTTTCGATTTACATCTTTGTGTGAAAAGCTTGAAAGCGACAACCTCAATCTCCCCAAACCAAGAGCACTGGCTGCTGGTCGCAATCCGGTACCATATGTAATAGTTGCTGACGATGCTTTTGCCCTTTCAAATAATATAATGAACCGTATCCAGGACACTTGGCTTCTTTAACTCCCGAAAGGATATATAATTACAGAGTAAGCCGAGCTCGCAGAATTGTTGAAAACGTTTTCGGAATCATGGCAGCAAAATTCAGAGTTTTTCATACAACGATAGCATTAGACCCTAATAAAGTAGAGGCTGTTACATTAGCCTGCATTTATTTACATAACTTTCTACAGAGAGATAAAACATCCAGAAACAACTATACACCGATGGGTACCTTTGACACTGAAGATATTGAAGGACGAACTATTGTTCGAGGGTCATGGCGAACAGAAGTAAACAACGAAATGTTGGGTTTGCAAGTAGTGGCACGCAAACCATTAACGTCAGCTGCCAAAATCAGAGAAGAGTTTATAGACTTTTTCAACTCACCCGAAGGCCTAGTTCCCTGGCAAAGAGACTTTTCTTAAAATTGCCTCAAACTTTTCAGTGATATTCATTTACAGTTATACAATTTCATAAAATACATGTTATCATAAATAAACTTAACGACTCGAATTTGTATTTTTGTTTTTATTGTATTTTTCTATTCCCCTTGAATCTACCCTATCTTTCCTATGTTATTTTTACCTTACATATCGAAGGATTGGTTTAAAAGACCTTGATATAGCGAATTTTCCAAGACACCGCACCTCTACAAAACGAAGTTTTTGTAGGGAAACCTCTACATATCGAATCCGATTCATATGAAGCGTTTAACGTGAACACAGCTCGTTCTGAGAAGCATTGTCATTCTCAGAACGGCCTTTTTTCTCAAGTAAGCCCCCAACTCACATTTGTTTCCAGTTTCTTTCAGTTTCTGCTAACTATTTTAAAAAAACAAGTACATTTTTCCTATATTACATAGATAACCAATCGTTTTAAAATGTTAAAAAATTTTCTATTTTAAGTGTAGGCCTACTGGGATATATTTTATGCGTGAAAGAATAGTTTATAATAGTTGTTAAAGTATCGAATATATATATATATATATATATATATATATATATATATATATATATATATATATATATATATATATTTTGAATACTGTTTAACTAGCAAAATACAGATGCATCTATGTAAATTGATTAGCACCACCCTGTACATATTATAACAGTTAAAAATGATAGTGTGATAATTACCTCTTGATCATCTTCTTCTATGATGGTACTCCTACTTCCACGCGACTCTGTGCTGCTCAACAGGAATAACAACGATTCATACCCAAACCATGATGGTTTTTTAGGTGAACTGCCACTTTTTTTCTTGGCGCATAAGGCTTTATGTTCACGTCTAAACTGTGTTTTTAAGTTTTTCACTTTCTTTTCAACTTCATTCAAACTGACTTTGAAACAGTCAGCTAATTCCTGTAACGCGTCACGTTTTTTTTTACGATTTTTGTACTCTATACTAGTAACATCCCACAACAATGGACGGGAATGAAATTCCTCTATTAGTTTCATTGTCGCCTCTTGATTCCACGTAGTCATTTTAACTAATAAAAACGCACTGCAAATCCACTAAAAACTAAACAATAGTGCAAATCCACTAAACAGTGATGCGCACGATGTGAATCCTGGCTGTGAACTGAATGAAAACACTTGTACCTGTCTCCAGAAACACACATATTTGTCGGCCGACTGTTGGCGGACAGTCGGCAGACAGTCAGCAGACTAGCTGAAGACATCGCCGGATACAATAGAAAACACCGGAGAGACAGTCGGCCGACAATGTTTCCGGAGACAAGTCTCCAAGTGTGGACGGGGCTTAAGGGTTGGAAAATCCAGGTAGCAACCCCCACCCTCATTACAATGAGTGTCTAAAAATAGAATAGATATGAGTGACAGGTTGCCCAGACCCCTTGGGGGAATCCCCATGAAAACAAACAGGAGGCTGTTTGACTCTGTCCAACAGTGCGAGTGACGGAAGGTTAATTACAGTTATTACAATATTGTGATTGAGTTACAGAGGTTTTCGGAATGAGCACATGAAAATTAATGAAGTTTTTACATTAAAGGGTCTATACATTATATCCGCATTAAATAGAGATACTTGGTAAAATTAATGAATTGGTAAAAATAACTGTTTCAATAAAAAGAAATGTTTAAAGAAATGTGATTACAGAATGATATGCTTTATTTGGCATAAAACCACTTTTATCTTAAATAAAATCAATATTGCCTATCTAATTTCTATATAATATTAAAATTGGATGAAAAGAACAAACAAAAAAGTAAGATTATAAAACATTTATTTATAAAATAATTCATAGAATCAATAAAAAATAAACCATCACATTTATCATTCGATCCGTTGCATCTAAATTGCTTGAATTTATTCATGTGGAATATTCATCTGAAACATTAAGGATATTAATTATAGCTTCATTACTGCATTTAGAAGTTTAACATGTGTTATACTTATACATCGAATACATTGTACAAAATAATTCTACAACTTACCACAGACATTGATGAAGTTTCATCATCACAGGTTGAGGACTTGGCCACAGATCCACTTTCTAAGGCTCTAACTAGATTAATTAACAATTGGTCTGTAACGTAGCTACAAATTTTTTCGATGCAATCAAAATGTAACACTACTTCCTTCCCATTACTTCTGCTCTTTATTCCCACATGTCTCAATTTCTTCATGTTTCTTCCCCTTTCCAGACATGAGGATAAATTTTTTACTAATGTCTCATGATATATGGGGAAGAGTTTTCTTAATTTGACATTTGTCAAAACATTGGATTCCAAACACTTCGATATACCACTTTTTGGTCCTTTCAGGAAATCAATCAATGATTTATTCGCACCCATCTTCATTTCCTCCATCCTTTGGAGCTCTGCGACACACTCCTTCATATGATTGATTTCGGGTAAATAAATGGGATCTTTCATTACCTCTGATATTGCTATACGATCTACCATATATTTTTCCATAAATATATGTTGTATGAGCAGCTTCCCTGCGGGAAATACTTGTAATGCGAAGGCCTTCTCCAGAATACTTAAAAACCCGATTTCTGACAAGAAATCTTCGTAAATATATTCTATATCGGCCCCATTTTCAAGAAGGGTTTTTACTACCGATAAATTCTTGAATTCGCAAACACTCAGGTAGAGAGGGGTCAATCCGTTTATATCTTTTTGATTAACATTCGCCCCTAGGGCAATTAGCTTCTTCACGTAGGTTTCCTTAGTGTTGGTATAGGCAGCGACGTGAAGCGGCGTCATCCCCCGCCTATCCTTCGCGTTGATATCTGCCCCTTTGAGAATCAACTCTTGAAATATTTCTTACAAGGGATTGTTTAGGGACTATCCAAATCGGACTATTTAACGATGAAAAAGAAGGGCGGATAATCTGTTGTTCTAGCATCTCGTCAATTTGCTTTTTTATCTCTTTTTGAAATATTCGGGGATATCTATAATTTTTAGTGTTAACCGAGATTTTATCTTTTGTTAAAATTTTATGTTTAACGCGAGTATTAGCTGTTAATGGCGTACCTTTAAATTTATAAAAGAAATTGTATCTCTTAAATAAAAAAAACTTACAATAAGATGACTCCGATAGTCAGGTTTGTCATAAGTTTAACGTGTCAGGTCCTCTGGAAATTTGTAGACTGAAATCAGCAAACATTTGAAACTGACTCTTCATATGCCCTGAAGATCTGATTTTCGTCCTACCGACTGCGTCAGTTAAGTTATATAGAAAAGTAAATACTTTTTTAAAAAAATGTTTATTTACATCAAAACATAGACTTATAAAATCAGAAGGACGACTGGCATAGAAACAGGCTACAGAAAAACTGGAAGCAAGGAATAATATTTTCTGATGCATTTCATTGTCAATAAAGATTTCAAACGCACTTTTTTCTGATGCAGCTTGTCTTGCTTGATCACCATTTGGACGAGATCTAAAAAAAATAATATTTCTTTTTGGAGTTTTTGATGGAGGAATCGTTGACCAGCAATGACCATTTTTAACTCTTAATGATATATTTAAAACAAGCATCCTTTGACTTGTCTGTTGATCTGCTGGTGGAGGGGGAAGAATTTTCAGAAAAATTGTCACAAAACAGATTTTTTTTTAATAGTTTCTTTTTTACTTTTGTATCATTTTTTTTAGTTTACCTGGTACCTCGTTTTCGTCAGATGAACAAGAAGATTCAATTTCAGGTGGGATATACTCTTCATCACTGGCATCGGGGGAAAAAATATCGGGAACAACTACATCTTTCTCTAACAAATCCCTTTCATTTTCTCCTTCTGACATGTCTTCAAACTCCTCTATAATATATATAAAGCTAAAATAATATCATCATCAATTCCCAAACGATATATTTTTTTTTTCCATTTTGGAGCTGTAATAACTAACTGATTTCATATTGACACAGGTACACTAAATGGAACACAAACGGAAACGTGGGGTACGCAGTGCCCCAAAACTGATATTAATAAGACAAACAAACCACTTATATCAATAATTCAGCACTGACTGGTGATAGGAGATGCTTAGAATAAAATTAAAGGAGGGGGAGGGTACAGCGACCTGTCAGAACATGTTTAATCAAAACAAACAATCTTACTGGGGCACTCAGTGCCCCGCGTTACCTTTCCTGTGTAATAGGACCTACTTCTGGTATAATTTTATTTCTACATTGGTAATGAGTCAATATGTTTATTAAATATCATCATTATAAATATTAGAGTTATTGAAAAACGGCATAAATAGGTTTGTGGTCGGACTAATAGAATTAATATCCTCCCGCAGCAGTCAGCTCAATATTAGAAAAGACGACATCTATTTAATGTTAAAATTAGTCGTTGAAGTTTCTCTGTCAAGGGCTTTAAGTAAATTATATTTCTTTAATATGCTTGGTAAGTAACTAGGTATTGTTTTGACTGAGCATGTCAAAGTTATAATCGCCCATACATATTATTTGTGAATTAGTAGCAATGTTTTTAAAAGTCTGCTCTATGGCTACTTCAAACATACGATTATTGGCAGCTGGAGACTTGTAGCCACAAATTATGTTATAATTATTTAAAGTGAACGAGATTAAGTCTATGTGACCATTATTATTGTATTCACGGACATGTTGGACATTTTGGATTTGTAGACCATGTTTAACGAAAACTGATATACCTCTACATTTATTTTTTGCCACGGTCAACCTTACTATTTCGGTAAAACCTTCGATGGGAACGTGGTGTTTATCGGTACAGTGTTTCACTAAATATCAGTACATCTCCTATCGTGAACCATTTGTCACTAGTTATGCAATAAATTTTCGACAGTAAAGATTTTGGTACATTATTTTCTAACCGTCAAGTTCCTTTAAATTATTACAACTAATTTGAAGCTTCTTATCATCTCTTAAAGTGTTCATTTCAGAGAGTATTGGATCGTCCTTCCTTGGTGGGTGAGGTGAGTTAATTTTCCCGATTAAATACAAACGATTTAGGGATGTAACTCGACTTAAGGATACGTACAGCATAGATCTTGTAATCCTCTGGCTTTTATGAACGCTTAAATCCTCCGCACATACCAAGGGTAACTGCTCTACTACTTGCTGTCCCAGCTTACTTGATTTGTTCAAAATCTGTTTACTCTTATCGATCGGCATCATGTATGACGCGATATCTTCATTTTCCATGAAGAACATTGAGCTGATCTTGCCTCATGACCAACAGCTGTCTTACCAAAATTAATAAACAGCTTATAAGGCTCTGTCGAGTGAGACTTGAATATTATTCTCTCAAGTTCACCACAGTCACCGTTAACTAGGCCATCCTCGACATCTATATTAGATGTGATCATATATTAGATACCTAGTTTTAATCTCAATTCATGAGGTAAACCATTTAACTCCGTAATTTTTTAATTGTAAAGAATTCAAAAGTCGGACCTTTTGATTGTCATTCATTTTTCCAACTATGGAATCCTTTGCCACTGATACGAATTCTTGCCCCGGATGTTGGATAATTGTTTTTTCATTATAATCCGCTACATCTATATGTTTTGTGAATAACCAGATTGCAGATTTCGGGACATTATCTGGTGCAACTATTCTGGTATGTAACAATTTTAGATCGTTGTCACTAACTGTCCCGTAAAATATTATTCAATTCAGCGATGAACTGTTATTCATCTTTTTGCCTCATTACTTGGGTGAGTTCGAAAAATTGAAACTCATCCCATAAGGGATTTCTGTTAAATATAGCGGAAAATTCGTTTTTTGTAAATTTATATATTGGTGAGTCCGTAACAGGTGGAAGATGATGAAGATTCCCTACGAGAAGCACGGATATTCCTCCGAATGGTTCATTAATTCTCCTGATCTTTCTGAACCTGGTGTCTACTCTGGATATGAGTCCGCTACCAACCATTGATATTTAATCTGTTATTATCAATTTAAGGTGAAATAATTTTTCCCTTATGGTATTAGCAACGTCACTGGATAATGCAGGCATATTACCCAAAAACTGAGTAATAGGTAATGCGAATGCAGTATGCAGTGTTACACCATGAATTAAGAATGCAGCTTTACCTGAGGGGGCACACAATAGCACTACAATCTTATCTTTATCTGCACCAGGCCTGTTATCAAAATAATGAGTTATTAATTGATATACAGCATTTATTACTGTACTCTTACCAAAACCGGCCGATCCACTGAGAAATATCTTTTAAGGAACTTTGTTAGTTTTGAAACAATGCAACATGTGCATGACATATTCTCTTTGATCAGAATTTAACCTGCACATGATGTCGTATAATTTCTCGGTGGTAACTCTTTGTGGCAATGTAATTGTATATTGATTTCCGGTTTGTTTCCAACCGCTTTACCACACCTTGCTCTAAAATATCTTTATTCTCGATCTCGCCGTGTTGGTCGATATCATCACCATCATCATCATTATTTTCAACATTATTTTGTAACATTTCTAGTGCCTCTTCCAATACCTCATCACCCTTTATTGAAAAATTTTCTCTGTTGGTTTCCAATAGTTCAGAATTTTCATGATGAAGGGCGAAGTGGTTCTTATTTTCTATTTCCATTACCTCATCCCTGAACGGCAGCAGTAATAATGCTTGCCCTCTCAAATAATTGTCAGGGTCCTGAGCTAATTTATACCTCCGGTACCTAATCACTGTAGGCTTCGTTCTTTGTTTGAGTGACATTTCATATTCATCATCGTTTGAATCATATTCCGGTGTACGGAAAACACCGGTTTTGTAATAACTCCGGTACCTAATCACTGTAGGCTTCGTTCTTTGTTTGAGTGACATTTCATATTCATCATCGTTTGAATCATATTCCGATGTACGGAAAACACCGGTTTTGTAATAACTAGCTGCAAATCCCGCCAAACATATATTTTCTAAACTTTTTGGCCGCATGCCATATTTCTGAATTATACCTTCCATGTAGATATCTTCAGAATTTCAGTTGCTGCAGTAACTCTTTATTCGTAAGCATGACAACTGTCTTGTTTCGAGGAGATGTATTTATAATTACCACCTTTCTACTGCTCTTACATAAAGGTAAACTGAGTAAGCAGTAGGCAGCTTCCTGAGTAGATATTAAATTGCTGTTTAGAAATATATTTGAAATTTTGCGGAATTCGTCTTGCAGCTTGTTATTACCTTCGCTCATATCAGTGGCAGCATTTCTTAAGAGTTTATACAATCACGAGTCAACTTTCGTGATATAGTTTATTATGTACCACGCAAGACCGTATTCCTCTAGGACAAACCGTATATCCATATTGGATTCAAATAAATGCAATATATCCCGATTGTAACAGTTTATTCCTACTTCCATACTAGTTCTTTTTAAGAATGGAACTAAATGCGCGTTTGGATAATAGAATACCTCAAGGCCATAATATACTGCGCCTCAGTATATACAGTACAGTCATATCTAGTTTCTCTAAAATCTGAGAAAATTCAACCATCTTGTGTTTTCTATAAAAGAAATTCATCAATTTATTATTTTTTTTCCAATTTTCTTTCATCTCCGGTGTCTTTTCTTTCTTAGACAAAGGTACTATTATTGTAGTCCTGGGTATAGCTAGTAACGGAATCAGGCACTTCTTCAGTACACTGAAAACCATGTCTTATGGTTTCTAAAGCGGTCAGCATTTCTGCCTTCGATGATTTGGGTCTTTGAGCTTCATCTGTGTCTTCCGTTTCGTCGTCCTCTTGTTGTTCATGATCTTTCACCGATTCTACTATGGCATCATCAGTAGGTTATTCAGTTACAACCAAGTCCTCGTCTACTGTTAAATAGTCCGTCATGCTGATGGGTGCGCCACTTTTTTGTAACTCAGAAATAATAACTACCCTTCCAGAGTAGTTATGCAGTGTTGCATAAATTTAGTTTTCTTATATTACTCCTTTTCAAAACAATTAAGGTTAGCTTTCATCAGTACCCTCATTTAAAAGTTTTTGTCGCTCAATTTATGCGATTTTTGTAGGTTAGTCATGGTGGCATCACTAAAAAGTCTTTCTACAGGTCCTGATGATGGTAGAGGAGTATTGAATTTCAGGAAAACCTTCTTTATTTCTGGGTAAGAATTAAGATTTTCAAATCACAGGAGGTGTCGTTGAGAGCCCATTTGAGGCACCCAGAACATCTTATCCAGCCTTTGTTGTCCTTAGATTTCGAGTAACAATCACCACAGAATAAACAATCGACGTTGCTGACGTTGCCTTCATCATCATCATCATAGAGATCGTCATTCTTTTTCTTCAACAATGCGCGTTTTCCTTTATTTTTAATTTTGGCCACCCTTTTCTTAGGTGCCTGCTGTTTCTTCTCGATTTCCCTTTCTCTTTTTGCTTCTAATCTACGTTGTTTCGCATTTTCCTTATCTTCTTTTTCTTTCTTAATTGCCATGAGAGAGGCCTTATATGGACTGGATGTTAGAACTGTTGCTGTTCCTTTCTTCCGCTTAGTTTCTCTTTTGATAATCCTATTGACCTTGGGTACAGGAACAATTTCACGTGGACTTACAGAAAATGAAGTGGACTTCTTGTTTGGTGGACTGTTCAAATTTGAAGTTGTTTCTAGTGCACCAGCTGATGAAGTGCTGGGAATAGACGGATCAAATGTGGCAGAAGGAAGCCCACTGCTTGACCTGATTCGATGATCAACTGAAGGTAGGGATACCTTTATGAAGGCGGTATTAGGGTTTTCAGAACCACCAATGAGACCTGTTGAGCTACTGTTGTTGACAGTCTGAGATGATGATGCACAAAATTGTGTGATGGTGTTCTCTTCTCCTGGCGCAGGGTCTTCTTGTAGAGTTATTTCTGTTGTTTCAGCAGCTGCATAATCCAGTTCTGTAAACACATTTCTGTCGAATGAGACGATTCCACATTTTCTAAAGCCTTTTATGGCGATGACTGATGTAGCTGCCTTCAACAACACTTCACCCAGTAGCCGGGAAACCTGGAATTGAGTCACTGTCCGTCCTGGATTATTCCTTAAGAACTTTTCAATGCTTTTTAAAAAATACGTATTGAAAGGTGCCATAAACGCAACGTCGAGTGGCTGCATTTTTATGAGGGGGGAATGCACAAAAGAGTGATATGGTTGTCTCTGGCTTTTTCGATGAAGTCTAAGTTGTTCGTATGAGTTGCATGACCGTCTAGTACCAGTAGAGTCGGGTGGTCTTTTGTTGGTTTTGAAGATTTCACGAAGTGGTCAAACCATGAGGTGAAAATTTCCATTTGTATCCAGCCACTAGGATGACATGCAAAAGCTGATCAAGGAGGTGCACCATCTTGCTGTTCAACTTTCATTCTACGCCTTGGGAAAATCACAAAGAGTGGTATAAATGTCCCTCCAGCCGAAACACAGACTACAAAAGTTGAAAGAACGCCTTGTTCAGCAGGTGTTCGCAGATGCAGCCGATCTTTTAGAGCAAAGACCTTGGACGACTTGTACACCCTATGAGATGGGAATACGTGATCTTTCTGGATGCCTTCCAAAATGTCAAAAAACTTTGATACATTAGTTTTGTTAAACGCTTGAGCCCGTGTAGCTGAAGTCGCCTCAGGCTTCCGTAATGCAATCATAGGGTGGCGTTTTCTAAATCCCTGTACCCAATCTTTCCCAGGAGCTTTTTTTTCATGACTAAAGTTATGAGGTATACCATTTTTAACAGCGAGTTTGTAGGCAAGAGCCTGTAGATCAAGACTGTTACACCAAAAAAACGGACTTGTCCAAAAGATGGTTAACTACTTCTTTTTCCTGCTCCTCAGTAAATATGGGCCGAAAGTGGCCAAGGACCTTTTTTTGTTTACTGCATGAACATTTTTGTCGAGTGCACGCCATTTTAAAGTATTTCGAGGTACCTGGAACCTTTTAGCTGCGGTTTGCCAAGGTAACCCGTCCTTCGTCACTGCATCAATGGCCTTTTGCATAGCTTCAGAGCTCCCCGACTGCTGAGCGGTTTTCCTTTTATACTTGGACACCATACTGTTCTTCTTCTGCAAAAAAAAAAAACCACGGAATTAGAATATCTGAAGTTCGCCGTAATCTTGCTCTTGATATTATAGGCCTACTTAGTTATGTTTGTAATGAATGCAGTTTCAAAAATCAAGTTTTATGCAACATACTAGCACGCCATTTTCCAAATACAATATTTCACGTACAACCTGTTGTATCTACTGTTGAGACATATGAATTCAAAGCTAGAAATATGTTGTTTTGTACGATTGATGTAGAATTTACTTCACCTAGGCCTACATTAAACTAAAGCGAAACATGTGATGCACTTACCTAACATCAGAGGGTCAAAAAAGTGGAAAATTTTCGATATCTTGGAGAGCTTGCGTATGAGCGGCAACAAACTACAATACAATAACAATGGCTGCCTGGCGAATAGTTGATACTATTGCCGCGAAGCTGCAGCACTATACAGGGAAAAACTTTAAGTGACTACTTTCCCCGCTGTGGTCACTATGCCCACCCTTCCCCTATACCCTGGAACAATTGGTGTCGCCCAGTCTGAGTAAGGGATTTTACTTATTATACCCTCCATTCCTAACCCTGTATGTTCCTTTTCAACACCGGGCAGCAAAGCAAACGGTACAGGATGGGCCCGCTTGAAAACTGGTTGGGGATTTTCCTTTAAATCTTTATGGTAAACGAAATCTTGAGTTGCCTCTCTGGTCTTTTCTCGAAAACCCCCACCAGTTACTTTTATTGGTAACTGTTATAACCTAATAGAAATAAAAGAACATATGTTTGTATAATTTAAAACCAAGACAATCAAATATACGAGGTGTGTGTGAAAAGTAATGAGACTGATTTCATACTAACCAAAGTTTTTATTATTTTCAAACAACAATGTTATCCCCTTCAAAGTAGTTCCCTTGGGCAGCTATACATCGGTGGAGTCATTCCCACTCCTGGTAGCAGCGCTGGAAGTCTTCAATTGGTATGGCTTTTAACTGGTCGGTCACAGTCTTTTGAATGTTCTCCAGAGTTCCAAAATGACGTCCTTTTAGGACATGTTTCAATTTCGGGAAGAGGAAAAAGTCACAAGGACTTAAATCAGGTGAATAGGGGGGTTGAGGAACAGCAGTTATGCGTTTTGAGGTCAAAAATTCACGGATGGAAATGGTTGTGTGACACGGAGCATTGTCATGATGAAGCATCCACTTGTCTGCAATTTTTGGTCTCACACGGATCACTCTTTTCCTCAACTTTTCAAGAACACTTGGTTGACAGTTTGTCCTGGTGGAACAAATTCTTTGTGCATGATACCCTTCCTATCAACAAAAAAAAAATCAGCATGGTCTTGATCTTTGATTTGCTCATTCGAAATTTCTTCAGCCGAGGAGATGACGGAGTGTGCCATTCTTTACTTTGCCGCTTTGTTTCAGGATCGTACTCTAATATCCAGGATTCATCACCAGTGATCACACAGTTGAAGAATTCTTGGTCATTAGCAATCCTCTCAAGAAGATCAACGCACATGTTTTTTCAAATGTGCTTCTGTTCAATTGTGAGATTTTTCGGCACCATTTTCTCGTACATTTTGAATTTGGAGGACAAAAATCCACAATAGTCTGTGGATATTATGTGGATTCTCAAATAGATCCCTGTTTTCGTACCTCCTTCTCCAAATAAATTCACACATGTACGAATCTATGATCTTCCATTGGATTCCACATTATCTTTTGTTATTTTTCTTGAGAGATAACCATTGAGATTCGATTATTTGTGTATGAGCTGTTTGTATGTACATACACAAAATTTTCGGAATGATTGACAGTAAAATGTCCCAGGTTCATACCTTCAATGGATTGAATATTATTGTATCATTTCCAACAATCGGAGTAAATAGTAGTTCTGGGACGTGTTAATAGTAAATAGTAGTGGGACGGGAGTTTTAATGCACTTCATCAAAGTTTCTGTGGTTCTATCAAGGAACATTCCCGATTTTTCCTACATACTCCTCCAAATACCCATTCCATATTCTTTCCTTGTTATACTTCCTCTGTGTAAAGCATGTTACATCTATTTCGACGCACATTCCATCGCCTTCTATAATTTATGGACCAATAGGTCATTAGCACTTACTTTCCTCAGGAAGTTTTTCCAGTACTATTGGACGTATTTAATTCACGTTTGCAGGATTTTGTAGAAGTGTATTCATTATACCTGGAGTATATAAATCAAATTGATTATCTTAAAGAAAGTTTACTCTACTCAAACCATGTACCTCTCTCCTGCCCCCTTCTCTTCCCTGCATTCTCGTCTACTCCATTTCCAGAGAGCGAGTCGTTTTTATGTATAATACCTTTATCTAATGCATAATTTATCTCTGATTCTTGATTTTCAACTATTTTCGTTACATTACCTGTTGCACATAACGTTTTTTTTTTTAAATGAGAATAGCCTTTTGTATAACATGGATGTTCGTTTTTGAGAGAAACACTCTTCCTTACAATTTCGTCAAAATTTTCTAGAATTCCTCCATTTGTATCGCGGGCAACTTTTTGTGCTGTAACTCGCAACCATAATTACAACGCGCTGTTTCCTGGAAACTTGTTGTGTCTCTAAACAGTATGCTAGCTAAATCCCCGACATTTGTCTCGCAGTTTACATATTTGCAATCTCCGTCATTGGTAAATGGAAAGATTTGTGCATATTATGTGTAATTTATAGGAAGATGCGGATTTAGCTTTTTCTATTGCAGCAGCCGGATCTGAATCTAGTTTGGATAGAACATCTTTAATTTTATCGAAGTTCTTGCAGTAATATTCGACTGCTTCTAACCAAGTGCCCCATCTTGTAATTACTGGCTGAGGAGGCAAAGATAGGTCAGGAAAAACCTCCTTAAATATGTTTACTCGTTTTGGGGATTTTAAAAATATTTTTGGTACTCTTCTGTTATAGTCACGCCCAGAGGAAATGTTTTTAATTTGGTTAGTACATTGCTTTAAAGGTTATCGCCGGTGTAGTTAGGGAGGTAACTAAGAGTGGCTATAACAGTTTAGTTAGTACATTGCTTTAAATAAATTAAACACATGTTTTCTGAATAAAATACTTTACATGAAATTTAATCAAATTATTTATTATCATTTTAGTGTAAACATTGAAAAAACAATTATTTGTTAAAATTATCATTGTAAAAATCTTTAATATCTTTCAATATTTCAATAAAGGGATCTTTCTCTTCTAACCTTTGGCGCCACATGAATTCGGCTAAATAAGATTTTAAAAAATTCCTTTTAGTACCCCTCCTTCTCTTGTTCCCCCATTTTGCTGATCCCCACAGTCGTTCAATATTTTGGGTATGCTGCAATGTTTTTGGGTTGACAATATTGTATTTATTATTAACTGTGATTAATTATCTAGTCAAAACAAATGATTCGACATGGAAATGTTTTCTCCTGACAGTGTTGCCATTGAGCGAACAGTTGTGAAATTAACTGTTAGTTAAATCCCTGGCAACACTGGCGATAACCAGCAATGTACTAACCAAATTAAAAACATTTCCTCTGGGCGTGACTATAACAGAAGAGTACCATATTATTTTAACATTCGATATCAAAATATCAACATCCGAAAAATGAAGTCTGACAATCTCTGCTACTCGATGAAAAGCAAGGGCGAGGCAAGTGACATGGATCATATTTGGATAAAATACCTTCAAAGAAGCTCCCGCTTTCACCATATATGGAGCTGCATCTGATAAAAATAATAAAACTTTTTCATGTAGAACACCAGTTGGCCACAGAAGACTCATAGAATCATTAAAAAAACGTGCAATAGTATCATAATTACATTTGTCCAGATATTCACAATTTAAGAGAACCTTTGTTGCAGGCGAGTCCTGGCATAGCCTTCCAATTATTATATTTGCAATATATCTCCCTTCAACATCAGTAGTTTCGTCAATCGAAACCCAAATAGGACCATTTTTTATGTCATCTCGAATTTTAACAAGAGTTTCCATGTAAATATCTTTCAAATAATTTTTCCTTAATGTGCTTTCATCCGATATCTTTTTATCGGTGTAGCGTTCTAAGAAACTCTTGAAATCAGGATTATTAATTTTATGAAAGGGGATGTCAGCTCTAATTAATGCGCGACATAAATCTATATTAAAAGTTGACTCACGTGATGAACCAGTTGAAGAAGCTGCTATGAAGGTCTGTTGCAGCTTTGAGCTTCTTTCTTTGTTCCTTTTATGTTTAGCTGTAGCGATATGCTGGGTAACTTGGAAACGTTGTGAAGTTGACAGTGCTGTATCACAACATGAACAATATAATTGTTCGGGAGGGCATTAATATTAAATATAATGATGAAGGAGAATAAGAAAGATAGCGGTGAAATTACAAGAGAAAGAAAAACAAATTTTTTATTCTTAAGGAAATCACAATTAATAAACCACTCGAACATAAACTAAGATAAAGCTGAAACATATGAAACTTCTGATAATGACAATATATATTAAAGGTTATGAATTAATAACGATAAAAAAAAATCTAGAAATCTCGAAATTAAATGAAAACTTAGAACTAACAATTTTTGCAGTGAATTAAGGCATTAAATATATGATCATAAAACATTAAAAGCAAAAAAAAACTAAACAGATAAAGAAAACTAATTGACAGAGTTCTGTATTATAACCCAGTCCTGATGATTAAAATAATTAGTTATTAAATCCGGTGAACAAACCAACTACTGTTTCTGACGGCGACCTTCCTCATTGGTGAAATAGTCACTCTGTAGATAACCAAATGTCCGGTGAACTAAACTCATAGAGATAGGCGTGGGTTGCACAATCTCCAACGTTGACCTTTCTTCTGCTCCGAGTCAATTCCTTGAAGAAAGGGCAATTGCATATAGTAAGATCTTACTTACGTGTCCAGCGAAACTCAGATTGATCCAATAAAAACACCTGCGTCGTGATGGCGGCTGGTAACAGGGTGGAAGAAATATGAAGGTCTTGACGAGACGACAGCATGCAAAAGAATGACGTTTTCTCTCGCGGGACGAGCAGCTCCGGAGTGGGGGTAGCGCCGTAGACAGCTGGTCAGTGTCTTCTTGATTCTTAACCTGCTTGGTTACAGTAAGTTTAGGAGGCATTGGATGGCGGGAAAATCTCTTTTTTAAGTCCAAACAATCTAAGACTGAACAATAATATTGCAGAATCACTTTTAACCCTGGATTGACACTGCCATTGACATTTACGGTAGTGACGCCGTGGGGTAAATTTTACCCCATACTTTGGAAAAGTTTAAAAAAAATAAATTTCAATTTTTTTTGTTTTTTTCCATACAACAACAGTGTATTAGAATAGGAACATTAAAAAATAAATGCGAACAATAATAAAACTGCAAAATATTTATTAAAATTCACAAAATAGCTAGGAATCAATATTGTTCATACACCAAAAAAAATACAAAATATTACTAAACTGATAATATTTTTTAAGAACAATAAACTAGAATGATCAAACAGCCATAGAAAATAGGAACTTTAGGAAAATACAATGTTCTGTCCAATTGAGACTCGTTAACATTCAATACATTTTGGTGCTCGGTGATCGCGGAACATCGCCCTTTTACACATAGAGCATAGCATTTTAGTCTTCCTGTCCTCTTTTCTGTCACAAAATGAACATCTCACGGGTTTATCCAAGGTAACGAAGGATGTTGAAGATCCATCGGAAGTTGATTCGTCTCCCAAAACAACAAGCATCAGTGTCTTCAATGGTTTTGGTATGTTCTCTAGTTGGGCTCTTACTTCCACATGAGATTTCAGCAGTTGGTAGCCCAAATCAAAGAGAAAATCTTTTCTGTACAATTTTCTTTGCCAGTTCACAATGCCGTGTAAGACAAAAGCATTAACACCTGCTTGATCCAACATCCCCATAAGAAAACGGAGGGGCCATCTTTGAGATTTTCTAGCCACAGAATAAGTATGGCAAAGTTGATCAAATGAATCGGTTCCGCCTTTAGTAGCATTATACTTCATTATAATTTCCGGTTTGTTAGTATCAGTGTTAATGGCGTTATCATAATGGAGGGTTGATAACAAAAGGACCACTTTATTCTTTTTAGGAGTGTAGGACACCAGAGTTTTATTGTGATCAAAACCAAACCTAGATGTTCCCTCATCATACCCTTTTGCAATAAAAGATGAGGGCACTTCCACCTTATTAAGTGTTCCAACAGCTGTAAGTCCCAGATTCCACAAGTCTTCAAACAAAGCCACGGATGAAAACCAGTTATCCATCGTGACATTGCGGTTAGTAAATTGAATCGGCAAAGTCAATTTTTTGACATAGTATGAAGGGACTGATTCATTTTTTGGTACAGTCAACTTTCCGACGTATGGTATTGCATTTGTCATATAGTACGTGTAGGAGTCATTCATCATGAGGATCTTCAAACCGTACTTATCAGGTTTTGAAGAAATGTAAACACGGAATGGGGCCTTTCCTCTAAATCCAAGTAACTGCTCATCTACAGTGACATATTCAAATGGCGTGTAAATCTTTTGACAATTACCTATGAATATATCCCAAATCTCACGACAAGGCGCCAATTTATCCAAAGTATAACGAGCTTTCCTGGAAATCTTGTCGTCAAACCGTAATGCATATGTCAAAAATTAAAATCTTTGCATGCACATGGTCGCTCTGAAAACTGGTAAGCCTTTCTGTTGTGACCACAGATCAATAACAGTTAAGTGATTGGATTTGTTGGCACCAGCAATGTAAAGCAAACCGATATATGCTTTTATTTCTCTAGCATCAGTTGGTCTATGATACGATTGAGGTTTATTGCACAACAATCGTCTCCGTTCAATTTCTTCGTTTGTGTGCATCACAACTATGTCAATGATTTGAGAGTCGAACAACAAATCCCAGCCCTGTTGCGGAGAGGAGATATTTTTAGCATCCCCTTGAGGACCTGAGCGCCCTGAGACAATGTTCCTCTTAGTTTGTCTGCCTTTCGTAGATGGTACACTTTTCTTCCAAGTATATCCATTTTTACCAACATAAACCTCCATTTTTGGTACTTTTTGTGGAGGTTCTATATGTGCACCTTCTATATGTTTATTATGTGAAGCTTTTGACGTACCTGGAAAAATGTTGCTTAATACAGGGACTTTCTCTAGCGAGAAATCTTCGACCTCTTCTTCAGAAGCTGAAGGCTCTCTTTCTTCCCCTTCATCTTCCGAACAGCTGTCGTTTTCAACAGGATTTTCTTGTTCTTCTTTCTCTAATTCTTCTAAAATACGCCTAATGTCTTCTGGGTCACTGTACCGTTTGGTGGAGGCCATTTTGGCACTTGAAACACCGTAACATAAAAGTGATTGAACCTATAAGCTTTATCAGATGAGCGTAAAAGTTATCCGTTAACTACACCGTGGGGTAAAAAATACCCCATACACTACTCGTGACCTTTTCATGCACCGATTAGCAGACAACTGGCTTTGTTTATATTAGGTTATACCAGATAAGGCACTTCCGAGTATTTAGGAAGAAAGAGGGAGTCTCTGTGATTCCCATAAATTAAGAAACACGCCATAGAACAACGTGTGGGGTATTTTTCACCCCACGGTGTCAATCCAGGGTTAAATGTCTCATCGGGAAACTCGCGAATGTACTTGGCAACTAGGTCCCTACTTTTTGCAGGTACCTTTGGCATTTTTTAACTTAGTATATGCTCGATTGCGATATTACTAGGGATGGGTCGGTGGAACTGGATCGGGAACGAGAACCTAATCTCGCTGTGGAACGGTATGGAACTGTTCCAATTGCTGGGATTTACCGATACGGGTGGATCGGTAAGGAGTGGGGAGCGCCCGGATCGGTAAGGAGTGGGGAGCGCCCGGATCGGTAAGGAGTGGGGAGTGCCCGGATCGGTAAGGAAAAGTTCCACTGACTGCTCCACGAGCGTTCCAGTGACGGTTCCACGGACTGCTCCAGCTCCGGTTCCACTGTCTGCTCCAGCTCCGGTTCCACTGTCTGCTCCACGAGCGTTCCACTGACGGTTCCACGGACTGCTCCAGCTCTGGTTCCACTGTCTGCTCCACGAGCGTTCTACGGACTGCTCCAGCTCCGGTTCCACTGTCTGCTCCACGAGCGTTCCACTGACGGTTCCACGGACTGCTCCAGCTCTGGTTCCACTGTCTGCTCCACGAGCGTTCTACGGACTGCTCCAGCTCCGGTTCCACTGTCTGCTCCACGAGCGTTCCACTGACGGTTCCACGGACTGCTCCAGCTCCGGTTCCACTGTCTGCTCCACGAGCGTTCCACTGACGGTTCCACGGACTGCTCCAGCTCCGGTTCCACTGTCTGCTCCACGAGCGTTCCACTGACGGTTCCACGGACTGCTCCAGCTCCGGTTCCACTGTCTGCTCCACGAGCGTTCCACTGACGGTTCCACGGACTGCTCCACCGCCGGTTCCACTTACTGCTCCACTAGTTGCTCCAGTACTGCTCCACCGCCGGTTCCATTACCTGCTCCAGGACTGTTCCATTAGCATTCCACTCACGATACTCCCCGATCTTTAGGGAAGATGAGCCCTTTTTTTAGCAAAAGAAATTGTAAAATAAAACATATTATTTTGGGATTTAATTAAAATTATTAAAGATCATAATATTGGCTTAGGCATTAATGTTGAAAATACCCCAGTATTGTAAAATAATTGGGTAATATAATAAAACATGTATTAGAGGAAAGTAAAATTATGCAAAATACATACACAAAATAAATTATTTTGAATATATGACAATAGATGGTATAAGATTGATTTTAAAGCTAGATAAGAATCATTTAGACTAAACAATAAAATATACAGAGGAGGGTCAAAAACAACTTTATTTGCTGTGCAGTTGCTAAGAATTAAAAAATAATTTTCATTTTATAGGGGCCTGTCGCATTTCATTGAAATTAAAAAAAAAAAAATCATGAAGAAATTTTTTACATTGAGAATGTAATGGAGAGGAAGTAAAACTTCCCTGCCTTAGTGAAATAATGTAAATTAGCCTGGCATTATAGAAGTAGATTGGTGAAGGAGTTTAATACGAAATTCATATAATAGATTTGTAATATTTGTTAATTTATTTACCATCACTTTATGCTACTAAGATTGATCAGGCGATGCTACAAAGCTAAATTTTGCCTTTCCAGGTATAATTATGATAGAGATCTTTAAAAAGTGCCTGACATCGCACAGGCTATCAACTTTCATTTTACTTTACCTTCTAAGGACAGCATGACCAAGGATTTTTTACTCCCTTTAAAAAATCCTAGGGCAACTTGGTGGGATGAGATCCTGTTACTTGCTATACTAATGAGATCCTGGGATTTGCTATACTAACTACTACACCACCAGTGTAGTAGTTGTATTATATATATATGTATTATATATATATAAAATTCATTGATCTCAAAAATCTGTGTTGTGGTGAGATTAATTTATATTCTAATGATTATTAGAAAATGTGGGATTATTTTTATCTTCATATTACCATTTTTGGCACTTTGTACATGGAAGTACAATGTAATGTTATACATATATCTTTTTCAGGAAATTGTAAACAGTATCTTAAAATTAATAAGGGCAACTGACAGTCCTAATGACCTATGCCTCAGTAATGTTGTTTGGTTATAGATTATATTTGAATGAGAAGAATATAAAATATTGCAATTATTATTAAAGCATCATTTTAGAAAGAAGTTTCAACTAAATGATAATTGTATGCTATTAGACAACTAATCTCACCTATATTTTGAAACAAAATTTGCCTAATTCTAATTACAATTCTTATTTCCCAGTCCTTACCAACATTATTCAAAACAATTTCCAAACAAATCACCAATATTGGTCAATAATGCATATATTCCTAAGTAATGAATGTATAAAAAGTAGAAAGGCTTGATGGAAATAAAATATAACATTTTGAAAAAATTGTACAAAAATAAAAAAATTTATTTATACAATTTTAAGTAATTTAAGTATACATATTAATACTTCAATATATACAAACAAGTTTAAAAGATATATTAATTCATATAGAATTATTATTTACACATTATAAAATTAATATTTATTTATTAAATATAATAATCTTCATTGTTGTTGATGAACAGCAACATCCTGGCATTTTGTGGAGACAATTGGCTTGGTCTCTTTGAAAGAAACATGCCTGCTTTTGAAAAGAGCTGTTGGCATGGAAAAGATTTAGCTGTTATGCAAAGGTGTTCCTCTGCTACTGGTGAGAGCCATGGAAAGTCTTGCCGATTTGTATACCACCATCTTATTGGGTTTTCGTGCAGTAGAATTGAAGGGATGGGAGGAAATTAAGTTTTTGGTAATTTAAAAATTCGAACAATTGCTTACTGTTAATGTTGAGAAAACAATAAAGTACTAAACAAATATTAAAAGTCTATAGAAAATTTGCATTTTAAAGTTTTGACCTTGCCGATTTGGGAGTTTTTAACCAGTTCTATGTAGAGTATATATTATATTATTGAAAAACTTGTTCCTAACAAATTTAAATTGTTAAAAGGCCTCCCAATAATTAGCTCTATACCTAAATTTATGTATGTAGATATATAGCTCATAATAATTACACACAAAATTTTGTAAGCTGCTTGAATGTTGTAAACTGTGGCAAAGGTACATTACAAAAATCACCAAGCACACCAAACATTATAAGAAAAGTATTCCTAAGTATAAAAATAAGGCAGCATTAGTGTAACACTGTAAACAGAAAAAAATATTATAGATGATAATAATCAGAAACAATAGCTAATGAAAAAATAAAATTAGCTTTCGATTTTAAATTATACAAAAAGGTTTAATTAATCAACCTGGTCCCCCTGATCAACTAGCGCTAAATACCCCCCCCCCCCCCACCCCCCCCGTCATCATTTTTGAGTTATTCTATTTCCATGTGTAAAGCAATGGAACAGTGGAACTGTATCGGTAATTTGGAACTGTTCCATTCGTGGAACGGAACGGGTTGGAACAGCTCCATTAACCCGTACCGCCACATGTGCTGATTTTCCCGGCAATCCCACAGGTGAGTCTCACAGACTCACAGCTCACATTTTCATTTTTTTATTATAGAAACATGAAAAAAAGGAGTCATTTAAACTTACTTTATTTGCGAAAGAATATCTTTTATTGCTAGGTACAAATTAAGTATTAAAATTTGTTTTGAAAATAATAACTAAATTATCTTAAAAGCACTTGTAACATTATGACAAATCTAAATATAAAATAGGAACCAAAATTGAAACATTTTCTAGCAAAACTATTAAAAAGAACTAAGTAGACATATTATCACTCATTTCTGTTACACATGTGATACATAATTTTCGTGAACATTCCAAACATATCGGTTTCTGGCACTTTACACACTTGTAAGCCGTTTTGCGATGTTTTCTGTAATCACAGAGAGCGCAGTACTTTCTCTTGTCCATTTTGTCGTCTCTCAGTATACAAATATCCATGTTCATTAAAACAACGGAGGGTTCCAGGAACTTCTTTATTGAGGCGAGAAGAGTTTTGTTGATGTGTGGATTCTCACAACGTTGACGCAGTTGTTCTTTAATCAAATGAGTGGCTAATTTTTTAATAAAAATGTTGCGCGGTTTCATTTCATTTTGCAAAAAACATCTATGTATTATAAACGAGTTCACGAGGCTTATATTCAGGAGCGCTGAAAATATAACATATGGCCATCGTTCACTTTTACGATTGGATGAGTACACACTGCATTCAAAATCTAGCGTGTCGACACCACCTATTGTGGAATTATAGTAAGCAATTATTTCAGGCTTATTTGTCTCTTCGTCGATCTGTTTTTTGTGGTGCATCGATGATACTAAAACTACAACGTTATTGTTTTTTACTTTCCTCGACAATAGTGTTATACTGTCATTTGAAAAACCGTAGATATCGTCGTAAAGAGGCCGCCCCTTGTGGGCTACAAATTCAGGAGGCAAAAATCGTTTATTTTTCCTAACTGTTCCAACATAACTCAATTTTCGCTTGCGCAATTCATGGACAGCTTCGAGTGAGCTGAACCAATTATCGCCAGTGATGTTGCGATTAGTATTGTAAATTGGTTTCGTCAGGCGAATAAGGGACTGAGTAGGGATTGAAAGCCTTTGTTCGTCTTCAGTTAGCGTCAAACCGTCGGAACCTCTTCCCTTGTACAAATATCCATTGTAAAAATATGATGTTTCTGAGTCCACCAGACTTAAGATTTTGAGGCCGTACTTAGCCGGCTTCTTAGGCATATACACACGAAATCCACAGTTACCACGAAACGGCACTAAAGTTTCATCAATTGTACACGACGCTCCCGGTACAAATAAAAGCTGACAGTTACTGATGAACTGATCAAAAACGTAGGAAATAGGTGCTCCCTTGTCAGACTTTTGTCTTTCTACACGGTCGTCTGGATTGTCAAAACGCAATTTACGATTTAATCGTAACAAACCTATTTCGTGACATGACCAAATGGAATATAGGACGACCAAACTCATCATTTCTGAAGAGGAACTTTGAGTCCTCACGACCAGATTTCATAATGGCACACAACATGAGCAATCCAAAAAATGCCAATAACTCTTCTTTCGATAAATCTTTATGGTAAAGTAACATTTCATCATTATTTATTTTCTTCCTCTTTTGAGCTAAATGAACATTTGTCCATTTCAAAATCTCATTTATGATTGTGTTATCAAAAAATTGGGACCACACTTCCATTTCAGATGGTGCCTGACCCAATTTTTGTTTTGCATAGTTTGAAATGCCTGGCAAACTTGGTAACTTCAAAATATTATGAGCTGGGACTCTACCTGACCTCGTCGGTTCTGTTGAACTCCATTTACTTCCATCTTTTCCGGTATAATGTAGTGGGTTGGTATGAACTTGAGCCTCTGGTACTTCTGAATCTTCAACATTCATCACAGGAGTGTGGTCATAATGTTTTAATTTTTGATCTTGTTCCTCATCTTCATCGCTCAGTTCAGAGTCAAATGCATTACATAATGAGCGTGCTTCAGGAACCTCGTCATTTTCTGATTCATTATCAGTAACATCTTCACCATCGCTAAGCTCTTGCAATAATGCCCGAACTTGTGCAGCGAAATTGGGGTCGTCTGTTCTCAGAACGGCTTCTTCACGCCTTCTTCTTGAAGGCCCAGGCATATCCATTCTGAAATAAGTAAATGGGTAAAAAGGCAGAAAATAGATTAGAAATAGAAACAAAAATTTATATTAATTTTATATAAATTTGTCAGAATCTAGTGCCACAGGTGAGTCTCACAGACCCACAGTGTCAAGAATCCACTGCCACAGGTGAGTCTCACAGACCCACAACTTTTTGGGAAAAAGGTTACTTACGTGAAATGAAGAGCGGCAATAAATCTTCTACTATCCTCTGCTGTCCTTGAGATACTGGTTGAGATTTACATGGCCACCACGTAACTGTGCAATGTGCAGGAAGGCCAACGTAACCAATCGAAATTTCCCTGTGAGTCTGGGGGATCCACATGTGGCGGTACGGGTTAAGTATCGGGAACGACCCATCCCTAGATATTACTGATCGTCAGATTGGCTTAAAACTGGAAAGAGTCTAGGGAACAGAGAGTGAGGGATTCTGAGAAAAGGCAAGTAAACAATTCCAATTTTTTTCAGAGTTCGAAAGTATTCGAATACTAGGAAACGACTGCCTGTCTTGGTAATCTAATTTGTACCTTGAAGCTTTATTTTATGAACATCTAACTGCGAAATCGTCGAATGTTACGAAATATGTAATAAAAATGTAACAATATGTAAAAATATGTATTTATCCTGAAATATGTAAAATAAAAACGCGTCTAGATAGTTCAAAATATCTTAAAACGTTTTTAAGATTTTAAACTGTTGGTAATTATGATATGTAACTCAAATAAAAATATGTAAATACATATGAATCCGGGCCCTAGTTATAACTAAAGCTCGAAATTCCGTGCAGTAAAAATTTGAAAACGTCCAAAACCGTGCAATAAAAACTTTAAAACGTGCAAAAACATGCAAAAAAATTATTGCTTGAAAATCATGAATTAAATTATTTATGTGAACAATATATAGCTAATTTTGAAACAAATAAGTAGCGGAGAGTAAATTGAAGTAAAATCTTTTATTTTTAAAATATTAGTTTTAATATAGATTTTTTCATTAGTAAAGAAAAATTAGTGGAATACATTAGAAATGTAACTACACTTAATTATTTTTTTAATCGAAGTTTCTAGCTAACTACATTTCTAAATTTGTTCTGTTAAACAGTCCCTCCTCTCACTTATAAAATTTCTTTCAATTTAGAAAAAGATATATCAACTTCAAAAATCGTTAGAGCGACTCAGAAACTAGGGATCTCCTTCAATTCAATAGTAACTGAATTTCCGTTCAGGCAATCATTACAGTTTTTTAATGGTTTGTTTTCAGGATTTTTCAATGAAAATTTTCGAAATTTTTCGTAAATAATAATTCCTTTTTCGATCTTGATTTTTTTCAATGATTTTCTCAACTATTTTTATTTGGTCCTATAGAGAAAGATTTGGCTCCTCTTGTTCTGTAAGAGCAACCGGCAAAGCTGCTAAATTCGATCTAATAAATGCCAAATCAGATTGAATGGTTGGATTCGTCAAAGTGGTTTGTAATTTGATTATTGATTGCACATTTTCTTGCAATTCTATATTTGAAAATATTTCCGTTAAAAAAAAAAGAAAATCAGAATATAAAATATTTATTTGAAAAAGTAACAAGATTTGGAATAAAGAGTAAAACACTTGCATGTGAGCTGTAATTATATTGGAACTAGGGAGATCTTATAAAGGAAAGATGCTACTCAAATTATGGAATCACTAGATGCAATATCCGGTGCGTAGGCTTATTTTTAAATACCTCTGATGACACGCACTACCCCTGGTACCGTTCTGTAGTTAACCTTTAACTGGAACATTATGGGTTAAAATGACCCAAGACATTTTAAATTATAAAGTGCTGCTCTCTGGAAAATGGAAACTGCACTAATCTTATGTTCCTATCTTATAATCCTATCCTTATGGACCTATTCTATCAGTTAGTTCTAAACTTAGTGCGTTGTAAGCAACCTGTGATTTTATTTTAATTTTTTTGGGTCATTTTGACCCTTATAGTCCAGTAACGTTACAGTTTTTTTTTTTTTTTCATACATGGATTAATTTTTTCATATTACTGTGTCATTATCATGGCTAATCATGGATTTTATGATTAAATGGAATTATTTAAAAATAAAAAATCTTTCTCCTGACGTAAAAGCCACAATAAGAAAAATGATTGGGGAGATCGAGTCTCTTCGAGATACAGGTGTAAAATCTGAAAATAAAAAAAGAAAGCGATGCTATTTGTGAGTGAATAATGACAGTAAATACTCTATTACTTGTAACATGTGTAAGAATAATATTTGCAACGAACGCAGCCAATCAAAAAGAATATGTTTAGAGTGTAAAGGTGAGCTGCCTATAAAACACCCTCTCCTACATGACCTATAATATGTGGTGAGCAATTTTCTTGTATTTGATAACACATATATATATATTGTGCTGCAGTGGGCATCAATTTCTGATTTCCTCTCACATCTAATATTTTTATCACAAGATTTGCAAAACATACACTAACATCCCTTTTGAGTCAGGATATTTTTCAATCCATCCCGCAATTTTCGAAGACACACCTCCAATTTTTGGCATTTTAAGTAACAATATATCCGACAGAAGCTAGATTGATAGTGAAAGAATGATAAGAATTAAGAAACAAAATGTAAACATCCAGGAACTACTGAGCCCTTAGTTCTTGGAAATTAGAGGTTTGTGTTTGTTTACATCTCCCTAGTTCCCTTTATATTTTTCCTATGTTTCCTTTCTGTTATTTTTTTAACACTCCAGTACTCGCGCTCCCTAATGTAGCAAACGTAGTCGCCTGTCATCTCTCAGATGACTCTGTCTTTTTTTTGGATAATATATACCAAATACCATTTATGGTTTAAAAAATGGGAAATACTAACGAACAACAAAACAGACATGCTATTATGGATATTTATATTTTTTAAAACAATTTTTATAATAATGGAATTATTTAAGTTAAATATTAAAACTTTTAGATATTATATTCATATCAACATAAAAAATGAATTATATTTTATTATGGGGAAAAACAATAACTAATAAGATATAAGGCTGAAACAAAAATATACTAGATAATAATATTCATTCAATTTGTTCATCCATTGCCAATGGACCATTGGCCCTTCTGCTGTACAACCTTTAGCACAAATAAAAGAAAAATGATCACCCAGACATAAATACTGTCCACATTTTTGACACTTATACTGTGTAAACCTTTTCTTCTGTTCTTTTTGACAAGGGGCGCACCTTTTTCTTGATGATGTTTCTGCCACTGAGGGTCTATTTATTGCTTGTTGTCTCTCCGAAGTGTGAGATGGTGCGCGAGTACCAGAGTGTTAATTCCTATTCCTAATTCCCATTTATAATTCCACCAATTTTTTTATGTGTATTTAAGAAAATTAAAATTTGTAATAATTTTTTTTCTTCTAAATATCAAATGATGCAATTTCTTGCAATAAAATTTCAAAACGTGCAATTTCGTGCAGTAAACCCCAAAACGTCCAATTTCGTGCAGTATAAAACTTCATTAAAACATCCCACCAGGCTTGATTCGGATAAGTAACTTGAATTCGCTTTATTCTGACTTACCAATAAAAAGATGCAATTAAACGGGAATCCGAGCTCTATGAGAAACTCTACAATGAATTAATATATAAATAAGAAAGAGCTCTGTTAGAAATGGGGAATTGAGACTACTGAATAAAAAATTAAAGAAAAGCAAAATATAGCAATCAATTATACTGAAGCACATATCTCTAAATTAACCACGGTTAATAATATTGTCACCCCTATTCTTAAAATTCAACAGTCCAATGTGACACAGGGATCTTTGGGCAAGGGTTGTGAAGTAACTAAGCAACTACGAAATATCGATTACATATACAATAATCTCTTACAAGTCCCAACTACACAAGGGGGGGTACCATGACTCATAAATTACTTGGGGCTACTTTACTACTTCGAATCCCACTAAGCCCCAGGCTCACTCTGCCTGTCCCAGACTTCGACAGCCCATTTCTGACCCAGCCTCCGCTCCAGACTGACCCTTCTACTTTTTTCTATCTTTCTACTTTTTTTTTTTTTTTTTGTCTTACCCTCCTAAATTATTTTTATTCACAAATTGCAATATATTTACATTTTAATAAATATATACATGATTATTTGACTCTTATATTGACCTTAGGAATTTTAAGGTATGGGATCAAGGTTTGCTGGATGCAAGAGTATTCCTGTGGCATAAGCGTTGTTTCCAACACTGAGCGTGGAGGGTTCGCTCTGCTGGCTATTTATTATTTATTATTTAGTCGGATTTAGGCTAGGATGCCAGAACCCCTTCCCTCGTCGAGGACATCGACTAAGGGGACTTTTTCTTGCCACCTTCCAGGTCTGGGCGGTGGGGTTATTGCGTTGAAGAGTGGGTTGGCACAGGCCTTCAGCCCATCAAAGAACTTGATGTGCCTCCGGTCTATGAACTCAGGAACCAAAGGGAGTTGGAGCTCTTCATGTATAATATTCGACTTGGCCCTTTGGAGGTTCAACTTGAACTTGACAGTGTTTTTTTTCTTTTTCATTTAGTCGCGTCATCCATTTTGGAACTTCCAGCCGATACGAAATGTGTAAAATACACTCCATAAATCTTATATACGCGTGGAGAGGTGAGATCCCCCACGATAGACTTTCTTCATTTATTTCTCTCGGCTCTAGTAGATTCATGGTTTTTGGCGTAGCCCCACAAATGTAACATTTCTGTGTGCTGTTATTAGAAGCCAACGCGTTGCACACTTTTCCGTCAACCATAGTTAAAATAAATTTTGGGATTATTCTGACAGCCTTCCCTCCTACGTTAACTTCATTTGGGACAAGCTGAGAAATTTGGCTTTCAATATAGGAAATTTCATTAACTAATTCACCTGCGGTTTCCTTCACGAATCGTATTCTTATCGGGCGACAAAATCTAGGTGAAGAGGTTCGAGGATTTTGCCACAATGTTTTTCGATTTTCCTCATGTTCACTCACCGTGCACAATTGCAGAGGAACGAATGATGAGGCGAGAATGCTGGAGTCATCTACATCGCAGATCTGTTTGTACCGCGGTAGACCTCCACATCCATCACAGCTCCATTTCACTATATACTGAAGTTCCTTCACATTGTTTTCAGTTAGAAAGGAGAATATTTCTTTGTTTTGAATCATAAAAAAACGTTTTATTGTGAAATCAATGTTACATTGGAGTGTGATGTCAGCTGAAACAGAATTAACATCAATGCCTGGGGGATAACATGACTTTTTCCGCTTCAAGAACTGCATGATATGAGGGGTACAGATTGATATTTTTTTTTTTTTAGCATCGCTGCGGATCTGCAAATATTGAGATTTGGTCAGTTTGCATGAGATGATTAGAGATAATGCTTCCTCTGAAGAAAACATCTGTGAAGGTTCTTCAACTAGGGCTTTCCTGTAAATGTTTTTAATCTTTGTAGCCTTTTTAGGCGAGGCAACTAGTTCTCTCAACATGTTTGCCGCATCCCTACTCCCACATTTTCTAAGTTTCCACTCAGTCGCGAAAACTAGCTCCTCCAAAGTATGATGCCTGACTACATCTTTCATCTTTCTTTTTCGCGTCGTTCGACCTGACAATTCAAATGTTGAGGTGGGTCTTCCTCCAGAGGGAGGTGTAGATTGTACTATGGAGGCTGAGTAAACTATTATTTGTTGGGTGAGCCATTCTTTCCGCTTCTTTTTGAAGTAAGGATAGTTAAAATCGCAGTCTTTCCAATACAATTTTAGTCTTTTCAAAAAATTACTGCATTTAAATGCTAAATCCTCCTTTTGTTCTTCAGAATAGGCTAATTGAGGAAACTTATTGAAAATGTACTCCAAAATTATCTCACCACCCGCAGTTTGAATCCCTATTTCTCTGAGGGCTTCGAAGAGCTCTTCGTATGAGACGACATACGTAGTTTCTGTGAAGAAAAACCGTGTTTACTCCAAGAGTAGGTAAAAGTAGGTGGTGAAATCAATTGAAATAAACTCTAGGACAGTTATGGAACACGTCTAATCTAGATATATTATGTTCCTGGTTGTTCCCTAAAAATTATGGCTTCTGGAACTTTGCAATTTACATGAATTTTAATGAATATTGATTATAAGTTTAACTGCCCTACAGATTAGTTCTAAAAATGAATTTGGGTGATAAATATTTCACTTACCACTGCTAGAAGAGGCCATTATGAGCAGATGAGACGCACGTCTTGGAATGGCTCGAATAACAATACTGAAGTGACGAGGTAAAATGAGAGGGACAGGAGCGATAACGTGAGGATCATGTTTGAACAGGACGCACACAGCCTGACAGGACTCCATACGCCTGGCTAATACAGGGCCGCTTTTGTATACCTATTAACCCTTGATTACCCCTATTACCGCTCAAATATACGAGATATTTTTTTTTAGTTTTGGTCAGCTAGATTCGAATTCCGGACCACTGTGCTCCGGTGGTATGATTTGGTTTTCCCAGCAGTGCTGCATCAGGTGATGATGTATCAGCCTCTCGAATACTTTGCTCATTTGCGAGAGGAGGCTGATCGGACGATAGTGTTCTGCCGTGTCTCCTTTCTTCCCCGGCTTGAGTAGCGGCACTACGATCGCTTGTTTCCAGGCGATTGGAAAGTACGATATCCGTAGGCATGAGTTAAAGATATTCAATAGGAAGGCTTTCCCTTTCCTAGGGAGCATCTTCAACAGCACGTACGGGATCTCGTCATGTCCAGACGCCTTGTTTCCATTGGTGCATCTTAGTACCGACTCAAGCTGGTTGAAGGTGGCGAAGATAGGCTTCTCGTTGGGACAATGCAGTGGTCCCTCCGGAACTGGTGGGGCACTATCCGTCCGCTCAGCATCCCTCGCTGCATAGCTCTTGGCCAGGAGTTCAGCTTGTTCCCCAGGTGACAGCAGCTCATTGCCATCAGACAGGTGCACACTCCTTTTCTTATTCACAAAGGTCCTGACAAGTCTTCCACTGACTGTTGAGTAGGCCAATCCCTGTTCGGTGAGCCTACTTGGTTTTCAGTTCGTCACGGTCTTCTGCTGGTCCTGATTTTCTTCAGGCTCTTCAGTAGTTGCTTCCGTACCGGACACTCCTTTGATGATGCCATATGCACCTGTGAGCAGTTCTGGCATTTCGGTGGAGACCTTTTGGGACACTCACTCAGGAGATGGTGGTCTCCACACCATGCACAATGGCCACAGTACTTCATCGTGTGGCCGTACTACTGACAATTCCGGCACTGGACGGGGCCGGCCTCCTCCACGAATATTCGTGCTCTGAATACGCAGTTGCAAATGATTTGCAACCGCAGTATGTCATCGAGGCTGGTCTCGTGGCTGGTGATTATCTGGATTGGTTCGATGTCGTAGAACCTGCCTCCGTCGTCCTTCCTTGTAAGACGTCTAGCCATCTTGAATCCCCGTAGACGTTCGGAGAGCTCCGTCGATATTTCTTCAATGGGGTGGTCCACGTCGAACCCGTAGATGACAAACTTCTTCGATCTCTTGGTTCCTCGGGGTGCGAAGGTGTGATACTGCACCTCTTTGTCTTCCCTCAGCATATACAGGGTTCGGCAGAGAGGACGAACGGTTCTAAAAAAGTCATAAAACAGTTAATTTTTACTCAAAAACGAATTTATTGATGGAATGAGGTTCACAAGGAATTAGCATTTGAGACAGTCAAGTGTGGAAAATAACATTAGTCATGTAGTGGCCGAAATCGTTGATGCAGTGCTGGAGGCGTTCTTGGAAGTTCGCGTAGACTCTCTCCAACATTGCTCCCTCAACTTGGGCGACTTCCACGCCAATTGCGTCCTTCAATTCGTCCAGAGTTCGGGGCTTGTGTCCGTATACTTTAGCTTTGAGGTGTCCTCACAAGAAAAAATCGCATATGGATAAATCTGGGGACCGAGGAGGCCAATGAACACCGCCAAATATGGAAATTAGGCGACCAGGGAAGAGAGGGCGGATAACGTCCATTGGTGCTCTGGCTGTGTGGGCTGTCGCCCCATCCTGCTGGAACCACACACGTCGGGTTGGAACACGACGCCGTCGTAATTCAGGCAAAAAGAATTTGGTGATCATTTCGATGTAGCGCTCCGAGTTCACGGTAACAGCACTACCATTACCGTCTTCAAAGAAGTATGGGCCAATGATGCAAGTTTGCGATACAGCGCACCAAACTGTTACTTTTGGGCTGTGCAGCGGTCTTTCGTGAAACTGTTGCGGATTTTCACTAGCCCAATAACGGCATGCCGTTTAGATGAAAGTGGCCTTCGTCACTCATGAACAAAATGAGGTTATCATTTTGATCGATCAGTGCTTCCATCTCACGTGCGAAGTTTATTCGTTGTTGATAATCTCTGGGCTGCAACTGTTGCACAATGGCCAATTTGTAGGGGTGAAAGTGGAGATCCATATGCAAAATTCGCCTTACCGAACGATCACTGAGACGAAGTGCAGCAGCTTGTTGCCGGACAGATCGAGTTGGACTGCGAAGAATGGTTTGTCGAACGATTTCAACATTTTCAAGAGTTCGAACTGTTCGCGGAGTTCCTCTTGGTCTTCTGTTGATCAGTTCACCACGCCTGCGAAGTGATTCAACCCAGCGATGGATTGTGTTTCGAGAGGGAACAGCTCTATTCCGGTGAATGTTAAAGTGCCGACGAAATTCACGCTGCACGACGGTAACTGACTCATTATTTCGGACGAAACAATCATAGGCGAAAACGCGGTGCTCCACCGTCCAAGGCTCCATGACAACTGAAGCACGAATAATGCTAGGAACTCAAGAGTCAAACAGCATTATCCTTACCACTCTCGTAGATGGTGGGGGACGATACTACCCATCTCAAAAACGTCCGTCCTCTCTGCCGGACCCTTTAGATGACCTTACTATAATCTGCCTCCGTGCTCAGGTAAAGGCGGGTCTCTTTCGCTGAACTATTTGTGGCATACTTGACAATCCCTAAGTCGCCAAGCCTCTTCTTCAGCGATGTCTGAGAAACTGGTGGGCAGATAACTACAGGCGGCACTGGTGAGGTCTCCTTGGCCAGTATCTGTTATAGACAGGTACTGGCGTATGGCCTCCTACGGTGGGTCTTGGCTGCAGCTTGGACGCTTGTTTCCTTCTGGGTGGCTCTCGAAGTCTCCTTCGCCTTCGCTGCTGCTTCCTTCATGACCTCGCTTGTCGCCTCTATTTTCTTCCACCCCATCCATGCTCACAACGGACGTGGGAATAGCGTTGGTAGCACCGTGTGCTTTTCCTACCAGAGCAACGCTACCCGTTTAGCTGTTAAGGTTTGACCCAAGGGATAAGTTTGGACCATAACAGCTTAAAGTGCAATCTAAGTAGGAAAGCAAGAGAATTGCTACCAGTAAGAATTCTTCAATCTTCAAGAGAGCTCCTAAAACCTAAAACCTCGGCTCACCCCTTTATCGAGAGTAATTAAGACTTTTGATTGTTTATACTTTTTAATTTAATGACTTATATTTTTCTAGTGGATTTTTTTGACTTATATTTTAGTAGTGGAAATTGGAAATGTATAGTAAAAATAAAATTTGTAAGTAAAAGTCTTAGAGTGTATTATTGATTAAATTTGTATCAATTATGGTTAAAGTTTAAATTTGGAGTAGCAGAACAATGAAATTTATTTTTGGCATTTTATTTTAGGTAACTAAGCAACTACGTACAATTTACACTATTTATTATTTACAATAATTACAATAATCTCTTACAAGTCCCAACTACACAAGAGGGCGGGGTACCATGACTTGTAAATTACTTGGGGCTACTTTACTACTTCGAATCCCACTATGCCCCAGGCTCACTCTGCCAGTCCCAGACTTCGACAGCCCATCTCAGACCCAGCCTCCGCTCCAGTCTGCCTGACTGTGTCTCACTGCCCCTCTCAGACTGACACTTTTACTCGCCTAGGCCAGCCTATTCTAGGATTTCCCCCTCTCTCTCAGGTCTCCTAGGTTCAATGGACATCTTAGGTTTTCCACGTGATAATATTTACTAATCGAATATGTCAGCGAATTGGTCACTAATAAATTTAATTATTAATGAATGTCTTAACAAGCGATTTCTCGTCGAGCTTAGTCTCCAGGTGAATATTAATTGTTAGGCGATCTAGGAACAATAAAGTCTTTACTCACTGTGGGCGGTGAGAATAGCCTTACTCGAAAAAAGGGTTGTAACCAATCTTCGAAGCATACTGCATCAAACCTTTTAGAGCGGTTATATCGAGTTCCTTAAGGACCATTCTCAGTCCATGTGGACCACAAGTGCTCAGCTCTATAGGCAACATATGGGGACAAGAGGTCGCCTGCAGCATTTCCAGCCATCATTATTGATATTGTAGTTTTACTGAAATTGCAAATGTTCTCCATGTATTTTGCTCCTCTCTTACAGATAACCTTTTTGTTCCCAGGGTCGTCAGTAAGGTTCGTCTCATCGTAATTGAATATATATTTGGGGGAACATCTTTAACCTCTTCTTTGAGGTTATCAATGTAATTTTCGATGAGAGAAGTATCTACTTCGGCTCTGACCTTTTTGATATTGGAACTTATCCTACGAGTCAGATTCTCAAGTCTTTTTTAGAAGGCTTTAGTCCATTCATAGCCAGGGAGATTTTTTTTTGAACTGGCAAATGTGGACACCTTTATTGTCCAAATAGCTTTTGACTGCATAACGGAAATCCATGTCAACTACAGGAACCCATAGTCTGACATTTTTATTAAATGTTGTTCGAAAACATGCTCCTCTTCATCATTAAAGATTCTTGCACGTCCTACATTTTTGTATGAGTCCCTTTTAACACTCCATCGCTCGCGCCCTCAAACCAACAAAAGTGCTCGCACTGTATCTGCGAGATACATGTTTTAAATGTAATTGATCTGTGTCTTGTAACAGAAATGCAAAAAAGGTAGATAAATAACAACACGGTTTTCATAGTAAATTACTTGAGAATTAATTCCTGTAATGTTCAAAATTGAGAAAAACACCACCATAGGCCACCTCCAAGTGTTTCTTGAAACATTATATGCAGAACACATTTTATCTAAAACATCCACTCCTGCTTTTGTGTGGTTGTACATAGTAATTAATTCAGGTTTTTTCTTTTCCCCTGTCTCCTCATCAATTTCACCAGAAAAATGCATACTTGAAATTGCAATTACATTTTTTTATTGTTTTTATTTTGAGGAACGTATGATAGGTACAATTGTTCAATGTTGTTCATTGTTTTTCATTGTTGTACAAATTATCAATCAAAATTTTTAATTAACAACCTATGTAACTATTTCGGCCATTTAATTTCTAGCAATATTTTTCATATCTCAAATATAACCCCATATTTTGTTGTCAATAGTTTAATCATTTATATCATTTCCCCATTATACAGTCCACATTACCATAAATACCATAATTACCATGATTACCAGCGGAACCACCAATGGTTCGTGGTCTATAATATTCTTAAAAGAATTATAGACCACACAAAATTTTGGGGAGTACATAGGGAGTACTGATTATTAGTCCACCAATCTGTGTCCTCAGTTTGATCGACATCTGGTTGCGACAGCATTAGTTTTAGTTGGTCAGTCAATTTTACCCATACTTTCTTTACCACACCACTTGTCAACACCAATGAGGACAACATGTTCAGTACCCACTGTCTTGACTTCTTTACATCTGCTACTGGTGTAGGGACGTTGTAGCGCCAAACTGCTGTAAGCTCAGCTGTTGCTCGACTGAATGCCTCATCAAAGGAAGTCTCATTGGTGTCACTCTGGGCGTAGTAAGTGTAAAGAGCATAGAGAAGGGCTTCATATCTTAGCGTCAACTTATTTCTCTGCTACCCATCTAGACAACCAACCCATCTGCTGGATGATCGAGCAGAGTCGAAATCATAACATAGCTGCAGCTGTGGCCTTCGCAGAAGCAGTTGTGGACAATGAATACATCTCCCTAACTGCTCTGATGCGGCACATTGCAAAACCTCAATTCGACGCCTTGCTCACCGTGATGCTCTACGCTATGCAGGATCCATTCGTGAATTACATTTACCCGAAAGTATTCTCGCATGCGTACAAGGACCTAGCTAACATAGGTGCCTCTTACATCAATTTGTCCAAAGCGGGTACCAACCGAACGGGGATAAACAACAGATCCCTTGGAATAACCAAACAGCAAGCCATCGCGAAGGAGTTGGAGAATATTCTCAGGGCACAGAGCCAAATGTCTGCAGCTATGTTATTCGACAACACATCAGCAGAATTAGAAAGTATGGGTTATAAACAATACGTCATAGAAGATGATGTAATATACGTTGACCCCGAAGAAACGAGCTTAAGTACTAAGCAAGATAATGTAGAATTAGAGAGTTTGACGATGGAGGATATGATCAGACTCAGAAGGAGTTGGCCAGCAACAGCTAAATCATATTCCAGGCATGCAAAAGCTATGCCGTATTAATCCCTATTAAGACAAATTCAAGAGAGGGAAACTCCAGCAGCCAAGGCTTACCTAGGGATTCTAGCGGAGTTCCTACAGTGCTGCAACCAAATTCAGCTCCACACAATATGATCACACATCAAAATATGTGTCGAGAAGGCTAATGTTGTAGCCTTTGTAAGAGCTTACGATGAGTCATTCAAGATCCCAACTGTGGACAAAAACCCAGAAGATGAAATAATGGCGTCTAGAGACGTTAAGGATTGCTTTAGCATCATTTTCCATCCTAGCACAGCAACTCTAGCTCAGGGGATTAACACCAAACTAAAGGGAGAAGGTCCAACTCAACGGGATCAGGTTAATGCTGGATCTGCTACTTCTGACGTTAAGTCATTTCCCGATCAAAGCTTTAGAAGTGATGAATACGAAAGGGATGTCTCCGGCCCTGTAGAAGAAGAGCAATACGAGCCCTCTAAGGACGAGTATCATAGGAGTGATGATGTCAGCACGTCATCGTATATTCAAACAGTGCTCTTAATGACAGACCCCATAGATTTAATCCAAGGATATATCAATATTGCGAACCATTTTGCAGCCACGTTGATAACTCTGCAGGTGCCGTCGTCGTCCCAGATAAAGGATCCTACAGGCTGGATAGAGTTGATATTTTACAAACATAAAACTAAATAGATACCATTGATATGCATGAAATTAAATATGTCCTTGTATGTGTAAATAAAGAAAAAAAAAAGGAAAACACTTCCAACAACTCAACCAGATAACAACTTCTCAAATTAAACTCTCTCCTCGTCAGTATGGAATAGAGGAGCCATAGAATTGACTGGCATTGTAAGAGATGGAAGCGTTGTCTAATTTTCCGCCCACCCTGACGATTCCATCCTCAACAAGAAATGGGCTTAAATTTCTTTGGAACAGGTCCGCCTTCTGAGAGTGTGGCCACAGGTAGGTCCCTGTTTGTTCCGACCAAATCGATGCCTGGCTTGAAGGGAAGTTGGACCATGTACCTTCCATCTGAGGTTCGCGTGGGTGTATTAAGGAAGTGCTTTTCACAAGCTTCGTCTTCGGGATTTCGCTTTACTACCATAGCGGGTTCTTCAAGCTCCCAAAATTTTTCGAGGGTCTTGTCTATTGTGGATAAAGTTTCCGCCATATATGATGTGATGTTGGATTCGACTTTGCCAGCTAAATTCCCTGTTACCACTAGCCCAAATACGGTTGGCAATAGTAGCAACTGCGATACATCCGAGGGTTGTGGAGCTCCGGTGACAATATAGGGATAGACGTCATTGCCTAATAAGAAGTCGATGCCTAATGGCTGACCGAATGCTTTATCAGAAATTGGATAACTATACATTATCTCTATTGTTGATTTATCCACCTCTCTGTCAGGCAAAAGATTGGAGACGTGATCGAGTACGATTGCCTCTACACTATAATGTTGAGACGCATCTTGGTGCGCCCTAATGCTGAGGTTTATAATGCCTTTAGGAGGAGAAGGCTGAGAACCACCGATACCGTACAACGATCCTATGAAAGAACGGAGGGTAGACCTAAGCTTCTTGCAAGTTCGCTGGTTACGAAGGTGCGTTGACTTCCGCAGTCCAACAATATACGCACAGGAATGTACCCAGAAGTGCCTTTTGCGAGTGCCTGAGCAGTTCCTAATAACACTTGGCTCTTCGAATTTTCTCCCATTGCGCATGTGTGTCCAGCCATGTTTTTAGGACCATCATCTCTGTTATATTGTTCGGGATTTGGAACAGAAAACCCTACGTCTTCATGGATAAGGCTATGGTGAGGTTTCCTGCAAAGTCTGCAAGTCCACTTAGAGGGGCATGTGTTGGCAAGATGACCCTCACTCAAACAATTTTTACAACCTTTCCAGGCCTTTACAAAAGCCACACGCTCAGGTTGTGGAGTATCTGTGAACTTGCCACAAAATGCCAAAAGGTGATGTTCTTGGCAGAAGGGACACTTCGGTTTACTTGAAGAAGCCGAAATGACGGCTCGAACATTGTTTGTGCGACCCTTGGAATTGAAGTTGTGCCCTTAGAGGGACCTGAGCTGGCAGCATGAAGGCTACTAAAGGCCGAGTTATTGTTTTGGTGGAATGGCCTAGTATTATATTTGCGAGAACCGCGATTGGGTGCTTCCCTGCTGTCTCTGGATGCGATATTCATCTGAGGTGATGAAATGCATGCATGAAATGCGGTTAGCCAATTTTATTGCAGTCATACGTTGTCGAACGAATTTGATGACATCATCGGCAGTTGGATATTTGACCGAAGGATTAAGTGAGAGCTCAAACTGCTTTCTACTCTCATGACCAAATGCGCGAAGCGCCAAAGTGGACAATAAAAAGTCAAACGGCCTTTCCAATTTGAGAGCCTTTAATGATTCCACGCTATCTGCCACTTCGTTAAGAAATTTCTGATAACGAAGTTGCTCTGATTTAATATGGCTTATGTCACATTCAATGATTCGGTCCATAAAAAGACCAGCTAACACTCTTGGGTTATCATAGCTTGATAGAAGAGCCTCCCATGCTTGCATATACGTGCTTTCCTCAATTGGGAAATGTGAAATTAGGCTTGCTGCCTCACCTTGAAGAGCGCCTAGCAAATAATGAAATTTTTCAATATTTGAAAGCTGAGGTTCATTGTGGACCAGTGACTGGAATGTGTCCCTAAAGTGTGTCCATTTTAATAAATCCCCAGCAAAGTGGGGTATTTGAATTTTTGGTAAATTAGATTTATATGAAAAACCTGAGTTGAGGGTGACACCAAGTGCAGTGGTTTCGTGAGTCTGAGCTTCACCACGTCGTGTGATTGTGAGGAGTGTTTCCTCAGCGGTGATTAATTCCTCACGTATCTTATCGTAATGCTCCAACCATGCTGCGGAAGGGAAGTCATCACCTTGACCGGCTATGAGACCAATTTCTTCTCTTTCATTCCAAACAGCTTGAAATGTATCCCAATCTGCTTGTGCGCGAGCTACGTGGGCTCTAAAATTTGAGGTAGATGCTTCATCGTCGAGGTGTACGGCACGGCTATGGGTGGCAATACCCTCAATGTTTCTCCTTATTCCACGGAGCCTACGCTCAAGACTGGCCGCTTGAGCCTGCAAATCTGCTAATTAAGTGGGCATAATATCGTCTGCTTGGAGGTAAAAGTCATTAAGTAGCAAAATCGAAATTTTTCAGGGGAGCAAAAAAACTGGAATATGCTCATTAAAAATCAGGACATAATAAATCATTGAAAATTTCCACTCCATTACTTTTTTTAAACCAATTTTAAATTAGCTTACCTTTTTTGAAATTAACACAATGACTCGTAGTGGAAGAAAATTCAATTTTCGCACTTAATGAGCTTTACCTCCCAATAATATGTCAAATATGTTAGTTGGTATTGGTTAAATAAAATACTATTATTACATTTCTACAATTGTTTTATTGAAAGAGAGAAATCTTTCACACATGAAATAAATAGAAAACATTGAATAAATATATCATACATATAATACATTTAAAACAAATCTTATAAAAAACACTTTACAAATTAAAATTACTCAAGAGACCATTCTTCATCACTAGTATCATCTATACACGGCTCTGGAGCTCTTTCAACTGAGGTTTCTAGAGAAGGTATATTTCTATACCACTGCTGGACTTCTTCTGGAATGATTCCTTTGTCACACAGTTGGATCAAATCTTTTTTCTTTGAATTATTTAATTGCAATTGGGCGCTATAGGCAGGGACGAGGGGTGGGAAACAATTGTCATTGCTTCGTGGCCTTCCACGATTTTTTGGGTTTCTAATATCTATGGCCTTGTAATCGTCTTTATGACCATATTTATAAAATATTTTGTGGGGTTCTGTTTTTAAAAACTTCAAACTTTTGATTTTTAACCAATTAACATTGTTTCCCTCTTCATCAATTTTTTTATTTTTCATTACAATCGAACTTAGATTTCCTAAATTTAAGAAATCAGTATATTTTAGCTCAAAACACTTGTAAGGTGTGGTGTTTTTTCCTGTCCTGGCTCCTTCAAATATTCTTTTAAAATCATTCATTATAAATATTTCTTGATTTTTCATTTTCCTTTCAATGGTGGAATGCATGGAGTCACATTCCATGTAAGAATGGCCAGACTCTAAAAATTTATGCTCTATCACCTCTAAATGGCTTGATTTCATAACTGTGTGAAGAAGAGCAGCAGCGACTTGCTGGTTACGATTTTGACCTGAGCAAGTGTCTGAGAATAAAGATATTTCTTTTATTAAAGGGGGTAGCATGGATATAAATTTCATAATAATAGATCCTATTTCATTAGACCCTCTTTTCCCATTTATTTCATTCCAAAAAAAGCAATAGCCCTCTTTGTTTTTGCTCTCGAAGAATGTCAAGTTATACACAGAGATTTTTCTGCTGTAATAAAATTGGGAAACAGCAGATGTTGGGAGCTGCATTACTTTTTGCAGATCAAACGTTATAGTTTGAAAGCTGTTATCAGATTCTGCGCGCTGTTTGTCTTCATTTTTGGCTTCTTGGCAAACTGTTTTTCTTTCAATATGTGCATTGTAGGATTCCTCCAGATCATCATCTACACGGTTTTCTTTTTTAGCTAAATTGTATTTGCTGCATAACAAACACTGATCTTTTTTAGGTACAAAAAAAGAATAATTAAATTCTGTGCAAAATATTTTTCTATATTGATGGATACTAACAATATTATTAATGTTTTTGATTTCACACCATTCTTTGTAAAGTCTATACATTGAAGAGATATTTAAATCGCAAGACAAATACCTTTTCTTACTATTCTTTCTGGTGTAGTGAGATTCCACGGTAGGAAAAGAATTTATGTGTTCCTTGACGTAATCTGTTTCAACAGGCTGAGTTTTGTTAGGTGGAGGTTTTCTGCCCCTTTTGTCTAGCCCACCAAATGTCCCTGAAGGGGTGATAGCGGAAAGTGCTCTATTAATGGGGCCATTTGAAATACAGAGAGTTGCTTGAAAAAATGAGCTGCAAACCCTGAATTCCCCTTTGCAGCTTTTAAGAAAGTATTGCCTCGATTCACTTCGGGGCTTAGAAGCTTGCACATTTCTTCTAGCTGGTGGGACTACTCTGACACATTTAACTATAAAGTCTTTTTGTCTGTTATAGTCAAACCCCCAAAATATTCGGCAGCTTTCGATTCGGTCTTCTTTGGAAAAATTGTCATTACATTTAAATCGGCAGTTGCAACTTATATTTTTAGGTACCTTGGCTGGCCGTTCACCACACCTTGTGATATAAGGAAGACCTTCAGATCGCCTTTTCTTCGCTATATTGCATTTCCAGGTTTCTGGTTTTGGTTTGTTCCACCGGCTTCTTTTTTTCATGTTGTTCAATGCTTGCTGAACACTAAAAATGATAAAGAAAAATTAGTTATTATTGTTTTCAGAGCGCTACACAAGAGACACTTATAAAAGAAAAACATACATCATCATCAATATTAGGTAAAAAACCATTTTCACTGTTATTATTTTCTCGATCAATAAACTCATCTAAATCCAGATCAGGAGTTGAAGTTGAAGAAGGTACGTACTCTGAACCAGAATCTAGGAGCAGGTTATCTATTTCTTCATCATTAAGGGTGACGTTTTCCTAAATTGAAAAAATAATTGTTGTCATAATACAAATTATTATATTAATTAATAACATTTAAACAATTATATCAAATATACAGATAGAAAAGAAAACTCACGGTGTTTGTAATGTTTTTAATCAAATACATCTGGCCATCACTGCTTTTGTTCACAACAATTGACTCCTTATTAATAGTTTCATCCAATTTACACAAAGCCACTAGTTTCTTACCACGACTGAGCATTATTAATTGATTTTAATGTACTTTTGATATATTATTATTAAAGAACACACACTCAAAGATGTTTTCTTTAGGAAACTCCACTCTTACTGTTAACAGGTTAACAGGTTGTTATAAAGAGAAGTATGTAGTTCCAAGGAAATCCGCTAGGGGACATTCATCAAGTGCACTAACCTACAATGCTTGCAATGGTAAAACTCATCAAGTGACTATGATTAACTTTACCTTTGATGAAATTTCTCAGATAAATAAATAGTGAGTTTTCTGATTCTCTAATGTACATTTATAGCAGTTATATTTACCTGGTGACTTTTTATACTAATGGAAATGATAATATCAACCCTTAATGACTTTTACTCAAATTCGGAAAAAATTGCACTTAGTGACTTTTACCACCAAGCAGACGATATGATTAAACAAAGACCTAGTGGGCAAGGGGGTGAATTAGACGAAGACAAGATGAGTGGCCAACATAACAATGAATAATAAAAAACCTTCTTTATAAACAAAAATGAAAAGGAAAGAAAAATGCATGACTTGAACCCCAGGCAGACATAAAGGCAAAAATACCTGTAGTAAGGTAGAATAACATCAGAATATTATTCCAAATACAATGATGAGTTAAAATATCTGCAATGAGAAAGGGAATACAAAACTCTAGAACCATGAAATGGAATAAAAAATAATGTAATAGATATGTATACATGATATATGAAATGAAATAAATATGGTCATTATATGTAAAATATATATGTGAGTGATACGTGAAATGAGATAAATATGATATGTATATGTATAAAATATATACGTATGTATGTATGTAATATATGAAATGAAATAAATATGATAGATATAAAATACATAAAAATATACATATATATATATATACATATATATATATATATATATATATATATATAATATATATGTATATATATAAAATTAAATAAATATGATAAATATAGAATATATATGTGATTATATTCGATATATGAAATGAAATAAATATGCTAAATATAAAATATATATGTATATATTTGCATGGGCGCAACTTAAGTAATGGTGTATATGTTACCAAGAGTGCAAATGAAGCACACTAACATCTAACTTAACAACCTCTCTGGCATAGCACTAATTGTAACCTCATATGTAGACAATGTGCGATATGTTACCTTTAATGCCCTGTGAAGTTCGTGAAATTTAGTGTATTATTTCTGTGTATATCTAATTGATGGGCGGTATGCACAATAAATTAATAGTTAATTTAATAGTTAATAATAACGCAAATTACATATAAAAAAACCACTCATGCAATACAAATATATTATATTTCTAGTAAACATAATTATGTATTGATTTAACCTGAACACATCTATAATTGTATTCCCTTTTATGATGACAAATTAACAAGTGTAATGGATTGTTAATTTAAAATTCGAATAATATATGCCTTAAGGCAAGTTTTTTTTTTTTTTTTTTAATTAAATAGTGTTGTTTTAAATAAAACTAAAATGTCGGCTAAATCCACATAAATACATAAAATGCAGTTAATATTGCTTGATTTTAACAAAATTTAATTGTCTAACAAATTTAGCAATGAGAAATACTTAGTTATCTGTATTTATCGTGAATAATAACATGATAATGCGGTAATACATATGTAAACAGCAAAGTATTGAAGCTATAAACAGCATGAATGTTTTATTTCAATACTCTTAATATCTTCTATTTTAAACTAATATATTAGTAAATGTTACATATAAATTATATGACTGAGAAAAAACAAATTAAGCATCCACTAATGGACAAACTTAGCCTCTTAAAAAACATTTTTGTATTTAAACAATTTAATTTAATGAATTATTAATCTTCTTCTTCTTCTTCTTCTTTATCTTCCTCTTGTGCCATTTCTAGCGTCGAGGAGCCTCGATAAACCGCAGCCACTCCTGCCGGTCCCTACATAGCTGCTTCAGTTGCTGGAGGGTTTTACCTCTTTTCCCCCCTATCCTTTGTATATTCTCCTGGAAGGAAATTCTGGGACGTCCTCGAGGTCTTTTCCCAGAGGGTCGAGCTTCTAAGACTTTTTTGGGCTCTCTTTCATCCTCCATGCGGCACACGTGGCCAAACCACTTAAGCTGTCGGGATTCAAGTGTGGTCTTGAGTTCTGGCACATTGAATTGCTCCCTTATTCGCTCATTTCGGATGCAATCCCTTCTAGTCTTCCCAACCGCTCTCCTCAGAAACTTCATTTCTGCTGCAGTAATGCGACTGGCTAGCTTATCAAGCATTACCCAGCTTTCGCATCCATAGGTAAGAGTTGGGAGATAAACAGATTTATATATATGCCGCTTAGTATCTATACCCACTTCTCGGTGACCGATTATACTATTACAGATCTGATAGTATACTTGATTACCTTTATAAATCCTGTGGGATATCTCTGGATCGATCTTGCCTGAGGAACTTATCACGGTCCCTAAGTAGGTATATTCCGGCACAACTTCTAGAATTTCCCCATTGCAGCTCAAATGAACGTCAACTTGTTCTTCTCGAGCCAGAACTAAGACCTTGCTCTTCGAGGTGTTGATAACCATTCCCTTACGAAGCAGCTCCTCTTGCCATTCTATCAATGCCTCCTGCATTTTTTCTTTGGAATCAGTGATGAGGACAATATCATCAGCGTACAGAAGGCTTTGCACAAGAATGGTCATCAGGTTCCATTTTCCAATAGCTGTCCAAGCAGTTCTTCTTTTACATATTTTATGGATCTCGTCCATAAATACTATGAACAGTAGGGGACTTAGGCTGGAATTATTAATCTATTAACAATTATTTGGTTAATGTAACAGATTTTTATTAAAGAAAATGAACCAATGAATAGAGGCAACTGATATAGGTTATGATTAGCTTGAACTATTGCTTATAAAAAGTAAATCCGAACGTGTGGACCAAAATTTTGTGTGGTCTATAATTCTTTTAAGAATATTATAGACCACGAACCATTGGTGGTTCCGCTGGTAATCATGGTAATTATGGTAATGTGGACTGTATAATGGGGAAATGATATAAATGATTAAACTATTGACAACAAAATATGGGGTCATATTTGAGATATGAAAAATATTGCTAGAAATTAAATGGCCAAAATAGTTACATAGGTTGTTAATTAAAAATTTTGATTGATAATTTGATGAATTCTTCCTGAATTTAACGTAGGAACGATGAATTTAAGAGCTTTCCTACCTTGGTATTTGAGTAGTTAAAATAAAAGGGCTCTTCTTGTGCCTGTGAATAAATAGATCATTTTGGCTGGCCAGCACTCAGCTTGTCCGTCTTCATTGTCGGTCCCAAGGACCCACTAGGGCCTTCAAAATTTACTCCCTCATGATCTTCATATGCTCAATATGATGCAAATAGTCTCCGCCACCATGATGTCTCACTGCCCGTCTCTTCACGCACACTATACTTTTGTTACTAACTTCAAACGGATCCTCTGGCTGTTTCCCTCCAAATTGTATGTGTAATACATTTTAGCATCTACTAAAGTGAAAATTTTAATTCGGTTGGGATCTTGAATGACTCATCGTAAGCTCTTACAAAGGCTACAACGTTAGCCTTTAACGTAGAGATTCTCGACACATATTTTGATGTGTGATCATATTGTGTGGAGCTGAATTTGGTTGCAGCACTGTAGGAACTCCGCTAGAATCCCTTGGTAAGCCTTGGCTGCTGGAGTTTCCCTCTCTTGAATTTGTCTTAATAGGGATTTATACGGCATAGCTTTTGCATGCCTGGAATATGATTTAGCTGTTGCTGGCCAACTCCTTCTTAGTCTGATCATATCCTCCATCGTCAAACTCTCTAATTCTACATTATCTTGCTTAGTACTTAAGCTCGTTTCTTCGGGGTCAACGTATATTACATCATCTTCTATGACGTATTGTTTATAACCCATACTTTCTAATGCTGCTGATGTGTTGTCGAATAACATAGCTGCAGACATTTGGCTCTGTGCCCTGAGAATATTCTCCAACTCCTTCGCGATGGCTTGCTGTTTGGTTATTCCAAGGGATCTGTTGTTTATCCCCGTTCGGTTGGTACCCGCTTTGGACAAATTGATGTAAGAGGCACCTATGTTAGCTAGGTCCTTGTACGCATGCGAGAATACTTTCGGGTAAATGTAATTCACGAATGGATCCTGCATAGCGTAGAGCATCACGGTGAGCAAGGCGTCGAATTGAGGTTTTGCAATGTGCCGCATCAGAGCAGTTAGGGAGATGTATTCATTGTCCACAACTGCTTCTGCGAAGGCCACAGCTGCAGCTATGTTATGATTTCGACTCTGCTCGATCATCCAGCAGATGGGTTGGTTGTCTAGATGGGTAGCAGAGAAATAAGTTGACGCTAAGATATGAAGCCCTTCTCTATGCTCTTTACACTTACTACGCCCAGAGTGACACCAATGTGACTTCCTTTGATGAGGCATTCAGTCGAGCAACAGCTGAGCTTACAGCAGTTTGGCGCTACAACGTCCCTACACCAGTAGCAGATGTAAAGAAGTCAAGACAGTGGGTACTGAACATGTTGTCCTCATTGGTGTTGAAAGTGGTGTGGTAAAGAAAGTATGGGTAAAATTGACTGACCAACTAAAACTAATGCTGTCGCAACCAGATGTCGATCAAACTGAGGACACAGCTTGGTGGACTAATAATCAGTACTCCCTATGTACTCCCCAAAATTTTGTATGGTCTATAATTCTTTTAAGAATATTATAGACCACGAACAATTGGTGGTTCCGCTGGTAATCATGGTAATTATGGTATTTATGGTAATGTGGACTGTATAATGGGGAAATGATATAAATGATTAAACTATTGACAACAAAATATGGGGTTATATTTGAGATATGAAAAATATTGCTAGAAATTAAATGGCCGAAATAGTTACATAGGTTGTTAATTAAAAATTTTGATTAATAATTTGATGAATTCTTCCTGCATTTAACGTAGGAACGATGAATTTAAGAGCTTTCCTACCTTGGTATTTGAGTAGTTAAAATAAAAGGGCTCTTCTTGTGCCTGTGAATAAATAGATCATTTTGGCTGGCCAGCACTCAGCTTGTCCGTATTCATTGTCGGTCCCAAGGACCCACTAGGGCCTTCAAAATTTACTCCCTCATGATCTTCATATGCTCAATATGATGCAAATAGTCTCCGCCACCATGAGGTCTCACTGCCCGTCTCTTCACGCACACTATACTTTTGTTACGAACTTCAAACGGACCCTCTGGCTGTTTCCCTGCATATACTTCCAAATTGTATGTGTAATACATTTTAGCATCTACTAAAGTGAAAATTTTAATTCCGTAGTTCGCCGGCTTTGATGGTACTGTATAAATGGGCATCTTCCCCTGAATGCCTCTAATGTTTCGTCTAAGGTCATGTACTCACTAGGGGAATAGCATAATTGACAATTAGACACAAAATGGCCAAAAAACTCCCTAATGGGTGCTAATCTATCTGTGACTCTTCTTTCTAACCGGGTATTGCGATCGTCAAATCTTAAAGACTGAAAAATAAATCTGAATCTTTTCAAACTCAATGTCAGTCTAAATATTTCGATCCCAAATCCATCGGTGTCCCATAAATCTTCAAGATTTAGTCTTCCCGCTTTATATGTTCCAGCAATGTACAACAAACCAAGAAAAGCTTTCAATTCTGTCAAATCTATCAGTGAAGCATCCCTTTCTCGAGAATATCTTGGTTGTACTTTTTCAATGTATTGGTTGGTGAACCTAACTATAGATTGCAACATATTTTCATCTATTAATTTGGTCAATGTCTCGGAAACTCCTGTAATGTTTATTGCTGGTCCAATTACTCCTGGTAATCTCGTAAGGAGGTTTTGCTTAGCCGTTCTTCTTCCTGAGGAATATGGAGTTGTTCTCCATTCCATTGAATCTATTATTTTTCTACCCTTTTTCTTGGTAAATAAATAACGTATTGCTTCCACCTTGTTCATCTTCGTCCAAACTATCTCCTGAATCGCTCTGATCTGTGTCAGAGTCATCCTCTCTAACTTCAATCTCTTCTTCATCCAGCGTATCTTCATCTTCCCCTTCAATTTTATAAGTCTCTCTGTTGTCAATGGCAATACTGTTCGCGCATTGGTGTGATTATTCGATAACAAATCTTCACCATCAAATAATAATTTATGAACTTCAGCCATGTCTTCTTTATTCATAATGTTGTAAATCTTATTATCAGGCTTCATTTTCAATCTGGATTTCCAAAGATGTCATGAAATAGTAAAATCGAATTGTTTTGTGTATGGAACGTTCTTTTACAAACCGAACACCTTTCTGACCGACACATTTTAGATTTAACTGAAACTTCTTTTGCGGGTTCTATATCGAAAAAAAAGAGATACGTGTAAGAGGATTTTTTTTTTATTTTCGATATTTTGAAAAATAAACAAGATCGAAAATTCGTGAATTTGATAATTTATCGACAATAGCCTATTTTTCAAAAATTTATAACTCCGGCTCTATTTAAGCTAAAAAATCTTAATTTTTTTAAGGTAAAAAGGCAAGCTTCAAGACAAAAATACTTTCAAAACAAATTGTAAAAAAATTCAAATTGTTAATAACAATTTCAATGTTTAAATCGGTTTTTATCAGTGTTGCCACCCATGAATCAACTTTTTAATATTTTTAAGACTGAAGCACAATAAATAACTTGAAGTATACATATGTTAAAACTAAAAAAAATAGTTTTAAGTTTTGTTGAAGTTGAACTGGTTACTTATAAGTCAAATGTCATTTGGATTCTTGTACCTATGTAAGTATTTATTTGGTTCAGAAGTTATAAATCGGCCGTAAGTCATCAGAGAATCGCATTTATTATTTAAAAAAACAACATTATTTTCATGGATTCGGCCTCATTGTGCCATGTTCCTTTCTGTAATAATACAAGACAAAAACAAGACTTTCTGTAATAAGATTAGGTATTACTTCGGTTTAGGCGCTCCAATATAAGAAATAATAATAATAATAATAAAAAATGAAAAGAAATAAAAAAATATATTCATACAGACATGTCCTTCATGGTGAATACCGCACTGGTTTCCGAACCGTCCTTTTGGGACTGTTAGTGTTACTTGTTCATGATCAGGATTTAGGGTTTCTATTCGTTGGGAATCTTCTTGTCCATTGAGTCTTTTGAAGGAGTTTCTTTCTGTGTACTGTTTAACTCCTTTTGGCTATATCGCAACGTTTCGGAGAGTCAATTGCTGTCATCCGGGACAAGTGACCGACTTTTGTATACATCCTCATATATACATATACATGGAGATATGGCCACCAAAAGCAGTTTTGAGGGAAACTCTTCATTTTGATTGCACCTAGATGATTAGGGTGAAGCAGTTGCAAAATTTTGTTCTGAAAATTTTCGGGTATGATAATACGGTAGGGGTCTTTTCTACTTTACTCCCCCTATGATTACTTTCTATATCTGTTACTTTTTAATTAACCTTATATAAAAATACACATGTATATTTAAATTGTTTTATTTATACCTAACCAAATACAAATTGTAAACACTTGTCAAATTAATTAAATAGTATAAAATTCATTAATATTTTTTAACAAAATCTTGAATAAATCCTCTCCTTCATGTCTTCTTCTCCATACAAATTCACATAAATAAGAATCGAATAAAGTCCTACGAGTTCCACATTCTCTCTTTTTTTCTTTGGGCAGCACATAATGATTCGACACTGTAAGGGCTCCTGTCACTGGGTCTTCAAAATTTTTAGAATGATTTACTGTGTAATGTGTAAAATTCATGCCTGGAATTTCGTATATTTTGTCATAAGATTTCCATCAATCTGACATAATTGTTGTTCCGGGCTTATTCCTTTCATTTATGCATTGTAAAAGAGCATTCACTGTTCTGTCTTCTACAGCATATAAAAAAGATTCTATCGTCTCGCGACAAACACCACCAAACACCCGTTGCTGTGGGTATAACCGACCTACATTGTATTTTCTTTTCGAGAAGCACGACTCATCTATCTCAACAGTCTTTCCTTCTCCACCAATTATCATAGGATTGCAGGTACTTTCATATTTGATAGCCTCCAGTGATTTAGTATAGGAGGAGGTCGGGTAGTATTGGACGCATAAGCTTTTTTGATAATCATCAATAATCTAAATACTACAATCTTGATTAACCTACATCAAACATAACTTTAAAGTGTTCTTTATAAATACCTTCAATGTCATTCCCCTGCAAAAAAGATTAATACATGAAATTTTACTTTTTCTCAGCTTCTACATTTTGGCCAAATAATTTTTTGGAGGATTGTATCGGACAGGTTGTAAAATACAGAAAATAAGCAAACTTTTGTCATAAAACACAAGTTTATTGATATTGATAAATGACAAATTTTAAATGACAGTTAAATTGACAAAATTATTTTGTTTTTGAGACGCAGCCATCGCACTTATAGTACAGAGCGCTGCTTTCTAGGTCTACGCAGTTTTCGTGGGCCCATCCCTGACATATTTGACACTGAATCCAGTCCTCTTCAAAGGTCTCGTCACAAATAATGCAGTGAGTTTTGCCATCGCTTCTAGTGTTTACATCGAAGAATTTTAGTTTCTTCTTAACATTTTCGGTGGATCTTTCCTTTTCTGCTGTAGAACTATCCTTCCTTTTACACAATCCCGTTTTTCTTTAGATCAAAAGTTTGGGTCTGGTCTTTTTTGAGGGTTGTTCTTTTTTATTTTCTTCTTTCAATTTACGTTTTTCTTCCTTAAGTTTCCTCTTAGCTTCAGCAGCTTTCTTTTTCTCTTCCTGTTCTTCTCTCTTTACTTCCAGTTGAACTTTGTATGGAGTCGAGGTCAAAATTTCACTCTTCTCGCCACGATTCTGCCTTGATACAAATCTAGCAGAAGAATTAGAGGGGAGAGGGGAAATTTGCTCTAAAATTTGTTGAGACTGAGATGTCTTAGAGGACTCAGTTGCTGGATTAAGATTAGATGAGTCTTGTAAAGGAGACGAGAAGTGAGGACTCAGGTAATTGTACGCAGGGGAGGGGGCTGGTGAAGATATGGCAGAGCAGGAGCTAGGTTCAGCAGTGGTGGATAAGGTACCAGATGATTCACTGTTTTTATTTAGTGAAGGAGCGTAATCTAAGTCACTGAAAAGGTTTCTGTTCAGGGGAGAAATTCCCGTGCAGTCAAAGCCAGATTTTGCCAAGTTCATCCTGCAAATCCTGGAGAAGGCTGAGATCACCAAACCTGCTATGTCCTTCATGGTGATCTTGATGTTAGGATATTGTCGCATCCAGTGTGAGCATGCCTCATGATAGGCATTTTTGAAAGGTTTCATAATGGTTCTGTCTAGTGGTTGTAGTTTATGGGAGGTATGTGGAGGTAGGCTTAGCATATGAATATGATGTTTCTTTGCAAACGTTATGACCTCCAAGTCCTTGTGGCTTGAGTGTCCATCCACAATTAGTAATGCAGGGGATTTCTCAGTTGGGTTCACTCGTTCTACAAACAAATTAAGCCACTTGAGGAAACCATCCTTAGTGATCCATCCACTTGGTTGGGCATCGAAAACACTGCCTACTGGGGCATCTTTGACTGCCCAAATCAATGTGTTCTCAGCCGCAAATCTGTATATATTTTCATAAAGTCGTAGTAGAAGTCTTTTCCTGCCTTCAGCTTTTCTTTATTGAACCTATGTTTTATTTTCATTTTCTCAGCGAATTGATAGGCAAGCTTCAAAAACTCTTCCTTGCTTAGTGGCATTAGCTGACTGTCTAGTGTTTTAATGTGAGCGTAGAGTACTTGCTCCTGCTCATCATTGAAAGTCCTAAAAAAATCTTTTGGGTTTCCCAGTTTCGGTTTCAGTTCTACCTCTTTCCCCTCCGAAAATTTTTTTAGCCGGTCGCCAAGTGTACTTTTTGGGACTGAAAATCGGTCACTAGCTTCTCGAATTGTCATTTCCTTTAAACGAACTTTTTCTATGGCAGTCTTCATATTTTCCTCTCTCCAAGTATGCCTCACTTTCCCCATTTCGCCTGTAAAATAAAACAATACCATCAAAACCTTATTTTATTTCGCTATGATTGTTGTCCGATACAACCCTCAATGTTTATGTCCGATACAACCCGACCGACACGAGAATACAATGCGATTGCCACGTGCTTAATAATAAGTCCAAACAGATTTACTGCCTAAAGCAAATAGTACAATACCCCTTATTAATATTAATGACCATATAGTAGAATTACACTTACGTTAAAGCCGGGTGTATCACTCCAAACTTATCTTCGTGCACAAAAACTGAGTTAGAAAACAAATAATGCACTGTCACTGCGCAACTGCTCACTCGGCGAGGAACAAGATAGCGTCCCCTCCCCTCTGTCTTCAATGCGAACATTGCGGTGGCCTTGATTGATGCTGATTCGCGTGGCAAATATGGGAAACACCCCTTGTCCGTTATAACCCGCTGTCCGATATACCCCGACCTTCCCCTATGTTACTGTTACTTCATAATAGATTACTTCACAGGGTCATCATAACCTCCCCTTTAAAGTTTACAAACATATGTTTTTTCTAAACCCTTACTTCAATGTTAATTTCACTGATAATTTATTATTATTACACTATTATTATTATTATTATTAAAAAATTTATTATTACTACACTTTTAATAAATTAATGATTAAATTAAAAAAACAAAACAACATTTTATTGAAAATTACAAACAAAATTTATGGTTTTAAATACTTATTTCATCATTATTTTGGGAGGCCAAAAGTTTTTAATTGCTTCCAAAATGGCCGAAAAATGTTCTTGTTTTGTACAATGCCTCCATTTAAATTCAGCTAGGTACGACTCGAGATGTTTCCTCGTAGTTCCTCTATGACATTTATTGCGCCATTTGCACTCCCCCATAATCGTTCAATATTTTGAGTGTGAACTTTTGAGACTGGATCCACAAAATTATATTTGTGATTCACAGTTAAATGCACGAATCCTGGTTTTTCCAATTCCTCTGTTGAATATCCTCTCCAACAGTCGGAATATATTGTACTACCTTTATGAATTCTTTTTTTTATTATCATTAATAAGGTTTTCAACGTTCTATCCGGCACTTTTTCTAAAAAACACTCATTAGTATCCCTGCAAAGTCCCCCAAATATCCATTGTTTTGGTAATACAAGACCTGCATTGTTCTTACGTTTTGTAAACAAACTCTCATCCACTTCTACTATTTTCCCTGGTCCTCCAATTTTATTTGAAGGTCGTTTTGTAAGGGCGTCAACACACACCTCTCGTATAAAGTTATTCCAGTCAACAACAGTATTCTTGTTCCATTCTAATTGTTCACTGCACCATTTAACACTTGTCATTTTTCTACTCCATCCGTATATAAACCTTACAGCATTAACAAATGTCACTTTAGAATTCACAAACCAATTTCCTACACGAATTCAACTGATAACTTACATCCACTTCTTTGGCATCTCCATCTCTTATTCATCCAATGCCTCAATTTCATTTGATGGCCATTTCTGCAAATTCTTTCTGATGGTAGTATTCCCACTTTTTGTAAATATTCAATTGCTTGGTGTTCGGAATTAGGTAAATCCCACAATTTCATCTTGGAGATATTACACACAACAATTAGATTAGAGATCACAAAAATAATAAATGAATATCAGATAGGTTAGAAGGAACCATCTGGTTTTAAATTAATAGTGATTTCATAAAAGTAACAGTTACATAACCTAAATCACTGGAGGCTCTCAAATAGGAAAGTACCGGATAGCACAATATATCATTAGCACACATTACCCTAAACATATTTTTCCGATCAGTAATAGTTTGTAATGAAAGTCCTAGTTCTTTAACACAATATTTTAAGCTTGTGTACTCGTTTACTTGTGCTTGTGTACTACGTTTAATATTCATCGTTCATAGATGAATATTAATACTTTACACAAAGGTAGTCTTTGTGTAAAGTTTTACACAAAGACTTAAATTATTATATTATATAAGGTGTGTAAAGTTTTACACACCTTACAAGGTGCCAGCAAAAGCACCCTTTTCGAAATCCTCTTTTTTCACTAAAAACAAGCTTCATGTCGTGGTTGTTCGGACACTTCCTAGTTGTATGTATTATACCTTCTTCCTGCAACATTTGCAATGCTTTCTTATCATTATATCCGAGGTATGAATACAATTCAAATCCGTTCATTATTAACTTTTAAACAATAAATCATGAATGGGTCTTTTTTACATTATCCCCACATTTATATTTTAAATTAAAACATGTGATTCTAATGATAACTGTGACAAGTTATTCAGTTACTTGCTTCAATAACAGTTCTTAATTATTTACCTGTAACCAATGATTCCCTATTAAATATCCATAACCTTAACTTATATAAAATATAGTAATCAGAAAATTCAACATAACATCATTTATTTAAATACAAAAATAAACTATAATGTAAATATTATTTGGGAGGCCAATAATCTTTTATGTTGGTCAATATGGCTTTAAAAAGATCCTCTTTTTCATGTCTCCTTCTCCACACAAATTCACATAAATAGGAGTCCACCAAACTTCATCTTGTCCCGCATTCCTTCTTAGTTCTTCTTTTTAATGTCGACCACAGTGACTCAACACGTTGCGTATGGGCCCCAAACGTAATGTCAACAAAATTTTTTGAGTGGTCTACACTAAAATGTTTGTAATTAATGCAGGGGATTGTTTCAAGGCCACTGTACGCCCCCCAGCAATCTGAGTAAATAGTGCTTCCTGGTCGTATTGATTCTATGATGCACTTAGTTAAGGTTTCTTAAGTCCTATTAGGGACAGCATAGAGGAAGCATTCACGTGTTTCCCGGCATACCCCTCCAAATACCCTCTGGTGCGGATAAACCCTTCCAACATTATACTTCCTACGAGTGTAGCACGTCTCATCTATTTCTACTGCTAATCCTTCCTCTCCGATAACCATAGGCTTTGCTAAAATATCACTTGCACAAACCTCTCGAAGCATGTTCTTCCAATCGGTGACGGTTCTGGAACTAATACCAAGTTCTTTCTTGCAAAATTTGATGGTACAATACTCATTAGCCCATGAATAAATTAATAATAAAGATTTTCTTAAAGATAAACTTGTATTTTCAAACCAAGTATTCTTAAAAACACTTTCTTCTGTTCTGCGCCCAGCCCTCGAACATCTCCATCTCGGACATTTATCGTTCCTAAATGCAAGTTTCATTAAATGTCCTTTTCTACAGTTTCTTCTTTTATGTATTATTCCATAATTTTGATAAAATTTTAGCACTTTTATTTCACTTTTAAAAACACTAGAAAGTTCAATAATATTCATTTTGACTATGATATTAACAAAAATATATTTGAACACCTGTTAATATTAATTACTTGTAACAGTTACTCAATTTTTTTCTGAAAGTTATCTATAAAAAAATGTGTTTTCATATAAAATAGAGATGTGGGGATAAAGTAAAAAAGACCCTCATGAATATATGCACTTAACCTTTTAACGTTTTTACGATGAATTCCTATTTATTGATCGTATGTGATAATGTGAAAGAAACCTCCAAGGTAATTGTTCCGTATAAGTAATCATTGGGGGGGGGGGGGTAAAGTATAAAATTCCCCATGGTAGCCCCACAAAATACATCCGTGAACCGTTTCTTCTAAGGCTTTAAATTTTCATTATTACCAGGAAATGACCCCGTGCATTGATATCCTAATAACCTGAGACAGCCTGAGATATAATTGTTGTATAATATTTGTTTAATCTGAAATAAAAGGTTGGATATAAAGATTGAAGGTTGTGATAACAGAGAAATGAAATAAGATAAAAAAATATGAAAAAAATAGGAATAAATTTTCAACTCCTGATAGACGCTTACAAAACAACATTTATTAAAATAAACATCAATTAAGGCTATTCAACTAAAGGCTATTCGAGAAAAAGAGAAAGGTAACACACAAATGATATTAAGAACAAATGAACAATTAAGAAGTTTAAACAATAGAACAATATTGAGAACAAGAAACGATATAATGGTTTTCTTATGAACTACTAAGTTATGAAAATTATATATGAAGCTTTTATCTAGAATTAATATATTTCTACAATTAAGAAAGAGCTCTGTAAAATGAGAATTTAAGGCCTCGGTATTAAATCTTAATAATAATGAACAAAGAAGAAAGAGAATGTATAGCGGTGAAATGTACAACATGTAAAGAAATGCTAGGTGAACTAAATCATGATTAATAATTCCTTTGTTGGCATCGGCGAACTGATCAGTAAGGATGGTATTTATCACTGATTGTCTTTATAAATAATATAACGGTGAACTTAATCTGCAGGTAGATGATATTGGCATTCGGCGAACTGAACAATAGAGTTTGTACTCACTGTACTTGGCGAACAACGTTCTTACACAAGAAGAAGGGTTGAGGCATCAGCATACCGATCTCAACAACAGGTACTAGCATCAATGAGACCTCGTGAGTCCAATGGCTCCGCCGAGAGGTACGTCTTGTTGGCAATCAAACAGGGAGAACAGTGCATTCACCGGCTGCAGGAAGAAGAATGGCTAGCGAGATGTTGGTTGATTGTGGGGAGAGAGTAGGCGCGGGAAAGAGCTGGGGCCTCAGCCTACTACATGGCACGGCCGCATCAAGTCTCGTGCACGAAGACCTTAACCTACATGATGTAGGAAGCGGGAAAGCATTGGATCGATTGGCGGGAGGTTTTAATATTTGAATTTAAAAACTTGAGACTGAACAATATTTATTAGTAGCCCAGAATTCTGAAAAAAAAATCTTTTTTGGCAAGTAAAATTAAATGTTTGCATTCTCTTTTAGCTCTAACGTATTTATTTAAGAGGTTTTGATAAGAAAACCGACTTTTTGTAATTTTTTAGTTCTTTACGATCTACGTTTTTAGAAGTAGCACTTCTAAATTGCCTTATTTTTCTGATATCGCCAGAGTCTATCATAATGGTTTACAAATATTTTTCTAAAACATTTCAGAGTTTTAGGAGGATAATAAATATTTATTAAATTGGATATGGGTAGTTAGCAATATTTCGTGACATTTAATAAGATTTACCTCATTTCTAAGTAAAGTCCAATAATATTTGTCTACAACACCTATTTTATTTAGGGTATCCTTGTCGCAAATGATAGTACCGACGATTTCGGTTTTTAGCGTATCCTTGTCGCTAATTATACTATCGACGATTTTGGTTTTTAGCGTATCGTTGTCGCAAATGATATTACCGACGATTTGTTCTAGTGTGGTGTTTAATTCATTTACGTTTTTTTTTTCATTCTTAAAACTATCCGGATCCGGATAATTTGGGGATTCGTCATCAGTTTCCCTCTTTTCGATATTTTCGCTTATATTAAATGTTTCCGGAGGATTTTGAGCGCCATTTAGAAAAACCTCAGCTTCGTAAAATCGCTGAATTCATATTTCTAATTCTCGAATTCCCTAAAATGTAAGTCCTGGTGTTTGTATGGAGAATTAAGACGGTAATTTTTTATTGTTCCCTCGTTTAAAAATCTTTCATGTTGTACATTATTATTGGGGTATTTATTGTTGTAAAAATGGTTTTGATCTTTATGTGAATTTTTTTTTATAATTTTGTCGTAAGTTATATACTTTGCTATATCTGGAATGGTTATAAAAATGTTTTTTAGTGTAATTATCATTATATTCTTTTTCCGCCTTTGATTTTGGTTTAAATGAAACTGAATCATTATCAGAAAGAAGATGATTCTCGCAATTTAATAATAAACGTAAATCATCTAGATTCTTTAAATGATCAGATTTATTCATCAACTTTATCCTAATATCTAATGGCATATTGGAATGAAAATGATATAAAATTCGTGATTCTAATTGACTTATCATTAAGTCTTTATTCATTATTTTTTCATTTTTATATTTATGAATTAAAATATTTCTATTTTAGTCAACTTTTCGAGAAAATCGGAGGGTTGCTCATTATTATTTATTTTTATTTCGAACAAATTGAAGATTAATTGTTCTAAATCATTAGAATTGCCACTAGCATAAGGCATTTTACTATAATGAAATTCGGTAATAAGAAATGATTCCATATTCATTTAATATATTTATAAATTATACTCACAAAATTTCAATTACTATTAAGTAAATTATTAAATTCAAACTTTCTTATTTACTTTAATAATACAAAATTATTTCATAAAAAAAAAAATAAATAAAAACTTTATCTTACTGAGAAAATCCGCCGTCTTCTTCCGGTACCTGGTAATCAGTGAGCCAAGTAGAAGACTGCCAGTGCAGAATACCTCGCAAGAGTGATTTCCTGTGACTGGATGTCCTGGAGTCCTGAAGAATATTGGTACCTCGGGTGGAGTTGACCAATCCATCAACCAGTAGATACCTCGCTAGAGTGGGTCTAAAAGTTGAAGTTCTTCAGGGGGTCTAGTTCTGACAAATTATCACACGGGAATACCTAGTAATAGTGAGTTCCTGATAAATACCGTCTAATGTTCGAGCGCCAAATATATAACAGACACTCCAGCAAGACTCTAGATTAAACTTTTATTGTCAATATAAAATGCTACATGATTATATCAAAGATACTTTCTACTAAGTCTCAAGGAATAACTATAAGATACATGACTGTGTGTGTTACTATCTGTCTATGCTCTCTAACTCTTACTCTCTGTATCTTGTATGCACTAGAGTGGGGGGGAAAAAGTCTCGGTACGTGCTTCTAATTGGTTCTGGTTGGGACTGGGGGCGGCCCTTGAGGACATCAAGATTCACACACTCAAAAAAGTTTCCATACAAACAAAAATTTCATTTTTTGGGGGGGGGGAAAGCTATGAAAAAAATCCATTTTTTGATATAGTTTTATTTAACTATTTGAATTATGAAAAATAACATAAACATTGGTTGCATTTTTTTTATAACAACATCATAATATTAATATCAAAGAAAAATAAGTCAAAAAAGTTTCCATATATGAGGAAAATATTATACAAACTTTGTATAGTTTACTTTTTAGTACCTTGTGGAGCCACCCTTTGCCCTTAAAACTTCAATTAGTCTACCTTTCATACTATGGACAAGTTTTTTAGTTACATCACTGCTAATGGAATTCCATTCTGCCAATAGAGCGGCTTTAAGATCTTCTTTAGTTCGAACACCATGATTTTTCACACGCCGTCCCATTTCATCCCATAAATGTTCTATGGGATTCATGTCTGGTGATTGGGGAGGATATGCAACTGTTTTGGAACATTGTGTATTAGTCATTCCTTTACTTTCTTGGCAGTATGCTTCGGGTCGTTGTCCTGCTGAAAAATAAACTTTCGCATAAGTCCAAGTTTTTCAGCAGAACTTTTCAAATTGTTTTTTAGAATATTAAGGAATACATGCTGGTCCATTATCCCATCAATGAAAACTAGATTTCCAACTCCCGGACTACAGGACTAATAGGGAGAGGCCTCAGAATGTGGAAGTAATAAAGTTGTTAATATATTGTAGCAGTAACACCTCCTTACGGTGAGGACACATCGGTCGGTCAGCATGTAGGGTTGGCCTGGAGGGCCTTAGGTCTTAACCCTCGGGGACACACCCTTTACAAACTCCCATCGGAGCACACCCCGCAGTGTTTATACCGCACCTTCAAATATCCGAACAAATGTTCTATCTGTTGTTGATAACTACATATATTGTTTTATTTATTGATTATTAAGTGATTTTATTTAAATTTTGATTAATATTTAAAAATAATTTCATCGAAGTCATGGTTTGATAAGAAATAATTTAGAGAAAACAAGCACTTTAGAAATTTTAATAGTTTTTATTAAAAACTATATTATAAATTCTCAAAATGGACATATATAGTTTTAAAGAAGATTTATTATACAGTAAAACTTCGTTAACGCTCTTCCAGGGCATCAGGTTCAAAATGGACATATATAGTTTTAAAGAAGATTTATTATACAGTAAAACTTCGTTAACGCTCTTCCATGGCACAAAAACAAAAAGCGCTATAACCGGGAAAACGCTATTACCGGGAAATCATAAAAATCCTCAAAAATGAACAAAATACATATATTTTAAAACGTAGAAGTTAATACAAAGATATTAATTATACAATGCAATATATTATGGTATACGTAAAAATAAAATTAAAAACTTGGAAATATACGTTACTTGGACCCACTTGGATTTAAATACATATATTCATCAATTTTTTTTTTTGCTTAAGGCTAGTTAAGGATTTTTTAAACACGGAATTTTCGAGATTATTCATATATTTAAATGTCTCATCTTCAACTTCCGTATTGCAGCCAAAAATGTTCGGATCGTCTTCAAAGCGTCCAATACGTCTACTATTTTTGGAGGAATTGTTACAGTTGATTCTGTATCTTCCTCTTCTTCGTTTTCTACCATCTTTGCTGCATTATGATCTTTAACAAGGTTTTCCAGACTTAAGACTTTTTAAAGTACAGGATAAAAATAACAAAAAAGGTTTGGTAAAATAAAAAACGATTTATTCAAATAATTATAACAAAACGAAAAATGAACTTCTGTTAAATGGATAAATAAAGTAACTGAAAATATAATATAATATTGAGTCTTAATAATGCAGTTCTTGAAAAATCACCAATAATCCCACAACACGTATTTAACACACTCTGAGGGAGTTTATATCTGGTTACCCGCAGTGTTGCCAGGTATGTTCGCAACTTTATGGCAACACTGACTCCTCGGGTCAGGTTTCAATTAGAAGTAGGGGCAGCTACAACACTCCCCCCCAACGGCTCAGTCAGGAAAGCGGACGGGAAGACAGATGAGTCGCTCCCGGCGAGTCTGAAGGGATGGTTCCGCTTGAGTGGCTGGGTCGTTGCTGGAAGGTTGGTCGTGTGTGGGTAGTGTAGTCGGCGATGAGTTGGAAGGTGTCTGCGCTGGAGGTCTGGGTGATGTCGGCAGAGTAGGGTCCTGGACGGTGTAGGCTGGCTTCAGGTGATCCATTGAGACAACCTTAGGTCCGGAGGGCAGCTGGATTGTGAATGTCTTCTGTTGCCGATCCACAACTGGGTAGGGTCCCGAATACGGTGGCGTCAGGGGTTGTCGAACTGCATCATCCCTCAAGAAGACGTGGCTGCAGCTCTTTAGGTCCTCTGGGACGAAAGTAGGCTTAGGAGCACTGAGGCCAGTGGTTATGCGAAATGCTGCATACGATCATTGCCCTTACGCCGTAGTTCTAGAGATACGTCGGCCATTAGTTCGGGACCACGGTAACTAGAATAAGACGGTAGTACTCACGCGCATCTCCCTGTGAGGCTGTGACGTCATCTGCACCAAGCCGGTCTACCGGCTAAAACGGGATTTTAATATCTGGAAGCAACTTTACAAGTAGAATAGAACTCAAATTGCCTTCATAGTGAAATTTTTTATCAAAACTGTATTTTAAAATGATTTAGTATTTTATTAATGGAAAAAAACTTCAGTTCTAACAAAAAATATATTAAAAAATTGTCAAAACAATTGCATAAGCCAATTTAAACACATATTCAAAAGAATTCTTACAACTTACAAGTCAACATAATATATTTTTAAGTTAATCATTTAAAATGTTACATTACTAAAACGTTTAATAAGTAGTTATTTATGTTTAACTAATTAAACCGGTACATTATAATTAAACCGGTAAATTAATTCTTTATTTTGTTCATCTTCTTTGATTTTTTTCGTGCAGTATCAGAAGTTTCATCTTTCTTCATTGCTCTTTTAAGTTCTTTCTTCTTGTTCAGTTCTTTCATTCTTATAAAGGATCGAGTTCTAACATAGGTGGTTATAGCAAAATCGTCCACTTCACTGAACTTTTCTTTGATTATATCAATCAGCTTCTTCATCACTTGAGAGCTGTTATTCAAGCCATCACCGTGAAATCGTTGAAAGTCTTTTTCGAATTGTAAAACAATGTTTAACCATTTTGATGACGGATTTATTAGGGCACCCCTTGACAAAACCGAAACCCAGTCAGAATTGTTTGAATTTCCTGTTTTTTCTCCATATTGAAAATCACTCTTAAGGCCTTTTTTATTAACGCGGTATGCAACATAACCAGCTAACATTTTCAGTAAATCTCTAGCCTCTTCCGGGTAAACTTGTTTGTTATTATTTATTTCAGTCAGCTGATCAATCAGTGATTCGGCAACGGAAATAAATTCTTCATTGGAGACATCATTCACTCCCAAGTTGTGTTCTTTCAAGTCTGAAGTTTCCCAATCTTCTACTGGTTCTGCCAAGTCCATTTTTTTAAGAACGTCAACACTTAACTTGTTCTAGTTACCGTGTTCGGGACTGTGTCGTAAGCGTCCTAAGATAGTGTCACGTTTCTGAGTGCAGCGGAGGAATTCATAAGTACGTAGTCTCTCGACACTTTCCTTATGTAACCTGGTTCCTGGATAGTACCCTAGGAGGTCTTGGTGGGTGTCCAGTTATCAGGAACTCCTGGGATGGGTTTCCAATCTCCTGGAGTCTTTTTTCCATCCGAAATATCGATCTCCTGCTGAATATAACTCCGCGTTACAAGAGGTGAGATGTAACACTCGTAGGCATTATGGTTACCGGCCGTTGGTATTCCAAACGAACCTGACTCAATTGCCGGAGCTCGCGGTTGTTGAGCGGGATCTACGGTTGGTGTGGAAGTGTCTGTTTGTGTCTGTCTGGTTGAGCCGGGAATATAGCTCTGCGGAACGGCTGCAGCAGGCAGGTTCGAATATACCTTGTCACCGGTTACTGTGTGGTTGGTTGACAGGGCAGCCAAGTAATCTCGGATGACATCGGGAACATAAAGTTCAGGTACTCGGATCAACTCGTAGGGATTTCCGGTTGCTGTAAACCTGTCATCTTCATTGTGTAAGATCGAGTTGTTTATTAAATGTGCCCAGTACAGCTCGTTGCAGTAGTGGAGGTAGGATGCAAAAGGTACCTTCCTTGCAAATGCTCCGTCAGTGGCGGCGAGTTCTGCGTATGTTGCCTCAATTAGCATTGCAAAACCAGCGTGATCGTTGTTACTAGCGTACACGTTCCTTACTGGTTTAGTACCTGTACATGGACCTGTATATAGCGGTTCGTCCATTGGTGGTGTTTCCCGCGTCGATTTGTTTATTTTGACAGCAGGCTTAGCGGGTAGTTGGGCGGTTTGGCTCTTTTTAGCAAACTCCGCCTGGTTCTTCTCTGTCAACAATGCCTGCTCTCTCCAATCCTCCACTTTGTCTATTTTCTTTTGCGTGAACTGCTTGATGCGTTCAGCATCTCGCTTTCCACCCCTGCGCTTTGGATTTCCAGGCTGCTTGGGGGGCGCTGATGCTTGCTCCTCGGACTTAGGCTGGTTCTTCTGAACGTCAGACATAATAGTGCTGTATGATAAATATCACCAATAATCCCACAACACGTAATTAACACACTCTGAGGGAGTTTATATCTGGTTACCCGCAGTGTTGCCAGGTATGTTCGCAACTTTATGGCAACACTGACTCCTCGGGTCAGGTTTCAATTAGAAGTAGGGGCTGCTAGAACTTCATTAGTAACAAGGTCATTGTCGAAGTCATCAAAACCTTGAAACTCTGCTAATCTTTCTTTACATAAAAAACCTTGCCATGATTTGTCAATCACCTAAGGTCAATTAAAACAAAAGAAAATATTGAAAAATGAAAATTAAAAAAAACTTAAAAACTTTTGTATTAAAAACTGAATTATTGTATGTAAGAAATAAACTTACATCTTCGATTTCTTGGCATCCTGAGGAATTTCCAATCCCCGCTTTTTTTAAACAATTCACAATTGTTTCTGTTTTAATATCCACCCATGCAGCGTACAAAAGGTGGACAGCATCTAAAACAGAAATTTTTGGAGATGTCGTAGATGAGCTGTCCATCATCGATAGGTATTGTTGTACCATTCTTCTCCTATAGCCTTGCTTCAGGACTTTTATGATCCCTTGGTCGAGGGGTTGAAGTTCACTCGTCGTGTTGGGCGGTAAAAAAACGAGCTTTATGTTTTTTAGGGCAACTTCTTTTGGGTGTGCAGCACAATTATCGACAAGTAGGAGGATTTTTCGTTCTTTTAGTTCGGTGTCCCACTCATGAAGCCATTGAATAAATCTATCACCTGTCATCGATGCTCGAGATTGAGAACTCTAAACGCACGGAAGGGTTTTTACGTTTTTAAAGCAGCGTGGCTTGGCGAACTTCCCAATCACTAGCGGTTTTTTTTATCTGTTCCGGAAGAATTAGTACAAACGAGTACCGTCAACCGTTCTTTACTCAGCTTTCCGCCGTGGCATTTTTCATTTTTAAGGACTAATGACTTATCTGGCATAATTTTAAAAAATAAGCCAAATTCATCAGCGTTGTAAATGTCTGATGGATTGTAGCCGGAAGTGAGAGCCGAAATTTTTCCAGTCAGAGGTTATCACGGGATTTACAGACCTAGACTCGCCACTAATTTGTCTGTAAATTATTGAATGCCGATTTTTAAATCGGTCAAGCCACGCAGTCGAAGCTGTAAAGTTGGAGATTCCCAAAAAGTTCGCAACTTGCAGAGCCTTTTCCTGCAATATCGGGCCACTTACCGGGATGTTGGAAGTCCTGGCCTGGATAAACCAACGTTTCAAAACTTCTTCAAGCTCTTCATATCTTCCCGTTCGTATTTTTTTGCGACTGGATCCTTCGTGGGCCGAAACTAAATCACTTCGTTTTTTCAAAATCGTTCGCAATGTCGAAGCACTTATGTTCTTTAACGCGGCAAAGTCTTTTTGATTTATTATTGATCTTTTTGGTTCTGCATTCGGATTAGTCTTTGCCCTGGTAATTTGCTCTTTTTTAATTTTGTATGGCGTTTTGAATTTTGTTGTATATGTGTAGCCACATATAAGCTCATTGGCTAAGTTACCTCTGAATTCTAATTGCGTCATTTGTCGTTTCTTTGTCATGCGAGATGTTTTTTTATGTAAAATATAACTATTTACCACGCACGCCTCAGTCATATAATAAAACAACTTCAGCCACCATTTCTTACTTTTCCAAGAAATATTATAATATGACATGTACTGGTCGAAATAATCCACTCCTCCCATCCCCTTATTATATTTTAATATTGGCAGGGGACAGTTAACCATCTCGTTAGTCCCATCTTTCTTTTTCCTTTTAATTTGTTCTGCTTTCTTGGGGATCCATTGTGTCGATGCCACCATGACACTTTTGTTGCCCCTGTCACGCCACTTAACAATATGTAAATTTTTGGAGCTCCTGCTGTCACTGTGTCCAAATGCCATTTCTTTGTCTCCTAATAAATCAGGTAAAAATCTTCTATTACACATGATTGTGCCATAACCAAATAGCCCTCTACTAAGAAGTTTTTTAAGAAGGGGGATTGAAGTAAAAACCGGTCAAAAAATATTATATAGCCAAGCTCATGAACAAATCGGGTGAGACGTTGGACAACACTCTCCCCAAGTGATAAACCATTTTCTACTCCCTTTCCCTGATACACTTCAAACCCTAAGAGGTAGCCTGTGGTGGCGCAGCACACTGCCCACACCTTGAATCCACGTTTGATAGGTTTCATAGGCATGTATTGTTTGAGGCTTGTCCTACCTTTGAAAGCTACCATGCTTTCATTTACTGAAAGATGGCGAGAAGATGAAAAGCTTCCTTAAAACTTCTGTTCAATTCCTCAATCATTGGACGAATTTTGTGGAGTTTATCAAATTTTCCACTATTTCGAGGTTCCATGGTAAGATTGTCGTGAATGTGCAGATTTCTTAAAATCTCCAAAAATCTTTTGAGTGGCATAACTGATGCGATTCTCTCTACATGAAAATTATTTTTTTTGCTCCAATATAATCTAATTTGTGGAATTTTGTGGAATCCCATTATAAGGAGCATCCCTAAGAATGCTTTTAATTCACTCACATGAAATCTCAGATCCATCCCCCTCTGAGTAGCATACGTGTTGGTCTCAGAGACAATCTTCTTCATAAGATCTTCTGTAAAGAACGTCATAAAAATTTGAAGTGGTGAGTTAATGTCAACAGGAATTTTTGGCCCAATGCTCCCTTTGAATTTAAAATTTTTAAATTTTTGGGACTTGCCCGTACCACTTTGGTGCCACAAGAGAGGGTCTGGACACTCATTATCTTCATCTATGGATAGCTGGCCTGGGTCTTCAAGTTCGCTTCTTCTGGCTGGTTCTGGAGTACTTCTGAGATTTATTTCTGCGTCATCCCCTCCTTCGTTTGACCCATTTGAGATTGTGGTTGAGGTTACACCTGATGCTACGGACCAGTTCGAGGCAATTGAGCTCCTTGTAGATACTGTCAAGCCTCCTACACAAAAGATGGAAGTTACAAAAAACAGTTGGTACCATGAACAAATGAAATTAATAATATTTATCAAATTTGGACTTATAAAGTATTGGTATTTGAATAGGATTCCAAGCCAATTACCATTATTCTAATTTAATAAAATCTTACTTGATTCATCATCAGTCCCTGCTTCATCGCTGGAGTCCCCTCCGAAATCTGACAACTCGGCTTGGTCATCCGTTATTCCAAACAGATTTTCCAGATCTTCAAGAGTTTGCCCCCCCCCCCCCATCCAGTCCAAATTTATAACTTATCTTCTGATACATCTAAATGATAGAAATATTTAGAAGCATTATAATCATTGAGACAAAATTTTGAGAATCATTTTTTTTTTTTCATTTCACACCAACTGTCATCACTTTTTTTCACTATCATAAGCTAACTTTTTGAATATCAATTCCCTGGACTCTTAAAGTTACGTAAATACTCTTGACGGTCTCTCAGACCGCTACGTTTGAAATCGGATTAGGGCTTGAATTGGTAAAGTTAATATGAAATATCACATTCAACCTCTTTAAACATTAGATTACAGTTATCTAAAGTTCAATTGTTTTATATAAATTGTTTAATTTAAACATACTTTTACAATTATTGATCAATTTCATGATAAACCATTTTATTGCTATTATACCGATTTTTCCTAATTTATTCAAGTTTTTTTCAAATTTATCTGGGCAAAACATATTCTACAGATATATTTTAATATTAAAATGTATATAGGTTTAGAATAAGTAAATTTAAAAGGTCGAAAAATTATTTCCAAAGTTGGACCAAAATTTTGTATTTACCATTACAAATTTTAGTAACATATTTATAAATATAATTACAATTGTGTTCCAAAATTACAATATTTCATAAATTTTTACAGTATCGATAAAGTACACTAAACTATATATTAATTTTATGTGATATGTTAAATTTCTAACATGGTACAACAGTTACCGCAAACTTTTTTAGCGCACTGTAAACATATAGGTGCATTACAATGTTTACAGGGGTATTTCGTTTTCCTTTTTAACTGATAAGGACAGGATGAGCAGGTTTTTCTTTTCTCAAAATATTCATTGTCATCATGGTGTGGGACATCCTCCTTTATGATGCGTCGAATATTAATCTCCAATTCTCGTGGTAGGTGGCCGATGGTAAGACGTTTTTTCATTTGTGGCTTTACTAAATTATGTGCTAATGCTCTCATGAAATCAAACCTACTTAATTTCAAATTCGCCTTCTTGTAAAGACGATAAATCACATAGGCATTGACATCAGAAACAACGTCCAAGAGCATAAAAAATATTGCCATGGGCCATCTGCGAGTTCGTCTGCTGCTTGAGTAATTGGCAACTTTTTGATCGAGGCTGTCCACTCCCCCTTTTGTCATATTATAATATTCAATTATTTCTGGCTTACCTGAGTTACTATCGGTGCTTTCGCAATGATGCATTGACGATATTAATATTACGGCTTTTCCTTTTTTTTTCACATAGGAAAGCAGCAGTGTTTTGTCTTCAGTCAAGCCGTAAATCGCTGATTTCTCTGGCCTATTTTTATTCGGCAAAAATTGTGGTGGAATCTCCTTTTTGTTTTTCTTTAGAGTCCCCACATATGTCAGTCCTCGCTTTGACAATTCGTCCACAAGCTCTACCGAACTGTACCAATTGTCCGCAGTTAAATTTCTCCTGCTGTTCTGAATTGGCTTCACCAGCCTTATTACAGCCTGGGAAGGAATATTCAATTTTCTTTCTTCCTCTGTCAAGCATTTTCCATCACTCGCTTTGCCAGAATAAATATATGCATTATACAAATAGTTAGTTCGTCCATCGGTAAGGCATTGGACTTTTATTTTATATTTTGCCGGTTTGCTCGACATATACATCCGAAATCGGCACCGGCCCCGAAAAGGAACAAGCATTTCATCTTGACATACCGACGTCCCCAAACTATAGAGCTGCATACTGTTTTCTATTATTCTATTAAATATGAATGAAATTGCTGCTGTATTATCATTTTCTTTACGTTGTTCTCTATCGTTTGGATTATCAAACCGTAAATTGGTTAAAATATAAAGAAATCGCTCTTTGGTCATGGTGTAACGAAATATGTCTCTGCCAGTACCATCGGTAGCAAAGATACTATTTATTGATTCATCAGATGATTTGAAAATGGCTGTAAAAATGAGGAGTCCCAAAAAACCTTTCAGCTTGACCATGTCTATATTATGAACAAAGGATATTAGACTGGAATAGAACATTTTTGTTTTTGAAATTTTGACGTTCGTCCATTTAATCATTTCATTGAGTATGTCATCAGAGAAAAATAGTGACTACACATCTTCTAATTCCGGATTTTCTCCTTAACATTTAGCAGCTGTTTTCTCATTCTTACGTTAGTAACCGGCTGTTCTTTTCGCCATTTGAATACATTTTTTTTTCCATAATAATAACTGGTCGATGTTTCTTCGTGGCCATCAGTTACGTCTTCCGTAAACTCTTGCTCGGAATCGCTACTGTGGTCGCTATGAATTTCATAGTCAGGATCTTCATCACTGTTGTCATGTGTGCCTAGATCACTATCCGGTCCTGCTAATAGTTGTTCGATGTACAAATTACAATTGGGGTCTGAAGTATCCCATACATCAGGAATTTGTTGCAGTGATGTACTCGTGGTTGGTATAGAAATATCAGGGGGTTCCTTTTAGAAGCCATGTCTGTTATAAAAACGGAAATAAAATATGTTAAAATAACGTTGTGGGTAAATATACACTATTAAGAAAATATTGTATATACTAACCAGTGATAGATAAACAATAGTAGCTTTATTACTATGGAGCGGTATAAGAGACCGGTAATAACTTTTTTCACCAAATATAAGCTAAGACAAAACCTATAACATATAAAAAATAATATATACAGTAAAATATTATTCTTGTTTTCACGAAGCTGCCGAATCTGTTAAAATAACTATTTTGTTCATGAAATATGTTTTTTCAGCGTAAGTAATGGCTTTTAAAATGGCAAAAAGTTCAGCGCTGAATATGCTGAATTTGGCTGGTACTGATAAAGAGATTTTCTGGTTCTTTTGGGGATCAAATACAGCTATGGACGTTCGGTTTTTAGTTTTTGATGCGTCAGTATACACTTGTATGTGATCTGGGTATCGTTCTGTTATTGTTCTTAGTGCTTGTTGCTTCAAACAGGTTGAAGGGTAAAAGCTTTTCTTTTCAACTTTGCCTGATAGATGGGAGCTACTGGGGATTTTTACTAACGATTTAGACATGGAGATAGTAAGTATATTCTAAAGGAGCATCGGAAGGGTGTAATGATTTGAGAATAGGTTGTAGCTCGTTGATGATTTCAGCTAGTTGGGGGCAGAAAACATTACCAGTTTTAATTTCTTTACCAACAGGGTGTTTATCGTCAGAGCATACTTTAAGGATATATTTTTTGGTCAACCAGGTTCTTCTTAAGTGTAAAGGCATCTCTCCGGCTGAGGCCTGTATTGCGTTGATGGGTGACGTTTTAAAAGCTCCTAGACATAACCTTATGGCAGAGTTTTGTACAGTATTTAGCCTATTGATGAGAGGGGACTTTGTTTGGTTATAAATGACACAGGAGTAATCTAATACTGATCGGATTATTGTTTTATAAATTGTAATCATGTTATATGGGTGAGATCCCCAAGACACTCCGGCTAAAGATTTTAATATGTTCATATTTTGTAACGATTTATTTAGGTTATTTTTTATATGAATTTTGAAGTTTAGTTTTCTATCAAGTGTTACACCTAAGTATTTTAAAATTTCGTTGCTTTTAACTTTGTGCCTATCGTTAATGCCTATCGCTTTTTTTTGTTTCATGGTAGAACTCTTCACATTCTTTACATGAATCCAATGATCCCTTTTTATTTTATTTTTTATTTTTCTTCAAAACAGGTTCGTCTTCGTCATCTTCAAAAATAATGTCTTCTGATTCAGAAGAACTGAAATCAAGTTTCTTTTTCAAAGTTAGATTTTTAGTTTTGCACTTAGTATTAAGTTTTTGCTATTTCTTCAACTCCTTTTCCCCTTTCTTTTTTAATTTTTTTTTTGAAGATCATTTATATTTTCTGCAGTCGTCAGTATGACCGCCCCTTTACATGCTTTTCCTCTGTGGTAGTCCTTTTTCTTGATTACTGGCATTGGGGAAATTTGTTTCAAAAACTTTGTAGGTGTTTCCTTTGGCCCTACGCTGTCTTTACTGCACCCTGGCTGAGGTTCATCTGTTAGACCAGTAGTTGGAAGAGAAGACGTGATTGCTGGTTGGGTGTTAGGCTGCTGGTTTAAGACTTGTTCCATGTTGTCAGAAATTGTAAAAACGTGATCAGGAAGAGCGTCTTTGTTGAAGGGGGAAATGCAGTACTTGAACCCACATGTTCCATTTCCAACAGACGCAGATTTTTCCCAATCCTCGCAAATCAAAGGCCCAGCTTGGTAGCGAGTTAGTTTGCGACCAATTGGTGGCACTGTAGAAATGGCTTTTAAAAGATTTGAAAAAACTAACGTCAAGCGGCTGCAAAGCGTGTGTCGTGTGTGGAGGCAAACAGAGCAACGAAACTTCGTTTTGTTCAGCGAGCTCAAGAAGTGAAATAGAAGAACAATGTGATACATGTCCATCAAAAATAAGAATTGTATGTCCAGAAGGTCTGCGGGGCAAAAACAGATCCTTAAACCAGCTGAAAAATATTTCAGAATTTATGTAGGCTGATTTTGGGTTCATGAAAACAATTGACCCTGGAGGAAGGCCATCTTGAAACTCTGGTTTCAAGTTTTTCCCTTTAAAGATAATTGCAGGTGGTAGAAATCTACCCTCTGCAGAGCAACACCCTAATATGCTGACTGTTTCGCCCTTTTCTCTAGTAGTAATTTTGCTAACAACTTTGGTACCCTTTTTTGCTACGACTTAGCCAACTTTATTTATCAACTGAATTCCAGTTTCGTCTACATTAAATATATTTTGCGCCTTATTTTGAAGATCATGGGCTTTCATTTCACCTTCAAGAAGGTCATAAAACTGTTTTGTAGCAGCCCTTGTTAAGCCTTGACCTCTCGACAGTGACAAGCTCTCAGCTTTTCGAATGCTCAAATCAGGGTGACGTCTAAGAAACGACCAGAGCCAATCGTAACCGGCGATTTTTTTTACATTATTGAATTTGTGATTGATTTCCAGAGCAACAGCAAACTCGTATGCCATTCTTCTAACAGTAGTCTGGTCAGGGCAGAATCCAGCATCCCCCAGTGCTTTTATGTGTTTGACAAGGCATAGTTCATTATCCGGGCCAAGGCTGCCTGAAAAATTCAAAAATTTCTGAAAAAATAATTCAAGTTTGGTATACAGTTATTAGTAAACCCGTGATGTGAAAAAAAAACTTACATGAAGGGCCATGTCCAGGAGAGTCTGTTTTCCCGCTTTGCATTCTCCTCTTGATGGTCCTGACAGGTACTCCATAATAGCACTCTGCTTCTCTAAACGAAATTTCACCGGCTTGGATTCGATTTATTGATTCTTTTAACAGCTCACGATGTCATTGCCCACGAGGCTTTGCCCCGGGTTTCCTTTTATAAAAAGTTGGCATCTTGAGCAATCCTAATAATAAAATAAAATGTTTAAGCCTTCATGCCTTTTGTAATCGGCGAAAAACTACATCATTTATAATGGCAATAAAGTATTATTATTATTAATTTGAAATAAAAAAATTAAATTTGATACAAACAAAATTTAGGACCCAAATAATTGTATTACAAGCCATATTAATAAAAACATTCAGTGTGCGGCTTGTGTCCCTTATGAAAAAAGGTGTGGCATGTATACCGAATTTCATCGCGGCATCTATCCCATTCTGTCAGGGTGAGACGCCGCACCGCATAGCTCTCTTGTCTAGAAAGCCTTCTGGTCGGAAAATGTAGCTAGTGAAGTAACCTGTTGCTACAAATCTTAAAAACTCTAATCCATTGAAAGGTTTCGTAACAGTTACAAGGTTAAGGATAGGTAAAATATATTTCTGGGGTAAAAAAAATGTACTCACCCCACTTTCATCAAGTATAAAACTAATAAAAACAACAGCAACATAAACTAAAACACAACGCGTCTTCACTGGGCACTGCTGCTACCTACCACGAACTGAGCCGGGCGCATTCTAGTGGCTGTTATCGAAACTAACAGGGGTGCGGCGTCTACACCGGACGCGGCAACTCTCCCGGGTTTACCCTACATGAAACATTCCTTGTTCTCTCGGCATATTCCTCCAAATACCCATTGCTGAGGGTATACGCGACCGACGTTATATTTTCTTCTGGAGAAACAAGATTCATCAATCTCCACAGTCATACCAGGTCCACCTATTTTAATAGGGTTTTTTAATAATGATTCAGCACATGTTTCCCTTAGGTAATTCTTCCAATCAGTTATTGTGTGTTCTGCCATTTTTAGTTCATTCGCACAAAACCTTGTACTTGAATATTCCATACTCCATGAATATATGAAAAATATAACAGTTTCATAGGTTATCTTACTGTTTTCAAGCCAAGTTCCTTTCTTCAACCCAATTTCATAACGACAGTGAGTCCTACTACATCTCCATCGCTCACCTTTTTCGTTATACATATGATATACAATTTCATATCATGATTATTCACGCATTTTCTTTTCTTATGTAACATACCCTTCTCTTGTAAAAATTCAATGCCCCTTTCTTTTGAATTTATTCTTCTTACCAATTCAAACAAAGACATTTTGCATATAATATAAAATACTGATTATGATAATTAAATGAATAACATTTAATGAAGGTTACGTTGCTCAGCAATCATATGTTTATTCATAACCGAAATATCGATTATTTAGATTTGCGGGGATTAAGTGCAAAAGACCCCTACTCAATATTCCCGGGTTGGTCGGCACCAAAATGTTTTATAATAATGTTTGTGATAAAATAAAAGAAAAGGAACAATGGAGATAATAATATGAAATTTTCATCTCCATTGTTGTTTAATGAAATTAAACGGTTGCTGATTGACATACAACACACATTTATTATTAACCTACCGGCGCACATAGGGACAGATAATCAATTTACTACGACAAAAATATAAATTGGGATATTATTTGATATTCTGATTAGTAATGTTATAAAGGGACTATTTTAGTACTAAAACTTTAAATATATCAAATAGATAATATTAATAATAATAATATCTTCTTTAACCTTCCGGTAGGCGCGCCTCCTAGACCGACACGGGGGGTGGTATCTCACAGATACCACTTGTTTGTAATAAACATATCTGTCTTTTTAATCGTCATATCTATATTATATCATATTATATATCTATATTATATCTATCTACATGTTTAAAAAGGTAGATATATTTGTTGGTATAACTCATGGGTTTATATAATAAAAAAGAAATAAAAAAATTACATTAAAAGTTTATTAAAAAATAAACATGTTCTGTTTTATTCCAGATTTTTTTTTAACACAGCTTCTTAAGGAACCCAAAACTACAAGACTGAATTTTAAAATAAAAATGAAAAGCATCACAATTTTATACTTAAAAACTAGTTCTATGAAAATCGCTAATTATTTAATGTTAGATAAAATACAAACATTTTTTGAATGCTGCAAACAAATAAACTGACTACATATCTCACACTTGAAACGGGTGATTCTCGGTTTTTTATTTTGTAAACAGGGCCTACACCGTTTTTAGGAGGCTCTTGAATTTGATCTTCTCCTTCTTCTTGTTCCTCTTGATGCTCTTCCGCGAGCCTAACTGTTTTCAAAACTTTGTTCCGAAGTTCTCCTGTCACATTTGCACTTCTCCTTTGTACGTGTTCCAGTACAAGTTCATCATACAGTTTTCTGAGATATCTTCTTCTCTTCATATTATTGTTGGTGTTTCCTTTATATAATATAAATGAGTTTATGGCAGCTACATTCATTATTGAAAAAAACACCACCAGAGGCCATCTTTTTGTGTTTCTTGCTACGTTGAATGAACCGCATAGTTTGTCAAGAGTATTTACTCCTCCTTAAGTCATGTTATACAAACTTATAATTTCTGGTTTCTTGAGATCACCTGTTTCTTCATCGATATTGCCATCGTTGTGAAGGCTCGAAATCAACAAAACATTCTTATACTTCTTTGGCTCGTATGAAACAAGTGTTGCGTCTTTTTGAAAACCAAAAAGACTTATTTGGGGTGCCCGCTTTTTTGTAGCTGTGAATTCAGGGGGAATCTGAGGCTTCTTTTTCCGTACAGTCCTTATGAAAGTTTTTTTGATGCCAACTCCTTAACCAAATCATAGTCCGTAAACCAGTTGTCGCCCGTAATGTTTCTCCCACTGTACAAAATAGGTTCTACTAACCTTTGTACAACATCAGAAGGTTTATTGCTAATTCTATATGGACATTGTGGTTGGGTGCCGGCATTTATTTCCATATTATATGCATAACACAGTCGGGAGTCGACCAAAGCATCAATTTTGATCCCATATATACCAGGTTTTTTTTTTTTTTGGATATATTGTATGAAACCGCTACGCCCTCTAAAAGCCTCGAGTTTTTCGTCGATTGTGGCATTCTCACCAAGCGAATAGCATTTTTGGTAGTTGCCAACAAATTCTTCAAAAATACTTCTTATAGAAGCTAGGCGGTCAGCTATTCTTCGTTCATCTCTTGTTTCCAAGTCATCAAAACGAATAACTCGCATTAAAAATTGAAATCGCTTTATACTCATGACCGTTAGAAAGTCATCCATTCTCCATAATTCTTCGCGATTCGCGTGGTATGTCATTCTTATTATGTCTAAAATGGTGGGTTCTTGGGGTCATTAAGTATTATCTCTCCAATAAGGTTTGATATGACGAATATCGAATTAATTCTGAAGGCTGACTAGGTAAAATTATGCTTTGTATCTGAGTTAATTTTCACATGTAATAAATACTCACTGGGCGTAGTGATTATCTCGCTCTTATATATGAATTTCGAGTACTCTCTGACCCGTTCTGATTTCGATAACATCTCTATTGTTATCATTCCTATTTTATCAGTTGCTTTATGTGCGTGGTGTGGACCTCTAATTATCAATCCTGTCACAGTTCTGAAAGTTTCTTCTCCATTGTTAATGGTTGCGTAAATAGGAAAAGCCACTATGTTGTTATGAGAAGACGTTTTAGTCCTCGACAGATATGCACCTCCTATTCTTGATCCATAATTAGTACATTTGGAGGAATATACTCCAGACCAGGTTTCCTTAAAGATCCTTGTCACCTGCTTGAAGGATTTTTGTGCACTTATAGCAATTGGATGCTCAGTGTCGGTTTCATTGCCAAGGTTTTTGAAAGGCTTTCCAGGAAGGTTGTGTTTGCACGCCATGTCACTGAGGAGATAATCAAACCATGTGTGATAAGATGATTCTGTCATTTCATTTGGTTCTGGTTGTATTGTTGTAGTTGAGGAGTCATCCCTGTGGTACTTTTTGTGACCTATTCCCAAGCATTGCTGCATCTCTTCTTCATGATTGAATTATGAAAGGGTATGCTTCAAAACTCGTGGCCTCTGTTCCCATAAAATGTTCGGCCCACTTTTGAATTACCCTTTGCAAACGAGTTTTGGGATCTATCTTATCCAATTTCCATTTTGATAGGAGTGATTTCAGTATACATGTGTCCTTAATCTCTTCCATTATTTCAAAATGATTCCAAACAGGTGGTAAGAGTTTACCTCTCCATTTTACTGGAGGTGCATTTCTTTCTTTTACTCTGTCTAAATGCTTTAACATATGTTGAGGAGTTATTCTACTTGGAAACTTTGATGGTTCTGTGATTAGGTTTACATACTTAAAGGAGTCTTCATGTCTCTCTTTTCCCAAAATGCTTGGTACCAGATTTTGACCATATCATTGAACTGTGCGCTATGGAAAACGGTGTCTTCAATGTTTTCCTCTTCTGCTAAATCAGTCTCCATCATTTTGTGCCCTTCTAGGAAGCATCTCCTCTCTATTAAGAATTTTCACACTTTTTCTTCTCCCATCAATCCACCTGGATGATCTAGCCATCTCCTCTCCATTGTTTGAGGATTTATGTAAAATAATGCAGTGTGGTTCCTTCTGTTCTCTGACTTTTCTAGGTATCTCATTTCCTCTTCTAAATATTTCAAACCAACCTTCACTTCTTTTCTTTCTCGTCTATGATGTCAAATAATGTAGAAAAATTACTTGTCCCCCAAACTGAACAAAATTTGTTCTGTAACATTGGAGCCGCGCTCATCCCTTTAAGACAGGTGAGTCTAAAATTGTCATCTTCTGGGTTGGTCCTCTCCTCTTCAAATTCTACTACCTCATCTTCTTCTGGGCCAAAGAACTCGAACTCCTATAGCATGGCTTCCTCTGGCAAAGTATCGGCTGTTGCTCCACTAGAACTGCTTGTTTGTGTTTGTTCAGCCGATTTCCTCCTTTTTGAGACCGTCTCTGGTATGGGCGATCCTTTGCGTTTTCTTGTTTGTTCTTCATATGTTTCCATATTGCACAACTGTACACAGACCATGTGATGTCTTAGAGATAATTCTCTTTGGTGCCAACTTGACTTGAACCAGTGAGGGCTAAACTCTCCATATTCCCTTACGAAATCAAGAGGATATAGGCCAGATTCTTAAATGATCTTTTTATGAGACGATTCCATTTAGTTGAAAGCTTAGAGGGCTCGTTTGGAGCAGGGCCGATGACTCCAGGTAGATGAAGTAAAATATTTTGTTTAGATCGCCTTTGTCTGTTCCTCGGCTGTTTCTGCCATTTCCAAACACATTGATATTGATTATTTCTTTATTTTTCTTTTGAACAGCTTGAAAGGTTGATTGATTGGTCTCACTTTCGTCATCTTCTGAGCTGGACTGAGCACTCAGTTCAGTGTCTGAATTTTCATCTCTTTCCGAGATGTGCTGTTCTTGATCAGTATCACTGTCTTCTGAAAAACGCTTATCTTGATCACTCTCATCGTCGGTATCACTCCTAATTACTTTCATAACAGCTTCCACGTCCAAAGGATTGTTTAAATTAAAAATCTTTTTGTCCGCCATAGTGACTGAAAAAAAATAAATATGTATAAGAAATAAAAAAGTAAATAAATAAAATAATACAGTCATTAAAGGTCGCGCGTATCTGACACATACAAGTCCGTTTAATTTCAGTGTTAGTTTGAATCGTTTTGTCGTCGTAGTTTTCCTTCAAGATCTTCCAGGCCTGCTCGTAATTGGATTCCATTAGAGGGACGCTTCTGATGAGAAAGAGCGCAGGATCTTTTAAGCAGAAAACCAAAAAATGAAACTTTTCGATCTTTGATAGGGAAGGTTCCAGATGAATTAATGAGACATAAGTGTCTCGAAAAAGTGGCCACTCACTCTGATTTCCTGAGAATTCAGGGACATTGATCTGCGGTAATCGAGCACGGACCGATCTTGATTCAATTAAAGTGCTCGATCCGCCCTCATTGAACCCCGAATGCTGGGCGCTTGCAGCAGCAACTGGAGTGGGATTCATATGCGACTCATAGATAGCGCAAGCTTCATAATAATAACGTTTCGCAGCTGTCTGTAAAGTTTTATCGCTATCGCTCGGGAAGGTCGCCTGAGCTTCAGCTGTCGAATGCAGTTCAAGCAATTTCTGCCATGTTTCATTAAAAATATCAAAATATGGCTTAAGCTCCCTAAACATCCCTTTGAACAGGAGCAAATGACTATCATCCTTGGAAATAAGTCGTCCTTGCTCGACAATTCCTTTTATTTCCGAAGCCGTATTTCGAAGTTTGGTCTTCAGGAGACTTATCTGACCTAAAGTACGAGCATCCATGATAAAACGTTAAGGAGCTATAAATTTACAAAACAAAAGTTAATATTCAAAAAAGAGATAAAAAATCGAGTGGTAGGCGTCATTCGAGACAAACCTGGAAATCATAAAATAAAACAAAAATTTCTTAACGCTAAACAAAAAAATTTATAACATTTTTTCAAACTTAGAACCTCAAAAAAATAAATAAATAAAAATTATTCTCTAACATGCAATTCATGTAAATAATTTTTTAATCCTTATCTGCTGCGTATCCCGGTAACGGAGGACCAAATGTGAGGGCCGACCTGCCTTTCGCTATTGAAAGGTTGAGTGCCTGGCCGTCTGATAAAAAAAAAAAAAAAAAAAAAAAAAAAGTTTGCTGGTTGCAACAGAAAGGAAATAAAATAAAATTAAAAGTTGTTTAAAGAATAATTCTTGGAAAAACCTTTAAAATCAAAATTATATTGTATCACCTTCATTTAATTATTTTTACAAATATATAAATAATTTATATAAAACAGAATCCATTTTTGAGAGAAAAATAATAAACCTTGATCAAATAAAAATTAAAAAAAAAAAATCTTAATAGCAAAAAAAACTCTAAAATTAATTACAAAAATTTACAAATAAACAAAAGGACTACCATTGATTAATAAAAAAATAAAATAAAAATCATATTTTACAAATTTATACACACAAAAAAAGTTCATACCGAACCACAGGATCGAACACAGCTAGTTCACAACTAGAGTTCAGTGCCTTGTCCACTAGACCAGGCTGATTAATTAATGAATGTCTATGAGACAAACTCCTTCCCCGGTCCTTAGTGATATTGTGGATTCGCCCACATTTATCAAGATCGTACACCACTGGCACCAGGTAAACGTAAAATAAAATGTTTTTTGTAACTTTTTGTAAGCGCCGAATAAACCAATATATCGAATAGCTGTGGTTCTATTGAAGATCAGCCTTCTCTAAAACTTCCTGCTGTCACCCGCAGCACTTGATGCCGGCGAGGATTTGTTAACAGAGCCATTGCAGCCCCAGGTAGCGATGGGCATGACCTATGGGTACGAAGAAAAAAATAATTGTAATTGTACTAGTGAAACATGAGTAGACCCCGGATTTATAGGCATTAAAAACTCCTCAAATATGCCATATGATATGCAAGAAAAAAGTGGGAAATATGCAACAAAATATGCAATTAAATTTCTTTTAATTTCAAGTATAATTGATAAGAATAAGTTTTTCTGTACATTACAACGAAAAACGGTAATTGATAAAATAGAAAAGCAATTTTGTTGTAAAAATTTATTAGAATCAAAGAAATCAGTAATTTTTCTTTAACAAAATAAAATAACGTTACTGTGAATTATTAAAGTTTATAATCAAATACATTTCTAAATTATTTTCTGAAAAACTGTGCCTCCAATCACTTAAAATACTTTTATAAACAGAAAATGATCTTTCCACGTCTGCCGAAGTCAATGGTGCGAACTTAAACGCCGAAATAACTTCAGGGTCTGTGAATTTTTCAATTTTTACAGATTTATCACCTTCTAAAATTTTATTTATGTCACGTAATACTTGAAGACCAGTGTTTTTTTGAAAATATTTCACTTAACTTCTTTTTTAAGATGATCCTTGACCTGGGATTTTGTTGACCTTGTCACTTATATCATTTATTAATTGAAAACTGTCAGTAAGAGACATGTTTCTTGTTTCTAATTTTGTTATAGCCTCTGATAAGAACGATAAATGGCATGAAATAAAAACCAAGTCATTAAAAATCTCCCCCTTCTAAAAACTGCTATCACTTTTTGGACGCTCAGTGCATCTGGGTCCTTTTCTGCTATTTTTTCCACAACGGTAGAGTACTTGTCAAAATGTTAAGCATAAAACGGAGCTGTCTTTAGCCAAGTTCCCCAGCGAGTAACAACAGGGACTGGAGGTAAAGGTATGTCGTCCATCTCTTCTCTGTAAATAATTACACGGCTGGGAGCTTTCAAAAACATTTTCTCGCCATTGCTAATCAGCTCATTAACGTCTGAAAATGTTTCTCTTATTTTTTCAGCGAAACGATTGAGTGCATGTGCTACACAGGTGACGTGTATCATGTTACTGTAAAACACACTTAGGTTTTTTGCAGCTTTGGTCATATATGCTGCTGCGTCAGTCACTAGAAGTAGCACTCTAAACTCAAACCCAGCATCTGACCGACTGATTAACGAAACGACTAATTGTTTCAGCGTTAGTTTTTTCTAGGTGCTTTGATGCCAGTAAAATAGCGGTCCTGGACCGCCTGTACTTAAAACACCCACTAATAAATTTGCGATATAAATGCCTCTTGCATCAGTGGTTTCATCAACTACAAGGTATATGTAATTTTGCTGAACAGTGTTCTTTATGTTTTCCATGGTCTTATTATAGCATTTTGACAGATAATTTTTACGCAATGTACTCTCATCGGGAATTTGACGTGAAGTGTATTTTTCCAAAAAGCGTTTAAAAGGCAGGTGATTTAATATTTTAAAAGGTATGTCAGATGAGACCATTGCGAAACACAAAAAAAGTATCTTTTGTGGGTTTAGAAGTAGCCGGCAATAAAATTTGAGTAGAAAATTTTGACTTTACAGCATTTACATGGGAACCTGAAACCCCATTCAGATTAATTAATATTTTTTAGAATAACGAATTAAATAAAAAAAAAAGAAATCAATACCTGTATTAGCATGCTGAACTATTTGAAATTTTTTTTCACACATAATTTGGTTTCCACACGCGTTACAAAACATAATTTTTCCGTCTGACGTGAACACTTGCTTTTCGGAGTTAAATGGTGCGATCCATTCACTTAATTTTTGCTTCAAAGAAGATGAAACTTTTGGCATGTTAATAACGACGTTTCCCCTAGGCTAAACGAAACTGTACTGACTTGGTTTTCAATGTAGAAGGATAATCAAATCTATTCTGTAGGAAGAGGTTTCCCAGAACTCCCAAGTCTTCCATCAAAAGACCAACACTCACCAGATACTAAGAAAACAAAAGCCCTTGCTTTCTTGTTTTGACAAATATCACTGCAATATTAAAGTTTTTGAAAACGTAATTTATAAAATAAGAAAAATTTCCCAAATTATGATTTTTATTCAAATATGCAAAATAAAATTTGGAATATACGTCACATCTGCGATCAAACATTAAAAAACTTCAAACAGAAAAAACATGCAATTGCATACAAATCCGGGGTCTAAACATGAGGTTTGCCCTCTAAAATGGCGAGCCACACACTGAACTCATGCCACTCGGGTGTCAGCTGACTGGCCCGACATGTTACGAGCTCACACGATGCATGGCCTCGGAAAGCTTTACATAATAAACAATAAAATTTACACTCATTCAATTTTACAAAAGAGCAAATAAAAGAAAAATACTTTCACTTAAAATATATATAGAAAATAAAAAATCTATGTCGGCCTCGACACTATGTAAAATAATTATGTTAACGATGGTTGTATATGAAAGTACGTACCTGATGCTTGAATATCCATATCGAAATAAGTGAGATTTTAAATTTAGGAAAATAATACACGGTGAAGTTAATCTGTCAACAATCCGAGAGCAACTGGCCTGTATCAAAGGGTGAAAGATAACACAACTTTAGACCTATGCCCTGGGTTAATCCTGTCTTCAACTAAGAAAATATTTATGTTACCTTGTAGACTATTTAATAGAGATTGTATTGAAGGTATTTTTAACTGGTTTGAGGAAAATATTTTTTTTTAGATTTTTGTCGTAATTTTGACATTTGTCCCTGTGTGCGGCGGGCGCGTCCTTGGGAGTTACAGTGAGGCCAAAAAGTATTTACACACATTAACGTTTTCTAATTGTTAGTCAGGAAATAGATATATAAAATTAAAATATTGTTTATTTGATACAAATATTAATAACTAAATATAATCTCTAATAATTAATCCAATCTTAAATTGTGGCTGACCACCAATTTTAAATTATTTTAAAATAATCTCTAATATATTTTAAAAATGAAAAAAAAAAATGGATACAATATCGTAAATAAACTTTTTATAATTCGAATAATTTATTTATTAAAAATAATGGAACTACTACAATAAATCTTAGAATTCGAATTTTTTTACAATTAAAAACATCCTACTGAGAAGTTAACAAATAAGATGATATTTTTTTATAACTCACTGTCCGGAATAAATAAAAAGTGAACTTAAAAATATCTTAATTATTTAAACAAATTTATGTCTCCTGAGATTTTAATTGGACAGCTAATGTTTATTACGGAAGTTTAGTCACAGGATGGTTCGGTCCTAAGAATACCAAAAAGCAGTCAGCGTCTTTTTTCTCAGTTTCTCAGGCAAGAGGAGGTGGTACAGAGAGAATGGGAGAGTGGAAGGAAAATTGAGGATTGAAGGAAAAGAAATGTATTTAATACATAAAAAAAGTATTTCCTTATATTAATAAAAATTATAAAAACAAAACTGATAATTTAAATAAATACAATCCTTCTGTTAATCTGGAAAATCATTTTCTATACTCAAATAAAGAATTTCATACTAAATTAAAGTAAATTTTTAGCTAAGTTAAGAGATTAAGTGTCCTTCATAGTAGACTTTAGGACGACACGTTTTTCAAACATCTCACCTGACAGTTGGGAACATCTTGGGGTGTTAGCCAATGTAGCATATGAAAATAACCGCTCAACGGGCGCTGATGAGGGGAGGGGCGTGTTATATTTTATGAACACTTTTTTTATAATTGGATATTTCATCAAACATTCCAACCTGACATCCGGGTCTAATAGATAATGAAGTACCTAAAACAAAGATTCTTATGATAAGATCATTGAAAATGTTAAATATTAAAGGGATTATACCAAAGAAAGTAAATTAAAACAAACCTTAAGCTCTCCTGCTGCATTTGTAGAGTGCTGAACTTTCTCAGTAGACCCGAAATCGAAAAAACTGTCTTCCTTTGAATCTTTTAAGGGAAGTATACTTGGCATGCCTAATTCTTCTTCTCTTGGTGTTAATTCTTTCACTGCTTCTTTCAAGTAGTCGGTAAGGATGGCATGTAAGCTGGCATCTACAGCACTAAACCAAGAGTGTTTGAAACGCGGGGAAGATAACGAGGCAATCACGGCCATTTTTGAATCGCATGATGTCCAATCTAATACGTTTGAATCTTGTCTCAATGCTAGTCAATAAGGATTCTACCAAAGGCCTGCTGCAGTGAACTAAATTGGATTTTTTTAAATTATGTAATTTCATTTTTATTGTGAGAAGACATGGCAATAGAATTCCGTAAAAAATGTCTTTTTCCCCTTGCAAAATATTTAAGGCTTCAGCCAGTGGCTTTGTTGATTCTATATGTTCTTCTATATAAGCATACTCATAATCCTTAAATGGGTTTTTTGTATTTAATTCCCTGAAAAGGACCAAGCATTTCTCTTTAGTCAGTAATATCTGTCGTAAGGAATTGTAAAGGGCATTCCACCTTGTCTCACCCGGTCTACTTAAGACGATTCCCAGAATTTTCTCAACCACTTCTGCACTTTTAGGTCTCTTACAGGCTTTCCATAATTTATTAAATCTCATCAAAACTTGATTGTGTAAGTTATAAAGGTCACGGTCTCTGGCTAGTAATTTTTAAAGTCGGTTGTCATGCATAAATTTAACTTATGCGTGCAGCATTTAAAATGACGTGGAAGTAAGAAGTGTGAATGCTCAATTTCATCTCCCGAGCAACATTCTTCACTGCTACTAGTATCACTATAAGCATTATCGTGCCCGTCCCTAACAATATTTCTACTTTCAACTCCAAACTCCTTAAATGCTTTAATAAAGTTACTAGCATTATCAGTGACTGTGGCAGCGATATTTTCTGCACCGATTCCGAATTCGGAATGAATTTCTTCGATCATTTCGGCTACTCGGCGAAAATCATGAGTGCCTTTAAACATCCGGCATGCAAGTGCAACGGATTTTCGTTTCAAATCCTCTGTGATATAGTGTGCTGTCATGCCAAAAAAACTTCTTTTAGTACTAGACCAAACGTCTCCCGTAGTACAAATATATGGAGTATGTTTCAAGTCTTCTCCTATTTTAGCTATATAACTATCATAAAATGTTATTATTTCTCGCCCAAGTTTTCTTCGTGACATAACGTTTAACCCAGAATGAAATTCAGAAAAACCAGAGAATAATTCTTTGAAATAAGGATCTTCCACAACTCTAAGAGGGACCATAGAATGAATGATAAATTTCACAATTTTTTTATCTATTATTTGTTGCGTTAATTTTTTTCTAGCTTTCACTGAAACTACATTTCTAGCCCGAATTGATTCAGCGTGTGTTTTTTTTCCGTTTATATTCCTCATATTCATTGAGGGTATCTTCGCCGTGACGCCTTTTGTGGTGTGAAAGGAAATTGGAACTCGTATTTAATTTCCCTTTAATTTGAACCACCATAGGCTCACATTTTCGGCAAACAGCCGTAACTTTATTAATAACTTTCTCGTCTTGATAAACAATTTTGAAAAACTGACCATCTAAGATGCATAAGCCAGGTTTTTTTAATGATTCCTCGCGTTCACTATCGCTACTGCTAAAATAACTGATTTCACATACCCGGCCAGCCTCTCCTTCTTCTATTTCTAATGAAGATACTCCTAAACTCCCCCGAGTGTCCGTATCTTCCATTGCGTGTGCAAGGTGATGATTTCACTATGACCGAAAATGACATACTAAGAAGGATAATGACACCTTAGCCTAATGCGTCTTAGGAATTAACAGCAGATAGTGCCTGATAGTATTAGTCAGATATTATTTACATATTGAATTAGATCCTCTACACCTTCCTTCTAAACCGCGCACACCTCAAAAATATTCGTGACATTTAACGGCGGACTTAAATGGTCATCATGTAAGTACCATTTAAGGCGCGAGTTCATAGATTGTTATTTTGATACGAAATTGTTCATAAGATCTTAGAAGAATATAATTCATACTTTGGTATATTTCTTTTCCGCCATAAAATAAGAATGGTTCTGCAAAACATACTTTATTAAATAATTAAATGCATTTAAGTATTTAATTAATTTAAACTAATAGATCAAAAAAGATCTATCAAAATCTCGCAAATGTACGAATAATAAATAAAAAATACGAATAAGAACTAATTGAATAACGAATAAATCGAAATTTCTTATTGAATAACGAATAAAAATTTATTCGCTAATCGTTAAATGATTTTTAACGAATAAAAAATTTTTATTCGTTATTCGAATAAAAAATTATTTAAATAATACCCAACTCTGAGTAAAACCACATTATAAACATTATTTTTTTTTATTGTTTCAAAAAATTTACATTTTTTAACTGTAAAAATAATATATATATATATATATATATATATATATATATATATATATATATATATAATTACAACGAAAAATTTAACAACTAGAAAAGGAAATTAACATTAAAAATTTATTGAATCAATTGAACTTTCAGAGAAATCTGATTCTAAGGGGGATGCTGACCCCAAAAATCCTTGCCCTTCACGGTCATATAACTCGGTGGCACTACACTGTGGTTGTAGAGTATGGTATGGTTTATTGCTTGACGGTGGTTGCAGATTATGGTATTGTTCATGGTTACCGTGCAATTGGTATGAGGTACTAGGGTGAATAGCCGGATTTATATTCGCAGTCGCTTTTTTGGGTTTTTTTATTTCTGATATCACTTGGATCACTTTTAATTGAAATTCAACAATTTCGTCGTCATCGAATAATTCCTAAGTGGGAATTAATCCATTGAAAAACGAAGAATGTCCATCGGGTTTTTCTTTGATGACACTAAGAAGTTCTAGCTCAACTTGGTCTGGTTTCCTTTTTTTTCTTATTGTGCTGGGCTTTTTGAAGGAACCTCCTTCTTCTACCAGCTCCGTCGATCCATTATTGGTGTTTGATCCATCATCTATTTAAGAATATTCAGGGGGCTGTGGTTGGGCATTATCCGAGAAGGTGTCCTCAGTGGGACGGCCTTCCGTGGTTTTTTTTTTTAAATTGTAACTGTTTAGGATAAATATATGTTTTGGGTGGTTGCCTCGCACTCCCAGATGATTGTGATGTTTTGCACCTCCTTTCACTCCTTTGGGAACAATCCCTGACATTTGCCCACCTCTTCATGACAGCTTTACCAAAAAAAAAAATAACAATAATAAATACATAAAAAAAAAAAAAAAAAAATTCCTTTTAAAGTAACTTGTCACCAAGACAAAAAAAATGTTACAAACTTTTTCTTTTACTAACATTACTATAGCATTTTAAATCAGCTATAGACGTGTTTTGTTGTAATTTTTATGATTTATTTGATTGATATTGAATGTTTTTTATTTTTCCATATATCAGATCAAGCGGTTGTACGTTCACAGATCTTCATTATAGTTACAGACTCGGCATTTCCACTATCTGCAGAATAGTCAAATTTGTATGTCAAGCTATTTGGTCCCTACGGCACGAATGTTTTCCCACGTTCACTCCAGAGCACTGGGAAGAAATTGCTGGAGATTTTGAAAAAGTTCTAATTTCCCTCACTGCATTGGAGCTGTCGATGGGAAACACATTCGCATCGTCCATCCATGCATTTCACTGTATTAAAGCTACAAAGGATTTTCGTCTATAGTTTTGATGGCTGTGGCAGACTCACGATACCGATTTATCTACGTTGATGTTGGCAGTTACGGAAAAGATAGTGATTCAACAATATTTAAAGAATGTTCTTTATGGAAATCACTACTCATCAATAAACTTTGACTCCCTGAAGAAAATTATCGTCCTGGCACAAACGGGCTTAAGGTACCATATTTTTTCGTCGGTGATGAGGCGTTCGGGCTGCACAAAAACCTTTTTCGACCGTTCGCGGGACATCAGTTGACAGAGGCAAAAAGAATTTTCAACTATCGCCAATCGAGAGCTCGAAGGTACGTAGAATGTTCATTTAGGATAATGAGCAATAAATGGAGGATTTTCCATAGAGCAATAAACTTGAGTCCCGATTTTGCCATTGATATTGTCAAGTCTTGTTCAGTTTTGCACAATTTCGTTCTTGAAAGAGATGGTTACAACACAGAGGATACTCTGTCGATAACTGGATTTCAAAGTATACCAAGAAATAGTGAATGCATGCGTGGGGTACTTACTGCAAATAACGTAAGAAAAATTGTGATGGACGATTTTTTAACGCCAACTGGCTCAATAAAATGGCAGTTTTCTAAGATTTAAAGTGTAATACAAATTTGGTGCGCATATTAGTTTTTTGTTTATTTGAATTTCTAGGCAACAATTTTGGTATGATTTTACTGTACTCACACAATGAAAAAAATAATGTGTCTTCGATATATTATATTTCATTTAATAAATAAAGCATTGTACTTACCGTATACTGTCTATTCCTCTCAACAAATCTTGGCTAGATTTAGTAAATAAAACCAGGAGAACTTTATTTTTCGAATGAAAAAAAAAACGGTAAAAAATCACAACTTTTGTCGTAGTTACTAAAGCACAACACGAGACAGATGTTACTCCGCCGGCGGCTCGAGCCAGACTTTTATATACTTATAAAATGAAAAATACTAATCGTTTTGGCAGTTTCTGCAAACACTAGAGGCAGAGCTGTTGCAAACTGGCATCTTAGGCTAAGTACACACTTGTATACAAAGTCGAGCGATTGTCTATAGACATGTATAGCAACTGTCTATAGACATGTATAAAGACAATGTATATAGACAGTCTAGAGACTTTGTCGCGTGTACACACTTGAATGCTTTGTTCCTCGTTTGTTGCTGAATATGACTGACCTTGTTGGGATCGCTGCTTGCGCAGTTGTAATCATGGACGATGAAAATAAGCGAAAGAAGAAGCGTTGGTGGAGACGTGAAATTTTTGCGGAGGGACCTCGTTTCGGTTGCAACTTACTTTCTACACTGAAATTAGAAGATAGTATGGGTTTCCGAAACTTCACCCGTTTGACCCCAAGAGACTTTGAAGTATTGCTTCAGCTTTTAGGCAGAAAGATACAGAAAAAACAAAATAGATTTAGAGAAACCATTCCACCATCTTTGAGATTGGCAGTGACACTGCGTTTTCTGGCAAGTGGAGAATCGTTCACCAGCCTAATGTATACTTTTAGAATATCGAAGCAACCTATATCACAGATTGTGCCTGAAGTGTGTGAAGCCATTATACAATCTCTGAAAGGATTTGTAAAGGTATGTATAAATAATTATAAGCTAATTACCGATAAACAATCATATATATTTAGGAATTATGACATAAATGGAGTATGAAAAACATAGAAAAAGGAAGATGACTTTTAATGTACCAAAATTTTTAATTAAGTAAAATTAAAAAAAATTTTTGCTACAAAATGTTTAAAAAAATTTATAAATCATTCAGAGTGTTTAGATAAGTATAAATATTCTCAGAGACACCATGTTCTGTGTATTCCTGGTTTTGTTGAGATCGTGGTGAGGAAACACAACTGCTCGAACTTTCTGAAGGGTTGGACTGGATAGTCATAGACGATGACGACGTTGCTGTAGGCTGTCCGCTTGGAACTTGGCCAGCATACATGCCCATTTCCAAACGAAGTATAACGCTGTGTATATTGTGCTGAGCAATAGATTTTTCCAATTTTGATCGGTCGCAGTTCCTCAGCTTCTCTGCGATAAGCTCACCAAACACTGTGTATTCATCTCTGGATGAGGCAAGTGACTTCATACAGCTTACTGCTTCCTGGATAGGTGAGACAGTATTTACTTTTTTTGGCTTATTTGAGTGGTTTGGTTTTTTGAACAGGGGTGGGTCGCTCTCAACTACTTTTGGATCCTCGTTTCTATGGTTTTCATACTCTGAGATAAAACTGTCCTGAAATAGAAATGGTTATCATTACTATCATCGTTCAATGTGATCAGCAAATACATACACACTGACCAGACAATACATACTACACAATATATATAACATATATATGATGAGTTAAATAATTCTTGAAAAACAACAACCATTTTTTTCTTGGAACTAAGTACTTTTAAATTGACCTTCACCATAACCTAATTATAATAACCTGAGCCATGTATGCAATTACTAAATATTAAAATTAAAATATGTTATCAGAAATAAATCTTATCTAAACAATATACTAACTAAGGAAACTTGGTTTTGTTACAGTTGCCAAAAACATAAACTGCGTGGAGAGCTATTGCTGACCAATTTAATACTAGATGGAACTTTCCTCATTGCTTAGGCAGTATCGATGGCAAACACGTACAAATAGTGGCTCCAGAACATAGTGGTAGTTTGTTTTTTAATTACAAAGGCACATTCAGCATTGTGCTGCTTGGAGTTGCAGATGGTAACTACAACTTCGTGTATGCTGATGTTGGGTGCCAAGGACGGATTTCCGATGGTGGTGTATTTAAGTACACCTCACTCTACCAAAAACTAGAAGAACATTCCCTAAATGTGCCAGGTTATGAAGCGTTACCTGGAAGAACACGTCCAGTCCCATTCGTTTTTGTGGCAGATGACGCATTCGCATTATCTACTTATATGATGAAGCCATACCCAGGTCACAAGCCAGGATCATCGACACCAGAGAGAATCTACAACTACAGACTAAGTAGGGCACGAAGGATAATCGAAAATGTTTTTGGCATCATGTCATCAAAATTTAGAGTGCTACTAAAACCGATACTTCTCGCTCCAGATAAGACAGAGTTCATTGTTTTAGCTTGCATTTACCTTCACAATTTTTTGCGCAGAAACAGTGTATCCAGAAGCAGCTACACTCCAGCTGGTATTTTTGATTCATATGATCCAGATGGAAACTTGATTGAGGGGTCATGGAGGAAGGAACTGGATGAAAATAATACTTTGGTCAATCTCCAAAACATACCCAGAAAGTCAACAACAAACTTACACGAAATTCGGAATGAATTCAGAGATTATTTCCTTTCCCCTCAAGGAGAGGTTCCATGGCAATATGACGTTTACTAATTTTGAGTCCAGATAACTCACAATGTTTAAAACAATCAAACATTTTAAAACGTTTTTAGTAACACCCTATGATAATCTTTTCTGTTAATAAGTTGTTATTATTAATACATTTATATACCTTATTATAATAAAATATTTCTGTTCTATATCCATGCATAAAAATAAAACAAAAAGATATTTTCAGATTACTTACGTCTTCTATAATTCCTGATTCACTGTTTTCTTCTTCATTGCAGTCAGTGCTTCTGCTACCCCTTGATTCTGAACCTTGTAGTAAAAATAACAAATGTTCATATGCAAACCAAGCATTCTTTACAGGAGACACCCCGCTTTTCTTAGCCTGATTAATTTTTTTATGCTCCCGATGAAAAGCTGTTTTCAAATTGTGAATTTTTTTTTCTACGTCACCTACGGACACTTCATATTTTTTGGCTAGCTCTTCGATAACTATTTTCTTCTTGGTACGATTTTTATAATCGGGATTAGTCACATCCCACAAACAAGATGCCGAGTGAAAATCATCTATTAATAATAACACTTTCTCCGTAGGCCACATATTGATAATAAAAACAAAAACAGAAAAAAAAAATCAACCAAGCGTTCTCCAGTGCTGACAGAGAATAACTGGAGACAATGTCTACCAAAACGTCCAGACTACGAAATGTTGCGCAACATTGTCTAGCGATTGTCTCATGTCTCCCATTTCAAGCGGGAGACAAAAGTTCTGCGATTTTGTTCTAAATGCGTGTCTATAGACATGTATTTGTCTCTCGATTGTCTATATACAATCGCTCGATTGTATCTATACATTGTCTAGATACAAAAATCGCTCGACTTTGTATACAAGTGTGTACAAGGCATTACACTTCCAGCAGGTGGTCGATGTCTTCCGGTCGCTGTTTGAAGGACATATGTAGCACCTCTTTCTACTTGCAAGTCGCCCAGTGTTCGCTAGGATCTTCGTGTTCTTCTTCCCACTGAATAATTTTCACATTTCTTATCTAATGTGTCCACCCCACTTTTTGTTGAATTATAAAATGCAATAATTTCTGGCTTCCCAGAATCTATTTCAAAAGAGTGGTGCATACCAGATATCAGTATTACATTTGGAACATAGCTGAGAAGTGTCATATTTCCATTGAATCCGTATTTTGAGGAGCCGTGTGGTCTGTATTTGTTTGGGAGGAACTCCAATAGAATTTCTTTTTTAATCTTCCTGAGTGTTCCTACATATGTCAGGCCTTTTTCTTTGAGCTTTGTAACCATTTCGATTGAGGTAAACCAATTGTTGGCCGTGATATTTTTTTTGAGCCATAATAGGTTTTGCATGTCTGAGGGCGGATTGCGTTGGTTTTGATAGTCTTGAAAATTCAGCTTCAAGGCCAAACCGTCTGAGTTTTTCCCGCAATAGATATAACTATTATAAAAATAACACCGGTATGCAAATGAAATTTTTTTGAGCGATGATTTTATTATTTAAGGTTTTTCTTCATCAATCATAAATGGTAGATACCTGGTCTCAAATTGATTTATCGGACCTATTATCTCCATAATGCGCTGTATCGGTTCGGGCACTCTCAAAACAGTTCTTGCTGCTGCAAGATGATCACAATCCAATTTTCCTTTCCTAATTGCTGCAACGTTCAAAACGTTATCTCCATATGTTTCAGGTAATTCTTGTAGTTTACATTCAAATAGTCCAAGAAATGCTCGGTACAATATATTTATATCGGGGATATCAATTGTCTTTTTATAATTCTGAGCAACATTAACCATCAGTTGCGTTCCAAATCCAATTCCTCTGGTTGATACTGATATTGGTATGGGTTTCACTGCAACATTGTCTCTGACTCGTTCTTGGAGCTCAACCATTGTCAAGCCTGAAAATAATTCATCCTTAAGCTTATGATGTAAATCAGTATTGAGGGACGATGAAAACTGCACTCTTTTCTTTTCCATCCTGTCGTACGAATGCTTCTTGTGCGATGTACTGCCTCCTCCTCTTCTTGGTTGTTGAGATGTATCAACAAACCTATCACGATCCTCTCTTCTATCATCTCTTCTATCATCTCTATCTGACAACCTTCGCTGGCCGTAGCCGGTATAAGTATTATAACCTCCTCGTCGCATAGTAACTAAAATATTGGTCGGAAATCACAACCAAAAATGGAATGATATTTTAATGGTGATTCTGAATATGACTTCAGTTTTTTTCTATCACGTCAGGTTTTGTCACAAATGGAATTTCCTTAATTTTATTACATAAGCCAACGTGAACACAAAATGTATAAATTTATTTAGGGTTAAAACACCTCATAAGTTTATATTACTATTTAAATAAACTAAATATATTTATATAGAATTAGAATCATACATGAGTGCTAAAGTTCAGGTGTAGTCACTTTTTGAATTTCCTTTTCTGGTTTTTCCGTGTTGTCCCATCATCCTTGCTGTCTCGTTTCAACATCCAACAGTAGTCCGCCATCATATTCGTATTCCACTTTCCCTCATATCTCCTTTCCATTTCTTTTATATCCTGGTGAAACCTTTCACCGTGCTCCTCACTAAAATCACCGAGATTTTCGGGAAAATAGTCTATATGTGAATGTAAAAAATGAACTTTTACACTCATATTGCATCCTAATTTTTGATAGCTTTTCAGCATATTGCTCACAATATTTTTGAAATCAGGATGTTTAAAATTGCCCAAAAAGTTTTTAGTGACCATTTTAAAGCCATTCCATGCTTGCTTTTTTTTTGGCCGACATTGTTTTTACAAACTCTTCATCCAGAAAGAGCTGCTTAATTTGAGGGCCAATGAAAATACCAGCTTTTATTTTTTCATAAGTGATCCGAGGAAATTTTTTTGTCAGGTATTTGAAGCACTCACTCTCCTTAGATAAGGCTGTAACGAATTGCTTCATCATGTTTTCCAACGCTTCCCGAACACAACAAACAACACAGCCACGAGAGTCACTGCTACTGTTTCAATCGTTTTCCGGTAGAGCTCAGGCCGCGAAGCGCTCCTAAACTAACTATATATCATGAGATAAACGAGGTGGCGCTATAACCCCTGGTGGCGCCATTCCCCCGCTCTCCCCTAAACCTAAAAATGCTTGGAATTCAGTCTTGTCTAATCCACGAAATGTTTTGCTGTCACACATCGCGTAGTATTTTAGGCCATACTTGGCAGGCTTATTAAGGATGTAGAATATAGAAACTATATAGTGAAATACTAAATTAGATACTATATAATGAATATAGAAAATATAGTAGAAAACGCTCAGCTTCGTAAAATTGCTGACTTCGTTTTTCTAATTCTCGAATTTTACGGTCTTTAGGGTCTTTTGTATGGAGAATTAAGACGGTAATTTTTTATTGTTCCCTCGTTTGAAAATCTTTCATGTTGTACATTATTATCGGGGTATTTATTGTAAAAATCTGTTTGATCTTTATGTGAATTTCTTTTATAATTTTGTCGTAAGTTATAAGCTTTACTATATCTGGGATGGTTATAAAAATGTTTTTTTGTGTAATTATCATAATATTCTTTTTCCGCCTTTGATTTTGGTTTAAATGAAAGTGAATCATTATCAGAAAGAAGATGATTCTCGCTATTTAATAATAAACGTAAATCATCTAGATTCCTTAAATGATCAGATTTATGCATCAGCTTTATCCGAACATCTAATGGCATGTTGGAATAAAAATTCGTGATTCTAATTGACTTATCTTTAAGTCTTTATTCATTATTTTTTCATTTTTATATTTATGAATTAAAACATTTCTATTATTAGTCAACCTTTCGAGAAAATCGGACGGTTGCTCATTATTATTTATTTTTATTTCAAACAAATTGAAGATTAATTGTTCTAAATCATCAGAATTGCCATTAACATAAGGCATTTTACTATAATGAAATTCGTTAATAAGAAATGATTCCATATTCATATAATAGGTTGATAAATTATACTCATAAAATTTCAATAACTATTAAGTAAATTATTAAATTCAAGCTTTCTTATTTACTTTAATATTACAAAATTATTTCATAAAAAAATGTAAATAAATTAAAACTTAATCTTTATCTTACTGAAGAAAATCCGCCGTCTTCTTCCGGTACCTGGTAATCAGTGGGCCAAGTAGAAGACTGCCAGTGCAGAATACCTCGCAAGAGTAATTTTCTGTGACTGGATGTCCTGGAGTCCTGAAGAATATTGGTACCTCGGGTAGAGTGGACCAATCCATCAACCAGTAGATACCTCGTAAGAGTGGGTCTAAAAGTTGAAGGTCTTCAGGGGGTCTGGTTCTAACAGTGATTATCACACGGGAATACCTAGCAATAGTGAGTTCCCGATGAATACCGTCCCTGTTTGGGCGCCAAATATATAAAAGATACTCCAGCAAGACTCTAGATTAAACTTTTATTGTCAATATAAAATGCTACATCATTATATGAAAGACTATACTTTCTACTAAGTCTCAAGGACTAACTATAAGATACATGACTGTGTGTGTTACTATCTGTCTATACTCTCTAACTCTTACTCCCTGTATAGTGACACAGCGGTCAGTCAGCATGTAGGGTTGGCCTGGAGGGCCTTAGGTCATAATGGCCATCATCTTGTGGTGTCAACCATGTGGATGACATAACTTAATGCCAGCGGACGTGGGAACTAGACCTTAGGGATGGTTAGGGCGGAAATAATGACCTGTGACCAATCACTTATTGTTAATGTTATTGTTTGTAACAAAGACTAATCAAAATAATTATTAGACTTGAGAATTATTTGTTAACTCGCATGATATAGAATAATGTATAGGTATAGGCAGTATGACATATTTTTTGAAAAAAAATGCAAACATTTAAAAAAATTCCCATTTACAGAAAATTGATATTACATTTTTAAAGTTGGTTTTAACAAATTTTCTTTAGCACCAACCTATACATTTTTGTATAAATGACATGTAATACGCTGTTAATGACACCAATCTCATAGTCCTAGTTCAATTCAGAAAACATCTGCAGCTATTTTCAATCATAAAATGCTACATTTATGAAATTTTATTACTAGTTTTCAATTTTTTTAGTAATGAAGAAATTTTGATCCCACTTTTGTATTTTGTTGTATGAATGGATATAATACTGACTATTTTTTTTTAAAAATCTAAAAATTTTAAGATAAGTATGCCCTTTTCGAAATTATTGAAATTAAAATTTTAAACTAGGTTTTAAGAAAATTTCTTTAGTACCAACCTATACATTGCTGTATATCATATGAAATGCGCTGCCAAACGACACCAATCTCATAGTCCTAGTCAAATTTTCAAAACATCTACAGCTATTTTTAATCATGATTTTTTCTGTTTCTGGACCTATTTTTGAGGGTTTTAGAGACCAATAATTCAAAAACGGGTAGACATATCTCAGTAATATTTCATAATTGTTCCAGTAGAAAAAAATAGTACACATATACCAAATTTAAAGAAAATCTGAAGTGGTAAGGTTCAAAATGATATATTTTAGTGTTGATTTGACGTGGAATTGCCCTCTAGTAGATTCCTGTTTGTTCCACTATCTTTTCTATTTCTTCTTTTGGCTAATGACCACAGCCCTTCAATTGTATTAGTGAGCTCTTGTAATAGGGTGACGGAAATTCTTTGAGTGGTTTACTGTTAGATGTTAGAAATTGTATCCTTCCAAAGCTGGAATATTTTCATAACTTTTCCAACAGACTGAAATAATAATGCTTCCAGGTCGAATATATTCCTTTACTACAATCAAAAGGTCTCCTTCGTCCTATTGGGAATTGCAAATAGGAAGCAATCCCTAGTTTCCCTACAGATTCCCCCGAATATCCACTGCTCTGGATATATTTTCCTCACATTATATTTTCTTTTAGAGAACAACCTATTTCCACTGTTAGTCCCTCACCTCCTGTAATTACAGTTTTTTTTTTTTATAATAGAATCGGCACAAACTTCTCTTATTACGTTTTTCCAGTCTATAATTGTATTTGTGCCCATTTCAAATTCATTCGTAGAGATCTACAGAAGATTCTACATTCGTAGAACTACAGAATTTTGTAGTTTTGTACTCATTACTCCTACTGTACAAAAAATAAATAAAGGATGTTAATGAAATCTTACTATTTTCTAAAACTGTTCCTTTTCTTATAGCGATTGATTGTCTACAGCTTCTCTTGTATCTTTCATTTTTTTTTGAAAAAGATAATTTCATTTCATGTCCATTGGAACATACCCTTGTTCTATGTAATATTTCATTTTCTTATAAGAACTCAAAGAACTCTTCTTGTCAGGAATATCTCGAGCTAATTTCAAAAGACCCATTTTTTACATCACTGTAATCACAAATAAAGGTTATTCTGATCGCTGTTCAATAAAAAACATGTGATAGAAATACATTGATAAAAATCACTGTTCATATAATTCGCGCTTTTCGCATTGTTTAGGATCGCCATTTTCTAAATTTCCATCGGTTTCCGAATGCGCTATAATAAAGATAGAGTTTATTATATCATTTCATTTACAATATTCCTGCAAAGTATGAGTTGAGCAATCCCTTGGAGATAAACAGCTTTTATTATTTTATTTAATCTTTTGAAAAAAATTTGAATATGATTTTATAAAGAGGGCTACATCAATACTACCTAATGTAACATTTAGGTAAAATAGAATTTTTACATGAATTCGCGTGATCTTCTACATTCGAATAATTGGTAAAAGCTCGAGTAATGGCAATTGATAATGCTTTTGAAGACTCATATATGTAGCACTTCTTTGGGTAAGGGTGCACCTGGACGTACCCATTCTTCCAAAAAGAAATGTATCGAATTAGCGTTATGACTTTTACTGAACATGATGATCGGAAGATGATCTATCCGCCTTATGTAGTTTTTTATGATACTGCCAGTTGCATCAACAAATATACACTACTTGTTTTCCAGTGCATATTTTTTGTAAATATTTAGTTAATGACTTCTCCAGCATCTGCTAGGACCTTAAGTCTGCGTGCCCATCTATTTACGAGAAATTATTATCTTGCATCACAGCCAGCAGAACATTATAAATCGTATGCTTACATATTAGTCAGATATCATAGCAAGATTATGAATAGGTTTCGGAATTCGTGTTAGTTCCTTGTATAAAACGTTACTTATATAAAATACTTGCATGTTTTGTTGTAATCGATTAATAAAAAACTTACAGATTGAAACTGAAGCACAATAAATAACTTTAAGTATACATATGTTAAAACTAAAAAAAAATAGTTTTAAGTTTTGTTGAAGTTGGACTGGTTACTTATAAGTCAAATGTCATTTGGATTCTTGTACCTATGTAAGTATTTATTTGGTTCATTAGAAGTTATAAATCGGCCGTATGTCACCAGAGAATCGCATTTATTATTTTTAAAAAAACAACCTTATTTTCATGGATTCGGCCTCATTGTGCCATGTTCCTTTCTATAATAAAACATGACAAAAACAAGACTTCCTGTAATAAAACAAATTTAATTTAACCTATACTTTGTAAAAATAACACACCACAACATTTATTTAGAAAAACACCTACATCGGTTTTGGCGCTCCAATATTGAGGCAAGCGTCAGTAAACAACTAAATATTTCGATCACGCCCTACCCGACACCGACAGGTTTAGTTCGGGTTTACCAGGAGTTGCCGAGAACATATGAAGGGGACGGGGCAAAATAGTGCCAAGCAACATTTTTAACAAAAATAAACTGTAGCTGCATTCTGTTGTATATTATGTAGTAATATAAGTCTATGATGGAAATGCCACCTAAAATGTGACTATAAAGCCCTCTATAGTCATATTTCAGGTGGCATTTCCATCATAGACTTATATTACTACATAATATACAACAGAATGCAGCTACAGTTTATTTTTTTTTAAATGTTGCTTGGCATTGTTTTGCCCCGACCCCTTCATTTATCTTGTCGAGATAAATTTTTAAATACTATGTGTTGACAATGATGATGAGGGATAAAGATGCATAAATGGGAACTCTTAACATAATCAACATATCAATAGCATTTAAAATATAAACTGTTGTGGCTCCGTCTACTGTGAGACGGGACACTGGGTAGTGAATGACCAAAAAGAAAGCATGTGCACTGGAATGTGCAAAATATGTATTAAAAGAGATATGAAAATTAGCATTAGTAAAAAGTTGAAGCTAGTACTCTGTGGTGAAGTCAAAACATCTCCCCCCTAAAAAAAATGTTTCCTCATATAAGAAATAATAATAATAATAGTAAATGAAAAGAAATAAAAAAATATATTCATAGTGACATGTAAACAATTAAATACCATGGTGAATACCGCACTGGTTTCCGAAAAGTCCTTTTAGGACTGTTGGTGTTACTTGTTGATGATCAGGATTTTGGGTTTCTATTCGTTGGAAATCCTCTTGTACATTGAGAACCTCTTTTAAAGGAGTTTCTTTCTATGCCCTGGTTAACTCTTTTTGGTGTAACGTAACGTCTGGGAGAGCCAATTGCGGTGAAACGGGACAAGTGACTGACTTTTGTATACATCCTCATCCGGTGAATTGTTTTCTTGGTGATATGGCCACCAATAGCAATTTTGAGCGAAACTCTTCATTTTAATTGCACCTGGATAATTAGCGTGAAGCAGTTGCAAAATTTTGTTCTGAAAATTTTCGGGTATCATGACACGGTAGGGGTCTTTTCTACTTTACTTCCCCTATAATTACTTTCTATATCTGTTATTTTTTAATTAACCTTACATAAACAAACACCCATATATTTAAATTATTTTATTAATACATAACCAAATACAAATTTTAAACACTTGTCAAATGAATTAAATAGTATAAGATTAATTAAAGTTTTTTTAACAAAACCTTGAATAAATCCTCTCCTTCATGTCTTCTTCTCTACACAAATTCACATAAATAAGAATCGAATAAACTCCTACGAGTTCCACATTCTATTTTGTTTCTTCTTTTGGCAGCAGCCCATAATAATTCGACAGTTTGTGTATGGGCTCCTGTCACTGGGTCTACAAAATTTTTAGAATGATTTTCTGTGTATGCTTAAAATTCATGCATGGAATTTCGGATAATTTGTCATAAGATTTCCATCAATCTGACATAATTGTTGTTCCGGGCTTAATACTTTCTTTTATGCACTGTAAAAGATTATTCGCTGTTCTGTCTTCTACAGCATGTAAAAATGTTTCTTTCGTCTCGCGACAAACACCCATTACTGTGGGTATAACCGACCAGTTGCGGATCCATGGGAGGGGCGGCCCCCCCCCCTCCCCCTGAGAGGTGAGGTCACTCATAAAGTGTTACTATTTCTATATAAAATGAGCTATATTTAGTCATTTTTCAAGTCCATTAATTAAAAATGAATTGTATTTAAATATTTACAGTAATTTACAACGTCATTATGTATTTTAAATAAGGGCCTTCTTTACTTATGAAATGTAAAAAAAAAAAGTGCGCTCCCCCCTCAGAAAATTTCTGATCCGCCACTGTAACCGACCTACATTGAATTTTCTTCAAGAGAAGCACGACTCATCTATCTCAACAGTCTTTCCTTATCCACTAATTATCATAGGCTTGCACAATATATCATTAGTACACACTTCCCTAAACATATTAAAGTAGAAAATTCCTCACGGTAGCCCCACAAAATACATCCGTGAATCGTTTCTTGTAAGGCTTTAAATTTTCATTTTTACCAGGAAAATGACCCCCGTGCATTAAAATCCTAACAACCTGAGACAGCACTATAATAGTTGTATAATATTTATTAGTAGCCCAGAATTCTGAAAGATTTTCGTGGAGGCTTCGTGGACATCAGCCAAGTAATTCTAATTTTAATAAATTTATTTCGCCTTTTGAACGCTTCGAGAACCAGAGAGAAAATTTCAAAAGTTATTTAGATCGTTTCAACAATTATTTAGTTCTAAATGTTGACAAGAAATGTGTTATTCAAATGTTATTGAATTCTGTTGGCTCTTCAACTTATAATCACTTGTTACGGCTAAAACTCCCATTGAATAAGATTATGATTAATTGGTTGAGATACCTAGTGTTAAAACATCTATTTCCCCAAATAAATATTCTAGTTGCTCAGCACAAATTTTTATCAACATACCTGTTCGGTATTTTGATTTTATTTTATTTCAATTACAGTTTATTTTTTGGTTTTCAAATCTCTATTTCATTTTGACTTTGCCGGCTTAACCGCACCGGAGATAGCAATCGCTGGGCAAACAATTGGGTTATCAGTGGCATCAAGATGGCATTGGAATGGTTTAGGATACCGGGTATCAGAAATCTTTTACTTCACCTGCTTTTTTCATGTTGAGTTGTAAGGATCATCGTGGGTGCGATCTCGGGTTAGAGTCCGCCGATGGTTATTGTTTGTACCTCTTGGGTATCAAATTCATTAAATTTTCTACCTCTTGTGTATAAAATTTATGATTATTTCGAAGTTTTCCCTTCAACCACCAATACCAAAACCATAGATCAAACTAATTGTAATGCATTTATTCCGCCATTAGAACCCTCATATATTATACCTTACTAACTACCCTTACAGAACTAAGACGTTCTTAGTTAGTACATTAGACTGTAATTTTACCGCTGTGTGAGCGCGAAAAAAAATTAAATGATCAAGATATTTTCCTGAGAGCCCAATTTATTAGAGTGATTAGAGACAATTCAATTCGAGAACATTTGCTAGAATCAAGTGATAAAAGTTTTGAAGAAATAGTAGCTCAAGCAATAGCATTAAAAGCCTCAAAATTAGATTGCAAAGCATTAACAAATTCAAATGTTAACAGAATAACCTCTTGGCATCGTTCTAGATTCTTAGAAAAATGTTGACGATCCGTCGAATTTCATACCCCATTACCGTAAGTTCATCTTTAATGGCTTCTAGTGGTGTTAATGGATGAAGTAGCCTGATCACAGCCCTTAGCGCTCTCTCCTGGTATAACTGGTAGGTGTGGAAGTCTGCTCTTGTATCAGATAGTATTTCACTATGTTCATATAAGTTTCAGGGCTGTCTGGCATCAGTTTGGTGTCGAACGTTCGACTCTGGCATACACAAGATGCTGGGTTTACGATTTTATTTACTGTTGGCAAACAAGTTGAAAGTTTTTTAGATTCTTAGTGATAATTGGTGGTGGCTTGGGTTCCCGGGGGGGTCTGTACCGCTGCCTGTACTGGCACATTTCTTAATTTGTCAAACGGATTAGGAGTGAAAAACGGTGTTTTGATTTCTTCACTAGATGTTTTGATTTGATTGGTTGGGAATCCATTACTTCTATAGAATTACCTGGCGTCACTGGTGGTGTTTTCCTGGCTGGTTTTTTTGCCTTTTGTTTGATCGGTGAGTTCCCCTTGCTTTTGAAGCTTGCACACAGTAAAGTTGTAGCAATTTAGTTTCGATTTATAATAAAATTATGACACATCACCTTTAGGGACTTGTAGAGCTGCCTGCAAATCGAAGCAAGGAACTTGATATTGATAGGTAATTTTATATTTGTCTTACTCCTTCTCATCTCGTGATAACACTTTATCTTCAATATGGTTGCAATAGCTCGGTTATACTTGTAGTTTTTGTTCAGAGTTTGAATTTCTGAAGGCACATGTCTTTAAGTTCATTGAAGGCACTGATCCTTCTTGGGCTTGAAGAACAAAATATTGAATTCGTAATATTAATCTAATATGTTCATCGATTCATGATGATGTTGATGGTTCAAATAAAGTAAAACAATTTAAAAGAGAATTAAAAAAAAAACATTAAATATATTAAAATAAATTACCTCCATCTGCCAATGCTATTATTTGTCATTCTTATTTTTTCATTAATTGTACTGAACGAATTTCTTTCGTTAAATTAAAAGATTTCACCATATTATGGTATTCTATAGATCTAGAAATTTCATCAAGAACTAAAATGAAATACTTCCATCCAAATCTTATTTTTACCCTCATTAATTTCCTTAACTAAATCAGATTCATATAATTATTATTATAATACCCTTTATCTACTTTCTTCCTATAAAGGAGAACCTCTTTGTAATTTAATTGGATTATAAATAAATTTAAAAATATATATACCCACACCCACATATATAAATTTACACAAATACTTGCATATTGTAAATATCATAAAAAAAAAAAAATAATTTTAAAAAATGAAACGTGGTATGTACTTTGAGTAATATCTCTGTGTAATTTTTGCTTAGATACCGTAGATTGACAGCTATCTATATTTTTGTTATATGAATTACCCCTGATAATTTTCTTTTATTGGTTGTTTATTCCATTATATAATATAAAAACTTCATCGAAATATAATTTGTCGTTATTGGTGGAGCAATTTCTGGCAAGGGAAGTTTTTTCACTAATTTTTACCAAATTATTAGTATTACTTTTATGTTGTGATGTCCTATCTTTTAAATATTGCCATCTTTCCTCATAGTGTGATCCTGTAAATATTAGGGTTTTCTCGACGAAGATAAACGCTGAGATCGGGAATGGCCAGAGTTTTCCCAAATGGCCGATGACATCTAATGCATCGCCCGAAAGGCAACCCTTTAAATATGTAAGTTTGATCCCGTCCCTTAAGTCTTTATTATGGTGAATAATAGGGAGGTATGTAGTTTTGATGGTTTCAAATTTGGTAGAAGATTATGTAGATGGACATTTTCAGGTTTATTTCTAACAGTGTCTAAGTTGTTCATCTCGGACGGTTTCGCTTGACAAATGCCAAACAAACTGCCATTGATGGTGTTTGAGATACTGTTTGAGCAATTGTTCCATCAATCATTATAAATATAAGTTTATGATCTACCTTAAATGCTTTTCCTCTTAAGTGGGTCACAGTTTCCGTAAGATTTTGTATTTCCATTTCCATTCGTGAAATTTCATTTCTCGTCACTTCAGCTTTCTCCTTCAATAATTGTAATCTAACAGGTATGCTGATTTGGTCTGCTAATTTGGCTGAAGATGTTCTGGTGTTCATCCAATGAACTTGTAACATGTTTCCTTTTTCATGTAAATGAAGGGGAACCAACGATGTCAAAAATATATTCGCGTACGAAATATCATCTTCCTCAAACGTTTGATTTTATTCACTACGCCACGATGATCCGCCACATCCCCTCTGAGAACGCAATGTTAATTCTGGTGCCACCGATGAGTGTGATCTAACAATATCTGTAGAATCACCCTTGTCCCACATTCATTAATTTCAACATCCGAAGGATAACATTCTTTCTTTGCTTCTAATATTTTGTGATGCGATGGAAAAATATCATACCCGAGCTCCAAAGTCGCTTTTCTAATAATTTGGTACTGAGTTTTAGATAAAGATGTATTTAACATTAAACTTAAAGCTTTCATGTTTTAAACAATTCTGATTTTTTCTATCTGCCGAATAAATCAACTCTTCTGAAAAAGTTTCACGATTTTTTTGTATTTTCATACGTTTTGTTCTATCACAGCAGTGGTCGAAAGGTTTTTCTTTGCGTCCAGCATGGCATGAAGGTCCTGATGCGATGTCAATCGGCGTCACTTGTGACTCCAGTTCAACTGAAAATGTTCCTTTAGCCAGATTTCATTCTGTTTCAAAAATCTTTCGTTATTACGGCAAGCCGATTGCCATTTTTTTTGTAAAACTAGGCTTTCTTGCCTAACGTAGTTAAAGCTCAATTTGCTCTATCAGTTCATCAGACATCCCGGGATATTTGTTAATAATATTTTCAACACACTTGGAAGTTTCCCGATTGTTTGAAGTCAGTATTTCAACTAATTCTATATTTGAAATCACGAATTTTTCCATTTTACTCTTATATTATTACCCAATCTTTAAAAAACACGAGAGTATAATAATGATTAGCCGGAACTCTAAACTGAGCTTGCCCTCTTCAAAATAACATCAAATAAAACATCTCCCACCACAACAGTTAAGTTGGTGGTCGCAGCTATAATGATTTTGTTTATTTACAAGAAGGATTAAAATATTTATCTACACAATTTTTAGCCCACCGGAAGCCACCGATAAAAGTAAATTCATCAATATTTTCCATTATATTTTTTCGTAATTAATTATTTTTTATTTCAGATAGTTTTTTAGTTTTGATAAATTTTTAATTTAATATTATTACTCAATCATTAAAAAAACACGAGAGTATAATTATTATCTGGGACTGTATTGAATGTATGAATTAAAACTAAAGTTGTTAGGGCACGTTCATAAAAAAGTAAAAACATAGTTGTATAACGTTCTTGGCCTATTTTTGTTCATACGCGATTTTTTTTTCAAGTATTTCTTATGGAGCATGTTACTATATCTCAAGGGATAAGTAATTACGACATGAAATATTTTCTATGTTCAAACTTTAAAATGGCTATTTTTTTCTACCTAGAACTACTGTGCGTCCCATTCAGTCTAGTAATTTGAATCTGGGTTTTCCAGATGACCGATGACCGTTAATGCTTCGCCCGAAAGGCAACTCTTTAGATATTTAAACTTTACTCCGTCACTCAAACTTTAAGAAAATAACAAATCATTAAGAAAATGCGCATCTGGCAAAGGATTCCTCGCTATAAAGTATTGACGCGCTTCAAGAGGTATCAGATCGCTGGACAGTTCTTCCACAACTTTTCTTAAATTTTGAAAACAAACAGCGTAAGGATTTACGTTTAAATCAACTGTCACTTCAGTGCCAACTCTCTGTTGACGTGCCTTTCTATTTGGATTTTGAAATGAAGATCTCGTCATCCCAGTATGGGGGAGGTACCCGTGGTAATCCTTACCATTAATCGACAGATTGCCAAAGGCCGACAAAACGGCTAATACAGGAGTGAAGTTCCTGGCATTCGTCTCATTATTATATTCAAAGCCATTGAATGGTGGGCTATCACCTGGCTGACTAGGAGCGTCAGGGCGATAGAAGTGCCCGTAAGGTGGCCATCTGAGTCGAATCTTAGCATGTTGCGCCAAAGCTACTCGGTAAGCTTGATGGGGAGTTATCCCAATAGCGGCTCTCCTGGATATTAGGTAATTGAGAGTAGTTTGTACTGTCAATCCAATTCCCCTAGTTGTCTGGGTAATTGACGATATTACTGGTTTTGGAGCGTGATTAAACGATTGTAATTTTGTTGTAATTGAAGTTAAATGCGAAAAGAGGTTTTGGTCGAGGCGTGCATCATTTGCAGCCATGGCCTTTGCTCCGGCGTTCCTGCGAAACTGATCATCATGAGCTTTCTTAGAGCATTTTCCTTTATAAGGTTTATTCTGCTTTGGTTCCTCAGTTTTCGGCGCTTGAGTTTCAGCAACTGGTGCTGATGCTGCAGGAGCAGATGTGGCGTTTCCACTATCTGCCATTATTTTATGATAGGTTTTAGAAATTCTCAAAAGAGAACGTTCTGACTAGTCAAATTAGACGTGTTAAAACCTCAATTATTTGGTATATATAAATTTGTTTTGTCTTTTATTACAATTGATTTCTCGGCATTTAACACATAAGTATTATTATTTTTAATGAATGGGTATGAACATATTCAAATAAAACATAAGGCCAGTTGTATTTAGGGGGAGTCGTACAAAATAATAAATTATTCCTTTATCAGAAATAGAGCATGTGCTTTTTCCTATTAGCCAGTTCAATTCAGTATCTCGAGTTAAGATCTGGTCTTGTGTTTCGTATGTTATTAAATTCTTTTAGGTTTGTGGAGCTAGGGTGTAGTAGTCGTTTAGTGCAATACTCAATTGAGTCTTCAATTTTCCCAACTTTCACATAGTGGAATGTCTAAATACAGGGTGCGCCAGAAAAACTTACTTATTTGAAAGGTTAATAAAAATAAAAGTACTTCAGTTATTGCTTTAATTCTTTTTTTATTTTAGAATACAAAGTTCCAAGTTTTTTTCATGCAATCTTGAAAATCACATCCGTTAAATGGCGACCCCCATTGTGCAAACACTGATTAAGTCGATTTCTGAAGTTCTTCTCCACTCTTCGCAGCATATCAATCGGTATGTTGGCAATGGCGTCGCGAATGTTATTCTTGAGATCAGCTATGGTCCGTGATCGATCGACATAAACCAGGGATTTCAAATAACCCCATAAAAAAATTAAAAAAATCAAAGGAAGCCAAATCTGGAGAACGTGCTGGCCATGGGAGATCGCTTCTGAGTGAGATGAGGCGGTCGGGGAAATGTCGCAACAAATCCATTGAGCCTCGTGCTGTGTGTGCTGTGGCTCCATCTCGTTGAAACCACACTTCCCTAATGTTCATTTCTTGGAAGCTTGGAAGAAAAAATTCCTCGATCATGTTCCTGTAACGAGCTGCAGTCACGTTCGTTTTCTTCAAAAAAATACGGACCAATTATTCCCATTACCGATATCGCACACCAGACAGTAACTCGTTCACAATAAAGGGGCTTCTGGTGAAGTTCACGCGGATTTTCACCACTCCAATAACGCAAGTTTTGTTTGTTGTTACAAAAGTAGCTCTGGACGGCGAACGCCCCCTGCTCTCTAGTCCAGAGCATGATTGACTGGAGGGGGAAACAAACTTGGGGAATTTCCCCGCCAGATGGGCCACCTACTACCGCTCTACCCGTCCAACTCACCGCTCGGGATTTTTTTCAAATAAGTAAGTTTCTCTGGCGCACCCTGTAGAGCTAGTAAATCGTGATGATTTAGCTTTTTTAAAGAAATTTCAATGTGGTTGGTATTTTTAATTTGTTTTTATAATAATTAAATATGATAATACTTTTCTTTAATTCAGATGATAGTTGTTTATTTAAGCTTAGTCTGTCCTCTTCATTGTGTTCGATATGATACATGTTCTGTTAAACTTTTTGTAAAATCGAATCATACCTATTTTTATCATTCGCATCCATATTTCCAGCTAATAACTCATTCTGTTAGGGCAAGGAGCGTTTCGTGTTTGAAGTGAAATCCTTCCTCTGTGAGAATTTTGTCTCCCCCCTCCAAACGGGCAAAGACGAAATAAATGGACCGTATAAAAAAAAAAATATGGGCAAGGTGGGTTTTGCTGTAAGGAAAAAAAAAAAACAATGGTGATAATATAAATTAATAAAAATAAAAACATTTCATGCATTGTGAAAATAAAATAAAATCAATATAGTTTATAGGTTTTGGTTTAAAATGATTAAGGCCCTTCCATGTTTACAAAGTTTTATTAATAAAGAAAAAAAAAAGGATTAAAAAACTAAAGTGATAACAGTTAACCCCCAAAATTAACATACAGATATTCAAAGAAAAATAAGAAAACAACTTTAAAACAAAAAAAAGAATAGATAAATTAGAAGAACAAAAAAATAAATTAACTTCTTTATAAAATAATGAAAAAAATGAATCTAACGCTTGTACACAAAATTAAATGAAATAATTGTCCATTAAACTAGATCTTCTCCGACGTTGTCTATTCACATTAGAAAAATTGGAGAGTAAGGAGGATCCAACCTTATTTAGAAATTCTCAGTGTATCCACTGTTGTGTTATATACAGATCGTCCTTGTAGATATCATAGATCTTGATTCGCAGGATCTTAATATATTGAGGATGATATGATGTGATACAATAATGGTGGGTGAGGGCACGATTGGTGAGAATATAAATCAGTGTGCCCCGTACAACTCGCATACTATGACTGGCCCGGCCTTATCGCCGTGTTTGTGGTCCTTAATACCACTAGGCACCATATATATATAATATTCGAAATAAACATACTATTTACAATACACATATAATTATTATTTATTAACCAATAATTTAATAAGTAATAAAGAAAGAAAAAATCATTACAACAAATAAAAGGGCCTGGGAAAAAAAAAATAATAAAGTTACTTAAAAGAAAAATAAAGAAAAAATAAAAATTGACTAGGGCTTTAACATTCCTAAACCGTTAATTAAACCTCTCTTAATTCCTTTTTGTTTGATTGAGTGATTGATCTTACTTTAGAGGTTTTCATAGCGATATGTCAGAATAGAATGTATACCTTGTATTCTGGTTCAATCTTAAGGCTTTTAATGTTCATTTCTAAGTTTTGAATTTCATTATACAATAGCGATAGATTCCTATAGTCTAAAAACGAGTAATATTTCTCTAATATATAAGTTTAAGTAAAGGAATAACCATTACTCCTGGTCCAGTCGTTAGTTTTTGGATTTTCAGATTAGTGACCATCGTCAGAAGCATCAGTAGCGACAATATTCTGAAAATGTTGTGTCCCTCCGTAGTCATCTGGAACAATAGAAACGCAGCGTTTACGTAGGAGTTCCAGAATTTTTACTTCAATTGTATTTTTGTTCATTAGGTTATCCAGTTCAAGTCGGATTTTGTTTTCTTTTTTTGTTATTTCTTTTGCTTATACCTTTTTGGTCGTTTTAGGATAGGATAGGGGTTTTAGGGCGATAAATATCTCGATTATTAAGCCCTTTGGTCGTTTTATATTTTTCGGGTGTATCTTTTTACTTGTGTTCCCCTTTTTATCCATAATTCTCTTATTTTTAATTCTACCTATTTCGTACCTGTTATTTATTTTAATTCGTGTACCTTCGGTTTTTTTTTTATAACGACACTTCCCGATGAAGCATCGCTTATGTATTATATATTATGTATATACGCTTATATATTATGACGGCTAATGCTAGTTTTTCTTCAAATGGTTTCTCGGGGTGCGTTATATTTAATACTCCCAATTGTTCAATGAGTAGAACTTGCTCTATTTAAAGTTCCTAATGAATTGACATTATGTGGCGTAGTTTCATGATTATATATATTTAATTGTTGTAGTAATTCTTTAAATGCGTGATTATCTAGCTCTCTCCCATTATCAGTTGTTATCAATATGGGTTTGTATTTCAAAAGCTTTTTAGTAATAATCCATAATGATTTGTCGGATGATGGCAATAAGACTTAGTGTGACCGAGGTTTTGTCATTTCGTACATTGAACTATTTCAGGTCTCTGCCTGGGCTCTTCTAAACGAACGGTAGAATTCTGAATATTTCAGGGTTGTTGGTAGCTGGCTCGACGTCCACGACAAATAACAGCAGCGGATATTTTTCAATTGGATGGAAAACACTGGAAACGTTCCTGAACTTTAAACCCCAGTTCCTCTATGTCATTTTTATAGCAGTAGCATGGGTGGTGAATTGGAGTCCTCGGTTTTTAATTTTATTATGTTGAATTAATTGAAATTGTTCCGAAACTTCGTTCGTTTAATTTGATGAATAGATAATACATTTGATGTGTCTCAAAATTACTCAAATGATTTTCAATATTTAATATTTCTACTTTTAACAAACTGAAATTATAAAAGTGATAAGTTTAAAAATATTAATATTATGTACAGCGTAATGTAGGATACCTGTGGAATTTGTTAAGTCTACTATCAAATGTAGTACTACTGCCAGAGTTATGGTATGGCCTTCAATTGAACATCGTCTGCAACAAAGTGCTTCTTCTTAATTTTGGTGGCCTTCTTATATTATCGACATGCGTTTTCAGTGTTTTTTTTTTTTTTTTTACCCTTTATTCTTACGTTGATTTTCCTAAATTTATTGCGAAGGATATTATTTTTGGCTCGCGTATTTTTAGATATATTATACATCAAAAAAGAGTAAAATGTAATAGATATTTTATATATTGTATTATATATGTATATTGAAAGATTTTATAACATCCATTTTAATTTTTATGTAATTAAGTTTTTTTTCTTAAGTTATTTTATTTTTATATCTAATATGTTTTGTATTAGATCAAAATATTAATTATATTTTAATCCTATGCTTGTCAGTACCTAAGTTAATAAAAGTTCTATTTTAATGAAAAACAATATTCCAAAAATATTTGTTTAATTTTATTTTTTTCCCTCGAAGTACAGTGGCAGGCAACAGAGTTGGGCAATATCTAAATAAAAAACCATCTAGATTCAAAAACAGATGGTATTTTAATTTATCTAGATAACTATTAGAAAATCGAATGAAAAACTATCTGTATTCGATGTTTGATGAATTCGAACGGGAAGATGGTTCTTCAAATACTTTTAGTTCTATTCGAATAATAATTCGAATAAACTATATTTTATTTGAATCAAGTGCATAAAATTCTGACTCAGTTCTGTTTAGTGCAATAACTGATTATTTCTTTGAGTACCAATGAACCGCATTATTATTTAATTTAATAACAAATCCTGAAACTATTTTTCCGTAAATCAAGTCATTTATTTATTCAAATCAGTATCAGCATATGATGGAATAATTAAATTTTCATTTTCTGATTTGACGAAGTTTAAACCCACATTTTCAGTATACTTTATATATTTTATAACATGTTTCAAATGTTCCCAATGCAATGCGAAATAACAATTCTTGAATCTGCCAAAATGGGAAACACAATAGCACAAATCTGGTCTAAATCCTAACATCAAATACATTAAACTACATGTAAGTTCTTCATAAGGCAGTTTATATTTACTTGATTCTGATTTTGTTAAGTTAAGCTTGAATTGGTATTTCACTAATCTTACATTGAGCCGTATTTTAATTTGGGTTAATGATTTTTTAGTCAGATTCATTAAATGATTTGGAAGATATTAAGCTGAAACAAACTTCCTAGTTTGATTTACAATATTTTTTCATAATATCTAACTTATTAATAGAGGTAGCAGGTAAATTTACAGGAATTGTTCCGTTGCTGGATAATAAAATAGCAAATGTTAAATAAGAATATGTAATGTTAATATATTTAATGAAAGGAGAAATATTAAGAATGTTAAAGGATACACAATTATTCAAATCGTTTCTTAAGGCATAAGGAATAACATCATTAATTATTCTAAGGTTAGGGCAGTAGTAATTAGTTTTAATAAAATAACAGTTTCCAGCAAACATTTCATGTACATTGTATAAAATTATATTAGGTTATGCTTAACAAGAGCAGTTATTACATGATTTTTGTACCAAATGGGAACTGATAATTTTGGTATTTTGTTTTTTTAAATCGCTTTAAATTCGGTTCTCATCGATTCCACGTTAGGTTCACAGCTGACAACGTAAACCGTCCTAGGTTTCAATAACTCAAGGCGGGTTTCTTCTAAGTTATTTTTCCAAGGATATGAAGTTTCTAAATGAATGCGAGTTTTTCGTAAATGTTTTGTAATAATAGGTGTGGTCGAACCTCTTTGTATTCATTTGGTTTTTTTTTCTACGTTAATTGGACGGACCTCCGAAATTATTAAAATTTGTTATCGGTGCCAGTCGTAAGGATCATTGCAGAATTTAATTCAGGATATAAATGCGTTTAAAGAATTTGGATTTATACAATTGATTTTGAGTTCTTGAAGTTCTTTTTCTAATCTTGCATTTTTTTCTAGGAGTTCTTGGTCACTTTTTAATTCCTGAAAACATGCTACATTTTCGACTGATTTCATAGAAACGGTATTTAGTGAATCAGGCTTAAAAGGTCTTGCAGGAAATGGTTCATGATTTGTTTTATCATTATGTCGCCAATTATCCTTCTGATGTCATGCTTGCGGTTTATTATTTCTATGATCCTATAATTTTGATAAAATCTTTTTTCTTCAAATTTTTGCCTATCAATATGATAAAATTTATTATGCCCTTTTTCTTCATTTATATTTTGGTGATAATGCGGCTCATAATATTTATTATGTTCTTGTTTATATTGTGGTTTTCTCGTTTTTATTATTATACTGCTTTTTGTGGAAAAGTTGTTTTAGCAGTGGCAAACCTTCGATTTGTAACTTTATGCGCAATCTAACTATAGGTCTTTAGGATCAAAAATCCTCATGTAATTACCAAATTCGATAAGTAAGCAAGAAATTACATGGTGATTTGTCCTTTTTTTAATATATTTTATTTGATCATCCGGATATCTTACATCATTATCGATTCAAATTCAATTACCATTGATAAAGCTGATTCTACTCTATTTATGAAATCTATTGAATCCTCATATCTGTATGTACACATAAACTAATGCTAAACTCACGGTCTAATTGACAAATTGTTTTCTGGTTCCTATAATTATTTTCTATAAAAATTAATAATTCATCTAAATTAACAAAATGTTGGGTTCTATATGACTTTTAGGTTCCCCCTTTATTTTAAATTTAACTTAGTTTAAAAGAGCGGCATGATTCTCGAATGCTAAAGTATTAGTAGCTTTACAAACGTAATTAAAAACTTCCCTAACATCTGTCAAAAATTCATAAACATCTTTAGAGTCCCCATAAAAATCTTGGATATGGTCATAATCCATAGCTGTCATTTTATATGTTGTCATTTGAGATTGTGGATGTTGATGTGCCTCTAAGTCGTCCATTTTAGGTTGGTATATTTTTAACATACTCGATTTTAAAATAAATGATATAAAAATAAATATAAACTAAATATTGTTTTAAAAAGAATAGAAAAAAAAATTATTACAATTTTTTTACTTCAAGTATTCTTTAAGTCCTTATGAAGTTCCTTGATTTAATATAAGTTCTTGACCCATTTGAAGTGTTGAACTCACCTTGAAGCAGCCAGTCCCAGATTCTGTTGTCCAATGACTATTTCTTCGAATCTTCTTTGCTGGACACTCAGAGCTGTTACTTTAACTTATTTCTCCGCCTTTATTTCTTCAAGTTACATGTGTCCCTAAGTTCGGGCGCCAAATAAATGACCGTAACTTAGCCAGACTTGAAAAAAAGTTTATTTAAAAGAAAAAAAAGGTTACAATTAACAAAAGAACTGAACTATTGCACTAATCTATCTTATCTAAGATCTCATGTCTGTCTACGGGGATTGGACTCTTCCTCGTTAGAGGGAAAAATAGGGATATTTATACTGAGTCAGGGAAAAGTTTGACTCTATGAATTAACCTCTATTTGGCTACCATAAATGACAGTACAGTAGCTCGGCAGGGCTGAAACCAGTGATGTTTAATTGATTATTCATCGAGTCATTTGAGCCTATATTAATTCAATCACCTCTGATATACGACCTTTCGTCTTTTGTTTGATTTCATGTGGTCACTAGTTACCGAACTTCGTCTTTTCACTGTAACACTCGTGTACGTTTAAGAAACAATTCGTGAAACCACACACTTTAGTTGGTCAAAAGCTGCCCCACCAAGTTAAATCATTTTTTTTTTTAAATAAAAATAACAATTTAATTATTTCAATTGACCTTAATTAACACAAAACATATTACAAACCTTCCATATCATTCCAACACTACCCACCACAACCTCCTCCCCAGTCCGGGCAACTTCACAGGATGTAATTTCTTACTCCCAGAATAAGGATAAAAGCATGGTAGATTACTACACCCTTAGAACTAACCCTGTGTGTGGTCGAGAAGGTGTTGCATCTTCTCTATTGCAAATCATCTAATTGTCCATGATCGCAATACTTTCCTTACTACATATTTCATTATTAGATAAGTGAAAGTAAAAAATAAATTGCTATAACCTGTTAATTAGTTATTCAAATAAAATATTTTTCAGTTACTACTCTTCCCGACTTTAATGAAGATTTGCTTTTCTAAAACTCACTTTGTTTCCAGTTTTCAGTTCAATTTCACTTGTTGACCAACTTCAAAAAAGCATAAAATATAAATATTATTCAAAGTTATTTATTTAATCGAAGTAAATAACACTTGAGGTATTTTACATAGTTTTTAAAATTTATACATTCTTTGAATTAAATAAAAAAAGGAACAATATGAAAGTTATGTATTCCTTAATTTCAGTGGATTAATTTGAATGCTTTTGCTTGTTTCAAATATGTGTTGTTGTTGTTTTTTTTTTGTTTTTTTTTAATTACTCAATGTTGGATTAAACTAAAACCTTAATATGAAATGCATCCTATCAGTTTAACTACTGTTAGTTATTTTTTTCCAAATCAGAATAAAATTGAAAAAAAAAATAAAACAAACTATAATTCAGTCACGTAATTTCTCAAGAAGGTGCAAATCAATAATCACTAAAACTATATTTTCGCTTCAATTTTATTTATTAAGTCATTTATTTTTGTTCTTATAAAACATGAGTAAATTTCCTTCATGAAATTTCTATACTAATGACTAAACAAACAGTATTATGATGCAATTCATAACAGGTAGGTACTCATGGTACAAAAAACCAGTGCAAATTTCCACTATATTTATATAGTTATAAATAATTATGGATCAGATCAGAGAATGATTCATTTAAGCATCCTACAGACATAACCTTTGTTTATGTAGATTAGTTTACTTAGATTAGTTTAAATCAAACCAAGTTAATATTTTGACGTTATAAACTGTACCTATTGATATGGTTTGTAAATATTTACTATGATAGTAATTATAAGTATGCTTTTTGTTAGCAGTATCATGCAATGTCTTTTTGTAAACTGATAAAATACAAAAAAAAAAGTAATTATAATTGATTTTGAAATACGCAATTTATACTCTTTCTAAAGTTTTCATATGTAATTGATTAAAGTGTAGACAGATTGCTGGACATTTACTTAGATCCAGTTGTTTAACCTTATTATAAAACAACAATTGTTTAAGTTGAAATACTACAATTATTGTCTAATATTCTTTTATATATTAATACTTTGTATTGTGCATGTAAGTTCATCAATTTGAATAAATCTTTTTGTTAAATCATTTTTTTTTTTTTTACCTTCATGCATCCATCCTCTCTTTCCCTACACATCAAAAAAATTCCACTTAAGTATTTAAGATATGATTGGCCAAATGATAAAATATTAAAATATAAAAAAGGTCTTTAAGCTGAAAGTTGGTTACTGATGTACTTTTGCAAACATCCTTACAACTTTAATCACATCACAAATAAAATCCATTTAGAGAATTTGTCCATTTAGAGCATAGAGTTGAGTATTTAGGAATTTAAGGAAGAGGAAATGGTGGGTGTGGGTTCAAGGGTAAAAAAAATAATATTTTTTAGCATATTATGACTAAAACTGCTCTTATTGAACTGTAATTTTGGGGAAAAAAAAAATTATGCCAATATAAATCTGATTTTAGCTTATTTAAATAAAGTGATATTAATTTTGTTCTATTAATCACCTATATATCCACTATCACATTGTAAATAGTTGTTACCATTAAAAGTAATTTTAATATTCTATTAACTCAATATAATATTAAGTAACTCAATATTCTATTCATTATCTTTATAGATAAAGATAATGAATATAATATTGAGTTAGCAATTCTAAAATCAGAAAGGCACATAGTGAAATTGGGGAGTTTAAATCTTTTTTTGGAAAAAAATTATAGAGTATGTTGTCTGGGTCACCAGTGTGTCGTCGAGTTACCAGGTGTGTCGCCGGTGTTGTTGCCTGTGGCTCTTCGCAGGTTACCAGCTTGATTTCCGGTCAGAAGGCGACGACAACATGCATAATGGGATTTAAGGAAGAAGGATAGTGTCTCGGGGGTAGCTAGGACGTCGTGGGCGAGAGCCTTGGCCATAGCTAGACCTGTCACGGACAAGATGGGAATTCCACCTCGGAGGTACCTGTGGTGTCACGGGCACTGGCCCCGACCACAGCTAGACTCGTCATGGGTGATAGAGGAGTGTAGAAGGAGAGTGCCTTGGGGGTAACAGTGAAGTCACGGTCTCACGACTCGTTTACTGCTAGGCCCGTCATAGGCAGTAAAGGAGATTTACCTCGGAGATTACTGGTTACGTCATTGACAAGTGTCTCGGACGCCAGTAGGCTCGTCACAGGTAACAAGGAAAAGAAAGGAAGTTTGACAAATAATAAGAAAACAACCTTAAAAAATATTTTATTTAATAAATGCAATATAAAGAGAGTTGAAGGTGGAGGAGGAGAAGTATGAGCTAGAGAGAAGGTGTGAGGTGAAGGTGAGGAGAAAAAAAGTTTTAAAGAAGGTAAGGTGCCTTCTCTCTCACTGGCGCTATAAGTACCAGAAATGATTGAATGGATATCAACGATTAAATGGTTCCTTGGATCCAGAGCAGATTTAATATTCAGCTTTTTTTTTTTTTTTTTTTTTTTGTATTGCAGTCAAGAAAACTGCATACAAACTACTTATTATGTATTTAAAACATTTCAAATTAATTCCTTCATTAATTAATTTTTTATACATAGGTATATTGTCAGTGCTGAGAAGTTCAAGAGGCATTCCCTGGCTATGGAATGAAGTAATAAATGAAGAGGGAGGCTTTTGTGCACCACAACCACAGATGGAAACTAATTCCTGTTCTACCGCTGACAATAGTTTCTCTTTTTATACACACGTTTTTGCACTTTACCTCCCTCTTTTTTTAGGTATGTAAAGAGAAAATGTCTTCCTATTGAAGCCTATATTTAATCTAAAAGGAGATAACAAAAATTGGTTTGTATATAATGCTCATTGAGAAATCAGATATCTCATTATAACATTAATGATTAAGTTGTATTGTATTGTAATAACATAAAAGTAGCTTCTTTTTTGGGGGGGGGGTACTTTTTATTCATTATTATGAAAAGTGTGAATAATTAAAAAAAATATTCAAGAAATCATATAATGAGATACAAACGAAGCACACAAAACTAGTGTGACACAAGAATGAAAGGAGAAAAGTCTGAATATAAAAGTAAAATATGGTGTAAATGAAAATATGAATAGAAATATGTGGTTATGAAGCATATGTAATCTAAAAAAGATAAAGAATGTAGATGTTAAATATGGCTTAAAAAAATATAAATAAATACAATTTTTCACTAAAATCATATAGAATGATATTTGTCGCCTGGGGCAATAAAGTGTGAAATAAATAGGAAAAGGACATAATAAATTTAGAAATCAAGGAAACTCATCCTTAATGACTCAGGATATTAACTAGGTTAAAGGAAGTTTAGTATCTGTATCTCCTCAAGTTTCAGTCAATAAAGGAATGAATCATTTTATATGTTAAGGAATAGAAAATTTTATTTGGTTAAGTATATTATTAGCGTAGTTGCAGTTCAAAGGGAATTTTGGTATAATAGTTTCATGTTAAGACATAATCCTAAGTATAATTGAAAATAGTATGGTGCAGAGATTTCTTCATCAGGATACGAATCGTGTTAAGGATTGGTGTATTTATGCAATAATTGAAAAAAATAAACATTCTATAGTGGAAGGTAATTTAACTTTGGCCATGGTTGTCACTATGACTATAACTAATATATTTATTGATGAAAAGATAGATAATACATTTCAGAATTGATGCACAGAATAAAGTTTGACCTCCCCAATCTAGCTGCAAATGGTGTCTATTTTTCTGTAGATATCTGTAAGATATCTATTTTTCTAGCACTAAATAAGGATTTGTGTGTAATGACAATATTTTAGAATTACTCGAGTTAAAATCTAGCAGTGCTGAACCCACAGAATAAATATTGATTTTCCCACCATAGTAACGTTCTGTGTGTGTTAAGGCTTCCTGATACTGCAGCAAGTATTTATATTAATTCTCATTATTTATTGAATTCTTAATTTTTTAAAGAATTTTTTAAGCCACTTAAATAATTTTTAAACTTCTCAGTGTTTAAGACACCTTAAAATACTATAGTCAATGAAAACAAAAAGGGTGTCTTTATTTACAATATTTACCAATTAATTTTATATGTATTATTACAAAAAAATTTATTTTATAAAATAATATTATAAAAATTCCATTACTTAAAAACTGAATTTTATTAGAAATTTTTTTTTAAAAAAACTTCTAAAACCTATATCTGTATTTCTCAACTATTAATGGACTTTAAATGTCAATATCTGTTTTAGTGTTGATGATATGCCTCATTTTATTCAATATTTATTATGTCCAACATCAAAAAAGAAATGCTAAGATGGAAGATGAGTATAATAGCGAGCCCTTTACAAAGGCTGTTTGAATAATCTGGAATGTCTTTTTTGAAGAAGGGAATGGTACAAAGTTATCAGACTTTCAAGATCATATAATTTGATCCTAATCTAAAATAAATTTATTCATAAATAATTTTAAAAACAAAAATGGATGAGATATATCTTTATTTATTTTTTTAAATATTTACAGTAGTGTACAAACTTGAAAGAAAAACTTTAATTGACATAAAAAAACAATTCTAATTACGTTGTGATAAAAACAAAAAGAGAAACTAAATACTACTGTGATATCTCCCATCACACCAAAAACTCAAAATTGAAATGCGTCTACAGCTTCAGTCCTGTCTTTCCTCAATTTTCTTACTTTTTTTCTTAACCTTTAAACCGCAAACTCTTATTTTTAAGGAAACGTGTACTTCATAAAATGAATGTATTCTTATTTCATTAGCAAAAACACATTTGTATAGAAATGAAAAAAGATAAAATATTTTAAATTTCTTTCTGTATCTTTCTCCTCTCTGTATTTCAGCATGGAGCGGGTGTTCCTGACTGGGTAGTTACTTTGACTAAACTTCTCATTATCTTACTAGTATCTTCATCTTAGCATGGATTTTTATTGTAATAGTACTCTTTTACTTTTAATATGGTATTTTTAATAAACATTAATTACACTGGTCGACAAGGTTTTTTTCACAAGAGATCTGAATAGTGAATCTAGTGGCATTTTCCATCCTGAATTCAGATATGTAGTCAGAATTTTCCCATCAGGCATAGTTTTTCTGTAAAAGCTACTTTTCAAAATATGATTTTAGCGTTTTCTTTGACCTGTCATAGGAACCGTTACCTCATATGTAGCTATTTTACTCAAGCTGTATTATTGAAATTATTTGCAATGTCATGCTGAAGCGCAATAAAACATGACTGTGCAGGTTCATTGTTGTTTAGACATGTTCAGACCTGTTTGGCATTGTGATGTGTCAGTATTGAGTTGACTGTGAGATTGTTGAGTAGTGAAATATTTCCTTCCTTTCTGTTTAGAAGTGTATTGTGTATGTTGTGCATGTTGTATTTCTGTGCTTTATTTTTTCATCGTGCCAAGAAATTGTGTAAATCATGCAGATAATTTCTGTTATATTTGTGGTGAGCTGACCTTCAAGTCTCAGAGGCGAAATTTGACCCCACTTGTAAAGAAGTGTTATAAACTTTACTTTGGCTGTCAAGTTGGTGATTTTGATAAGAGCTGGGCCCGAAATACATGCTGTGTTTCGTGTGTTAGACTGCTGACTGGGTGGAAAAATGGTACTCATCATATGCCATTTGCAATTCCCATGATTTGGAGGGAACCGAAGGATCATTTAACTGACTGTTATTTTTGTTTGACAAATATTAAAGGAATCACATCTAAAACAAAATATACAGTTAAGTATCCAAATTTGCAATCTGCAATGAGACCTGTACACAGTGAAGAGTTCCCCATACCAGTATATGCAGATGCAACCTTAAGTGATAACTCTGGTTCTGACCTGACTGAAACTCCAAATGATTCAGATGAAAATAAAAATGATCTTACATATGAAGCCAGTAGCTGTTCATCAGAACCATACTTTCCCAATCAGCAAGACCTTAGTGACCTGATTCGCGATTTAAATCTGTCTAAACAGCAAGCGGAAGTTTTAGCTTCCAGACTCCAAGGGTGGAATCTACTCCAAAAAGATGTAAGAATTAGTAGATATCGTAGCCGCCATAGTGTTTTCAAAGTATACTTCTCTGAAGAAAATGGTATTGTGTTTTGTAATAATATTTGTTCAGTTATGGAAACTCTTGGGCTTCAACACCGGCCAGATGAGTGGCGATTGTTCATAGACTCCTCTAAAGTTTGAAGGCTGTGCTGCTACATATTGGCAATAAACTTCCATCAATACCGGTAGCGCATGCCGCTGATATGAAAGAGACATATGAAAATATGAAACTAGTTTTAGAGAAAATACAATATGGAAAATATGAATGGAATATCTCTGGTGATTTAAAGGTCATTGCTTTATTGCTTGGTTTGCAACTTGGGTTCACCAAATTTTGCTGTTTTTTGTGTGAGTGGGACAGCAGAGATAAGAAGTCTCACTACGTTAGAAAGTCATGGCCAAAACGTGAATTTCTTATCCCTGGCCAGAAAAATGTGGCATGTGTCCCTTTAGTGAAGCCTGAAAAAATATTTTTACCTCCATTGCATATTAAGTTAGGAGTTATGAAAAATTTCGTCAAAGCTATGGATAAACTTTCTGATGGATTCTTGTACTTGAAATCGAAATTCCACAAAGTCAGTGATGCTAAATTGAAAGAAGGAGTTTTTATAGGACCACAAATCCGATCATTAATGGCTGATGAACATTTCGAGGGACTGTTAAATCCACTGGAGAAAGCAGCCTGGCAGTCTTTCAAAAGTTTGTGTTGCAATTTTCTTCGAAACCATAAAGCAGAAAACTATCGTGACATAGTGGCTGATCTTCTGCATTCTTATAAAGCTATGGGATGCAACATGTCTTTAAAAATTCACTTCTTGGACTCTCACTTGGACTTCTTCCCCGAAAACCTTGGAGCTGTCAGCGATGAACACGGTGAGCGTTTTCATCAGCAAATTTCTACGATAGAGAAGAGGTACCAAGGCAAGTGGAGTTCCAATATGCTGGCTGACTACTGTTGGACTAAAATGAGAGACGTTCCAGATGCAAAATATACCCGAAAATCACTATCTACCACTTTCTAGGTAAGTCAGAATCAGTAGTTATAATTTTGAGTTAGATAGCTAAGCTATCTAAAGCTAGATAATTTTGAGCTAGTTACGGATTTTTTGGAATATTTTAAAAAATTCAAATGAATATCACACAAAACTCTAGCCCGATGGGGAAAAACTGTAATTATATTTGAATTCAGCACGAAAAATACTTTTAGAATCTGTTATTTTAATTCTTGTGAAAGAAAAAAAGTTAAATTTTGTCGACCAGTGTTATTTTATATTTAAGGATTACTTGATTGTGATGTATTTTTATTGGCAAGACTGTATGTGATAATTATGTCAGTATGTGTGAAATAGAGAGTAATGAGCCATGATTCAATATTGTCTTTTATCCCAGGAATTCACTTATTAAAATAAAATTTCCTAACTAAATATATTTTTCTAGACCTATTTTGTGGTTTCTTAATTCCTTATACTTGTTTCATTGTCTTGATTTTATCTAGGGAATTATGAGGATTTCTTTTTATATTTTATAAATTTTACAAAGTAGCTTTTGTAAACATCCATGTAATTTTGATGATTATTGGTACAACAAAACAAATTTTAAAATTTGCTTTGCTAGCTGAGAAGTAGTTATATGAGAAGAAATCAACCGAAACACAAAAACATCACTTAAAAAGTTTTTACTCATAAAAATTGAAAGAGATTGATTCCATTAAACACGTCAACTACTTATGCATTAGCCCACATATATTTTCTTTTACTGAAGAAGGAAAATATATTTTCTTTAATAACCTCAACTGTTAATGTTAACAGGATGGGATAGTTAAATTATCAAAATTAATGAACAAATAAAATAAAAAATAATTGTATTTATCATCTTGTTTTCATTTGAAAACAACTTATATAAACATATGTACATATTTATTACTTTTCCCTATTTACAATTTCAATGAATAATAGTGCTATTTGTCTCAACAATAGCTATCATATTACAATACAAGATAATGATGATTGTGCTGAATGATATGAAAGTTGCTGGGGGTACTTAAACTAAACAATGTCACATATTCTATTGGAGAACCATTCTCAAAAAGTTAAAAGATAATCCCATGAGACTTTCCTGAATACTTTAACAAAACATTACCATAAATAACAAATGTATTTCATATCGAATTGCTTTCTCATCATTGCTTAATATAAACTAATTCAATGGTATAATGATAACCTCATGATCTTTAGCTATGCACAAAAACTTTCATAATTATTTGTTATGGCTGATATTTTTGCCAAATGATAATTAGATTTGACTAGAAAACAAATACTATTACAATACTTAAAAAAAAAATAATTTATTATAAACTAATAACTAATTATTTACAATAACAAAAATATATATTAATATAATAAAAATAAGTGCATTAAATCTGTAATTTTATGCCAATTGAAATTATAATTAAGTAATTTTATTTTCAAAATAATGTCCAAATAATTATTATTATTATAACGCATGAAGATAATTTAATCCAGGTTTTTTCCATAAAAGTATTAAAAAAATAAAATACTAATTCTAAACCTTATAATTTTAATTCAATTTAAAATATGTATATGTATATCAGTTCAGGAATAAATAACATACTGCTCTATTATCAACAATTTAATCCTTAGAAATAATGTCTTTATAGCCCATAAGTCAGAAAACTTAAAATACTAATTTATAAAAAGATCAATGAAGAATGAAGAAAATCAATGACCCTGTTTAAAAGCATTTGTGTCCGTGAATTTTAAATATCGCAAATATTTCTAAAAATATTTACATGACTATGGTGTGATATGTAGTATTGTTATTAACCTGTTAATAGGTGTATGAAAATGACACTTAAACAGTAATCACAATTTTCATTCTTACAGTACTTGAATTGAACATTAAATTGAATTAGAACTAAGTCTTCTTGATAATACTTCATATGACCGAGTTTGTGTTACAACATTGACCTTCCTAGCTATTCCGGGCATCAGAAGTGCTTCTTCGTAACTCGGCAACTGGTCATTTATCACAATTCGTGGTAGAACAGTCTCTGCTGCATGATCATTATCTTCTTCAGTAGATAGGTGAGAAGTATTAAGCATTCTCCTGATCCAATAAAAACAAAAAATTACCAGAAACAAAAGCGTAATAGAAATAATGAATGGTATGTAGGGATGTTTTAGCATCCAGCGAGGTATTCTGCTGCGGTAGCATGCATCTGCCCATGTTTTGCCTGAAACATTTTTTGGATGTGAACACAACAGATTATTCGCATCCTCAGCTAGTCTATAGAGATGGTCCATCCTGCAGTCACAAGTCCATGGATTGTCATTAAGATACATTTTTCCCTGAGCAATGACATCTTCTGCTAAAACCAAGCGATTACCTGAAAGCCGTATCTCTGCGATACCATTTATTTGAATCTTAAAGGTACTTAATCTGTTAAAACTGACATCTAGTATTGTTGCGCTTATTCCTCCAGGAAAATGTTCCAAATCATTATGAGATATATTGAGAGTGTGAATCTTCGCTCCATTTGTCTCAATGGTTTTTAACTTGCAGTGGGAAGCTTCAAGAAGATGCATAGAAACTAATTTCAAAGTTTGGATTTGGTTGCCAGTTATATTAAGCCAGTCCATAGGTCTTAATTTTAATCTAGAGAGAGTATTGTAACTTAAGTCAGCTACTTTAAGACTACTCAAGTCTATATAACTGATTAAGTTATAACTAGCATGCAATTCATCCAATGAATTCAGAAATTTTATATGATTTATTATATTGTGATCTACAACTGCTGTTCTTAAAAAAGGCATACCTAAAAAAAGAATATAAAATCAAATTCTGAATGGAATTATTAACAACAACAAATAAACAAGAATTTTATTTTATTTTGGCATAATTTAATTCGAAACCTATCATGGACAACTAATGGAAGCAATATTTTTAAATTAAAAACCTATTCCGCAAAGTTGTAAAGTGATACCGAATCACAAATTTGACTCAGCTGAGTGTCAACGTTCAGTGAATACTGTCTTTCACTTCCGAGAAAAAGGTTTACTGCTCTGCAATTTACCTTATATTCATGAAATTACGTTTTTAACCATGTCTGGGAGTGAGTAACACTTGACACTCTCATTATCCAATCTTTTTTTCTTACATATTCTAATGTATTTACATTGATCCTTTTCCTCAACTTGTGGGCATACCACTATGAAGTTAAAACACTTACCCTACCCTCTATCTACCCTATTTAATCTACACATCTGACCCCTGAACATCCTAGTTTATCATCTTACCTAGATACCATCTTCTAAAACTATGCTGACAACATGTCAATTCTTTCTTCACTCAACAATCCCACTATCTCTTTGAACTTGAAAGAAAAGTGGCACAAAAAATGTAAAATCAAAATTGATGCAATTAAAGGAAGCCACATCAGCTTTCTCTACAAAAATCTTCTCTTCAATCTGTGACAAATGTCAATAACCCAGTTTCTTTAAAGAATGGTATAGTGTATCTTGGACTATATACTTGGACAAAAAAGTCATCAGGAACATAAAAACTGAATTAAAGAAAAAAGAGCTCTACTAAAAAAACTATCAACTGAAACATGTCCTTGATTACAGATCTTTATTCAATTTATGAAACAGGAACTAATCTATTCCACCGAATTGGGACGCATTGGATATTCTGAGTAGAATTGTGAGATTCGCATAACACTTCCACATACAAACCAACACAAAACCATGAAATCCAAAATTCTTTTACCCACTTTACACAACATGAACAGCAAAATTTTAAATATTCTACAATTACAGAACATTGCAATGTAACCATATTGCCATAATCCACTCATATTTCCTCTATCGTCCATGCTATTACCCAATCGCACTCAACGAAAAACTTCAGTACTAGACGCATAATGCTTTTCAAAAATCAATTAACAGGAAATTCAAATTCAAAAGAAGGATTACTAGAACTGCTAATGCATCGCAGTTTCAAATTTCCTATACAATAAAAAAAAAAGGCAATAAATTAAACAACCATCGTAGTAATGGGGCATCAATTTTATGGTTCCGTTGAACAAAATACTACAGATTTCTTGATGTCTGTACAGTCTTATAATGGATGGATTTTCTTATTGTGTAACGTTTGAAAGGGTAGAATGTACCTATTAACTGTTATTTTAGATTTCATGATAAGAGGGATTTCTAGTGAAACATCTTAATTATTATACAATTAATTAATACCTCAAATACACATATGTTCACTTTTATTTAACAGATTGAAGTACTCACCTGAAAAGTCAACAGATTCCAAGGAACAATTTTGAGCAATTAAAATCTCTGTATTAGTATTGAAATTAAGTATTCTCATATGTTTATTTCCACTTAAATCAAGGAATTTTAAATTAGTCAAACCAGCAAGCGCTGATGGTTTCATTATTCTAAGCTGTGTTCTTTGTATTCGTAATTCTTGAAGTGAAAAGGAGCTGTAACAATCAGATTAAAATATTTTACAGGATGATTAAGATCTTTATTTTTAAACTCAAAGATATAATTCTAGACATAATTTCCAATAAAAAAGTTCATTTGATGCATGGTCCATTTTCGAATGGAAAAGGAGTGAAGTCTGTGTTTTTATAAGTTGGTCAATTTTTTTTTAAATTAAATAAAAAATAATTGTCAAAAAACTGGCCATTTAAATTTAGTTCTTAGTTTAGAGATAGAAAATAAGGCTTATTGCTCCTGTTGTTTTGAAAAGCAAGAATAATCCATTTTTTATGAGTATTTCATCCCTCAAATAGATCTACATATTTATTATAGGAAAATTAATATTCGTCCATATTTCTTTCTTATTATTCTTTCTTTCCTTCAAATTTCTTTAGATGTTTTCTATTTTTTTATATATATATTTTTGGTTGTATAAATAACCCGAAATAAAAAAAACACAGTGAAAAAAATAGAAAACATCCAAAGAAATTCGAAGAGAAGAAAAAAATATAGACGAAATTATGGAAAGAGAAAAAATCCATTCGGTCACGTATTAGAAAAAAAAAAAAAAAACTAATATGAGTTTCACTCAAAACAGCTGAATTGTAGTTACCTAGTTGTAGTATTGACCCCACGATATGATAACAGCTATACTAAAATTTAATAAAAGAAATAATATAAAAACAAATAAAAAAGCAGAAATTTAAATCTGAATCAAAAAAACATTTTTTAGTAGAGTATGTTGTCGATATACACTGGGTCAAAAAAGTCTCCATACACTTCAGTATATCGATACACAGTATAGAAAAGTTTAAGCACGCTTATTTCCAAGTATATTTACATTTTCGATTATTTTTTTATTATTAATATTTCCTTGTGTAATACAATTAAATCATATGTGAAAATAAATCTTAATTGATAACTAACCTAACCTGTAACCACTACAACCCATGAAGGGACTTGGGTTCAGTACTTTGTAAGGAAGAGTACTGTTTCTTGGTCAGCGGTCGTGCAAGGAGGTGATTTGACCGTGATCACGCTCAACCGCCAGGTTTTTTCCCCTTAATTTTTCAATTAAGGGTACCCACTTTATAGAGGCTGGGTTTGCCCCAGGAGGATTGATAACTATTTAGATAAAATAAATCTGATGTGAAGAAAACATTGAAGAATCAAAGGTCAAAAAAGATTCCATACACTGATGTTATTATAAATATTTACAATTAGTTATGGAATTAAGAAAGGGAAAGAAGGGAATATCTATTTACCAATCAGTTCTAATTTAACATGTGATAAGTAAAGACCATTTTCCTGTGATAAAAATTAAGTGTTTAAATATAAATAATAAATACCAATATGGAAATTAGTAATGTGAAAGAAATAGACAATTTAATCATAATAAGAGGTACTTGAAAATAGTCAAAAAAGTCCAAAACGTACCTATTATTAATGAAAAATATAAAGGACAAATGAATATATTTTTGGATGTGTAAACAACCCGAAATAAGAACAAATAAAAAAAAAAAACATAATAATCGAAAAAAGAAAAGTTAATAATCGTTTTTAGAACTATGAAAAACCCTTTACATCAAATGTTAATGACAATTGAAAAATTATGTTTTTAAGTTATTTTGTTGTCACTGATTACTTATTTGTTCTGATTGTTGAAGAGAAGTGGGTTTTAATTTTAATTTTTTTTTTTTAGAAGAGAATAAAGTTATTATTTGTTTGCCACATCTCATGAAACTCCCAAATATAAATTATCTATCATTGCAATAAACCAAAATGCCAGTCTGACTGGAGGAAAAAGCTTAAAAATGAGGGCTTGTCCTCCAAAAAACGGGCATCTGGACACCCTGCTTTAATAACATTTTTAATACAACTACTTTTATTTGTATAATTAATTTTAAAAAACTTTTATGCATTCTATGTGTGGTTTGTCTCCGTCTATAATCCGAACCACTCCCTCGTACTCTATTAGTTCAGATTAGCGAAAGTCTAATGATAAATATAATGCAGTTGATTGATATACTTATTGTACATCATTATGTTAATTTATAAAATAGTAACTTTCTCAGTAAAAAGCAACTTTCGCTTATACTACTATTATGATTCATTAACAACACAAGTTTATGAGTAACTAAATAAAATTTCTCAATTCTCATGATTTTTTTTTTTTTTAAATAATTAATTCCAGCATGTTAACAACAAATTAATGAGTTATAAAACCAAAAATTGTTATTAATATCTAAAAAAGTTATACTTACGCTGAGTCACTTATTTTCCTAAGAGGATTATCACCTATATTTAAGACTTGGAGAGATGGTAATTTTTTAAGAAAAGTCTCTGGCAAAACTTCAATGTCGCAGTGTGATAGATCCAGGACAGCCAATCCATCACAAACAATATTTATGGTTTTTATTGGATTCTCCGATAAATCGAGGCTCCTCAGGCTGATAGGACAATTCTCTGATGAAACATCCCTGCCAAAAATAAAATTAATATATTTTTATAAAATTGATATTTTAACAAGACTCATGCCCATTGTCTATTTTGATTTTTAGTATATAAAGTACAAGATGTAATAATTCTGGCTTATTTGAAATCAATAATCTTTAAACAATTACATTAGGAAAAATCTCCATTTCATTTCATGTACATAAATAGCATTATAAGTTTTAAAGAAATATATAATATTTTATAACAGCATTTAAAAATATTCATTTAAAATTGAGGCATCTAATTACAAAATGGGATTAGTATATTTTATTTTTATGGTTGAATTTTTAAAAGCTTTTAATGTGGCTATAATAATAATAATTTAGTAAATACTTTACTCTCTTTGTAAAATACAGAGCTCCAAACAAGGCTGAATGACATTTTAGAAATGTAGTGCTGTAGAACCTTGATTATCTAGGGTAATGGATGGGGTTGGGTCGCAAGGACAAATTAAGAACTCAGTTAACCAAAATACTTTATATTTAATTAATTTCATTCATATGTACCTTAATAGCATTGATCGGGTTTGAAATATGCAATAATCAAGCTTTGTTTTTTTTTTTTACCTCAGTTCTAAAATTCCTCTTACTGCCTTCTTCAACTGGCACAACAGACGTATATAGCTGTCATTAGCCTGCTCATCAAGCCTTTCCCATTGTGTTCTATCCTCTGCCATGTTGATACTAATTTCCAGCTTACGGAGATCACTACTGACATTATCTCGCCACCTTGTTTTGGGTCTACCTTGAGGGCTTCCCATCTGGGTCATGAATGTATAATCTTTTGGCTACTCTAGCACGATCCATCCTGTGCATATGCCCAAGCCATTTTAGCCGCTGAACCCCAACAAACTTGGATGCTGAAAGCTCCTGATATATGTAGTATATTTCTTTATTTGTCATTATAAGCCACCTTCCTGACTCTTGTATTGGTCCAAAGATTCGTTTTAGGACATTTCTCTCAAATCTATCAATTTTATCAGCAGGAGCTTTACTTAACTTCTTTGTCCCTCCCGCATATGCTATAATCAGTCTAATTAGTGTCTCATACAGCCTTACCTTTGTGGTCCTGCTCAAAAGCCTGCTTCTTAATAGACCTATCAGCGCAAAGTTAACTTTATTTCCTGCTCTTATCACTCTTATATACTAATCTTGGTGTTATCTCATCTTCATTCGCTTCTTCGTTGAAAAGAGACCAGAGATTACTAAAACTATTCATCACCACAAAGCTATAGTTAATAATAATGCATATCCGCTGCGGATGCAAGGGTTTTTTCCTTCTCAATGCCATGCCCTTGGTTTTCCCTTCATAGTATTTGAGACCTACACTCAGACCCAAACTTCAGCATCGAGTTTGATAAATTCCCCTTTCACGCTGGCTAAGGATCTTCCAATGACCACATTATCAGCATATGCCATTATCTGTGTCATACTGTAGATGGTTCCTCCTGGGTCTAATTCCACTCGCTTTACAATATTATGTAACAAAATATTGAATAATAGAGGAGCTAATGGGTCTCTCTGCCTCAGCCCATTCTTTACCTTAAACAGGTCCAAAAGTCCCCTCAGAGAATTGACGAGGCATTCGTTTCGAAGCATGGTGCATCTGGTTAATCTGATGAGCTTCCCTGGTAGCCCTATTTCTCTCATGGCTCAATATAGGGCATCCCTGTCCACCATGTTGTATGCAGCTTCAAAATCTATGAACAGTATCCAAACTGATTTTCCGAATTCTCTCATTTTTTCTACGAGAAAAGATATGGTCTATGGTGGATCTGTTACATCTAAAACCTGCCTGGTAATCTCCTATTCCATTTTCTATGTAAGGCACAATCCTTCTGTAGAGAATGACCGAAAAGACTTTGTACGTAACATTGAGCAACATGATTCATTCCTCTGTGCTTTTTACGTTGCATAATGTCTCCCTTTCTTTTATATATTAGCGCAATTTGAGCCATAGCCCAATCTCCAGGGATAACATTACGCAGCTCGCCTCTTTAAAAAGTTCCACTGGAAGACCATTTGACCCTGGCGTCTTGTTGTTTTTCATTCCTGCAAGGATCTCTGCGAGATCTTCTTTGTCAGGTGGTACGTCATCTTCATCTTTAAGAGCCTCTGGAAGTGTTTTTTCCATTGTTCACGGACTTCTTCTTCAGTGACCAGTATTCCACCCTCATCATCTTTAACAACTTATTTTTATATATCCATATATGTATATCCATCCTTAACCATGTTAACCTTGCTATACATTTTCCTTGTTTGATTTATTTGCCTTGAGTATTCAATTTCTTCATCCTCTTTTAACAACACTCTTAGCTTTTTGGTTCTTATAACTTTCTTGGCATGGGCTCTTGCATCTCTATATTCTTTAGGGCTTTTTCGGGTACTTCAGCATAAAACTTGTAGCATTTTTATGTTTCGTTCTTTAATTGCTGCCTAAACTCTGTGTTAAAATAACCATTGCACCATCTTTCTCTTTCCCTGTCCTTTGGGCAGATTTCCTTTACGGTATTTTAAATTGCCGTTTTTATGTCATGCCAACTTGATTTAATGGTGCATGTCTCGTCGTTAACATTAAGGATGCTTTGAACGAGTATATCCATCTTTGTCCTGTATGCGTATGTATGCATATTGTCCTCTCATCCCTTAGGAGATCAAGATTCCATGCTTTTCTCTTCCGCACCTTTTGAGCTCTCCCTTGATGAGCTGCTTTATCTTCATGATGACTAGGTAGTGGTCAGAATTTATTTCTCTTTATTGCCTTATGGAAATAAAAATTTATTTCTTCAAAGAAGTTCAGAAAGATATCTGTTTTTATGCTTGACTTGTTCGAATTTCTTCTTCTTTGGTGCAAAAGTCATCACTCTCATCATCCTCCGAATCAGCCTTTTCTATGGTGGAGAGAAATGTCTACTTTTTTTTACTTTAATTAGTATTTTTTTTTTAATAGTAGGTATAGTTAAATGCAAACATAGTTAGTTGAGGTTCTACTGTATATCAATATCTGACTTTATACACTTTTGAATTTTTTTTTGCTAAATTTTAAAGTTCAGGTTTATCCCATCTCGAAAGTATACGCTTCAAATGTATACACATAAAAAAAAAAAAAAATCTATATTCAGCAGTTAAATTTAATAATTTTATTTATAAACTCTAGGATGCTAGACCCCAAGTTTACATTTTCTTTTATTTCAAGAAATGAGGCATGTCTGGGAAGAACCTAAATCCTTCTCTGAAAGCCAACAGGTTGAATTTCATATTGTGAGAAAAAAAAAAATCATAAACTCATAAAATTATTGCATGGTTTCAGAGACCAATCATTAATCACCTGGAGAATATAGAAATTAAATCAAACAGTTATAAATTAAGACATAAAAATATTTGTAAAAAACATTAGTCACACCTCCTTGAGTAATAGGTTGGTCTGACTAATCTGCGGCATCATAAGAAATGCCTTTAGTTTTTTACATAAAAATTTGATTTGCCAAACTAAGTTTATTAAAAGATTGCTTTATTTGTGTTTATATCCTCAGTTAATTAATTAAAAAGGTTATGTTAAAAAAAGATATATTTTTATAATGTTACCTCATCTGGTTAAATCTTAGTGAAAGAGACTGAACACCATTTAATACATCAGGAAAAAGTTCAACAATATTGTTGGATGCATTTATGAATTTCGCCTCCAATGGAGGAAATATAGCAAATTTGTTTCTGGAGATATCCACATGGTCAAACTAAAAAAGGAAAATGTTTTTATTGTTACAGTTATTGGTATTATTTCTTTTGCTAAAAGAGAGTTTGCACATCACTAAGAATCTACTTACTGATTGTATTAAGTGTAGGTCATATTCATCCAAGCTAGATAATGAGCGACCGGCACAGTTCACTTTATTTTTGTAACATGAACATTTTTCTGGACAGTGTTCAGTCAAAACTCCATTTAAAATACCAAGCAAGATCAAGACATGAATATGCATCTCCTCAACTCTGTAAGGTACAATTAATACATAATACCATTAATGTTTAATGAATTATCAGTTATGTCTTTAATTATTATCCTTAATGCAATGTCTATAATTTATATAGACAAATATTGATGAATATTTCAATTTCAATTAGGATTTTAATTTATTGTATGAATCAGGAATTTTAATAAGGGTCACCAAATGTTACAGAATATATTGACATTTCTTATATAAACTAATTAGAAATAAAATTTTATTACAATAGATAACCAAATTATTTTATATATTGAAATTTCTTATATAAACTAATTAGAAATGAAATTATATTATAGAATAGACAACCAAATCATTTGCTCATGATTGTTTTAAAAAAATAAAATAAACATATATATATATATTTAAATTAATCTAATCTTAGTTCGTGGCTGACCACCATTTTAAATTATTTTTAAATAATTTATTTTTTGAAGAGAAAAGATTTGGCTCCGCCGGGAGTCGAACCCGGGTCTCCTGCGTTACATGCGATATATATATATATATATATATATATATATATATATATATATATGTATATTTGTATTGCTCCTTCCAAGTGTTAAAAATGCTTACAATGTTAGTTTATATTTTGTATACTTAATAATAATAAAATATGTTTATCCTGATCAAAGAATTTTTGGGATGAACAATCACAATTGATTTTAACAAATTCATGGCACTATGACTCATCTCACAAGAGGTTTTTGAGTAAAAATTCATAATTAATTACAAGTCAGTCTATATGAATTTTTTTCTCAACATTTTTCCAATCCTAAGTGCATTAAAATATTTTGTCTTTCCATTGATTTATTCATTGGGAGCTCTTTTTAAATAATTAAATAAATGTCATTTAAAAATAAGAGAATATATATGATTTTATCAACATTATTTTTTTTCATATATCATAGGCCATACTTTGAGGAATTGGAATTTTTAAAATAAATAATATTAATATTTATTCGTAAAATATAAAAAAGACATTTTGCAAAAATTGGAATGTTTAAATACATCAAATAAATAAATTAATGTAAATAATTTGAGAGTATTACCTTTTGTCTCAATAATGTCGGAAAAACTTTCAAAAATTAACATTTTAAAACTATTTTCAATAAGGCTTGAAAGGCGTGTTCAACGTTACTAGTTTAAAGTAAGTATGATAAGGTTTGAGATAAGACTTGATAAAATTAAGGTAAACCATTTTCAAACCCTATTTAAAAAACTACAGGGATACCCTAATAGCAAATTTATATCTTTGAGAAGCTACTTTAAAAAATTGAACTCTTATAAATCCAATTAATCTATATGTATTTTCCGATTATGGTGAAACTAAAATAGAGGGGGGGATTTAACAATAACACCATAGTATGAATTCAATATACATTATTTCGATGTCTTTTTTATTATCAGATCAAACTAAATTATCACTAATGGTTCTCTTAAATTATGACTGTTGCAATTTTATATTATTCAATTAAATTCATTTCAATAATCCTGAAATCGTTTATGTTCTGATGTTGGCTGCACTGCTAGTGGGAAGGTTACGAGAAAGTTAATTTTTGTGGCATTTTCAAGTTGACTGTGGTCAATCCCGTGGCATATTGCACTGTAGTTCACCTCAATTACCTTACAATATGGAGAATGGAGATGTTGCTGTGCCGCAAAAGACACCAAAACAATTGGAAAAAGAAGCTAAAAAGCTAGCAAAACTTGAAAAGTTTAAACAGAAAAAAGAAAAACAAACCCAGTCTTCTGAGCAGCCAAAAGAAAAACCTGATGTAAGTGTTCTTTATGACTCAATTTGTGTCATCTTAAGATCTCATTTCTAAAAAACATGTTCGAAATCTTCAATAGAAAACTGAAAAAAAGAAAACACCTTCAGCTAAGCCAACTATAGAATACACATGTAAAACTGAGCCTGGAGCGAAAAAAGATGTGTCATCTCTAATGCCTGATTCCTATAGCCCAAAGTATGTAGAAGCAGCTTGGTATTCTTGGTGGGAGAAAGAAGGATTTTTCAAACCCGAATATGGAGTATGTTATTTTTCTTTATTTCTTTATTGTTTATTATGTTTTATCTCTATTTCCATTACAATTGATATTTATTTTAGGGACGTAACATTAAGGAACATAATCCTAAAGGAAGATTTGTTATGGTAATTCCTCCTCCGAATGTTACTGGTTCATTGCATCTTGGTCATGCGCTAACCAATGCAGTTGAAGACGCTCTCACTAGATGGTAAAATTGTTCTTTTCTCAATCTTAACCTTCTTTTTATTCCAACAAGTATATAACTTTGATATCACAGGAATAGAATGAAAGGCCGCACTACCTTGTGGGTTCCTGGGTGTGATCATGCAGGAATAGCAACACAAGTAGTGGTCGAGAAGAAATTATGGCGTGAGGAAAAAAAAACACGTCATGATCTTGGGCGAGAGGAATTCATCAAAAGAATTTGGATGTGGAAAAATGAGTTAGTTAATTTTTGTTAGATTAAAGTTGATGATATAATGGCTGGATGAAAATTTGTTTTGACTTTTTTGTCATTTTTATTTAAGGAAAGGTGACAGGATTTACAATCAGATAAAATGTCTTGGTTCAACACCAGACTGGTCCAGAACTGCTTTCACAATGGATCCTAAGTTATGTAAAGCAGTAATTGAAGCATTTGTTAGACTCCATGAGGAAGGGACAATTTATAGAAGTAAGCGTCTTGTGAATTGGTCATGTACGCTCAAAAGTGCTATATCAGATATAGAGGTATTGATTGCTATTTTTAATTATATTTCATTAATGTGGTTGTGAAAGTGAAATGAAAATAATTTAATCAAATATATTAGATGATATTAAGGAGTATTTTAAGGGAAGTGTGTGGCTATCATTGGTGAAAATGTTTGATAAGAGCATTCTAAACTGCTTAACAATGCATCTGACCGGTGAATCCAGGGAATAGATTGACTTCTTTCTGGGGAACACTAACAATCCTATTGTGGTTACCGGCCAGAAAACTCACTTGGGTACTTGTGTTGGGCTGGTAACCACAAGTGTGTTATCTATCCTATTATCGCACCTTATTACTCTCTGCCAAGTTGATTGTGCCATAAAGGTTTGATTATGGCATTGATTATTTGTTATAAACTAATCAAGTGCCTTATTTCAACACAAAAGTGAGAAAATGTTCGTCTGGTTAAAAGATTTTAGCTTGGCCCCGATCTCAACTGTTGGATGATCTAATTAAGGTAATCAAATCCCTCATTTTAACTGAAAAGGGCATAGTAGGAGTTTGCTAAAGTTGTAAAGAGTAACTGAAATGGTGGGAGGTTGATCACATCATTCAACTTCTACTCGCTTTCCTCATTTAAAAGGCATATCAAACTCCAAATGGGTTCTTTTCAGTTAAAATGAGGGACATGATTAGCTTATTAATTAGTGTATTACAAAATAATGAACAAATCAATAAGGCACAAGTTTAAGTAGCGTAAACAATACAGCAGAAACAAGAATCATATTGAGATAACATGTTGATATTGGCATGATGACAGGGTTATAATGGGAAGACAGTAGTGTATATTACGCACTTTTGGTTACTGGCCATAAAAGTCATAAGAATCAGGTGTTGTTATATTGTTTTACTTGTGGGTTGTTGATGGCCTTCCCATTAATATCCAAACCATTTTTTCCATTCCACTTTTATTTTTTGCAAACCATTTTTTCATTTCACTTTCATATTTAATGAAATTAAATAAACAATTATTTTAGGTATCTATGTATAATAATATTATTATTTTCAAATATTATAACTTTTTTTAATTAACTTGTAGGTTGATAAAACGGAGCTAACTGGTCGGACTCTTCTGTCTATTCCTGGTTACAAAGACAAAGTTGAGTTTGGCGTTTTGGTTTCATTTGCTTACAAAGTTTGTGGCAGTGACGATGAACTAGTTGTTGCAACAACAAGAATAGAAACAATGCTTGGTGATACAGCAGTTGCTGTCCACCCATTAGATAAACGTTATTCTCATCTTCATGGAAAGTATGTTCAACATCCATTTGCAGATAGGACTCTTCCTATTGTTCTTGATGATTTTGTTGATATGGAATTCGGTACAGGTAATGAAATAAAATTTCTGAATCTCTATTATTTAAAAAAAAATTAAGTTTAGGCTTTTCTGTTAGAACTGAGCCATTAGAGTAGTTGATGTTCAACTTTTTGTTTAATATTGTTTGCAAGAAAATGATTTGTAAAAATATCCTACCTTTGATGTTGAGAGATTCATAATAATGATTTTTATCTTCCCTTATGATCTGTAACATTAGTAACTACATCTATAGTTATTTCCAATTTGCCTAAATTTGAACAAGACATGGTGAATCCTCCAATTTCACTAAAAGAGACATTTCAGTGTACTTCTTGGATAAGCTGCCCATTGCCCCCTTATTCTGAAGTAATTTTTTTAAATCTGCTATTTTCCTCTCGTTCTGTCATTTCTATTATATTCCATTCCCACCACTCCCTCCCACTCTGCCATTTTTTTTTTTTTTTTATTGGAGGCAAGTGCACCGCGGCCCATATGGGCCTATTGTGCGCCTAAATTCTTGCCTGGGTTCCAAGCTGCCCTAGAGGCTAATTTTAAGAACCTCAGTAAACTTGAGTAGGCTGCTTGGGTTGATTACCTCATGCGCCCTAGGGTCAGTGATGCGGTCCAGGCCAAACAACCTGAATCTAAGTGCTGCGAGTCTGTCACAGAGGCAGACTATGTGAAAGGCTGTTTCACGCTCTTTCTCGCAGTATCGACAAATTGGTGATGCCGCCAGTTTGAGCCTGTACATATGACTTCTAAGCTTACAGTGTCTGGTGTATATAGCTGTAAGTCTTTTAATAGCATTCCTGTCAAGATTTAGAATTTCGCCACTCCTCTTGGCAGAAGGACTCTCTAGGAACAATTTGGAGTGTCGTAGGTTTTGCGTCATCCAAAATTGTTTTCTTTTTGCTCCATAGATCTCCTCTATCCTCCTTTTGGCAGAGCTTTTGCTGATGCCACACACCGGTTCGGGAGTGATGGGTTTGATGTTGGATCCTTTCCTGGCTAGAGTGTCTGCATTCTCGTTTCCTGGTATGCCAGTATGGCCTGGCACCCATTCTACATTCACTCTGTTATTGTTTGCTAGGCTGTTGAGTCTTGTTTTACACTCCCATACAACCTTGGAGTTAATGTCTATGTTATTGAGTGCACCCAGTGCAGCTTGGCTATCTGTGTAGATAGTGATTGTCTTCCCAGACAGTTGTTCCCTCAACAGTTCAAAGGCGCAGTGGCTGATTGCCAACACCTCTGATTGGAAGACGGTGGTGAATTTACCCAATGAGGCATATATACCTTCATTAGGTTTATCTTTCCTCCAGATGCCCGCACCCGACCCGCTATTGGTGAGTGAGCCATCTGTGTAGCAGCATATGCCATTGTTTGGTATATGTGATGTGTTGACCTTTTTACTGGTATTAAAGTTGGTTTCCAATGAGCCCCTGATCTGAATGTCAGAAAACATGGATAGGAGTTTATCCTTTTCAAGCTCTTGGAATATCTTCCAGTGTCCCCAATTAGTTTGTACTTTTGAGGTTAAATTTAGCTTTACGATTCTGTAGCAGGCCTTTAGGGCTTGCGCTTCCACCTCCATGTGCAGTGGAGCTAGATTTAACATCAGTTCCATGGTGGCGGTGGGTGTAGTTTTCATAGCCCCAGTTGTCATGAGGCAGGCTAATCTTTGCAGTTTGTTCAACTGGGTTTTATTTCTGCTTGTCCCTGCCTTGTGCCACCAGACTAGGGAAGAGTATAACACCATGGGTTTAATGGCCATGGTGTAGAGCCAAAATGTCATTTTGGGCTTTAGTCCCCAGTCTTTGCCTATTGCCCTCTTGCAGGCCCATAGACACTTCAGGGCTTTGTTGGTCGTGTGTTCCACGTGTTTAGCCCAATTGAGTTTGTTGTCCAGCATAACGCCCAGGTGCTTGACTGTTTTGCTTTGGCTCAGCTGGACTCCCTCAATTGTTGGTAGTTTGATGGCTATTTTTCTCTTCGAGCTGAAGATACAAATGCTTACTTTCTGTGGATTAATATTAAGTCCATTGTTCTTGCACCAGTTCGTTATGATTCTGGTTACGTTGTTTAGGAGGTCAGATAGGACATTTTGATGTCTACCTCCAACTAGGACTGCGATGTCATCAGCATATCCCTGTGCATAAAAGCCTGAGGTGTTTAGTTTTGTCAATAGTGAGTCCACTACTAAGCACCACAGTAGCGGGGATATCACTCCACCCTGAGGACATCCACCTTTGGGTTTGATTAGTATCTTGCTGAATCCTAATTCAGAAATTATTTGCCTTTCCCTCAGCATGGTCATAATCCATCTGACGGAAACTTCATCAATTTTCCTCTCCAACAGGGTTTTCTCTATCACTCTGTGAGGAGTTCTGTCGAAGGCACCTTCTATATCGATGAATGTGCCTATCGTGATTTCTTTGTGGTCCATAGATTTTTCAATTCTAGAGACTAGATTGTGTAATGCCACCTCGCAGGATTTTCCTGCTTGGTAGGAAAATTGATTTTCATGTATTGGGTGTGTGGCCACAAGTTGTTCCCTCACGTGCCTGTCGACCATTTTCTCCAGTGTTTCATTAGGAAGAAAGTCAGGCATATGGCTCTGAACGCTTTGGCGCTGTCATAAGTCCCTTTTCTGGGTTTTGGTATACAGCAGACCTTGGATACTTTCCACTTGTGTGGTAGGTATCCTAGCGCAAGGCTCCCTCGTAGCAACTCTAGGAGGTAAGGTCTGAGTATGTGTAGTCCCCTCTGTAGGAGGGCTGGTAGTATACCATCGTACTCTGCCATTAATATTGTAATTAGTTGCTTGTACAGTTTTTCTATTGTTGTTATATACTGTCCTGTAATAATATAAATCATAAAAAGATATAAATTTCATTTTTTTTTTATTAAATTTTATAATCATTTTTAACTTTTTTTTTAAGATTTAATATATAAATTATACTTTCTTTAATTTTACTTTTAGCTTTTCACAACTACTGTTTACTGACAGAGTGAGTTAATCCTATATTTGGAATGCATGGTGTTTAATCCTAAATAAAGCTTTGCTTAGTAACTTTTTTTTTGTATTTCTCACCGCCAAAAATTTCCATGCAAATTTTTTTTGTCTTTTAACAAAGTGTAAATGCAGTCTTAAGATCTATTTAGAACTCGGTAATGACCTAGAAGTAATAGTAAGCTGATAACCATTTTTGATTCCTAATCTCTTTGATCATTTAAAGAAATTCCCTAAAACTTTAATGTATATTTTTTATTAATTTAATCATTTATCGTAGGTAACCACCTTATTTTAATTTTATATTAATTTTAAATATTTTATTTTTAAACAGAAAAAATTGGACTCAGCCAGGAGTCGAATGTATAGTTAATAATTAAATGATTAAATTAAATAATTAAACATTTTTTTTCTTTGTTTGCCATACATATTAAATGAGTCAATGTTTAGGTGCGGTGAAGATAACTCCTGCTCACGACCACAATGATTATGAAGTGGGAATGAGGCATAATCTACCTTTCATTACGATACTTAGTGATGATGGTTTAATTATTGGTGACTGTGGTGAATTTACTGGATTGAAGAGATTTGATGCTCGAAAAGCTGTGCTGGAAGCTTTGAAGAAGAAGGGATTGTATAGAGATACCGCTGATAATCCTATGGTTGTGCCTATTTGTAGTAGATCGAAGGATGTGGTAGAGCCATTAATTAAACCTCAATGGTAAATAGTTATTACTATAATTTTAAAATCTTTGGCATAACTAATACTCTTTTTTGATCTTTGTTTGTTATGTGATTGTTGATTCATCAGTTAATCTTACAATTTATGAATTCATGATCTATCTACATATTTGAAAACCCTTTTATTTCTCTATTATCAATACACGAAAGCTAGCACTTTACTGAGCTTCTTGCTTACATTATATTATGTTTCAAGTTGTAAGTATAATACGAGGATTGAAATTACTCAGTGTATCCATTTTTTCTATAAATGTTGTGAAAGTTTATTATTATTATTATTCTGGCGCTACGGTCCTGCAAGAACCCAGGCCTCCAATACCACAGCCGACCAATCTCTGCGATCCTTTGCTTAAACTTTGTGAAAGTTTAATGAATATAATTTAATCGCTTATATTAGATTATGCAGATATAGATTATTTTAAGAGAAGTGTGTGGTCATCCTTGGTGATAATGTTTGATAAGAGCATTCTGAACTGCTTAAAGCCTGAATTACACCAAACGAGTAGCTGGACCGAGTAGCTCGCTCTGTCACTCGGACGAGCAAAATATTGCAGATTTGGGTGATTACTGTGGAGGAGACAGCGGGCGAGTCAGTGCATCATGGTTATACGTTCGTGAAACATGGTTCCAATGTAATTGTTCTTTCAGAGCTCCATCTAGCCATTTTGAACTTAATAAATTAATAAATCACAAAAAGATTGAGACCGGGGATAAATCGCACTACTATGTTTACCTCACTTATTATCGCACCGACCGAGGGATATGCCGAGTACAGTGGGCAGGTGGTGGGGGTATTCACTCGGCCGAGAGAATAGAACAGCCTTCTATCCACTGCCTCGCCCAAATGACTCGCCTGATACTATGCCGAGTACTGACTTTGCTGATTACATTAACCGAGCACTCGGCCAAGTGCACTGTCTAGGCCCATTACTCGGCAGGTGTAATTCAGGCTTAATAGTGCATCTGACTGGTAAATCCAGGGAATGCAGTGACATTTTTCTGGGGACCACCAACCATCCTTTGCTAAAATGTTCTATACCTCCGATTTTGTTAAGGTAGCTTGGAGAGGGGGGGGGGGGTCTACAATCAGGCAATTTTACCTTGTCTTTAAAGATCCAAATTCTTTTTTTTTGTTTAGCATCACTTTATGCCACTAAGGCTAATCTGATTTAATTAATATTAATGCCTCTTGTTTGCCATTTTGTTACAAATTTTATTAAAATGATGGCTAAAATATTTCTTTTAATATATTTATTTTTTTATCTATTGAAAAATATAAAGTTTTATTCAGTAAAATAATATAACTATTCATCATTGAATTATTACATATAATTCTTCTTATATTAATTTAAAGTTTTTGAAATCTTTACTTCTAGATTTCTTCGATATTAGGATTCACCAATATGTTAACTGAGAAGCTTTTATATAAAACTGCAATTATTTTGTCGTTTCTTTACTTAAGTCAGTTTATTGTAACTTATCGTTTTTTTTTATATTGGAGTGGACGATTGTTATCTTACTTCAATTTATTGTACCTTTTCGGATTATTTTTTATATTATCCACATTTATGTTTTCAGAGGTGACATTTATAAAAACTCAGTTGATTCAGTAATATTGCACTGGTAAAAAAAGAACCTTATATTATTTATAATATTTCTGTGATATTTGTTATTTATATACATAATAATTGTTATTATAGGTATGTAAAATGTGATACGATGGCAGAAGAGGCTTTGAAAGCTGTTGAGCAAGGAGAATTAAAGATTATACCCGAGCAGCACAAGAAGACCTGGCATTATTGGATGTCCAACATCAGAGATTGGTGCATATCAAGGCAGTTGTGGTGGGGCCATAGGATTCCTGCATATTATGCCACATTAAAAAATACGACCAAGCAGCCTGTAATTATTTTGTATTTTTTATGAATTTAGAAGAGATGATTCCTGTAAAAAGATCTATAATTTAAAGTAATGCTTTGAAAAAAGTTTGTCTTTCCAAGTTCCCAAAGTAAGTCTCATTGGTAAGGCATTGAGTTGCTGTGCTCAAGGTCCCGAGTCCGAATATGGCTATGGCAGGATATCTTTAATATTCTGTCACAGATGTCTCGGTGGCCAAGAGACCCTCCCTTCCCCTATTTTTTATTTATTGTTTGTTTTAACGTCACTTTATACCTCTAAGGCTAATCGGACGATGCTACAGTGGGAGTCCTAATTTTTTACTTTCACTTACCTATATATGAAATATATAGTAAGTGGAAGTATTGCGATCGTGAAAAATTTCGACTTCCGGTTTTCAAGGGAAATACACGTTTTGGGGTCCCCTGAGTCGAAATGACCAAGTCCCGCGAAATGGTCTGTGTGTGTGTGTGTGTGTGTGTGAACAGACTAGCTCAAAAACTATAAACCGTGCGATCCTGAAATTGGGTATTTAGTGTAGGTATATGTCCGCGATGTGACAGCAAACATTTTATCAAAATTACTTAAAGGGAGGGGGTACTTTACTTAATAACTTTTTAGGTTTTTTTCAATTTTCTCAAAAACGGCTCTAACGATTTTGATTAAACTTAGTATCTGATGTATTCATATGCCCTAGAAATGACTGTAAAAATTTCATCAAAATTGATTAACTGGAGAGGGGACTTTACTCAATAAATTTTGTATCATTTTCACGTGTTTTTTTTTATTTACTCTCAATTGGCTTTAACGATTTTGATCAAACTGGGTATTTGATGTGTGTATATGCCCGAGATATGAGTGTTAAAATTTCATCAAAATTAACCGGAGAGGGGACTTTACTCAATAAATTTTGTGTCATTTTCACGTGTTTTTTTTATTTACTCAAAAACGGCTTTAAAGATTTTGATCAAATTGGGTATTAGATGTAGGTATATGCCAAATATGTGATAGCCAACATTTCATCAAAATTGATCAACCGAAGGGGGGACTTTACTTAATAAATTTTGTATCATTTTCACGGGTTTTTTCATTTACTCAAAAACGGCTTTAACGATTAACAAAAATAAGATATGGATGTAGAAAAATGTGTGACTTTGGGAAATGATATTTAGCAAAACACGTCAATTTCTAATCTAAGTAAGTTGGTAAGTGAAAGTTGTGTGTTGCGCGCACGCACCAGATTTTTTATTTATTGTCTTTCCTTCTATATTTTCTTTTGTCTTCTATTTTTACTAGAAACCTATTTCGATTGGTTTTTATCTACAACTAAATTATTTATGTAAATGCAGAATGGTGAAATACTTCTTCCAAATTTCTTTTATTTAAAAATTAAAACATTTACATTAATTAGTCAATGTTTCGGACTATTCATCCCTCTTCAGGGCAAATTTCTTCTGCAAGACCTAGTATTCTTTACCTGACAATTTCTGGTGGTTTGGTCCATCTATTTCTATATTACAGCTTATATTCCACTACATAGCAAATTGGTCAATTTTATATAAACATTTTTTTCACATGCCTTACACTTTTTTCTGCCACCTACATTTACTATAATATTCTTGTCACGCTATATATGACTCCTGTACTGAAACGTTGGCAAATTAATGTAAATGTTTTAATTTTTAAATAAAAGAAATTTGGAAGAAGTATTTCACCATTCTTCATTTACATAATTTAGATCTTCCAGTACGTAGAGTATATTTTATTTAGAGTAGATAATAAATTATTTATGTTTAAAATGCTATTTTTATTTTTAGGAAAATGGAGATGACAGATGGATTAGTGGGCGTAGTGAATCTGAAGCTAGAGCTAAAGCAGCTAAAAAATTCGGTGTAGCAGAAGATCATGTAGATCTAAAACAGGATGATGATGTTTTAGACACGTGGTTTTCTTCTGGTTTGTTTCCATTCTCTGTTTTTGGCTGGCCTGATCAGGTAATGTTTTTAAGACCAATAATCATTTAAAAATGTATACTTTCATCATTTAATTTATTTATTTTCTTCTATCTAGACCACTGATCTTGATGTATTTTATCCTACCACACTCTTGGAAACTGGTCATGATATTATATTTTTCTGGGTTGCGAGAATGGTATTTTTTGGGCAGAAATTGCTTGGAAAGCTCCCATTCAGGTATTTTTCAGATTAATGATTGGCTTTATTTATTTATTGTGTACAATAAGAATTATTTTTTTGTTTGATTAAGATCAACCATCAAATCATTGATAAATACAACAGAGCATTGATTATCCTTAATAATAATTGTCCTAAACATCATATTGAAATATTCTGAATCATCTACTCACTGTTATATTAAAACTAGAAGCAAAGAATAACCAAGGATGCAAAAGGTTCGTTTAATTTTTTAATGTTCCCAACGCAATGTATGAATGAATACCTAAGAGCTTATAGATGTGAATTAGGCAAAAATTAATTGCGATAGTGTTTCTTATTCAGTGTTTTGATTGGACTGAATAGAAAATTGATTGCCCAATAATATTATAAACATTTTATTCTGATTTAAAAAATTCTTTATTTGGTTAGACACTCTTTAAAAAATATTTTAATGCCTCATTTTTTTTTTTTTTTTTTTGGATTGTGTTCTAAATTCAAATTATGTTATTTTTAGGGTTTATTTAGCTATTTAATCACCCTTTATGATTTATCCCTTTAAAAATATTAATGCCTCTTAAAATATCTGTGGGAGGGCATGATCCTCTGACCGCCCCCCCCCCCCCCCTGAATCCATCCTTGACAACAGATCTATTGATCACTCTTGGTATCAAAAGGAAAGTTGTATTCCTGTCGGTACTTACATCCCACAAAAGGATGAAAACAATATGATGAAGGAGTGTCGACTAAGTTTATTAACACTAGTAAATTACTGAGATCTAGGTTACTGGTCATTATGTTATCAAAGGGAATGAAAAAGCTGAAAAACTGGTAAATGAAGAATGCAGAATGAACCAATCAATTGTTCCCATTATCTATGATAATGCCTGTAATGTTTTCCAGTTCTGCATTAAGAAAGCTGTAGTTGATCGATGAAGAACAGCAGCTGTTGGAAAAGAAGCATCGATTCTATCAAAAGGTGCAGATTGCTGTGGCAAACTTTATGATAACTATAGGCCATGACATCATGGAGTCATGTTATCATGGCAAGAGTGGTGTGAGCTTGCCAAAATATCCTCAATGTTCCTTAGAGGATGGAGCTAGGGATTACCTTTACTGCATGAGTGCTGCCCCTTAACTGCTAGTAGCTAGTATATTGATTTCATGAATTGTCCATATGGTCCGATGCCGGTCCAATACCGGTATAAACAACCCCCGCCATTAGTCAGTGTCTGTTTGTTTACATCGCACTCTGGTGGTCCGTGTAGTTTTCTGCCAAATAGCACACTTTGTTTTATGGGTAATAAAAATTGAAGAAACGCTTATTTATTCTCAAAAATCTATATTTAATCAAATTAAAACAAAAATAAGTAATATAATTTAATTGATCGATAACTTTTCATAGTATGGGGTACTTTTCAAAACATTCCCCAATAAGAAGAGCCGGATTTGTGGAGCATGTCTTACAGTAAATATTAGTTTCTCTCCTTCCATTTTTCAATTTAAAACTCCAAAAATAACCAAAACTTACAACGAAAATGATAAAACGGACACTAAAAAGTTTCAAGGTTTAAGAAATAACAACTAAGAAGCCTCAGAGTACTGTAGTTCACAGAACATTTACAGAGCATCTATTGGTTCTTGAAGGTACTATTTGGTGCCAAAATGATCAGCTGATCATCTAGAATAGTGCTTTGTATTCAACTTATGCCAGAGAGGACTTGGCAAAAGTCTAGAGGGACAAAACATCGATGCCGGTGAGAAGCCGGCCTAGGACCTCTAGTGTTAAATATGTTTGCCGGTCCCAGCTCGTCAAAGGACCGGTAGGACTGGTGACGGATAGACACTCACGGACTGTATGAATAAGTTGTTTATGCTGGTCCCAGGTCGGCATTGGCCCGCAAAGGGTTAAAGAGTCTTTAAGCGCAAAATTTTCACTTTGAATATCAATAGTTTTTTTTAACATTGGTCTACTATGTTACAGGGAAGTTTTCCTTCATCCGATTGTGAGAGATGCCCACGGTCGAAAAATGTCCAAGTCTCTTGGGAATGTGATAGATCCAATGGATGTTATTAACGGCATCAGTTTAGAAGATCTTCATGCACAGCTTTTAAGTTCAAATTTAGATCCTAAAGAGATTGAGAAGGCAAAGGCTGGACAGAAACAAGACTATCCAAGTGGCATACCTGAATGCGGAACAGATGCACTTCGGTTCGCATTGCTCTCATACATGACTCACGGTATGAAATTATTCATTCCAACATATTTTATAATTTAATAATTTTTCTTGCAATTTTTGTTTAATTTGCTTTATATTTTTTTATATTTGTTTGAGCAGTGTTTTTAACTTTTATTTGTGACCTCCTAAATTCTCTATTTATATCTTAGGGTTATTGTGTTAATAGGATCATTATTGCTTTTAAACCATTGCTGGCTATTTTCTTGCTTCCCAGCAGATTTATTTTTACAATTATTATATCATAGCATCTTCAATCATCATTTCAGGCATCTTAATATCTTTTAGAATCTCTTGAAGCTGCTCTTTGTTGAAATGACCAAGACCTGTCTTAATATTAGCAAGCTGTTATCTCATTAAGATAAAAAGTGTGAACAGTGATATTGTATATTGTACTCCTGTCCCGGAAACTGAAGACTTAAAATCTATCTTGGGACTTAGCTTTGTAAATTAAAGTAAAATTATTAAAGATTAATTTGTTCCATTATTTTTTCACTCATGAAAATTGCTTTAAATATTTTGCGCATTACATGCTTCTTCTCGCATCCTCTCACTTAAGAACTGTTAAATACCTTGTGTTTTTTAACCATAGCAGTATGGCCATTCAAAGCATTATATTGTAATTTTAAACGGCTTGCAGTTTCAATTTTGTTATTATAATAATTTCAGTTAGTTCCCATGGAAATGAACTGTTTCCTTTATGTTACATGAAAATGGAAATTATTTGTTTTTGTCCATATTACTTTATAAACTAATTATTAGTCCATCTACAACTCTTTGCTGTCCCAGATTGTGTTATACATACACATTATTACTCTTATTACCAGATATTGAAATTCTCAGTTTGGGATAACCATTTTGCTTTTATTTTACTACCAAATACTTTCATATCTAGTTATATCTCATTTCTAGTAATAATAAGAAGCTGCTAATAAACAAAGTTAACGGTACTTTATAGGAGGAAATTTAATTAAATTAAATTTTAAGCCCTACCAGACTACTTAAATGATGATAAAACCTACCCATAAATAAAAGAATAGTTACCAAAAATAAAAAAAAATGCTTGATTCTTTATCGTAATGATGCTCGTGAGATTGTAGATCCGTTTTTGTGAAAATAGTGTAAGGTTTTTAAATTGATGTCACAAAGTGCCACTTCCAATTAGTCCATTTCAACGGAGAATTTGTCACACAGAGACTCATACCTACACCAAATACCTAATCTCATTTTCGAGCTATTCTTTTCACACACTCAGACCATTTTGCGAAATTTGGTTATTTAGACTCAAGGAACTCAAATGCGTATTTTCTTTCAAAATCTGAATTCAAAATTTTTCACGATCATAATACTTTCCTTTATTATTTGTTTTATGTATAGGTAAGTTAAAGTAAAAATCAAAATACATTTTAATCCTAAATGAGTTTAATCTTTAACTTGTAATTTAGTTATAATCTGTATTTATATTATTATAGGTATATTCTCAAGAATATGTTTTTTGCTGATATAAATATCTTTTCAGGACGTGATATTAATTTGGATATATTGAGAGTTCAAGGATACCGTTTCTTTTGCAATAAATTGTGGAATGCTATGAAGTTGTCTTTAAAGTATTTACAAACCGACAGCTGTATTAACAATTCAAAGACTCAGTTACAAGTAAACCCTGAATTAGATTTCTTATTTTCTAACAACCGCTTATTAGAGAACTGTAATGATCATTTCAGTGATTTCAGTTATGTTAATGGTTATGTGGTTTCGGGATTGGATTATGCTTTATTTGATGAACTTTCTAGTGAGAAGTGGGATGTGGATAAGTTTCCTCACTTAGACAGATGGTTTAGGCATATTAAAAACATATATCCCAGTTCTTTGATGAAGGTAATTAACCAAGCAACATCACACTAACACTCAATACTTATTTATTATTTTTTAGGTGTTTGGTTCTTGTTTTATTTTTTGTGATAGATGCATTTTTAACTATTTATCATTTGATTAACATTATTTTATGTAAGCATGGAGCTTTTTTTTTATTATAATTTTTTGTATGTATTTTTTTAAGCAGTGTAACTATTAACGAAGTCAGTTTGTAATATAATAAATTTTGAAATTGTATAGAGTAGTTTGTATATTTCAAAAACTAGTTTAATATTAATTGTTTTATTCTAAATTTTTATTTAATTGTTTAGTTATTGTAAATACTTCTGCTTCCCTCTTTTTGTGTTTTAATCTAACAAGCATGTAATCTTTATCTATCAGATTTTATTTATTTATTTTTTCCCTCCTCAGACACTTTTTTAGCTCTTTTCTTATTATTATCACTCTAACTTGTCCAGTAACTTACTATTTTCTAGTTGAGATTAATACCAAAATAACGATTATTGATATTGGTAACAGAGGGCTCCATACTCCTTCAGATTATTCTTGATGTCTGGCTAACTAAAATGTATAATAAGCAATATTTATGCTCTTTGATATTTTTTGTTTTTTAGAATGTTTATACAATCCAACCAGGTCAGAATATAAACTCTGAAAAACAACCCGCTTGGTCAGATTCAGAAGATCTGCGGGCTCATCATGGATGAAAGTCAGACTATTTCAGATCTATTTACTTTGTTTCTGTTGGTTGTCTAGTGGCTCAAAAAATAAAACAAAATGTATATGTTAGTTCTTCCGGTTCATCATAGTAAGACTCACATAAACTTAATAAAATGTCAACGTTACAATCAAATAATTATTCTGATTACACATGGCATAATTATATTAAAAATTCTTATTTTTTAAGTGTAAAAATCAACTAAGCTTATAGGTCCATTTCTAAAAGTGTACTAGGTACCCCAACTTTTAGCCTCCCCATTTAATTTATTGATTGGAGGGTTTATTTTCACTAAGTTTAGGGCAAATCAGTTCTCAGCTTTACTATAAATCAGCCATCACCTTGGTTAGCTTACATAAGCTGCCATCTTCCATTATCTTAGAATATTTAGGTCCGGCAGTGCACTCAAAATTGTGATATAATTAAAGACTCCCTAAAAGAGAGATATCCTAAACTATAATTTTCTCTATTTTTGTGATTTTCATTTTGAATTTTCCATTTCAGTTGACTGGCAATGAAAGTAAAATGGACAAATGGATTTTGAGCCGACTTTCAGATGCTGTAGAATCTTGTAACAAAGCATTCGAAACTTACGACTTTCCTTTAGCCACAACTGCCTGCTATAATTTATGGCTTTATGATTTTTGTGATGTTTATTTGGTGAGTTAGATTTTAGTAATATTATTTTACAATAAATCTGTACATTTGTCATAATAATACAACAATGCAGATGTAAATACAAGTTAGATTTGATTTCAATATCTCACAATCCTTAAAATAAATGCACATATATACTTTTTTGTAAATAAACAAATCTTCATATATTTTAAATGTATACAGAAACATTTTATATTTCATGGAATACTTTACTAGTACAACAGTTACTTATTTACAGATATTACAGTGTTAAGCTGCATATATTTTGCCTTATTGAGTATACATGAATACCTCAAAATAAATATTTTTGAAATTTTAATTGATGAACGTGGGCATTCAGTTGTATTTAGGCATAGAAAGGAACAAAAAATGTTCTTGTTTTGATTAAGTTATCTTCATATCTACATTAATTTTTTATTCTCAAACGATTTTTACCTTCACTTACATATACATGAAATATAAGGGGTGGTGGGTTGGCTGAGTGGGCAAATGCGTTAAGAAATATGCGTTGCCCCTGACAACGGACCAATATGTTTTTGGGAACCTTAAGATAGCAAGTTTAAAACCTGGAACTTTAGCCAATTTTTTCGAGCTAAAAAGCTATCTAAAAACTTTCCTGATACAAATATCCTAAATAAATAAAAAAAATGAAAAGAAAAACAGAAAAATCTATGGAATATGTTGCATAGTTCTGGAGAAAAAGTATACTGAAATGAAAAAGTCGGGAATTGGTTTCCAAATTCATCCTTGATGCATCTAGAATACACTATTTTGATAATTAATTAATTATTGATAATAATTAATAATAATATTATATTATTAAAATATTATCTGTTTCCTAGGAATGGTTGAAACATGTTTTCTCAGTGCAAGATGCCACCAAACAAGCTGCTGCCAGGATGACACTGCTAAATGTTCTAGATGTAGGACTGCGTTTGATTTCGCCTATAATGCCATTTATATCTGAAGAGTTATATCAAAGGCTGCCATATGACAAGTCTCCAAGTATTATTGTTGCACCTTATCCTGAACCAGTATGTATATGTTTGTATTTTGTCAAAATGAGATTTAATCGTTAATTGCATTTTTAAAAACTTATTCCATTGTTAAATATTAATTATTTTAGGAAACTTATTGCTTGCGGAATGAAAAAATTGAAGAGGAAGTACAATTTATCCAAAAGACCATTCACTCAATTCGTTCAGCTAGATCAGATTATAATCTTCCTAACAAAGCAAAAACAGAAAGTAAGTTTTTTTTTAATAAATTCTAAATCGGATCTACATATTAATTAAATAGATATATTACCAACAAACTATAAACAGCCATGCAAATATTTAACCGCACATTATTTACTAAAACTACTACTGTGTGGCCTCTTATTTTTTTTACTTTCACTTACCTATATATGAAATATATAGTAAGTGGAAGTATTGCGATCGTGAAAATTTTCGACTTCCGGTTTTCAACGGAAATACACGTTTTGGGGTCCCCTGAGTCCAATTAACCAAGTCCCGCGAAATGGTCTGTGTGTGTGTGTGTGTGTGTGTGTGTGTGTGTGTGTGTGTGTGTGTGCGCGCGCGCGCGTGCGTGCGTGCGTGCGTGCGTGCGTGCGTGTGTGTGTGTGTGTGTGTGAACAGACTAGCTCAAAAACTATAAACCGTGCGAACCTGAAACTGGGTATTTAGTGTATAGATATGCCCGCTATGTGACAGCAAAAATTTCATCAAATTTGCTCAAAGGGAGGGGGTACTTTATTTTATAACTTTTTACGTTTTTTTCGATTTTCTCAAAAACGGCTCTAACGATTTTGATTAAACTGAGTATTTGATCTATTTATATGCCCGTGATATGACTGTAAAAATTTCATCAAAATTGATAAACCGGAGGGGGGACTTTACTTAATAAATTTTGTATCATTTTCACGTGTTTTTTTTATTTACTCAATAACGGTTTTAACGATTTTGATCAAACTTGGTATTTGATGTATTTATATGCCCGAGATATGACTGTAAAAATTTCATCAAAATTGATCAACAGGAGGGACTTTACTTAATAAATTTTGTTCGATTTTTACCTTTTTGATCGATTATCTCAAAAACGGCTTTAACGATTTTTATCAAATTCGTTATGTTTAATGAAAATTAGTTGTTATTTAATATCAGGTAAGCTTTATCATTATTAAAATGTTCTGAGGGGGCTTAAATGGGGAAGGGGCTTTTTTTGTTTTTCTATAAAGTACCTTTGTTTTAGTTTATATTGGGAAATTATCTGTCTCTCATCACGCTTAAAAATAAGAAACGGCTAAATATGATATATGAAGAAAATCAAGTAAACATATACAGGAGAAAAAAAGAAAAATATTCCGCCAACTCATATAACACCTTGAGCTCACGCATGCGCCGTACGCCTTTAATGACAAACCAATGCGTTATAATTAAACTGTTCCGTTCATTTGAGAAGTGGCAATTAACAAAACGCATTAATTTCTAATCTAAGTAAGTTGGTAAGTGAAAGTTGTGTGTTGCGCGCACGCACCAGATTTTTAATTTTCAAATTAATGGTTTCAGTCCAAAAGAGGAAAATATTTTCCAAAATCAAAACTTCTTCTACTTTAAAATTGAAATATGTAAATTAAATGAGGTATAAGGCATTAAAAAAGATATTGGTCTATTTGAAAAAATTCAACATGGAAATATACAACCGGACCTCAAAATAAGATTGCATAAAAAAACCATCCATCCAGTGATTGTGTATGGTAGTGAGATATGGATCCTAACCAAACATCAAGATCGCCATTCCCACATCCGGCTTGGTAGAGCCAATTTCGTTCAGCAAATGGGATAATAATTTTGATTTTGGAAACTCCTCTACAGTTTTCACATTGACAAACATACCATTTATTGTCTTTTATAAGAAATTTTCAAAGCACAACTTGATTTCATTATCAAAACATAGCGCTAAACTTTGAAACACTATAATATTGATATAATATAATCATAAATAAATAAATTTTTTATTTATCCAGTGATTATTATTGATTTAATCTTTTTGTTTGCAGCATTTTTCAAATCTTCTGATGAAGAAACTTGTAAAGTACTTTCTGACTATTCAGAGCTAATAAAAACCTTAGCTAACTGTAGTTCTTTGAAAGCAACGAATGAACCACCAGGAGTTGTGGCTGCAATATTGACGATATCTGATAAATGTCAAGTCTTCTTGATATTGGAGGTAGATTAAAATTACTCTCATTATTTTATAATATTTTTATTTATTTTTTTATTAATCTTGGCAATGCCAAGTATAGTATATATCTTTTTTTTTTTTAAATTGATGTACATATTCTAAATTATTAGTGTATGAAGAATGAAAGTTAGTTAACATATGCCTAAAAATTAAGTTCCACTCCTTAATTTTTTATCTACTATCTTGTTGAATCTAACCCTGACTATTCAATATCCTATTTAAATTACCCGTGATCACTCGTATGAAATTTATCTTTACTCTCTTTTGGTTCATACATAGTGTGTGGTGAAATAGAACTTTATTGAGTTCCTCTGTAAATAATGTTTATCTTTATAAATGGCATTTTTATAATTCTCATTACAGGTTTATTACAATTCACATTAATTTTAAACTTTTTTTATTATTTTTTTTTTTTTTATTTGGTGTTAATGTCCATTCAGAACCCAAGCCTCCTCCATTATCCTGCTCCATTCCACTCTGTCCGTGGCTTTGGCACACTATCGTCGTATATTCAGCTGCTGAAGATCAGCCTCCATGCCATCCAGCCATCTTTTGCGAGGTCTACCTCTCTTTCTTGATTTTCCTGGATGACTATACAGCATTTGTCTAGGCAATCTCGATGAAGGCATCCACATGTCCCAGCCCGCCAAATCTTCTTTCTTTATTACATTAACGATGTCTGGTTCCGGATATAATTCTTTTAATTCTGAGTTCTTTCTTATCCTGTACCCATTCATATCTCTTGTGGGCCCAAACATTTTAAACTTAGTTTTTAATGTTTAATGTTTAACTTAATTTTTTAAACAGCAACAATTTGAACTAATTAACATGTGCTAGAACCTCCCTACTATCACATATGCCTTTCTCTATTATGATAAATTCTAAAGACATTAAAAGAGAGACAGAGACCCGTGTTTGAATCTCGATCATGGCCAATCTTTTCTCTTCAGATAAACTTAGTTAATAAATTAAAAGAAGTGTGACTAACATCTTTTACATATATTTATTTCTCTGATTTTTCCTTTCAGGGCCTGATAAACATAGAAGAAGAAATTTCCAAGCTAACAAAGAAAAAGGAAGGTGTGATGGACCGAATCAAGAAATTGGAACAAGCCATGTCTGTTCCAGATTATGAAACCAAAGTTCCTGAGGAAGTTAAACAAAGCAATATTGAAAAACACAGCCAAAGTAAAGGAGAGCTGGAGAGGCTGACGGAGGCATTGAAATCTCTCGAAATAATGTCTTCCAAATCTTGAAGTGATCGTCTTTAACATTTGCATTTAGGGAATCGTTTTGTACATATTTTTTTATAGAAGATTTTTTGGAACTTTGTTATGAATTTAAATTATTTATTTCTTCATACTTCAATTGAATTTTTATTTTGGGTTTACTATTCCAATTTTATTTATTATTATTTTTTTGTAATAATACTCAATTGCTAAAATTAAAAAGAAAATCTGTTTTCATTTTGTGTTCATTTTTGTTTGTAATACTTTCTATAGAATATTTTCAATAAATTTGTCATAATAAAACAAGTAAAAAAGTAAGATAATTTGTTGATTGCAACGATATTTGAGACGATTAGCTTTAGAACCAGCATTATCTTTTAATCTCATGGAGCATTGTTATTTTATTTTTCTAAATACCGATATTAACCAAAAATATCTGAATTCAGTTTAAACACGTTTATTTTGCTACCTTATCTTTATCAGGTTATAAATAACATTTTTGGCTATAAGGAGGATTTTGGTGGTTTTAACTTATAATCAAGTTCATTTTTTACTTGCTTTATCTTTATCAATAGCTTAGATTTATTTTGTCCTTTTTATATAAAACATGAAGTAAAGTATTTTTTATCAAACCATTTTCAAATGTGAAATTAATAATGCAGAGAAAAGAAGTAAAAATAGATAAATTTCACGAATAATGATTAAAGTTTCGCGCATCAAATGTTTTTTTTTTTTTTTAAAGCATGATTAAAACTTTGTAAAACAAGGTACGGTTATTTATTTTATTATTTTTTTTTTTCTCGTGTAAAATGTCTGAAAATGGAATCGAACAGTGTAAAGTTTATCACCTCCGTTAGTGGTTCAAATTTGCATGCTTGGTCCAGCATTTCAGACGTATTAAAACGGTTTTTTATATTTTATTTGTCTTTTTATCGAATAGTTTATAAAATTTGATTAATGTTTTAAGCTTCTGATGACTGCTTTTTATTATGATTTCAGAGTACTTTTTATAATAAGGTAGATTAAGATTGAAGGGCGAATAAAATTAATTTTTTTATGTTTTATTTATTTATAAAAAAAGGGCTGGTTTTACTCTAATATCACCTTAGCAAGACTAAATATAAGAATGACACTTATTATTAAGCCTTGCTGAGTTTAAAATGATTCTACAGTTGACCCATGCAATAAATCTCTTTGTCTGACTTTTCCTCTCTGGCTAAAAGCTTTGATAAGAATTTTGATGTTTGGGTTAACAACCAACCCAGTCTATTGAATTAAACTAGAATGATTAGAGGTTCTGTTGTTATTTATTGCAATGCTTAATACGAAAAATTCTGTAAACATTAATATTTAAGTTCATCAACTCCTTTCTGAATATTTTTATTTAGCATAAACATATTTGTTGCTTCCTTTTTTTTTTTTTTTTTAACTTTTTTTTGTGTAACCCACTTTTAAAATTTTAATTTTATAATTATAAATAATAACGTGCTAATCATTCTACTTCCCAATATGGCTGGTCCCTAGGGAATTTAGACCATGCTCTTTAATTAGGGAAGGCCACAAGTTGAAATATACTTCGATGAAAAGACTCGTAACAATAGCAGTATTATGAATAATAATAATTTGTGTCAACATGAGAGATGTATACATAATTTTATTTAAAAGCCTGATCAGAATTAACAGTCCTATCTAAGCCTGTTTGAATTAATATTTAACAATCAAATGTTCTGGATTAGCTTAAGTCATTGTTTTCAAAGGCATTGATAATTCATTAAACTTCTGAACAATTAATATTTTTCTTTTTTCTCTAGAAGAACATTTTAAAGTTGCTTTGACCATTAATAAGCACTGAGTCTGAGTCATATCTTCACAATTTCATATCAGCAATACAAATATTTGAGTATCCAATTATCAATGATGATTTCAAACATAGTAGTGGTTAATTTAAACTGTTATTACTCTCTTCATATAAGATGTCAACAAAAAAACAATAACCTAAGGCATTTTGTTGCATTCAGTTTATTTATTTTTTATTAAGATTGTTTCCAACAAATTCTCATATTGAAAAAGCAGTGAATATAAATTTCTTTTTAAGATCCATCTGTTCTATTCAGTGTTTTTAAAAATTATTTTTGTATTCCAATAATTACTTCATATTTACGAATTTTAGGAAAAATAAATTAATAAATGTAGAATTTATTTCCTTGCCAAATGTATACAATGATAATTAATAGATAATTATCCAAACTCTGATAATTATTAATTTCTACTTTGGTTACTTTGAAAAACCTGCTAATTAAAATTTTAAATTCTATGACAGTTGTGATCATAATTGTGATTATAAATTGTAAGTACAAAAATTTTGTAATGTATTTGGTAATAAATGACATCAAATATTTCAATTGAAAATTTTTTTCCAGTTATTTCACAAAACCTCTTATAAATAATAATAACCTTCTGTAGACAATATATTTTTCATCAAGTACAAAATACCCTTGAATATATGAAAAATGAATATTCAATGAAGGAATATTAATTATTTCAATGTATTGTTTGAAAATAAAACAGGATATATATATATATATATATATATATATATATATATAATATGTTCAACTTTAGTTCAAAATATGTAAGGAACATTAAACATGTACAAGTTTTATGTTTCTTTATATATGTGCTGTTGCCTTTACAATGGCAAATTCCTATCCAAGGGACAAGTAGCCAACTCTAGACTGTTATAAATTCAAAATTTGGACGTAACCTTTGTAATGAATGATACAAAGTTTTTTTAGGTTCTTAAATGCAATAGTTTGTTTAACTGTCCTATTCTGTATCTATCTTTAATCCTTATCTAGCCTTCTTTATCAGAAAGAGAACTTTTTTAACAATTGTTCACTCAGTTATTTTATCTCTTTCAAATCAATAGATGTGCTAGTCTTTTAATACAAAATGAGGAATTTCTGTACTTTTGCATCATTATTTGAAACTGAGACACCACCATTGAATACAAACCACATTTTGGGTGCCCATTTAAGTGAAACATAGAGGCTATAGAAAGGGCAGTTAATGAAAAGTAATCTTGGCTCTTCTTGGTATACAATACACCATCCAAAATGAAAGCTAATGAAACCGATTTGTTCAAGAACCAACAAAACTTATGTTTCATCCTACTATATGCATACAAATTTATTGTATAACAGTGGAGATCATGAAATTCTTAGCCTGACCTTGTTGGAACAAAATTAAAAATAGAAAATATTGAATTTAATGTGCCTTCATACTTATACATTAATAACATCTACTGGAGAAGACTAAGGTGACGCCTTAATAAGTTTGGCCACTGAAGACTCACTGACGATCTTTACATTGTTTATTTTTATAGATTGGTCAGAGGAGGAAATAATTTTTATGATATATAGGTTTATATGTGATTAATAATTCAAACATTAATGAGATCAAGATTTATTTCAGTAACAATTGTATTTAGAAAGGCTAAAATTAAAAATTTGAATATCATAATTTTTTTGAAGTTAACTAATATTAAACAACTAACTAAATTTTATAACTACTAATTACAATCTAATAAATTGTATTTAATGTCATTAAGTAGTAGGTACAATATTATTAAATAATCTTATTTTTTGAACTGAACATTTACAATAATACACTGACGTATATTATCGACCATATTGTGCATATCTAATTAACCATATTATGCAGAAAGGACTAATCTGTCTTTTACAAATATATGTCTGAGATCCCTAGCATAATCTTTTTTAGTTTTTCAACTAATTTGATATTCTTGAATTATTATTTTATTGTATTGTCAAATTTTGTGTTTTATCAAATTCACAGATTGGCCCTTATTATGCAATATGATCATTAACATAATAACTATCATATTTAATAATATCAGCTCTAAATTTGGTTGGAATTCATAAATAAAGATTATATTTTAAATCAGGCTTTTAGCCATTATTGCGACCCATATTACTCTATATCGGGGAGACCAAAGCCAAGTTTTAGTGTACACTAATACAGAAGTACACTAGTTTTATTAATGGATACCAAATATAATTTTTTTGCAGTTTAGGTACTGAGATACTGAGTAATATGCTGAAGATATTAACTTAATTAATATTTTAATTAAAAACTGAACTTTAATTCAATTTTTTTTTTTTCGTTTCCAAGCCCTTGGTTGCAGACATGTCTACAACAGGCCATTTAGGGCCTAGTGATTGCGCTGGTAAAGTTACTGCTTTTGATTTTATCTCATTCTTGGATGGCAATGTGGTTAGGTGCTAATTTCAAATAGATTTGAGCAGTCCTTAAAAATATTTTAAAAATCATTCTGAGGTCCGCAGAATAAAATTAATTTTCATCTAAGACAATTTTGCATGCTAAGATTGGATTTGAACCACATTTTTCCAGCATTGCTAATCAGAACTTTACCAGCTTCATTCATAATTATCATAATAAATTAATGAGGAAAATTCATAAAACTGAACAGTCGTCTTAAATCCTGAAACTTTTATCTACCCTACTACAAATTAAGATTTTGATTTCTAAATTATTGTGAATTTTATTTTTTTATTATTGCTGAAACAAGTTTTCTTTTGCTTTATTGCTACTAGTATGGTAAGATATAAGAGGTAAAATATTGTTACTAAATTAAAATTGTACCAAATCACAGCCATCATTACCCCTAAACATATTCACAAATTTATTGTCCACTTTGTAACTTTTTAATATCATGAATACTATATTAAGCTATTCGATCGATAACTGAAGTCTTTAAAGAGGTTGAGAATTTCGGTAACCATTTGATAATTATTCTTAACTTCGTAAAAATAACCTAAATGTTTGAACGGTCCTGGAACCACTATATCAAACACTATTTTTCTCAGTTTAGGCCTAAGTTTGTTCATTGCCTAAAATAAATAATTTACGATTAACTGATATGTTATAAAATTATGTGAAGGTTTTACATCTATGTTAATAAAGCGTCCAGCATTTAACTGGACTTTATATTACCAATTTCTTCAAATTACCTTTTCATCAACGAAAATGTCATCTGCACCACTTACTAAACCAATGGGGACTTCAATTTTTTCTATATCATACTCAGGCAAAGAACTATATCTTTTGTGAAGCACATTTCTTCTTTCATATGGGCCAAAAGTTCCGTCTAGTAAAACAGTTGATAATAATTAAATATTTTTTCTGATTCAACTAAATAATAAGACAAACACATACTTATATAAACACAATTGTTTATTGATCTATAAATACCTTTTGCTATAATTCTTGAAATATGTTCAAAAACTTTAACTGATGTACCTCCGAAACTGCTAGTAACATAGTCAGATAATGGACGCTGCATAAAAAAACAAAACAAAATAATGTCATTAAATAAATGTGGATTTTAAATCTTTCAACAATTATTATAAGGATAGAAATAAATAAAATTAATTTTAATACAGTTGGTCTATGACAGTGATTTTCTATTGATTCATAATATAAACTGTCCAGTACAGCCCAAGCATTAGGCAGAAACAGATAAAAATGCCTAAAGCATGACCTTATGGTCTACTGAGTCTTCACTCCTCCTATTACCTGATTGATCTAATATATAATATCAGGAAGTTATTTTAGGGTTAAGTGAACCACCTGAAAAACTAATAATTTTCTGTTAGGAGAAAATTAAGTTTTTAAATCAGAATTTAAACATTTTTCACTGTCAAAAGCCAAATTTTCAAGTTTCAATCATAAGTGTAATTGATGACTTTTTGTCAAAATATTGGTACCCATAAGATGGGTAAGGGCAAACTAATTCTTGAAAATAATTAACAATATACCCATTACATGTTTTCAATTAAAACCAAAGTTAAAAATAATCAATTTGATTAAAAGTGTTAGTTTTGAAAAATCATTTTATTTATTTATCATTGAACTGTATAAAATATTAACTGTATATTATATATCATTGAACTGTATAAAATAATAATAAAAAAGTCAATATCAGATAGTTGTGCGAATATAGATTAATGGCCAAGACAGACCAGATTTTTCTTTCTTATTTATCATAAGAATAAAAAATGCTATAAAATTTAATGGAACCTAAATAAATATATACCTAAATAAATAGAAGTAAATGTTAATTATACATGTTTGTATCATTGTATTGTACATAGCAGTAGTACATATCGCTCATTCCTTTCAGCAATATAATCTTACAAAAATGTGATTTTTCAAGAGACTAATTTAATGTTTAACTGCGGAATAAAATGTGTTCACGAGGCTGAAAGATATTAAGCCCTCAAATCAACTTTTCACTATACTTTAGATCATTTTAGATAATAACTTTTTTTTTTTTTTGCTCTGTTTGAAGAAGAAAAAAATACAAAATGGTTTAAGTGTAAACACCTCCTTTTAAGTTTTGATGTTCTCGTAAGAGAAATGTATAGCTGTTGGTTGGACTGAGTTAAAATTTTTACGATCTTGCAGGGTTATACTATGCTTTTGTACATTCAAAAACCAGCCATAACTAATAATAGCCAATTTTTGAGATATGGTGTTCTTGAAAGGAGTGAGGGATGTAGCATTGTAGAAAATGTTGGTACAAAACCTTTCAAAAATCTATAAATGTTATTGGAAAAGGAAACATACTTACAGGCAAGCCTCCTTTATCAAAACGGAAAAGTAGTTGGAGAACAGCTCTACATAAAAATGAATCTGATGCACAAGAACTATGAAACAATTTTATGACGGGTTGATTGCTGCCAAGAAATTCATATACATTTACCTTCCGAAGCAAATCCTGATTCAAAAACAAATACATTTTTAAGAAACAGAATTGATTTGCATGCAGATTTGAGTCTAATGGATAATTAAGGCAACAAATTTAATTTATTATTTTTATTAAACCCTATTTCAACCATTTACTTACTAGTTGGCAAATTTAAAAATTACTTTCACAAAATTAATAGTATCTTTAGATACTTTGATTAGTTGAGCGAGTAAAGCTATAAAAAAAAATATGATGATATCAAATATAATTTATATTATCTGGTGTTTTAATATATTCCATAAGCTTATTTAACTTCTTTATATTTTTTTAAGTTTCCTTTATCTATTATATAATATTATTATTATATAATTTACATTTTATTATATATTATTATTACAATCTACATTTTTATTAATTCTTAATCATTTTTTAGACTTATCATGGATATATAACATAGCCAGCATCTGAGCCCACTAAGGCCAACACATTAGCTTGATTTAAAAGTAGTATCAGAATTATTTTTTGCCTTATTTCTTGGCTGCTTTCGCTTCCTACCTTTTTTTTTTAAATCCACAATAAACAATATCATCACATTTACAAAAATTAAACTCCTTTTTTATGATGATAGACAATATTTTACTTCACACTAAAGTTAATGGAAAGAAACATTACACTTGGAATTTATTTTATAAAAAGAAGAACATACCGCTAAATTACTGCCCCACTGTACAATTACATCAACAGTTTGCAGACGCACCCTTTCTGGAGGAAAAGCAATCGGTGCCAAAAGTACAGCAGTGTGAAACTGTTCACATATCTGTGGATCCTCAGAGCAAAGAATGAAAAAAGCTGTTGATCCCATGGAGTGACCAATGTAGAACATCTTTTGTTTACCAGTATTAGTAGTAATGTGGTTCATTATAGCAGGTAAATCTTTTTTAGCTATTTCATCAATGCTTAAACATAAAATAAATTCTTTTTCATCTAAATTAATCTGGCTAAACATGTATAAATCATACTTCATAATATAATCTACTTACTTTTTCCCCCACAGCATAATTATTCACAACAAAAATATTTATATAGCCACCCTCTATTCAATTTACCTTAAGTCAATAAATTCTCTTTCATAGGATATGTAGTTTTTTTTCTAACAATAGGATTGAGGCAAGTTATAAACATGTTTTCTACAAGTTTGTTTTAGTTTTTTGTGTGTAGAGCTATTTTTGAGCAGTTTCTACACAAGCTAATGTCAAGTTATATAAAAACAATATAATTAAATATTAATTAATTAAAATTCTAAAACAAAAAGGTACTGATGCCTGTGGATAGATTTTATTTCTTTAAGCTACACTCAGTGCCAAAACTTTAGACACACTCATTGAAATTAAGAAAACTTTTCATATTTTTTTTATTTTTGATTGATATCATTTTTTTAAGCACTGTTTAAAGTATAAATTATGGTATTGAAATGGGGACAATCTTCTCAGACATTGAGAATTATTTAAATCCAATATCAGTAAATATTGGCATTTTATATGCGTCAACATGTTAGACACACTTGTTGTTCTTTACTATTTTCTTCATCCTTTAGAGTTGAAATGGTCAAAATACCATTTCTACTTCAGTTCAGTGCTGAATTGATTTCAAAATAGGCCTAAAAAGAATGTGAGTTATGAGAAAAATAAGTGTTTCTCTGTAGAAGAGCGCCGTTTGATTTTTTCACTCTACAACGACGGGATGAGTTTTAGGGAAATAGCCCACCGAATCAAACAAAGTTTTTCATCAGTCACAAAGTATCTTCGGCACAGGGACACATATGGAACCCAATGTTCAACTAGGAAGCACCCTGCTTTGACATAACGAGAGGAACAGAATATTCTTCGAATCACATACAACTCCTGTAAAACAGTAAGAGCAATTGCTGGAGTTCAAACAAAACTAAGGAATGTCCTAAGATTATTAAAAAAGTCAAAAACAATAGTTAGAAATTTTTTTTAAAGAAAGCCAGTTTTGAGTACCTGTCACAAATTAGCTCGGCTTGCTTTTACTCGTTATATGATGTCATGGTCTGAGGAGTGGAAGAAAGTCATGTTTAGTGATAAAAACAATCCAATCTGGTTAGGCCAGATGGATTTTCTTATTATTTTCATGACTTAAGAAAAGGAGAAAACATTTTATCAAGGCATCAAATGGGAGGAGGAAAAGTTATGGTTTGGGCATCAATTAGTTAAAAAAAGAAAGTCAATTTGGTATTTGTTTCATCAAGAGTAAATTCAGCTGAAGTTGTTAGATGAACAAAAGTTGAATTTTAATGACATGTCTGAAGACACACCAGTTTTCTAGGAAGATAACGCTCCAATACATTCAGCAAAAATTATTAAAGACTGGTTTGCTCGCAACAAAATTGCCAAATAAAGCTATCCTGCTGTCTCCCCAGACCTGAACATTATCAATAATGTTTAGGAACTCTTTCAAGAAGGTGTACTCTGAGTCAAAACAGTACGGAACAATCGAGGTATTGAAATCTGGAATTCTGGCTTTATTGCAACAATTACCTCAATAAATAATAAAAAAATCTGGTGCGTGCGCGCAACACACAACTTTCACTTACCAACTTACTTAGATAAGAAATTGACGTGTTTTGTTAAATATCATTTCCCAAAGTCACACATTTTTCTACATTCATATCTTATTTTTATTAATCGTTAAAGCCGTTTTTGAGTAAATAAAAAACGCCGTGAAAACGATACAAAATTTATTAAGTAAAGTCCCCCCTTCGGTTGATCAATTTTGATGAAATGTTGGCTATCACATATTTGGCATGTACATACATCAAATACCCAGTTTGGTCACAATCGTGAAAGCCGTTTTTGAGTAAATAAAAAAAGCACGTAAAAATGATACAAAATTTATTAAGTAAAGTGCCCCCTGCGGTTGATCAATTTTGATGAAATTTTTACAGACATATCTCGGGCATATTAATAGATCAAATACTAAGTTTAATCAAAATCGTTAGAGCCGTTTTTGAGAAAATCGAAAAAAACCTAAAAAGTTATTAAGTAAAGTACCCCCTCCCTTTAAGTAATTTTGATGAAATTTATGCTGTCACATCGCGGGCATATACCTACACTAAATACCCAATTTCAGGATCGCACGGTTTATAGTTTTTGAGCTAGTCTGTTCACACACACACACACACACACACACAGACCATTTCGGGGGACTTGGTTATTTCGACTCAGGGGACCCCAAAACGTGTAATTCCGTTGAAAACCGGAAGTCGAATTTTTTCACGATCGCAATACTTCCACTTACTATATATTTCATATATAGGTAAGTGAAAGTAAAAAATTGTACAATTCATTACCAAACAGATTTTTTGAATTAATTAACGGTGGTGGTTAGGCCACGAATTCTTAAAATGACTTTCATTTATTTTTACCAGGGAGCATTTCTGACATTTTGACGTGCCTTAACTTTAATTTGAAAAATAAAAAAATGTATATATTTTTTGCTTGCGAACCAAAATACAGGCTGCTGATTAACTTCAGGTTAGTGATAGATTATTTTAATACTGTTTTAGGGGTAATTTCAAAAGATGGGAGGGTAGGGATGACAATTTTTGAAGTGTGACTAACATTTTGACACTCAGTGTATGTTCATTATACAAACGTTAAACCAAATAACTTAACAAACATAGTTTTTTAAATGAAATTGAACATTTCAATATATTAAACAATTATAGAACAGAGACATTAAATCAAGACAAAAAGTAATCAGAAAAATCAATATGTATTTTAAATGAATTTAGCCACTAACCTTATACCACTAAACCTTCATCTTATCCTACCCCTCTACTACCTATAATGGGAAAAATGTTTGACAAACTTTTCTTAAATTGAATAAAGCCTTTACTCGAAAATCGTGAAGTGATGCTGAATCACCAGTTTGGCTTTGACTCCACTATGCACCAGTACCATCGGTAATAATTCATTTAATATACATTGCTTTTGAATTCCTATTTCCTCCTTCTTTTCACAACCTACAGGAATGCAACAAGGTAGCATTTTAAGCCATCTCCTCTATTTCCTTTATATCCTTTCTACCACTTATTTGAACTCGAAAATTAATTACATAAATGGAAAATGAACATAAAATCATCATCAAACCATATGAAAACAGAAGTGTAGCAATAAGATCTACAAGCTGCTCTAAAAACGACAAGAAGGCATAAAAAATAAATAAATGTTTCAATGAAGAGTAAAGAAATTTGAGGAAGTTGCTTTGCCAAGATAACATAATAAGGATTCAAACTTCTTTAAATTTTTTTAAAAAGATGTAAACTTTCAAAATTAGTCAGCTATTCCAGTTTGGCAAATCAGGAGTTTTTCCTAGTACTTGGTAACAAATATTTTTAATCTCTTTTTTTTGATGCTTTTAAAATTTTGAATCATATTTTAATTTTATCTATACTCTTGATGAAAAAAGTTAACTGTTGTTTAGGTTATTGCAACTTCAGGGAAGAATTTGCTACCTTCAGAAATGGTGGATTGGCATTTTAAGTCATTTTTATTTTTATTCTAAAGATCTCAGAAACAATAAAAAGTCTCTCTTCTAATATAATATTAGGCCTAATGAGTTTCATAACTTTTTATTACCTAATAAATCCATACCCCCACAATAAATAAAAAGCACAAAACATTATTTGGAACTAAAGCTATTTTAATACTTTCATTTTATTTAAATAAAAAGTGCTTGTACTTCAATTGTAATTTCTCAGAAGGACCAACATGATTGAAGGTCTAATTATATAGATGAAAAATCAAAATAAACTATCCTGCTACATGTAATTAAGACAAGATCAATCTATCTAAGAGCAAATATTAACAAATTGAAAAGTATTATTTTTACTTAAATATCACACCTATTTAATTAGATAAAATGATACCTGAAATCCCAGTATTCAAAACTATTAGAAGCTGATGAGAGATAAACATGATTGTGACTATGGATATTTCCTCTCATATTTGGAATCCATACATCATAGCCATTGTCTGCCAAGATTGTCGCTAAAAATTTGAATACATACTCATTCTTAAATAACTAGATATAAAAACAGACTAAATCAGTTAATAATTTTACAAAAATATTTTTTTTAAGTTTAGAAAAGTTAAAGAGTTTCCTAAATAACTTTTTATTATTTAATTCAATCATGTAGAGCTCTAGAATCCACTACTGAATCTTGGTTGCTTCAAGATTCGCCTTCTACATTTCTCTGCGACTGCCCAGCAGTTCTTATAGTTAATAGTTATCAGGTACTCACTCTGTCCCTCCATTTCAACTTCGATATTCCAACTTTTATTTTTCCTTCTGGACCTATGTTAAGCAGCTTCTTTGGTGTTAAAATCTTTTCCATCTGTCAAATGTGACCTGCCCATCTGAGTATAACTATCTAAAATTCCATACTCATCTGGCTCCTTTTACAAATTGGATACTACTTAATTATGCCTAATTTGCTGATATTAGTTTCTTTTACTGAGTCAAATATCTTCCGGAGCATCTTCCGTTCAGAAATTTGTAATTCCCACTCACTGCCTTTGTCATTTCCTTGTTTCAGACCCATATTTCAGAACAGGTTGTATGAGTACCTTGTATAGCAGTAGCTTCATAGCAAGCAGCTCTTCATATTCTTTAGGCAACTATAATAACATCCTCATGCAGCAGCATGCCTTTGTGCCATACATGTCATATTTTTGATGTTCATTGTTTAGGAGATCCAATTATCTTTAACTTTGAGCTGTTAAAATTTGTTCTTTGCTACCTAATAGGTAGTATTTAATATTATAGAAAAAGCTTAGTGTGTTTTTTCACATTGTTATTGGAATTAATACATAATTTGAAGTATTTAAGACAATTGTATTAAGTTCAATTCAATAAAAAAAATGGAAATTGTGATCTTTACCCCAAAGGAATAGATATTTACTTTTTTTTTTTTTTTTTTTTTTTTTTTTTTTTTTTTTTTTTTTTTTTTTTTTTTTTTTTTTTTTTTAAATCGATCTACTATTCGTATTAATTGACTAGTCTTACTTTATGGTCTACATTCTTGAGCTGATAGGAGTGAAAATAGATTTTTGGATATTGAAGGTACATACGAATAGATATTTACTTTAAATTATTTATATTGTAAAATAAATTTGAAGAAAATTGAAAAATCACAATTTTTTTTTTTCAAGAAAAGAAAGGATTAAGTTCATAGTTATCCCTCCTCTTTTAAAATTGTTTCAACAAAAAACCCTTTTTCACTTGGAAAAGTTAAGATAAATCAAAACAAGATAATACTGTATAATTTATGTGAAAGTATTTTTGACTTCATTCAGATAAAGGAATACTGGATTACTTAAAAATAAAATATTTTTTAAAAATTAAATAATTTGATGTAGTTTAATAGACAAGATTGTTTTTACAATAACAGTTTTAAAATAAAAATATAATAAATGTTGGTAAATATAAATATTTATTTAATAACAGTTAACATTTCTCATTTTCCCCACCATTAATTTTTTTTTTTCAAAAGCAAAGTAAATCTATTGTCCCAACTCAACAAATTAATTAATTAATTAATTAGTTTAAAAATAATTGTTACCCAAATTACTATCCCTCTCCATAAGAAGCCACATGTCAGAAGTGCCCATAAATCCGTGCATAAGAAGTACTGGAGTGGCACCAGGTTTCGGAATTCTGAACATACTAAGTATGTAGCCATCTTTGGTGATAACTTCATGCTCCTCTGAAGGTAGTCCTAATTCCCAGAGATAGGAGGACTGAAAAAAAATATCCAAGCTTTACTAATTAAATGCTTTAAGTAATAATTTAATGATTTACTTCTTTTTAGCTTTAAATAATTTACTGAAATCTTTTTTTTTATATTATTTATGATGAAAAAAAAGTTGAAAGGTAGAAACAAATTCAATTTAATTTCCCGTTTCTCCACAACTTTATGTTTAAAAAGTTGAATAAAAATAAAATAATGCAGCACAACTTGAATTAGTCTATACTTTTTTTTTTTTAAATACTGATCATCAGCCAGGTTACAATCATTATATTTATATATTTTTCAATTACTAACTAATCATCTAAGCATTTAAAAATAGAATATAATTTGTTTTTCTTGTGTATAAAACAGAAGTAGTGAGAAAGCAAATTGAACCTACTTGGCAGACTTATTAAAAAAAGTTTTTATGGCAGTTATTTTGCAACGCTAAAGTGCTATTTACACTGCTTCACATTTGATGTACAACCAAAACAAGGGCGTCTGCAGGTTTTCGTCAATGAGGGACAGGCGAGTAAAATTTTCGTTTAGGGAGGGGCAGGCTGATAAAATTCTTATGATTTGGGTGGGGGAATCAAGGTGTTATGATTGTATAAGGCTCAATTAATACTTCAAATAAAGCTAATTAATATCTAAAAATTAAAATATTTGTTTATATAATACTTAATAAATATAGTAAATTAATACATATTAATTTAATTTTTAGTTTTGTTTCTCATTTTTTCTTGGGGGAGAACAGTTTCCCTCCCCTGCCACACTTATGGATGTCCATGAACCAAAGTGAATTACTCAGATTGAATTCATCCTGAGTTTTCATCCTTGTTTACAAATGTTCATCCATTACGGGGTTTTCATCTCTCATTCAATGTCACTGTTCCTAAAGCCTGAATTACACCTACCGAGTAGCTCACTCTGTCACTCCGCCGAGCAAAATATTGAGGAGTGGGGTGATTACACAGGGAGGAGACAGCAGGCGAGTCAGTTCCATTGTGGTTATACGTTCTTGGAACATGGTTCCAGGTAGGACGCAAATAATTCAAATCAAGAAATTTTTAAGAAATGTAATTTAAGTGAAATAGAGGAAATCGAAGATAAAATTAGCAAACATAGAAAACGATTATGGACAAGACAATGGCTATTATGAAGAGATATTAGAGGAGGAACTGCAACTCTGTTGGGAGAATTTGAAACTGAAGATCTCAGTCGGCCGAGAGAATAGAATAGCCTTCTATCCACTGTCTCGCCCAGATCACTCGCCTGCTACTAGGCCCAGTACTGACTTTGCTGATTACATTAACCGAGCACTCGGCCGAGTGCACTGTCTCGGCCCAGTACTCGGTAGGTAGGTGCCCCTGAAGCGTAGGTGCAAGGACAACTGTGATGACAACTGGATGTTGGATGTTTCCTTTGAGAAAAAATAAAAGAATTATATCTGGAGGCATTGAAATAATTTCATGGGGACTTTTACATGATTAGGGGTAGCAGTATATTGGCAATAGATGACCTGCCGCATCCCTCAGAAATTTGGAAATGGGGGGGGTCATGAACCCGCCCATCGTTAAAAGAAGGATATCTTTCGGAATACTAAAATAGAAATACAAAATTAGGAATTAATTAATTATTAGAAAATTAGAAATACAGATATGATTAACAAAAATTTTCACGATCGCAATACTTCCACTTACTATATATTTCATATATAGGTAAGTGAAAGTAAAAAAAGTGAACAAGGACCAATTCATTATGAACGGAGCGGGGATTTACATTTTTCATTGAGCCTTCACTCTGGTTCCAGGAACGATGCTTTTATCAGAAATAAGAAGGGTCAAAAGTTTCTGTGCTCACTTTTAGTGGGATGAAAGGCAATCCAAGACGAACATCGGCAGTGACAATGGGCCTTAATGCACTTACAAGGGAAGGGCACAGCTATGGGGTCGTCGATCGGGCCCATTTTTTTTCTGGCGATTCTACATCGAAAAATAGTCGACACGTGTCCGAGCGTTCCGTCCAATGGGCCTTAGGTGCTGAGAAATAAAATAAAATACCTTGAAAATCCTTTATTTTTTATCTTGAATTTGGAAAATGATATCGACAAGATTCTTTCACTAATTCATTTATTTTAAAGAGTAGATTAAAGGAAAAATACAATCTTTAAAGAATTATTCATATTTCTTCAATTTAATTTTAAAAAAGCTTCAAGTTTTCAAGTAAACTAGCTTTATAAATTTTTTCACATAAAAAACAATAGCAGAATTGAGTTCAGCACCTCAAGAAACCCTGATGTCTTATATATCATCCAAAACAAAAAATAATTTTTTTTTTCCTGTCAGGAACAGCTTAAAAATGTTTCAGCAAAATTGTATGTGTAGTTTCAGATTCTGCATCTCCTGTTGAGCTGATCCGATTTTTACGTTCTTGAGCTCGTTGCATAGAAGAAAGCTTCCTTTTTCTAACCATATAAATAACTATTGTATTATCTCGGGAAGCTCTTGTAAAAAATGGTCCTCAAAATAAAAATTAAATTCAAACTTTTCTTTATATTATGTTGATTCCTGAACACGTAAAAATATCTCGATTATGTAAAAATGTGTAACTCTAGAGCCTTTATTTACCCTATAAATTTGATGAGAATCGGTAGAATTTTCTCCGAAATATGGTCGGATTTTTGGATGTTTAACGAAATTGTAAGGGTCTAGCCTTAGCGAAACTTTTAATGCAATTTTTAAATTTTTTTTTTTTTTTTTTTTAATCTTCACATAATTTACTTTTTTTTATTGTCCTCAAAACGAATCTGAAAACTGTTATGAAACAAAAACAGTTTTTCACATACTACACTCTATGTACTAACTCAAAATGATTTTTTAATGTCAGTATTTTGCCAGAATATTCCATGTAAGAAATAGAGAAATTATTCGGGTTGGAAACTATTATCCTTATTCTGCCTTATTGTTAGAGTTAGGTTCATGGAATATTCTGGCAAAATACTGACATTAAAAAATCATCCCCGACCGGGCCCGATCGACGACCCCATAGCTGTGCCCTCCCCTTGTTAGTCAAAGGTGTAATAATAGTGATATAAAGGAATTGATTTATGTTTTTTTTTAAACTTATAACCTTATGTAGGTGTGGGAACTGATGGCAACAGGATGCTGCTTCCCATGTTGAACAAATCAGGTTCAAATTATTTGCCAATTGGCTAACTCAACTGCTTTACCAGTAATCACTAGAAGAGGATCCATGGTCTCACAGGGGTATGACCCCTGTGAAATTCCCAGGTATATTCATAAATGGCCCAGATTTGAAGCAGTGAACTTGAACAATAAGTTTTTTTTTTTTTTTTTTTTTTTTTTTTTTTTTTTTTTTTTTTTTTTTTTTTTTTTTTTTTTTTTTTTTTTATTAAGGATTTCTTCATGTTTGAAGTTTCCCTCAACCGAACACTGAACAATAAGTGATATTGAAAAACCTCCGAATACTAAATAAATCACTACAAAGTCTTACTATTATTTTAAATCACTTTACCTAAGTTGAAAGTTTTTAATTGATTCTATCCTTTTTGGTTGATAAAGAAAATAACTTCATGTGCATGAGATCATGTCATGGTCTGATCCAGTTCAGAATAGGTTTGTGAAGGTTTATTATCCGAACTGAGAACTCCTGATGGTCATCAACTTTTTTTTTGTTCCTTATCCTTGTTTTCCTCACGGCGAGTTAATTACGTAAATACTGTTTTCGTGTTATCGCAGGATAGAAAAGTAGGTGTAGAGAATCGATGTCAATGGGTCATGAGATTTATTCGATCATCACCACTTAGGTATTGTCATAACGAATAGTAGTATCAACTTACTTCTATTCGTTATTGTATTCTTTTTATTTTTTTTCGTTGCAAACAAATATAAATATAAAAAATCTGACAAAAAGTGTTATTTATCAACGAACTGCTCTAGTTCATAATAAAAGAACGTTTAAAAAAGTAACTGTAAACAATTCCTCAACAACAAAATATAAGTTGCATATTTATTCAGACCAATTACCAATGAATAACAAAAAAATCGTAATTGCGACCATTAACAGAAAAGTTAATTATCTTTTTAAAAAAATATTGTTTTTGTAATATCCAAATTTTTATGTAGATCTTTTTTCCTGTGCTCAGGAAGCATCACCTAGAAGTTCGCGATTATGGCTGATTTTGATTTGGAAGACTTGTGATATTTGAAAAGAAACAATAAAATACTTTTTCGCAGTTTTTTTTTTTTTCCAAATTCTCATTCCTGTAAATGATTTTCTTGTAATTTGTATGCGAGTTTTTAAAAGAATTATCATCTTTCGACTAAAATAAATAAAAAGACATTAGCAACCTTTTTGATATTCTTTTAGTTCAATGCATCGAACACTAGTGATCAACAGTAGGGATGCGTCATCGATGTTTTTAGTTGACCTTTTTTTTCTTAATTTAAAAATACTCTAATGAAAAGTGTAACACTTAAGAATCAACCACTTAGCATAGTTTTACTCTCTAATGTAAGTGTGGAAGGCAAGGGCGTACCCAGGATCAAAACTAGGGAGGGGGGCAATCTAAAAACTAGCGGGGGGTCAAGCTATGGTCGTTCAGGTTGTAACACCTTACCGCGGAAAAGGTGAATGAAACCAAAATTATGTATAATTATAGCAGTGCTTTATCAACTAAGTTATTACAATTATTTGCTTGAAAAAAAAAATGTATTCTATTATTGCTTCCAGTCTTAAAATCCTAAAAAATTATTGCTTCCAGCCTTCCAGGGGGGGGGGCAGCTGCCCCCCCTGCCCCCCGCTGGGTACGCCCATGGTGAAAGGGTAAATTAGACAAAAAAAAAAAAGGAGAAGTCAAAGGGATGATACCCAACAACCAATCACAACTATTGTAGCCTAGGCGTACTTGAACTGGTTTATTAGGCATACCTAATTGGGTTTTCATTTATACTGTAATAAGCGTTTAAAAATAAATTAACGTTTACTTTTTGTTTCAGTTTGTACATTAAGGTGAATATTATAATTTATATGTTTCAAAAAGGACCGCTAGAAAATATTCTAAAATCTCTGACAAATAAGCCAAGCTTAATATTTTCCTTAAGCCTTCCAAAACTTTAGGCAACAACACCAATTTAATAAACTTGTACATCAACATCGATGTTTTAAAAAAAAAGCAAAGATTTTTTCAACATGGATGTTTGAACAAAAACGAAGCTTTTTTTAACATCGATCTTTTGACAAAGATAAAGATTTCTTTTTAGGCGTCGATGTTTTGAAAATTCAAAGATGATTTTAAAATCGATGTTTTTTAAAAAAAGGATTTTTTTTTTCAAAAAAAGGTCGATGCATTGACAAACAATACAATGATTTCTTTAACCTAGATATTTTGGAGATAATGGTATTAATGATGCATCCCTAACATACAATGCTCATGTTTATACTTATATACATAATAGAAAATATTTTCTTAATAATACCTAAATCATATCCTATGATCTTGTTTTTGTAAAATAGAAAATATCCACCATCAAACAAGAGGAATCACGCAAAAATTCATATTGGTGTAACTAACAGACAAAGCTCATCTTTACGCCTAACGTCCTATTTAAAATATATCGAAAGTTATTGGAGGAATTTAGAAGAAAAAAAAACACATTCTTTAGTTATTTGATGTAGCTGTTAATAAAATCATTTAAAAATATTCAAAGAAATACCATTCTATGCCCTACTTGGGGTGCGAAGTCGAAGTACGTTTGGCACTACTAGGTAATTGTTTTGAAACTGATTTTAAAACCTATCGATGTCGAGAAATATCGATGTTTAAATACGTTTTGATTTGTTAAAAAAATTATATTAAAAAAATCGATGTATTGAATGTAAAACATCGATTTTCAAAACAAATATAACTTTCCTACATGATAACCGATGTGCTTATATTTTGCGCTTACCCTAGGATTTTTCCGATATTTGCTCGAGATATGCTAATTCTTTGATACTGGATTCATTCAGAATCATGTCTCACAAAATCTATTTCACTGTCAAATTTGTACGACAATGCAACTCCTTACAATTAAAAACTAGGACTAGGTTAACAACCAAAAAATAGGACTAGAAACGTAAGTAAGAAAATATTACGTTGTTTGCAAAACTATTTTTATTTGGTCTGCGATGGTTGAAAATATGATTATTATATAATGAGAGGTTGTTTTATATTTTATGTTGTTTTATCATGTATGTATGTTGCACCCATATCGCTTATCATGTGTTAGGAAGAAAAATCGTATTTATCACATCAGATAGCTTTCTTGTGTAGAGGTCTCAGATGGGTATGCAGTAGTATTTTATATTTTGGCGATATAAGCACGGCTGTGCTTATACTAAAATGTCTGTGCAAGATATTTTACTCTAAATGATATGCCTAATTTAATATTTTTATTTTGCTTCTGTTTTACTTAATTTTTATTTTTATATTTTTCAAATGAGATGTGTGAATGATTCTTATCTCGCTATTAGCAATGTATTTATTGTGAATTATCCCTCATTCTATGATGTTTGAAAATATACAGGGTTTATCATATTCGAATATAGTATAGGCCAGATAGCTGGGAAAACGAAATAAATATCGTGTATTTGGTCTAATTTTCAACATCTTTATTTCTTTTAATTTTTTTTATCTTTATTATTTTCACGATTTGTTGTATGATTTTTCGTACGATTGTCTGTACTTTCGTGTGTTATATCTTTGTTTATGTATAAAAGGTAAGCAGTTGTCGAAGAACAAGAAGAAAATAATAAACTATTGTGATAATAAGAACGAAATCACATACTAATGTATATTTAATTTTCTTTCAACTGGATTATCTCAAGAATGGGTTGTCTGACATGCATAGCATCATTTTTGAGCCAAATTTTACCATGCCTATTTTTATACAGCACCCCCTTTACCCCTTTTTCTAAATAGTGAATATAGGGGTCGAAAAACGCCCCCCCCCCATTCTTAGGGCTGGAAACTTTTCTGTTTCTCATTACTCCTTATGAGTATTTCTCTAAAGTTCAATTATTTCCCATAAATTATTTTTTCCATTTGCTTTTTTGAGTAGTTTATTTCTAACTGGATTATGTTGTGAACGGATTAACTCACTTAAACATGCATTGGGTCATTTTAGGGCAGAATTTCACAATGAATATTTTTAATATAAATTATCCACTATCACCTATATGGCCACTAATTATGTGTGTGGATGTTTTGGCTGTCAAAGTTTTATCTTTTATTTTTATTTTTATTTTTTTATTTATTAATTGTGTATCTATTTATATCTATTTACTTATTTATTCATATATTTATATATTCGTCTAGTTATTTATCTATTAGCTTTTTTTTTTGCTCTGTATGCGTGCCATGATAGGACGGGGAGGAAAATGAGAGAGAAGGAGGTTACAGATTTGCTCAAGAGTGACATAAACTATAACAAGGGAAAAAAAGAAAGAAAAATGAAGGGTTAAGGGAAAAAATAAAATAAAAAATAAATAAAATAAAATAAAATATTGGAAAAGAAAAAAAAATGTAAGATTATGTAACTGTACGTGTATATGCATGAAAAATTAAAATGTAATTTTGGTTTCATTAATGTACGAAAGTTGTATTGATAAGTATGCTGTGTGTTATAACAACCCAATGTATTTTTTTTATTAAAAAAAAATAAAGCATTTCTCTCTTATCTTCAAAGTATAAAGTCTTGTATAGAAGTGAAAAAAAAATGAAAAAATCTGAATTTAGGTGGCAGAAACGGGGGCGCGCTGTTAATCACTTAACATTTTTTCCTGAATCGTCTGGAGTCCAGTTAATATTTTGGAACAGAAATGTGAAGATAAAACTTCGAGCTCCTCAAACATTGTTAACTATAATATAGAATATTTATAACTTTATTATAGTATATTAATACAGATCATGGGCGTTCACAGGGGGGGGGCAGCTGCCCCGCCCTGAAATTTTGAGAAACAAGGACTAAAAATTAAATAAATTTGTATCCATTTACTATATTTATTAAGCATTGTATGTACAAAAATTTAATTTTTTAAATATCAATAAGTTTTATTTGAATAATCAATTGAGCCTAATACAGTCAGAAAAACTCGATTCTCCCCTGGCATAAACATTTTACCAGCCTGACCCCGAGACGAAATCCTTCTGAGGCCCTTGATACTGTGCTCATCAAGGGCTCTAGTCTGAAATCCAAATTTTTTTGGCCGTCTTGTGGAAGATCTTCCTTAAGGTCGCTTTAGAATTTCCAGTTTTAATGTACAAGAAACAGTAAGACAGAAATTATTGAAAGGTACAGTTTGAAACAATTCATTGAACTTGTTTTTTTTTAACGGCTGATTGACATAACTGCGATGCGGGTTGTCATGAGTGGGACCAATATTAAAGCCACAACGATGACATCAACTTTACTATTGTTCGGCTTTGTATTACATAAGACATTACTTTCATTTATAATGCCGATCTATCTGTGATTAATTTATTATGCTCATTAATCATCCATATAATTAAAATCTTTCAGCTTTTTACTGATTTGTTTGCACCATTGAATTGCACGATTGCTGTATCCCCTGAATAAAAAAGGAAGCGATGGATGGACTTTTCAAAATAATAAGTGTAAGACTCAGATGTGAGCCTTTAGATATTTAGGAACAAAAAAAAAATCTTTCATATTTGAAACGGTGGAGAGGCCAATGGCTTCCATCTAAGACATCCTTGGGCACTTTCCAAGTCCAGTGACCTCATGTAAGACGTTTCGTCCCCATCCACCATATCGGGGAACAGAAACCATATAGAAGTGGGGGGGGGAGCAATAGCAAAACTATTTTTCTAAATAAATTATGTGCGATGGTAAAATACAAATGTACATAAATATGGCGATGGAAGTTTAAAAATAACCAACAAAATAAACAATTAAATAAAAGAAAAAAACGCTTGCACCAATATTACAAATCTATTACTTTCCGAATGGTTATGGTTTGCTACCGTATCAATAATCATGAAATTGAGGTATTCAGTTCGGTATCCCACCGCACTGCAATACTGAACCAGTTTACTTTATAACTTCGACGTAATATAACTTTGACAAACAGGCACTGAGATGTTCCGTTTGACTTTTAATAGGCAGCTCTCATCATCCTGTTGATGGGTGTATTAAACCATTAGTTAGGAGTGGTTAGAAGTGAAGGTAAATATGGCCCAGTTAAAACAAGTTACAAAGTAGAACGCAACGATGTCTGATAGAAGGCCTTACTCGACATCATTGTTTGGAAAGAGCATCTAAGGAAGAATTGAATGATAATGATGAAAGACCAAATAATAGTAAAATTATTTTAATTTCTCGAAATATGTTATTTCGTTCGTCCGATGCAGGACTTGACTAACACACTCACAAAAAAAAAAAAAAAGAGAGATTTTTAAGTAGAAGCAATTAAAGCTTCTTCTTTTCCCTTTCTTTAATATCCATCGTTTTCTTTATCCGATTGTTAAAACGCGCTCTATAAGCGATCATGCACAGTAGAGAAAAATAGGGAAATAATTCGTGAAAAAATGTTTAAAAAAAAAAAAAGAAAGAAAAATGCGATTTTTTGTTATAACCGTCTTGCGTTGGACGAGCAATATAATGATTGGCCATACACGATATGATTTAACGTTAAACTTGGGAGCCATTTAATTCCTGATTTTCATAGCACTAATAAACTCAAAACGGAGAATTTTTTTGTTCCATTGAGTATCGTACTCCGAGTGCAGTCGGAGGAAACGTTTTCATCAGAATTTGAATAAAGAAATCATAACGACTTCATACTATTTATAAATTATTTTTAAAGAAAAAGTCCTTTTAATATGGGCCTAATATATTCAAATCATATGGTATATACATAAACACTGCCTACTCCACGTATATTTCAATCGTTATGACTATTATTTAAGAAGGGGTCCTTATTATATTATAAGTATTTTTATATAAAACTTATAGATAAAAAGTTATCTTTTGTCATCGTATATATGAGAAAAGGTTGAAAAATATTGTCATACATTTAAAAAAAAATGATAAGAATAGGATGTAGAAACGGTACCTTGAAGATTCCTTTTAAAGATGCCCCAAGAATGTGTTGTAAGAAATAATCCTGAAAAATTGCTTAGGTATTTATCATACGTGAATTAAACAGTGAAATAACGAAATGAAGGTTCAATACATCAGGGCTTAGTTACTAAACGATAAATACTATACAAATAAAAATAGTTGAGGATTAAAAATCATTATTATACTAATCGCCAGTCAATTAGGATATTCAACGGTTAAAGAGATTAGTAAGAAAAATAACAATAACAGACTAGTTAATATAATGCTGTCATAAATAAAATAACCTAAGACCTGGAATTTTAATGACGTTTTAAATAAAAATTCATAATATTGTGAAACAATAATATAACAGCACGCGGAATAGCTAAACTCCTGAATTACATAAGATATCTGATGCCGGGAACGTCGAGGCCCTGGTCTACGAAATACGAAAACCTAAAACCTGTCTTTTTCATCGGAATGATATTGCAGGAATGACTATAAACGCTGAATCGGATGTTGGAAAAAATCACAATTAAATAATGCTGGTAATTTCCAGATTTAACTTCAAAAGTTGAAGTAAGATTTTCTAGCCCAGTGTTATGTATTTATTTACTCAATTTTTTTTTTTTTTTTTTTTTTTTTTTATTGTTTAATTTAATGACCCATGAAGTCGCTGATACTGGCGATCCTTTGACAATCGGAATAAAGTCTACCAAAACTTTAGAAATTAGAAGAGTTCAAGTAGGTAAATTGTGCTTTGAAATTTAGTGAACCAACACAAGGTAAAACGCAACTCCTATTGTTATGCTATTGCATAACAGCATAATTATGCTGATACTATAATTTCTGTATATAGTAAAATTCTTATAATTACTGTTAAAATGTCATTTTTAAAACAATAGTGTAATACGTAGAAGATAATATTTTTGGGGGTTCGATAAATCAACTCTATGTGAATCAACAATATTGCAACAAACGAGAAGCGCTTTCTCAAAGATTCGGAACTCGCCCACCCTATGATCGTTGAGGCATTGAGTAACTATTGTATTCACTTTCACCCTCGGAAAACAATCGCATTCATTAGAATCTTGATCAGCTGAGCAGATCAGGGGTCATTAGATCTATCGCTGTAATCCGATTAGTTTGTTATTAGCAACAACTTACAGCTGACGACCTCCTCAATCATATCACCACTGGAAGCAGCTGCAATTTCCGCTCTAACTTTATCCTATCAATAACCTAAATTAAAAATGTAATAACTGAATTGTTAGATCAAAATGTTGGCTTCGTCGCATACTTCTTTTTTTTTTTTTTTTTGGTTTCAAACAGAGTACAATTACATGTACAGCTTTATTGAATATATTTATATATTGGAATCGCATAACATTTTAATCCCTGTCAGCCAAGTCATTGCCTATCATATCCTTCCTGAATGTCTCTATCCAAAATTTTTCTGACATCCGAGATCTTTGAGTCTTTTTCGCAGTACTCATAGAGTGGAAGGGGGCCACTTCTACATTCTACCATTTCTATTCCATTCCCACGAGGTGATATGTCTTCGGAAAATTCAGGTCATATCTGGATAGTATAAATTTTTTTTTTTTAAACGCGTTCCAAAATTATCTATTACTGAAGTTAAAAATCCAAACTCATTACAGTATCACCCTCTTTATCATTTACTTAGCATTACTTAGTTGATTCTGATGTCAAAATCTAATAAGCAGGGCGTCAACATCACTGTACAAATTATACACCACTGTATACCTAGGATATAGAGGGTAATCACTTGTTATTTATGATCTTGTGATTTTTTTCTATTTTTATTAATATTTTTAACTAGCTGTATATCCCGGTTTCACACGGGGAATTTCGGCTCGTCTCCGATGTAAAACGAGATCGTAACGATTTCTATAACAATAAAGAATACAACCAGAGATTGTCTGAAGTTAGGCAATTTTATTATGGACAGGTGTTCGCACCTGGTATGAAAGAACCACTGAGCGAAATTTGGAGAATTTAGGACAAACAGTAAGGATTTCTATAAAAAACTAACAAACAGAATTTCATCTTTATTTATGTTAATTATAGCTATATATCCAGGTTTCACCCGGGGAATTTCTTTTTTCTAATGAAACGGTCGATTTCGGAAAAAAAACAATGTAAAGCGAGATCATAACGATTTTTATAACAATAAAGAATATACCCAGAGATCGGCTGAAGTTAAGCAATTTTAATATGGACAAGTGTTCGCACCTGGTATGAAAGAACCACTGAGCGAAATTTGGAGAATTTAGGATAAAAGGTTTGGATTTCTATAAAGTACAAACAAACAGTCTTTCATCTTTATTTATATAGATGATTTGTAAAGTTATCTATAAAATATACATCTTTCTGACAGCGACAATTCGAAATCTTTCATCCTTCATTTCATTTTAATTTAATGAAATATTAAATTGGCCATGAGTGAATTTTCGTAATGTTACAGGCTCAGAGCCAAAACAAATCCTCATATAATGTACTTCACACCAATCTTGCGTCCCGATCTATTCCTGACGACGCTGAAGGTGTTGAAAATGGGTATTGCGTCACATGATTTATTTCAATGGCAGCTCATCAATGTTGGGATTGAAGACACGTTGTCTGAATTATTATTTCAATTTGTTGTATTAGTTGTATTTATTTAATTTGCTTTCCAGAATATATGCTGATATATTATTGTATTATAAACATTATCCCTAAATAAAGTATAAATAATGCAAGTCTATAGGTAGTTATCAACCTTGTTTTTTGTGAAATATTTATATCAGTTTAATAAATGATAATTATATTCTGCATGTTAGCCTTAACCTTATTCATGGCCTTGCAAGGTCCTACGTTTGGATCGATATCTTTCCAAGTATTTTTAAGATTTTTTGCGTTAAGCTTCTTAAATATTATCTGCCGAATCATGCAAAAATGTTGATAGAATTGCAAAGAACCTTACTGGGCTTTGATTCCCTTGATGGATAAATGGCTTCTGTGAATGCTAATATAGGATATAATTAATAAGGATAATATATCAATGTTGTTTCTATATTCTAAAATAAGGACTGGGTTTTCCTATGTTTAACAAAGAGCTAAAAACGTACATAATTCTATATACACAAATATATGTAACTTAAAAAAAATAGAGATCTACAATAAGATAAATCCTAAAATTTATTAAAATTATTTCATTAATTCATATGAATACTATGAGTTTTAATTCTACTAAATAGTAAATAACAAATTTTAATTATTTAAAAATTACTAGACTAATTAACTATAAAAATTTAAATGGTGAGAAGTATATCGACGTTCACAAAAACATTTTACGTATAAGAAATAGATTTCAGAAGACAACGAAGAAATACCTAATTAAGCTTTGAATGCATTATTTTTATTTTCCTCGTTATCCTGTTTAAGTTTTTGAAATATTTTTTTCTAATCATCGAAGAATCACTGATTTAATATTTCGACTTCGCCTAAGATTTTCCCATCAATACGCTAACATATTTCGAAAAAAATGATTTCGAGTTTTATTATTTTACTTTAGGCATTTTGCAGATTAAAAAAATAAGTTTACAACGCCACTTCTTGGTGCAATATGCAGTAAATCCTGAATGGTAAAAATACCATTAGTAACTTCATAAATAATTTCTTACAGCAACGCCGTAATTTTTCGCAATATAATTTCTCTATGTAGTCTTAATGAGGGCGATAATATTTAATATAGGATAAACCATAAATATGCAGCATATGTAATTATTTCAAACTAGCCATTACTAGAATAAATAATGATCTCCAAACAGTTACACAAATGAAATTTTACTTTTATGATATCGGGCATTTAGGTTTGTTGAAATGAACATAATTTTGTCTAGGAATGCAAATATCTTTCTAGACTTATGCCCTTCCACCGATAATTTCAGACTCGTAAGAAATAATATAAATTTATTAAGGCATGAAAAATTATTTCTTTATGTAAAATATTCAAACATTATATTTAACTTATTATTTTACTTATATTTTTGTTTTTTCATTATTAGTTAATTTACAATTGTTAGTATCCTTTGACAAAGATCGAATGCGTTTATTAGAACATAGGCTATCTTTAATGAAATCGCCGATATACTTATTTCTGATTTTTTTTATTATTATATTTTTGATTGTATGTTAAATTATAAGTAAGATGTAAGATGAGATGAAGCTTGCATCTCTTACAGGATTTCTACAACGTCACGTCAACTATCTTTACAGAATCCGTTGATGTTACCAAATTAACATTTTTTTTTGTTTTAAATAAAAAACGTTGTGCGAATTGGAAGGACGACATCCACGCTGCCCACTTTCAGACAGCGTCACCTTGACCATCGAATGTGCTGAGGTCAGTTCCTCGCTCACCTCCGAAGTCCACCACAAGGACCTTGGATGACTGGCCTCTCCACTGGGGAGTATCGGCGATTCGGAATGTGATCTCTTCGAGAAAGGGAATTTCGAGGAGATGTCAATTTTTTTTTTAATCCACCAGGCAGATTTCAATAGGTACCTACTAGAGTTTTGCCTTCCAATGGCACAATTAAAAAAAAAAAAAAATCTGGTGCGTGCGCGCAACACACAACTTTCACTTACCAACTTAATTAGATTAGAAATTGACGTGTTTTGATAAATATCATTTCCCAAAGTCACACATTTTTCTACATTCATATCTTATTTTTGTTAATCCTTAAAGCCGTTTTTGAGTAAATAAAAAAAAAACCGTGAAAATGATACAAAATTTATTAAGTAAAGTCCCCCCTCCAGTAGATCAATTTTGATGAAATTTTTACAGTCATATCTCGGGCATATAAATACATCAAATATCAAGTTTGATCAAAATCGTTAAAACCGTTTTTGAGTAAATAAAAAAAACACGTGAAAATGATACAAAATTTATTAAGTAAAGTCCCCCCTCCGGTTGATCAATTGTGATGAAATGTTGGTTATCACATCTCTGGCATATAAATACATCAAATACCAAGTTTGATCAAAATCGTTAAAACCGTTTTTGAGTAAATAAAAAAAACATGTGAAAATGATACAAAATTTATTAAGTAAAGTCCCCCCTCCGGTTGATCGATTTTGATGAAATTTTTACAGTCATATTTCAGGCATATAAATAGATCAAATACTCAGTTTAATCAAAATCGTTAGAGCCGTTTTTGAGAAAATCGAAAAAAACTTAAAAAGTTATTAAATAAAGTACCCCCTCCTTTTGAGCAAATTTGATGAAATTTTTGCTGTCACATCGCGGGCTTATACATACTCTAAATACCCAATTTCAGGTTCGCACGGTTTATAGTTTTTGAGCTAGTCTGTTCACACACAGACACACAGACACACACACACACACAGACCATTTCGCGGGACTTGGTTATTTCGACTCAGGGGGTCCCAAAACGTGTATTTCCGTTGAAAACCGGAAGTCGAAATTTTTCACGATCGCAATACTTCCACTTACTATATATTTCATATATAGGTAAGTGAAAGTAAAAATCCATATTTCGTAAAGGTTCAAACATAACTTGATATACTAAATGCTTGCACAATTAATTACTACAAATAATGTATTAATATGAAATATTATAATTCAAATGTAATATGAACGCTTCATCTATCTTATTATCAATGTTCTATAGATTATTTCTAAAAGGTGCTTTATGTCGATACCCATAACTTTTTTTGATAATTTTTTTTTAATTTTTTTATAATGTCCGATAATTGAGGTATCATTAAAAAAAAAAAATCCTCTCCAAATGGGAAAAATACTCAGATCAGCCAGAAAAAGCTAGAAGAGCCATGAATTAATGAATATTTTATTTGCGCATAACTCAGAAGCAATCGATTATTTGTAGATAATGTAAGTTCTATATCGAGTTATAGGTCTACGTTTCTCATTCTCTAATAAATGAAATAAGTATCATGAATATCGGGTGTGTCTTTCTATAGACAGCAGCCTCATCATAGCTTTATTAATAAAATATATCCGTGCCAAAATATGTTCCATGTTACCTTCCAAAACATTCTTTGAATAGGATTTGTTTTCTTGTTTTTTTGGAAATGGTAGACTAATGTTAGGGCAAAGGTAAAAGTTCTCCTCATTCGCTAAAGAATGAAAAATCTGGTGCGATGCGCGCAACACACAACTTTCACTTATCAACTTACTAAGATTAAGATTTGACATGTTTTTTTTTAATTTCAATTTCTCAAAGTCACACTTTTCTTAAAATTCATTTACTTATTTTTGTTTTTATTTGCTCTCTAAAGTGCTCTATTTTTTTTTATTATTAAATAAAAGTTCTTCCTTGTGACGATTCGGCAATGCAAGCATAATACTCCATCGCGTCTGATTTTATAATTCTCTAGATAGATAGATACGTTTATTTACAAATTTACATAAATTACTAATTACTAATGTATATATTTTTTTCTCAAACGCAATTGGACAATGGACTAAGTCCGTGAGTCGAGTTGTCCATATTCATTTTATGTGTACATAAAAACGTAAAAATGTATAAAAATAAACAAAACAGAAAAGTTTTCTCCCAGAACAAAAAGATAAAAACAAAAGGAAAACAATGCCTATGTGCATCTCTTATAAAATAAAAGCTTTTACATAATAGATAAAGGACAATTAATCGTATGGGTATTAAATTATATAAACCACTACAGATGTACCTATTACATGTTCTTATACCTAGTAGAAGCTATTTATTTTTTTTTTATTATTAGGTGTTATTTTTTTTTTAAATCTCTCTTTAAAAATATGTTAATGAAATATATATACTGCATATTTTAAATATTAAATTCTTTAATCAGTTCTGCTCTATATCTTGTTTCTACTTGTAGGTATAGTTTTAATTCTCTACTGTATTTTCCGTTTAAGATGTCCATTGTCTCGTTTAAATAAAAAGTAGACTTTCCAAAAATGTTTTGCCTAAGTTGCCTTAGGACATACTGATATGAAATGATGTGTGTCTTCCGGGATGTTTAAATTGCATAAGGAACAATTTTTATATTTTTGAAGCCATGGTTGGTAATTTAAGCTTAGTAGTTCTCCTCTTGCCTTGATTATGAGACGGCTATACTGGATGTTTTTATTTTCTTGAAAATAGTCATAATTCTCTATGTAGTTGTTAAAAATTCATGTAGCTACCATGAAACAAATAATTTTCATTAAATGAACAGAACGGCTGGAATTATAAACAATGGTCATTAAACTATGACCATATATGAATAACCTCTCAATAAACAGTCATTAAAGTCTTACTCCGTATGCGTAGGCTCAACGTGTTTGATCAAAATCGTTGAAGCCGTTTTTAAGTAAAAAAAAACAACACTTATAATGAGAAAACATTTTGACTCTCCCCACCGTTAGACCAATTATTAAGTAAAGTGCCCACTTCGATTGATCAATTTTGATGAAATTTTGATTGTCACATATACATACACCAAATGCCGAGTTTAATCAAAATCGTTAGAGCCGTTTTTGAGAAAATCGAGAAAAACTTAAAAATTAGACAAAATCCTTTAAATAAAGTGCCCCCTCCGTTTGACCAATTTTAATGAAATTTTCGCTGTCACATCGCGGGTATATACATACACCAAATACCCACTTTCAGTTTTGTACGGCTTATAGTTTTTGAGCTAGTCTGTCCACACACACAGGGGATCCCAAAACATGTATTTCCGTTGAAACCCGGAAGACGAAATTTTTCACGATCGCAATACTTTCCCTTACTATATATTTCATATATCGGTAAGTGAAAATAAAAAACACAAACGAAAATTGGACAGTTAGTTATAGACCTTTTTAATCTTGTTCATGTTATAGTTTATATACAAAAAAAAAAAATTCCCTCTTTATACTATGATTTGTTTACATTGGCGGATTCAGGCGCCCTGTGATACAGGGGATAGATACTTAACTTAACGCTAATCTTTTTGGTTACTTAGATTGCAGTCCTATTTAATACAAGGAAATAACCTCATGAAAATTTCGGGGAAAAAAAATATCTGTAGGGCAAAAGGCAACACGTCACTATTAGACCTTGGTGATACTATTGATGCTAAATCCGCCCCTCCTATTAAGTCTCCTAATAGTCCTATTAAGGCTATAAGGGCATTGATTAATATGGTACGCAAATTATTCGCAAGGTAGTGTGCATTATTTAATATAGCAAAAACTCTATAAATATACCTTGGATGGTAGTATACGATAACTTGACTGCGTTGTCAATAACGCTTATAACAGGATAGGAAAGTAGTGGAGATTGAAAAAAAATAGGTCGGATTGATTTTTATGTTGAACATAATATGTTGTGTATAATTAAAATAAAACGAAGTGCTATCGAGCATTAAAGTCTCCGAGAGAAGAAGATATTGATCTGTTGATACCGGCGTCCTTGGCCCATTCCGCTACTCCTCATCACTGGATGACACAGCCACCCCGCCGTCAACCTTTTGGTTGAAAAATGACACAACCGATTGTCGTGCCATCACATTCCCAGCGGGCTGCAATTTGGCATCTGTGGTTGATTTATGGTTTTCGCACAGTCCTCAATAGGACATTTTTAGCAAACTCTCCCCGACTTTTTTATTTTAACATTTGTCCTATAAGAGGTTCGATGTTTAGCGCGATCAAGATGCTTCGTCCTTCAGTGCATAGCGAGTTCCTACGCAAGGCCGTAAGATGCGGGCCGGCTACTTCGAAACATCTAATTGGACATCTAAACAGAAGAAGGCCCATGATTCAATTCATAACTATTTCAAAACACCGGATGGCACTTTTAACATAGTCATAAAAAGAGGATGTTTGGATAACTTAAGTAAAAATATTAAAGACAAAGTTTGTTATTGACAACTTATCGACGAGTTTGAAATAACGTAAGTAGGATAAAATTATAAAATAGCAATTACTATTCTACTGAATACCTAAGTATTTTCTTACCTTACTGCAGTGATTACTTTCTTAAAATAATTAATCAAAACAAACCTAAGTGAAGTGTAAAGTAAAGAATTCAAAAAAAGAAAAAAAAATCTGTGTACTACTATTAAAATGTTTTAAATATTTTTACAAAAGAAAAAAATAATTAAAAAACTATATTCAACTAACGTAAACACACTTTATAATTTTTTGCTCAGAAAAACTGTGATAATGGCGACTCTTTAAAATCATAGATTTTAAAAATAAACTTATTTTTTTATGAAAGAGAATGATAAATTAACATGCAGTCATTTGTCATATGACTTTTAAATTGCTGTATAATTATTTTCTCATTACATATTCTCTTTAATTGTACTTACATAATTTTTATTATTCAGTATTACAATTTAATACAAACGATAAATCAGTTTAATAACATGACCTAAATTTTTATCTAAATTTAGCAATAGTTCATAATCCATTGTTTATTAATATGGCTCTGGATATCTAGATGGCATGGGTACTTTGGTGAGCCTCGTGTGAACTATTAGGGCCTATTCACACTATCGGTTTGAGTGGACCGACCCGCTCCACTCTCGCTCCGCTCCCGGTCCGCTCTCGCTCTACCTCATTCACACTATCGCTCCACTCCCGGTCCGCTCTCCTACTGTCTTACCATATTCACTTTATATAATTTTACACCGTTCACTTTTAAAAGATTTTAGTTATTAAAGCCATTAATAATTGAAGCTGTCTGTATTCGGATTTTAATTAATGATTAACTTTCAGTTATTAAAGTATTTATTTATTCATCAATTTTACGGCCAAAAAAAAGTTCAATTTTCCATTTGTAGAAATAGCGGGAACTGTACTTTTCTTGATGACGAAGATAATATTATCAAAACACATAATAAGAAGAATATATTGCAGCAAAATGATAATTATTAATAATAATTATAAATTAATTTAATTAATGGTGAAGAAATAATTTAAATTTTTTTCGGAATGTATTCGAATACGCTTGAAAATTTCAATGCTGCAATTTACCGATTGTCTTCTCTTCTTTTCCTGATTCATATTTTAATTATTTTTTGCTTTAATATATTTGTTGTTAATGATCTTACATTTTTCATAATATACTGCATTTTTATTCGTTTCAAATTGAACGTTATTTTATAATAGCAATGAGTATGTAGTCACTAAATAAATCGGTGACCGTTTTTTACGAGTACATTAATTCATAGCAAAATATAACTCAAACATAACATGAATTTTTCTCGTGGAAAAACCGCGCGTATTGTTTTGTATATATTTTTGGATATAATACAGATTTCCTACCTTATTTAACAGAGATTCGGTTAGAAGGAGACTAGACGTCCATTTTTCAAAATTCAAAAATATGTATTTCTAATTTGTAATGAAAAATCAAACGGATTTATTTTGAATTTTGGCCCAAACTTGTCACAATTCGATTCAGCAATGAATTCCACATGAGATTCGATCAAAACTATTTTTTGAGTATCTTCAACATTCTAATAAGTACCTAGTCAATGTGTCAGTTGAATAATCAAATATCTGATTAATAAAGAAAAAAAACTTAATTTCCTAACATCATCATCATAACAATTTCCTGGGGTTAATTATTTAAGGGCAAAAATCATAATTTAGCCGAGTTAGGAATCGCTTCCCTTGATCTATATCCATCTGGGTCAACATGCTAATATAATAATCACCTTTAATTGATGGACATATAAACATTAATTTGTTCGAAGGGCACGTAATTGATCAGATATCAGGACCGGTGCTGATTCTTTTACGTGCGCTAATTGATATTGTTAGTTATATATATAAAAAAAAATGACTAGAGGAGTTTTAATAAAAAATGAAGCAGACATGAGGATATACGGTTTTCATATTCCACATTGTTTTTTAAGCAGAAGATCGGAAGATAGCCAGAATGAGATGCCCGTTGAATTGAAATCGCCCATGGTCATGGCCAGGGACTGCTGATAACAGGCTTCTGGGCCAAGGTTCGCATTCGCTGTTTGGTTTGTACACCAGCAGCAACCGGACCTCATTCCGCAGGCTCGAAAGATGAATAAGTACCTATTTAAAATGTGTACATTTTCAAAAATTTGGAATGTGGCTACAGGGGAAATTGTCACCATAATAGAAAAAACTGCACAGGCATTAAAAAACCTTATAAAGACAAATTCAGTCAACATCGTAAAAAGCTTAAAAAAAAGTACCCAATCTACATCTCGATCTGTACTCTACCAAAAGTTCTATATTACGTTATTTTACTATTATAGCAATCATGTTACATATCCAGTATATAATTAAATATATATTCAGTAAATATTATATTTTAGTAATGACAATAAATAAATATAGAATATTAAACAATATCAACGTGTAGATGGGGAATGGGGGAAGGATGTAGTATAAGCAAATATAAATCGCCTGAGCTAAAGAGAGAGGAATGCTTTATTTTAAAAAATAAAATACGCAGTGCTGCCCAAATACATTGAGATGCTATATACAAAGCGTAACAGATCAATAAATAATTACACATGTATATAAAACAAAATACATTGCTAGACAACATTTTATTATATGATATATTGTAATAACTCATTCCTTTATTATATTCCTTTTGTGTATATATTGTTTGTTTGTTTTTGTATATATATAGTTTTTTACTTTCACTTACCTATATATATGAAATTACTTATATATGAAATATATAGTAAGTGGAAGTATTGCGATCGTGAAAAATTTCGACTTCCGGTTTTCAACGGAAATACACGTTTTGGGGTTCCCAGAGTCCAAATGACCAAGTCCCGCGAAATGGTCTGTGTGTGTGTGTGTGTGTGTGTGTGTGTGTGTGTGTGTGTGTGTGTGTGTGTGTGTGTGTGTGTGTGTGTGTGTGTGTGTGTGTGTGTGTGTGAACAGACTAGCTCAAAAACTATAAACCGTGCGAACCTGAAATTGGGTTTTTAGTGTAGATATATGCCCGCGATGTGACAGCAAAAATTTCATCAAAATTGCTCAAAGGGAGGGGGTACTTTATTTAATAACTTTTTACGTTTTTTTCGATGTTCTCAAAAACGGCTCTAACGATTTTGATTAAACTGAGTATTTGATGTATTAATATGCCTCAGATATGACTGTAAAAATTTCATCAAAATTGATTAACCGGAGGGGGGACTTTACTTATTAAATTTCGTATCATTTTCATGTGTTTTTTTTATTTATTCAAAAAAGGCTTTAACGATATTGATTAAACTGGGTATTTGATGTATGTATATGCCATAGATGTGATAGCCAAAATATCATCAAAATTGATCAAACGGAGGGGGCACTTTATTTCACAATGTTTTTTCAATTTTTACCTTTTTACTTTCACTTACCTATATATGAAATATATAGTAAGTGGAAGTATTGCGATCGTGAAAAATTTCGACTTCCGGTTTTCAACGGAAATACACGTTTTGGGGTCCCCTGAGTCGAAATGACCAAGTCCCGCGAAATGGTCTGTGTGTGTGTCTGTGTGTGTGTGTGTGTGAACAGACTAGCTCAAAAACTATAAACCGTGCGATCCTGAAATTGGGTATTTAGTGTAAGTATATGCCCGCGATGTGACAGCATAAATTTCATCAAAATTACTTAAAGGGAGGGGGTACTTTACTTAATAACTTTTTAGGTTTTTTTCGATTTTCTCCAAAACGGCTCTAACGATTTTGATTAAACTGAGTATTTGATCTATTTATATGCCTGAAATATGACTGTAAAAATTTCATCACAATTGATCAACCGGAGAGGGGACTTTACTTAATAAATTTTGTATCATTTTCACATGTTTTTTTTATTTACTCAAAAACGGTTTTAACGATTTTGATCAAACTTTGTATTTGATGTATATATATGCCCGAGATATGACTGTAAAAATTTCATCAAAATTGATCTACGGGAGGGGGGACTTTACTTAATAAATTTTGTATCATTTTCACGGTTTTTTTTTTATTTACTCAAAAACGGCTTTAACGATTAACAGAAATAAGATATGAATGTAGAAAAATGTGTGACTTTGGGAAATGATATTTAGCAAAACACGTCAATTTCTAATCTAAGTAAGTTGGTAAGTGAAAGTTGTGTGTTGCGCGCACGCACCAGATTTTTTTCGATGATCTCAAAAATGGCTTTAACAATTTTTATCAAAGTCGTCATGTTTAATGAAAATTAGGTGTTCTTTAATATCAGGTAAGATTTATCATTATTAAAGTGTTCTGAGGGGGCATAAATGGGAAAGGGGCATTTTTGGTTTTCTTATAAGGTACCTTTGATTTTTTTTATATGAAGAAATTATCTGTCTCCCGTTTTACCTGAATATATGAAATGGCTAAATATGAGATAAGATAAAAATAAAGAAAACATATAGGGGAGAAAAAAAGAATAATATTCAGTCAACTCATAAAACTCGTTGAGCCCACGTATGCGGAGTACGCCTTTAATGATAGACCATTGTTCATAATTAAAGCCGTTCTGTTCATTTGAGAAGTGGCAATTAACAAAACGCATTAATTTCTAATCTAAGTTAGTTGGTAAGTGAAAGTTGTGTGTTGCGAGCACGCACCAGATTTTTTTTGTTTATTGTTATAAATTAACAAACCTTTATATTCTTTAATATAGCAACCATTTTAATAAATCTTAATAATGCCTCAGTATACGATTATACATATTTTGCAAAAATGTGGGCTTTGTTTTTATACTGCATATAAGAAAAAAAAGAGAAATAAACTAATCAACCATAACATCAAACTATTCGACAAATCAGTATCACCGATCTAGAGAAAAAGAGATTGAGGTCCACATATAAATCCTATTCTCAAAATATTATTTTATTTGACCCAGTGAAAAAGAACAATAATAACCTTGGCACTGTAGTGATTAAAAAAATCATCCAGTTCCATAGTTGTTACAGAGCATGTGACAAAAAGTGTATCAGCTACTTTCTGGCACCAGTTTTATTTTAACTATTTGTTCTTTGCCGATGTAGGTTAGAATTATTTTGATGGAGTCGTGTTTACGAATAAAAAAGCACTTTTTCGCTATACAAACCATCTAGTTCAAATTAATTCAAAAGGACCTCTTCACAAAAATATAGCTCTAAAAACATGAAATTATTTTATTAAGTTAAAGATTTTTCCGTTCCGAATTTTAATAATTAGATTACACTAATTTACAGGAAAAAAAAATCGATCCCTATTTCGAGAAATGTATCCCCTTTTCCCAGTAATTTAGGTGGCCCTTATATGACTATGTGCTCCAAGTATGACAATCATAATCATGAAATGAAATCATTCCATAAGTTAAAATTAATTAAAATAAGCATAAACGTGGTTCTTATAAATTTTAAATTTGCCTCCTTTTATGGAAAATTTTTATTCATCTCTGCGTTCCCATTAAGAGAAGAAAAGAAAGGATAGTCTTCGATATAAACTATTTCGTATTCGATGTAAACTATATCGAATCTAAACTATTTTTTTTTGTAAATAAAACTTTATGTAAGTAATCTTTTTTTTTATGTATTAAAAAATAAAGATTGATTACAGTATACATCCTCGTTTACTGGCACTAATATATATATTTTATAAATTTATTTTCTTAATTCTCCCCTAACCAAGAGAGTCATCTGCTTATCACTCCACCAATTATCTTTTTCCAAAAAAAAAAAAAATACCTTATTTCAGGTAATCGAATAGCTTGATAACGTTCTTCTCATTATGTAAAATAATTTCTTGCAAGATATCACCAATTACCATTCTTTTGTAGTTCGGTGAAGCTGCTAAGAGAATTTTATTTACAGTTTAAGGTGACATGGGAACGATTAATAATATGTTTTTCAATTATATTAATTACATTCTGTGCTAATTAGAAACACATGCTGCCATCTAGGAACTGTGCGATGAAAAACATACTGTCTTATTCCGAAGGTGTTATTAAAAATAACGGTAATATCGAATACGCAATGTGCAGATGGGATTACCTATGTATAGAGGACAGGACAGTTGTTAATGTTTCGATTTAAAAATGGTTTAAGAGGACAAACGCAAACTTAGACGGTAAATCTGAGCTTGAGCTCTCGCGACTTTATAAGAGCCCTTTTTAGGATAATATATACTCGGCCGAGAAAATAGTTCCTCCGCGCGGTCCGATGTACCCAGGCGCCAGCCACACTCTTCCGCCTGTTACTCGGCCATACCGGACCGTCCCAGTGGCCCGGGCGGTGCCTCAGTGGCTGAGCAGTACTTCCCTATGGCTGGGCTACTGGGTTTGAGTGCACCTAGGGTACGGCTTTGGCCGCCATTTTTTTTTATTGTACTTAAATAAAAAAAATTGGAGAAAATAAAATTTGCAGCATATCAAAACATAATGACGACAAACCTTTACAGAATTTTAAGGTTAGACAGTTAAACTGCCAGGTGTTTTATTTTAATTTTTTATTCGTGGTCAAAGTTCTTTATGATCTACAGGCAGAAGAGAGGATTGTTTTACTAAGGGAGGGGTTAAGATCCATCCTTTACTGCAATAATCAGCTGTTTAATAAAAGATACCCATATGGTGTTTGTGATGAAAATTATTGAACAAGGACAAACAATTATTACTTTATTTAAGGTACATTATCCGGGTAATAATTATCAGTAATAGCTTATCGTCAATCTAATATACTAGAAAAGGGACTCGTATGGAAAAAAACTTCCAACTTTCAGGCTACCACACCAACTCTTTGATTACGAAAAAGTTTGACTTCTGACTGCTCTTACCTGAGCTTTCAGAATTATGATTAAAATTATTATGTTATTACACTGTTTTTTCTGTTAATAAAATTTATTAATTTAACATTTGGGGCTGGTTTACAAACAAAGGCTGTACTTTTGATTTTAAATATAACTAGCTGAACCAGCGAACTTCGTAACAGAATCAATAATATATTTTTTTGTAAACTTATTAGGAAAATAACAATAGCAATAATTTCTACATTTACAAATTATTAAAACTTGATATAAATATAGAAAATTGTTTCTAGACTACTTTACAAAAAAAAAAAAAAGTATCAACTTTATGAGAAGCAGAGTTGTAACTGCCTTTAATTCTTCCAGACTTGCTTGCTTAATGAAATCATTTAGGTGTGTATTTTTAATGATACAAAAATATATAAAGAAAATAGTAATAATTTCCAAATTATAAATAATCTAAAGATTCATCAAATATAAATAAATAATAATGTTAAAATAAGATTTAAAACTGACAGAAATATATCGTCGAAACAGTAAAGTAAAATATATAATTGGAAATGGTTAATATTAGAGTGAGAAAAACACTATTGAAAAATCTGGCGCGTGCGCGCAACACACAACTTTCACTTACCAACTTACTTAGATTAGAAATTGACGTGTTTTGCTAATAATCATTTCCCAAAGTCACACATTTTTCTATATTCATATCTTATTTTTGTTAATCGTTAAAGCCGTTTTTGAGTAAATAAAAAAACCTGTGAAAATGATACAAAATTTATTAAGTAAAGTCCCCCCTCCCGTAGATCAATTTTGATGAAATTTTTACAGTCATATCTCGGGCATATAAATACATCAAATACCAAGTTTGATCAAAATCGTTAAAACCGTTTTTGAGTAAATAAAAAAAACATGTGAAAATGGTACAAAATTTATTAAGTAAAGTCCCCCCTCCCGCAGATCAATTTTAATGAAATTTTTACAGTCACATCTCGGGCATATAAATACATCAAATACCAAGTTTGATCAAAATCGTTAAAACCGTTTTTGAGTAAATAAAAAAAAACACGTGAAAATGATACAAAATTTATTAAGTAAAGTCCCCCCTCCGGTTAATCAATTTTGATGAAATTTTTACAGTCATATTTCGGGCATATAAATCGATCAAATACTCAGTTTAATCAAAATCGTTAGAGCCGTTTTTGAGTAAATAAAAAAAAAAACGTGAAAATGATACAAAATTTATTAAGTAAAGTACCCCCTCCCTTTGAGCAATTTTGATGAAATTTTTGCTGTCACATCGCGGGCATATACCTACACTAAATACCCAATTTCAGGTTCCCACGGTTTATAGTTTTTGAGCTAGTCTGTTCACATACACACACACACACACACACACACAGACCATTTCGCGGGACTTGGTTATTTCGACTCAGGGGGTCCCCAAACGTGTATTTCCGTTGAAAACCGGAAGTCGAAAATTTTCACGATCGCAATACTTCCACTTATTATATATTTCATATATAGGTAAGTGAAAGTAAAAAAGTGATGCTGCCCAATCATATTGGGTTGCTAATACACAGCATACTTATTTATCTTTTACAGATAATTTGTTAAATCTTGATTACTAATATAATTAATATAGCCCTGCATATACAAAGGACCTTATAATTTTTGTCTTCTTTTTTTTTAACATATTCCAAATTTAACATGTAAGTCCAAAGTCACAACTGGATTGAAGTGTGTACAATATACTCGTATGTAGGTTAGGTTTACAGCCTAATAAGTCCATCAATGATCGATTGTTATGACATCATTTTTTATTTTTTCGCAGTACAATTCAAAATTTAACCAACTATGTAAGAAAATTAAAGAGAATTTTCTAAGAATTAAAACTATAACAACAAAAATACTAAGTATTAGTTACAATGTTTGCTAAAATTATATAATTGTTACATTTCTTAACCTAACCTTTATCAATTATCTGTGAAATCTAGGATGCCATTGCAAACGTAGTGAAATAAAGCGATCCTGATTTATTTATTTATTTATTTTTTTTTTTTATAGAAAGAATAATGACGCAATCTAATAATAAATAAACATTTTTTTAAAATGTTTTATCTTATATTATGAAAAGTAATTATTACCGTCGAAGGTATAGAAAAATAAAATTTAATTATAGCTTGAAGTAATTGGTAACCTTACTTTGGGTTTTTGTAAGTTCTATAAATAGTACTTGACGATCTATTTTTAATATGCTCGAAAATTCGGCGCTTCTATTTTAACTTGGAATCTTGATGTACAAAGATTTAAAAAATATCTATTATTTATATTAAAATATCTATTATTTATTCGTTAGGAATACTTAAAATTTAATTGGGGAGAAAGTAAAGCAAGAACATCTGCCTTTTTGATATGTCTTAATCTTAATTTTAATAGTTAAATGATTTAAAAAAAACGAATCATTTTAAAATCAAGGGTTAATTTTATTTTTTTCAAAAAAACATATTCACATTGTGTGTATGATTTAACACGTTTGTATCATAAGAAAAATCTGCTAATCTAGTCACATTTATGACAATATAAAAATATTTATTTTATCTTTTTAATTTAAATACGAGTTATTCTTTTCGCATGGATTATTTTTCAAGAAAGGACGAAATCTTTAGCGAAAACATGGCTTTTGTGTCTTTTCCTACAATGTAATATATTAGAAATGTTTTTATGAATAAATGGATGATTAGTAGAGTATAAAAAAAAATGATGTGAATACACAGATTTGAGAAATAAAAAATTGACAGATCAAATTTCTCATTCCAACTTTTCCCAATCCAGGCTAGTCACGATAGATAATTTTTTTATTGAAGTATTTTTATAACTGATAAATATTTGAAGATTCCATAATGCCTCAGGCAGGAGTTTCAAAGATATTGCAAAACGATAGGCAGCGTGCTATAAGAGTTTCTCTGATTTTGACCACACCATGAGTTAATTCATTAGCGGATACAGGGCCAGGTTGTGCGGGGCGCACACCCTTTGGAAAATGTTTGTCATTTAAAGATATAATTCAACTTAACGGAAGTAAGGTAAAGAATAAATAATGTGCACAATATGTAGAATTGTAGTCTAGTATTTTAGTAGAAAGGAACATAAATGTAAAAAAGTTGATTAACCGATCCAGGGGAAGGGCTGTAGGGCTGCCTCCCTCCCCATTGGGACTGTATAACCCCCTTCACAACCGGCTGGATCCGCCCATCACTTAATTTGTGTTCAATTGGGGACAAGAATTATCAAAAGAGGGCTAAAAGTTGACCATTCACATTGCTGCTTACAATTTTAGGACGGACCATGTGTGCCCGAAAGAGTTTATTGCAGTTTATCACTTCAGTCTGTTTTTATTTGTTTTAAGACGGCGAAGTAATTTTATTTTAGCCCATTTCCTCGATACAATTAAACGAGGTAACAAAAAAATTTTTTTTTTCTTTCGTGGTGTAATACATTCATTTTAAATTATGGTTTTTGATAAACGTAAATATTTAAGTAATTAAAAAAATATAAATAAATAAAAATGCAGTTTTTTTCATTCATCATTCCCTTACTACTGTTTTCATTCTTTCATGTACCGTATTTCCTCGATTGATGCTCGTTCATAAAATGAGAGTTCAGCTGATTTGAGGGTATGTCAATTTAATTTGTTAAATGCAAAGGAGTAGTGTGAATGTTTTTTAAAAAAATAAAACAATTGCAAGGTAATGTAATTTCAGGAATTTAAATGGTCTTTTCCAGAAAATGAGTCAAAGAAGAACTCTAAGACAATTAAACAAGAAACATCAAGGGACGAGAATGAAATTTATGCTCTGTATCAGTGCTCTGAGTTAATATGCATGCTAAGTTATGCTCTGTGTGTATATATTTATATCAATAAGCATCCTGAAAACAGGCTTTATAATGGAAGACTTACATATCCGCAATCTGCAATCGGATACTGACATCGTGCTTATGGAACCGTGGATAATGTTTGTTCCATGTTCCAAAACATTGTTATTATCGAGAAAGGACCTTTACCCACTTTTTTCCTGCGATTTAATATGTGTATTTAAAGGAAATATCAAACGTTATGCTAACAGAAGAAAAAAAAGAAATAAGGACGCATACGGGTTTGGGTTATAAATTTTAAAAATGATGAAATTTTTGTACCCCACAGGAAAGCAACACCATGCCCATTTTTATTGGATTAAATTGAACATCATAGCTTTAAATACAACGCTAACAACTTTGTTAAATTTGTTTTTTCGTTACTTGTAGGGAGCGTTTAATGATTTTTTTTTTTTACATTATTATTGACGTTAATAAGTAATTGGATTTATTTATAATGGATTTAAACCTATATTGGAAATTCTAATTAAATTAACAATAGTATATTTCGTACTATTGTGTAATAGTACAAAAATTCTAGCTTTCTTTGAATTGTCTGAAATCTAGGTTTTCATGGATTATTTGATATTGGTCCTACATTTTTTCAACAGTTTCAAAATAGTAATGCCCTATTAAGAGGACCAGTTCTACGACGAAGTCCTTTATAAAAACCTTAACAAATTTTTAAGAAAGTTAATGTTTTTTTTTTCTTTTCTATTTGCAAAACAACGACTCACAACATAGAGCATATCTCACCAGCGTATACCTCTTTAAGATACATTGCATAAGACGATAAAGGCGGAAATTTACGATACTGTATGCATTAATTGCACTTTGCCAATTATCAGGAGAGGAAAACAACTAAGAAATTTTTTACATATCACTGTCGTGGGTATTGAAGGGGTTCCACAGTAAAATATGTTTTAGGTAAAAGCAATGACTTATTAATATGTAGGTAGAGCTTACTTTTATAGACAAGCGAGTGTCGAAGAAGTGTAAGAAGCCGGTATGAAATCTTAATTGGCCTATTTAAGAGGAATAAGCGGTTATCTGTTGAAGAGAAGCTTTGATAGCGATTGTCAGCAAAAATTATAGAGTCTCTAATTTGCCTGAATTCGATAATAGATAGATCGATTTAAGCAGGCGAGTGGTGACGAGAGAGAGCTGTGATCCCACAAGGACCAGAACAATAAGTCACCGCTGGGAGTTATGCTATCCTGCCTTGTCTCTATTAATTGGCTATTCAAAGCAATTTCGCCCTATTCGCCTTGAATACTGATCGGCTCTGGCCCACTGCCTTCAGTCAGCTCGTCTCAGCTTGTGAGGACGTTACTCGTCCATCAATGACTTCCTTGTACTCTCTATAATATTCTAATTATTATTTGACTCCGGAATATTAATTGATCACTGATGACAACTATTTTCATTACTAATATTCAAAGAAGTCGCACGAAACAGATTTCTTGTCAGCTAGAGTCGCTTCTCACATCAGATAAGGACCTTACCTGAGCAAACCTACCGATCATCTGTTCTCGTGATGGGGGTACAGAGAATATTTCACCTTCTATTTTAATTATAGCTTTTACGAGTGAAACGTACTTTTAATATAAAATACCAACATGCTCGGCTATCCCGGCCCCTTATTCTTTGTACGTAAGAGCAGAACGTTTTGGTCCAATGTTCTGTACCGTGTGGAGTTTATGATTTTTGCAAAACTTGATCTGATATTGATTGTCAACATGCCTATGTTAGCTGAGCTTTAGGTCTAAAACAAATGAAAAAAAAAAAAAGATCATTTCCCCAGAATTCTCTTACGTATCAGAATATTCTTATATTATGTTGTAATGTAGACAGTTCTAGACAGTTCCATATTGTAATGTTATCGACTTTAATATAATTAATAAGACTTACAATAAATTTCCAAACTTCACCTAGGAAAAACCGAAAGCAAAAATAAATTTAAAATAGAAAAACAAGAGATTTCTTTTGTAGGGTTTAAGAAGTCGTCCTGTCATATTCCCTTTGTAGTTGACCTTGTAAAAATCTACGGTTTTAGAATTTTTTCCAAAGGAATGTGGATTGATAGAAACCCCCTTACATAACTCCTTAATTAATTTTAAAAGCGCATATGGTATCATAAGAAAACTCATGTTGTATGAAATAGAGGAATAAAATGTCCCCTCTAAACTAATCCGTCAGGTAAATGTGAAAATGCAAGACGTGCAATGCAACTTATATCTTCAGTGGGAATGGTGTTCGGAGTAGCCAATTAAGGACTGTGGCAAGGTTATGCTTGTCGTTCGTTATGGGGCAATTGAAGTTAGTGAGAAACTCTGGCATTCAGGCTAGGGGCATCTTCTAGACTACGCCGAAGATGGAGGTATGGCATGGTCTTTTGCAGCACTCTAGTCGGACCTCTCTGGTTCCGCAAAGAGAACCAGCTACAATGGGCTTTACATAAATGAATCTAAGAAGAAGCATGTATATATATATATATACTGGTGAACGATGCAAACCCCAGAGCATATTTCTATAGGGAATATAATCCTTCCTGGGAACCCAAGTTACAGTAACAACACTTGAAATCGAGCGGGGAATAGCAGCTGCCAAACGATGCTGTCCTTTTGTGTACCAAGTAAAACCCTTATCTTTCTAGTGTTTACTTAAACTGATATTTAAAAGGAAAATCCTTAAAAAAGCCCGGTGAGGGAGAGGCAGGCTTGCATTAATCGAAAAAAAGGGAAGTCTATGAATCTTGTATGATTTGAATAAAAATATTTAACAGATCAAGTCGGGCAAGGCACATAATTCGGAAGATTCGATCTGAAAAACCGAAAATACTTATCCACAGTAGCCTATGTACAGCACGAGTAAAGCTGGTAGACCGAAATTGAGATGGGTATATGGTGTAGCAACCTAAACGAGTGGCCGCACAAGGCAGGCATTCTGGAGTAGGTCTATTGAGTAATAGTTCAAAAATAATAGATTTTAGAAGGTAATACATATTAAAACCAGAAAAAAATAACATTTAAGTTAAATACAAACTTCTGAGAACAACCAACTTCAAAAAGCTTCAAATCTTACAATATTGACACTTATTTAATAGGGAACTTAAGCATAATCGTGAACTTTAATTGCATTTAACGTTTTCGCTGGTATCATAATAAAAAACTAAGAAAGGTAGAGTGACAATGTTTGGGTTGATATCATAGAAGGCATAAGTAAAAATTCCGATGTCACCTCAGTGGTTGGGACCTATCGACCACTTACACCGCTCACCTTTACCACTTATTTGCCCAAGCGTGCGGTCTAACGCACTCCCTTGACGACAAGGTCAAGTTCTTCCTGAAGCATCCCGAGGAATCCTGCCCATCACCCTGTTATGATTTATTATGTATGAGCCCGATATTTAACATGCAACCTTGGCCTGCTCTTCAAGCCTGCTTAAGAAAGAAAAACATCCTTAGTACAGCCGTGAGAGGGACTGACCTATTTAAGCTCAGTCTGGTACAGCGGCTTCCCTACGAGAACCTTGAAAAAAGTGATGGATAAGCTATCTTCAAGGTTCAATAGATTCTGCTTGATTTATGAAATATATACACCCTGCTTATTACTTTCACTTGCCTATATATGAAATATATAGTAAGGGAAAGTATTGTGATTGTAAAAATTTCGACTTCTGGTTTTCAACGGAAATACACGTTTTGGCACCCCCTGAGTCGAAATGACCAAGTCGCGCGAAATGGTCTGTGTGTGTGTGTGTGTGTGTATGGGAACAGACTAGCTCAAAAACTATAAACCGTGCGAACCTGAAATTGGATATTTGGTGTATGAATAAGCCCGCGATGTGACACCAAAAATTTCATCAAAATTGGTCAAACGGAGGGTTTACTTTATTCAAAGAATTTTGTATAATTTTTACCTTTTTTTCAATTTTCTCAAAAACGGCTCTATCGATTTTAATTAAACTCGTCATGTTTAATGAGAATCAAGTACATATTCTTTAATATCAGGTAAACTTTATCATTATTTAAATGTTCTGAGGGGGCTTAAATGGGGAAGGGGTCGTTTTTATTTTCCTATAAATTACCTTTGTATTTGTTGATATGGAAAAATTATCTGTCTCCCGTTTCGGGCTAAATATGCAATATGAAAAAAAATCAAGTAAACATATCCAGGAGAAAAAAAGAAAAATATTCCGTCAACTCATAAAACAGTTGAGCCCACGCATGCGGAGTACGTCTTTAATGACAGGCCATTGTTTATAATTAAAGCCGTTCTGTTCATTTAATGGAAGTGATTTGTTTCCAATTCATTTGTAACTAAATGAAATTTTCAACATTTACATAGAGAATTATAAAATCAGACGACTTGGAGTATTATGCTGGCAATGCCGAAGTATCGAAGTAAAAACTTATATTTAATATTAAAAAAAATTAGTGTACTTTAAAGAGCAAAAAAAAAAAACAAAAATAAGAAAAGAAGTGTGGAAAAATATGTGACTTTGAGAAATGGTAATTAAAAAAACACGTCAATTTCTAATCTAAGTATGTTGGTAAGTGAAAGTTGAATGTTGCTTGCATCGCACCAGATTTTTTTTTTTTTTTAAATGCCAAAATCAGTAATTTGTATGATTTCTTCTTTTTCAAACGATATCTGATAACAGCAGTAAAATTATTCCAATAAACAATCCAAGGAGTTATTCCGTGTAGCTGATGAAATTTAAAATAAAAGAAATATTATTTGAAAATTAAAATTCTTTGATTATAATTATAATTATTCTTTCCTTGATTGTTTCTCCTATTACTTCCACCATGAATATTTTAATTAATTAATAGTGGTATGTTTGTTTATTCTCTATCTTTCGTCAATAATTTTATCTTATTATTTTTTTTTACATTTGAATAGCTAATTGGTTTGAATAAAGAAAAAAATGATAGGTAGAGTAAATGAGATGACCGAAAATAGATATTGATACCGAAATATTGATATATCGTAATAATGATATCATGCTGGAACCGCCTCAAACCCTGAATTGCTGAATAAAATCCATTAATTTCAACATAAACATACTATTTTTTATTATGTGTTCCTAGGAGGGGCATTTACTCACGGTTTCGTCCTCTCGATAGATACATCCTGAAGCATCTTAACAACGATTTAGTAAGCTGATGACACATGTGTGCTTTTAGTTAATAATGACACATTGATTAAATGCATACCCTCTCATCCTAAACCTTGAAAGTAAGTAATAATCAAAGCAATGAGAAATAAATTGTGACTAATTTTTGTCAAATTATTACAAAATCTATACCCTACGCAAGAAAAAAAAAACTTTGACTTCCTTTCCATTATTGCCAATAGTTTCGAATACTCCACTCCTCTCCTTTGAAGAGTTTAAATTCCAAGGAGTTCTTTCCGGACAAACGTCTTAATTGTAATCTTTATCTCATATGAAGCTCATACGATGAGCAAACGCTCTACGTATTCGAATACTTCAACCATCCCAACTCAATAAAATCTAACATGATTTCCACTTCAATTCTTGATAATCCTCTTTATTTGATTTTCAAAAATTGTCTATGATTGATTTAAATTGATATCATCAGGATTGTTTTAATAAAATATTTATTAAAACAATCCTTATTAGTGAAAGAAAATATGCTCAAATAAACTTAATTATTCGAATAGTTAATGGTTGACCGTCGAATTTCATGAAGATGATGAATTAAATCTAACTACCTTGACAGTAACCAAGACCATCTTCTTCTAGAACAACTTAATTATCTAGCCTCATAATTAGTAAAGCCCCTTTTCTTCCTACTAAATTAAAACCTACGATCCAAGGTGCGAGCCTACCCTTCCCATCATCAATCATCACCCTCCCAAATAAAAATAAAAATGTAATTGATTCGGTTATTAGGATAGATGAGAATCGACTACGAGGGTGGATTGACAATCTAGTTCGTATAGATCAGAACTCAATGAACGAAATAAAAACGACTTTCACGATACTTATAACAAAATTAAAATATGATGCGATGCGCGCAACTCACATCTTTCATTTTCCAACCCACCTGGAGTAGAAAGCAACAACGGTTTTGATAATTGTGTAAACGCAATTTAGAAAATTTACAGAAAAGTGCTTTATTTAACAATTTGACTAACTGTTGTTTGTTACTCTCCATATGGCATAGAGTATTTTAATTAATTCAAAACTGGAAAGACTTCAGGTAGTTTTCGATTCATTATTATTTATTACTTTTTAAGGGGAAAAAAATTCTAATTTCATAAAAAATTCAAATATTCAAAAGATGAATCTTTTTAATTTTCATCGTGAATGGAAATCGATAGGATTATTTACGGTTCGTAGAAAATTTGAAGTTAGTTTTCGAAGTTTAGTCTCTGATGCCTTTCCAGAAACCTAAGAAAAGGATCATCGATGATTGTTCCATCAAAAACCACCTCATACTTCATTCAGAAATCTATTATGGAACTAAAGTTTTAAACTAAAATATAATTGCTAAGGATATATTGCATCAAATGTTTATAAGAAAAAAAAGAAAACCAGCTCTAAATATTTCTAGCATTACGTGCTTTTCTACGCATTCACTTACTAATGAACTAACAATATAGTTTTTATTTTTATCTTCGACCATTGGCAATGCAAAACATAATACAACATGACTTCTAGTTAGTTGATATGAAAACTTGATTTAGTTACCATGGAAACAATCGGTTTCCGTTAAATAGGTATGTTACAACAAGAACTTGAAACACATGGACAACTCTTTCGCATGCACATTGTCGTCTAATTTTAGTTTTCTATTTAGTTGATATGGAAACTTGATTTAGTTACCATGGAAACTAATCGGATGCCATAATTAAATAAGTAAGTTGAAACAAGCACTCAAAAAACGTAGAATACTCTTTTGCATGCGCATTAGGTCTTGCCTTTTAACAATGGGCTGTAATGGGTAGGTGTTTAAATGTTTGTTGGAACATACTTAATATTTGTCTATGTATAAAATGTATTTATGCCAAATTTTATATAAATGATACATTTTACGAATTTATAAACTAAATATTATTCTTTCTGAAATCCTCACGTTTCAAACGATATATCATACATACGGAACTCTTTAAGGGAAATGGAAATTTTAAACTTGTAGAACACTTTTCTTTTTTTTTTCCGTATATGTATATCAAATTCTTTCATATTTCATATTTAGCCGTTTCTAATTACTGCGCATAGGAGAGATGGTAAATTTCTTCATATAAATAAAATCAAAGGTACTTTATAGGAAGAAAATTTTCGTTCACCATTTAAGCCCTATCAGAACATTTAAATGAAACCTACCTGATATTAAAAAATACTTGATTCTCATTAAACACGAGTTTAATCAAAATCGTAAGGGTATTTTTTGAGAAAATCGCAAAAAACGTAAAAATGTGATACAATTTATGAAATAAAGTCCTTCCTCCGTTCACCCAATTTTGATAAAAATTTTGAAGTCACATCACGGGCATAACCTACCTCAAATATCTAATTTCAGTTTCGTAGGCTTTGGCGTTTTTGAGCTAGTCTATTCATACAAACAATTTCGCGTGAATTGGTTATTTGGACAAAATGTGTATTTCCCTTGAAAACCAGAAGTCGAAATTTTTCACGAGCGCACTACTTTCCTTTACTATATATCTCATGTACAGGTAAATGAAATTAGTAACATCCATAGGCGCTTCTAATGTAGGTAAGGCAAAAGACTATATTTATGCTCCATACGCATGAATATTATAGATAAAAGCAAACCAACAACAAATTAAAAGAAAGCAAATGTATTTATGATGGTATCAGAATAAAAGTAAAGTATACCAATTTCGCTTTCTGGTCAGAAAAGGAATATTACGTGAATAACATTCAATTTACACATTTCATATGTATACAACCATAATATACAACATTAAAGCACATTTATTTACTGAAATAAAAGGAAAAGTGTAATTTACCTTTCTTTAGAGATACAAATTTGTCCAATGATTAAAAAAGATATTTCAAAATTTCAAAAGATTTTCAATAAAAAAAAAATTATCTGAAATAATATCTAAATATATTTTTAACATTCCAGTTTTGAATGTATTAAAATAAGATATTTCATGCCCTCATGACTCCCGTCAGAGAAATTATTCAGGTATCTAATGCAAGGCACTAGGCTTGATGGAGCAGTAATGAGGCCTATGCTGACAATGCAAACGATAGAATTATTGTTCGTACAAATTATCTAACCGCTCAAATCAATTTATAAACAAAATAATCGCGATGCTTCTAATAGATCAACTTGTCAGTGCTTTCATTAATGTTTTGAGTTCGCTTTGGTCATTTGTCAACAACTAAACATTCAAATAAACAATGCTATGATAAAGAAAACTTTACAACATAAATATTTTAAATCGCACCGTGGCACGAAGTGCAACATTTTTTTAATTTTGGACGGTTTGTAATTACCCGGAAGGTTTGAAAGTTGCTGCTATACCCTTACTGAAGCATGTATAATTTTAACAAGGATGCAGCTATTGGCTGCGTTCTACACAAAGCTTATATAATTAAATCTTTTGTATATTGATTTTATATTGATAGTTATTTTGCTTTTAGCGAATAATTGTATGCAGTTCTTATATTGCCAATGGCCAATCAAATAATTATTCTGAAAAAGAAAACGATTCTAATAATTTTTTTCAGAATGATTTTAGACTAGATTTAGAGAGGCCGCTATGGATTTTTGTTGAACATTCCCTGCGACGGGCTAGATATATTTCAAAGGTAACACCTTAGGCTGAAAAAGAAAAATTACTAATCCAACTTTGAACTTTTGCGGTAAACAAAAAATTGAGTGTCCTTTTGTGTGCAATAAAATTACCACAAAGTTTTCAAAATGGTGATTTTACTTATGGGGGACTAAAGCATGAATATGACCTCTTATAATTATTCATGTTTGAAGGCAAAAGGGGTTAAGTCATCAAAATGTGAAGCTTAAACAACAATTTACCAAGCTATTGAAAATCTTTATAAATTCTTTTTGAATGTATTTCTTTATTTCAGAATAATAAATGAAACTAAATTCTTTTAACAGAGACTGTAATAAATTATGAATAACGAATGAATTTTAAGAAGACGATACAAAAAAATTTTTTTATGACTTAACCCCTTTTGCCCAAACATGAATGAATTATAAGGGGTCATATTCATGCTTGGGCAAAAGAGGTTGTCATAAAAAAAATTTTTTTTATCGTCTTCTTAAAATTCATAATTTACTATAATTTATTCGTTATTCATAATTTATTACAGTCTCTGTTAAAAGAATTTAGTTTCATTTATTATTCTGGAATAAAGAAACTCAATCAAACAGAATTTATAAAGATTTTCAATAGCTTGGTAAATCGTTGTTTAAGCTTCACATTTTAACTTAACCTCTTTTGCCCAAATATCACTAAATTATTATTCAAGCTACACTTGCCACCAGAACCAGTAAAATAAAAATAATAAAAAGTATGATTTTGGAAACTAAAATAAAAATAAAAATAAAAAGAGAAATTCCACTCGAGTTCTTACCGCTCGAATACAATCAAGGTGGATCTTCTATATTCACTTTTCACAACGAAGCCAATTATATTCGTAAACTACAAAAAAAATAAAATAAATAAAAATAAACGAGTCATTCATCTTCGAGTTATCAATAATGCAGGAGGATGCGGCAGTGAATGTTGATCATGGTAAACCAGAAATTATAGTGTATCTATTATTATTCCACAAAAGAAGGAATTGATGCAGTGGGTCGCATGCGCAATTATTATACTGCGGCTCGTAAGTCACAAAAATGAACATGTCATTGATTCTTAGATTTTTAGAAATAATAGCCATAAATTCAAATAATCCTTGATCCAAAAAGTCAGACAGTTTTGGAGTAAGGGTTACATATCTCCATTCGGCAAAAAGATTAGAAAAGCGTTCGATAAATTATAATTAAATGTATATATACTTTTTATAGTAAATTTTCTTTTTATAGCACAGTAATTTTTCTGTTTCAGTTGATTACTTATTCTTAACATTCAATAGTTGACTTTTTTAATGTACTTTTCCCTTTATTTATAAATAAAATTTTATTTTATTTTGTTTTATTTATAAAACATCTCATACTTCGTTAAAGCGTTGTTATTGTCTTAAAAAAAAAGAATCATCAAGGTCGAAAGAGACGTTGCACTTTGTGCAACTGCTGAATGGACAAAACAATTATTTAATTTTCAGATGTTGAATAATTGACATAAGAAGAATAGAATTCTATTATGAAGATATTTCATATTTTACTCCGTTCAGCCAGAAAGGGGTTGTATCTTTAACATTAAAGTAGGTTGGTTCATACTTTTTAATTCAGAATACTGTAACTAAAATTACGTTGGTTCATAATTTTTAAGTCAGAATATTGTTGTAATAAGAAAGAAAAATTGCGATAACTGTACAACTATATATTCAGTAAGTGGCGCCCGAACTGTAATAGCGAACATACAAATATTGCCAATCTTGCAATCTTTTCAAATATGTGATCGGTCCACAACTACGACACTCTTGAAAATTCCATTTTCAGATATCGGCTAATGACAATCTCATTTAATGAGATTCCATCAATATCATTCGTGAAATCTTACTGATACTATCAAGGTTTTGTTGATAATTAATACACAAATTAATTCTTTGTTTTTCTGTTTTAGAGGGACATGAAAAAAAAGAACTTTTTTTAAGAATTATTATACATAAATTCCAAAACATCTATATAAAACTTCACAGGCAATAATTTAGTCAACAATGTCTTGTTCTCATGATTTTCTTTTCATTTCAATTTCTTTCTGTACTTTGGAGATAGCTAATGTTCAAAATTTTGGCTCAATCATGGGATCTAATAAATCATTAAGGAAATATGAGATTAATATGAAAAAAAAAACACCAATGCACGATTGTACTCTGCATGAACATTTTTACTCCAACAATAATTAACAAATAATATAATTTGAATAAATATTAAAATATACGGCGAAAAATAATTCCTTACACAAGATGAAGAGCACAAAATAAGGGAATGCTCAGTATCATTTGAAATCTTGTCTATTGCTATAGGTATTTAAAACTTATCCATTGTTTCTCATGAAATTCAAATATCATCTTATTAGTTTCGGTTTTTTTATTCAATAACTAAACCTTCGTATTCGAAAATTCGATTATTTTGAAGAATTTAACGTACAAGTGGGTCCAAACATTTCGGAAACAGTAGGTCAGCAATACTAGAATTCTCTCTAGAAGTGTGTCATCGAAAATTCACTTTCTCCATTTTGAGTGGTGTGTTAGGCCCCAAAAGATTTGTCAGTGATCCATCGCTGTGTTCCTGGGGCACTTTCATCGAAATACTGCCACCATCGGAATAGGAAAGAGCCTATCCTGACCCTAAGAGGGGAGTCATTCAATAAGTTAACATTAACATCTCCAGAAATAATTATACATATGCATTAAGATAAGGAAATTACAAATAAAACAAACTTAAATGTGACAAAGTCTGTGTGAATTGATTGAGTATCTTCAGTGTGTTAAATGGAGATCTTAAAATCACTTATAAGCAAATCATTATAAGGAACTAATAGTCAATAGTTTTTGAAGAATAATAAGTATTTTGTGAAGCAACTGCAAAACTTTTATAGCCTAAATTAATTTAAAATTATAAAATAAGAATTTTTTAATTTCTGTAGCAGTGGATCAGCAAACAAGATCAGTTCAAACGATGAAGAAAAACAAAACCTAAGTCAAAGGCCTATCCAGCCATTCAATGAAAAATAATCAATATGTAATATAATGAATGGAAAATTCAGGAATGCATACATATAATGAGTAGGTCAATAACGAACGTGACCCGTTCCAGTTTGCAAATGTTCTCAAGCGCATACAAAACTTTATCGTTGATTGTTTTTATAAAAGGACTAGGATAACGAATATATTTATGTAAAAAAAAAAAAAAAAAAAAAAAAAAAAACTATATACACATGCCACATAACCTCACAAAACAGGAACCGCTGCAACGCACTGTTCCGAAGCAGTACCATAGTTACAATTATGAAAACTTTATTTTCTTTCCTTTGTTACTGAAGTTTAATAAAACCCAGAACAATAAAGTCCGAGAATCCGTACCTGAAGAAATATTTTTATGATTGTGAAGGGCATTTGGAGATAGCTTTATGTGATTAGAATGCATGGGCGTCACCAACACCAAATTATTGGGGGGGATGGCTCAATATTTTCGTAGATAGGGTAGGTAGAAATTCGAGGGGCTAAAAGTTGAAATTATAACCCCTAAAAACAACTGTTGGGGCAATTAAATTCATCCTCCAACGCTCTATTTTAAAGGTATTTATAGTCTCTTAAAACTTGTCAATTTATGCCAGAGTTATACATTAAAATAGGGAATTGTTAAGGCTTAATGTTGAAGGGTGTGGGGGATAAATAAAATTTCTTCACCGAATTTTATCAAAGTTTTTTTTCTGATTCTGATACCACTAATTTCATTGCTTTCCTGCTTCTTGCAGCTGCTTGGTTTAAAAAAGAAATGTAGAGCAATAAAACAAAACAGTTCGAGTTGAAATAAAAAATATATAATTCATCAATTATACAATAGGCCTGACTAGCTTTTAATAAGTGTGCTGAAATTAACTTATATTTTATATTTATATTTTATCGGTTAAACTCGGATAAATTCGTAAAATCGCATTTTTATTTAATTTTTTACATTGGGTCCTCTTCTGCCAAAATATTGGGGGGGACAGTCCCCTCCTGTGAAAATATTGGGGGGGGGGACGCGTCCCCCCTGTCCTCCCCGGCGGTGACGCCCGTGTTAGAATGGGAGTGTAGTGGTTATTTCTCAATCTTCATCGTCAATTTAGAAGTAAATATGTCTAAGCGTTAGGGGTTGCTCGATGGCAAACGCATTAGGAAACACGCGTTGCCATGGAAAACAGGTGATTTGAAACCCGAAGATAACCAGTTCAAAACCTGGAGCCAGGGGACATTTAATAATACTCGGAATTAATCTATAACCCTCCCCCTTCGCCCGGGAAACCCCGTATATCCTAAAAGGCGAGGAATGGGAATGTTCGTTCATAAGTGTAGGTCTGAGGACAGTTTTATCTTCACAAGAACTGAACCAAAGACTAATCATTTCTTTTAGTCCACATTAATTTCAAAATAACGGCCTTGAAAATTTGAGAAAAGGTATCCTCTTTTATCTAGGGACAAAACTAGCAGAGCTATAAATTAAAATGGCGGATTTCAACTATAGAATAATAGCATATGAAAATACTAAATATAAAAAATTAATTCTACTATTAAAAAGAGTTAATTTAATTTAGCTTAGTTAATTAAATTAGAGTTTATTTAAGAGTTAATTAAATTAGAGTTATTTAAGTATTAAATAATTAAAATAATTGAATTAGAGTTATTTAAATAATTAAATTAGAGTTATTATAATAATTAAATTAGAGTTAATTTAAGAGTTAAATTACCTTTCTTAAGTATCTATCTTAAGTTATCTAACTGTAACTATCTATATACGGACAAAATAAATAGAATCGGTGAAGATTTTATAATCCTCTCCTATTCCATACCAATTTTAAGCAGACATTTATGTATAATGATGTTTTAGAGAAAATATCACCGTATTACTTATTTTCCTAAAATTTAATTTGAGAGTAAACCTGAGCCGGGTGTGTAAAAAATAAATAAAAATAAAATAAAGCTGTACAAAGAATCCAAAAATAATCCAAAGAAGTCTTGTTAAAATAAAGGCAAAATAAAACATAAAAAAATTCAATGATCGACCTTAAAAGGTTTCTGGAAGAACGTGAAGGCCTTTTCTTGACCATTGAATTCTTAAGGTATTGGTTGAGTTAAACCTAAAAAAGCAAATCTGATTCAAACATTCTCTAAAGTTTAATTAATATTACATAGAATTATAATTTAGATATAAATATCAAAAAATCTATAAAAATATTTCCGGAACCTTGATATGAACGTTGTTTTTGAGAAGAAAAAAAAATCAAAATTGGTATTCGTAAGTTCCTAGGGGTATTTATAATTTAGCGCAACAAAAAATATTTGAATTTAGAAAACAATTCAAAAGCCTCTTTAAGTTCGAAGGGGATTCAAAGGACGACATGAAAATCTTTACATTTCAACCGAAAACTCTTTTGCTTTGTTTTATTGAAAAAAATGTAGTAATTAAACTACATTAATTATTCCTTATATTATTGCTTAGAGTCCAAGTAAAATCCAAGCTAATAAAAAAAAAAATTAATACGTAAAATCTAAAAAAGTAAATTAAACAGTGAAACTTTTTATTTTTCTTATTTATTATTTTTTATTTCATATTATTTTCTATTTTGATATTGTTATTCTATTTATTATTTTATTGTAATGTATACATTTAGGAATACTTAAAGTATTTTGTAATTTTGTATTCTGTATTAGGTTTTGTATTTTGTATTTTGTTTTTGTATTTTGTACTTTGCACTTTGTTGTTTCCTTGTTGTTTCATTTTGTTGTAAAAAATAATCTGAAAAATAGTATTTAAATTATTTTCCTGCACGCAGTATCACCCGATGGAACGTGCCGGACTTTATGTAAACAATAAACTCCCCCCAGGCCCAGGGCTACGGAATGGGGAAAACATAAAAAAAAAAAAAAAAAAAAAAAAAAAAATTAAACAGTGAGTCTTAATGAAAATTCAGTGCTTATTTCAATAGTCAAAACGTATGTTATTGTTCTCTTTTCATTCGAACTATATTCTTAAGATATTTTTCAATAAAAAGAAAACGAATACTGATTGAAAAATCAGGAAACTCTCTTTTAAACTAAACAAGAAGGAGAAAGACTTTCATAGAAAATTTCTTGTAGGATCGTTGGTATTTCTTTTTGTTTTTATTAGGAACTCTCTGGTATATTCATTTACTATTATTCTTGTTTAAACCTCAGAAGTTGTATTTTGCATTTCGTCTAAAAATGTTAACGTCCAAGATAACAAATATTGTTTTATATTGGCTACGAGTACACAGAGAATCGTTTGATTTTTTAAATATTTAATGGTTGATCGTCGAGTTACTTTTAAAAAATCCCCAAAAAATACGCAAAATTTTTTTCTAAAAAAATAATTGTTACAATACAGATTTTTCTGTATCTGCTACTACTATTTATGCCAATGATGAAAATATTTAAATTTCAATAATTAAGAATATTTTTAAAGGTATCTTCCTGATGACTGAATGCGTCTATATTTTTTAAATATAATTTGTTTACAATTTTAGTTTATCATATTGACATATGAACTCACAGAATTTTTGACGACAGAGCCGGCAGCGAGAGCACAGGCGCCGAGGAAGGCGACGAAGCAGCCGAGAGGGTGCATGCCGACTGAGGCCCCGCGGCTCGGCCGAAGGAGGGGCTATATAGGAGGCCTCGTCCAAGGCGACTCTGCCCTGCCACAATTCGCTCGGGGTGTCATCTCTATCTCTACATAGCAAGCTACCTGCATATCGTACTGGCCATGGGCACATAAATCTATATCATCATCTTCACGAAATGTACATCTGACTATTGGACATGAATTAGTCCTTATTGATTCAACAGTGTTTGAAATAAAGGGATGAAACTCGTGTTGATGGAATCGTACTTCATATAAAAATCTGACATGAAAAAATATATGAAAATTCCAGTATATGAAAAGTAATAGAAGGAATGAAGCGTATCGGGAAAAGATAGATCATAATATCGGTCATCCAAGTGAATAAGAAGTATAAGTCACATTTTCTGTTATTCAGGACACGAATTATAAAGTCATTTATTAATCATCTTTCTCTCTGACTGGAAACCATACAACTGAAAAAAGATGCATATGAAGTCCGCCAACAAGATGGAAAGATGTTTTCAAAAACTCCGTAGGCCCGAACTGGACAAGAATAGCTGAAGACAGAGTAAAGTGGAAGGAATTAGTGACGAACTTCACTTCCCAAATAAGCTGGTCATTCCGGGAAGTTAGACAATACTCCTTTAAAAGGAAGGCCTATAAAGGGTAAAAACGTAATTGTTAAATTAGTTAATATACACTTTCCAACTAGAAGAACTTTATTATTATTTCTTATTGTTATTGTAGTTAAAAAATTAGTGCACTTTGTAAATATATATATTATTCTTTGTAAACCATTATTTCTTATTATTTTTTGATAATAAAGCCTCAAGTATTTTGCTTGATAATAAAGGCTTAACTAATTCATTCATTCATGTTTTCATTAGGAAGAGTTGAAATTTCGTAAAAAAATACAAAAATAGTAGGTATGTAATTTTTACGGCCACTAAACCGATCTAGAAGTATAATATAAACTAGGATTAGGAGTTTGTCTCATCATAAGAACGTTTTTCTTATCAGGTCAATTTACTGCGTATTTGACTATTTAGAAATAAAAAAAAATCTGGTGCGGTGCGCACAACACACAACTTTCACTTACGAACTAACTTAGATGAGAAATCGACGTGTTTCGATAATATGTACCTGAACGACATTCCTCAACTTCACACATTTTCCCACATTTAAGTATATACTTATATGCTTGCTTGTTTTTTACTGCTTGCTTGTTTTTTACGAGTTGCTTTTTGCAAATACATCGTTAAGGAGAATCGATAGGTGTATTTACGTCTCTTATGCCTTTCTGGAAATCAAGATTACTGTTCCTCTTAAATCGCTTTATATTGTTTACAAAAATTTATTACGGAACAAAAGTTTCTAGACTAAAATATGCCTATATTAATTATAGACTATTATTATTATCTTATACTATATTTTTACACACCTGCGATGCTAAAAAAATTTAAGCATCACGTATTTACTCTTTTAAGTAAAATTGATCTTTTTATTAATAAATAAAAGTTTTTATTTTCGTGATACGGTTAATAAAATTTTGGCTGTCACATATATATATATATACATCAAATACCAAGTTTGATCAAAATCGTTAAAGCCGTTTTTGAGTAAATAAAAAAATAAAACAAGTGAAAATGGGATAAAATTGATTAAGTAAAGTGCCCCCTCCGTTTGACCAATTTCGACTGCCACATCGCGAGCATATACATACACCAAATACCGAGTTTGGTCGAAATCGTTAAAGTATTTTTTGAGTAAATAAAAAAAAAAAAAAAAACACGTGAAAATGGAACAACACTTATTAAGTAAAGTGCCCCCTCCAATTAATCAATTTTGATGAGATTTTGACTGTCGCATCGCGGTCATATACGTACATCAAATAACAAGTTTGATCAACATCGTTAAAGCCGTTTTTGAGTAAATAAAAAAAAAAAAAACACGTGAAAATGGGACAACACTTAATAAGTAAGGTGCCCCCTCCGATTAATCAATTTTGATGAGATTTTGACTGTCGCATCGCGGGCATATACATACACCATTTACCCGATTTCAGTTTTGTACGGCCTATAGTTTTTGAGCTAGTCTGTTCAAACAAACTCACACACACACACACACACACACACACACACACACACACACACACACACACACACACACACACACACACACACACACACACACACACACACACACACACACAGAGACCATTTCGCGGGACTTGGTTATTTCGACTCATGGGACCCCAAAATGTGTATTTCCGTTGAAAACCGGAAGTCGAAATTTTTCACGATCGCAATACTTTCCTTACTATATATTTCATACATATGGTAGGTAAGTGAAAGTAAAAATAATAATAAAATAAAAAATCACAACGTCAATAAAAAACATATTACTTGAGTTTTATAGTTATTGAGCTGCGATGCGTGCAACAAACAACTATTACTTACCAACTTCCTTAGATTAGAAATCGACGTGTTTTGATAAGTATGTAAACTCCATTCACCAACTGCTTATTTCTGTTTGTCTCCGTAAGTTATTTTAATTCGTATTGCAAATTTGAAAATTGTTAGTACTTTTCGAAACATTATTGTATATTGAAAAAAATCCTGATTTCATCAACAGTCAATTTCGTTAACTGCTAGCTTGTTTTTTACTGCAAGTTGCTTTTTGTAAATATATAGTGAAGGTTAATCGGTAGAAGGTGTATTTACGGCTTGTAGTAAATTAAAACTTAATTTTAAAATGTTGGTATCTTTTGCCATTCCGGAAACCGAAAATGATTACTATACATCTAAAACCATCTTATATTAAATCCAGAAATCTATTATAGAACTAAAGTTTGTAAACTAAAATATAATTAATTAAAGATTATCTTTTTAATTTTTTTCACACATAAATTGCTTTAAATAATTTGAGCATCACTTATTTACTCTCTGCAGTAGGCACTCTGAAAATTTTAATGTTCAATAAATGTTTTTATTTTTGATAATACAGGAATGCAAGCATAATACTCCATCGCGTCTGATTACATAATTCTATATTTATTAGTTAAAAACATCAACGACTTTACATATAATCAATGGTCTATCATAAAAGGTGTTATGCGCATGCGTAGGTTCAACGCGTTTTACGAGTTGTCAGAATGTTTTTCTTTTTTTCTCCTGTATATTTTAATAGATTTTTTTCATATTTAAGCATTTTTTATTTTTAGGCATAATGAGAGATAGTTAACTTTTCCATATAAAAAAAAAATCAAAGGAACAATAAGAAAAAAAAATTCCTACGCCATTTAACATTCTCATTAAAAATGATGAGTGTATTTAGAGGCGTTTTTGATAAATTCGAAAAAAAACAACGTAAAAATGAGACAAAATTTATTAGATAAAGTGATAGATAAATTTTGATGAAATTTATAGCTGTTACATCGGGGACATATACATACATCAAATATTTGTACACGGTTTCAGATCCGTGATCATTATAGTTTTGGAGGTAGTCTGTTCACACACACACACACACACACACACACACACACACACACACACACACACACACACACACACACACACACACACACACACACACACACACACACACACACACACACACACACACACACACACACACACACACACACACACACACACACACACACACACACACACACACACACACACACACACACACACACACACACACACACACACACACACCCACACACACACACACACACACACACACACACACACACACACACACACACACACACACACACACACACTGACCATTTCGCGGGACTTGTTTATCTGGACTCAGGGGACCCCAAAACTTGTATTTCCGTTGAAAACCGGAAGTCGAAATTTTTCACGATCGCTATACTTTTTTGTCGCTTACTATGTATCTCATATGTAGGTAAGTGAAGGTAAAAACGATATACAACTCCAGAGGAGTGTCAAAAATTGAGAAAGGTAATCAAAATTTTACCCCGATCAACGTAGCGAATTAGCAGAAGAAGAAGAATGAGAAATCAACAAAAAGGATTAAAGGATTTGTTTTAGGATAGGAGATAGCAACCGCCCACAGCCCTACCCAGACAATGCCGCCTCTTCCAACCGCACCTATCTCCAAAAATAAACATATCTTTAAAATTAGAAATAATTGGAAGCTACAATTACAATTGAAATTATTATATTCATTGAATCGAAATGGAAAAATCTAAAAATTAAATAAACCTAAACAGAAATACACTAGAGGTCATGTATTATTATTTTATCTTTTCCTGCAATGGATAGTCTAATTAAGACCATAACATAAAAGCAGAGAAGTGTATTTTGGTGGTCTTTAAAAATATTCAAAATGCCGCAATTTGAATAGTAAAAATCCTCGTGGATTTGATTTATCTGTTTTAATTACTAACACTTAAAAGTGATATCTTTTTAGTTTAATGTCGTAGTTTAATGTCGATAATTTCACAATAATTTGTCTTGAATGGTTCTGACTAATATTAGTTGGTGTCGCTATTTCTTTAAGTAAAATATTCTACCACAATATCCCAGTTTGAAGTAGTTTCTCAAATTTCCAATTTTTTTACTTTCACTAACCTATATATGAAATATACAGTAAAGAAAATGAGGTATGCGATCGTGAAAAATTTCTACTTCAGGTTTTCTTTGGGCACATTTTGGGGTCTCTTCAATCCAAATAACCAGGTCCCGCAAAATGGTCTGTGTGTGTGTGTGTGTGCGTGTGTGTGTGTGTGTGTGTGTGTGTGTGTGTGTGTGTGTGTGTGTGTGTGTGTGTGTGTGTGTGTGTGTGTGTGTGTGTGTGTGTGAACAGACAAACTCAAACACTATAAACCTTACGAACCTGCCAGAAATTGTGTATTTTGTGTATGTATTTGCCCGTGATGTGACAGCAAAGATTTCATCAAAATTGATCAACCGGAGGGAATATTTTATTTCATAACTTTTTTCTCATTTTTACGTGTTTTTTTTTTCGATTTTCTCAAAAATATCTTTAACGATTTTGATTAAACTCGCCATGTTTAATGAGAATGAAGTTTTCTTAAATATCAGGTAAACTGTCATTATTAATATGGTCTGAGGGGGCCTAAATGGGGAAGCGGCCTTTTTTATTTTCCTATAAAGTACCTTTGTTTTTGTTTATATGGAGAAAACATCTGTCTCTTGTTTCGCCTAAAAATGAGAAATGGCTAAATATGAAAAAAATTGAGATGTTCTGTTCATTTAATGGAAATTATTCTTTTCATGGTACGCCTTTAATGACAGAGCAATGCTCTATAATTATAGATGTTACGTTTTTTCAATGGAAGATTTTTATTTCATGGGAACTATATGAAGTTTTCAACAACTACATAGAGAATCATAAAATCAGACAACTTGAAGTATTATGCTTGCATTGCCGAATTATCACAAGTTAAAACTTTTATTTAATAATAAAAAAAAAAAATGGTGTTTTTTATAGAGCAAATAAATGAATGAATGAGAAATGAATGTGGAAAAATGTGTGACTTTCAGAAGTGGTAATTAACAAATCACATCAATTTTTAATCTAAGTAAGTTGGTAAGTGAAAGTTGTGTGTTGCGCGCATCGCACCAGATTTTTTGTTTTTTTAAATTAATGGAGGGTGGTGGATGTACTCCTCCAATAGCGACATCCCTGAGTATTTTGATGTAAATAAAAACACAATTAATCGTCATTAAGGATTAAAAAACAATTTCAATACGAGAAATTAGATAGGTAGATTCATTAAAATCCCACCAAGTGCTCAGACCAGTTATTGCAATTTATTATATTATACTTATGGCCGCTAGTTTATTATAACGAATTATTTCCGTAGGATGAATAAGTAATACAAAATCAAGTGTCAAAAAGTCCTCATCGTAAAAGGGAACTCCTTTATTACAGGCCAAAGCAGGGGACACTTTATTAAGCCATATTGTGTGTCGACCTAGTGTCCTTTTCATCAGCAAGCCTAATGGTTTCTGTCAAGAAGTAATACCTATTGAGATGTAGAAGAGTAATGCTTCGACGTTTTTTTTTATTATGCCACTCAAGCGGTCACAAGAACAAGTCATATATTTTAGAAGCGCACGATGCTCACACATAAGTTGAATTAATTTCAAATGTTGCACAATGTGAAACATGCTATTACGTCCACTATTTGGAACCTGTTTTCCGAATAAAAATTTTCTAAATTGATATAATTTAATTTTTTTCTCATAAAAGAAAAAAGAGCATGCATTATAAAAATAAAACACTAATTAGGTGAGTAGAGTTTTTCACCATTCTCATTGATTCCGCGATTCTTTAAGAAAAATATGCAAACAGTAGTATGAAAATAAACAATTTCAATGTTAAAAACAAAAAAAAACAACAAGAAGCAACTTGTAGAATATGCAGAAAAGCGTAGAAATGCTAATTATGCAAAATAACTAAGAAGTAATTCTTACTGTGAAAGCGACACAGATATTTTTTACTAATTTTCGGTGGTATCCAAAGGATTAAAAAAAAAAAATTATATCCATCGTATCATGTTGACGAGATAGTTCATCCTTCAAAAAGAAATTTTATTTTAATGAAAATGCGAACTACATTCATTATGTTGACATTTAATTTTTTACGTTCACTTACCTACATATGAAATATATAGTAAAGGAAAGTATTTCGATCGTGATAAATTTTGACTTCCGGATTTCAACGTAAAAACACGTTTTAGGGTACCTTGAGTCCAAATAACCAAGTCCCGCGAAATGGTCTGTGCGTGTGTCTGTGTCTGTGAGTGTGTGTGTGTGTGTGTGAACAGACTAGTTCAAAAAGTATAAACCGTCCGACCCTGAAATTGGGTCTTTAGTGTATGTATATGCCCGCGATGTGACAGCAAAAAAAATCATCAAAATTGGTCAAACGGAGAGGGTACTTTATTTAATAACTTTTTGCGTTTTTTTTTCTATTTTCTCAAAAACAGCTCTAATGATTTTGATTGGAATGAGAATTTCATGTATTAATAGGCCCGAGATATGACTGCAAAAATTTCATCAAAATTGATCAACCGGAGGGGATACTTTACTTGAAAACTTTTTATCATTTTCACGTGTTTTTTTTTTATTTACTCAAAAACGGTTTTAACGATTTTGATCAAACTGGGTATTTGATGTAAGTATATGCCAAAGATCTTACAGCCAACATTTCATCAAAATGGGTCAAATGGAGTCAAATATTTCATAACTTTTTTTCCTATTTTTGATCAAATTCGTCATGTTTAATGAAAATTAGGTGTTATTTAATATCAGGTAAGCTTTATCATTATTAAAATGTTGTGGGGGGGCTTAAATGGGGAAGGGGCCTTTTTCGTTTACCTATAAAGTACGTTTGTTTTTATTTGTATGGAAAAATTAACTGACTCTCGTTACGCTTAAAAATAAGAAATGGCTAAATATAAAATATGAAAAAAATCAAATAAACATGTAGAGGAGAAAAAAAGAAAAATATTCCGTCAACTCATAAAACACGTTGAGCCCACGCGTGCGGAGTACGCCTTTAATGACAGACCATTGTTCATAATTAATATGGGATTCATTGGATATAGAAGACCAAAGTTCCATAGCTTTACTAAACAGATCATCACTTTGTTGGTTTTAACATCCATTATAGTGTATAATTTGCATATGATTTTTAAAAACCACGATATATGTATTATATCTATAAAACTTTTATAATGTGTGAAGATGTTCCGATCTAATTTTGAAGTCTTCATCAAGAACTCTTTCCATATATCATTTCTTCAGGTACAGGGAATTCAGCAACAGCAATTATTCTGTTTTATTGTTGTATGCTATATTTTATTTATAATTTAGACTCGATAACATGAATAAAAATTTACAAAACATCAATCAAATTAATTATAAGATTAGATTTATTGCCCAATACAAACATTTTCAGTAGATTCTTTCTAAACGCAATATCGCTATCCTATTTTGGGCACAGGACTGTACAATACTGATTGATTACATGTGAAAAATCAAATTCATCAACAGTTTCAAAACGTCCCACCTTTCGCTTCTTAGCAAGTAAACCTTTTCCAACTCCGATATACCTTCATGAAATATCGATTGTACTGCACCTCGATATTTCTCAACGCTTTTAATTTATAATTCATTGTTTAGCAATGCGATTATTGTTACGGTCAAACAACGGGGTGTTCGGAAAAAATGCAACTCATCCACTCGACATATTACGAAATCTTATTCAAACATCGATTGTATGCCGGAAACATAGATCTCTTGTTTTCATACAATTACCCTCTATTTTTTTCCAGATTAAAGATTTAATTGGCTGGATTTAGGAAACAAGACTTTAATAACAATGTGAGCCTGAAAATTAATGATTATTATTCTTGTATGATTATTAATATATATTAATGATTATTATTGTTGCGTCATTATCATTATGTTATTGCAATTACAATTCATAATGACAATAAAACAAAAGTAGGCACGTTTGAGTCTGCTTTTAGTTTTAGTCTTTTAGGAAAATTATAGGAGACGCAGGATTTCCATAACGATCTTGCTAACAGCAGTAAAATATAAATGCAGATGGATAGAGGGTACGTTTTGGTGTTATGAAAGGCCTTACAGCACATACCTATAAATGGCCACCGTTAGCTTTTAAATATTCTGTTAAGTTTCGTTACACCAAACATTTAAATCTTTAAGTAAATAGAAATAATTTTCTTATAGTTGAAAATGAAAATAAGGGAACTTTGACGCATATTAATTGAAACATTAATGTATAACAACAATTATAATTACAAAAAAAAAAAAACTTCTTAACTTCATGTTACTATGGTTCTTATTTTGTTTTTGTTTTTTACCATATTATAAACACAACTGTAATTCTATATCATTTTTTTTTTTTTTTTTTTTTTTTTTTTACACGAAACGGCCACTTTGAGGACCACGCGATATCACTGAAGAATCTTCCTTCTTCCTCCTTCTCACTTCCCAGCGCAGCCTCATCATTCTCGACTGCTCCTCTCTTCTCTCCTTTGACCACCCAATACCCTTCACTCTCTTCTTTAATCTGACTTCATTGTTGATTACTTTCCTGAAAAGATCCCTGTCATGACAAAGTTCTTTTGATATCCCAATGTTTCCAATTCTTCTTTAATTTGCCTAGGATATCCTCCCAAATTTTTGTACTTTAAAATTTTACTAAAAATTTCTTTACATAATCTTTTTTCACTCATTCTCTCCATGTGCCCAAAGAACCTTAACCTCCTAATTCTCATATCAGTTTCTAAATCATTAATTTGCCTGTAAATTTCCTCATTAGACCTCCTCCTGAATCCTTCTAATGTTTTCCTTGGTCCATAAATCTTCCTCAAAATTTTCCTCTCTATTTTGTTCAACTTATCTAAACTGGGAAAACAAGCCGTTTCTACTCCATAAAGAATCACAGGTTTTACCACAGTATTATAATGCCTTAATTTTGCCTTTATCGAAAGATTTTTTTTATTGTAAATTTTTCCCACTTTAAAGCACAAATCCTCTAATTTTTTAATTTTTCCCTTGAAACTCTCTTTTTCCGATCCATTGCAGCACAAAACTTCACCCAAATACTTGAATTTCCTAACAACCGAAATCTTCCCATATTTGGTTTTGACTGATTTTTTCTGATATCCTACCTCCGTGGTCATTAACTCCGTTTTCTCAAAAGATATTTGTAACCCGGTTTTCTCAGCAATTTCCTTCAGGCAATTTATCTGTTCAATGGACTCTTCTTCAGATTCAGCCAATAATGCTAGATCATCAGCAAAAGCCAAGCACCTCACTTTAATATGCATGTATTTGGTCCCCACCCGAGCTCCTGAACTATTTTTCTTCCAAAATTCACTCATTACTTTATCCAAAACTATATTAAAAAGTATGGGAGACAGACCATCTCCTTGCCTGAGACCAGTTTTTATCTGAAAAGGTTTACTAATTAAACCCCTAAATTTCACTTTAGATTCAGTTTCTGTTAAAGTTGCCTTAATTAAATTAATTGTTTTCTGATCCACTCCGTATTCCCTTAGAATCTTCAACAGAGTTCCCCTATCAACCGAGTCGTACGCTTTTTTAAAATCTACAAAGGAAATAAAAAGACTTTTTCTTCTTGAGATATAATATTTTATGAGTAATTTTAGACTTAAAATTTGTTCTTGACAGGATCTTCCCTTTCTAAAACCCCCTTGGTATTCCCCAATTTTATGATCTATTTGTGGCTCCAATCTATTTAACAACAATTTTGAGAAAATTTTATAAGTGACCGATAACAGAGAAATTCCCCTGTAGTTATTAACATCCGTTTTAGAACCTTTTTTATATAAAGGATGAATCAAGGCAGATTTCCAATCCTTCGGAATTTCCTCTTTCTCCCAAACATCCATAAACATTTCCACTACTTTCCTCCTGAATTTCTCACTAGTTAATTTCCACATCTCAGCCAGAACTCCGTCCTCACCCGAGGCCTTATTGTTTTTAAGTGAATTAATCACTTCTTCTAACTCCTCATCATCCGGAGGATCTGACTCGGTACCTTGTATATCATTAACATAATTATAATATCATTAACATAATTAAACATTTTAATATAACTTAAATTTAATAAAATTAACCTGAAATTTCAATATTATATTTTTTATAAATACAGTATTTGTTATTTTGTATAATTTGTTAAAAAAATTACAATTACTATTACAATGCTTAGAATACGTCTTAGCTCTTGTAGTTTTTAAAATGAATTAAATTTTTATTAATTATAAAAGTGAACCTTAGGCGTTGATAACTATATTTACACCTCTAAGCCCTTATAAAAATACAAACAACAGCAGTAATACATATTAGTAATAGTCTTAAAAGAACAATGAAAAAAAAAAAAAAAAAAAACGCATTTACGAAAATTTTTCGTTTCACCCACGAAGAAAATAATAAATAGCGGATTTTTCTTGTGGATGATTCTAATAGCAACGTTGTATTTTTTATTTACCCATTCAAAATTTAACTCCCTTGTTTTGTTATTTTTGACCTTTACTAGCTCCTATATAATTCTATAAAAATGATCGATATTAAGTTCAGTTTTTATATTAACTGTGAAATGGAAGCAATGATGAGGAGGTTACAACACACTTGGAACAATTTTCAAAGCTAAAGATCAAAAGTTTTATGAACATGGATTCATGATGCTGCCTGAAAGTTGGCAAAGTCAGGTCATTGATAGTAATGGGCAATAAATACTTATTAGATTTAATAAATTTCATGATATATTATTGTTTTTATTTTCAATAATAATCCGCAATTACTTTATTGCCAACTTTATAGTTACATGATAATCGCAGCGAGGTAAACTCAGCTTTAACGACTCCAATCGTCAAGTTCAGCGGTTTATTCGAAAACGTAACCTTCAACACAATTTTCCGTGTTTAAAATTATTACTGACAGTAAAGAATAATTGATTAATATTGGTTTCGTAAGTGATAATGCATTACCATTTATAAATTGTCCAATCTGGCAAAAGGAATGATACATTCTTTTCTAAGATTTTTTATTGGTTGTTTAAAAATTTATAAACCTTCACATCTTTTATCCTAAAAATTCGTCATACTTCCTGATGATTCCTGAAGAACTGTTTTTACCAAGAAATTGCTGAAGGTTGTTGAAACACAACTTCCACTTACGAACCTACTTGGACTAGAACATGGGTTCCTAATATCACGGGCGTCGCCGTAGGGGAACAGGGGGGACGCGTTCCCCTCAATATTTTGGCAGGAGGGGACTGTCCCCTCTAATATTTTGGCAGGAGAGCACCAAATGTAAAAAATTAAATAAAAATACGATTTTATGAATTTATCCGATATTAACCAATAAAATATAAATATAAAATATTAGTTTATTCCAGCACATTCTATTGTTAAAAGCAGGGTTAGGTGTATTGTATATTTGATGAATTATATATTTTTTATTTTAGCTTAAACTGTTTTGTTTTATTGCTCTCCATTTCTTTTTTAAGCCACGCAGCTTGATCCTACTTTCCATCAATTCAATGAAGCTTATAGAAGTTGATGGAAAGCAATGAAATTAGTGGGATCGGGATCAGAAGAAAAACTTGGATAAAATTCAATCAAGAAATTTAGGCCCACATCCTCCAACAGTAAGCCTTAACAACTCCCTATTTTAATGTATAACTGAGGCATGAAATGACAAGTTTTAACATACTATAAATACCTTTAAAATACAACGTTGGAGGATGAATTAAATGTCCCAAAAGTTGTTTTTAGGTGTTATTATTTCAACTTTTAGCCCCTCGAATTTCTATCTACCCTATCTAGGAAAATATTGAGCCCCCCCCCAATAATTTGGTGCTGGTGGCGCCCATGCCTAATATAAAAGAAGAGATTATAAATTTTTAGAGCATATATACAATTTATGACTTTAAAAACTAAATATTATTCTTTCTGATGTTCTCAGTTTTCCGACGTTGTGTAATGGACATATATTACTGCGCTCATTAAAGGAAATCGAATATTTTTCTTTTTTTTTCCTATTTATGTTAAAAAAAAATCAACCTGTACCGCTACAACCCACGAAAGGTATTATTGGGTTCAGTACTGTGTAAGTAGGTACTGTTTCTTGGTCAGCAGTCATGTAAGGAGTTGATTTGACCGTGATCACGCTCAACCGCTAAGTTTTTTCCCCTTAATTTTTTAATTAAGGGTACCCACTTTATACAGGCTGGATTTGCCACAGAATGGTCTCTCGTCCCACGAGACAAACTGTGGAAGAATATTGAAAATACCTGCAAGCTCAACTCAGCACAGCAACTCAGTGCTTACCAATCAGCTACCTCCCTCCTTTATAATTTTATATTTTTTAATTTTATATTTAACCATTGCTTACTACTAGACATAATGAGAGACAGTTAATTTAATCATACAAATAAAGGTACTTTATAGGAAGAAAATATTTGTTCGACAGTTAAGCCCCATCATTTCTATGATGATAAAATATTGAACTACCTAATATTGATTCTCATTAAACTTGACGAGTTTAATCAAAATTATGCCGCTTTAGTTCGTTGCCCTGTGAGTTGGTGGATACGAAACAGTTGATCAGCATTGAATAATAAGCGCCCGAACAGCGCTAATTACATTAAGTGTGTCAATAGGTAGATATCAATTTTATGTTCTAATCATGTCTATTCCGATTCTAATTCAGAAGTTGAATGACTCCTTTCGAAAAACATCAAACAGAAAGCATACCTTCCGCTTTTCCTCCAAGAGACTTAAAACCCTGAAGCTATCAACACCTATATTTTTTACTTCCACTTACCTAAAAATGAAATATATAGTAAGGGAAAGTATTGCGATCGTGAAACATTTCGACTTCCGGTCTTCAACGGAAATATACGTTTTGGGGTCCCCTGAGTCCAAATAACCAAGTCCCGCTAAATGGTCTGTGTGTATGTGAACAGACTAGCTCAAAAACTATAACCCGTACAAACCTGAAATTAGGTATTGCTGTATGTGTATGCCCGCGATGTGACAGTTGAAATTGATCAATTGGAGGGGGCACGTTACTTCATAAATTTTATCTCATTTTCACGTGTTTTGTCAATTTACTCAAAAACGGCTTTAACGATTTTGATCAAACTGGGTATTTGTTGTATTTATATGTCCCAAATATCACAGAAAAAATTTCATGAAAATTTATCAAACGGAGGGGGCACTTTATTTCATAACTTTTTCACATGTTTATTTTTTTTTCGATTTTCTCAAAAACGGCTTTAATGATTTTGATCAAAGTCGTCATGTTTAATGAAAATCAAGTCTTCTTTAATATCAGGTAAGCTTTATTATCATTAAAATGTTCTGAGGTGGCTTAAATGGGGAAGGGGCCTTTTTTGTTTTCCTATAAAGTATCTTTGTTTTTGTTTATATGGAGAAATTAGCTGTCTCTCGCTACGCCTAAGATTTGGCTAAATATGAAATATAAAAAAAAATCAAGTAAACATATACAGGAGAATAAAAGAAAAATACTCCATCAACTCATAAAATAGAGCCCACGCATGCACAGTAAGCCTTTAATGACAGTCGATAGTTTATAATTAATAAATATCACTCGACTTTCCCACACTTCTCGATCGATATCCATGACAACACTTAACGAACTGGAGATTTCGGTTACTGTTGAGTAGCCTTGTGTGCGGATTCGTCACCATTCAGTCTGTAAGTGGTGAGAAACCCAAATTACCAACTGGTTTAGTTTATTTCCAGTATCCCCGTATGCATATGGCCTTAGCATTAAAACAGATTAATGAAAACGTCAAATCCAAGAGGATTTTGAAACATAATCAATTAAAAAAATTTTTTTTAATCAAAGTTACAGGAAGTTTTGTTTCGAATATTTAAGAATGTTGACAAATTTTGTTCTTACTATTCAAATTGCGGAATTTTGAATATTTTTAAAGACTACCAAAATAAAATTATCTGCTTTTATGTTATAGTCTTAATTAGACTAAACTTTCCAGGAAAAGATAAAAGTGAAAGTTAAAAAGTTGCGTTTTCTCAAAAAATGTGTGGATCCGCTCCTGCTTTGAATTGTATAACATTTAATAACAATGACAATGGTATTATTGCTGACTTGTCACATTCACACTGTACCAATTGTCTTGAAATGGAGGAAATTTTGATGTTCGTAAATAAAATTACTTTCAATAAAAATGTATGTTATCTACAAGAAATAGTTACTTTAATTGTACTTATGTGTAAGTTGTATTGATGTGTTTAGCCTTAAGTAAACATAAATTAAGTTTTCGTTCTGTACGAAGATAATAAATATTTCCAATGTGATTTGTAACTCAGGCTTTTCCATCTCGATGCGACTAACCAAGAAAGTGGCACGAACATGTTCTAAATTATTTTGTCATTGGGGAAGTGAAAATTTTCGGGTGTGAGGTCATTGCCGCTATACTGCTGGCGGTTCAAATGATGTTCGACCTTGTTCCATTGCGTATTCGGTTATTGCACAGCAGTTCGGTAGTTACCTTGTAGTGTGGCTGCCATGTGTTCGATGTACTGGGAAATCAAGGCTATGGCTCTGGACGAAGATGCAACAGCCTTATATATATATGCAATAGCCAGCATTATACCAAGTATATAAAAAATGTCATTGAAGCGTAATCGTTTCATGGTATGGAAGGATGAGTTCTTCTAGCAACTGCAATGCAACGACTATTCCAAAGGATTACAAAAATGTCTGATATATACCATTTATGCCACATTCCCATCTTAATTAGGGAAACTATATATAAATAACTAATAAATAACTATAAATAAATAATAAAATAATAATAAAAAATAAATAAATTCAGCATAAACGTAATTCTCAACATCCTGGAATCAAAAAATCTCTAATGGGACAATTGCATTCGTACGAAAAGTAAGTTTTTAAAACATAGAAGATATTTATACTTCTAGCTCAATTATAGGAATAAATATAATAAAAAAAAAATAAAAAATATATATATTTGATATCTGAGAACGGCTGGACGGATTTGGCTATTTTTTTCTTTTAACATGTTTCTAACAGTCCCAGCAATTTTAACAATTTATTTGCAATTCTTTCTTAATTTTATAAAGACTATAATCAGTGGATCTCAAGGAGTTCCGTGGTTCTCACCCTAACGGGGGTGCGTCGATGTTTTCGGTAGGCGCAAATTTAAAATAAATAAACAATATTCTTTGCAAACAATAAATTTAGATCATTATTTTAACATGGAACATAATATTTAATCAAACTTAACAGTTATAATGTTTTAAAAAAAAAAATCTAATGGACATCTTTACATGTAAGAGGGTGCATGGATTAAATTAAAAACATATAGGGGGGGGGGGCTCGGAGTATAATGTTGAAGAACCTTTGAGTTAAAGGGTTCGCACCTTCACACAACTTAAAAATTTTGTGCCTTAATTATTAATAAGTGCTATGGTTACATAAATATACGTTTTTCTCAGTTTTACAATTGTTTTATTATTAAGTAAATAATTTCATTTTTCTCGATGATTTGGTAAGGGAGAGTGGTAATTGATATATTGGAATCTTCAATTTATTTTCAAACAATTCTTGAAAGTTTTATTTTAATCAAATGCCAATTGGATTTAATTATAATTTTAACTGTTTTTTTTTTTTTTTTTTTTTTTTTTTAAATCTTTCTCGTGTGAAACGAACATGAAAATATATGTCGAATAACATTATATACAAACCCATTTCGAGACATGTTATAAACTTCGTAGATGAAGTCTCAGCACTCGAAAAGGAAACGCAATCTGGCACGTTTCTTATCTGCTAACCCGTATCTACTAAACCATCCAGTCAGTCCTTTAATGCTTTAAGGAGGAGGATGCTGATGTGTCACAGTGCTTAAGACCTTCGATTTTATGTAGTATTATTGATTATCTTACCTATAAATATTATTGATAAAAAAGCTTTAATATTTAATGAGCAAATATAATAGGTCATAGGAAAAACTCAATATAATCGCATATGTAAAGCGAATTTTCCTGAGCAAATAGAGCAGTAAGTAGTAAAACCCTAGACGTGCCGAGGGGGGGGGGGGGGGGGTCCCGCACTAGCTCTATCAGAATTTTTGAGCAGGGCATAAATTTTCTGGGTGATGAATGTTATTTGGTTGGATATTTTTGGATCTAGAAAAAAGGGGAGACGTAGGGCTTAGTCTTATGTAAACTACAATTTTATTCATGTTCTTATAAATTTTAGAGTGCGAGACACAGTAGCGAACTTAGCACCAAATTTCGCCCCCCCCCCCCCCCCCATCCGCTCCAGTCTCACATTAATGTGTTGCCTTTTGCCCGACAGTACTTTTATTTTCAATTTTTTTACGATATCATTTCCGTGTAACAGGACCATCTGCGGTCTAAACACCCAAAAGTGTTGTATTAAGGTATTATTAGCTATATTATTGAATTATTTCTTTAAAAATGTGTATATGTATATGGGACATATTGACTGGGCGCTACAAATGCGAATCTGACGCTGTTAGCGATGTCAAGACTCCCTTAATTGGACAAGATCTGATTGATGGGCATCTCCTGTTTATCTATTTCCAATAAATTCGAGGGTCTTTGTTTAAATATACAGTACATTTTTAAATGACAAACGCTTTTGAATACAGATATTTATAATTATATTAATATTAATAATATATTATTTAAAATTCGAACATCAAGTTAAGAGTTATCTTCATAGGCTTGAACCAGAAAATTGATCGAATATACAGTTTTTTTAAAAATGCACCGTTGAAATCGATTGAAGCAGTTTTTTTGTGTACATTTTTCATAACAGGGATGGCAGACAGTGGCGGATCTAGGGGGGGGGGCGCGGGGGGCGCCCCCCCCCCTGGGAGGTGAGGACAACAATTCACTATTACTATTTCTGTATAAAAAGGGCTATCCTTAGTGATTTTTTAGCTCATTAAATGAAAAATAGATTGCATATAGATATTGAATAGAAAATCACAACGTAAATATGCACTAATATATTAAAATAGGTCCTTAATAACACATAAAAATTTTAAAAATAAAAAGTGCGCCCCCCCCTCAGAAAATTTCTGGATCCGCTACTGATGGCAGATAACCCTGTCTTTACAGCTATCATAAGGAAGTTCCTTAACAGCTTTTTTTCTCTTATTTCCATTATGGTTGGTGCTATAGTTCTTTTACTGTTTATCATTTAAGGTGGGTTCCATAGCATGTACTATATACATATTCTTCGTGGAGGTGGGAGAGATTAAAAAAAAAAAATTAAATGTTATCATCCGGATTATTCTTTTGTGAGTTTTTGACAAATATGAGAATATTTATTTGTTCCTTAACCTCATAATAATCCACTAATTTTGCATTATCTTTTATTACGTACTAACGGTACGTATGAATGGATATTATAACCCCTCTTGGTTTGGTGATCTGTTTTCAAACATATTTCTTTCTTTGTAGTTCCAAAAAAGTCCCTTTCTAAGTCAACTACTCAAAAAGCCAAAATTATGGGTTTGTTAATATAAATTTTAAAAAATATAGCTAGGTAACACCATCGTATCCAGGAGGGGACGTCCCCCTCACCGCACTGAAGAGTTAGAATAGAGAAAAAAATAGTAATACTTTCATAAAAAGTGCTTTTATTCGGGAACATATTATGTTATTAATTAGAAAGAATTTTGTTTAATTTAATTAGTTGTATGCATAAGGCGTTATAACATCAAAGAAATGGGTCAAATAGAGTAATATTATTGCTTTCGTAAAATAGATGAGTGTTTAAAATCTAAGATGAGAATAACCTAACCGTGGATTTGACAAAGAATACAACAAAACCAAATAAGTATGAAGATGTACACTCTCTACGATATGTACACTCTCTGCTGGAATTAATCCATTTTATTAATATCTCACAAATCTTATGTGAAGCCTTATAGAAGGTTATTAATTGCGTGAATTTATATTTGGCAATCTTCGATTATAAAAATATATTCTATTATAAAAAAGAGAAAAGTGACTTTTAAATACCAATGCAGCATACCGCCAGGTGTCCATAGGATGTTTTAAAGGGAGTGAAAAATCTTTGATTATAACGTCCTTCGGATGGGACTTAAAATGGAAGTTCCGAAGAAGTGCATTCGAATGATTTCGTCTAGGGGGGCAGGATGGTAAAATTCTTATGATCTTGAAGGGGGGTTGAGTTATTCCGACTTTTATGGCTCAATTATTGTTCAAATAAAACTTATTGATATTGGAAAATTAAAATACGTTTTTATATCATTCATGTTGGGCAAAAGGGCTTAAGTGAAAATATATATTAAAATATAGTTTCATTTTAGGATTCTGGAATAAATAAATTCAATGAGAAAGAATTTATAATGATTTTCAACAGCTTGGTAAATCGTTGTTTAAGCTTTACATTCGATGACTTAAGCCCTTTTACCCAAACACCAGTGATATAATACCTAATAAACACAATTAATGAATAGGAATTTATTTAATGTAGCTTTTATTTATCATATTTACTAGGGGTGTGCAGCCGCCCTGCACTCCCCCCCCCCCCCCCCGTAGACGCTCATGGTCCCGAGCCTAGGGAATGTCAGGTACTCCTTAAAGACCCTGTCTTAATTATACCTGGATATGCAAAATTTAGGACTTTCATTGTATCATCGGCCGCTTAGCTTAAGTAGCCAAAAGGGATGTTAAACTATAACAAACAAATACCTACACAAACAATAATAAATAGAATTAAAGATATGCATTCATATACATTTGATAAACATTGTTTCTAATGGCTTAAGCAATTTGAAAAATGGGATAGCTATAATAAAAACAAAAACATTGTTTAAAGAATGTCGATTAAAATAAATAGATAAAACGATTTTTATTTTTTTAAGTTTAGGGAAAAATGAAATCAGATGGTGTAAACACAATATACCCAACCTGTTGGGTTCTTGCAAGGAAGGCTTCTATTGTGCATTCGTATTAGTATTATCTTTAACTTTTGGTGAGAAATGTATTTAAATATGTACATTAAAATTAAATGCATTTTGAGTTTTACATTTAGAAAAATTAATTTTATCTGCATTTTGTTTCTAGTTTAAGTCATCTTAACTTTTTAACTTTGCATTAATTCCTGAATAAACATGCTTTATTTATTTATTTGGTTTGCTCTAATTATAACGTTGAATATTTACTTGCAATGGAATGTCTTTTTCTCCTAAACATATAACTTAGTGCATATTTTGTTATTAAACAGATACTTTTCATTTCTTGAGTTAGGTATTTATTTATGTTGATAACTGGAAAAAAAGTGAAGGCAAGGTGTGTTAACTATGTGCTATTATAAGTGAATCATTGGCCCGATCCCCCCAAAATATTTTAATACTGGAATTCTTAGATATTGAGCAATGGTGTTTTTAGAGTTCTATCTGGACAGATGATCTGTTGAAAACAGATAATATTGGGTTTGGATTTGAAATAGTCACTGTTTAGATATCTGATGAAGGTGAACTTTTTTATCCTTATTTGAAATTTTGTTGGTGCTGAAATTTGCTTCTGAGTAATTCCAACCCAATAATATAGTTACACCCTTAGACAATGTCCTATTTTCTCAGTTTAAATTCATCTAGATACTTGCCTGATAAAATGATAAATGCTCAGTTATTTATTTGGTATTTAGAAAATTAATTTATAATTTCTTCTTAATTAAGCTACTTACTTACCTAACTACTCAGTTATTTTTAGGACCATAGCGAGCAAACTATGTCAAACTATTTTTTATACGAAAATCATTTAAAAAATTTGGGCATAAATAATTGAGTAGTGACTGTTTTCGCCAGCAAGTTAAGATTTTTAAAAAACCTATGCAGAAAAATGAAAGAATTTTTTTTTTACTATCTACATATTTTACATATATGAGAGAATTTTTTGATGGAGTTAATCTAACGTAGAATTTTTTTTTTTTTTATGGAGTAGACATTTGAATATTGAGTAATTTTGGTTTAGGATGGCCAAAAATTCATATGCGCTACTGTATTATAATAAGGGATGGAAACAGTCTCAAAGTTTTTGCTACTAAGTAAATGTTTTCTGTGAATAACATAATCAACATCAATAGTATGTGATACCTCCTTCAAAAAGGCCATGAACCCATTAAGCTGATCTACCATTGCAATAGCTTCATTAGTTGCCACTGATATTTTGTTATCGAGAGGAATATCAATGTTTTCTTAATAATGTTGAACAGTTTGAAAAATGACTTGACCTTTGTTATCTGCAATCAACTACAATATTCAGCAAAAGGGATCTTATGAATGACTTTCCCTTTCTGCTCAAAAGTGCAGGTGGGACAACGGTAAAGTTTGAATACCTGGTTTTGTTTGTTTGTTTGTTTGTTTGTTTGTTTAACGTCCATTTTTATGCTACTAAGGCTAATCGGACGATGCTACAGTGGGAGTCCTAAATTTTGCCTATCCAGGTATAATTAGGATAGGGATCTTTAACGAGTACCTGACATCGTACAGGCTCGGGACCTTCATTTTACGTCCTATCCGAGGGACGGCATAGCTAAGGATTTTTTACTCCCATTAAAAAATCCTAGGGCCACCGCTGGAATTGAACCCGCGATCTTTAGTATTGTAGGTTGCCATGCTAACCACAACACCACAGGTGACCCCCCTGGTTTTGTTAATTCACCAATTTGGATGGAATACACAAACAGGAGTATCAGGAAACTTCAACGTCTTCTTCCATTTCATCAATTCGTCCCTATTGAGTAACCTTGCTTAGTGGGACTTATCTTTATACAGCTGGGTGGTGTTACTTTCCATAGAACTCCTTGACTGAAGTCAAAAGTATTATACATTATATGAGGCTATCAATCCATTGTTGGTTTGTATTGATGCTGCGAGCAAGCCTAACACTGATCAAGCATTCAGGAAATCTTTCCCAGTATTTTCGAAAAAAGTCAATATACATTTACTTATTAGGTAACACTTTGTTGCTAAGTTAACACATATGTAGTTCCATCGATTGTGATTGGGGACAAGATTCAAGAAAGGGATTAAAGTCTGCTCACTTATCATTCTGGCTGAATTATCCCTATGGAGATTTAACAGGAGAAAAAAGACTGTTTATCAAAAATAGCAGTAAGAAATAATAAAAGGGAATGCTGAGTGGGTGTTATGATTGTGCTGAGAAAACTGTTCTTATACATCCGTCCTTTACCGAACCATTATTAAACAAAAAACATTATTTGAACTTATGCCCTAGATTTTATCTTTGGGGTTTGTATTGAGTTCTTTAAAGTCACGATTTTATAACAAAACATGTTCACTTCCACCAAACGCCCTTAATTAATATACTCATCACCCCTCCCCTACCCTCCTAAAGAAGCCTCTCCCATTTGGTACTACTTAATCCTTATCCTCTCCCCTCTCAAGAATCAAAGTATTAGTGTTAATAGAAATTTATTTTATAAAATTTTATAGAATCTCTGATAATTTGTAAAAAAAAACTTTCATGTGGTTCATTTTATCTATTTATATGTGTTATTTATTTTTAAATATTATGAGTGTAGGCTTATATATTTTTTTTTTTTTGTTTAGTAACATTACTGCTTTGTCACTTCTGGACATGGCCGTTTACCGCCAAAGAGGCCACATTCAGAAGTGACAGTAGTAGTGGTACCTATTTTCTTTTCTTTAAAATTAATTGTTTTAAATTTTTTTGTAGGTTGTGTTTAAAAAAAAAGAAATGAGTATTCCTCAAGTTTCAGCAGCTTGTTGTGGCAAATCATTAAGAACCGCATCTTTGATTATTGCATGGTTTTTAAGTGTAAGTTTATCAGTATGTAAAGTATGATTGAATGAGGTTATGGTAAAATTAGTTGTACATCATAATGGTATTGAATATTTATTTTAATAAAAAAGAAGATGATCTCATGTTTATTTTATTTCATAATTAGATTTTAAGTTATTAATAAATCTGCATGTACAAGTAAGTATGGTATAGGTGTTTGCCAGCCAAAATTGGTAAATGAAAAACTTGTAAGGAAAACTTGTATGTATTTGTAGGTAGTAGTAGGTTTACAATTAAAGTTGGGAAAGTTTTATATTTAGGATGCTTTACAGGACCTTATCCATGATATATAGAAAGAGGAACAGATGCCTATGTAATGGAGTAAGACATTCATCTGTCCGATACATCCCAAAAAGGGAGACGATAGTAGAAGGAGAGAACTACTGGGAAATCACTCTGCTATCTTGTGCATATAAAGTCCTTTCAAACAGTTTATTTGCAAGTCTCTCACCGCATGCAAAGAAAGAGCTTGGAAATTATCAGGCAGGTTTTACCAGAGGGCAGTCCATATAGAGCAATTATTCTCACTAAGGCTAATTCTGGAGAAGTGCAAAGAGTACGAGTTGGTCACACACTACCTCTTTTTAGACCTACCAGCTTATGATAGGTCTCATAAAATTAATATAAGGCCTTAAGTAGTCTACAGCTTAAATGCCGTATCCGACCTTCACCCATATTTATCAGTCCGAAGATATTATTATTACCCTATAACTCTAATAGGGTTCTTAGTATAAAATTTTGGACTTGCGCTCAGATTAGTTTTCAGTCAAGACAAATTTTCGATTTTAATGTTTCCTGCTCTGAGCAGAAACTGATAAGAATATATTTTTCAGCTTTGGTAATGTTGGAAAATGAACTAGATCGCACACGCCAGAGACTAATGCAAAAAGCTGCGCTTGATTTTTTCGGTTGTGTTAACATATAAATTTCTTTAAAATCTCATTTTAAAAATGACCATGGGCCAATCTGCATTGGCTGTGTTTATATTTTTCATTTTGTATTTCTCAAAATAAATTATTTTAATAGAAAATCATGTACATTTCTTGTGCGTTTCCTAACAATGAGGAAATGTATTCAATTGTTGATTTTGAAATTATAATGTTATATTTTAGTTTTCTTGTATTTCGAACTCTTGTTAAATCAAAGTATTTCTGGAGTGAATTGAATTTCAAGTTATCAAGAGTAGACTGTATTATCATGTCTTAAACTTTTTGTATTATTTAATTTTTTTATATAATGCAGTTTGTTTTATGTTAACTATTACATATTAATTATAGCTTGAAATTTTTTATTTAGGTATTGGTGGGCATTGTGTGGTCTCTATATCTTTCAATTCTGCCATCACTTCATAATGAATTCAATCATGGATATGATCGAAGTAAGTTCTATAAGGTTTCGGTTTAAGAATTTCTAATGACCCTAAAAAAATCAGGGAGAAATACCCTGAAATTCAGAGAGTTTTGTAAAACAATCTCAAAAGTCAGGGAATTTTTCAAGCAGTAGGACACTACTTATGTTTCTGAATCATTTTTGGTTACACAAAGTTGAACGAGCCTGCAAACTTTTCATGGTCAGCTGATTGGTTTTTTGCTACAGTCATTTTTTTTCAAGATTATTTTGTAATTATATTCTTGCAACCACTTTTTAGGACCTGGTTTCTAAAATATTAAGTTTCTTGTTGCTTTATTAAACAAGTTTAAAATTCAACATTGTAGATGATTTTTCTGTCCTTATCAATGATAAAGAGACTGCTTGGAAATTTTTATTTGTATTGCAAAGAGAAGGTCTTAAATTTGTTCTTAGGCCTCTTGTGTGGATATTAAAAAATATTCAATATTGAATTATTACAACCATTTCGTAGTCTTGAAATTTTCCCTGACATGTACTGGAAATTGATGGAATGCTATAATAGGTATCAATAGATACTCATGGTGTCTACTGATACCTTTTATGTTATATTATATAGAGTATAATAAATAACGTGATATACCACTTAAAATATATAATTAGCCTGACATATACTAGTGTTCAAAGAGTATGTGTTGTTTCCACTATATTATTAGTTCATTCCATCAATATACTATATTGGGCCTATTCTGTCACTCGTGCTGTTGGACAAAGTCAAACAGGTCTCATTGTTTTCATGTTGGGCTTCCTCAAGTGGTCTGTCCATGTTTGATAAAAATATAACATTATGTAATATAATTTTTTAAATTAAATTGATGACTATTCTACTTAAGGAGAATGGGCAGATGAATATGGCTGAAAGCTCCTTATTATAGAATGTTAAAAATTATATGAGAGATCATATGGTGGTAATTTCTTTGTGACCCAAAATTTATTCTTAAATACCTAAAATTAAAAAAGAAGTGAATACGAATTAAGTAAAATATTCAGCTCTCCAGTATTGGACAGTATCCACCACATGAGTGATGGTACCTTTTATCTCTATGTAAGTGGTGGTAGTTAAAATATGAAATATCCAATTACCTGAAGTATCAAGTTTAATACCCCATGTCTTCAATATTTCAACTTTTTTTATTTTTATTTTTTATTTTGCATTGAGAATGGTTGTTCCATCAGTCTTTCAGATGCACATTTTTTTGTTCTTAATAGATTATTGTATTGTCGTCTGGGGGTTGAAAATTGTAAATCATGTATAATTAAATAAATATTCATGTGATATTCGTATTTTAGTTCTATTGTTCATTTAAAAGGTTATTAATATTGTCATCTGAGGGTTAAATATTCTAAACTGTGGATAGTAAAAAAATATTTATCATATTCAAACAAAAGTTCTGTTGTGGAAGTAATGCAGCTAGATGTTAGGCTGTGCTAATGAACATTCAGTATGTTAATAGCTTGGAAAATTCCAATCTGGAAATTTAGATCTTCAAAATAAACCTTCCAGGAGCTAAAGTTATGGAAATGAATAATTCTGAAATGTTACTAACATTATTAAGCCATTTGTAAAAGCTATTAGAAAAATTAAGAAGCTGGATAAGCAGCATGCTCTGTGTGGAACCCATCTTTCCCCTCAGGGATATCATTACTGTGGATCCTGTAAGCGATTACAGGGGTTCCTATAATCCAGCGGCTCTCAAAGTGGAAGTGTGACCCCAAGATTGGGGCGACAAAGATTATGGGCGTGCTTATTTATTTTTTTAAATAATGAATGTTTTTAAGAAAATATTGAATTATTTTAACATTGAACACATTGTCCTAATAGGATTAAGCTTTAAACATACAACTTAAATAAGAAATAATTATGAGTAAAAGTGTTGTTATATACATATACGATTTTTTTTTAAAAATGCACAGTTTTATACATATATAAGGTGAGTCTGGATTACAGCTAAAGCATATTAGTATGTAGTTTACTGACTACATAAGTTTAAGAACATTTCAGTAAGCCAAGACTTATCAAGAGTTTATTAATTTTATTGATTAAAATATTGTTTATAATACAATCACTTTAGCTTGGGTTACTATCCGTTATTGAAGTTTATATTAGGGGGTTGTTTTGTTTCTTCATGGTTGGAATTGTTTTTATCATTCTACTCTGATAAACTTGGATTTATTAAATCCCTAAGACCAGTTTCCTGGCCCATTCTATTAACCCCAAGTTATTCATTTATAATTAATAATCCATTATCATAAAATGTTTTAATAAAAAATTTCAGTAGTTTATTCATAATGTTTTGTTTGTTTTGTAGTGACACAGGCGCTTTGTTCAGTTGGTGGAATGCTTTTAACCTACTTCTTCATAGAGCATTGCTTGCTCCTTTACGGAGTGTTGAAGGTAAGTTTCCTACTCATATAAAGTAAATGCATAATTAAGCCATAATGACTAGGTTCCAGATTTTTATGAATGTTAGCTCCAGAACTGTTCTGGTGTAATCATTATTAAAAGAAACTACTATAGTTAATTGAGGAATTCGACTTGGTACATCAGACCTTAACAGTGTCTTTTTTTTACTTTCACTTACCTATATATGAAATATATAGTAAGTGGAAGTATTGCGATCGTGAAAATTTTCGACTTCCGGTTTTCAACGGAAATACACGTTTTGGGACCCCCTGAGTCCAAATAACCAAGTCCCGCGAAATGGTCTGTGTGTGTGTCTGTGTGTGTGTGTGTGTGTGTGTGTGTGTGTGTGTGTGTGTGTGTGTGTGTGTGTGTGTGTGTGTGTGTGTGTGTGTGTGTGTGTGTGTGTGTGTATGTGAACAGACTAGCTCAAAAACTATAAGACGTACGAAGCTGAAATTAGGTATTTAGTGTATGTATATGCCCGCGATGTGACAGCAAAAATTTCATCAAAATTGCTCAAAGGGAGGGGGTACTTTATTTAATAACTTTTTACATTTTTTTCGATTTTCTCAAAAACGGCTCTAACGATTTTGATTAAACTAAGTATTTGATCTATTTATATGCCCATGATATGCCTGTGAAAATTTCATCGAAATTGATTAACCGGAGGGGGGACTTTACTTAATAAATTTTGTATAATTTTCACGTGTTTCTTTTATTTACTCAAAAACGGTTTCAATGATTTTGATCAAACTGGGTATTTGATGTATGTATATGCCAAAGATGTGATAGCCAAAATTTCATCAAAATTGATCAACCGGAGGGGGGACTTTACTTAATAAATTTTGTCTCATTATCACGTGTTTTTTTATTTACTCAAAAACGGTTTCAATGATTTTGATCAAACTGGGTATTTGATGTATGTATATGCCAAAGATGTGATAGCCAACATTTCATCAAAATTGATCAACCGGAGGGGGGACTTTACTTAATAAATTTTGTCTCATTATCACGTGTTTTTTTATTTACTCAAAAACGGCTTTAACGATTTTGACAAAACTCAGTATTTGGTGTTGGTATATGCCCGCGATGTGACAGCACAGATTTCATCAAAATTGGTCAAAGGGAGGGGGCACTTTATTTAATAACTTTTTTTCCGATTTTTACCTTTTTTTCGATTACTCAAAAACGGCTTTAACGATTTTCATCAAATTCACCATGTTTAATGAAAATTAGGTTTTCTTTAATATCAGGTAAGCTTTATCATTATTAAAATGTTCTGAGGGGGCTTTTTTTTTGGGGGGGGGGGGGCTTTTTTGTTTGTTTGTTTCTTATAAAGTACCTTTGTTTTTGTTTACATGGAGAAATTAACTGTCTCTCGTTATGCCTAAAAATAAGATATGGCTAAATATGAGATATGATAAAAATAAAGAAAACATAAAGAGGAGAAAAAAAGAAAAATATTCAGTCAACTCATAAAACTCGTTGAGCCCACGCATGCGGAGTACGCATGACAGGCCATTGTTATTAATTAAAGCCGTTCTGTTCATTTGAGAAGTGGCAATTAACAAAACGCATTAATTTCTAATCTAAGTAAGTTGGTAAGTGAAAGTTGTGTGTTGCGCGCACGCACCAGTTTTTTTTATTTACTCAAAAACGGTTTTAACGATTTTGATCAAACTTGGTATTTGATGTATTTATATGCCCGAGATATGACTGTAAAAATTTCATCAAAATTAATTTACGGGAGGGGGGACTTTACTTAATAAATTTTGTATCATTTTTTTTTTATTTACTCAAAAACGGCTTTAACGATTAACAAAAATAAGATATGAATGTAGAAAAATGTGTGACTTTGGGAAATGATATTTAGCAAAACACGTCAATTTCTAATCTAAGTAAGTTGATAAGTGAAAGTTGTGTGTTGCGCGCACGCACCAGATTTTTTTTTTTTTTTTTTTTCAAATTTCTCACACCAAAATTAGTTGTGATATCATTAAAGAAAATATTTATATTTGAGGTGTTGATAGTTGACAATGGAATTGAAAGCAGAGGATGGTCTGCGTGGCGGTCAGATAAGACAAAGTAAATAAATAACCATAAATTATTTACTTACAACCAATGTTTCGACTAACTTTGCAGGTCATTAGAAAATACAAACTGCTTAAAATATTGTGAATGAACAAAAGCATGGTAACCACTAATGCACTTAAATAAAAATGAATGATGTGTAACTGAACAGAATTGATATTTAATACATTCTTAAGCACAATTAATGCATGACTTATAAGACAAGCTGGATATATATCCAGAAAAGCTGGATATATAATGACTAAAATAATCATTTTACTTTATGATTGTCATCCCTATTACATATTTTCCGTTAAAAGTCTGTTGTGGATCTCCCCCCTTCCATAGATTTTTCACATTCCAGCTCTCCTGGCACTCAGACCTTAATGCTCCTCGCCCATTGGCGGCTGAACCTAATGATTTTTGCTCCATCGTACTGGAGTTATTCAAGGACATTATGCAGTATTGACAATCCAACAATAATAAAGTAAACAATACAATTCTACCTAATACCTATCAGTCGTGAAAAGTTTTGTGATTGACTAAAGTAATGATGTGGCGGTCTAGTGGGGGCCTCCGGTGGTACACACCGGTGTGAACGTGTTAATGTCATACATTACTTGTAAGATTAATAATTAGTTATTAATTCTGTTCAGTTACATTTCACATATTTTTATGTACATTGTATTAGTTATTATTATGCTTTTGTTCATTCACTGTAAACCAAATATTTTATCTATAATTTTTGTTAAACGTTTGTATTTTCAAACTCTGATGATGAGCTGCTTACGTTAATTTGCTTTTTGTACCACAACCGGGACCATTCTTTATTTGAAAATATTTATTGCTGTTGAAACATTGATTAATTAAATAAAAACGCTGAGCCAAAATTTTTCATTACTATTTTTCACTTACTATTTATTTCCTAGATAGGTAAATGAAAGTAAAAAAACAAAACAATTAAAAGGTATACTTCACTAATTTTGGGATGTTGGGTTAGTAGTGTTTTATTATAATTTTATAACTTTAATTTTATTTAACACGTTGAGCACCAAGCCAGGGGCCAAGAGTGATTTCAAGGCATATGGAACCGCTCCGGCCCCAACGATTGGCCAATGATATTGCCCCGTTTTTTTTTTTTTTTTTTTTAATTTGGGGGGTGCACGGAGTCCCAACCTCCTTCCAAGCAGAGATGGTCAACCTATATTCTAAACCATCTCCTATAGAATGTTTTTATTTTCAGTTTTTTTTTTTTTTTTAATTTTTTAATTTTTTAGGTTCTTTCCTAGCCCGACCCCGGGGCCGGGCAGTACTGCTCTCAAAATTATTGTTAATGGTCAAAATTAAATTATTTTTTATTTATTTTGCAATTGATGCATCATTCTATTTGTATTAAAGTTATAAATTATGAAAAAATGCTTCGGCCCCATGCGAAAATACATCATCTTTTCCAAAGCGCTCAACGTGTTAAGATTCACAAAACTACTACATGAGTCAACTTCATGAGTGAGAATGTTTGAAAATGGATTTTAAATTTTTTTTCCATTTATACTCATTTTACTTTGATTTTTATTGGGTTGCAAAAAAAGTTCGTAGCGTTTTTTAAGAATATATTTAATTAAAAATTTCAGATACATGTAAATATTTTTTTAATCAATGATATATGACCCATTTTGATCTATAACTTGTTTCTATCTTTCAGGTAATTTTGTAATTCCGTCCTCCCAGAACAGTTTTCTGCGCGATGAACTCGTCTATGTGCTTTTTACAGTCCTTAATCGACTTATATTGTTTCCCGTTGAGGGAGTTTTGGAGAGACCGGAATAAGTGGTAATCTATTGGGGCAAGATCTGGTGAATAGGGTGAGTGAGTTATCACATCCCAGCCAAACTCCAACAATTTTTGCCGAGTCTGTAAAGACACGGGAGGACGGGCGTTGTTGTGGTGAAAAACAATGCCTTTGCGATTAGCCAATGCTAGACGCTTTTGCTCAACCGCTGCCTTTAATCTTTCCTACTGGGAACAGTATACTGCCGAATCAATGGTCTGGTTGGGTGGGAGGAGCTCATAATAAAGCACGCCTTTCCAATCCCACCAAATGCACAGCATAACTTTTTTTTCCGGTTCTGAACCGAGCAAACCACTTACGGACGGTGCTTTCCCCTACGGCGTCATCTCCATACACGCTGCAAATTTTGTTGACCGTCTGTGCAGCGGATTTTCCTTTTCGGAAATAAAATAGCATTATATGGTGAAAATGAATTTTTTCCTCCTGCATTTTGGACTAACACAATACACTTGAACAATAGAAGATCCCGGTTGAAACTGATGCATAAAAGAACGTTATCTAATCCCTTTTTAGGATATGTAAACATTATTGACCATGTAAACAGGATTAACAAACACTGAAAGAATTAAATAAAATAATGAAAAACGCTACAAACTTTTTTTACAACCCAATATTATTATAAAATTTAGTTGTGAAAAATGAGCATCAACTGTTATCGTGAGATGTAGGAAAAAAGAATTTCATTCGTTTTCAACTAAATAACCTTTTTTGCTAATATAATAAGCCTTCAATAATCCCAAATATTTTTTTCTGAGGAGTTTTGTTTCACGATTTTGTTAATTTGTATAATTTCAAATACGATAAAAAAATTATATGATTGCATTTTGAAAAAACACATCAGTTTATTTCTTTTGATTCTAAAGAAAAGTTTACATGAAAAAAAAAATAATAAAAACTAATACTATTTACTGGAATATCATTAGATACTTAGCAATATCATTTGACAACCTGACAACCTTAAACTTTCAGGAGATGTTTTGTTTTTCATTATTTAATCATTTAAGTGAGAAGTAGTTCCATTTAAAGTTTGGAGTGGAGAGGTGTCATGATTGGTTAAATTATGAGGTGTACCGCTGTGAAAGAGGCCTTCAGATTATCTTTTTATAAACAAACCATTTTTAATAATATGCTGCATTTTCCTAATTTATTTATTTTTATTTTATTTTTGTTACAGAAGCAGCATTACTTCCTCCTTCCGTGGATAATAATGACTTGTATTACTATAGGTGTTGGTATTGGTGTTGCTGCTTTATTAATTATTTTGACATTTTCTGTTTCTGCAGTTGCGCTCCTTTTCTTTATTCCGAATTCTTTATTAACTAGTAAGTATAATAATAATAATATTAGATGTCCCAATTCTTTACTATTTTTTGTTTTTATTATCCATGATTTTTTAATAAAAGTGAGCATCTTTGTAATTAATTCAATATATATTATAAAGCGAAGTGTAAAATGTGCGTGCCCAAAAGGCTCAAAAACGACTCCAGGTAAGATCAAGAATGTTATGTCGTCGTATAGCTCTATAGCCCCTAAAGATGAAGAAGGTTTCAGTTTTTATCTTAAGTGTGTAATGTTGAAGGGACAGGGGCTGTAATTTAAAGCCTCTCACTACATGTAATTAGCCCAGGCGAGTTAATGAATAAAAAAATTTAGTTCAACATTTGGAAGCCATGAGTGCTAAGCTACAGAGTTAATGAATAAAAAAATTTAGTTCGACATTTGGAAGCCAGGAGTGCTAAGCTACATTCATAAAGTTATCGTTCATTAGTTCGGTTTGTTATGGTTTTAGTTTCAGCTGTTCTCTTTAAATTACACGAGATTATGTTTAAATAATTATTTTTTCCTTTTTATTATTAAATAAGGTCATTACATCTCTGCAATGAATTGAAAATAAAAATAAACAAAACCAACTGGTTTAAATTCCTAAGCAAATTAAGTTTCACATAAGAGGAAAGAATTGATCGAAATATTGCCTTTAATCAATATATAATATAAGAGTAAATTTACAATAAAAGAAAAATGGCTTATTAGTGTAGTGAGTGAATAAAAGCTAACACTGAATAAAATAGATACCAACAGATAATATGAATAAAAGATATAACCTAATGGAATATATTGAAAATAAATTGTTCATATAATATTTCTGTTTAGAAAATTCATAAATTGTCTACTGAATTCTTCTTCTTCTTCTTTTCCTTCCTCCATATACCTCTCAGTGTAGAGGAGCCTCGATCCATCTCATCCATCCCTCTCTATCTTGCGCAAGTCGCCTCATTTGAGCCAGATTCTTCCCCTTTTTTTCTCCCAACTTGTGGATATATTCATTGCAGGCAATCCTGGGTCTTCCTCGTGGTCTTGTGCCGAATTCGAAAACTTTATTAGGCTTTTTTTTTATTTTTTAATATAAAGAAAGTTCGTAACTGTTGGACAATATATAAATCAAATATAACATTTTAATGAAATCTAAATATATCAAATGTAGGACAATATATAAATCAAAATATAACATTTTAATGAAATATGTATATATATATATATATATATATATATATATATATATATATATATATATAATAAAAAGATCGTCTTTTCCAAAGAGAAATTTTATTTAAATGGCTTTCCTGCAAAATATTAAAATTTAAGTCAATCTGTCAACTCAAAGGCTCATGTTATACAATACATTACTCAAACAAAAATCAAATATTTGTGTTACAAATATACACCAATATCCTTGCTAAAAAAATAATCATTATTATTTTTTAATATAATTTATTGAAATTTACAACTGTATTTACAGAAAATTCATTTAGTAAAAGGGATAATAATAACAAAAAGAATATGTCAAGCTAAAGAGAAGCTATCCATTGGTCATTGGTAGCACTCAACTAATACACTTAACAGAGAAGGTCTGGAGGCCATCTTCTTAATTATTTAAAAACACACGCGTACACTTCATCAAAAAACTTTTGATATGCTAATCTATTAATTTTTCAATAAACACACAAGATTATAGGAAAAATAATGAATTTGAAAATAATACTTACATTATTTGTCGCGTGGTTTGCAAACTAATTATCGCCCGCAAAATATGAATTTTTAATCTAACAAGATAATGTGAGGTAAAAAAACAGTTGATAAACAGTTTTCGGCAGTTGTTACCTCGTTGAATCGAAATGTAACATTGTACAGCCGCAAAACATTTTTTTCAACTATAATCTAACTTTTTATCTGTTAACTGCATCGTCATGGGATGGTCTCAAATGGAATCAGAAAATAGAAACCATAATAAAACCGATATGTACCAGGACATATTTGCTACCAAAATAATTTTTCTTAATCGAGAAAAGGGACGAAAAGGGTCTCTTGTACCCAAACCATATATGGGCGGACTCTGAGGTTTCGAAACTTACCACTAATACTGAAACTAAAGTTTCAGGATGGTATAAATTTTGTTCTAATCATGATTAATTTTGGTCTATTTTTCTGTACTATTATATTTTTATAAAGATTCTTTCAAAATTAAAATTTATAATTTATTCTTTCATTCCACCTAGGTGGCCTGATCTATTGCTTGTTGGTCATCTCCTCATATTATCAAGAACTCAGAATTAATGAAAGCTGTACTGTGCGTACCATTTAACTGAGTACACTTCCTTGATCAGCTCAGTTTTAATTATTAGCTTATGAGAGATTTGATATAATTAAAGTTTATAATTTTTTTTTATTGTTCCATGTCATTTCTTCCATTTATTTAGTTTTATTAATATTTATTATTTTTTTAATAATAATTGGTTATTTAGCTGCATTCCGTTTTATACACCCTTTTCTATATTAAGATTGTATTTATGTGATTTAATAAAATGTTTGCTTTTTTTATTTGTATTAATAGTTATTCTCAATGATAAATTGTGTTAATGAATGATCATAAGTGTTTCTGAAACCATGTTTTTTTTTTTTTTTTTTTTTTTAAGATTTACTTAGTTTTGATTATTAACTTTATCAAATATTAGGATAAGGCTTTTTCATGTTGAAAGATTTTATTTCCATCAATTAACTTTTATTGATATTAGTAAATAGTTTCGTAACTATTATAATTTAGCTTTCTTTAAATTCACTTATTTAAAGGTTTTTAGTTTTAAGATTGGTTATTCTTAATTTTTACAAAGCTTTTCCATTCTTATTTCTATTATTATTGGAATGTATATTCTTGCTTGTCATTTTGTGTTATACTAAATAAAAAATTCTTTTAAAAATAAATTTTTTTCTCAGAATATATGCTTTCAGGAATGCATTAAAGTAAGTTACTATATTCTTACCTTTACCTTTGTTTAAAATATAAATCTTAAAGATGCCTTTTTTAAAACAATTTTATTTATTTACATTTTTTTTTAAATTTTCCTGAGATATAGAACATAATATTGCATAGTATCCTATGGCAGTAGCAAGAAGCAGGTATGCTGTTTTTGTCCATTTCAGAACTCCTAGAACACGATTATGGACATTTTGGGTATGTTTGCATAGATACATATGTCTTTCCCACTACAAATCGGCACACCATATTGGTAATATGAGCTAATATTAGGAAGTTTTCCTGAAAGAAAAATGCTATCAAAATTTGGATTTTTTCCATCAAATATTCTGCTTTTGAGAAGCTTTCATACATCATCATCATACATAAATATGAGACGATAATTATGAAAGTGGTCTAAGTAGAAATCCTAAGAGTTTATTTGCTATTTCACACCACACTACTTTAACTAAATGAACTCCATAAATTTAAATTACAACCATTATCTATGGGTCATTGATTGTCATTGTCATTTGACGATATCTTAAAAATTAAAGTGATTTGGTGTAAATTAAGTAATAAACTAATTTCTTTTAATTTGGAATTAGAGCAATCAAAATTATGGGCTCTTAGAGGAAATTTAGGCTACTTATAAAAACAAGGAAAATAAAAATTAATATATAATACTCTTGAAGTTTTAATTTAGTGTTTATTTAAAAATAAACAATAAGAAAATCAATAGATTAACTCTATTCCTTGGAATGATTTATAATGAACAGCCATCCAGTGACTTACTGGTATCAATATAATTTATTTCATGTAATATATTTATTTCAATGGCTTATTTAAGATTAAATTACTCTGATTAGAGTAAAAATGATATTCATTGTTAAACAGAATCAATATTATAAGTTCCTTATACAATTATAATATATGTATTTATTTAGGTGGTGTATTAAATTAAACTACATCCCTATAAAAATTCTTAAATATTAACAATATAAAACTGAAAAATAAATATAAATTATTTTTTCAACAGACTTTACATTTCCACATCATATAGTAATTAGGAGATTGGGATGAATTATAAAATTAAACCATGTACCATAATCCAAAACAAGAAGTAAAAAGTATAATATTAGATTACTTTCTCTAACATACAGATATATATAACATAGAAAATAATACTGAAAGGACCAGAATGGGTTAAAATACTTAACTATCTTACATACATACACTTAAAAAAAATATTATTTTTTCTTCTTTGTCTTTACAGTATTTTTGATTAGTTTTATTAAATTAATCACTCTTCACAAGGTCATTAAGAACAGAATTTATTTATCAATTAAATAAAATAAGTTAATGACTAATATGGAAACAATGTACTAGAAAATGATTGTATTTTGATTTAGGATCAGTAGTTATTCCAGGAAACCACAAGTTATTTTCCACACCAGTATTCTATGGGTTTTAATACATTTAATATAGAAGTAAAGTAGAACCCTTCATATTTGACTCCTCAGGTTATCCGCCACACCTGCCCCATTTCACAAAAACTGATGATGTGGATTAAGACAACAGCGAACGTACAGTACTATCGTAGAACAGTACTGATGCTTGCCCTTTGTTGTATTACTATATTCCTCATTGAATTTCAAGCGCACGCATGTTTAAAGTTATTATAGTGAGTGTTACAGTTATTTTAGGGGGTTGTAAAGTAATTATGGCTACCCAATAAAAATGATAAACATATGGTAGAAATACTTATGCTGTAGAAGAAATTTAAAACCATGGAAAAAGAAGTGAATATGTACATTTACATAAATATCGCTGGTCAGCAAAAATAGTGACAAGCCAAAATTCTTATTTTTTTAATTAATACACCTATCTACATTTAATGTAGATAAATTTTAAGCACATACAATATTTTCGGTCAATACTGTTCACAAACTTGTCTTTAGAATTGTGACATTTTCATCAGCACAATCTATAAATAAATATTGCAACAATGAACATTGTAATTTTGATCATTTTTAATGCTGACAATTTCAACTTATGTCAATATTCTTGCCAACCAGAGATATTTATGATCTTATATAAATATTCACTTATGTGCATTTTTAAAAAAAAATTTTATATCAACCATGTTCTGGTCAATTGAATGAGAGATATGAAGGGTTCTACTATCGGTAGTATCTACAATTAAAAAAAAAAAGTATACACAATACTTCATGAGGTATGAAAAATAAAATATAATGTAAGTAAACTCCTTTCTGAAGCCGAGACTTGACTAGGCCAATTTCTGTTTTATAACTATTTGACTAACCTCAATTTCTAACAATGTATCTGATTTTGTTTAAAGTATATTTATTTCTAAGCTAAAAGTAAGCACTTCTGTTAATTTAAAAAAAATTATTTTCTTCATATGAACAAGAATTCCATACATCTAACAACAGTATGTCAACTGAAGGAAGTTCTCATAGATTGCAAAATCTAAGAGAGGAACGCTCTAAGTAAGATGTCGGCACTTGTTACAAAGGGCAAAATAGCTTTTGTAATTAGGCTGAAGTTTTGAGACAAGTAAGGTATTGATAACATAGAACTTTGTGTTGTATGTTAAATTCACCCATCTTTAAATAAAAATAACATGTTATCTTGCTAGGAATACATACCTAACTAAAAACTGGCTCATTGCCCAAAAATAATGTTCATAAATTTAAGATTAGTTTCACTATTCTTCCCTTTTCACCCAATCACATAAGACTCAGATATTAGAAATTAATTCAAGTATTATGAATTATTTTCCATTTGATTTTGAATATTTTTAATCAACTTAAAGTAGTTGATAGCCAAAAAAATGGCTCACAGAAAAAAATTAACTTAGATTTTTAACTAACATCAAGAGACTATGACAATATTTCTAATATGTGAGTATATTCTATCGAGAAATAAAATCTGTTTAAATTAAATATTACAATAAATATTTACATAATTTTTTTTTAAAAAAGGCTGCTGCTTTAAGTAAATTTAAATATTGTAAATATAGTCACACAGCCATTGTTTTCTTAGTATCACAGAATTAACTAATATAATAATTAACATTACGATGTGGATAATGAATTAAATTCTTGTTTTAATGTCCAATAACCTACTTTATCAGGACCCCTGTAGAATGTTGCGATACTTTCCAGAAACTTCTTGAAAAGTGGAGATTTCCCGGGACCAACTCTAAGTCGAAACTTCTCTACTATCTGAAAAATTCAAGAAATAGGTATGAAACAAAATCAAGACCTAAAAAAAGCTTTCCCTCCCACCCTTATATTCGCTTCAGATTTCTTAGCATCATTTTCTACATTACTTTCACCAGAATCCTGAATATTAGCTTCCTGTTTACTTTCGGAATTATGTTTATTCACACTAAACTGGTCACTACCACAGTTATCCACATCACTTCCATCGTTTTCTAACAAGATGTTAGAAAATGAAATGAATATTGATGTAAAATATTTTGCCAAAAGTCAAGAAACTTAGGGTCCCATACAGACCAATGGAAACCATTAATATTGCATACCATTAAAAAAATTATAAACTATAACAATTTTCACAAACAGTGATGTTGGGTAAGAATGACACCATGGGGAATAAGGATAGGAAACTAAGTAGAAATGTAGGTCAAGAAGTGTGGAAGGGAATATAGGGGGAGAAGTACCGGAAACCTCAGCACTCTCTGTGCAATAGTCTGGTTCTGAAATATAAAATATTTAATGCTCGGTTCAATCTGATCCATATCTTTATTACATTCTTTGCAAATAATTTCTCTTTCTTCTTCTTTTTTTGTTAACTTCTCAATGCCAAAAAATAAACTGAAAGCTAAAATTACAAGGGATAAACCTAGGTATAATAAATTCTGGTAAAAAAAGGCGAAATATCTGCAGTCAGGGGGATATTGGGGATAGATTCCCCCTGAAAATTCGAAAAAAAAAAAATATATCATTAGAATAAATATACACAATTACTTTCTTATAAATTTTATTATGTATATAATTTCCAAGTCTAATTTAGAATTTTCCGAAAAATGTATTCTGAATTTTACAAACCAAATTTAGAATTTTTCATTTCAAATTAAGATTTTTCCAAATCAGTTCGAGAATTTTAATAACACCATTATTGAAGTTAGATACTACATCTAGGGAATGTAATAAGAAATCTGAAATGGCCTTATAAAAATCCTTAATTGATTAGGAAAAATCTTAATTCGAAATGAAAAATTCTAAATTTGGTTTGGATATCACTAAATTTGATTTGGAAAATTCTAAATCAGACTTAGAAATGTATGAATTGAATGAAGTTCCTATGATTTTTTCAAATAAACAATTTTGCTGTTTTTACGTCATCAATATATGATTCTTTGGGTGAATGATGAGTTCTGTGAGTTCTTCCAAGACTAATTTACCTTCCCTCCCCCCCCATAATTTTTTTTTTTGGACCACCCATATCTGAGATACTATAGGAATGCATTTCTATGAGCTCTAGTGACAATAAATGGGACTGGAATTTGTCCCGGAGATCACTAGATGGAGTGAGGGACAGAACTGAAAAATCAGTCCGTTCGAAGGCCAAAAGGATCATCGCGCTCTGCCCAGCTAAATCAGTATACCGATCCGTTTAAGGTTTAAGTAATGTCTAAGAATATAAAAAAATAAATAAATACTACATAATAAAATAAAAAATAGATGTTAAACGATTACGTTTATGTTAAATATATCTTTACAATTTTATTTTATTTATATATATATTTTTTTTAAATACCAATGGTTGGTCCTGCTTAGTTTTAAAGTGGGAACAACATTCTGATATTTTATTATTAGAATTAAACAAATTTAATAAAGGGCGACCCTCCAGTGGTAACACAAAATGGTTCTTGTGTAGTAGAACCTTCAAAAATGAATTGACTATCGAGGTATATTCCCTAGAGAACCTTAAGGGATCGAATGGTAAACCAGACATTATTCCTGCCTACCGTTTAAATAAAATAGTCATGTTTTATTAAATTGTGGCCTGACTCCAGATTTCCTAAATAATTAGGCATTGCTGATAGGTGGTTGGCTACGTTTACTAGTATGCAAAATGTTGGTAATTATAAAATATAGATGCCATAAAAAATTCTTAGACAAACAAGAGCTAAAAATAATAGAAATATTAATATTACATTGTCGGTAGGAGATGTTCCTCCTTGTTCTTGCATCCAAGAAATCATATCAGAAAGGAGAATCTGATCAGAGTTACTCGATTCCAAAATCATGTTCCTTTTTTTGATAATATCCAACAAGGAAGGCTTACCTCCAGGTTTCTTGTCACTGCAAAGAAATGATTTGACTTATTCTATCTTGACAAAACAACAGAATGAGTAAAATATAATTGTTCAAACTAAATTTTAAATAATGTTTGAATATACAGTCAAAACACCATTTTCTTTTTATTATATAATATTCACAAGGAAAATTTGTAAATAGTAATATAATTACATCCACATATTAATATAACACAGGCTACGAAACTCTTGAATAATTCAGCCCAATTGCTAATTTTATTGAGAAATGATAGCAGTCAAACTCAGCTCTAAGAGCCTAAGCTTCTTTGTAGAATAGTATAATGGACTAAAACAACTCACTTCTTTGATGGAATACTAAATCTTGATGGTCCTATTCGCGACTCTCTCAAAGTTTTCAGAGCATCTTGAGCAACTCTTTCAGCTTCTGCTTCCACAATAGCAAAATCGCTAGGTCCATCTTCCACAATTTTGTCATGCAGCAGAGCTGAGTCAATGCCTGAAAATAATTTGAAATTACTCAAATTTAATTCAGTCTGAAGCATCAAGATTGTTCTAATAAGGCATGGAAATAAAAAAAAAAAAAAAAAATCTAAAGACTAAAATAAACACTATCTAAAAGATATAAAACTTACCTTTAGAAAACAATTTCTTCAAGACATAGTCATCTTGAGAAATATACTTTTCTTTTGCATCATTTTGCTTATCTTTTTTATATCTTCTTTTTTTAATCAAATGTGGGACTACCTGCCCATCAAACGTAGCAAAATTTTCGCTAGATTTAATTTTACTTTTACTTTTCTTCTTATGACTTTTGTCTGCTGAGCTATCTACAGGGGAAACAGCATCATCATTTTCTTTGGCATTGCACACAGTGTCTTTGGTGCTAAGAGGACTACAAGCATCCCCTGAACTAGGTAAACTACTATTATGACCTTCTTTTTGTGAAGCTATCACTTTTACAGCAGAGCTTACATTGATGCTACCATCTGGACCATAAATATCTTCCTCTTTGGGGACTTTCTCAGCTCCTGCCTGAGTTACATTAGTATTTTTGTTCTGTTCGTCAGCTTGAATTTTGTTTGCAGTTTCACTGGCATCATTTTTATCAGAAAGCTTTTTACTAATCAGCTGGGCTAATTTCTTCATTTGTTCAATTTTTGATTGAGAAAATGTTATTTGCTCATCATTTGAGTCAGATTTCCTCTTGGGAATAGTTTTTTTAATTTTTGATTCAAGTTTCTTTTCAGTTACCTGGAATATAAAATAATTTTGAGAAAGTGTCTTATAACGAACAAACTAATTGAAAGCTTATTATTCTTTTTTTTTAAATGGCTGACCTCTGATCCTGTTCCAGCAAATATGGCAGCAGTTTCAGTTGTGCCATTCTTCACAGTTTCTGTTAGAGTAAACAATTCCATTAAATCATTTGACTTGAAAAATCTCCTCTGCCTAGGATCTTTGAGCACTCTGTTACTAAGGAATTGTTTAAAAATTTGACGATGATAAATCTAGAAAAAAAAGAAGAGAAAATGACTGTTAAGATCAGAAAGTGAATCAAATTAGTATTATATTTGAAAAACTAATTGAGTATCATCAACTGAGATGATTAGCAAAGCAAAAAAAATTGTGTTGCATTCAAGAGCCAAGAAAATACTTGCTCCTTATTTCTTGATACCTACCGACCTTTCTAAATATTTGCCACAAACATTATTTTGTTTAGATACAGCGCATGACTTATTATTTGTTTTTTGGGCAAAATTTGTGTGATGTGACCCACACATATAATTATTTGTGATATTAAGAGGGCTATGATGTATATTAATTGTTATTATAATATATTATGAGAGCTATTATATAAATATTATGTATGTAGATATTAATGATAATGATTATATATTTTTGTAATTAGGTGCCCAAAGAAATCATTGATATAAATATGATAAGTAATAACATAGGACCAAACTTTGTACCCTTAGCCCTCCTTATTGCCCCACTCCAAAAGGCACCAGAGACAGTCTCTAAGAGAATCTTGATGTAGACAGATATTTGTCGCCCTAGCTCCGGCCAAAGCCCACTCCTTGTCAGGCCTGTATTTTAATATTATTAGTTATATTCATTATATGTATATATTATCACCAATAATAATTTACTTCCACTGCGTAATTCTGTGTTTTTTGCTTGTTCAAATTGTTTGATATTACTAAGATCCATGGGCCTTTTTAATTAACCCTAATATAATTAATTTAGATAAACAGGAGACATCGCAGTTGCTTGCAAGGACCTATGTAACCTCAGTTGATGGTAGTTAATAAATGAAAAAAAATTCAGTACTATTCGTTTGCTTGATTAATCACTTTTATTCCATAGCAAAATAAGAAGATGACTTGACTTTTTAGTGATTTGTAGCTAAATAATTAATCAAATAATAAGAATGGTTCTATTTCCAAACTAAACTGCAGCTTGTTTCTAAACTAAAACTTTCAATCAAATTAAATTTTATTCAGCTGGTAACGAAAAATTCTGTAAGATAATCATATTAATAACACAATTTATAATCACCTTTTCTTCTATAGTTCCAGCTGTTATCAACCGATATATAGTAACATCTTTCTCTTGACCAATGCGCCAAGCTCTCTCCCTAGCTTGGCTATCAGTTGCAGGATTCCAGTCTGGGTCGTATATAACAACTCGGTTGGCACCAGTAAGGTTAACACCCAGCCCGCCGACCCTGGTTGTAAGCAGCATCACAAAATAGGTTATGTCCTAATCATTACAGATAATATAAAAATTATTTCAACAAAAATGAAAATTGTCACGTCAAATCATTCATGTATAAAGAAAATTATCTTGAAAATCAATGGAACAGAAAAAGAATTTAATAAAATGGAGGTGCCCTATTCCAAAAAAAAAAAAAAGGAAAAAATGATTTATGAAAGTTTGAGGTTGATTGTTTTATAAATAAAATAGCAAAGAGCAGAACACATATATTTTCTTATGATAGGGGTAATGCAATCGGAGTAGGCTTTATTCTTTTAATAAATTTATTGAGGCATGGATTTTCATTATAAATAAAAATAAAATGTATATAACTGTTTTATGTTTGTTTTTAAATCCTCCACTTCTCTTTTAAAAGACTGAGATGAGCGAATAGCTATGATTATTACAGTTGATCATATTTAAACAGAAGTTGGTCATTACAGGAAATTAAGAGGAAGAGGGATAAAGGAAATTAGTAAATCAAGTCATAAAAAAAATAACAAAGTTAGAACAAAAAAACAGGAAGATCACCGTAATTGAATAGAAATTTGCTATGACAAAAAAATGAAGAAAAAAAAAAGGAAAAATTTAGAATTTTCCTTTAATATTTTAGCATATTCTACTATCAAGAATATGCTATATAATTTTTCAAATTATTTTACATTATTATAGACTAGCATTCCCTGTCGCGGCTTTACCCGCGAGCCTTTAAAATCAATTCTGAGATCATTATCTTGGTATTGATTTAATATAATATGTTAAAAAAATCAATTTAAAAAAACGAAGTGAGCGAAGGGGGATCGGAGCTTCCGGTAGGTGGAATGTTGGAGCGGGAAGCTTCCGGCTCGGTAGAAGAGAGGGAGACGCGCAATGGAGAGTTCACTAAAACCCCCAAAACAAAAAATTGCTTACTCGTCATGAACGCTTCAGTTTTCGACTTTGAAAGATGGTTTTCGACGTCCCGTAGGGGCTTTCGAGTTAAACTCGTATCAAGATCTTTAAAATGAGTCCAAATTAGATATTTTTTCTCGAAGTGCAAAAATAAGTGTCCTTAGAGTTAAACGACAATTTCGCCATTTAAACCCCTTAGGGGTTACATTTTTGAAATTCCTTTCTTAGTGGTTAGCTACATCGCGTTTAAAATCTAAACTCCGAACTTCAAGTTTCTATCATTAGTAGTTTTTGCTCTGCATTGATTCTGTCAGTCAGGACAAAGCCTCTTATATATACAGAGATTACATCTGGGCAGATTATGGTGACCACAATGGCAATGATAAATAGAATAAGTATAAAATTGTGAACATTTACACAAATTTTTATTACTAAATTTCTAGAAGTACCTTATTAAATTTATCAATAAGAGGTTGCCTTGTGCTTATTGACGTTGAACCATCCAGCCTCAAGTACTTGTAATTACTTCGCTTGATGAAATTTTCCATTATCATCAGCATCTAACAAGAAAAATGAAATGATTTAATTGATCTAAAATCATTTATAAGATGTCAAAAACCAAAATGAACAACGAAGAAAAGGAAAGATATGCAATTTCTTTAAATTAAATTTATTTTTCATAAAGAATGACTAATAAACATTATTATATTACTAGGTTTATAAGTGTATAAGTAAATATTCATTATATATGTATGTACAGTGAGGTTCCGATTAACCGAGTTGATGGGGACAAGATTAACTCAGTTAATCGAAATGATCGGTTAATCGGAACCATACCAATACGAACTAAAAACATAGGTTATTTTTAATTAAAAACTACATAAATGCTTAAAAACCTACTAAATACTTAATAATAATAACAGAAATTATGAAACATTTTTTTTCTAAAGAAACCTTTATTGTAGTTTGTTTAAATGAATTCATATACATACACATACCTTTTTCCCTTGTGTAAAAATCAATACTCTATGACCCTGTTCCTTCCAGATCTTGAGTAATGTCTCAATGACGATCATTTTACCAGCTCGTTCCCAATAACCAAAATGGCTTTCTTTGGCTGGACCATCACCAGAACTCTTAAAAAGAAAAAATCATAACAAGATTAGATTTAATATATAGATAATTTGTATGAGAATGAACTAAGATCTACAATTTTATTATTTTTTTTTTACTTTGAATACAACTCTTTATCAACATTAGTTCGTTCCGCCTCATTCGAGACAATGGTAATATTGCTGACTGAACACATTCATAATTTATTTACAAAAAATATAAATAAATAAAAATTTCAGAAAAAATATATAAAAATAAAAATAAAATAATCAACTCAAGTAAATACAAATGAGCATCTTAAGCACATTCATACACTATTTACAATCAGGCTGGAGAATCCCGAGAAAGGCTTGTCCAACCACAGAGGAGGGAAAAGCAGGACCACAAGAGGTTCCCGCGCTTCCCTCTCAGCTGTATCACTGGTATTAAAGACAGTGGAGGCTGAGCGAGGGTGCTATAGTCAAAACACACCTGACATGAGAGGAGTATCTGGCCATTGCCAGAACTCGGGATAGATCTACAATTAAATCTTAAAAATATCATTGTGCTAATATAAAATTATAATAACTTCTAGAATCTATGTGTGGTTCTATGAATATTGCTATGATATATTGTTATGTATGTATAATTGTATTGTATTAATATAAATATATATTGCACAGATAATGTATTTCGTAATGAGAGAGCGATACTTTTTTGTGAATTATCAAATTCACAATTTGATAATCAATATAACATATTGTTTATATGAAAATTGATCTTTAAATCAGAACTAGTTTTTTAAACTAGTTTTTTTTTAAAACTTGACCAAACACATTCTTTGCAGTCTGCTTACTGGTCTTTTCCCACTTGGAGGGGAAGACTTAAAAATTTCACCATGGGAGGTTTGAGTTTTAATTATGAAACGCCTCTCATCACAACAATAACAAAATATACATCTTTCTGAAAACAAAAAAAGTTTCACGTTCATCGATACATTGGAAGAAAACAATTTTAATGCTTTGAAAATTTGAAACCTCATACATAAAAATTTGGAATTTGCAACAAGGAAAAAAAAATTTCCATTACGCAGTTCAGATTCTAGAAAATGAATATGAAGGGGGAAAAAATGTAATTATTAATCAAATATTCATTAAATTAAATAATGAATGGCCATATTTAATTAAGCTCAGGTACCTAAGAGAAACTCTGAAATTAATGTTACTTTATCATAGTCAAAAAGTTATAATTTGATAAAAATAAAATAAAACCTAATAAAGCTTTGCAATGTAAACAAATTATTTTATTAGAACAATTATTCACCAGGGCTATATAAGACATCTACGCCATCAAGTAATTTTATTCTCAATACAACGCTAAATTTTTGCTGTTAATAAAAATGGTGAGAAGTTTGTTAAAAATGCATTCAAATATGACCATGTACTTATTACATACTGTAGTATGTACTTATATATACTTAACTTATTGGAAAGCTTGATGAGGTCAAATGGCTAGATTTAAACTACCTCTAGAGGTCTACGGACAAAAAATAATATTAAATAATGGGGATAAATCAAAAGAAAGTGAAAAAGGGTTTGTGAGGGCGTGAAACCGAAATAATATTATAAGATTTGTTTAAAACAGGCTCAATTAAATATAAAATTAAGTTAAATGAAAATTATAAATAAACAAATTAAAAATTTTCCCTTACAATTCGAAAATTCCTTTGAGGCCCTCCGGAGTAGAGGTCTGGATGGTTGCAAATTTTACGCAGATTGATGAGAGGTACAAAAATTTTAGATTTTCCACGGAGAACCTCATCAACATCAATATTTTCAATATAATTCTTATAAAGTTCCCTCTGTTCATCAGTTAACTTGCAAAAGAGAACTTGTTCTTTCTTTTCGGGAAGATTAATATGGCTGCCGACATCCTCTTTCATTCTCCTTAATAAATAAGGCGTGATTGTATCTTTCAGAATGGTGGCACATTTATGTGCAGTAACAACCTGTAAGAATCAAACAATTATCAATAATATTTAAAGAAAGAAAACCTACAATAACTTTAATAGTCTAAACTGTATTAATCTACAACATTAGTATATAAAAATTATATATCTAATGGCATAACTTAATACAATAAAATATTTTTGGGCATACTTAATATTAATTTAAAACACATATCGCTCATTCCTTTCAAGAAGGTCATGCTCGAAAATTGGCTATTTCTCAGTCATGACTGTTTTTTGAATGCTCTGAAAGAGAAACACATTCTGGCAAAGTTTTAACTCAAAGTAACTCCAGTTAATGAATTTTTTAAACAAGAAATCATAAATAAAAGGATCTGTGTAAAATGATTATTAATGGAGGTAGACGTTTGACCGTTGTAGTTTATATGTATGATGGAAATCGTTGGGGGATGCGGTCAAATAAAACAACATTGTATGTGTAATAACATATATTGTGCCGACATTTCAATCCGAGATTCAGGTTTTCATCAGGAGTAGTTATCTCGGGTGGAAAGGTCGGCGCTGAACACATATAGTGTTGTTTTATTTGACCGCAGCCTAACCATTTCCATCACATTAACATTTTATATTTTGTTCTTTTTTCAACAGAGAAAAAAAGACATTTATCACTCAAAACTTAAATCAGTGACTTAATATCTATTCTGAACACATCTACTTTTAAACTTTAAATTCACTCTTCTGAGAAATTGTGTTTTTGAGGCATAGAAAATAGTAAGTAATATTTATAATTTCCACTCATCTTAATATTTATTTTTTAGACAAATAGAAAGCCTTAATTAAGTTGTTAATTGATATCTCTAATAAGGCAAGGTGATTTATGCATACTGTAATAATAGAAAAAAGGTATACAATTCAAGTTGTTAATTGATTCTCTAATCATTTTTTTCAAGTTTGTTGATTAATATGATTAAATAAATAAAAATAAGGCAAATATTCTAGAGCCATGTCATCAGTTGTTAATTGATAACTCCTATGAGGCAATGTGGTCTACGGAAATTGTGTAAATATGCAAAAGGGCTATCGGTTGAATAAGCCGAGATATCACCCAAGATATCTCCATTAAAGAGAGAGAAATGAAAGAAGAAGATTTGGTTTCATAGAGGTAATAGATATGATCATCTGAATCAAAGGGGTCTAAGACAGGACAGACAATTTCAGATAATATAGTTTAAGAAGCTTACTTGAAGAAAAATGGCAAGAAACTTATCTCTCACCTGGATAACTCACCTGAGAGAACAGGTGGTCATATGTGATCCACAAGGGAAAGAAAGAGACCAGATTTAATTCAATATTTTCAGAGAATGAAAATTCAAAAATATACGTACAGATGAATTTATGAGCCTTTTATATTAAATTATAATCAAAGTTAACTTAAGTTAAGTAAGGAAAATAAATAGTATGTTATAACTTGTACAAATCAGACAAAGAAAAAAAAGGAAAAAGTTCCGCCAAAAATAATATGCTCAGGAGAACCATATCCAGAATGCCAAGCATTTAAAAATGGTCTTACTTAAGTTATTATGGTAGTTAATTAAAATATTTACCTGAGTCTGGGATGCATTTGCATAACCACCTTGAACAATCGGAACAGCTAAAGTTTCCATAAACATCTGTAATGTACCAAGCTTGTCAGGATAAACAAAATCGATTAGAGACCAAAGTTCTTGGAGGTTATTTTGAAGAGGAGATCCAGAAAGTATGATTCTATTTGGAGTATCGATTTCTTTAGCAGCAATAGTTACCTAAAACAAAAATACAAATCTTTATTGATACCTAATTATAATCACATTACTAAATGAGCAGCATACCATGATTAACCCTTTAGTGACTAAGGACTGATTTTTCAGAGCAAGGCCATTAGTCTGTTTTCTGCAGTTTACTTACTAGCTCTATCTACTTTTACAATATATTGTTTACACTTTGTATATAGAAGTTTAAAATGATGAATAACATTTTGAAATTACTGCAATGTTAATCTTTAGTGATTTGGATTCTTCATCTGAATTTGACTGAGAGAAAAATTATCTGTGTGAACTACTTCAGAAGATTCCAGTGATAACAACAAAGATTCCACATCAAAAAAATAAATAAATAAAATAAAAAATAAATAAAAAGTGGGCAAAAATATCAATAATACCTACAGTCCCTAAATTTAATACAAAATAACAGTGATTCATTTTTTCACTAAAATGGCAAAAGTGATAATCGGTTTTGGTATAATGACATCATTGATTTTAAATTTCAGTAACTCAGTAACTTGACGAGATAATTAATGCCCTTTTGTTTCAAATAGAATAAAAATTTTTAATACAGTTTTCGAGTTATAAGCAAAAAAACTGAAAAATGTTTGAAAATTTCAGTTTCTTTTGTAATGTTTTCAATGTTATGGCACCCAATCTGAGATGGCAGATATTCAAAATTTGTAGTCTATGACATGATTACTTTTAGCCTATAAGATCAAAAACTTTCTTCAATCATATACTTTTATGGCTCTGAGATTCCGGACTAATAACAGTTAGCCTATAAAGAGTAAATGGTGAAACTAGAACAATTTGATATATTTGTTAGAGACAGAAATGCATATATTCCGATTGTAACTGTCCCAACTTCACATTTGGTTAACTGTTTATACTACACCAAATATTTCTTTATTTAAACAATAATTTATAAATTATTAGTTAAAATTTAATTTAAGTAAAACATAAAACTTTAATAATCATATATTAACAGCCCAAAATAAATTCCATTATTTTAAGTTTGTAGAAACTCTTACCTTAGCTTTTGGATTTCTAATTTTGTGACCTTCATCAAGGATCACATAGTGCCATTGACTTGAAACAATAGCATCTTGATGCTGAACGAGACCGGAATAGCTAGTAATGATCACTCCCCATGGATCAGAGTGAACTGATTCGATCAATTTTGTTCTGTTTTTACCTAACAACAATCATTAATTGTTAGTATCATATATCATATAATCTTGGTTGTCTAGATAAAGTAAGGATTATTCCTCACTTCAATGTTTAACAAAATAATAGTACACAAGTCAAGGATATAACAGCAACTAATTAATCAACAAAATATATTAGTTTTTACATTAAAATTTGGTGATATTGACAAGAACAAAATTCTTTATTATTTTATGGTTACTATAATTGTTAATGTTTTATGTCAGGGATGAACAAAGTTTTTGGAATACATACAGCGATGGAAAAGGGGAAACTAAGTAAGTTTGAAGGCTTAGCTTTAACAGTTTTAAAATTTTATAAAAATAATATGGTATATTTGGCTAAAATGGGTTGGTGGGTGAGACCTACCAGATCAAAATTCAAAGCTAAGGCTGAATTCAATTTAAAAAAATCTGGTGCGTTGTGCGCATTACACAACGTTCACTTACCACCCTCCTTTCTTTGACATTATATTTTTTTAAATGGCTACTTAAGTGCTACCGGAAAGGGAACAAAGAACTTCCTCATTTTCAACTTTCCTCATTACAGTAGTTTATTATCTTGTAAAGTTGGTTCTATTGTCAGTACTTCATACAGTGTTAAACAAAAATCGAAGTTGGCACCGCTTATTTATGAGACTCCGTATTTCTCTTTGAATTTTTATGTAAACATTTTTTTATAGAAAATAAAAATATTTTCCGTATTGAATACGTTTCAGATTGGGACAGTTAGTATTTCTTTATTTAAATCAATAGTTAAGAAAATAGGGACTATGGTCAACTTTATTTATTCCAGGTTACGAATAACCATTTAATTTTTCCAATCAATTTTGAGCAATACGCACTACACTTTGTCCCATAACTATCCTCTCGGCTTCTCTCTAAATATTTTTCTTTGTTTTCCATTTAAAAACGAAATTAAAAATATTTTAATTCTTAAAAGCTTTGATTTAGTTTTTCACACAGTCCTTCTTAAAAGCCATAGAAACTAGTAGTTTCTGTTTAATTATATTAAAGTATAAAATATTATTTCAAAAAACTATTTTATTTTATTATTCCAATATTTTGTTTCAGTAGCAATTGACCTCTAAATAATCTAATTATTATAATTTCTTACATTCTAAGCTTTCTATTGATATATTACTTCTCATATAGCCAGAAACTGAGATTTTTGTAATGGGAAAATATTTTGTTTTTCTCTTTTATTTAATTATCAAATCTATACATATTTAGCCATTTATTGTTGCTAGGGACAATAAACTTAATTAAAGGTATTTTATAGGAAGTTTTTTTCCTGTTCCATTTAAGCCCTATTAGATCAATGACAATTAAATGTACTTTATACTTAAGAATACTTCTTCAGGATTAAACATGACAAGTTTAATCAACATCTTTAGAGCAGTTTTTGAGGAATCGTAAAGAGCTACAGAGATGTTGGGATTGAGTGCCCGCACGTTTTCTCAATTTTGAAGAAATCTTTGCTGTCACATTGCGTGCATATATCTATCTACCTCTAATGCCTAGTTTCAGTTTCGTACGAAAAATTGTTTCTGAGCTAGTCTGTACACACACACATGCACACAAAATATTATATTTGAGTCAACACATATTGAAGATTCCATTGAATGGAAATTTGGGAAAATAAGCAAAAAAATTTTAACAAGTATTATTTTTTTTTTTTCATAATACATAAAATTTAAATTAAAACATCTGACCTCCATAAGTCCCAGATTCATGAAGGATCACAACCCGAAGAGGAGGATACCATTTGTGAAATTCCCTAACCCACTGATGCATGACAGTTGTAGGACAAACAATCAATGTTGGGCCTAGACCTTTATATCTGTAATTGAAAATTTGATTAAAACTATCAAATATCTGGAAAACAATAAAATTGATATTTAAAAAACAAAACGAAAAGGTTCAATATTGATGATAGAACAATTATTAAAAAACTTTGATGCAATAAAACACAGAATACCTCGTATAAGGATCAGTTCGCTCAGATCTATCCAAAGCAGCAAGGAAGGCAATCATCTGTATTGTTTTACCAAGGCCCATTTCATCACCAAGAATGCCCCCACACTGCTTTCTATTCAAACCCCAAAACCATTTTACTGCATCTTTCTGATATCTGAAAAAGTTGATGAGAAAAAGTAAATAAATAATCAATGTAGCAACAAGACAAAAGTCAAGTAAATCTTGTTCACGTTCCTTCCCTCCAAATTCAATTAATTACTCCAAATCTCATTTGATGTTAACTGTTATTATAGTACAAAGGGCTTTTTATAAGACTGGTTAGTCACCATGAATGTGAATTACTAATAGTTTCAATATTCAAATACTTTTGAGTAATAAGCATAAACATTCTAATATCTCAACCAAGGAATCTTACTCATATAGCTTCTCCCAGATATCCCGGGGAATAACAAAATCGTCATCAATTTCAACTGTGCCTATATCATACTTATTGATTTTATTTATCTTTAGCCTTTTGCAATACACTTCTGCATCTCCGTCATCTGCTTCTTTATTGCCTATACAACAACAAATACACTATGAATGAAACAATTACTATCTAATATTTCATAATGTTTCTCAATTTATGTATATCATACTTTTTCTTCTGGATATCTCTTCTTCAGCACTATCCCAATCAGAATCATCACTGGTTAAATCACTAATACTAATTGATACTCTTTTCTTTCTTGACCCAGACCCCAGCTTTGGCTTCTTTGAAGGAGACAATTTAAATTCTGCAGTAAAAAAAAATATTCTAATAAAAAATATTACAGAAAATTTTGAAATTCCATATTATAATAATATAAGTTATGTTGAATTATTTATTTTAAGTCAGATGGTACATTAAGATAAAAATACAGTAACTGAAGACAATTACATTACACAATAAGACTAAATTCTCAAGGGTTTCAGAAATCAAACTCATGTATAAATGTTAAAAATATCACTATGTACTCTGCTGAAGTAGCTTTTATTTGTTAAATGAAAGTAAGATTTGACACCAGATAAAATTACGAAATTTGACAATATCAACAAATGAAGCAAACAATATTAAATACTCTATATAACTCTCGAGAAATTTCAGCATTTTTTTTATTAGAGAGTTGTTTTGACTTCCACCTTCATCTCCTAATTACATCATCCATTTGGAAACATTGAAGGGCTCTGTATTTAGCAGTTAAAAAGAGACACAGTTTTGGGTCAATGTTAACCTTAATTAGAAAAAAAAAAAATACATAGAAAATAAAATTTGAAAAAATTCAAATTTACAAATAGAGAAAAATTAAATTTTGGTTTTATAAATAGTCGGTAGGCAATACAAGTGAAGAAAATACCATTTGTTGATTTTGAAATATTAATAAATCATTGATATTCTCCAAAAATATATATAAAATGTTTTTTACCTCTATGAGACACTATAGAATATAATAGTAAATAATTAATTACCAAAAGAAGATGTTGAATCATCAGAAGGTAAATACTCAGACCCAGATGTATCCAAATAAACATAATTCTCTTCTCCAGGCTGAACAGCAGGACTGTCATATTTAGATCTCCCTGATTTGCAACCAAGTTTTTCCTTTTTTTTCTTTTTCCTTTTCGTTGGACCTAGAAAATGACTTTTCAACTCTTTCTTTTCATTTTTTTTGTTTAGCTTCGTAGTCTTTTTCTCAGAGGATGAAGGGAGCTTATTAAATTCAGTATTCTTCTTCTTAGGTAGTATTTTTCTTGACTCCTGCAGTTTAGCTTGAGTTCGTAAATACTCCTCAATTTTCGAAACAGGATCGAGAGCATTACTAAAATAATAAATTATAAATATTTTATAGATAATAAATTTACACACACATATATAGATATATAAAGGACGGCTTACATTTAAAATCTGTTTTTCATATTAAAAAATACTTCTGACAGGCTAGAAAATATTTTAAAAATAGGAAAAAAAATGTTATATAGCATTGGAATATATTTATTTTGGGCTAAAAATAAATGTAATAAAATTCAACTTGAGGGTAATATTGTCAGAATTAATAATGATAGATTTCGTCTTCTCATTTCAATGATAATTAACTATAAGACTTTTTCTATTCGAAGTGGAAACCATGCATGGTATTTTTTACTTTTTATAATCAAAGTGCTACAGTGCAAATTGAACCAATTCATTAGATAAGAAAGTATCAACAGCTTACTTTCTTTTATTTGATAAGGTTTTAGTTTCTTTTTTTTCAGGAGATTGATCGTCTTCAGGATTGACCTTCTCTAATTCATTTGGGTTGAGTTCTTCACTTTTAAAGAAATGGTCCGCATCTCCTGTAAGTGCTTTCCCAACTTGTTGAATCACACCTTTTTCAAAAGTGGATTGATCAAATACAGATATTTCGAGTGATTGAAGTTCAAATGCCTTTACAAAAATATTAACACCCATATTATTTTTAGAAGGACAAGAATTACAATAAACTTCAAGGGAACATTTGAAATATTACCTGTTTATCTCTCTCTATACTTTCGATAGCAGATATGTCAACGTTGAATTTTGAGCTGGGCTTATCGGGAACCTCATTTTCTTCAAGTTCCATCGGTTCCATGATAACAATAACTTCAAAATGTGACCGATATACAATAATTTCAGCGGATGTAAACAAACCAAAACACGAGACGACGGGGAGGTTACAATAAGCTGTCAATTTGAAGTCAGAAGAACCACTTACTATTCTGCATCACATTAATTATAACTATTTTAATTCTTTATTATAAATTTAAAAATCCGGATTTTAAATTAAGCTAAAATTAGGCGCTGATTTAATGGGTACAAATCGAGCTTCTGAAATAAATAAACAAGTATTTAACTTATTTTTTATGATAAGAAATTGGGACGTATTTGAAGTTATTTGCAAAGGAGTGATAAAGAAATCGGGTTGACTCCTGTCTCTTTCTCGATGTTTTTATGAACAGACATTATTCATTGAGTAGGAAATTTAAAACAGATTAAAAAAGGCTAGTTTTATCAGAAGGGTATCTTCGTATTGTCAGTTACGAGAGCGTCCGCAGGTTTTCTTCCGTTGGGGGGGGGGGGGGGGGGGGACAAAATGACAAGGTCTTTTACCTTTATGTTCCTTTCCCACTTCTGACATGCTATTCGCTGTGCATATTATTTTTTATTTAAATTACGTCCTTACTTATAATAATGTTTGATTCCGTTTTTAAATGACCGAAAAATGGGGGCAGCAGCCCTACAGTCCTACCCCAGTATCCGCTCATGATAGATAGAGGGAGATTAATAAAATTACTAAATTGGCAATTTTTAAAAATATATGGTTGTCAGTCATATTTAATGTAATAAATCTGGATGTCAATACCATTTAACTGAGTCAGATTTTTCTTCTTCTGATTGGCCATTCGTCCCGTCGCACACAGGGGTATTTGACCCGAAAAGCTGGCCAAAACTATTTCCTTCCATTTCATTAATTCAAACGTCCTCAAAATGGCTTCTATATTTGTAATAGACATTACAAATGTTTTTTTAGCAGTTAAAAAAAATACTCTAAGGAGAAAATTTTCATAAAATAAATTTTTACATAACTCCACCGACTGTGAAATAGGCATCCATGGGTTTACAATTTATGTTCATATTATTTTATCTTTATGCATTGCACCCATGAAATATGCTTGTAACTAATTAAAGATTTATTATCATTTATCTATTACTATTATTTAAAAAAAATGAAAATAGTGTAAAATAGGTGAATATAAAAAGTTATGGTGATAAAGAAAAAAATGTGTTTTCCTAATTCATTAAGAATTGTTCAATACCTCTTCGAAACACAACTTATATCCCAGAAAGAAACGCACCAACCTTTCTTAAAAATGCATATTAAATATAATTATTCATTATTCACTTTTCTCGACACTTAATGAACTTTCGGAATCACCACTATCGGTTAAGTTGGTTGGGGGAGACAACATTTCCAAAGTTTTTTAGAACCTTACAAAACCTGATACCTTTTTTCTTGAACTTCTCATACGAGTGATAACTGGATCTGATGTCAATATTAATCTATTTATTACATCCAGATTGCACTCTGTCCGGGAAAATTTTCTGATCTTATGTTCTCTATAAATCCGGAAATGGTTATTTCGGGTTTCTACTGCTTCCTCAGATAAAAGACCAATATGAAGCAGAGGACTTTTTATCACTTCAAAACCATCCCTTAAAATTTTGTGAACAGATGGTGTCAAAGCATACCATTAATAAAGTTTTTCCGTATCCGTTGTAAATTTTAAAGTAACAAATGATTTTTCAGAGCGTCCACCAGATCTTGAGCTTTTGATTGATATCGTCCCACTTAGCCATTTCTGGTTTCTGTTTCAAAAACATTTCTTTTCCTTGAGGAAGCATTCTATGTCACTTGGAAATCATGCCTCAAAATGGATAATTTTGTTTTAGCTCTTTCACATGCTCTAGGTAATTACAATATTTCCCAATGAGAAAAGACACCAAAAATTCCTTCTTATTTTTAAAAGCTAATGTTTTGACTTCAAAAATATGTCAAATATTCTAGTCAGGTTACAGTTATTCTTTCTGAAGATCCTAAAATACAAATAAATGAAAATATAACAAAATTGATTTCTTTTTATTATTTAATGAAATTGCCATTTTAGTAATAAAAAATTATAAGTCTCCGAATCGCAGCTATTCGCTGAATTTTTTTCAATAAACATAATCTACGATAATTATACATTATCATAAAAAATATTTCGTTGCCCAGAAATGCCCAGAAGTATAACTTTTTAACCTTCAAATTTAATTTTTAGCTCTAAAATATACCTACCAAAAAACAAAAAAATATTGATACTAGTATTGAATACAAAAAAATTATAACTATCTGGATAACAAGTACAAACCTGGCCTGGAATTATCCATCATTTGATAATGCCGATACTTCAGTAAGAACAAAGAAAATTAATATATTTTGTAGACCAATATTTATGAGCACAGACGATCTAAAGGATAAGGTCAGATTTGAATTAGAATAGCCGCTGGATTAGGGGCCTGGAAGAGATAAAAATCATGTTACATGATCCAACACGTCCTCTACTTGAACTTCCAGTCATTATTTACCAGAAATTTCAAATTTCAAAAAATGGGTTTTGGCCAACTTTTAGGGCCAAATACCCCTGTGTGCGTCGTGCGCTCGTTGAGAAGATTCCCACAATCCGGAAAAGTGAAACTTTGCATGATAAGCATATGTTGTGATCAGTATTGCTATATCTCAACTATATGGAAGACTGCCTTAGCTGTTCTTCAGCGTTAAATATTAAGTATTAAATATATTAAAAAAATTCTCAAAGAATGATAATGTGATTTGAAGTATTTTAAGCAAAATAAATAAATGAAATAAAAACATTTCGTATTGTGCCAGTCTCCTTCTAAATGTCTAAAAAATTCCTTCTAAATGTGCGTTATGACTTCCTATAATACATGATACATATAACAGCATACATGATTGTATATAACAGTATATAATAATATGCTTCAGTTATTGCTTGCTAATATTTTGCTTGTAAACTATCAACAAACAGTTGCATCAGCTTTCAGCCTTACGTAACTAAACCCACTTTCGTGCTAGAGCGGAATGAATGACAAGACTTCGTGCAAGAAAGACTTTAATACAAAATTCCCAATTTAAATACAGTTATTTAGCTAGGAAATTTATATTTTAGAATAAATAAAATGTAGTAACCAAAAAACGGTTGAGTATTTTAAGTGAGCTCATTAGTATTAATATTGTACAAAATTAAATAGCGTGTTCAGAACACATATTTCTGTTATAGTATCCATTATATTAATTAGAGGATTATTAAAATATACTTTTAACAATAAATACGGAGAATATTGATTAAATTTTCTCATTATAGTCACGTTTTGAGACCACCGATAATTTTAGTAAACATAGAAACAATGTACTTGTTATTGGTACGAACGATTTTAGTAGTATGAATTGAGGCGTTGACATGGATAAGGTAGTAATTAAAAAAAACACATTTCTATTTTGACATTTATATTCTTTGAACTGCTGAAATTAGGTATATTCATAAAAAGTATCTTCCGGTGTTCATAGCAACTAAACCACTTTAAAAATTAGTCTTCCTAAACTATTGGCACAACTTCATACTGCTTTTTCCTATGAAAATCTCAAAATCGGTTTTTTTGAGTCACTACCTTTTCCATGTCAATGCCTCAATTCATATTTTGATTTCGTTTATTAATTCTCATTATTTTGAGATATTAACGGACCAATCAATATTTGGTTTGACAAGGTTCTTCCTCCTTTTAACATTAATTTTAAGAAAATCAAGTTGAAAGATTTGAGGTGCTCATACTTTTTTGGTTCTTTAGGAAATTTATAACTTCCAGCCTTATTTCTATTCATAATACTGGTTTCATTCATAATCATGTATTGGTTTTATATATGAAAATTGGTGAAATAAATATTTATCATTTATTTTATATGAAATAGGTTATAATAGAGTTAGTTATAGAGAATATTTTCACTGGCACAATCTACAAAGATGAAATGGGTAGGGATGTAAGTGAAGTTACAGCTTGTTTTATAAAAAAAAAAAAAAAATAGAATAAATATTCTCAAAGGAGTCAGAAGTACCAGAAATCCTATCTTGTTAAAGAAATCATCAGTACCGAAATGCTGGGTCTGATTAGGGCAGTATACTCAATAAAAGTTTACCTGAATCTATATGTTTAATGTAATGCAATAAATGAGAGAATAATAAATATTCCATCTCTCGTATAGAGGGTCTCGATTCTGAATAAAATTCGAACATCACAGATTAGCAATTTTTAACACATTTTGACGTACGAACCTCCAATTGGCTTATCCTAGCAGACTTGATCAAAGATATTTTTGTGACCATTTTCATGTAATTGTTCGCCTCAACTTCTTTGAACAGATTTGGAATTTATTAAGTTTCATCATTGAACATCTTTAATTGGGCTTTTCTTAATATATTTTTTCAAGAAGCCTAAATACCAGCCCAAAAAATCGGCAATCGTCATCATTATATTTAATCCTTTTTTATATTCAATGTAAGGAGGGACGCCTAGTGTTATCAGGCTTAAGGGAGGAAGCGAGGCTGGAAACAGGTGCGTTCAGTTGGGTTGGTAGTTTATAAGGAAAGGAATGGTATTTGGATCAGACCAAATCAGCGACGTATTTGGTCTGATCCAAATACCATTCCAGTGTCCAGGAGCTTTATGAGAAGGCAATCGTTTGATGATGTTTGATATTCCTGATGGATTAAAAGCTGAAGGTTCATTTGGAGAGGAGTGTCCAATTATGCTTCAATTCATTCAATGTGAGTTGGATTAAGGATTTCGGGCTGTATATTAAAAGTTGTGAAGATGGCCAAATATTTGGGATTTTTCTTGGCTAAATTTTGACCAGATTCGGGATTCAGTGGGGAATGGATGATAATAGTCCTTTTACTTCAGAACCTTTTTAGTAGTAATCCATAATGATTTTTCTGTGGTCTTAAGATTTTCAGTGAAAGTGATTAAATTTTGAATTTACCGATTTCTGATTTTAGTCTTTTAGTCATTTTGTTTTAGTGTATTTTATCAGTAGGATACCTTGTTCTCTGCCACTTCGATCTTGTTCTGCGTTTTTCTCTAGATAAGAATCTGTTGTGGCAAATTCATGTGTTGTGAGTTATTGATTTTGGTAGGTGAGGTGTTTTCCGGTATGCTGCTTGTTATTGATTCTGTAAGTTTTACTATGGCATTATTAATGTCATATTTTGTCTTAAATGAAATTTCGTAGCTAATTTATTTTCCAAATCATGACGAAATTTGTCCAGTTCACTAGTACAGTAATAAATTTAAGAGGGATGGGCTTAGTTGGTATGTAAATTGGCTATGATCTGATGAAAGGTCTACCAGGAATTTAATTAAGGCTTGGGAGGTGACATGTTCATCCGGACACATCTTTACCGCATTTGATGCAGGTTGGGCAATAGGATAGCACTGTATCAAATTCAATTTTATGTGCAATTAAATAGACCTTATATGCATTTTAACAATAGATATTCTTGAAGAAAACGAAAAATTAAGAATTGTGAAAAAAGACATTTTTCTTCTTCTTTTAACTTCAGGAATTATTTGTACATTTTGATCATTAAAACAAGTGTTCTTAAAGTTTTATTTTTTATCTATTTATTTATTTATTTTTTTTTTTTTTTATGGATGAATGCAGTTTTCATAACTTAAATCGAAAAATTAAGAGTTGTGAAGAAAGGTATTTTTTTTCTTTTACTTCAGGAATTATTTGTTACGTTTTAATCTTTAAAATAATAGTATTTTTAAAGTTTTTTTTTTTTTTATGGATGAATGCAGTTTTAATAACTTAAATTATTCAAAAGATTAAAATATAAATAACAACCAAATTTTCTAGAATTAAAGGGAAGATATCAGTTTTCCAATACCCACATTTGTTTGTTATGTGACTGTTCTTTGATTAAACAGTTGCCAGCTTCATCAAGCTAATGTTACGTTTTACTTATAAAATACTAAAATACTTGTAAATAGTAATAATTACAATAATAATAAATTTTCGTTCTTCGGTCTCTCTGAACCAGTCGCGACCGGAACTATCTAAGGAGAGGCAGTAGGTTCGCGCCTCAGGCCAGAAATTATGCATAATTAAATCTGATAATATTTCAACATTAGTTTTGAGTATATAAATAAAAAACTTGAGTTTTTAGTGTCACAATTTTCTCTTTATTCCTTTAACAATTCTAATTTGCTAGATGCGCTCCAGCGCAGGCGCAAATGATGTAAGATATAAATAAATAAAACAATTCTGAATTTAATTGTTTTAATTAAAGTTTTAAATCGATCTATTATAATTTTTGTCCTTTTTGGTTTAATGACAACAGCAATATTGTTAATTCGTAAGTGTTTTTTCCTCTCTCCGACCGACGGCTGTACAGGGTTTTTACCAGGCCAGTGGTGAGGGCGAGGGATTAATGCCGAGTTGTAAAAAAAATCTAGCACTCCGGATTTTGGCCCAATAACTATGGTTTACCATGGATATCGGGAGCAACGCTTTAGCCCACTTGGCCACCCCATCTATATATTCATAGGTGTATTTGTTTTTTTTAATATGTCATCGGTTTTCAAAAGGTAGTAGAATTCCTCGGGGCCGGGATAGCCGAGCGTGTAGGAGCGCGACCCGCTGTTGCACGCTCGAGCCGAACGGCGGCGGTTCGAATCCGCCCTGGGAGGGTTGACTTTTATTTCGTGGAGGCCCCACGGAATAAATCTCGAACCTCCCACCATGGTTAGAATAGGTTGGTTACACCTCTAGAGTAACCCCCCGTATGCCACACATGGCCAGGTAGGGGTACCGAACAAAAAAAAAAAAAAAAAAAAAAAAAGGTAGTAGAATTCTTTATAAGATTATAACTTAAGATATTCCATTTTGGTTTGGCAACTGGCTAACATTGCTACTTAAACTCATCGCGTGAACACTTTTTACCTTTCTAGCATTTGATTAGAATATAAAAGGTGATATTAACTAGGCGATTAGTTTAATAAAAGTAGGGTAGAGGAACACTGGTTTACCTCTTTTGTGAATTATTATAACCGTTGTCCTTTGCAGTGCTGACTCAGGAGCTGAATAGACATTTTAAAACTTCATTCTATAAGTATTCTTTTTCGTCACTTTGACATCCTCATTGATAGGGTCACGTATCTAGTCAATGAAAGGCTTCCTGATGAACCAAAAAAGTTATTCTGCTGGCTTTGTAATTCTTGGAAGTCTTTGGGCACATGAAACAGCTTTATTTACATCAACGTATATTGGGCTGTTGCTTCTCAGATTTCCGCATGTACTATTCCTTTGTAGCACCTTACTTAATTCTATCATCAATCTGCTGTTACCGATAGATGTAATAATAGTTTATGTATAGAAAAAGTTTAGTTAATCTCTTTGTAATTTATGCAGCCCCTATCTTAACCTTCTTGACTCCATATCCCGAGATTGCACTGACTAGTTTCCGGAAGCTGATACTTACGATAGGTTATTGGTACTTCTTTGTCCGTTTGTAGCTACTCTGGTCCTAAATCAGTTGGTTATCTAAAGAAGGTATTTTATTCATTTTTTAATGCATTTTGTCATTATTAATAGGTTGATGGTTAGCCCAGGTCATGCATGGATGGCGATATCACATCATTGTACATCAAAGATGTTTTTAAGATTGCTATAGATTTTTGGGCGGAATATTCAATATAAATAAGTGCCTAAAAAAAACCCCAACCATTTTAATTAAGCATAATTTTGTGTTTCCTGAATTTCGTTTCATATTTGGGTTTGTAGTATTTATTAAGTATTAGATTTGAAGTATTGGATTATAAGTATAGTAAAACATACATCTGTTGCTTCTTCACGGCTCTGTTAAAGTTGGATTAAAACTTTCATAATTGAACTAAAAAATATCATTTTTAGTAGATTAGGGTGCTGTACATTGATCATTAAACAGTCTTTAGTAGTATTGTCTGCAATCTTCGTATAATTGTACAGTTGGATAAAGAACTTTTGCTGGATTACAACTGTAGTTGTAAAGTTACGTCGAAAAATCCACCTATGAACTACTTTTAAAATCTTACGAATTAAAATTATAAATTACACTTACTCCCATAAGGTAACAACACATTTCCCACCAAAAAGAAAGTGAAATAATTTAGTAATTATACTATAGATTCCTATAGTAATTTTAAAAATGATACTATCTGAAGAGAAAAGATTGGCGGTAGCTATCGCCACATTGAAACGAATTTAACAGGGGACAGCGGCTTTTGCGCTTCCACGACTTCGTAGGCGGCCGTACCTGGCCGAACGACCTACACCGACCGCCTCCCTATCATGGAGGCAAGAAAAGAGAGGAAGGGGACAGAACCTGCTAACCAGCCTGACCCCAACAAACACTCATGACCTGTACAGGTCGGCGTTTGGTGGTCCCAGTAACCACGACCACCACGTCCATACCAGGCACCCCTAGAGGTCCTGGCACCACCCAACGATGACGCCCGGGAGAGCGTCATCCCCGTGGTACCATTTGGCATCACCGCCTTAAATCCCGAATGGATAGCGGGCCGGACAGGTAGTTTTTAACTAAGCCTGTCCTACGGATGCTCCTACTTAGGGCATGATGGCGGGGGCTTACCACCATGGCCTAAGGAGGACTGGTCCCGTGCCAGCGCCTCTGTCGTTCGCGAGTTGTAAACAACTCCCCAGGGGGCACCACAAGGAGGTGACAGTAGGCGTTGCAGGGGATCGGGCAAGCGGGGAACAACAGATAGTGAGTGGGGCACTATAGCCTGATGACGGACAGGGGACAGGGGACAGTTTCCAAAGGTGGGATCTAATCGAAATACTCTCACTATGCTTGCGAATTGATGTTTGTTCATTAAAGAGAGAAGGTTGATGTGGCTGAGATCCTTGGTAGCTCAGTTGGTTAGAACGCTGCAACGGTGATCCAGAGACCGGGTTCTAATCCCGGCGATAACCAATCTTTTCTCTTCCAAAAACATTTCGATTGGAAATATATTTATTCCGATGGTTCAAAAAGAAAGAATGGAGCAAGTGCTGACAGTGTTTCTGAGGAAGCGAACACATAATCACCACTACCTTTCTGCACATCATATTACACGGAACTACAAGCAATCCATCGTGCTGTACACAAATTAAATAGAGTTACATGTATTTGTACGTTCCGATTCAGAATAAGCCCTTAAGATAAATACAAAACATTATGAACCCACTTGTTAATGATATTTTAATACACTTAAAAACATTGGATTGACAGATCCAGGGGAAGGGCTATGGATTCCCTTTACAACCGACTGGATCCGCCCATGGCTCATACTAAGAAGGGAAAATAAATTAAATTAGTTGCTGAATCTAGTGCCTAATCGAAACGAACTCCTGCTGAAAAGAAGACAGGAGAAAGAAGAAGTGCCTCTAAGCCACTTATGGATAAGGCACACCAGGATTACACATGGTACCTTTTGGCATTGACAGCACTGCCTAAATGGATCACCTGCCTTTAAAGGTGTCGCATATCCTCATAGAGTGAAAAGAAAAAACCTTGATGACCTTTACTTTTCTATATATTTTATTTATCTTTTTTCCTGACTCATTACCCGTTAATTTTGTTTAAAAGAGGGTACATACATCCTTTATTGCAATTTTTACTTTCACTTACCTATATATTTATTTATTATTATTTATTTATTTAACAACCCTCCCCTGCCTTTAAGGCAGGGCGTTTATTTTATTTATTATACGGGCGTTTGCAGTTGTGGGGTGGTAGGCATACCTAACAACCCACCGCTGCAATAGAAACAATAGTCCATTTCTTCGTTTCTTTAGTCTCTCTTCAATTAAGCCTCATTCCGGTGGTCTCCCAGGTGCAACTCCTCTTCTTCCCAGAGTGAAGTGGGCTGGTCCAAGGACTTCCTTCCACCCGTAGATGAAGGACTTAAAATGAGGATACCTGTCCTCCGTGACCAGCTGAGGGAGATCGCTCTCCGTCATTGCGTAGAGTCCTGTCTCCCTCATTAGCTTGACCCTCAGTGCCTCATAGGCGGAACAAGTAAGTACGATATGCTCGGCGGTCTCCGGCACTCCGCATCTTGGGCAGAGGGGATTGATATTTATACCGTGGTCTGCGAGCTTCGATCGGAAACTCCCATGCCCCGTGAGAATCTGTGAGATCCAATAGTCCGGGAGGATCCAAGTTGCTTCTAATCGTGATCCGACAGTGGGGAAGTTTTTTCTCAAGGTAGTCCCCTTTTGAGAGGTTTTCCACCGTCGGTTCCATTCCTCTAGTGTATCCTCTTCCATTTGCTGGGTTCATCTGCTAATCTCACTCGGATGTTTTCTGGTAGATCCACCAAGCCTTGCCTTTTAACAAGATATCTGTAACAATCTTCTCTTAGCAGGAGGTCGAGAGGAATTCCTCCTGCCATGACCTGCACCGCCTCGTGAGACACCTGGTATAAACACCTTACCACTTGGTATAATCTGGTGACCCGAAGCAGAGCCATCCGCTGAACAGACGCCAATTTGCACGGCTGTCTCTGCGAGATACTTCTGTACCATGCTGGGGACGCGTACCTCAGTATACCCAAAACCACTCCTTTGTAAATAGTAAGTGTAGCTGGGTATCTGAGGCCCCAGAAGGCGCTGAGTCCATTAAGAGCAAGGCCCGCCCTACTTTTTAAATAGTCCAAGTGAGGCGTCATACCGAAATTCTTGCCTAATCTAATCCCTAAGTATGTGACTACCTCACTTGGACGTATCCTTGAATCTTCTATAACAATAGTTATAGGGTGAGCTCTATCTATCGTCCCTCGCAAGAGAATGGCCTGAGTCTTGGCAGCGGCCATCTTTAACTTCTTCTTCTCGCACCAGCGCCGCACAAGGTTGGCGCATCGCTCAGCTTCGGTTTTTAATCTGGCTCTGCTGTTCGAGGCCACCACACCGGCCAGATCGTCGACGTAGGCAGTGGAGGGGAACTGCTCATCTTCCAGCACTCCCAGCAACTCGTCGAATACTAACTTCCATATAGCAGGACCAAGGACGGATCCTTGCGGGCAACCTCTTTCCATAGAGCCTTCTACTTCAAAGAAGTTACCCCTTAATTTCAACGTCCGGTCTCAAGTAGCTCCTCAAAATTTCATATAAGTTGCTGGGAGCCTCATACTTTTGCAACTGCTGGAGCACGCTCGGCCACCAAATACTATCGAAGGCGGAAGAAATATCAAATAGGAGGAGGATGACATACTTCTCCGCCCTCTCTTTAACGTCACGGCGCACTCTCAACAGAGAATCTGCAGTTCCCCTTCCTTTGGTTGATCCGTACTGACGTGGATGACTCGCCCGTGTCAAGACTGGCCGTAGGCTCATCATTATTAAGTTCTCCAGTAGCTTGCCCATTATAGGAAGGAGACATATAGGCCTATAAGACTTGGCTAGCTGTTTGTCCTTGTCCCCTCCCTTGTAAAGGAGCCTGATGTCGGCAATTTTCAAAATTCTTGGAAAGTAACCCCTTTTCAGGCAAGCGTTGAATATAGCCAATAACTTTTCTTCTATGTAGGGGATACTTTTCTTAAGAATTGCCGCATCAATTGCGTCTAAACCAGGGGCCCGACCAGTCTTTTGCTTGTCCACGGCACGAAGATCCCATATATCCCATGGTGGGCACAGATCTGTACCAGATGGGTATACCGTAGTGCGTCTTAAGAAAGCTTCGTCGTCATTATCTTGAGACGGACCATCCCTGGGGTATGTCTCAGCGATGAACATCTTCGCCGTCTCTTCCAAAGTGGTTGCCTGGGCACCTCCACTTTTAATTGCTGCGATGACCTCATGTGGGGTGAGCTTACCTAAGGCTACTCTGTATGGGATACCCCAGGGGTTCTTGGAGGATTCCTCAACAATAAATTCATCCCAAGACTTACGCTTTCTTGAACGCACCTCACTACGGTATATCCTGGCTTTGGATTTGTACTCATTACGAAGTATACTGCGCCTCTCGTCGCAAGTGCACCTCTGATATAACCGCCGGGCCTTGTAGAGTTCTCTCTTTAGCGAAGTTAAGGCCGGCGTCCACCATGGGACGGGTCGAGCTCTCACCTTCCGGTGCTGGAGGGATTTTTCTGCAGCATCACGGATGACATCCGTAATCCGAGACACCCGGTAGTCCAAGTCATCGGGCTGGTCTATGACTTCCGAATCCCATTCTTCGTCTATTAATATTTCCTCCAGCTATGACCGGAAGGCACTCCAATTTGTTATTCGAGTTCTAAAACCCTTATCTCTACCGTGGGAAATAATTGGACTCTCTTTGAGCCAAAAAGCTATCGCTTGATGGTCGGAACTCGTCTCAGATCTAAGGGTCCAATCGGTTATACCGTTTGCTAGCGTCGGGGATGCCAGAGTCACATCAATCCAGCTATGCCCCATTGCACTGGAGAATGCAGGGGCAGAAGCAGGGTCGTTCATAACTACCAGTTGACTTCTAGCAATAAATTCCCCGAGCTGAACGCCCCTTCTATTTGTTCGATTGGAACCCCAGACAGTGTTCCAGGAGTTGGTATCTGAGCATATGATCACGTTCCTAGTGCAATTCGTGATCATCTCCAAAGCGGATATCTCTTGCAATACCATTTCCATCTGGTAGGTATGTAGATACCAGCGTGAAGGAGACATTACGCCATCTTATGTGACAAGCGACACAATCCGCCGTGGTGTACTGGCTCAGATCCATCACATTAAGGTTCGGGTTATTAACCACTCTGGCAGCTCTGGGCCTCCTCTCTCTACTGCTCAGAGCTATAACCCTCCATGTGAGACCAAACCCCGTTACCAAGTTCCCACGGCAGCACGGTTCCTGGACCGCCATGATATCGTATTGATGAGAGAGAGCGTGGAGCTCATCTGCTACCACCGGCGGCCCATGTTGAGCTGGAGGATGGCAAGCTTACTCATAAAAGGTTCGTTTCGCTACCTCCTTAGCCCACTTTATGTGTACAGGGCACTCCCTGCTGCCCGCCTTGTGTTTCCGTTGACTTGCTGGAGCATTCCCTCGGACACAGTTAATACAGGTCGGGCCTATAAGTTCTTTCTTCTTGGGGCACTCTTTAAGGACGTGGCCAGATGATGCACACCAAATGCATACTAAAGCATTTCTTGGCATGTGGCTTTAGTGTGTCCATATCCCTGGCATTTACTGCATCTAGGAGCGTCGAGGTAGTCTTTGAAAGTAATTGCCCACCATCCCCATCTATACTTGCTAGTTCTAATAGCAGGAACCTGACCTTTGGGTGAACTTCCACTACCCAGTTCTTCGTAAACCCGTTTCTTGCCACTGAGGAAAAAAGTGGCCGGAGATCCTCAATGACCAGCGGAGTGGGGCCCGACTTCTCGGGAATTCTTCCCCATAAGAACCTTACCAGTTCCGCTGAATTGAATGAGAAGGGAACTCCCTGCACTTCAAGTCTGGGCTTTTTCCTCAGGGCCAGTCAGTGCTTAAGATCTTACGATCTCTGCTATCGTTAGCGGTTTCTACGGTCCTTCAGAGCCTTTTTCCAGTCCTTTTGGAGTTTCTCGTTGCACCTGTAAATTTTGAGAATTGTTAGCAACATTTGTTTTTTTCCTTTTCCTCTTACTTGTAACGAGTTGGAATTGCTCATTATCAAGAACCGTCGAAGACATGTCCACACCTCGCGGTGTTTGCGGTTCCGCAGATAGATCTGCTTTAGGTTCCAGACATTGAGGAGGTACATTGTCCTTACCTTGTGCCGAAAGAGCCTCAACAATTTTCGGTACTGAGGTCTCAACAACGATATTTGTCAGTAATTTCCGAATTGACTCAGATGACAATGCTTCCTGTATTGCCATTTGGACATGTGAAGTCACTTGTCTATAGCCCACGCTCTCCCTGTCTTCTAATATTTCGACCAGATCAACAAGACTTTGTATTTTATTGTTGATATAGGCTTTGATACTACCTACGGATTTCTTTTCATGTTTATTAATGTATACTCGGAGGTTATCCTGTATACGCTTGGCGTCCTTAAATAGGTTACCTATCTCTTCCGATATCATTTCAGAACCAGGAGAAACCTTCCTGGCCCTTTTAAGATTACTTTTGCAGCCTTTAGAAGCTGCTGCTTCATCCTCAGGTGAAGCACTATCTATTAACATGGTTTGTGATAACTTATATTACCAATGCACTTTCCCACACTATATACATACACTGTGTAATACTGGTGCTTATCTTCCTGTAGGTCCTACTGAATTTCAAATCACTTAAGTTCAAGAAAAAAAGAAATAGTTTAAAACACTTCAGAACCCTAACCTATGAAATTTCAAACTAAGTAACTATAAAACAAATTTTGATATGAACATTAACGAAAAACATAAATATAACACGAAAACATGAACGAAACACTGGAACAAACAATTAAACAAACACAAACAATTCAAATAGCAAAATAGTACGTTATCACACAGCAACCTTATATAACCTCCAATTTTTTCACTTACCTATGTATGAAATATATAGTAAGTGGAAGTATTGCGATCGTGAAAAATTTCGACTTCCGGTTTTCAACGGCAATACACGTTTTGGGGTCCCCTGAGTCGAAATAACCAACTCCCGCGAAATGGTCTGTGTGTGTGTGTGTGTGTGTATGTGAATAGACTAGCTCAAAAACTATAAACCGTGCGAACCTGAAATTTGGTATTTAGTGTATGTATGTGCCCGCGATGTGACAGCAAAAATTTAATCGAAATTGGTCAAAGGGAGGGGGTACTTTATTTGAAAACTTTTTACGTTCTTTCGATTTTTTCAAAAACTGCTCTAACGATTTTGATTAAACTGAATATTTGATGTATTCATATGCCTTAGATATGACTTTAAAAATTTCATCAAAATTGATCAACCGGAGGGGGCACTTTACTTAATAAATTTTATATCATTTTCTCGTGTTTTTTTTTATTTACTTAAAAACGGCTTTAACAATTTTGATCAAACTGGGTATTTAATGTTTGTATATGCCCGAGATATGACTGTAAAACTTTTATCAAAATTGTTCAACCGGAGGGAGGACTTTACTCAATATATTTTGTATCATTTTCACGGGTATTTTTTTTATTTACTCAAAGACGGCTTTAACAATTTTGATCAAATTCGTCGTGTTTAATGAAAATTAGTTGTTCTTTAATACCAGGTAAGCTTTATTGTATTAAAATGTTCTGAGGGGGCTTAAATGGGGAAGGGGCTTTTTTTGTCTTTCTATTAAGTACCTTTGTATGTGTTTATAAGGAGAAATTATCTGTCTCTCGTTTCGCCTAAAAATAAGAAATGGCAAAATATGAGATATGATAAAAATCAAGTTAACATAGACAGGAGAAAAAAAGAAAAATATTCAGTCAACTTATAAAACACGTTGAGCCCACGCATGCGGAGTACGCCTTTAATGACAGACCATTGTTTATAATCAAAGCCGTTTTGGTCATTTAATAGAAATTATTTGTTTTATAGTAACTAAATGAAATATTCAACATGTAAAAAGAGAATTATAAAATCAGACGACTTGGAGTAGTATGCTGGCATTGCCGAATCATCACAAGTAAATACTTTTAATCAATAATAAAAAAAAAATTATATATTTTTTTTTAGCAAATGAAAACAAAAATAAGAAATGAATGAGGAAAAATGTGTAACTTTAGGTAGTGGCAATTAACAAAACACATTAATTTCTAATCTAAGTAAGTTGTTAAGTGAAAGTTATGTGTAGTGCGCTTGCACCAGATTTTTTACTTTAATATATTGTTTTTAATATTGAAACATCAAAATTTTCTTATGTACCAGAGAGGCTAAAATGACTCTAGTGGACGAAGAGCTACTAACCAATAATTTGTATTCACACCTGTTAATAATGACATCAACAATCAGTGAATTAGATTATCTTCAATAATACAATGACATGAGAGTCGTACTCAGCGGCATCTCCTGGCTACTACGGCTGATCTACTACCTAGGTACTACGGCTGATCACTAGACGAGGAGGTCCTTCTTTTCAACCTGGCATGAGTGTTGTGGCCATATCCTTCATGAGTGCGTTAGGGTGCCCTTATAAATTGTCATGGAATCTTTTGTAGTGATTCATTAGTCAACGACAGTTGCCATGTGAAGGTCAATTTGTAATGTTATCTTGCTAACATAACAGGATGCTTTCGTAACTGTTCTAAATGCTTTTGCTAGAAAGATTTGAAGTTTTTAATGTGGGTCTTTTTGGCTTTACTGCATATCTGTGATGCGTAGGTACAAATAGTTTTCAGTAAATATATATATGTCTTCAATTTCCGTTAGTAATTTAGAGTAGTGGTGCGAGCACTGAACCTTGGGATACTCCTGCTAAGATAAGCTGAAAAGAAGATACTAAGAATACTAAGTTTTAGTTTCGAGTGTTTTGAGAGGAGTGAATATAGAAGTTTTATCCTTTGGTTCAAGGTTTTTCTTGTCATTCTTCGGTCAACTGTCAGTCCTAGGTAGTTGACTCTGTCTGTCTGTGGAATCTGTATACTGTCAAGAAGTCTGGAAGGCATGTTTCACGTCGAAGAGTAAAGGTTAGGTGTCTTGTTAGGACTGATGTTTCGTCCGCATATGTGGCTGTTAATAAATCTGGGCTTCGTGGAATGTCGTTTGTCAATGTAATGTAGAGTAGTGGTTCAAGCACAGCACATTCGGGGTACTCCTGCTAAGATAGGCTGAAGAAAATAAGATAGAAGACTCTTACCCGCAAAGGAGAAATATCTGTTGGAAAGGAAGGTTTGTAGAATATGATGGTGAGTAGGTGAAAGTATAGTCTTGAGATCCTGGTGCCAAAATGTGTTGAATGTCTGAGCAACATTCAGAAATACACCAGTTGCATATAATTTATGCTCTAGCGCTGTGGATATGTAGTCTGCCGCTCAGTGTAAATGATGTATTGTAGAGCGTTGGGTCCTGAATCATAATCGATGTAAGCTGAACGGTAGGTAAGATGAGGTTAAGTTCTTATCTTTGTTAGGCTTGTGAATCATTGTTGTATGTGAGTATTTCCATTGTAGTGGGAATTTAGTCGTCCTCAGTATCGCCTAATAAATGATAGTCAGAAACACTATAGCTTTCCTGGGCATTTGCTGGAGCACTTAGGCGTTAATCAAGTCATGTCAAGGGGCTTTCCGTTTAAGCAGCATTTCGATTTTTTCATAGACTTTGGCAGGTGTGAAGGAAGGAGGAGATGTCAATTGTAAGAGTATTTATAAAGTGTTGAATTATTGGTGTTGATTTGTAGAATTTGTCAATTCTACGTGAGGTTCGAAAAGGATTTTTTTCCGTCGGTCACGACCCAAGAATTATCTTTTTTTTGGAGGATGCCGACAATTCATGATGCTTTGTTATGTTTTGGTATGTCTCCGGAGAGCTCTTGTTAGTTATAAATAAATAATAACATAAAATAGGAATGAAAGTTATAATTACAAACTAGTAATTAACTAGTTTCAATTGTTAAACTCAAATGGATTCATTTAATACCTAATTTCGTTCTATAAAAAAAACCCAGGTGTGCAAATATTCTTTGTATACACTTTAGTTATATTTAAAATTAATTATACTAAAATTGGAGTAATAATTAAGGTTTTGTGATCATTATTGAAAAATTAGAAATATGAATCGGAATTTTCGGATGCCTGTCAATAGCACAGTTCGATAAACGAACAAGAAATAATAAACAATAAATATTATTAAGATTTCTCAAAACAAGCACACTCCCCACCACTGTCGAACCCCTCAGCTCCATCCCCACCCCTCCTCGAAAATCGCTGATGGTATCAATTTGAAGGTTTGAGTAATTAAATCTGAGACAATAACAAAGCGATTGTGGCATCGCGGAGACGATGGCTAAGTTAAACAGTGATAAGATATCCTTGAGGAGGTTGGGCGGGTGAGCACGTCCAGCCGTCGGTTCGCGATCTGTTGTTATTTAACGGGAGCTGCCGGGAGGGGGGAGCAGTCGCAAAGATGAACCCGCTAACAGCTCACCTCGAGAGGTACCAGAAGCAGCCCCCCCTCATCAAGGAAGAGGAAGAGGCTGCAGGAGTCAACAGGAGGCCATTTTCCAACTGTGTCCTATTCGTTCTTCTAGCAGTCTTCGTGTTCTTTTTAGTAAGTCCTCTGGGTCGGTCCCTGCGGCCAATCTTATCCTCAGTTGAATAGGAGGCTCTCCAAGAGCGTTTTACTATTCGAAAAGTGTGATTGTGATTAGGTCAAGAATCTTTAAATGGTGGTGAAGCTTGTTTTCCTATTGAAAAAAAAAAAAAAAATAACGGGAAAATAAAATTTTGAGTGCTAGTAACAAATTAACTTATCTATTAACGGGAAACATTTTATGTCAGTGTATCCGCTTTAACTGGCAACACTTTTTTTATCGCTAGTGCCAAAAGGGGGGCCCGCTTTGTAGTTTGTAGTATAAAGGTTTATACATATTTAATATTCCATATTTATTCTTTCAATTGTCTTGATACATAAACTACCCTGCCAAGGAGAAAAGCGGTAACACAAAAAAATGTTAGATGTTGGTTTTGTAGTGAAATTTGATGTTCCACAAAAAAGCAAGAAAAGTTTAAAATGAAGAAAATGAGGAAAGCCTAAACTAAAATAAGCTGTTTACTGCTTTTCTGTCGCGGATCGAATGGAAATTCACACAACGAATCCAACAATATCATAATCTCAGAAATGTTTGAGTTTCTCCCTGGCATGGTAGTAAAGACTCTGTAGGTTTATATTAGAAATCTATTTCCAATTTTATAAGATTTTTATACAAAATCTAATCATTTTCAAATATTATTTTATATTTTATATAAGTAATATAAATTGAGGTTGAATTTTATTATTGTGGATGAACATAAATTCATATTTCCTTATGAAAAGAAGTTAACTGTTTTGGAATGAAGTATGTAGATAAAAATTCGTATATTCATTGATGTTTCAACTATTTTCGGACAATCCATTTCAGCTCAAATATTAAAACTAAAAAATAAGCATGAAGCATCTTGCCATTTAAACTTAAAAAATTATCGGAGTCACATGTCGACTGGAAAATGTTTTTCTGTTTTCTATGTTATACAGAATAAAAACCTTCAAATAACATATTTCCCAAGGAAATCGCTAGGTGGCCTTAGTAGTGATCTAAAAAGACATCCGCGCACACGTTCGCTCGTCTCTCAACATACTCTAATCAATATACATTATATTTTATATATATTATACAAGGAGATTTTAAAAACATAAATGTATATAAGGAACATTTATACATTCGAAAGGAATAAGCCACATTATATGAGAACGTTCATAAATTGTGCACTGATATGACTAGGTTTAATGTCACATTAGTGAGATGTACTCAAAGGAGTCTAATAACCTTATTATTATTTCTTTAAATATTGGCTTTAATCGTGAATAATAATAAAAAATTGTTCAAAAACGCTAGTTTATCATGTCATACTTTACCAAATACAAGTCTTCATGGTGTAGAGAATACTCGGCCTAATAATCATTTTGAATTAAACTGTACATGCTCATATCAACTAATCAAATACTTTTTAACTAAGAACATAAATTTAAATCTTTTGCAGCTATACCTGGCCAAGAATGTCATGATACTAATGTTCCTCACCAACCTCTACGAAGACTCTTTGTCAGGAAAGCGGCAGCTATCGGTATGGCATTTCCCTGCAGGAGATGTCATTACTGCATAATTTTTGAATATTTAAAAAACAAAAGCGAATTCTGTTAGGAGAGTTATGTTCTATATTGGTGCTGTGAAAAAAAAGAACTCTATTGATTCCATGTACTGGCTTTTGTTTGATAAATTGGACTTGTTTCAATATACATATGGTGTATGCAGATTTGAATGAATATTGTGTATACCTCTTTTTTCCGCTAATTTATGATCAACAATATGTTACTTTACACATTAATTTCTTTTCCTGCACGCATTCTTGCGTTTTTCGGTCCATTGGACATGAACCATTATTTCCTAAAGGTTTTTCATGGATACAGAGACATTAGGTATTCATGGATATAGGGCATGGATATAGTATTCATGGATATAGGACATTAGGTAACGATATTGCTTAACTGGGCAATACTACAGTCTTCATTATTTTCTGCTGTTTTATACATATATATTTAATTATGATTTTTCTTCTTATTTGATGAGAAAGATCGTATTCCACTCAAAACAATAGTTTTATTAAAATATTATAATACAGATTTAGTTCACAGGAAAACAATAGAAACGATTTTCAAGTCCTTAATTTAATGATGAATAAAATATAATTTAATTATTTAATTTTCCAATGATAAAGAATGGTGGTTTGGATTAAAACAGATGATTATATCAAAAATAACATAAATCACAGATATATATATATATATATATATATATATATATATATATATATACACTCTATTATTTCTCTTGTCATGACAACATGAAAATTCTTATTTTAATTTTCGAATATTCTTTATAGGAAAAGAAAAGATTTGCCTTGCCCGGGATTCGAACCCGGACTTCCTTATATAAGAATATTTAAATTTTTTTTTAAAGAAAATATTCGTATAATTTATTTCATATGAAGTTCGTACAAGTATTCTTATTCATAATAGTAAAATAAGCTTTGTTAATTCCAGCTTTAGTTCTCAAGCTATTTTGTAGCTTTTAATAGGAATAATAATAATCCTTTTTTTAATCACTGGAATTTTATTCTTATAAAATAAATAAAAATAATCACCAAATAAAACTAATTTTTTTGTATTGCAATATACAATATTAACATAGTTTATAGAAAAAAACCATTTAAACGAAAAAAAAAAGGCGGAAAATACATTTTAATGTACTATAAATTAAGTCAATATTTTATTAGTAATTTGTACCATTATCGATGTTTTTCAATTCATTCAATCCCCCCCTGGAACTTTTTGGAAATATTTTCAATTTTTACTAGGTATATGCTTAGAATAAATTTTAAAAAAAATTTCATATTTACAAACCCGAATAATTCCACAAAATTTCCCGCCATCCACACCTAAATTTTTTTAGCTTTCCCTCTTCTTAAAAACTTTAATAATGAAAATACATATATATTTTTATTTAATATTAGGAAGGGAAAGACCGAAGAAACATCCCAAACTTTTCGCCTATGTAAAATTCGATTATATGGTTTTAATCAATGATAGGGTTTGATTTCAACTTATTCTGCTAAAGAATAAAATGCTGTGTATTGTATTACGTAATACTTCTTTCTTTCTTAGCAATCTATAAATTAATCGTGAGGACGAATGGTTGACAACCTAAATTTAATTCATTGTGTAATTTATTTATTTTTTAAATCGAATTGAAACTAAATTTATAATAATAAAGCAAGTAAATTTATTAATGCATTAAAGTACTGGTAATAAAAAAAAAAAAATAATGTCATAAACAAGCGTGTAGAGAACTTCTCACTGGTGACCCTCAACTCACAATATTATAATAATACTTCAAAATTTTATTTGACATCTAACAGTGTTATCTATTTATTTATAATAAATAAATAAATTTACATATACACAACATTAAATGTCACCCAATGCAGTCCGACACGAGCCAGGGGATAGATGCTGTAAGCAAACCTAGGTTCACACCTTAAGTCAATTTTTTTAGAGATAAAATATATTATGCTAAATACTATTTATTTCAATGTATAAAGTCAACGCTCTATTCATTGATTGAGTGTTTTTAATTTATGAAAATTTAATAATTTATGAAATTCTTTTAAACGTAATTCCACGATACCTAATTCATATAAATTATTTATATTTATAAATAATTTATAAATTTGGTGCGTTGAAATAAAAAATAATAAAGGGGGAAACCTGGCGGCGTGCATTATCATTGTCACATCTTCACCTGGCGCGACCCAATGTCCATGTTAATAAACCTATGACCCTCCGTATTAAAAAAAAAAAAAAAAATATTTAAAATTTATCATTGTTTTTTTTTGAGACGGAAGTTGAAGAAAAAACAAACCATGTAGTTAGGGCAGTTTTGAGGAAAACATTTAAAAGTTTAAAAAAAGTTATTTTTCTCTGCTCTTTACCATATCAGCAAAATATCCCAAAATTAATCTTTATTTGATTTTTTTGTATGATAAAAAAAATCGACTTTTCATAAAATTAGTTTATTTCTTCAGAATAGAGGTACACCCTATCCAAAAAAAAAAATCTGGTGCGTCCGCGCAACACACAACTTTCACTTAGAACTTACTTAGATTAGAAATTAATGCGCTTTTTTAATGCCACTTCTCAAAGTTACACATTTATTTCTTATTTTTGTTTCCGTTTGCTCTATAAAAACACTAATTTCTTTTATTATTAAATACAAGTTTTTACTTGTGATAATTCGGCAATGCAAGCATAATATTCCAAGTCGACTGATTTTATAATTCTCTATGTACTTTTTCAAAATTTCATTTAGTTACCATGACACAAATAATTTCCACTAAATGAACAGAACAGCTTTAATTATGAACAATGGTCTGTCAATGGTCAATTATGGAACAATGGTCTGTGGGCTCAACGTGTTTTATGAGTTGATTGAATATTTTTCTTTTTTTCTCCTCTATATGTTTACTTGATTTTTATCATATCTCATATTTAGCCATTTCTTATTTTTAGGCGTAACGAGATACAGTTAATTTCTCCATATAAACAAAAACAAAGGTACTTTATAGGAAACAAAAAAACAAACAAACAAAAAAGGCCCCTACCCCATTTAAGCCCCCTCAGAACAGTTTAGTAATGATAAAGCTTACCTGATATTAAAGAACACCTAATTTTCATTAAACGTGACGAATTTGATGAAATTCGTTAAAGCCGTTTTTGAGATAATCGAAAAAAAAGGCAAAAAATGGAAAAAAATAAAATAAAATAAAGTGCCCCCTCCGTGTGACAAATTTTAATGAAATGTTGGCTATCACATTTTTGGCATATACATACATCAAATACCGAGTTTGATCAAAATCATTAAAGCCGTTTTTGAGTAAAAAAACCCGTTAAAATGATACAAAATATATTGAGTAAAGTCCTCCCTCCGGTTGATCAATTTTGATGAAATTTTTACAGTCATATCTCGGGCATATACAGACATTAAATACCCAGTTTGATCAAAATTGTTAAAGCCGTTTTTGAGTAAATAAAAAAAAACACGAGAAAATGATACACAATTTATAAAGTAAAGTGCCCCCTCCGGTTGATCAATTTTGATGAAATTTTTACAGTCATATCTAGGACATATGAATACATCAAATACTCATTTTAATCAAAATCGTTAGAGCCGTTTTTGAGAAAATCGAAAAAAAAACGCAAAAAGTTATTAATTTCAGGTTCGCACGGTTTATAGTTTTTGAGCTAGTCTTTTCATACACACACACACACACACACACACACACACACACACACACACACACACACACACACACACACACACACACAGACCATTTCGCGGGACTTGGTTATTTGGACTCAAGGGGCCCCAAAACGGGAAGTCGAATTTTTTCACGATCGCAATACTTCCACTTACTACATATTTCATATATAGGTAAGTGAAAGTAAAAACAAAGAAACAAATTGAACAATTAATATTCAAAGGCTATTTTCCGACCTATATATTCATTATCTGTATTCTCTGTTGTATTTTAAGCTAACATATCCTATTAAATATTTTACTTAGGAAGTCGTGATAGTATAATAGTAATAATACGTGATGTATTCTCTTACCCAGATGTATATTAGGGCACATCTCTTGAAACAGTATTTGTCACCTGCAATATTTAGTACGAATGTTTGCATGAGCTGAGTCCAAATAAAATATATTAATATTCATGATAGAGAGACTGCTGAATATACATGACTTCGTTCTTGGGTTTGTTCAGATAGGAAGTATTAATGTCACAAGAGATTCCTTCTTGTGAATCTTGCGATCACTTCTCTCATTATTTTACAGTAACGTTTATAATCCTGATCTTATTCAGTGTTTGAGTAAACTAATTAACATATCATTCAATAAAGTAACAGTATCAATAAACTGTCAGAAACTGTTTTGTAATTTATGACTATTATAATTCTTTTTTTCCAGTTGATTGATGGCACAAAAAAGGGGGAAAAAGAAATATGCACATAAAAAACGTACAACAGACTAATTATTTCTTTACCAAAATTTAGAAAATTTTCAGCTGCATAAATACTACTACTAAAAGTAAATTAGATAGGTTAATTAATTCCATTTATGTTGGGTTTTTTTTTCGAAATTTCGGGGAGGTGGCCAATCTCCAATACCCTCTCCCACGTATTTTTATTTTTTGAAGCCTTTTTTATTTTATTTTTTGTATTCCTTATATTTAAAACATACCCAGGTAAATTTTAATGGGTAAAGATTTCTATAGTTGTGATATAAAAAACTTTTAAATAATTTAAAAAATCTGGTGCGTGCGCGCAACACACAACTTTCACTTACCAACTTACTTAGATAAGAAATTGACGTGTTTTGCTAAATATCATTTCCCAAAGTCACACATTTTTCTAGATTCATATCTTATTTTTGTTAATCGTTAAAGCCGTTTTTGAGTAAATAAAAAAACCCCGTGAAAATGATACAAAATTTATTAAGTAAAGTCCCCCTCCCGTATATCAATTTTGATGAAATTTTTACAGTCATATCTCGGGCATATAAATACATTAAATACCAAGTTTGATCAAAATCGTTAAAACCGTTTTTGAGTAAATAAAAAAACACGTGAAAATGACACAAAATTTATTAAGTAAAGTCCCCCCTCCGGTTGATCAATTGTGATGAAATGTTGGTTATCACATCTTTGGCATATAAATACATCAAATACCAAGTTTGATCAAAATCGTTAAAACCGTTTTTGAGTAAATAAAAAAAACATGTGAAAATGATACAAAATTTATTAAGTAAAGTCCCCCCTCCGGTTGATCAATTTTGATGAAATTTTTACAGTCATATTTCAGGCATATAAATAGATCAAATACTCAGTTTAATCAAAATCGTTAGAGCCGTTTTTGAGAAAATCGAAAAAAAAGGCAAAAAATGGAAAAAAATAAAATAAAATAAAGTCCCCCCTCCGGTTGATCAATTGTGATGAAATGTTGGTTATCACATCTTTGGCATATAAATACATCAAATACCAAGTTTGATCAAAATCGTTAAAACCGTTTTTGAGTAAATAAAAAAAACATGTGAAAATGATACAAAATTTATTAAGTAAAGTCCCCCCTCCGGTTGATCAATTTTGATGAAATTTTTACAGTCATATTTCAGGCATATAAATAGATCAAATACTCAGTTTAATCAAAATCGTTAGAGCCGTTTTTGAGAAAATCGAAAAAAACTTAAAAGTTATTAAATAAAGTACCCCCTCCCTTTGAGCAAATGTGATGAAATTTTTGCTGTCACATTGCGAGCTTACACGTACTCTAAATACCCAATTTCAGGTACGCACGGTTTATAGTTTTTGAGCTAGTCTGTTCACACACACACACACACAGACCATTTCGCGGGACTTGGTTATTTTGACTCAGGGGACCCCAAAACGTGTATTTCCGTTGAAAACTTTCACTTACCAACTTACTTAGATAAGAAATTGACGTGTTTTGCTAAATATCATTTCCCAAAGTCACACATTTTTCTAGATTCATATCTTATTTTTGTTAATCGTTAAAGCCGTTTTTGAGTAAATAAAAAAACCCCGTGAAAATGATACAAAATTTATTAAGTAAAGTCCCCCTCCCGTATATCAATTTTGATGAAATTTTTACAGTCATATCTCGGGCATATAAATACATTAAATACCAAGTTTGATCAAAATCGTTAAAACCGTTTTTGAGTAAATAAAAAAACACGTGAAAATGACACAAAATTTATTAAGTAAAGTCCCCCCTCCGGTTGATCAATTGTGATGAAATGTTGGTTATCACATCTTTGGCATATAAATACATCAAATACCAAGTTTGATCAAAATCGTTAAAACCGTTTTTGAGTAAATAAAAAAAACATGTGAAAATGATACAAAATTTATTAAGTAAAGTCCCCCCTCCGGTTGATCAATTTTGATGAAATTTTTACAGTCATATTTCAGGCATATAAATAGATCAAATACTCAGTTTAATCAAAATCGTTAGAGCCGTTTTTGAGAAAATCGAAAAAAAAGGCAAAAAATGGAAAAAAATAAAATAAAATAAAGTCCCCCCTCCGGTTGATCAATTGTGATGAAATGTTGGTTATCACATCTTTGGCATATAAATACATCAAATACCAAGTTTGATCAAAATCGTTAAAACCGTTTTTGAGTAAATAAAAAAAACATGTGAAAATGATACAAAATTTATTAAGTAAAGTCCCCCCTCCGGTTGATCAATTTTGATGAAATTTTTACAGTCATATTTCAGGCATATAAATAGATCAAATACTCAGTTTAATCAAAATCGTTAGAGCCGTTTTTGAGAAAATCGAAAAAAACTTAAAAGTTATTAAATAAAGTACCCCCTCCCTTTGAGCAAATGTGATGAAATTTTTGCTGTCACATTGCGAGCTTACACGTACTCTAAATACCCAATTTCAGGTACGCACGGTTTATAGTTTTTGAGCTAGTCTGTTCACACACACACACACACAGACCATTTCGCGGGACTTGGTTATTTTGACTCAGGGGACCCCAAAACGTGTATTTCCGTTGAAAACCGGAAGTCGAAAATTTTCACGATCGCAATACTTCCACTAACTATATATTTCATATATAGGTAAGTGAAAGTAAAAATAGGTGGTTACTCCACAATAATGGTTAAATTAATATAAAAAGCTTTTATAAATTCGCGATTTTTTATTTGCCCGATATTTGCGGACCCACAGAAGAAGAAATATTTTTTATTCCCAATAAAACGTGGAGGTTAAAGTAACTAAATGCTTACCGTTAAGATGAATATGTAATAATAAATCTTTCGAATTATTAAGTATTAGGATAAAGGTTTATTAATTTTCAGTTATTATGTAAATATCCATTAATCATTATTCGAATGATTAAATTAAGATTTGAACTATTGAAAGAACCGAAAAAGCTAGTTTTAAAATTATAATATTGAAAAAGAAAAACAACTATAATAATAAAAAATAAGTAATTACTAAAACTAAACTATTTTAATTATTTAGTTGTTTAGTTTTTATGTATCAGTTTTTCACGTTTCTGAGTCCTCATCACATTTTTTTTTTTGTACTATCAGTTTCAAAATTAATTCATAGGAGTTTAACCAGAAATAATATCCTTAATTATCAGTAATTATCGATTATAATACCGAAAAAGTAATATTTTTGTATGCGATTAACAATAGAGCTTTAAAATACCTTCGTAAGACCTGCAATAACCTGAACGGTACTCTCTTCACCGATGCTAAGTATTTTCTAAACCCTAATAGATCTTTAGCATACATAAAGACAAGGATATTCCAATTAGTGCGATGTTTGTTATGTCATTTTTAGAATTATTAATTCACTTAGAAAGATATTTCAGATTAAATTTTTAATCTTAGGATTACAATGTTTTTTTTTCTCACCCTCCTCAATTTAAGGATTACAATGGAAATTTGAATAATTATTTAAAACATGATATTTTATTGCATTATTCGGGAGGTCAATTGCAAAAATTATGAAATCATACTTATAATAATTATAATTTCGAAATGATTGTGCCAGGAATTCGTATATTTCTAAAATTTAAACATTCTTTTGTACGTTGGTTTGATGCCATTTATAATTACCTAATGCCACTTTTTTTTTTAAATGAAATATCTTCTTGAACGGAAATTCTTTAAAACGAGTTCCACGATATTTTGATCTTCCTTATTTATTGATTATGAATGATTGAAAAAAAAAAATCTGTGACAATTTACATCACATTTCCTATTTCATAAAGGTATGGACTATTTCATTCGTTTTCTTGTAAATTTAAATTATATTTTCTATTTATGATGGATTTGGTGATTTTTCAAGTATTATTTATTTTTTAACCGATTTCGAAAAATGAGGTTACTTACTCAATTCAATACGCGACCACTTTTTTTTAGTTGAAAACTTCTAAGGTACATAAAATTTTTCTATTTTTACCATTTATAAGGTCATTAAAATTAAGATTGGCTTCCTTGTCTATAAAAGTGTATAATAATATTGGGTGTTACAAACATTTATTATCTTGCAGGTTAAACAAAAAAAAAAAAAAAAAAAAAAAATCAAATTTTAATGGGATCATTACTTGCTAACTCAAACCGTTTATTGCAGCTTAAATCAATAAGCTTTAAAGTCACAAACAATGCTTTGACTTTCTGATTTTGAAGATTTCATGGAAAAAAAAAAAAAAACAACAAAAGAAGAGGTTGGAGAATAGCTTTTTAAAAAATATGTTCTGCAATTTTCTATACTTGTATTCATATATTTCAATATAAATATTAGAAAACACGTTACGATATAAACAGTTTTTAGTGAAATAAAAAAAAAAACTTGATAAATTAATGAAAATTTAAAAAAATAAAAAACACCGTTTCTGAAGTTCCAAAACTAGATTTGTAAAAAAATTATGAAATTTCGTAGATAACGAAACAATGTTTAGTTTTCGTCTTTTCAATAATGCAAAAACTGGTAAAATATTTGGTTGACTTAAATACGAATTGATATACGTTATTAATCTTGGCTAAAATAATAGCCATTTTAAATTTTAGTTTATTATTTGTTTTTGATTTTTATTTCATCTATAATTTGTTTTCCTGTTTTTTTAGATTTTTCGATGATAAATGCACTTGCGTAGGAGTACATTTAGAACAGGGAGTATTGTCCAAAATTAATTTTGGTGTTTAAAATTTGAATTTGCAGAAAATATAACATTTTAAATAAGCTCATTTTTTTTTTTTATTTTTATCCGTCCATACTTCAAACATTCAAAATTAGAACAGTCCATAGTATAATATTATGAAATAATATTATAAAGATTATCTATTTTTCCAGTTTTCCAAGTATTAAAAACTATATGTTGATTCAATGAGTTAGCAAGTTATGGTAAAATAATATTTTTTTTTTATTTTAGACAGGTTTATTATCCGAAATGAACTTTTCCCCAGAACTCTGTTGTTTTTTTTTTCCGACTACATACATAGTTTTTTTTTTTTTTTCGTTTTCTATAAATACCTTTAGTAATGAGGACATAAAAAAGAGATCGTGCCTCAACACTTCGAACGCTTGTAAACTCTCAAGATGACCTAACACACTAGTTTAAATAATCATAAGATGCCATTTTCCACAATTTATTTTAACAAAAATTTAAAAATAGCTTAGTGATTTTTTTTAATATCATTAGAAGTAATATTTAATATACCTTATTCGTCAAGTTATTGCGGAACCAAGATTTCACACCGGTTGATCGGAAGAACCGGTTGCTTCCGTGTTGGCTAAAGGAAAAGCTGTAATAATAATTTAAATTAAATTTTAATGTAAAATTTATCCATAGACAATGACGTTTTATAATCATATTTCTTGAAATTTTATTTAGTTTGCCACTTTATTTTAACATCAATAAAAAATTCTTCAGTATATGTTTATTATGGTAAGAAAATTTTTTAAAAAGCTAGTTTCATCCAGGATACTCATGGTATTTGAATATAATTTTATCTTCAACGATAGGGCATTAAAACTTGTAGACTCGACATGTTTATGATGGATATTGGGCTGATTTAAGTTCAATTGAATATTTTGAATTTTGTTTTTACAATATACTGTAAATTAACTAATATATAAGCAACTAATAGCTTAGTAAACTCAATGGTCGATGAATAATAATAAAAAGTATAGAGTTCGGCAATCAGGATGTTTATTTTAGCGGATTTTGAATTCATTGTATATCACACCCAGCTACAATCTTATAAATTACAGCATAAATATTATTAAGAGTGTAAAAGATACCTCGGTGACAAGTAACATCTATTACCAATTTAACACGTTCGCGCGTTCAATAAACGCGACTGTTACAAAAACATTTCATTTATTATCGTTTTACGATTTCCTTTTACGTGGTTTGGGTATGTTCAGGTTGCAAAACTACAGGCAACCTTGATAAAACGTCAAATTAGACATTGTACTAATATCTTCAATTGCATGTTCATTAAAAATAGTAGAAAAACAAAATTCCATGCCAGAATCAAAAAATATTTATTTGAAATAAAAGCTTATATTGCATTGCATATAAAGTTGATTACTTACCGTAAATTAATCATAATTTTCATTTTTGTTCTTTCAAACAACCGTGTAAAGCTTAGTTATTTAACCTATAAATAACGAATAATTGAATAATTACTTTACAGTTAAATAATATTGAGGCTCTGCTGAAACCTTTCTTCGTCGCTCATGTTATTACTTATTAAAACCATTGATATTGATTAAGATAATTTATATCAATTAGTTATGTTTTTCTCTCTCTATTTTAGATGGTAATGAAGTTTTCAAAAATATCAATCAATTCTAACATAAATAACAAAGTTATTCATAATAAACAACATTCACAGCTAAAATATCTTAAATTACAATTAATTTACTTTTACCTATGAGGTCTTATCAATTTTTCTTGATTTAATTATGATTTAATTTCTTAATTTTTTTGTTTTCCAAATGTTTTAGGGCCAAAAACCGAACTACATAAAATACCCGACATATCTAACATAAATTATACTTAAAAAATAGTAATAGTTATGATATTTAATATTTATTCCTACGTGTTTATTTTTTTCAAAGTAAATTTTTTTTTAAATAATTTTATGAATATTGTATTCTTCATTTATCAGATATTATTATTTGTATTTATATTTGATTTCCACGATTAAAAGTAAACATTTTTAGATTTATTTTTAAATCAACAATTTTTTTATCTGGTGAAAATTTAAGATGACTCTTTTAGATTGTCAGCAAACTAATGTAAAAACTTCTTCTCAACAAAAGGATCATTCCATCACTTTAATATTGACACTTGAATGCCGATATTTGTAAACCGTCGCTACATCACTATTTTTAGTTAGTAAATACCAAAGAAAATGCTGCATAGACAGCTGCTCTGTTTAATTACCCTACATTCTCTGTATGAAAGATTCTTCTAAATAAATCGATTTACTCTTCGCACTTTAAGGAATATAAAGTTGATTATTAAACATTTGTGTTTTTTGTTTAAATGACAAACTATTTATACAAAATACCTGCAATAATTTCTTTCAGTAAATTTAAGGAAGCTTAATCGTTTTTATCCCTATATAAATTTATATTCAAATTGAAATTCATTAATACTTAGTTTTTCAGTTACGTTTTGGATTGAATATAAATGAACCACGTATCAATATGAATCGATCATATGTCAGAATAGGGCATATCTGTATTCATAAATAAAAATACTAATTCGTACAACTCATTTCGTAAACATTTTCTCATTTAAAATTAATTTGTAAATTTATTGGTATTCAAACATTTTAGTCTGAATATCCACATTTTTTGTGAATATTTAAAATTTTTCCAGTGGGTATATTTGTATATACACATCCTTTGTATTTAAACATCATTTGAGTACGAATTTATTTGTATTCGTGATTACAAATAATATAGTGAGAATAAATTTGTGTGAAAATCAATCACGATAGGATTTATAAATACAAATTAGCCGAACCCTAATATGTCTTTTGTTGGAGACGGATTTTATTGATGACTCACTACTACGAATAATGGAATTAAACAAGTTTCTGATGGAGAAAGAGTTAAGAAATTATTAGATTAATAAAAATAGGCACGATTTTTTTCAGCCTCTCGACTTTTGACGGAGTTCGCGATACTTATTACTTTCACTTACCTATATATGAAATATATAGTATTACTTTCACTTACATATATATGAAATATATAGTAAGTGGAAGTATTGCGATCGTGAAAAATTTCGACTTCCGGTATTCAACGGAAATACACGTTTTGGGGTCCCCTGAGTCGAAATAACCAAGTCCCGCGAAATGGTCAGTGTGTGTGTGTGAACAGACTAGCTCAAAAACTATTAACCGTGCGAAACTGAAATTGGGTATTTAGTGTATGTAATATGCCCGCGATGTGACAGCAAAAATTTCATCAAAATTGGTCATAGGGTGGGGGTACTTTATTTAATAACTTTTTACGTTTTTTTTCGATTTTCTCAAAAACGGCTCTAACGATTTTGATTAAACTGAGTATTTCATCTATTTATATGCCCGAGATATGACTGTAAAAATTTCATCAAAATTGATTAACCGGAGGGGGGACTTTACCTAATAAATGTTGTATCATTTTCACGTGTTTTTTTTTATTTACTCAAAAACGACTCTTAACGATTTTGATCAAACTGGGCATTTGATGTATGTATGTGCCAAAGATATGATAGCCAACATTTGATCAAAATTGATCAACCGGAGGGGGCACTTTATTTCATAACTTTTTTCCAATTTTTACCTTTTTTTCGATTATCTCAAAAACGACTTTAATGATTTTGATCAAATTCGTCATGTTTAATGGAAATTAGGTGTTCAATAATATCAGATAAGTTTTATCAGTATTAAAATTTTTTGAGGGGGCTTAAATGGGGAAGGGGCCTTTTTTGTTTTCCTATAAAGTACTTTTGTTTTAGTTTATATTGAGAAATTAGCTGTCCCTCATCACGCCTAAAAATACGAAATGGCTAAATATGATATATGAAGAAAATGAAGTAAACATGTACAGGAGAAAAAAAGAAAACTATTCCGTCAACTCATAAAACACCTTGAGCTCACGCATGCGTCGTACGCCTTTAATGACAAACCAATGCGTTATAATTAAAGTTGTTCTGTTCATTTAATGAAAATTATTTGTTAAAAGTACATAGAGAATTATAAAATCAGACCACTTGGAGTATTATGCTTGGATTGCCGAATTATCACAAGTAAAAACTTTTATTTAATAATAAAAGAAATTAATTTTTTTTTTTTTTGAGCAAATGAAAACAAAAATAAGAAACGAATGTGGAAACATGTATAACTTTGAGAAGTGGCAATTAACAAAAACATTAATTTCTAATCTAAGTATGTTGGTAAGTGAAAGTTGTGTGTTGCGCGCACGCACCAGATTTTTACTTTAATTATTTCCGTACGCAAACAAATCCACACCCGCGATGTTTAAGAAACTGACACTTAACTGACGTAAGGATAAGACCTGCATTGTGTATATTAATCAATATTTAATTACCTTAGATATTTATTTATTTATATAGATATAAAAATACGTTTAAATAATGTATACGAATAAAAATAATGATCACTCATAATGTAGGGAGCATATTTTATCAACTTTGGAACTGCGGAATACGCTGGAATACTTTGCTACATTACCTATTTCGTCAGGTAATGTAATCGTGATATTATCTAACTCATATTGTAAAAAATGGTCATGATCAGCTTAATTTGGCTTCCACTCGCTTCTTTCGCCTGAAAGGGACAATTTAACCCCCAAGCGATTGTTTTATGTTGAATTCGGTGCCACGCTAAACGACGCTCAATAGTCCAATAGCAGAAGCTGCACTTCTAAAGTTATCCCAAGTGAAAATAACAGAAAATTAGAAAAGATTAGAAAGAAGTGACAACAAAATACAAGATAACAGAGGGCAGGTAACAGTTAGGTATATAACAGTAAAACCCTCTAGGGCAGTTTGCTCACGAAAAGTAAAATGTACTGAGTTCTGGAATGAAAATGCATGAAAAGTAAAAACTGAGTTCTGGAATGAAAATGCATGGAAAGTAAAAACTGAGTTCTGGAATGAAAATGCATCTTTTGAGTTGATTATATTAGTACACATGTTTATTGCATAAAATTCCAATGGGATCAAATGAAAAGTAATCCAATACATTTTCTAATTATATTAGGCTCATACCTAGAGCCTGCCCCCAAATTTTTATGTATAAGATTATAAAAATCAAATGAATAAAATAAATTTGCATATGACCCTGGAAAATCAATTCTTAGGATTAATGGATGGATTATTATGTTAATAAATTTTTGTTCAGCATTGCAACAGCAAAAATGTAATCTTCTCTGTCCACAGCTGCAATAGTTTTTCATAATTTCCTTCTTCAATTATTTTACTTTTGTATTTAATTTAAATAATTCTAAGAAGACTTATTGCTTGTATGCAATTAGTCAAACTTATACCTATATTTTTGTCTTGTGTGAGATGGTTATAGTTCTTTAATCTAACTAAAACTTGTATTAAAAAATGCCACTCTAAATCAATATATATGAGTCAATCGAACACTGACTCAGCGTTCTGATTCGACTGAAAACCTGTATAAATATAGACATACATACTAATTAATATTGACTCCTAAATACCGATCTTAGATAACTATCACAACAATGATATTTTAGTTCCGAAAATACTTATAGAAGATACCACATTTTCATATAAATATTATTTCAGTAATAATGCTGTGGTTAAATTTTTTGATGTTTCAAGATAAAATATGTTTAAAGAACTGAAACAAATAGCTTTCTTATACCAAGTTACATCACAAGTGAACAGCTATTTGCTGACCATTGCAATTAGGATAACATAGTTCTGCTGGTTTGATCCTTGGTCATAATAAAATTGAAAAATCTGTTTTGTCAATAGAACATAATTTTTTTTTTTTTATCTAATGTTGGATTAGATTAACTGATACTCTGAGGTAAAGAAAATAATTTATGCCTTAACATTGTAGAAGTACCTGGGAATAATTTCAAAATCTATTATATTCAAATGATTTCTTATAAAAATAAATTATATTAGGCTTCTAATGAGGGTACCCATGACGGTATAATTTAATTAAGTATGTAAAAATAATCAATCTTTTCACAGTAAGAGAAGAAAAATAAATTATGCCTTAGCATTGTTGAAGTATCTAAGAATAATTTCAAAATCAGTTATATTTAAATGATTTTGTATAAAAATAATTTACCTAATGTACCTGTGACTGTATAAATTAATTAAGTATATAAAAATAAACATAGTAACAATCTTTTCCAATCTATTTGAGAAATGACTGGATCTTTAAAACTGGAGGAAAAATGAAATCAGTTTTGAGCAAAATAATTCTGAAATTCAATTAATCTTATATGTAAAAATGCTGTATGTTTCTTACCTCTAAACTCAAAAATTAGCAAAATGATATATCTGAAATGTTTACTCAATGTTGCTGTTTAGCCAAATAACAGCTATATATACTTTTTATGCTAATATATCCAATGGAAAAAATGTTATAAATAATAGAAAAGTATATTTTCCCATTATTTTTATGAATATTTTTTGCTTTATTCACCACAAAATGAAAAAGAAATCATCGAAATAGGACAATTTTTGACATAATTATGGCTTATTTTATTTTTAATCACATTTCTTTTTTTTTCCCATTCATTAATTCATAAAAATGCCATGGCCGTATTTTTGTGCCTCAAAACTCAAGATGTAGCTTATGGATAAAACTAGAACATATTTACAATGTTACTTTTTAGCCGATTAACAGCTTATCGTTGCCATATCTACTTATCATGCTAATATATCCAATGGAAAAAAATGTAATAAATAACAGAAAAGTTTTTATTTTTGTTTTTGTTCTTTCCTAATTATGTTAAATGATAATTTTCTTTCTTAGCTACAAAATTAAATAGAAAGTATAGAAATAGCACAATATTAAGAGAGTAACGGCTCATTTTATTTTTGATCACAGGTTTTATAATCTATTTATCTTATATATAAAAATGCAAGGTCCGTAGGTTAGTTACCTTAAAACTCAAAAAGTAGGGGATGGATAAATCTGAAACGTATACTTCTTATATAATAGATATATCATTATGCTAATGTTCCTCCCTGTTCAATAGAAGAATGAAACGATCTTTAAATATAAAATATAAAAAATGTTAGCAAAGATTTATAATCCTTTCTTATTTGACAGTTATTTAAAGTAAGCTATTATCTGTAATGATGTTTTGGCATAAATTTTACCAGAATACATTTATTTACATTCCTGCAAGTTAATATTACAGTATAATATGGAATCTCATCAACATCTAATAACTTTTTGATACTCAGAGATGATGTTACAATGGGAGTCCTAAATTGTTGTCTTTACAGTTATAATTAGAATAGGGATCTTTATTATCTAATCTTTAACCCTACAACACAGGCCTGAGATCACCATTTGTCCCCTCAGAAGGATGGTAAAACCAATAATTTTTTTTAATTCCTTTAAACCATTCCAGGGCGAACTGCTTAGCTACAAAAACACACCCTAGAGCTTAGTAGGCTGTCATGATAACCACTACACCATAGATGACCCCTCAAATACTTGGAATATATGAAATCAATCAAATTTTAAACAATTAAAAACATCATAAAGAATCTAATGAAATTAAATTCTTTGTAAATTTGTGAAATATAATATTTTAGAAAGCCTATTATTATTATTAAAAGGGTTGGTACAAGTGTGTTACATTCTGCTCTCTTTATATAATTTTTTTTATATTTTGCTCCTGGCCAAGTCTTGCTAATCTTGTTCAGGTCCTTTTGAACTGGTTCTCTACATTTCTCTTGGTCTTCCTCTTTTCTTGTTTCTTAGGGATCCCTCTGAAAAGCTTCTTTTCGGCACTGCCTGGTTTTCATTTACACTTTCTTTCCTCATTTTGAGTTGATGGGAAGCTGCTAAGTAGTCTCCCAGAGCTCATCATTACTAATCTTCTAAGACCATATCTACAGGAATCTTCGCAAGCAGAAAGTTAATGAATATCTGAAGGGATGGGTAATGCTTTTGCTATCACATTAGTGATAAACAACCTTATTTCAGTTTTCTTTGACAATTTCTTGTTCTTCAATATTGCATAAGGCTGAACAAATATCCCATTAGCATTTTTGAGTTGACTTTAAACATCTTCCAAAGAGCACCCTTCCACCGGTGACCATGCTTCCCAATCAGATGAACAATTCCAACCGCTATCTGTTAAAAAAAAAAAAAAATCTCAGAAAAGTCTGAGAAATGAAGAGTAAGGGAATGGATTGGGTAAGGGATTTTAAAATCCTTTTTTACTGTAAATGTCTATAAAAAGTACCTTTATACCTTAAGTAGTTGTTTAATATTATTGTTTAAAATTTGTTTAAGTTAAATAATTCAATTTTTTTTATTTTAGGCATGTCTCGCAGTATATACAGCAGTAGCGATGGGAATACCAGTTGAGAAAAATGAAGCAGCCCCATTGAAATCGGACCTCTCATCCACTAAGGCTGAAGTCTTATCAGATAGCATGATTGACAAAACACCTCCAAAAGAAATTAGAAGAAATACAACCAACAAAACAGGGAATGATTCAGCCATTTTTTCAACCCCTACAAGGTTGAGGATTCAGATATTCATCAAAGGAAAAGAAGCTGAAGATAGTAAAGATCTTTCAGATTTAGACCAGAATAAAACAGAAGAAACAATTTTCAATACCATCCCTAAAAATAAGATCTTTTTACGCAGAATAATTATTCACAACAACGGTCTTAACAAACCAGAAATTGATTCATCTGAAGAAATTTCATCAGAAAGTGATGAAAGCATTAAGGACGTGCTAGGATTTAAACCATTTGGAATACCAAATGCTCCAAATCCTCTGGACCTTTTTTTCAATTTGTTAAAACTCACTGAAGCTCCGATTGGTAACTTTTTGAATATTCTTGATAAACAAAAGAGTAAACAGTCCAACACCTCTGCTATTGAGTTTTCTGAAAAGTCATCTCTAAATGATAAAACCATCCCCCCAAAAGATCAAATTGAAGAATTTTTAAATTCCTTAGAAAAACAAATAAATGAACCTATATACAATCAATCTAAAACAACTGATAAATTATCATCAAATGACACCAGATCTGAAAAACAACAAATTTCACCAAAAGAAAATGAGTCAAATTCAGTGAATCTTGTAAATGATGCTCAAAATATGATCTCCAATATGGAACAAAAGCAACATTACAATGAAAATATGACTCCCTTAGCAATGAGGACTCCAGTCATTCGGTTTTTTAGATTTATCAGTCCTGATCACCCACATGTCCAAAGACAAGAAACCTATTCACCAATGTATCAGAGAACTATTTATCAACATCCGAATCAGTATTCTCACAGCATGACAAGACTTCCTTATAACCATGAAAATATGGCCAACAAGGGTTCTTTCAGTGGAGAAAATGATAGCAGATACAAAACACATACAACAGTCAATCCAACCACTTTTCACCAAACACAAACCACCATTCCTCCTCAAGTGTATTCAACAATCCCAAATAGTTATTCAGTGCCTTTGAATAAAAATAGTTACAGGGGAAACTTTGGAGAAACTGCAAATCATCAACCTAAAGAAACACAAAATCAAAGGGCATCTACTTCAAACAAACAAGAGCAATCTGGTATGATTGACAGGATGAACACTGAAAACATCAAACCTCTTGAAGATTTCTTTAAATATACGAACCTATAAATATTTTGAATTTAGTATATTATCATTATTTACGCAATATATGCATTAAGTATAATGTTATGAATGACTTAATATTAATTAAGTATTAAATAAAAGCAAATGTAGAATTGCTTTGGTATTTAAAGTTAAGCGAAAAGTAACAGCGAATAAATAGAACTTTTAAATACTAATTTATATTTTCTAACACTGTTGGATTGATATAATCAAAATATGTACAATTTAGTTATATAAGTTGTTTCACCTCCCTCCCCAAATAAAAGCTTGTCTTTTTAATACAAAAATTAATTTAATACTTCAATAAAAACTGTATTTTTTCAGAAAAAAAAATGGATAAACATTTCTTAATCAATTAAGATTTAAAATAATAAACATTACATATTTTTAACATGGAAAATTCTTTGTTTAAAGTATAAATATTTTAATTTCTAAATTTTTTAAGCTGCTGCTTTTATGTTTCTTATACTTTATTTTTCAATTTATTTGCAATAATAAAAAATTATAAACTTGGAACAAAATAATGCTTGAATGGTAGACAAGCTCTCCTATGTGTTAGTAATTTAAAAATAATTAAAAGGAGATGATGAAAACTTGTTGATGACCAATGGGAATGTTAAAAGGGGAAATGGCTATTAATGAACTGAAAAAGATGCCAGTACGTAAATTATTTTCTTTTTTTACTAATCAGCAGTTACTTTTATTTTTCCGTTAATTTTTTACATACTCCAATAATAAACCAACAAATTATCTTTCTTCCTATATTGGAAACTTGTTGTTATTAAATAATATTAAAATGTAACATGATCTGTTAACTGGGATATTTGATATGACTTGCACTAAACTAAAAACATCAAATCTCCTAGTACAATACATTTTATCAGACAAATAAATATTGTAATGAGTACTTAAAAAACAGAAAGGCATCCGCATTATAAGTAAAAAAAAGGTTAAAATTGTAAAAGAAAAATGTGTAATGAATTCAAAAATAGGAATTAGATGGTATGTAATATAAATTAAATAAATGTATAACCGTGATATCCATATTTTATTTGACTAGAAATCCTTAGAAATAAAATGTAATACTAAATGTTCTCTTGATACCCCTTCGTTTCACCGAAGCCTCACAAGACTTAATAATATAGTACATATCATAAACAAGTACATCTTTTCCAACTGGGACAACTTTCACAGTTTTTGAAAACTGTTATTTAGTTCCTGAAAATATATCAAATTCAACCAAAGTAAGTTTGTTTCCTTTAAAATATTAGTGTTACCATTTTCAACTCATCAGAATTTTTTGTTGTTATTTATCTATAAAATTTTTTTGCCATACCTATCCATTTAAGCTTGAGTAAAAATTAAATTTGAGGACTTATAAAGTAAATAAGTCTCAGTGATACTAGCTTTTTAATGTAAAGTTTATCTAGTATTTTGATTTAGTATGATAGGTTGGAAAGATATGGGAGAAAGCTAGGTATAAACTTTCCCAACAGGAAATTTTGCCAAAACCAACTAAAGAGCTTGAACAGAATATAGTTACTCAAGCAGTATTTGAATCTAAAGATAGGCTTCAGCAGTAGTAAACTTGTAAAAATTAAGAACAACTTGGCATAGGAGATTGATGGCACGTTTGTTGTAGTAAAGTTCATGCCATAAAAAAGTATCAGATTCTTCCTGAGTAAAATTAAACGAATACCATGGAGATGGGGAGTTTGAAAATAGTATATAGGCACAACTGGCGGAGGGATGAGGCACATTCAAGTGTTCCTGTTGAAACTTGTTCTACATGGAAGATATCCCCTTAAAGATCTATCAGCTTTACTTTCAAAAGGAGCCAAATTCACCTTTGCTGATGACATATATTTAATGAAACATAAATAAACCTAAAATTCTATGTGTGTGAAATGAACTTAAATGACTGGACATAATATTTATTATTAATAAACTTTGAGAAGGTTTTACAAACAACTTTATACCGTCTCTTATAAACAGAGGATACTAATTCATGCCTAATGTTAAAAACAAAATCAATGAGATAATACAGAAGCGCCACTATCTTGGTTGGATGTAAAATAAGCCTGCAAGAAACCTTTGAATTTCAAAAATGGTCATGTACCAATGTCAACATGTACCAATGACATATGATGATAATGACCATTCATGGTACCTACTATGTTTACCATTTACTAAGGAACTGCTTCAAATGTTTAAAAAGTGATATTTTATAAGAATATTTGCTTCAGATTTTTAAAATTTTTGTTGAACATTTAAGTAAAATATAAAAATGCAATTGCATCACATTAATTCATTTACTGTTCTACTTTGAATAGACAGTTAACTGTCTTTTACTTAAAAGAAGTTAACTGTACTAATTAATCATTTTGACCTACTTTTAAGGTATAACTGTAATTATATTTGAGTTACAGTTAATTAAAATCATTGTATTAATCTTTTTGTATTTTAAAACTGTTTGCACTATTCATCCTTTCTTTTTGGAAACGATAATTGTGAGGCCCTGCAGCAACCACAACAACAACAAAGTTCACCTCAACCAAAACCTGGACCTACTATTCCTCGAAATTCTCCCTATCCTCAAAAATCCCATCAACATACATATAACATACAATTTCTCACATCCCTCCTCCATCTAATGCTACAGACCTAACGTCTTTATTAGCATCCTTCCTTTCGGACTTCAAATCTCTTATTACTCAGCTGATATCACTCCTTATGAATCTTGTATTCCATCTCATTCCTCCTTAGAGAAATTCCTAAATGACTTCCAAAAAATCCTTATCAATTCTCGTTTGGAATGGGAATGGTGTTAAATAACACAAACGAACTAACTGCATTATTACAGGATGAAAAAATTGATGAAGCACTCAGTGTGTCTCAAAATGAGACAGAATGTATTATTACTACTAAAGATTTGTATTCTAAAAAAAAAAAAATCCTTCCTTTAGCCGAGCAGGGGAATGTTTAGGAACTGGAGTCACCTCTCAAAACCAGAGATGATCTGAAGATTACGAGCTTGAGTCGTGGAAGCGGTGGCATTTAAGAAATCGGCATTAACCATATCCTCAACCATGGCCCAGTGTAGTCGAGACCCGTACAGCCGAAATGTAATGTGGCTAAACCTGTAGAAGAAGTTTAAATAAAAAATCTTCAAGGAGTCCAAAAATAAATAACGAAATTCCTTCATTAGAAAGGTGTGATTCATGAATTAAGATCCGAGTTTTTTAAGGTAACATACCTAGCGTAACGAGTCAAATACATAAAGGTTCCGCCATAAAATTAGATATACAGTGACATAAGCTCTTGAAATAAAGATTAAAAAGACCTATCATTTTACCAAGCATAGGTGAAAGAAAGAAACAAGGAGAAAAGAAAAAAAAAAAACAACAGATTAGATAAATGGTTAGAGTGAAAGAGTATATTCATGGAGGAATAGAAGTGTAGGCACAAGACTAACTTGTTCCATCTGATTAATGTTGAGTATAACTTAGCAATTACAGTAGGTTTTTTATTAGCGCGGAAGATTTAATGGCTTTATTACAGTCTGCTTTTATATTCATCTCACGAATAGCAAGCACACGGGCCTACGTTAAAGTGATATATAAATGGCTCCTCGCGTTACAGAATCACTCTTTATTAAATCTGAGAATTTATAACATTTCTCTTAGTGTTTACCTAATATTTATGGAAAAATTAAATCTCCCTTGATCTAAAATAAAAACCACGTCGTCATTATTTTTACTTTCGCTTAAAGAATTTTTACACTCCTGGGTTTCGATTAAACAAAGAAACAATTAATTTAAGAAATAAATCTTATTTCCCCCAGTTGGATGGAAAAAGGAACTTAAAAAATGAAGCTTTTTAATAAAGAATGTTAAACATTCTAATCAGCGTGCATTTAGTTATCATGAATCAATAATATATAAGTATTTGTATTAATTAAGATTTGCTGAACGCTGTTTTAATTTGTTCTATGTTTTATGATTTAACTGAACCATTTAGGTAATTCTTATTTTCATGCATCATTTTATTTTGTTTTGTATCTAATTTCGTTAAATACTGAATTAAAAAGCATAATAACTATTAATTTCTGCAGCAAATAATATGTGTCGTTATTGAGGTCTACATTCCGGTGTCGCTCCGTGCTAGGATGCTTCCCTGTATGTGATCGGGGCAAGCGCTATTGAATCATACTGGATGATCTCTTCCATGACATTGGTCGCTGCAGACACTTGCTACGGAGTACAGTGATGGAGATGGGCCTCTGCAGTACTATCGTCGAGACAGATAACATGTACATACATTGTATTGTATAATGTATGGTATGTACAGAACACAAAAATAAACTCCCTTCAGGCAGGTTTACTGCTGAAAGGAAAAGGAAGGAAATTTAAGATATAATAAATACATTTGATTGTTTTTTCGTGGAGATTATTTATAAAAAAAACAACAAAATTAATCCGTGATCCATGAAAATGTAATAAAAATATTACTATTAAAAATAACCAGGTTTATTTTCTGTTCTATATCTAATATTGTATTTTACTTAAAAGAGACGTATATTAAAATTTTAATTTTCAAATTCTATTTGCGATAAATGCCGGATATTTTGGCATATTACCAAAATGCCGGGAGGACAAAAGTTTAGTAGGAGGACATGTGCTCCTGAAGCAGGACGTCTGGTCACCTTGGTTACAGGTAACATTTCAGTTTTGACCTGATAAATCAAATAACAAAGCCTGTACATTAACGAGTAAGTATTACTCATATTTTGAATCGTCAATTTTTCGTGAAAGTCTATTTTCCGAAAATTTTTCTTACTAAGAAATAACCTTTCATAAATTACTTTAAAATATAGCTTTAAATAAGTTTAAACTTGAACGGTATTCTTCCTAATTTAAATCATCTCTGACATAACGATGGATGAAATCATAAAATTGTTTTCCAATATATAACAATATTGAAGGGTAAATAGATTCCATAGCTGTTTCCAACTGACCACACAGACCCGGCTGATCATAACAATAATATGATTCTGGAATGGACATCACACACTTATAACGGTCACACGGTCGGGGAATATTGTTATGTCTTCGGTTATAGGGTTCTTCGGGCTTCTTAGTCATATCATTTCTTCTCGGACTGGACCTTAGTGGAGCATTTAACCTCGTTGTTATGAGAATTATTTAAACGATATTTAAACCTCAATGATATTACATATGCATAATATAATCATGAATTGTGTAACAAATTAAGCAATATACTGATTGCACTGTAATCTGTCACCTCACTGAATTAAGTCGAATTTTCATACTTTTCAGGTTAACACAGTATTAAGTTTTAACGGTATTAATATAAAATAAAGTCAGGTCTTCATTATCAAGCCTTAAAATTTCGTCAGAAATATGTAAGTGCCTTCTGATTACGGCCACAAAATTAACTGAACAGATCTTATCAGTAATGAGATATTAAGAGTTGACTGATTGTTCATCGACCGATTAGAATAGATTTAGCGTAAATTATATTAACTATATTTCAAATGAACGCTTGACTTTTACACTTATTTACTAAGAAGAAACCGTCTCCATGCTCCTTTTTAGTCACTTAACCCATTTTGAGCTAATTCAACAACTATTCACTTGGATGACAGATATTAGAACTTTTTTTTATAAAAAAATCCTTAATAGACGTAAATGTACTTGAATATCTAACAAATTAAAAAAATTACCTGAGGTCACCTGTGTTGTAGTGTTTAGCATAGCAGCCTACAATACTAAAGGTCGCGGGTTCGCGTCCCGCGACGGCCCTAGGATATTTTAGAGGGAGTGAAAATTTCATGGCTATAACGTCCAGTAAGGACTCCTACTAAGCATCGTCCGATTAGCCTTAGTACCATAAAGGGACATTAAACAAAAAAAAAATTGATTTAGCTTTTGGCTTGCGTAAGTATATTTAATAAGCATATACCTAAATGTATTTTCAAAAATAATCGGTGAAACAAAAACTTCATGGATAGTGCTAAAATGTATTTTTTCATTGTATGTATTTTTTCCCGCTCATAATTCCGATTTTAGGAAAAACAAAACAATTTTTCTTGCCAGTCTTTACTATATTTGGCAAAGTGAGCTCTTATTCGTAGACATGTTTTAAATCAAAGTTAAATGTGTTTTATATATGCTTTGAACATAAGTAGTTTCACGTCTCTATGACGATGTAAAACAAAGTTACAGCCTTTTCAAAAATCATCCCCCACCGATACTTCAGACACCCTTTTGAATATAGATTTTCGGATACATTTTAAGAAAATTTTGTTTTGATGACTTCTGAAACCTAATGTGTAATTTTTTGTACCCCAAATTGGAATTTTTTTGGAGTAATTGGACGGAACCTTTGTAAGTGGAACAAATATTTTTCGACCAAGAAACACAAAAAAAGTTTCGCCAATAGCTGTGCTCTCCATGTAAGAGTTTATCCCTCTATAAAGAGGAATGGTCTGCAAGGTTTTCTTCCAAAATAAACGCACAGAAATTTATAATAAACAAATCGGAATTTGTTTTCTTCATGGATGGCTAAAACTTGTTTTTGTTTTACGTAGGTATTGACATTAAATACTTGAGCGTTTCCTCACACTTCAAATTTATTAGCTCGTAACCGGCCCATCACTCCTGAAATTCCCTGATAGAAAACTGAGGCTAGAAAAATATTTCTTCTAAGAATGAGGTTATCAATTATAGAGATAACCTGTAGGTGCTGGGAAGGCTTTGCACGGGGAGAGGGAAGATATTTAAGAATTTATTTACCCTGTCAGCGGGAACCGGGCCTCCAATAAATACATAACGATCTAGCCGATAAAGGATATCATCCTCCCCTAACGAATAACAGACCCCCCTCCCCCCTACCTTGCCTCAAGCTCCTTTCTAGCTGTTCGATATCCTCCAGGTTTCAAAGATTTCTCTGGATTCCTAGATATTTCTTACGATTTGTTTAGGCATCTCATAACTTTTCATTATTATTTAGCATTATAAATATTAATATTAGTGATAAAATCGGTTTTTTTAAATATAAAAAAAAAAACATTCTTTAGCCTCATTTCGGAATCTAAGTGCCTTGAAATATAAAATCTCAAATTTAAGAAGGGATATATTTTTATTAAATTTGATTTTTAGTTTGATAAAGTAAACTTATTATTTTATTATAGCTGTTGGCTTTTAACTAGTATTACATCTTGTAACTGTACATTTTTTCCTAGTTACTTATTTATTTAAATAATATTACACTTTTTTTTTACTTCTCAATGGGCTCTAGTATTTATTATTTATTTTGTATCTATGTAGAATAATTGAAGGGGTCGGGGCAAAAGAGGCTCTATGTAGTCATATTTAGGTGGCATTTCCATCATAGATATATAGCCCTACGTAATATACAGCAGACTGCAGCTACAGTTTAGTTAAGTTAAAAATGTTGCTTGGCACTATTTTGCCCCGACCCCTTCAATTTTGACATTATTAAATGTTCTGACCGCTTCCCTAATAGACCTGTCATTCCCAATCTCTTTATATGCTCTTGCTAAAATATCAATGGGTATTTTTAGCTTTTTGTTCCTGGATTAACTTAAAATGAATGCGAAAGAGGAAAATACTTATTGGCTAAGTTGATAACCCGTACTGGACTAGAAAACCAACAAATCAACCAATTTAACCCGAACATCGTCATTACGAAATTCTTAACTTAATAGCAGTTGTCGTCGATAAGAAGAGTCACTTTCAATAGTAATTGAAAAACTGTGGTAGAAAATTACTTTTGACGATGAAAAACTTTACTTTCGGTTCATAATTCACAGAGTGAAGTAACTTCCTCCATGTTATCACAGATGGTTACAGAGTATCAATCGGTAATCCAATCAAACCGATAACCACTTGCCTGTGTCTGCACATTAGATTTTACTTGTCATGTATCGACTTTACCCTGTATCACCTGGATATATCACATAGTGTAATATTTCTTCTGCGACAGATTATTCTCTATCAATGGTTGAGGGAAAATGGTTCAAATCAATAAATAAACTACGATTTTATTAATACACACAGATTCTAAACAGAAAAGGGTTTTTCTTACACCAATCTCGTGATTCAAATAAATGTATGCGGTAGTTGTCTTTCTTTATAAAAATAAATACCTAAGAATTGTCCTGTATATTAAATAATTTAATTTAAAATAAAAAATATAATTAGGATTAAACAAAGAGTATATAACAAGGAATACAAAAAAGCTTTGTCCTTTGAATAAAACTAATCAAAGGCGAAAAGAGGTGTGGGGGAAATTTTGTAAATCAAGTTGGTAGTATCATTTTTATTTTTACCATCATTTTAATTATATTATTGCAGAATGTTGAAATATCAACGATCAATCAGTCCATGTCAATGAATATTTTAGAGCTTTTTTAATAGTATTCGTCAACACGACACCTCAACTCTCTATTCCTATTTGGGTTTAGCTGATTCTAGTGGTTGTTTCTAGGGAAAGAAGGATTTGTTATATATAGCCTGGGTTTTCTAAGCCATGTACATTCCATTAATTTCTCAACTGCTTTCCTCCATGCCCCAATCAAGGATCTGGTGTTTATTTGACGTACCTATTGCAATTTCTAGCTGTATTTAGCTTTGGAATTTCTGCTCTTCTTCTTGCAAGTACCGAAAAACACCCTTAAGCATAGAATACTAAAAAATTTCAAATAAACCAAGGTAACAATAGCAATTACTACATATTATTTCATAACATAATTTTTCCAATGGCCCATTTTTATGCAATTCTCATATAACAGTCATTTCTTCTGTAGCATCTTATATTATCTATTTTAGAGGTTTTCCATGCCTTTGTCGCTTCACGGGTCTTCAGCTTTCCCAGTTGCAAACGAGTTTCAACCATTCCTATAGCCATACCATACCAGATTTTTTTCACTGATGTTAATGAGAACAATAATACCGGTCCATACTTTATTCCTTTCTGTAGCCTGGATTTGGATTTTCATTATTAGTTTTTCCATCTCCAATCCCATATGGTTGGCTAAATTGTCATGTATAGTCATAACAATAAAAAAAAAGTTGTATATGGTTCTTGAAAATTTTAATGGATTCGGATAAGATAGGTACCCAAGGGTGTTCCTAGGATTTCGCCTGGGGGTAGTGGGCGAGGTAATCTGACTAAGTAAGGCTCAATTATTTTTTCAAATAAAACTTATTGCTATTTGAAAATTAAAATATTCCTTTTTTAAAATACTTAATAAATATTGCAAATGATTACGACTTTATTCAATTTTTTGCTTTTATTTATTAGGGAATATCCCATTATGGATGCCCATGTAGGTACTTCTTATGATAGAGACCTTCATATTGGAGGATAAGATTTATATGTTACATTGAGGGAGAGACATATTGACTTTATCTAAAGTTGAGTATGCGATTTTTAAAAACTTGAATCCCTTTATTGATTAGGGCAAATTAGGGGGGTGGAAGGGTGACAGAGAGAGATATATAGAGCAATCCGGCTGACCACAGCCCAACCTCCCCAACCAATTCACTCCCCTGTTCTGTTGAGCTACAAGAGCTAACTCCTTCCTAGCAATCCCCAACCCCTACCTCACCACTCTTCCGTCTCTCTTTTAACCTCTATATCTTCCCTTCTGGGTCACCTGTCCTCCGGCCCTCTTAATTAATTAATGTACTCCAATATGATTGTTTTTTAATACAAGTGGGTATCAGTCCTTGATTTAACTATTCATTCGAATTTCGAATGGACCACCATCTTGTAAAGTTATGTTGGATACTAATATCAAGTACGACAGACCATGCTGGGATGACCTCTGACATTAGTGCACGAAATATTAAGGCTAGGTGCACATGAGCTGCAAATTTACATCCACTTCCAAATCAAAATTCTCCATGGCTGATCGATTCAATTACTAAAAAAAACATGTGAATACGTATATATATTTTAATTGAATTAATAAAATGATTAATACCATATTAAGGATACTTATCTCAAATTATTAATCCCACATATATTATTTCACAAAGCGTAAAAATCGGTTTTTCATCAATTTTAAGGTCCTACCGTGCTCAAATGCCACGAATGTGGTATCGTTGGATTCAGAATTTCACGGAGCTTTTGCGAATTGCATTCTCAGTGTCCATTTTTTCCAAAATAAAATATCGACCTAAACGTACTGACTACTTAAATTTTGCGTTTTAAAGCCCTAAAACCTATCATTTCTGATATAACGCCTGGGTTAGGCTCCTCCGCCGCACATGGTCAACTACTTATTGTATTACGTTACAGCAAATGCTAGGACCTGTCGTGTTTAGGTTCTAAAAATGTTGTTTCGTCTGATTAAGACTTAATTGTAGCATTGGAAAATTACACTCTCACATTTAGCAATTACAGTATACTCCCACTTTACCGGTTACCGTTTAACCGACTCTTCGGATAAACCGATGGACGCTGTAAAAGTTAAAAATTCTTTTTAAAATCCTTAAAAACATTTATAATTTTGTCGTATTCTCAATAAAAAAATTTAATAAAATTTGTATTATGTAGCGGTTCGATAGATCTTAAATAAATTAAAATGGAGGCAAAAAGTCTTTTGTTTTATACTTTCACTTCCCTACATATGAAATATATAGTAAGGGGAAGTATTGCGATCGTAAAAAATTTCCACTTCCGGATTTCAACGGAAATACACGTTTTAGGTTCCCCTGAGTCCAAATAACCAAGTCCCGCGAAATGGACTGTGTGTGTGTATGTGTGTGCGTGCGCGTGCGCGTGCGTGTGCATGTGTATGTGTGAACAGACTAGCTCAAAAACTATAAACCGTGCCAACCTGAAATTAGGTATTTATTATATGTATATGCCCGCGATGTGACAGCAAAAATTTCATCAAAATTGCCCAGAGGGAGGGGGTACTTTATTTAATAACTTTTTACATTTTTTTCGATTTTCTCAAAAACGGCTCCAACAACTTTGATTAAACTGAGTATTTGATGTATTGATATGCCTGGGTTATGACTAAAAATTTCATCAAAATTGATCAACCGGAGGGGGGACTTTACTTAATAAATTTTGTATCATTTTCATCTGTTTTTTTTATTTACTCAAAAACGGCTTTAACGATTTTAATCAAACTGGGTGTTTGATGTATATATATGCCAGAGATGTGATAGCCAACATTTCATCAAAATTGGTCAAACGGAGGTGGGACTTTACTTAATAAATTTTGTATCATTTTCACGTGTTTTTTTTGTTTGCTCAAAAACGGCTTCAACGATTTTAATCAAACTGGGTATTTGATGTATATAAATGCCAAAGATGTGATAGCCAACATTTTAGAGGAGAAAAAAAGAAAAATATTCAGTCAACTCATAAAAAACGTTGAGCCCATGCATGTGTGTTACGCCTTTAATGACAGATCATTGTTCATAATCAAAGCCGTTCTGTTCATTTCATGGAAATTATTTGTTTCATGGTAACTAAATGAAATTTTCATCAAGTACATAGAGAATTATAAAATCTGACGACTTGGAGTATCATGCTTGCATTGCCGAATTATCACAAGTATAAACTTTTATTTATTAATAAAATAAATTAGTGTTTCTTATAGAGCAAATGAAAACAAAAATAAGAAATGAATGTGGAAAAATGTGTAACTTTGAGAAGTGGCATTAAAAAAACGCATTAATTTCTATTCTAATTAAGTTGGTAAGTGAAAGTTGTGTGTTGCGCGCACGCACCAGATTTTTTTATTTTTTACCGAACTCCAGTAAAACAAATCTCTTCGAAGTAAAATTGATCTTGAAACAAAATCCGTATCCTCCATTCACTTCATTAAAAAAGAAATAGCTTCCTATATTTTGACAAGAAATTTCGTCAGTTGACATTAAGGTGCGTATAAACGAAAAAAAATAAAAGATTTGTGAAAACTGGATAGATTGATAGTGTAAATTTTCTTAAATTGTTAAATAAGATTGGCCCAAAAAAGGTTTCTTTAATTAATAACTATATAGTCTTTGTAAAATAGGTTGTGTGTTGCATTTGGGTTTTATCGAAATATAGAAGTTATAATAATATATTTTGCTGGTTTTTTATACACTTTTCCGGATTGACCGGCTAATTCACTTAAACGACAATGTATCGACGAGGAGGGATAAGCAGGAGTCTACTTTAGTCATTGGCGGATCTGAGGGGAGGGGGGTGCTATGGGGGCTGGAGCCCCTCCCTTTGGAAAAATTTTCGTCACTTAAAGATAGAATTTGATTTTCCTTAAAGTAAGGAAGCAAGTTAAAGAACAAAAATGCGCAGAACAGGTAGAATTTCAGTTGTGGGAAGGTGAAAAAGCTGATCGGCAGATCCAAATGTGGGGCTGCAGCCTCCCCCCATTAGGATGCAGCCCCCCCTTTACAATCGGCTGGATCCGCCCATGACTGTAATCCAAAATATATATAAAATAAATAAAATCTATTTATGGTGATTCATAGGAACATAGTGATTCATTAGAACTTTGGTTTTATCAACTTATCTTTTTTATAATGGGAATTTCAGAAAACTAAAGTATCGAAATAAGAAAAATGAATTTCAATGGTTTCTACGCGGGCTTTATGACACATACACGTTCCACGTTTTTGGGCCAGGCGTTTTACACCTCTAAAACTTTGGTTTTGGTGAGTTAGGCCCCTCAGCTTCACGAGGCTACTTATTGTTTTGTTGCCTCTCCATGGATAGAAACCTATTTGATGTCGTTCTTACCACTTAGAAGACTATCTTCCTCTCCATTGTCAGAAAAATAACCGTAAAAAGCATCTTATGAACTGTTTTTGAAAAAACAACATCAGTAGGGAAGTTAAAATCAGAATGTAGAAAGATTAATTTCCAAGACTATGCAACATTCTTAGTGATTTCATATATTCCAGGAAGATTACAGGAAACTTTTGTAGAGAAAAACGTCAGAAAATGAAGTTCTTCCTTAACTATTAAACAGAAAAATAATTTATTCTTTCTTGCTGTAGAAAAAAATTTCACCTTAAGGCCCGAGTGGTTGGGGGAGTGGGGGGGGGGGTACGAATAGGCAAAAAAAAAAGTTCATTTCATAGTTATGTTAAACCTAGAAGTAAAATGTGATACAAATCTTCGTGCGAAGTGCTTCGCACGGGTCCACCTAGTATATTTAATTTCTCAATGATATAAATACCAAATTATCAACCTACTTAATGCTACTATTATTATCAATCTAATTATTACTATAATAATGATTATAATAATTATAATGATTATTACTGTAATAATTATTATAATCTATTATAACCTAATTACTGTTATTAATCTAATTAATAAAAAATATGTTGTTGACAGGTGCAGATATGAAAATAAAGAAACAAATGGTTATCAAATAATACTTAAAGTTAAATAAGTAATTAAAGTGAAATTACTTATACCGTATGAAAGAAGCTGATAAGAGGGGACGCAGCGTCTCATTTGCACTGCCCCATCAACAAATGTGTACGAATGGAACGCTGATGCTTCGAAAGGTCGGCTGATATGGGGAGGAACATGCGTCCACCCTATCGGTGTAATCTGGAATATCCTGTAGTTATCGGTGTCCCATTTGCATTGCAACGTTACTCCCAATGTATTTTTGCCTATCCGAGTGAAATTGGACATTCTTGGCGTCCCGAAGATTTTGTAGCCACGGGGCCTAAAGATGCGAGCGTCATTCAAAGGATTTTTTTTTTTTAATTTTTAGATTCAACAATATCTTAAGAAGGATTCAATTGTGTAAAGGATTAGAAATGTTAATTGAATATAATGCCTGCGATAGGAATAAATATCTTATTTATTTATCTCTTAAAAATCAAAAATATATATTTTTTACTGTCTGAATCTATATATATATAATCTTTGAATCATTATTTATAGAATCAATGAAGGAAAGAAAAAAAAAAAAACATTTAAAACAATGGCAAAGGTACGTTGTGACAGAAGATTCTAGGTTTATCGAGAAGGGTAAAAGTGATATGGTGAGATTTAATTATTAGTATTTTTGTTTTCAGTTAAGAGAACATTCTTCAAAGTCAATGTGCCATTAAGGAGTTTGGGGGTAAAACAATGGATCAACAACAAAAAGTAAACAACAAAAAATCTGGTGCGTGCGCGCAACACACAACTTTCACTTACCAACTTACTTAGATAAGAAATTGACTTGTTTTGTTAAATATCATTTCCCAAAGTCACACATTTTTCTACATTCATATCTTATTTTTATTAATCGTTAAAGCCGTTTTTGAGTAAATAAAAAACCCCGTGAAAATGATACAAAATTTATATAAATTCCCCCCTTCGGTTGATCAATTTTGATGAAATGTTGGCTATCACATATTTGGCATATACATACATCAAATACCCAGTTTGGTCACAATCGAGAAAGCCGTTTTTGAGTAAATAAAAAAAGCACGTAAAAATGATACAAAATTTATTAAGTAAAGTGCCCCCTGCGGTTGATCAATTTTGATTAAATTTTTACAGACATATCTCGGGCATATAAATACATCAAATACTAAGTTTAATCAAAATTTTTATAGCCGTTTTTGAGAAAATCAAAAAAACACGTGAAAATGTTACAAAATTTATTAAGTAAAGTCCCCCCTCCGGTTAATCAATTTTGATGAAATTTTTACAGTCATATCTCGGGCATATAAATACATCAAATACCCAGTTTGATCAAAATCGTTAAAGCCGATTTAGAGTAAATAAAAAAAACACGTGAAAATGTTACAAAATTTATTAAGTAAAGTCCCCCCTCCGGTTATTCAATTTTGATGAAATTTTTACAGTCATATCTCAGGCATATAAATAGATGAAATACTCAGTTTAATCAAAATCGTTAGAGCCGTTTTTGAGAAAATCGAAAAAAACCTAAAAAGTTATTAAGTAAAGTACCCCCTCCCTTTAAGTAATTTTGATGAAATTTATGCTGTCACATCGCGGGCATATACCTACACTAAATACCCAATTTCAAGATCGCACGGTTTATAGTTTTTGAGCTAGTCTGTTCACATACACACACACACACACACACACACACACACACAGACACACACACACACAGACCATTTCGCGGGACTTGGTCATTTCGACTCAGGGGACCCCAAAAAGTGTATTTCCGTTGAAAACCGGAAGTCGAATTTTTTCACGATCGCAATACTTCCACTTACTATATATTTCATATATAGGTAAGTGAAAGTAATAAAACAATAGAAAGGACACACGCACGGTGGAGATGGTTTTAAAATGGTTCGGAGCGCCAAAGAAAAAAATATTTCTATAAGGTACCTTTAATTTTGTTTGTTTGAAGTAAATAATTATCCCTCATTATCCATACTAATAAGAAATGGCTAAAAATCATATATGAAACGATTACATAATAGAAGAGAAAAAAGTATGTGTTCTTCCAAAACGAAAAATTCGATTTCCCTTAGCAAGATTAGTAATATTTAATATATCATTGTATTGCTAAGAATTTAAGAAAGAATAATGTTTAGTTTATAAAGTGATACAACTTTCTGTGCTCCGAATTCGAAAATTAAGTTACAATTAATTACAGACGGTTATTAAGAGCCCCTTTTATCGATTACTATTTAGGTATAAGATATATCTTCGTTGTTTAAAACTCGATGGCTATTCCTATAACTCTTCAACTAACTTATTACTGTAGAATAAATTAAAGAATTGTCATTGAGAAAAAAGTGGTATCGCACTCCAAGACCAATAGGAACGGAATTAAAAAAAAATCTCGTAACAAGCAACACGAGATATATTAATACACGAGCCCGGGTAATATCGGTATTTCATTTGGGTCTTTGTTCCCTATATGCATTGATTAAGAGTTCCACAGAAGTAAACTCCATTTTTTCATTCTCAACATCTATCCGATATTTACCTGGGATGCGAGCATGTAATACGAACCCAAGTTTCTCAATAACCATTGTTGGACTTTTCCCGGTTTAATCCACTTCTAAACTCGGTTGAATTAAAAACAATTGGGAAAGGTAATCTTCGTGCTTTTAACCTGGGTGGTTCTCAAACTTTTCAGCGTAATTGAGGAAATATTTTTTAAGAGTTTTTGTTAATCGATTTTTAAAGCCTGGATGGCTCTTTTCGCATTAATAGATACCAGGAATGGAATGAAAAATCGTTCAATATCATCAGCGTCCGCGGACAATTTTCAGCGGATTATGACGGACGACCTGACTTGGTAAGACATCGGTGTCTGGTGCCTAGCTAAGAAATCAGTTCTCAGGAACACCTGATCCTCTCCGCGACAGACAGACGGGCTCCGATCACGAAGTCCCCTCAACACCCCATCCACTCAACTCGGCCGATAAACTAAACAGCTCCACCAAATTATTCACCGCTCCTTGGAGGAGAGGAATAATCTTCAGGAATAGGCTTTTAGGGGATAGGGGGAGCGTAGGGCCAATAATGGCTCCAGGCTATCCAATATCAATTCTGTTTCCTGTTCTACGGGGGTATTACCACGGCTTACTGGATTCTACCGTTTCGATTTCCTATAATGTATTATCCTCGGGTCCAATTATCGGATGTAGGTTCAGTTAAAATATACAATAGGGGAACTTTCGGTAGGCTATAATTCATTTTACATTAGAGCACTATACATTTCTTGATACAGAATAGAACAATGCGAGGTAGGCTTTTGATTAAAATCTTATATCATTTTCCAAAATGCTTTTTTATCCCTCCCCTTCCTCGGTTATTTGGTGATCCCACAGAAAAAAACGGGAAAAAAATAAGAAGGAAATCTCAACTCTAGCTCAAAAAACCTTCGTTTGTCTATCCTATTATGAAAATGAAAATATGAAAAAAAAAACATTATGGAAATCAGACGTGGTTTTCATGAGATTCGGACAGTATTCAATTTTAAATTGCATTTTATATTGTACACTATTGTAATGGAGAATATTGAAAAAAAAAAGAGAATAGAAAAAAAAAGAATGTTAATTTCGACTGACTGTAAATGGACATATATTTTTAACCAATCTATCTATTATTTTTAAAAATTTAAATTATAATTAACATAAGTAGACCTTATTACAAATAGCAATCAGAGAAATATCATCATGAAAAATAATGAAAAGAATGAGAGAGAGAGGAGGGGAAGTGTATTACTTCATAATTCTTTTTGATTAGGCTAATTCTCTATAAGAAAAATGAAATACATACTTCCAAAATATTCTTTAAAAAAAATGTATTTTGGAGTTATTTCTGTTTTAATGGGAAATATGAAGGCTATTATACTCTATTGTTACAGAGTATCTTAATTACATAAAACATAAAATAAAAATATTTAAAAACTGTGTATTAGGCAAAATATTAAAAAATAATAAAACTCTTGGCATTTGTTTATAATCTATCGAAATGTACATAACACATTATTGACTAATTTCATCTGGTGGTAATCTTATGCTAAAAATCGAAAAGAAAAAGGATATTTTAATGTGTTTATTCATATTATTATTTAATTTTCTCCCTTTACTTAGAACACTCCCTCTTGGGCGGTGGGTTTAATAACTGTCACAGAGGAACAGCAATAAATATAAGACTTTTGTCAGGCCTTTAATTTAGAAAGTGGATCCTCTCATCTCCATTGGAGAGGAAAAAACTGCTGACGCCGGTGGCAAGAAGTAGAAGAAACGCCCCGTTATGAACTAATATCAAATAGCAATCTGGTCGGAGAAGGCTGAGCCCTGCAAAAACCCCATCTTCTGCCCCTTAGTAAATAATAAGTTTTATTTTGCTTCTCTTATTGGTTCGTCTCGTATTAAACTCGACTGAAATGGAGAATTAAAGCAATACAGCTCCATCGTATCGTGTTTTCACAGGGCAAATATACACAATACCGAAGAATTTTTCAATCTATAGAGGGTAATTTTTTTGCAAAATAAAGTGAATTGTTTTTCTTCCATATAGCATTGAATTAAAGTTTTATTTTTACTTTCACTTATCTATACATAAAATATATAGTAAGGGAAAGTATTGCGATTGTGAAAAATTTTGACTTCCGGTTTTCAACTGATACGCCAAGGGTTTGGGGTCCTCTGAGTCCAAATAACCAAGTACCGCGAAACAGTCTGTGAGTGTGTGTGAACAGACTAGCTCAAAAACTATAAACCGTACGAACCTGAGATTAGGGATTTGGTGTATGCATATGACCTAAAAAATTTCATCAAAATTGATCGAACTGAGGGGGGCACTTTAATAAATTTTGTCTCATTTCTATATTATAGGGATTCTATATCCTATATAGTTAGGGAAAGTATTGCGATCGTGAAAAATATCGACTTCCGGTTTTCAACGGAAATACTCGTTTTAGGGTCCCCTGAGTCCAAATAACCAAGTCCCGCGAAATGGTCTGTGTGTGTGAGCAGACTAGCTCAAGAACTATAAACCGTACGAACCTGAATTTGGGTATTTGGTATATGTATATGCCCACTATGTGACTTCACCGAAATTTCATCACAATTGATCAATGGGAGGGGGCGCTTTACTTAATAAATGTTGTCCCATTTTAATAAATAACCAAGTCCCGCGAAATGATCTGTGTGTGTGTCTGTGTGTGTGTATATGTGTGTTTGAACAGACTAGCTCAAAAACTATAAACCGTATGCACCTGAGATTTGGGATTTGGTGTATTTATATGCCCGCCATGTGACAGCAAAATTTTCAACGAAATTCGTCAAATGGAGGGTGTACTTTATTTAATAACTTTTTACGTTTTTTTCCGATTTTCTATGCCCGCGATATGCCATGATTCAAAGAAAATACCATGCCGGGCATCTTCCTTCTTGCAGTCCTTCTATCAATCTCTCCTCTAATCAGTGCGATTAAAAATTTGTTCAGGTGAACCTATAAGCTGCACACGTATAATTCACCTCACAGGTTAGCCGCCATCATTAATGCTAGTTTTCGATTTTTTAATTTGGCAGGGATTCATGCTCAGGTAATATTTACCAGTAACGGTTTTAAAATTAAAATTAGAAGGCTTTTCCTTAGTTAACTGGTCAGATGTCTTATCCGCAAACACAGCATTCTGGGGCACTTCGACGTATGACATGAACGTACTTACGAAGTACGTATGAAGCACTTCGACGTGTGAAGTTACAGATCCGAATATGTAATCCTCAAGTGTCTAGCCTTCAAGTAAATTTTGAAAACAAAATTTTGTAAGCCTTGCAAAGACTCCACTGCTGACACACAAAAAAAAAAAAAAAATACACATGTGTTTCATTCGGGAAACTTTATGTTTTGTTTAATATTATAACACAGTGCAAATTTGTTACAGTGGAGATAATTAATTAATTAATCATATTAATAATTAAAAGATAATCCATTCTTATTATACATTTTATATTTTAAAAAGTTTTCATTGTTTATTTTATTTATTATATGTCGTATTTTATATTGTTTATTTTTTATAATCATATATCTTAAAATAAAATTATTAATATTAATTACAATTCTTATTATAGCCAATTATATTTATCTACTACACAAATACATATAGAATACAAAAAACAAGATTATTAACGTTTTTCTGATGCCTCATCTCACAGGTGACTGCGACTCGAACTGTACATTTAGGTACTCCGTAGATACTACTTTAGGTACTCCGTACCGCGAGTAACGGAAGGTTAAGTAAAGAAATATATATGTAATGCGACATAATTAAAATACCGTGAAGAGTGAGATAAGGTGACTGATGGAAATTATATATTACTCTCATAATAAGAATAATATTCGTTGACCTCAACATTCAGAGAATAAAAAATAGGTAATTAAGGTAATATAGAATTATTCACAAAGAGCTAGTCCTAACCTAATCTTATATAGAGAGAGATCTCATATTCTTTGCAGAGTATCGCTGCAAACGACCAGTGACTGTACTGAATACAGAAGCACAAAGGGAGAAGCGACCCGGAGAATGCAAATAAACCGGAACAAAATAGGAAAGAGGAAAACGGAAAAAGAAAATTATGGAAGCGCTAAGCCACCGGCTCGGTTATGGAAATATTAAACAATCGTGGGAGGTGAGTGGCGGAGGGGGGGGGAGTGGGAGGTGCAAAAACACAGGTTCAGCCGGTTTTAATTAGGCCACCTTTTCAACAGCCTGCAAAAACAGCTTCTTTATTTCGGGAGGCCATTCGTTATGAAGGAGCTGGCTCGCGAGCCAGATTATTTTTCATTCAGCTCCACTATCATCATTTATTCGCGGATCCTCCTCCCCCCACCACCACAGCCAGGTAGGGATCGCCTTTGTCAGCCCCTAAATGGCCGGCTATTAAACTGCAATTGTGGGCCCTGCTTCAGATGACTCTTGAAATATCGCGGCCCCTCCTTCAGAACGACTTCGGCGTCTCCCATTTCTTCCGCACCATTTATTACCCCCGCAGCCACGTTGACAGTGGGAGATATGATAATTAATCGCGACAGCTTACAACACAAGAATATACGCCGCTAAGGCTGTGCGATTAGCACCCCCCCCCCTCCCACTCCACTCCATCAGTTACCTTATCATAATGCATTCATGATGACAGTTATTGTCAGAAGAGACTTTCGAGATTGTTTAACATTTTATGATAGCTATCATGGTATTAAAATGCTCCTGCATGTTTGACGTAAAATTAAATACATGTCAAACAAATAATTAAAGCTCAAATTAGTAACAAGGTTACAAAACACTAACTACCAGTGACACAACAATGACTCAAAAGTAACCTTATGGTTACTGGATCATTCCACGCAATGCTAATATATGACTATAACGGTTCCAGGTAATTCTAGACCTTTCTTAAATGTAACAGATTTAATCATCTGTTTGTTTGTTTAACGTCCCTTTTATGCTGCTAAGGCTGTTCGGACGATGCTGTAGTGGGAGTCCTAAATTTTGCCTATCGAGGTATGATTAGGATAGGGATCTTTAACGAGTACCTGACATAGTACAGGCTCGGGACCTCCATTTTACGTCCTATCCGAGGAAAGACAAAACCAAGGATTTTTCATTCCCATTAAAAATCCTAGGGTCACCGCGGGGCCCGAACACGTATTGTAGGTTGCCTTGCTAACCACTACACCACAGGTGACCCCACCTTATGCTTCTTATAAGTCTTAATGGGCCCAACCAGAAAGGCCTAGATCATTCCACGCAGTACTAATGTATGGCTTTAACGGTTCCAGGTAATTCTAGACCTTTCTTCAATGTAACAGATTTAATCATCTGAATTTGTTTCATGTCACAGTTCAATTAACTACGAGACATATTTAGTTAATATCTACATGCATTTAATATCAGACTGTTACATGACAGTGTAGATCAGAGTGATAGCAGACTTGTTACACGGATAAGGTAACACAATTTTTGTTGAATGTGATTCTTTCAATATAAAAGTTTCTTCTTCTTTGTGATATAGCAGCAAATCAAACTTACTTTATGTTCTGTTGGGTTATAAATACTTAAAATTATGTAAAATAGTATTTGTCTAATGTAGTGATTTAGTGTTAAAGTATGTTATGTCCTTGTGTTAGGTGTGATTTGAAATAAACCAGAGTGCATTCGTTACATGTTTTGCGGAAACCCAAAGTTCTACTTAATTTATCCATACAGGTCTTACATAGCTTGCTTACGTCCTGGACGTTTATCACGCTTATTTTGATATCGAGAAGGCGCTGAATGGACGGAAAAAATACTAATCAACCGGTATCTTATAGGTTAAACAGTTGTATAGTTCCTGCTTTTTTTCGAAATATTTTAAAAATAAAATAAAACGTGCACAAGGTGTTTTTATTAAACTACACTGTAGTAAAGGAAACGAGATCTTAAGTACAGAACAGCTAGTAATATCAACCTGTCCAATGATTTATTCCTACAATGGAGGATTTTTATTTCAATTCCTACAAAAAATATATAAAAAACGATAAATTCAGCAATGGTCCCTGGAAAAGCCTAATAGAGGCACTCTAAACTAAAGAAGAGGTATTTCTTGATCATAGCATACGCTTTTACGATGAGATAATTGATTGCTATCCTTTTTTTTTTTTTTCTTTCTAAATAAACCATGATTTATAGCTAACAAATACATATTGGCACACTGTCAATCATTCGTCAATATTAAATTTAGTTATTACTCTTTATTCACGATTTTTTGTTAAATTACACGGACATAACAATACACTAATTAACGACATGGCCACGGCTGATATGCCTGTAGCTAGGCGGCTAAAAATAAGCTGGATGAGGGACCTGCTCACGTAAGGTATCAAGCCCGGAAAGAGGTGCTGCTGGGCACCTTCCTTTCATCATGCCTAAAATGCCCTAAGTTCAATAATTGTAAACAACACATTCGCTGATTGTCACGCTGGGTGACAGGTGTGGATCGAAGATTGAAGCAAAAAAAAAAAAAAAAAAAAAAAGTTATTACTCAATATTATTACGTCGGAAACTCATGACTAATACTGATGACTATTTAGTCCCATTAAAGAATGCATTATTCGTCTAGTATTCGCGTATATAATCAATCTTTCTGATACATCAGAGATCGGAGCAACACAAAGTTAAGAACTTTGTGCAAGAACAAAACCAAAGAAATAGTGGGCTTCAGCTAAGCAAAAGAGAGCCTAATTCGTTAACAAATTTTAAGTTCATCCCTCACTCTCCATTGATGTTCTTTATATGTTGCCAGTATTTTAGTTTTTTTCAACGAAATTTCAATGCTTCTCTATGAAAATCAGATTTAGTAAAAATACTCTTCATACCTTAAAGGTGGTGGCCTGAAATTGAGGAAATTCGACTTGACCATTTATTCATTGGGAAGACAGATATTTTGGTCTTCCCAATGAATACCAAAATATCTAAGTTGGTTATATTGTTCTTATATTTTTTCTCGACTATGTAGAAGTTTGTACAAAGTAATATCCATTTTAAGTAAAGCATCTAGATGTTGTATATATATCGAATGATGAGAGGCTAAAACGGCTTGGAATATTATCATGCGGTAGAGCACTGGGGCTCGAGATACTTGGCCCGGACCTGGGAATGAACTAGAAACTAAAGCCCTCCATTACTGACTTAGGTTTTAAGCTCTCACTTGTGGTCTCTGCAAGTTCAATTCCAGAAATTGAGCCGGGACGTAAGTTAGCCATTTATGGCCAGCCCCAGCTGGCTAAACTAAAACTTTATCAGTAATGAAACCATTAGCCTGATAAGGTCGCAACGCTGTGCTTTGGCTTTTTGCACTAGTCCCGTCAGGTCCTTTGCTGTCGCTCGATAATCTTACAACTTCCTTGCAGACCCTAAAACCAAGTTTGTAAGGAACTCTTCTATGTGCCTATATGCTACATACAACTTTTACTCGTGAATGATTTTTACATGTTTTGCTGTTGGATAAATATATCTCTATTTGCGATTCTAGAAAATTATCTTTGTATAAAAACCGCATATAAAACACAGCAAGATGAAGTTCGAAATTTTCAAAAACTACTTTACTCTAAAAGATTGTCTCATGACAAACGAAGAGGATTCTAAACGAAGAAGCAAAGGATTACTATATTTTTTACATTTTTTATTTATTTTAGAAATTATAGTATTTCTATGTATTAATATATACCCTCATTGTTAGGGCAGTACATACGAGATATTGCTAACAATAGTTCAGTAGAGTTGATTGCTCCCTTGACCTTTAGCATGCTTTAGGAAGAGAGAGATTGATTGACTTAGCCACAAGAGTAATTCAAAAAAACATTGGAATCAGTCAAGACAATCAAAATATTACAATATATACATATATATCTATAAATATATATAGAAAAATTTGGTTGAAAAATCGACCAAATTCATTAAATTTCCTCCCTTCTGGATTATCTCGAAGAAAAGTTTTTTCATTTAAAACATGCCTAAATTTAAAACATGGATCATTTTTGAGTAGAATTCCAGGAAATATAATCTCCCAAAACGGTTATTTATAGCTATGACTGTTTTCTGAATGTTCTGAGAGAGTAGCATCTCTTAGCAAGATTGTTAATTTTTTAACTCAATTCATAAAAAAATCATTTATAATGTAAATCAATTCAATCAATAATATATAAAAATAAATAATGTATTAAATAGTAAAATTATTGTTATTGCGTATTAGTGGAGTAAAACCTGAAAGCTTACTGAAACCATCACCTGGTCAGAAAAGGTTTCTAATGAGTGGTTCTACAGCTTGATAGAAAAACTTTCTATCAATCTAAAAATAAGGAAGTGGATAGGGCACACATTAGGAACTGATGGTGTCATTGAAAAAAAAATACTCTACAGCGGAAAACCAGGGAGCGAAAAAGAAGAAAGGCACTGACATGACTAGTACAGTCAGCAGAAAATAAATATGGTCTAATCGGCATAACATGCCAGAAAACAGGACTGATTCTGTAACAAGAAGAGTGCCCAATTTGAAGTTTAATTCGGTATCTAAGAGCCAGAATGTCCTAAGCCCGTTATCAAAACGGCGCAAAACTGTTTCAATAATATTCTGTAAATGTCTGTCTTCAATAATAACTCTGGTTCTCAGGTACATCAAACACCGGATTTTGTAAATTTAGGGAGCCGTTACAAAAATCGATCGTTTGTTGCAATGGATTCAGGGCCTTCGATTAAAACGTAACTTCCATAATATGACATTTAATATTATAGCTTTCATAGAATTGAATTTACTGAAAGGTGCTTACTAAGAAACTTACTACTACTACATAAAACTGTGGATGTAAAAAAAAAATTATTGAGGGAAATGATAGTCATTTTTCTAGATAATCAGAAATGCCATTTCCATGTTTTATAAAATTCATGATTCGTGATATATACTATATATTTAACTAATTTACACTTTAAAAAATCGTGTTTTCAGGTAGGTAGAAAAAAAACATTAATCGTTTGAAATTTATTATCGGTACCTTTATAAAATTATAGTTTAATAATTTTAAATTATACTCACGAGCCCGCAAGCGGTTTTTTTTTTTACTCAACTATTTCATATGGATATAAAATATTACATAAAAAGTTCAATTCACGGGAATTTAAAGGGAATTACACACACTACTGTGAAAAGATTTTAAGGGCTTATCCTGTATGTTACCATATAAATTTTATCAAATCATATTTACTTCCCTTTTTCACAACTTTTATTTAGGCAAACGAATTTTCTTTATCAAATAATATCTATTTCAAAAACGGTTCCTTTGATTTGGCCAAAATTATGGAAAGTTGCAAAATTAATGTAGCATTAGTGTGTTATGAATGTTTAAAGGTACCCGATTTTATCATAAGCACCTTAAATGTTCCACGTATTTTATTTTCAAGTAAAAGAAATATAACTTATAAGTTATTATGTCCCCAATGGAGAGGAAGCAACGATACTATGAAAAAATCTATTTCCGAAATTCTCTAAATTTTCCACACAAAAAAATCCTCTTGGAATAATTATATGAAACTTGTAATTGACCTAAGGGAATAGATTCTCGGGTTGTCGGAAACTGTCAGAAAGTTCTCCAATGGCATTAATAACAAATATCTTGGAGACATATGATTGAAATCAATTTTACCCAAGCTGAAATTCGAATGCTCCCTTAAATGAAATCTGTTGGCAAGAGTGATGGGAAAACTTGGACCCAATAAGGTCAGGTCGAGGCAACAAACTTTCGTTCATATCTGCTATACTTTAAAGTCCATTTATAAAGTCTTCTCCAAGTAATGAAAAGTTTCATATCAAGTTTCCGAGCGTCATATGGCTTTCGGACACTTTAGCCGCATTGGCGGACCTAACTCTTGGTGTTCCCTGACACCGAAGACGGGCTGGTATGAAATATTTTTATAACTGCTATTTACTTTAGAGGAGATGGAGAGTCATTTCTTTCCTACACTCGCCATAAAATAGTGTAATATAATATAAAAACTCCTAATATAAACACAAGGTCGTCTCTAAAATAAAGAATAAAAAAGATAAGTAAATAAAATTACTTTCTTCTTCTTCGTACAGTGTTCTATGTAATTGAGGGCATCTTTGTAATTAGGCAATCTTTGATTTTAAAAGATCTCTCCCCTTGGTTTCTCAGCTTCATTGGTATGAAAACTGGTTTATGAATAATGTATTATATATATTAAACTGATTGTAAATTGTTTATTGTAATAATGACATCCGTAATCATTTGTAACCTATAATTCCCTCTCTCTCTCTCTCTCTCTCTCTCTCTCTCTCTCTCTCTCTCTCTCTCTCTCTCACTCTCTCTCTCTTTCTCTCTCTCTCTCTCTCTCTCTCTCTCTCTCTATATATATATATATATATATATATATATATATAAGTTATATATTAGTTACATATTGTATTTTTCTTTAGCTTAACATTTTGTACTCCTTCTATCCTAGCTTTTGCAAAGTATTGTAATCTATTTCTTAGAATCCCGTCCTGGGAACCAGCATCCTACCACGCGCTAGGCGTGTTCCCACGAATGTAAGCACTTCTAATCCTTTAAATACCCTGGTAAATATTCCTTCTTGCTTCCAGTTGTAGCTGTAGCCCGTCTCTATGCCAGTCTTCTTTCTGATATTGTAAATTTGTGTTATTGATGTAAAATAAATCTTTTTAAAAAAGTATTTACATTTCTATACAATCTAACTGGCGCAGTCGGTAGGACATCGTCAAGTCTTGAGGGCATATCAAGATTTCAGTATCAACTGTTCATTGGCGAGTCCAGATTTCAGAAGAAGAGACGTTAAATGGCAATCCTGACTATCGGAGTCATCCTACTGTGAGTTATTATTTATTTAAGAGATATACTTTTTTTTTTTAAATCAATTTTAATATTTAAAATATTTTTTTTTCTGAAGGTTATGATTTCATACCTATTTTTTTAACATATTTTATATTATACTTAATATTTTATATTATATAACATACTTTATATATTAGATTTAATTCTAAGGATAAACTTAAATTACCATTATTATATTATTTTCATTTATTTGTATTCATAATTCATAATGGCACCACCCACTTTAAAAAAGGAATATTTAGAAATGGTCCCCGAATTCCACGGAGACCCAATGTCTCTCACTCGATTCCTCGAAATTTCAGAAAAATTAATTAATAAATTTTATAACCATGAAAATACGTCGGATTTTCAGAATGACTATTTAATAAATTCCATTCGCGCTAAAATAAAAGGTAACGCCGCCGATATGGTCAATTGTAAATATGTTAATACATGGGACGACATAAAAAACGCTTTAAAACAGGGGTACGCCGACAAACGCGATGCTTTCACGTTAAACATAGAAATGAGCAATATGAAGCAGGGAAACGAGTCACCGTTCGAATTTTATAATAAAATTCAAAAAATTTTACAACTACAAATTAGTTATCTAAGGAGCGAGATGCCGTTAGAGGCGTTAGTTCTCACAAAGTACATCGAAAAATTAGCGTTACGTGTTTTATTAAAAGGATTAAAAGAACCTCTTGGTTCTTTCATGAGAACGAAAAATCCGGCCGACCTAAATCAGGCTATAAACATGTTAACCAATGATTTTCAATTTGTCATTGACTCTTATCGCCCACAACCAAAATTCAACAAACCAAATAAAAACGTACAACAGTTTGTAAATTATTTTCCAGTAAATCAAAACAATCAATTTAAAGCAATTCAACCCGCTAAACCATTTATTTCAAATCAATTTAGGCCCCAACAAACTAATCAATATAAACCTCAACAATATAGTCAATATAGACCACAACAACCTTATCAATATAAACCCCAACAATATAACCTATATAGATCACAACAACCTGATCAATCAACTCCTATGAGTGTCAACAGCAATTACAAAAGTAATCCCCAAAATCAAAGATATAAATCTTTTCTCAACAACCCAGTTCGGAAAAATCCAAATTTAGAAATAGAAGAATTAAACAATATAAATTCTGAAAACTTTCAAAACAATCTTCAAATTACCGAACAAACAGGTGTTCAACCACATTATGACCCCACCGTATCATTCCCTGATGATAATCAAGAAATATAAAGATCAAGAAATATATATATATATATATATATATATATATATATATATATATATACAAGATAATTATATTCGTAAAATGTTTCAAAGGGATCTAAATAAGTAAATTTCCGAAACCCATACCTATTTCTAATATACTGTTTTATTCAGAATAAAGAGTAAAAATAGTAAAGAAACCCCCTAAAAAACCTATAAATCACACGAAACATGTTTTTCTTACTCACTAAAAGGACAAAGAACGATCCGAAAATATTTATAATTCTGGGTCACGACTCACGATATGTTTAATAGAAACAAGTTTATTTAAGCTAAATCGTGTATGGATTGTTAGGATATAGCGTTTCGGACTAAAATTGACTAGGACTAATAATGCCGTGTTTATTTCATACCCATGAATTTAAACGTGAAATAGAGAGATCGAGAGATATCGGATCGGGAAGAAAACTGATCCAATTGGACACTTACTATGAGCTGATTTGTTTCACTCCAGACGTTCAGGAGTTGCAAGATGGTGTCTAGTCGGATCTAATTTAGGAAGTTTAGGCTTACTAAAAATGTTCGCTTTTTAATTGGTTTTAAGAGTTGACCACAACTGAAAAGCCTTTGATTCTGAGGACGAAAATGGATTCAAGGTTGGATGAATACAAAGCTTTCCTTCTTATAGGAAGAAGAAATGTTTTGCAAGACTGTAAAGTAGAAGATTTATTCGCAGGTTAAAGCTAATCCTTAAAGGAATACTCGACGAATGAATTTATTTTGCTCACAAACTTTGCAATTTATATCGAGGTTAATACGCATCAATTTTACAACCGGTTATCTCTACACAATTTTCATAAAATCTACCACAAAGTTAAACTTTAGACACCAAACCACCTTCTATAAAATAATAACGAGGGCTTTATTCTACATCTAATTTCTAATCAAGACCCCTTGAATTACCTTTGTGTAACTTATACTTAAAAGACAGAATTATCGAACAGATCGACTACAGGCAACTAAAAATTACTGATTAAGATAATTATGACATGTAACTGACGAAATATACATTAATTTTATTCATTATCTTTTCCGAAAGATTAATGATGAAAGAATAGTTTTGTATAAAAGTTACATATTTTGTCAGATGAATATTAAAAAGTAAGTATGCAAGCCATCTGCCAGTTTTATACGGACTGAAGTATTTTTTTTACAGACAATGACTACCGACTACCGGGTGCCCAAATATTTGCATTCTCTCTTTGATCTTGCTTCCCTTTTAGACCTTCATACATATTGGACCTTTTGCCTTCTCTTCCACTGTGCCAATGTTTTCCCTCTTTCCATATAAAACATTCAGTCCTTGCTGAAGCCAAAAAAATTGTATTTGTTTCATATATGTACGTCAAAGCATCATAACATTTTTAAAATATTACACCAGAATTGAATATAAGTTTCTGAGTTATATTCTTTCATAGTCCACTAAATATTACTACCTTTTGAACCCACCATTCCTCCTTGCAATAATGCCATTAACGGTGCCGTAGTTAAGGAGTTTTGATCGCACCGTCTGCAATCATATGTTTCTGAGCCTACGTTGGGTTAATATCACTTATCACCTCTGCTTCTTCTTTTACTAATTAAAGTAAAGAATATGTAAAAACGTATGTCAACGTAGTGGCGACCGCCTAAATTTCGAATCCTCTTTTAAGGTCCAAAAATGAATTGTATGTAAATAGGTCAAAGGATAAGCTTTTAGAAAATAATGAAACCGTCTGACATAGATGATATATGCTAAATATGTAAAATGAATGATAAATGGTAAATATGACTAGAATGCATTATTCTCATGAACAGGGATTGACTAAAGTACAATTCTGATTTTCAAAAATTTGTTTCTTTATTTATATTTCACTGGTGTTTGGTCAAAAGAGGTTAAATCATCGAATGTGAAACTTAAACAACACTTTTACCAAGCTATTGAAAATCATTATAAATTCTTTCTGATTGCATTTTTCAACAGAGTCATTAGTAAATTATGAATAACGAATAAATTATAGTCAATTTTTAATTTTAAGAAGACGAGATAAAAATAAATTTTTATGACTTAAGCCCTTTTGCCCAAACTAGAATGATTAGAAATGACTTATTATTTGCAATAAAACTATATGTATGAAATTTTAAATAAATCGCATAGGAAAGAAAAAAAACAATACAATTAGTTGTCGGTTAAAAACTACACTCTCCTCATACAAAAAAAAAAAAAAAAAAAAAAAAACCCATTTCAGAGAAACCTGTATACACCGCTAAGTGTAAGTTGGCCTCAAGCTACTATATGACTTGCAAACACCATACGGTACTTAACTGAATGGCCCCGCAAAGCGAGGGGGGTTTATCTTGATGTTGAGGGGAGTCGGATGGGGGCGATGAATTGGCGGGTTGGGGCGTCTTTGAAAGGTGATGATCGTAAGACCCCCAACCCTCAGTATTTTCGGAATCCGAAGTGTTTGCCTGTCATTTAAGCAAATATGCAGTGATGTATTCAATGGTTTTGCTTCGTCTGAATAAACATTTCTTATATATACAGGTGCTGCTTACAATACATAAACATTGACTTGCACTGTCAAGGACAGGACGGTAATTCATTACTTAGGACTTTAATAGTGACATCGTTAGTAGCAACACATTACTACAGTTTTAGTATTTATTTATAAAATTCTATAGATTAATTAGTTAACTGATGAAGCATATGAGGGAAAGTTCTAGAAAAAATCTAATGCAATTCAGGCAGTCATACATTCTTTTTAGGTAAAAACAATACATTTTGTATTGTTTCCCTCTGTTTTCTTTATCTAAGAAAGACTTTTCCTGAATTGATATCTCGGTAGTCCATTTGGTTGATCCATCCCTAGATACTTTATAAAAAAAAAAAAAAAGTCCTTATAATTCTCCTATTATTTGGCAGGATTTCTTCTAGGGGGTGCAGACTGATTAAATATTCGTCTGGGGAGTAGGCTGGTAACATTCTTATGCCTGAGGGAAGAGGTCGAGGTATTCTGATCTTAAAAGGCTCAATTAATTGTTCCAATAAAACATATTGATATTTAAAAGTTAAAATATGTAATGATCAATGAATATAGTAAATGAATATCTATGTATTCTATATGTAATTTTTAGATTTCAAAATTTCTATGGTTGTCTATGGGTCCTAATTCCTTCTAGTATTTTATTTTGTTTCCTATTAGTCCGATTTTAGCTAATGTTTATATTACATTTTAAATAACTAATTCAATTTTAGAGATATTAGTTAAGGTGTCATCTTTCTAATTTTTCCTGCTTGGATTTAATTTTATTCAGCGATATCTGGACATTTCGAAATAACTGGCCATTCTCAAGCTCCGCCCCACTCCCCGACTACCGCGACCAACGTTGTCAATGCGATCTCTTATTAGTTCTCGCGAACTAAAATTTGAAAAACTGTAATTAATACGGCTTTTTTTTCGCGACTAGTTACCTCTAGCATAGGTAATTAGTCCAAAAATCTTTATTAGGTAAGACAATAGATTAGGGCGGGGGGGAGGGTTTTCCCCGGTACCGGCTCAATTCGATACGGTACGTACGGCTACTAATACGGGCTTTGCATCATATATTTATCGGAATTTGAAATTTATTTTCTATGAGAGACATTAAAACACAGAATTATTTTATTTTTTATTGCTATCAAAACTTCCCATCAACATAAAGATAATAGTGAGAAAGTTATTTGTACCTACAGAACTAACATACATGATTATTTAAGGGTGTTTCACTACTTCAGCAATTTCTGGTTTCTAGGAATTTCAATTAAAATTTCAGATGGAGCTCGTTTTCAGAGCAAACAGTCATTAACTTCTGCTTTTATGAGTTTATGTGGATTTAACATAGCATGACTGATGACCTTTCGACATTCAGAAGCTAGGACACCTGTATTAGTCGAGATAGAGACAACTTTTATAGAGACTGCGTAAAAAAAAAAAAATCCTTTATATGCATTAAGTAAATAAATATTAACATTTATTTTAACATTCCGGATTTTATGTAAGTGATATTATGGTTTGCTAAATCAAATCACGTTCTGAGCTAAAATTCGACTCGTTATATAATCAAGAAGACGAAGGAACAGATAAAGTAAGTTATAGTTTAGCCAAAAAACTGAGGCGGGTAGATTTTGTGTCCATTTGTGGGGTCAGGTCCCCTATATGTTTTTGCCTAGTTCGTGATGGCGGCCCCAGGATAACCGTTCATCCCACCTTCTCTCCAATAAATCTTCTCCTTTAATATACTTTATTACTTTCCCTTTTTGCAGGCTTTATCGCTCCCTTCTTACTCCTTATTACTTCCGAACTCTCTTTTCTAAAATACTTTTGATGGTTAGTTGAACATTCGAGAAAATTTCTTAATATTTAGGCTAAGGACGCACACTCACAGAAAAAAAAATCCCATAATTATTAGATAAAAATTATAATAATTGATTTTTAAAGAGATATTACTACATATTTACATTACTAAACCGTATTGTACTTTGTAAGGACGAGCACCTTTTATTTATTTATTTACGTCATTGGCATTAATTTTTCCTTTTTATATTTTATTATAGTAATTTGTTTCCTTTAAGAATTGGAATAACTTTAGGGCCGAAGACTCTTCATTCCCATAGTATTCCTTTCACAGTTTTTGGTAGCTTTACCTTTTTTCGTACATCATTATATCGTATACAATCTAGCAACAAGTGTTTTATACTGTGAGTTGTGTTTTTGCACATTTGGCAGGTGGGTGCTTCGAGACCTTTGAGTAGGTATGTATGTGTGAATGCGCAGTGCCCTATCCGCATTCTGCACAATACTACTTCTTCTCTTCTCGATTTTCTATTGGTTGTGACCAATTTGCTGCACTCTGGTTTTATTTCCGCTAGTTTTGAAGGTTTACTCATCCAGTTTATGTCCCAATTTATTTTTCATATTCTTTTTCAACTCGTGGGTGATATAGGTTATTTGAATTATGTTGAGTTTTTCTCCTTTCCTTGCCAAATTTCCCGCTTGATCAGCTCTTTCGTTCCCAGTTATTCCGGGGTGAGATGGAACCCAGACCAATATTATGATTTTTTGACTATTTTTAAGTTCCCTCAGCGTATTTACAATTTCCGTTATTATTGAGTTAGTTGGGGCTGGGTTGTTAATAGCTGACAGTACGCTCCTTGAATCTGTTGCAAATACCCAGTTTGACTTTCTGGACTCTTTGATCCATTGAAGAGCCTTCATGACAGTGAAGGTAGAGCTCTCTCCTGGTAACTTGAATAAAAGCTGTTCCATTTATCCCTTTTATTTAAAATATTCCACCTTTTATTTAAAATGTTGATCATGATTGTTCTTTTTAAACTGGTTTAATTTCTTATGATTATTTAAAATGCTCATAGAAAAACAAATCTTTATCTAAATAGAAAAATTGAAGTGTGGAAATGCATAAGGGTATAGGTTGCCTAGGTTTCCTAGGTGTCTTAGGAATTTTTTACAGAAATGATGTGACTTATACCCTCTAGGGTGAACTACGTTCAGTGCTTACACCCATGCCATCTTTCATACGTTCAGAGAACTCTTTTCTAAAACAAAACATTACCTATACCCATTTCTGAAAAATGGCTTTGGCACATATAACAATTTGGCAAAAAAAAAACTTTGGTTTATTCTTTGGTACTTAGACCCTTATGCATTTGCACGCTTCAATTATCTGAATTGGTTTGGACGTTATAAAAAAAAATTGATTAAAAGTAGGGGATAAATGGAATAGGAATACGAGGTGGATCATGAAAGGTATGGGATAAAGTAAGATTATTAGATGGGAAGGGACTAGATCTACGAAATGAAATGGGCCTTGGCAGAAAAAAGTCAAAGGAGTTGATAGGAGACTGAGGTAAAAAAAATCCACTCTTTTATCAAATTACCTTAATACAATAGAATCTCACTTGGACTAACGACTTTGTTCTTTAATTCAGTTGTACATTAATATTTTCATTATTTAAAAAATATTTCAAGTGCTTTGTATTAAATTTCATATGATATTGAAATTCATGGGATTTATGTATATTTATATCTTTGGCTGCATTTTAAAGAGTGTTAAGTTCAAACTAAAAAATAATATTTTAATTTGTTTGCATATGATTAGCCAGATTTATAGCATTTTGAAGAAGACATCTGATGACTAATATTAAAGATTCAGAATGTTGTTAACCTTGTATAGTGATAAAAATCAGTTAGGCTGTAATAAAAACAATTTTTTTCCTCTACTAGAGGAATGTATCTTTTGATGATTAGTTCATTATGATTTTTTAATTTATTTTCCCACCCAGCTCGCGAAAAGTGTGAGGTCCAAAGAACAGTTAAGAACACCGTAAAGGACGTTATGTTGAATTGGAGACGGACACATTTGAATGGCAAAAGGAAAATTTAAAGTAATAAACTCTACAACAGAATTTTAGAAAAATCTTTTGAAAAATTACTTGTAGGGAAGAGGAAACAAAATAATCAACTAAAATATATATATATTTACGTACCTACACACACACACTCACAAATACAAATACACACCCACAGACACACACACACACACGCACACACCCACACACACATATATATATATATATAAAACTCCTTCATGACCAATAAAAATCCACTATACAATAGAGCATAAAAATCTATAAATCCGAAAAAGCCTGTATACCGAGATTCAAGTTAGTGACGAAAGGCTGGGGTAGATTATTGAGAGATCGCCAGCCAGGAAGGGCTTCATTTAGGGGAGTGGGTCTGGGGGGGCCAAAACCAATTCCTGCCGGAAGCTGAGCTACCATCGCCTCACTGTCCTATCGCCGTTATGGCCCAATTATTGGCCTAAGGCTTTCTTCTACATCCCATTACCTCTTGCCTGAACCGGTGTCCAATTTGGTGAAGAGCCTCTCAAGAACCATGACTAAAACGTGCTTAAACACCACTGGATCAGTTGGTTGAGAGGAAAGTCTTGTTTGTATAGATATGAATAATAGAAGAATAAGTGGATATATCAAGAATATACATATTTAAATTTAATAGATGGACTAATGGATGTGGATAATTCGCATTAATCAGTGACCTCATTGTCATAATATGAGATGAGTGCACTCACCATTTTGTATATTACAGAAGAGATTTTTTTTCTTCAACGATGTATTTTATTGTTAGAGCCCTACTGTCTCTAGAAATACATCTGATTTCCATGGTTTGTTATTCATTTTGTAAGATATACAGTAATCTCTCATTTAGGCATTTAAATAACAACCGAAAATTTCACTCTTTTCTAGGAATTTTCTGTGGGTTCTGAGTAATTTTTAGCACTGGAAGGGAAAGACATCTTCAAATTTTTTCAAAATAATCGAATTTGAGGAAGTATTAAGAAAGAATTAGTTCCATACCGAAAACAATTTTTGTTAGAAATAATATAATCGTTTTGAGTCGAACCCGGCGTTGACTAAACGAATGAACATTTTCTTTACCTACGATCTACGTTGGTTGAAAATTGATATTTAACTTCTTTGAAGTTATTTCTGCCACTGAAAAGGATAAGAGGATTTTATATAATTTTAAAAAACAAATGTTAAAAGTTGTAATACATAGTATAAAACTGGTGATACCAAGCCAAAGAGGATACAAAAGTCTTGTAGGTGTTTTTAATGCACAATAAAATTTTATATGTAAGAAAAAAAACCTTACAACTCAATTCTCAAAGGAAGGTCTCTCATGTTTATTTATTTTCTATTTTTATATAAATATATATTGTTCCTCCCGTACCTCGCTTTTTCAGACTATAGGGGTTTTTCCCAGGACAGGGGAGAGGATGGAGGATTAATGCTGAGTATTATTAAATGTCCCCTGGCTTATGGTTTGAGTTGGCTATCTTCGGGTTATCAAACATAAGTTGTCAAGTTTGGTAACACGTTAGCGCACTCGGCACACTCATAGTCCCTCGTTTTAGGCAGACAAATTTTTATTAACTATTTTTATTTTATTAACAACATCAACATCTCCCTTCACTCCACTTATTTATCGAACAGTAGCCGCTCATATTTTTTCCAATAGCTGCGAAAGTTCACGAATTTCATTAACGAACATTTAATTTTTTTTCGCTATTTCTCTCTTTGTTTCATGTTTATCTGTTGTTCATGTGGTATAGAGGAAGCTGAGAAGAATTTTTTCTGAAAGAAACTCTGTTATTGAGCTCGTCAACGATATTCAAATATTTAAGGCAGTAGGTAAAGCTTGCCCTGATGTTTGCCAATGACCCTGGATGGCAGAGGCAACAAAAAGAAATAAATAAATAAAAATAAAAATCTGAACTGTATTTCATGGGATAAGGTGCCGTTCGTAGTCCTTTAGTACGTAGGACCATCGTAGTCTAATAGGTGGGACCAATATGTCTGTGTATTAGGTGTCTTATGAAAGGTTGAAGATGGCAGCCTTCAAATTTCTTCCTCTAGGTATGCATCGCACCAGCGGTTCCAGTCCGTTCAATCCACCAGCTCTTGAAATCTCCTCTGATTTCTTCTACTGAATTATAATAATGAAGCTCTTTTATGTCAAATTCGAGGAGAGGATATCTAATGAAACTTATAATAAATGAACCGAATGAAGACGAAGTGAGTCAGGTGATTTTCAATAAGTATAGGGATGGACCTGGAAACACTACAGCAAAATAATAAATAAAAAATTAGGATTGTCGAAATAAATGAAGAGGTATGCGGTTGAAATAAATATGATAAAATCAACGATTATATTTGAGGATTAAATAGTAGCTTTAAAGTTTTCGTTTATTGGAAACGCGTGTAACTTTTCTGAAACTTTTTAACTTTCTACCACAATAGCAAAGGGAAGGATCATGCGACCAGCAGATGGAGGCGGGCGACAGAGAGCCCAAGAGGGAGTCGCTAGAGGGAACCCAATAAGGTCGAGGGAACCCGGCTGTAGGGATTATCCAGGAGGAGGAGTTGGGTAATCCCAGGATACGGCCTCAGCCTTTCAACCTCCCTTATAGTTCTCAGGACCTTACAATCCGGCTAAACTGCTTTCCACCAGTCTTTTTTTTATCCGGAACCCTTCTGATTTATATTGTCTGTATAATAAGGGCTTGGCTCCAGAATGTTTTCCTTATATATAAACATGGTTGCGAACCAATAAAGAAGCTGCTAAGCTTGTATTCTACATTGATTTATCATGCCGTTAAGTTCTAAGGTTCACTTAAGGATCATACTTTAATTTAATAATCAATTTATATCAGTGCTTGCGTGTATAACGGGGCAAAGTTTGATAAGTCCGAAATCTTAGATTTAGGAAAACTACTATTAAAATGAGTGTTTCTGCTTTATAACAGGGCAAAATCGTAGATTTGAGAAAAATGAGAACGTTGGGTTTTTTTAAATCATTTTTTAGCTTATTGAGCATTTATCTCAGTTGGCAATGACCTGAAAGTTTTGATATAGACTTAGCAACATCAGATTACTATTTGTTTCGTTCCCTTCAAAACCATTTGAATAATAAAAGTTTCAATTGAGACGAGGCTATAAAAATTGAGTTGGACCAGTTCTTCGCTTCTAAAAATCAAGACTTCTTCGGACGTGGAATTGTTCAACTTACCGAAAGATGGCAAAAGGTCATCCAACAAAATGGTCAATGTTTCATTGATTATTGTTTGTTGTTAGTAAAAATAAATTCAATTTTAAAAATATGAAAAAAACGACATTTGTTATCAAACAACCCGATACATCAAGGTCTGGTATAAAATGTTTGGAAATTCTGTAATGTTGTGTACAAAAATTAAAAAAAGATCATAACCCTCTGTGGATTGTGGTTTTATTAGTTTTAAAAAACCACGTATAGAGATTTAAGTATCTCCATAAAAAGAAAAGAAAGCTTTGTATAAAATTACAAAAAACATTCTTCAGAATCAAAATATTAATTTTCAGAGGATGAAAATATACAATACTCTAGTAAAAAAGTATATCACTAGTTTTTGGGTCACTTGCCTATTTAACAATATAACTTTTCCTAATTTTCACTGTGGCAATGTTTTAACTCTGTACTTCTGAGGTAATCTGTCATAACTGAAATTTCGCAAACTTTACAGGAGAGCGCTTTTTTTTTTTTTTAAGTTTAGCTCAACCAATTCATTTCAGATACAATAAATTCTCATTAGCTTTTGTGTCATGACACCATTCATTAGCGTTGCAGGTACCACAACTTTTCACTCAAGAAAGAATATAAAAGGGTACTACAAAAGTTTTGCAATGTAACTTAACAATAAGACCCAGGAGGCAGCAAGTTACTGCGTGTTCACACCTATTCATGCCTGCTTCCTAGCCGCCAGTATCAGATCTCTGGGCTCAGTTGTTCATTAGCAGTGACAGATTAAAGTGCGTATTATGGCATCGTAGTCACGTAGTGAAGCAAGGGCAGTTTTGCGATATAATTTTGTGCGTGGTTTAAGCATAGATCAATGCTTAAAAGAAATGAAGATTGCATTGAATAATGATTGTCCAAATCGTACGACTATATTTAGATGGTACAGAGTATTCGAAAGGGACAATTTCACTCTTGAGGACTCTGAGAGAGAAGGAAGGCCGCGAACGTCTGTAACAGAGGAAAACATTTCTGCTGTCAGGAAAATGCTTGATGAGGAACGTCGAGTGGTGGAAATTACTTTGGGAAAATTATATAAATAAAGCTGTATTGCAAAAATTTTGTAGTGCCCTTTGTACATCTCGTTAATACGATTAAATCAATAACCCCCAAAATCGATAATTTTGAAGTTACGGCAGTTTCCCTCTCAGCAGAAATGTTTTTCGAAATATTTCATTTGAAATCAATAAGAAAGATCCTTTCTGCACACAAATGTTACAAGTTAATAAACATGGACAAATTCGATATATGTTATTAATGACGAATGAATTTTTCTCAAATACAATTTATTTACTCATTTATTGCAGTCGTAATAAGGTTGTGAGATTTTATATTGAATTTAACAGTTTATGCCTCAACCCGACTGATACAAACTTATCTGATAAAATTACTATTAAAAGCTAAACTTTCGTTTCGGTATTCGATTTCCCTATGTTACTTTTGGGGGTGGCCCTTTTCGGAAGGTTATCGTGATTTAAGGGGTTGTGTTTGACCTAAGCTATCTACTCCCGCTCGCTCTTCATAAATTAGACCCCTAAACGGGTCTTGTTCATTGGAGATCGGGACTACATTGAACTTCGCCATGTTGGCTCTGCCCAGAAGTAATGTAGTAAAACTATTACCATCATTTCTTTTAATTGTGTGTTCATCATTAATAAGGGCATAATAAGAACATAAGGGTGAGAAACTTTTCTATTTTTATATTGTAGTTAGTTGCTATTCCTATCTTTATAATTTACCGTCATAATATAAAGCGGTAGATGAGAGAACTAATTGTGAGAGCAGCGGACCCGCGAAGGAGATGAGTTGCCCCAGTATCGGGCCCTACATCATGGCCGAGAATGGAAGCTGTTTCCTCCGGCAGCTCTCTTTTCAGCCACCTCCTCCCGAGCTTGGGCCTTTGTCCCTTTAGGGGTCGTTTACTTATGGATGTCCTTGTTTACTTCATTCCCATTCCCAGTCGAGGATTGCCGTTGTTGCTCTCTGTCGAGGAGAGAATTCGATTATCTCGAAATAAATTAGAATTCGATTATCTCGAAATAAATTAGAATAGAAGGTATTTCTGCAGAACTATGAAACTTCTAAAAAAATAAAAGCTTATTAGAAATAGGAATCAGGTCTAATCTAGTAAATATTTGATCATAAAATAAAAAAATTCCAGTATAAAATACCAAAAAGGTTAGCAGATAACACCTACTATAAATACTCATTTTTATTCATAACTAGCTAGGGTGCCCGGCTTCCCTCCGGTAGTTGTGTGGTAGTTTTAATACCAGAAAAACTTTAAAATTAAAGGAAATAGGGAACAAAATTAGCACCTTCTTTAAAATTCGGTTTTAACTTGGGTATCCATATTCTGCAGACTTGAGATCTGCAGAGTCCGCCCAAATAAGGATCCCTGTATAATTTACAGGGGGTTGAAAATGGTAAGTGAACAATTAATTTTACTGCAACTTTGTCGAGGCAATAACGTTTTTGATGGTTTCTGTGATTCTGAATACTATAAGCCCATTCCAAGTAGTCAACAGATAATAAGTTATGAGATTATAGTTGAAAAACCTGGTATGTCAGTTAAAAAAATTATATTTTGAGTAAAACTTAAGCGCCGACTACTATGATGGTCCTATTTGATCCAGAAGCATAGAAACTACCGAAGATTCATAGAAACTTTGTTTTAAGACCTTTCTTCCATTTCAACCTCCCTTAAGATATCCCCCCGTAATTTGGACGGTTTCTGCATATCTCGAATGTTACTACTATTACAAAGTGAAAACCGAAATTTTTTGAAGGCACAATTTTTTCATCATATTTCTTTTTATCTTGAACTATGAGGGATGATAAAATCTTGAATGCTGTTATTGGAGTTAGACGTTTTTTTTCAACTGGAATGCTCATCATACGTAGTAACCAAACCAACTTCTTTTTCATAAATATAATAAAAACACTTCAAACTTTTCATTTTCGATTTATATTCAGTCAATTCATCTCTTTTTTTATGTTTGATTTTATCGCTCACTGTACTACTAAGAAATGTTCACTCATATTGCATTTAATTTACAAAGGTATATATTATATATAGATTAAATGTAATGTGCTGATCAGTGAAGACTTCTATACTGCCTACTTATGAGAAAACTAATTTTTTAAGGAATCCCGTTGGTTTTTTAATTGATTGCAGAGATGTAAAATCATTATTTTATTTTGAAAGCAAAGGAGAAACTAATTATTTTCGCTTAATATTTTAGTAATTTAAAAAGAACAGCTAAACAAATATATAACCTTTACAATAAACATGAGGATGAATGAACAATAAACATTGAGTGAAACGCACCCTAGCGCTTCCTGGTAGTCTGGAGCTCGAACTAAATTTTTCATTCATAACCTCGTATCTCAATCAATTAAATGGTGCGAGAGGCGTAAAATTCCAGTCCTTTTCTCTTCAATTTTGCACTCTTAAGAGAAAAACGGAAACCTTCTTCTCCGTTAGGGGTTATGTGGCTAAAATATGACATAACTTCCTTAACCCTACGTGGAGTCGTTTTTGAGCCTTTTCGGCACGCACATTGTACACTTTGCATATATTGATTAGGGAACAGATTTCCATGTAAAATAAAAAGCCAAATATGTACACATAGGTTTATGTAATTTAATTTTGAGAAATATGTAACAAAAATTGTAAATATGTAAGAACAAATTGATTAGAATATACGTTTATTCACACATATTATCTATATTATGTATTTTTTTGAGATCATATCTGTGATGAATATAAATGAAATTCCCAAAATTCCATGTCCATTGGAGTTAAAAACACATCAAATTGCCTTGTTCTTTCTGTTAACTTCCCAGTTAAAAAAAAACAAAAAAAAAACAGGGTAGTATTGTTTTATGAACATTGTTTGTCACAATGTATACCGATAAGAGTTTCTTCTTAAAATAGTTTTTCCTCAAACTGCTTTTATCAGGCACTTTATATACATTTTTTATATTTTTGACTAGGAATATATTTTTATTAGAAACTTTTAAAATCTAGATTGTTACTTTTATAAATAGTCATATGTGCTCTAATTAAGGCTCGGCAAAGATCTGTATTGAAAGATCACACCACTTCCTTTAAAATCAGAGCAAGAAGTGGTTACGAATGTTTGGAATAAACCTTGCAGTTTTACTGTTACCATCATAAAAGAGTTAGGGGAAACATAGTTTCGATGTTCGAAGTATTTGGCCCGAACATAAATATCTATAAATAGCAGATATATATCTAAGTCCAAATTTAAAAAATATTTATTTAATTTATTTTCGCAAGACTTTGCAGATTTATAACACGTTGTAAGCGACCCCTTGATGAATAAATTCAAACATCAGGATGTTGATGACATTTTAACTAACGAAGCTTTTAAAAAACTGCAAAGCCAAGTGCAAACATGTAATTTGTTTGAAATTGTATACATATAATTATTTATTTCCTTTTGATTTATTACTTGACGATATTCAACCATTTCAACCCCTTCAACCAGTTTTCTCTTTATTCAGTCACGTGGATGTTACAGGGATGGAACAGGAAACATGACTGAAAAATAGAAAACTGATTTGGGTAAAATAAAACAAAAAATCATAACATTGAAGTATGACAATCACACAATAGAGCGTGGGTAGAAAATAATTTATATTCTTGAATATAGGAAAATTATGCCCGAAACGTTGAGGAGGTGAAATAAAGATAGGTAGTATAAAATGGTAGTATTTCTTCTTCAATTAAGTAATCAAACAGAAAAAAATCCATTTTTTTTTGTTAAATGTTGACTTAACACTTTTTACGCTACAGTCACAGGTATATATGCAGTAGATATATCTCTACTATGTACCTAATACTTCAATAACATTCTTATAGAAAAAACACTGATATTTTTAATGCTATTGAAAGCATCAAAGGCTCTGGCTAATGAACAGTGTACGTTATTCCGAAGTAACATGGTTGGCTACTGTTCAGTTAAGGGGATTGACTTTTTTTTTACTAAATTCACTTTATAAAGTCTGATATTTAATGAAAAATAAAAATTTACGAGGTAAGTAAATTTAAGCCATTTATTCTATTATTAAACTCCGCAAGCGACCGGATCAGACCGTTATTTATTACCTTCTAGCCTCTGTACTACATTCCACTGTATTTCATTTTCCTATTATTCGATGTTTGTATATAGTTCCGCCTTGCTATATTTCAGACATTTTCTCTAAGGGGTGATTATTTTTGGAATTATTAAAAAACAAATTAATGATGATATTTTCAATAGCATTAAAAATTATTAAATGATTTTTATTAAATTATTATTATTTTTATAATAATATTAATTTAATATGATTAAATTAAATTATTTTTATTAAATTAAAATTATTATATAATTTTCTGTTTTCCTATTTATAAAATATAAAATTTCAATATAAAAGCGCATCTATTCGTAAGTAATAATTTTACAGAATATTTTCTCAATGTCATTAGGGTCTTCCCACCCTCAAGCTCTCATAATCGAATAACGATGGATTTAACATAATTGATTATTGCATGTGCCGGACCGCAACTTAGAGCAGAAAAGCACTACAACAAAGCACTAGAAAAGCATTATTCAGTCATAAAATTAAGTGCGAGCATGTCCGAACAGTACAAGCGTGTGAATAAATTCTTTAAAAGCACTTTCAAAAGTTATCTGGCATGGAGAAAGTAGAAACTCTCCTGGTAGGCCTTCTCTGAAGTTTCCTGAATAAAGAAACCTAACAATTAGTCGTTTTTCTCTCCGTCTCTGATAAGATTATAAAGTTGTTCCCTAAATTTTAAAGTAGATCCATTGAATGGAGTTCGCCTTTATAACCTTTCTTAGATGAGAAAATATTAATGTACTTCTTCTTGCCAACCGAATGAATAATGCAACTCCTTAAGTCATGCAGATCTTTCAAACTCCTCTTTATCTTTTCGAATATTGAGCGAGAAATTTTTGATGAATATAAAAAGGGACCGGTTTTATGTCCCAAAACTGGTTACCTTTTTTTCTTCCTTTCACTTGGTAATGAGTTAATTTGGGTATCTTAATTATGCTTGCGAACAAATTCTGTCCATCGGCATTTGACATATGGGAACCATGCACATGCTTTGTGTAAAACAACTGAAATTTAACAGCCTTGAAAAATCAGTCCAGCAACCCAGTATATCCTAAGGTGCATCAAGTTTAAGTGCAGTTTTCAACTGCGATATGTTTGCTCTTTTTTCGGTTTCTTAACACTGAAAAGAACTTGTTTGACAAAACAAGAATAATTAATTAAGAATAATAATAATTTTAAACAAGAATAATTTCGCTACAATTTAAGCCCTAAACTGGCTCAGAAGACAATTTTTTCCTGATATACAACTTTTCAAAGCATAGCTAGCTTGCATGGTTCATCATAAGCAATTGTCTTCATATCTTCAATAACCTGTCTGATATAAGTTAATTAATTAAGCATCTATTCAATTATTAACATTAACATTTTGAAGGGAAGTGGGGGAAGAGGGGGGGGGGGGGGGGCAAAGTTTGTTGGGAGCGGGAGGTTACTTTTCACAATAAGAGTCTCCGAAACCTGTTGCATAAAGATGACTAATCTCAAATAAATAAAATAAAAAATTGTGCATTTACTATTAATATATAAAATGGATTCGTGTAAAAAGTAAACGTCTACGATAAAGACGATTGATTACAAAATGGCGGCATTGTGAATGAAACTCCTACAACTCCTTACAAAAAGAGCTCATAAGTGTATGATTAGCTCAATACTGTGTACCATACCATATACTATAAAAAAAAAAAAAAATGATAAATTATTTTTCCTAATGAATCCAATTTTGTTCTAGGTTTCATCCACCCCACGATCATACTGCATTAAATATTTGGATTAAAAATCAACTTGGCTTTTTTTTTTTTTTTTTTTTTTTTAAATATTTATTTACCCAAAATTTTCGATTTTTAATACGTGAACTGGGAAATGGTTGTTTTAAATCAAAAAGCATATTTTGTGGATTTTTCTTTTATTTTCTGGTTAAGTGCCGTAATCTTGTTTAATATCAAAATTCATGGTTCAATCTACTTCACTTTATTTTTTTCAGTACGAAAATCGTTAAAATACAGAAACGAAATTTGCCGATTTTTCATTAAATGACCTTTCATCTCTATTCCTTAACGACCTACTTCTCTCCGACAGTTTCCGAATTCCTCTTAAAGCAATTCAGTCATCCTTATACTTAAGTTGATTTCTTTTCTTCTTTTTCTAAATTCAGTTTTATACAAGAAGCGATACCATGGCGGGGCGGTTTGAAAGAGTGTAACTGTTATAAAAATATTAAAGAATATTGATAATTTCTTTATCCAATTACTTTTATAAAAATTAATATTATTGACATCTAAAAACAAAATTATGATATACAGGAATGACCGTACTCTTCGGCAAATACATAAATATTTTCAGTAGAATTATATTGATATGAGTTAGTGAATAGAATAACATAAATATTTTAATAATTGAAGACAACGAAGTTGAATTAAACAACCAGAGGCAAAAATAAATCAGGATCATTTTAAATGTCCAAATAAGTTGTCGGCTATTCATGAAGTTCTGTTCTTCAACTTTACCATTCACAGTCTAAGTTATGTTAGGCCCTGTAGATAGGAAAACTAATTATAATATATCTTTCCAGAAGTAAAGGTGAACCGGATTACTAACTTTTTTACTTCATTTTTAATTTCCTACTTTTTATTTAATGTTACTTAAGAAATTTTCTATCAGAAAATTATAAAAAAGTTCTAAACATCACTATGACAAAATCGGAATGACTACTTAAAAAAAAATCTGTTGCGATGCGCGCAACACACAGATTTCACTTACCAACTAACTTAGATTAGATATCGACGTGTTTTCATAAATATCTAAACGCTACTAAGCAAATTCACAGATTTATTTATTCATTTTTCTTTGTATCTATAAGTTATAGACAGCTCCAATTTGTATTGCAAAACAAGAAAATTCCAGTACTTTTCGTTTCATTTTTGTTTATTTCCTTTTTTTATTCTTCTTCTTCTTCTTCCTCCAAAATGCCTTTCAGCGTGGAGGTGCCTCGGTCCATGCATGCCAATCTCGTGCCATAACTCTCCATCGCATTTAGTTGCTTATGTCACTTTTGGCCAATTCTCGAAATGTAATCAATCCATTGCCTTTTTAGTCGACTTCTAGGGCGTTTCCCTTTGGGCACTGCTTCGTAGAATTTTCGGGAATCACGGTTCTCGTCCATCCAGCAGAGGTGTCCAAACCATGTAAGTTTTCTTTCTTCAAGTGTATATTTCAGGGGATTAACTCTTGTACCCTCATTTCTGATACAATCTCTCCTAGTTCGACCAACCACTCTTCGGTGATACTTCATTTCAGTAGCTGTCAATCGACTAAGGTGTTGCTCTAATATTTCGTTTTTCAAATCGGCCAATTATATAAAAAAAATATATTTCTTATTTTAAGCGGCCTAAATCACAATTTCATCTATAGTCGAGGTTTTTTTACTTTTTGCTTTTTGACAGATATATAGCGATATTTGTTATAAAATGAAATTCCAAAAAAAAATATCGAAAAACATTTCAAAGGATTATTATATTAATAGGATTCGTGAGATTTCATAAAACCAGTAATTGACAACAATGTATATTTTGTTAGTCATTTAGGCAATCATTTGTATAAAGCGGACGTCGAGTTAATATGGCAAGATATTTTTATGAATCTTTGATATCATAACAATTTACATTGAAGTTATTTACCTTTGAAATGATTATTTTTTTATTACGTCAACGCAAAATTCAACTTGTTAAGTATTAAATCAAAAAGGTAGCAAGCTGTCAGGTAATAAATGGATTCAACTCTTCTAATTAATGAAAAATAAATGAATGCCGAAAAACAGAATAATTTACTTCATACCTATATATTTATAATGAGGGGGTGATATTTGTAATATAAAATATAGCAATAACTAAAGTTACCATGTATAAAAATGTATATATCCCATCTCCTGGAACAAGAAAACCCTTCCAAAGACAAGAAGCAATCCTAAAGATAACCTTACTATATGTTATCTTTACATGGTTCGATTCATCCCTGGGGATATTTACAAACGGACGGGGGTTTGACATTCCCTTCGAGGAGGGTTGGGAACACGAGCATCCCTCCTCAATACAGATACTGCTTCTTGTAGGGAATCACCTTCAGGACAAGGTAGGGGTGGAGAAATGATGGTTTCAATTCATCCTTCTCAGGTAGTTTTACTTGCCTCTACAAAAACGACGTCGGCAATGGAAGGATCCGAGATGTAGGGTATGAAGGGTAACGAACACATTATCAATAATTTGATCGATTTAATCTAGATAATGTTGACGGCTAATAAAAAAATAAATAAATAGTCAATTTAGTTTTAATTTTTTTTTTTTAAATTGGAAACTGCAACTAAATTAACAAACGTGGGACTTGCCACTTATTTATCGGAGTTCACATTTGTCCTTTTTTATATCATTTTCTTAGAATAAAATATGAATACCGGTAAAAATAATACCATGCTGAAGAAATATGGTTTAGTAATTTTTCATTTTCTTTTCTGTTATTTATTCATTTTTATTCTACCTCTACCCCAAACGGTCATTGGCGTTTGATGATGACTTCTTTTCTGATGTATTATTAATTTTTTTTTTTTTTTTTTTTAGGAATTCAAACAAAGTTGATACTTTAAGAATTGTTGAATGCCTCTTTATGACAGTAAGCATAACCCGAAGCTACTGTGAAAGTCCTAAATTTTGCCTATAATAATGAGGATAGGGAACTTTAAGGAGTACCTGACTTCGCACAGGCTCTGTAGTTCCATTTTATGTCCCATCCGAAGGACGGATTAGCCAAGAATGTTTTACTCCCATGAAAAAATCCTAGGACCACCTGGTGGGATGCGAAAACGTTACCTGTAGTATACGAGTAGTACGCTGATATGCTAGCCTCTACATTACTGGTGACTTCCTTCAAGATTTCAATTAAATTGAAGATTGATGTAAGTGTTTAACAAACTGTTGGACGATGTCACACTCTTCAAAGGTGGATGTTTTGAGGTCTCTTATAAAGGTGCCTTTACACTCTACGAACTTTACCCTCAAACACCACCTTGGAACAGCCTTCACGTCGACTGTTCGGGTCTTCTAGGTACTTCATCTGTTCGCCTATGTTCGGGGGTAGCGCTAGTGTCACTTTTGATTTGGATTTTCCCAAGTGACAGGAGTTGTTTGTGATACTAGCGCGCCGTTGTAATTCGTCTCCTACTTTTTATTTTTCAGATAATATAAAATATATTGGTAATGGAGATTTTTCTTCATCATAAGCTAGCGTTGGGTGCGTCAGCCATATTTGTTCGCTCAACGTCACGTGAAGTATAAATGGCTGTTCGTGGAACGCCGGTACGGCAAGGTTCGGGGGAGAACCTGTTCGAGGGTGAGGTTCGTTGAGTGTAAAGGCACCTTAAGATATTCTCTTTTTTTTATGAGGCTGATACAACGTAATTCATATTACATAATCTATTTTTCATGTTAAATTATTTATTATTTTGTATCAATTATTAGACTGCTCTGGATATACTGGAAACCTATATTTTATTGTTTGAACTAGGATTAAATTAACATCTGAGGACACTAAAAATTTGCCTTTAGACATTTACAATATGTATATGTATATATTAGACATTACCAAACCAGTATATAGTTTAATAATATGTATATTACTGTGCTAGGAAAACTATAAAGTTATCCAGGGACATGTTTTTTCGGAAATGTAACCGTAGAAAGTATGGACTCTTATGTTATTTACTTATTTATTTACTCTTATTTATTTTTCCTACTACTGAAAAATCATGAATCAATATGATATTGTATTCTCATTATAATAAACGGGCATAAAATTTCGCATTTAATAGCATATTTGATATTAGAATAGGTTAAGCCTTATAGTCAAAATCGATTATCAAAGACGGATTGTGGTTATTATTACAGCGGAAAAATTTAGCATGCCCATGTTCTGCTACCTAAAAACGGCTTCTTCAAATTAATATTAATACAAATAAAACGTGTAGAGCATGAAACTCTGCCTTACATTGACTTGATTGATCTAAGTTAAAATCGGATAAGTTGTTTATCCAAAATCGATCATCGCAGTTTGGCAATGTTCACTATTCCGGGGGGGAATGGATTACCCTTATGGTCTTAGGCCTAAAACTCGAAAACGGCTACTCCAAATAAAAAAATGACAGAAATAAGTGATTGTTCCATAATGTTCGAGTTTTAAGGAAAAATCTTTAAAAAAAGTGGTTTTATACCACAGAAACTTTTCCCGAAGTTTCATAATTTCATGCTGGCCTACTGATATAGAAGTTGTATAGAAAAAAAAAAAATCCTTTTACCGATCTTTTGTAAGTTGGCATGTTTTTCATAATCATTTCCCCTATAATAATTAATCTGTCTAAAAATATTACTTGGAAGCAAAATAAGATAACATTTAGATAGATAGAAAAAATAAGAGTTAAGAAAAGCTTAAAGTTTGAATGGGGGATCAAAGGAACTATAGATCACACTTAATCGTCAAATACCTCTCTAGTATCATTTGCATGGAAAAATCAGGCCTGAAGGACTTTTGAAGGCAGGCCTTTTGATATAGAGGCAAATGAAGGAGGCTGTGAAAATATGTAATCATACTCGGCTCCCCCATTGTGTTCCCCTATATCAACTGGGGTCGCTCCAATTATAACTTCACACACTCATTTGAATATGTTCCTCAGTTCCTTAACAATCGCTTAAAGGTATGCACATGCCTGGTTATGAAACCTCGTCAACATCCACTGTTGTATTCATGAATTGTTTAAAAACTGGAAGTGGGATTTTCAAATTCACAGAAAGCCCATAAAGTACCCATATTCTCCTTTTTGTGACAATGAACTAATTCGGTGACTATTAGAATATGTATTAGTATGTAGGATATAATTTTTCACTTTGATGAGCAGAGTCCAGAGCAAGTGACCGCATAATCAAGAACTGTTTGGTTTTTTGGAAATCAACTAAAGAATTATTTCTGTTTGGTATAACTTTTCAAACACTACAAGGAGATTCAATTAATTTTTATTGGTAAAATATCTAATAAGGAAACGAAATTTGTATATAATATGATTATTAGGTATATTATTTATTTTTTATTTTTATTTATTTTTTACTGTATTGTACATGCTTGTACATTTTACAGGTAGTCTGGCATCATTATTTTAATATCGAAACATAATAGTACATGTTAAATAATATATAAACTTCTGCAACTATTAATATAGGTTATTAATTATTTTTTTATCAGGTATATTATTTTCTCCAATATTGTAATAAATTAATTAAACAAACCACTTTTATTGACTATATTGTATAATATTTGCTATAAAATTTGCTATAACTTTGGTTTAGACTAAAAATCTATTATTATAGCTTCAATATGATCTTAGCAAGTTTATTTTACTTTTTTTAATAACAAAAAAACATAAAATTATACTTTTATTTTACCTTAATTAAATTATAGAAGTATTTTAATTTAACAAACATGAATAATTTTGCACTTCATTCACCAACCCTAAACATATTATAGATCTATTTCCTGTAAATAATGAATAAAGTTTGTTGATAAATCGCTTAAATTTTTTAAGGAACCTTTTATTTTCTAGAATATAGATCCCAGGGCATAACCTTAAGGCTGTTACTGTTTAATTAAAAAAAAAATTAAATCACACACCTAATCAGGTAATTCTTTAAAGCTAATGTGCCTTATTATGTAAAAATAACAATTAAAAGTGCATGACTTATATGAAGCAAACAAACACCTTTTCTAATTCACTCATGGAAAAATCTACTTATCTAGATTTAGTGGAACCAGCATTTCTATTTTTAACATTATTATATATAGAATTAATAAGTTTTATTAATTTTAATAGATATTTACATACATAGCTCAGAACACTTTACTATTATAATGAGTTATTGCTTTACAATCATCCGGCATAAGTAATTGTTTATTTTTGTAAATGGCATTCTAAAATCGAAAGGAAGATAACATGCACACTAGTTTAGTTTCAAATTGGAAATATCCATAATAGGGGGGTAGGTGCAGTTTCATTGAAATAAATATTTCAAATATTTTATCAATAATATTTGTTGTCTTAATTTTTTAAATGATCTCTTTCATTATTATCTTAATTTTCATTTATTTACTTTAAACTCTCTAGAATCAGAACTAAAATATTATATACTTTTACAGTTTAGGTAAATGTTGATATTTCTGTTGTTTTAAATATAGGTTTTGAGCTTGATTTGTTTATCATCTTCTACACCCTAAGGGTACCTTCAGCAATTATTGTATTTTAATTTGAACTAAATTTTAGAATCTGAAAAAAAGCGAAAAATTACCTACTGCTGGTTTATAATGAGTTTCAAACCTTTAACTCTGCCTTCTGCCTGTGTTATGTTGCTACAATATTCAGATTTGCTTCCTCGAATCGTCAGGAAAATAGATTCCTTTGAGGACATGGGAATCTGCATTATCAAGAGCAGTGAGTAATTATAATTTTTATTTCTAGCCATTAATAGCTTGTTGCTGTAACCTCTGTGATGTTACTCATATAGAGGCAAAAAGGGCTATAAACCTGGATAGAAGACAGTGGCAGAAAAGGTTAAATGTAGCGGAAGACAGTGGAACAACGAAAGGCCTAGGTCTAATTTTGTGTGAACACCTTTTCATATCTATTGTTATATTTTTTAAGAAAATGTTATTTATTTGTTTTGTTCTCTCATTTTGAGAAGAGGATATTTTGGGATAACCCCTTACTAACCTCTATAGTACATAAAATTTCAGGAACAAACAAAAGTACAAAATTTCTTTGGGTCCCCAGTCATGTCGGAATAAAAGGAAATGAACTGGCTGACACAGCTGCGAAGGAAGCCTGCAACTTATTTCCAGTTCCCAACGTTAAAGCTGCGCTATATGACTTCCACACAGCTATCTTCAATCAAAGAAGCCTGGGGCCAGTTTTGGACATCGGTTCCGGCTACTAATAAAATGAAGAAGCTGTTTAGAGATAGCCCCCCTCCCCCAGGAATTTACGGAAGCCGTTGAGAGCAGACTATAATATTTCGCCTGAGAATTGGACACACCAGGCTAACCCGCAGGCATCTCTTAGAAAATAAACCTCCACCAACATACCCAAGATGCAACTTCAATTTAACTGTGGAACACATCTTAGAAGACTGCCCAGGACTGGAAGCAGCGAGAAATACACACCACATCAAGAGATATGCTGAAGCACTAAAACCAGAATGTTCAAAGAACTTTTTTAAATTTCTAAAAGAAATCAATATTTATAAATCTCTATGAAATTACCATAGTCCTTATGTATTTATAAATTAAATAGGATTTGGTGCCTCTAGCCTATGATGTTGTATATGGTACCTAAAATGTAACTAAATAAATAAATAAATAAAAAGAAATCATATTTCTATATTTGTTTGAGATCTGTTATAAACTTCAATCCATATAACATATCTTACTGCACCTTTATAAATATAAAGGTAAACCTATATAAATATAACTGTTACAATTATGCATGAGTTTTATATTATCTATATTCTTAGAACTGATTAAAAAAAATGAATAACTGTAGATGAATAATTATTAGTTTTATAAATGTATGAAAAAATACCTGTGCATTAATATATAAATAAGAAGGAATAGATTTATTTATTTATGTATTTTTGAGAGAAAAAAATTAATTCAAAGAAATAATTTAATAAAAAAAAAAAAAAAAAAGAAAATACTGCCTGTTACTTTTTAACTTAAAAACAAGACGAAGGTATTTTTTGTTACCGGGAACAAACACCCATAACTAAGTTTGGAATGACCATGAGTCTATAGTACAATGGGGAAGATAATGCAGTTGGAAGTTGTCCGAACATATTTCAACTCCGCTAATGTTGCTTTCAAAACACGCCTTAACTTTTGATATTCTGTTTCCTGTTTTGTAGGAGAAATTGTAGGACTGAATTAAATGTTGCTACGCATGGCAAAGTTTTTATAACGTTCTAATTTTTTTATTAGACCCGGTTAGTAAAGTTTTTAATTTAGTTTAAAGTTATATAATTTTTTCTTCAAGGCTAATGTATATAGGAACGTTGTTTATTTATTTACGTCACTTTATGCTACTAGGGAGTCCTAAATTTTGCCGATCCAGGTATAATTACTTCAAGGCTCTTCAATGAGTACCTGACATCGTACGGGCTCAATGCAGCCATTTTACGTCCCCTCCGAATTACGGCATAACCAAGGATATTTTACTCCCATTAAAAAATCCTAGGGCTTTCAGCGGGCGCACTGTGTTTGCATGAGTCCTTGTTTTGGTAGTTACATTAAGTTAGAGATGTTTTATTTATTTTGAATCCTATATACGTTTTGGAATATCACATTAAATGCATGTTTTAACACCCCTTTAGTTATTTATACATTTTTAGTAAGCTCCTTTCACTAAATAATAATAATTAGAAATAAAAAGTCTTATCACGTACGGTACGGGTTCACCATCAGGTATTGGGGTCACCTGTGGTGTAGTGGTTAGCAAAGAAACTTACAATACTAAAAGTCGCGGGTTCGCGTCTTGAGGTGGCCCTGGGATTTTTAATGGGAGTACAAAATCCTTGTCTATGCCGTCCCTCGGATAGGACGTAAAATGGAGGTCCCGAGCCTATACGATGTTAAAGATCTCTAACCTAATTATAACTAGATAGGCAAAATTTATGACTCCCACTGTAGCATCGTCCGATTAGCCTTAGTGGCATAAAGTGACGTTAAAACAAACAAACTAACCATCAGGTACGTAGGAATTGCCCTTTCTTTGAAAAATACTTGTACTTAATAATAAGTCCAGTTGAAGCTTCAGCTGATGCAGTTTTTTTGCAGCCAGATTTATAAAAATTGAGTAGGTAATATAGCCTAGCACTTATTATTGAGCCATGACACATTATTTTTTTTTGCTATTGATATTAATACATTTTCATTCACCACCTAATTTCCCGAAGTAAAGGCTATAACGATAGATAATTCTTTACGAATACACTACTGCATAATATATTTTTTATCATGCATTCAGGAAATAGCAATTTACCTTTCACTGAGTCACATTGATACAATTTAGTTTTGGCTTTAAAAGTGGATTTTCAACATCAGATTTTTTTTTGTTTTTAATTCGTTTTAGTGGAACATTACAAAATAACTTATTGCCGTAATTGGTTTCATTTTTAGAAGAGAAAAACTTTTTCTAATATAGTTACATGAGTAAAAATCTGGTGCGTGCGCGCAACACACAACTTTCACTTACCAACTTACTTAGATTGGAAATTGACGTGTTTTGCTAAATATCATTTCCCAAAGTCACACATTTTTCTACATTCATATCTTAATTTTGTTAATCGTTAAAGCCGTTTTTGAGTAAATAAAAAAAAACTCGTGAAAATGATACAAAATTTATTAAGTAATGTCCCCCCTCCGGTTTATCAATTGTGATGAAATGTTGGTTATCACATCTTTGGCAAATAAATAGATCAAATACCAAATTTAATGAAAATCGTTTAAACCGTTTTTGAGTAAATAAAAAAAACATGTGAAAATGATACAAAATTTATTAAGTAAAGTCCCCCCTCCGGTTGATCAATTTTGATGAAATTTTTACAGTCATATTTCAGACATATAAATAGATTAAATACTCAGTTTAATCAAAATCGTTAGAGCCGTTTTTGAGAAAATCGAAAAAAAAACGTAAAAAGTTATTCAATAAAGTACCCCCTCCCTTTGAGCAAATTTGATGAAATTTTTGCTGTCACATTGCGGGCTTATACATACTCTAAATATCAAATTTCAGGTTCGCACGGTTTATAGTTTTTGAGTTAGTCTGTTCACACACACACACACACACACACAGACCATTTCACGGGACTTGGTTATTTTGACTCAGGGGATCCCAAAACGTGTATTTCCGTTGAAAACCGGAAGTCGAAAATTTTCACGATCGCAATACTTCCACTTACTATATATTTCATATATAGGTAAGTGAAAGTAAAAAGTGAATAGGTATCTGAACTTTCGGTGAGATTAACCATTGCTTTAGGATGCTTTATTTTCTTACCGGTTACAACAAATTGCTTAAAAATACATTATAAAATGCCCTAGAAAGGGATTTTGACACACGTAATGTTTCTTCGCTGACTTTGATTAAGCATTAAGAATAATTTTTTAACGTAATCTATTGACCCAAGTACATGAGACAATAAATGAAATACCTGTTTACTTTAACCCTCTTTAGCACCCAAGCACTTTATACATCTTTTTACATTACACATCTTGAATTATTATTTTTTCAAAACAACCATGGAAACGTTAGTTTAGTCCCAAGAGTATGGGCACCATGTAGGCAGCGCTATAGTTTCTTTTGTCCGCCACGTACCCAGACAGAGGGTGAAGTGATTACACTTTTTCCTTCTATTCGTTATCATTTTATTTGTCTCTGTCAGATATTCATTAAGAGCTTTGGTGAAATAATGTAATGCGTAGATTTGATGGCTGGAGCCATAAAGAGATTATCAATATTCTTCTAAAAACGTTCTTATTACCATAATTACTGATTGATGACCATTTTCTTTAATAAAAAAAAAAAAAAATTGTAATCCTACGTTTTATAAGTCTGAGGAAGTGAGAGAGTTTCAGAAGAGCTAACGTTTAACTCAGCAATGATCAATGAATGATATATACCCTTAGTAGAAAATATGATTCAACACTTACTTAAACAAACTTTTATCTTAATTTTGCTTTTTACTAAACTAACCTATATGTATATCAATAGACTATTCCATACAAAATTTATAGATCAATAAATCCTGCATTGATAAACAACAAAGGCGAATTTTTTGAACACCTGTTTCCCGAACAACCAGAAGTAAATTTTTTTTATAAATATGTAAACTTTGATGAGCTCTAGAAGGGAAACGGCTGGTCCTAATTTATAAGGGCATAATTTATTAACATAAATTATGTTAATCTTTACTCTTACTCGAAACATGTTTTCCAAATATTGAGTACTTCACGACACGTGACCAGTCATTGGGAGGTACATTTATAGCTCCAAAACCTTGTCGTTGATAACAGAACGTACTTCTTCCACCAAATGCTATTGCTAATATAGGAGTGTCTGTCTACATGTGATTAACTTGACTAAAACAAGTTTATTTAACATCCTAATTTAAGTGTAAATTTGTATACTCTTTATCTTATACTTATAGGAACTATATATATCTACCCATTACCCCAAGTGGAAAGGTTCATTTAATAACAAATATAATCTAAATAACTTTTCTTTAATTGTTCTATAGAATTTATTACAAATATATATTTACAGTATTGATCGATTATCAGATAATACATTTTTTTATAAATAATAATAAATAATCTTACAATTAAGATGGATTTCACAATAATGAACTTTATGATACAATATATACATTTACGAAGGACAGAATTATATACTTTAAAATGTGAAAAAAGTAAATTAATTATATATGCCTTTAGATTTAAACAGTTTAATGATTTTATTGTTATAAGTTGCCCAACTAAAAGGAGTTTTGCCGTAAACATTGTCTACTATTTGAGTGTCAGCCCCGGCATCGATTAGGAACTCTACAATATTGTAACGACTGTAGTGTGCCGCGTGGTGGAGCGGAGTCCAGTTGTAGTCGTTCCCTAAGTTGATGTCGGCGCCCCTAGTGATCAGGAACTTCACTATGTCGAGGTGCCCGTACTTCGCAGCGTATTGGAGGGGTGTGTACCCACCCCAGCCTTTGCAGTCCACGCGCACTCCTCCGTCCAACAGCTCAGTCAAGGATTCTAATCTTCCTTCTGAGGCTGCTTTGTGGATAGGACCGTCTTGCTTGTCTTCCAAGACCGGTTCTAGGGTTTTGACGCAATTATCAATCTTTGCGTCTTGAGAAGCTTCCGACTTCTGAACACTAAAAGCATCAATACATGCTTCTTCTTGTTCTTGAGGGCCTACTGTCTCTGTAACTTCAGGCTTAACATTAGTGCTCTCATCTACCTTTTGGATGATCTTCTCTTCCGAGAAGTCATTCGTGGACTCTAATTGCCCTTCCGTGGCTGCTTCGTGGATGAGACCCTCTTCGTTAAGATCCTCTGTCAGTGTGGGCTTGACGTAATCATCGCTTACCGAGTCTTGAAAGGTTTCCAACTCCAAAGGATTAGTCACCTCCTCTGTGTTCCCATCGTTTGCGATTTCTTCTTCCTCCGCAACTTCGATTATGGTTTCCAATCGTTCTTTGACAGCAGCTGTTTCCATGGGGACTTCTGCATTGGGGGATAACCCGGTGACAACAGCTCCTTGTGAGATAAGAAACTCAACCATTTCTTTATTGTAAGAGTGCAAAGCGATGAGAAGAGGTGTCAGCCCACTGCCGTTTATCGGATCCAGCTTCGCTCCAAACCTTACTAAAGTCTCCGCAGCTTCCTTATTGCCTGTGGCTACGGCGATGTGGAGTGCAGTGTCACCTGAAGGAGTTGTCGCATCGACGTCTGTGCCTTTTTTCAGAAGATGGGTTATTATTTTAGGATCTGTTGTCAAGTGTAGAGGGAGCAGCCCGGATTGGTTAGCTTGGGTGACGCTCGCACCTACAGAAGTCAACAAACTCACTATCCTCGCATAGTTCAAACCAGCAGCGATATGTAAGGGAGCGTTTCCATCTTCGTCGAAAGAGTGTGTATCAACCCCGTGCCATAACAGAGTTCTTATCAGCCTAATACGGTTCTTTTTGACTGCTCGATTTAGAAGTTCTTTAATAGATTTGTTATCTCTTTTAACATCTCCGCAAATCTTCAGAAGCGTATCCACTGTGTTCGCACTTTCTTGTTCCAAAGCGGTTTGAAGTAATTTTTTGTCTGCAATAGTTTCACCCTTTATATCAGAGACTCCTTGATCGTGGATCCTTACTTCGGTTATGTTCTCAGCTGGACCAAGAGGATTAGTAACATCCCCGATCTTATTATTTTCTGGAATAGATTCAGGTAACTTAAAAGTGGTTTGCGTAGAAACTGACTTCAATTCAGGCGCCTGCTTTTCAATTTCTCCATTATATGTCGCCAACTTCCATGTTCGCTTGGCGTAGACTATCACCGTCTGGATGAATACTCCAAAGAGGTGATATTTCTTCTCGAGTCCTGTAACTGTGGCCACAAGTTGTGATTGAGGAGACAGTTTTTCTTCTACCACCAACCACGCTAGGGTGTTCAGAATCTTAGCTACGACCTTCTTGGGGAATTTGTGGTCGTTCTTCAACCAGGGCTTCATGTAAAGGCATTGGAAGTAGGATAAATTTTCGACTAGGTGAATTAAGGAAAGCGCTTCGATATCTTCCTCCAACAGAGCGCGTAGCACTGCCGCAAAGATAGTCTGGTTGTAGTTCAATTCTCCCTGATGGGTTGGCGGGTAACAGGAATACTGAGCGATCCAGTCCAGTCCTTCGATAAGCAGACTAGCAAACTTTTTTCCGTACAGTTCTTCTACTTTTTTCATCGCCATATCTGTAATAAAGAATAAATTAGGTCTATTTAAAAGATTTAATTTATCTCAAAGAATATAAAGTTAGATCAATCCATATTATGTCATCCAGTAAATGATAAATTTGGTTACGGATTTTTATATATTATTTTTGATATGTTCAATACTTGTATTAAACACACTTAGTGGTCATGCTGAAACTTAATAGTTTTTTATTATCGAATTATCCAAAACTTATATAAAGCGAATCTCGCATTACTAACGAGGGGTTGAAAAAACGAGTCCATTATTTATGAATAATTTAAAATTAATATTATGCTTATTTTTCACTTTAGATCAGGTTTCAATTGATCCTAAAATCATTCGCAATAAAAACTTTTGGGCAATGTTATTTCATAACTTTTATACAAATAAATTTTTTATAATAGCTCATTACTAGCAATTATTTTGAAACTTAAATATATATATTTGTGGGGAGTGAATTAACATACTTGGAATAATATCTCTGAATAATCAAATCAAAGGATTGTTGATAAAGAGTTTTGATAAGAAATAGGAACTAGCATGAGCAAAAATTCACTTTCTTTGTTCCTTTTTAATATTTATTATCACAGGAAAGATAAAGAAATTTTCCCTACATTTCGATTTTGGCCGTTCAAAAAGTTCCTTCAAAACAGGAACATTTAAAGAAACGCTTCATCATAAAGGTGTAATAATTCATTGTATTCTGTTTTAGATAAGTTTTGAGAAAAAAAAATTTACGACCTTTCCGGCCCATGTTAGTAACATCTGTAGGCGACATGGTTTAATTTTCTCCTAAATTCGTTGTTATATTTATTATTATGTATAGTATTATAAAACTATAATACTATACATAATACTATTATACTTATATAATATTATATTATATTTATAATATAGTATTATAAAACTATAATACTATACATAATACTATACTATACTATGGCCATGATCATTTAACCTAAGCGGCCAATGAAGCGATATCGACGTGGGTAACATCCGTTTAGTTGCATCTGGGGGCCTCAAGAGAACCGTCGAGTTCAAAATTTAATTCACAAAATTGGTGAGTCGAGGGTAAGACGAAAAAGGTATAATATAATGGTTTTGTAAATCACGGCAGTATTTTGTTGTATCCGTATTTTGTGCAGTATCTCTTTCTATTATATGCAATATTTCTCTATAGCCCAGTAAAGTGGTCATGAACGAGGAATCAGTTTACAGTCCGAAAACCGGTTAATTTATGCGCGAATTATCGAAATTATACCATAAAAAAACCAATAAAGTTGTGTTCAATAAGAATTAAAAGCTGTAGTGAAGTTGTATTTTTACCAATGCGATGTCAAATAGAACATATAAAACATATATAACGTACTAATTTTTCTATAAAAATTATCAAGTAAAAAAATTTATTGTAAGTCGGTTTATTAATTTTATTTTTTGTTATAAAAATATTTAATTTATTATACAATTTATTAGTCAAACTAATTTAGTTTAAACTTTGAAAATATATACCTAGTTGTTTAAAATTTGATTCTGATTTTTGAATTTAATAACTGAAATTTCGTGTATGACACATGGTAATTAAACTTTCAACCCTAAATCTTCTAAAACTGTATTAAATAGTTTGTACTAATTATATATAAAGTTGACGGAAAATTCACTGTCTTTTTCGTGTTTAATATTTATTATCACAAGAAAGAAATTTTCCCCACATTTCGATGTTGGCCATTCTATGTTCATTCAAAACAGGAACTTTTAAAGAAACGATTTAGTCATAAAGATGTAATAATACATTTTTACTTTCACTTACCTATATATGAAATATATAGTAAGTGGAAGTATTGCGATCGTGAAAAATTTCGACTTCCGGTTTTCAACGGAAATACACGTTTTGGGACCCCCTGAGTCGAAATAACCAAGTCCCGCGAAATGGTCTGTGTGTGTGTGTGTGTGTGTGTGTGTGTGTGTGTGTGTGTGTGTGTGTGTGTGAACAGACTAGCTCAAAAACTATAAACCGTGGGAACCTGAAATTAGGTATTTAGTGTAGGTATATGCCCGCGATGTGACAGCATAAATTTCATCAAAATTACTTAAAGGGAAGGGGTACTTTACTTAATAACTTTTTAGGTTTTTTTCAATTTTCGCAAAAACGGCTCTAACGATTTTGATTAAACTGAGTATTTCATCTATTTATATGCCCGAGATATGACTGTAAAAATTTCATCAAAATTGATTAACCGGAGGGGGGACTTTACTTAATAAATTTTGTAACATTTTCACGTGTTTTTTTTATTTACTCTAAATCGGCTTTAACGATTTTGATCAAACTGGGTATTTGATGTATTTATATGCCCGAGATATGACTAAAAATTTCATCAAAATTGATTAACCGGAGGGGAGAATTTACTTAATAAATTTTGTATCATTTTCACGGGGTTTTTTATTTACTCAAAAACGGCTTTAACGATTAATAAAAATAAGATATGAATGTAGAAAAATGTGTGACTTTGGCAAATGATATTTAACAAAACACGTCAATTTCTTATCTAAGTAAGCTGGTAAGTGAAAGTTGTGTGTTGCGCGCACGCACCAGATTTTTTATGATTGTTTTAAATACTTTTTAAGAAAAAAAAATCTTTTCAAACACATTTTACGACCTTTCCGGCCCATGTTACTGACATCTGTAGGCTTAGTGACATGGTTTAATAAAGACTACATGCTGTCTATTTTACATTAATGTTAAGATATCGGGCCAAAATAGCTATTAATTTGAACTGTCTGTATCAGCAACTAATTTGGACTTCCTTGCACACGATACATATTTCAAGGTAAGATGAAAATTTTAACAATTTTCTGAAAGATTCCCTTGTCCCCAATAATAAATGTGAAATTTATGGACCGATGTTAAGATACCGCACCAAAATTTTACTTACTTATTTTATATGGTAATGGTTTATTTATTTATTTATTGCTTCGCAAAAGGGTATATAACAGAATTTCGTATTAAAGACTACAAGCCTTTTTATTTTACATTAACGGTGAGTTACCGCGCTTAAATAGCTATTAATTTGAGCAGTCAGTATCAGCAACTAATTTGGATTTGTACATGGCAAGATCAAAAATGGTGGATCTATAAATACCGATTAACAACAAACAATAATAGGCAATATGCGTAGCATATTAGGAACTAATACAAATTACGTATCTTATGATTGGAATTCGAAATTGGTTTTGTTTAAAATTAAAAATTTTGACATTAAAATAGTACTCTAAATGTTAGGAAGTATTTAACGCATAATGAATGAAGTGTTGTTTAGTTTACTACATAGTTATCGGTAAAGTAAAATTATTTTTTTGCATGCTTCGAAAAAACAATTACCTTGAAAACAGTTTTCAAGTTTAGAATTTTATATTTTATTAGTTAATATGAACAAGAGACAAATCCTAAATATTTGTGATCAATATTTCATTACAATTATATGCTTGATCATTTGAAACAGAATGACACCGTTTGAAAAATAATAGAAGTTAAATTTGAAATTTCCAAAACTAGAAATATCACACATAAATGAAAATAGTACTTACTTTAAGATGTACAAGAACAGGAACTGCAGATTCAGGTTCAAAAGAACAGTCTTCAGAGACAGGCACAAGTCAACAGTAAGAGGTCAACTAAAATTTTGGTCAAGGGCCGCAACCTTTTGTACCCTAGGTACCCACCGGTGACCCAAAGTTACCCCCACTCCAACGGTACCTAAATTTCCCCCTCTCCTTCTTATAACACTATTAGTGTTTTCATTAATATTGAATTAACATATTTGAAAAATAAATAAATGTCACTTAAATTAAAAAAAAAATTACTACATTCAGTTTAAAAGTAGATTTTATATCATTTTTTTCATTCATCACAAGTTTTTATAATCCGAAGAAGGATACTTCTGTTTATTTAGAACTTGTCTGAAAAGTTTCAATGGTAAAATTTTCTCTGATTGTTTAAATAATAATTGACATTTATTAGAGTTTTATTTTTTGAAGGAATGGATCAATTTATACAAAAGATTTTTTAATTATTAAAAACTATAGGATTGCACTTACTTTAAATTTGTATTTTTTCTTCTCCAAATAAACTTATAGAATATTTAATATATTTACTGTCTTTATAATAAACTATTTGTATTTATTATAAAAGAAAAAAATAATAAATATAGAGATTACGATTTTATTCGAAAAAGGAATGAAATATCCCTAAAAATCTTTGATAAGTGGCTTTATTTTACACTCATACGTTTGTAGTGGAAGTAAAGGGCTCAAAGTGAAATTATTTTTTTTTGATAATGAAATTTTTAGAGCTTTCCTTTATTTGTATATATTATTCCTAACGAATGAATTAATTTGTAATAATATTTTTGATTATTAAAACATAATGGATTGCGAATATTTGAAATAGCTGTCCATCTTCTCCAATTAAAGGCATGTAAGGGAATGTATTAACAACTTTATTTTATTACACAGTAAGAAGTTTTCTTCTTTTTAAATGCTAGAGATATTAAAACATGTATACTTATGTAATTAGAGTATACTCCAAATACAATAAGAAACACTGAACCATAACGCTATAAAAAAATTAGAGTGTTATGAATAAAAAAAAAAGGACCTAATTGGCATTTTCAGCAAGAAAATATATGTATTAAGATATATTTGATTATATCTCTTAAGAATAAGAATAATCAAATAATGCTCTATGTTTCATGTATTAAAATTTCGCTTATTTTCATCCATTAAATGACAGTACGTAGTACATGAATGTTCAACATCTACCTACCTTAATTTCTGGTTTAAATTATAGTTTTTGGGGTTGGGGTTCAGTCATATTTTAGACGGCAAATTCCAATAATTTCCTATTTCTAAAAAGAAAAATATCTCTGTAGCTGAAAAATGGTTCGATGTTAAAAAAGTAATTTTATTTACGTCTCATTCATTTGACGGAAATATTAGTAAGATCGAAAAAATTACCTTTTTTTAATAAAACAATCTATGGAAAAATACTTTTTTTTTTTTTTTAATGCACTGTCGGAGGTTGAAATAGTTTGTAGGATATGTTATTTAATTTCAGAATTCCAAAAGATTTATGGACACAACGACATAACGACGAATTCTGTATTTTTGTCGGTTGTAATGGCTTTACATATTCTCTAACACTCTACTATACTCTAGGGATCTAATGAAGCCTAGATTAACTTTATTATTTAAAACTGAAAAAGACTTATTTTCCGCTCGATTACATGTCTTGTGGAAAGTTACTTTCAAATGCTTGCAAGCTGAATCTCCTACATAGAATTGAAGAGTCCACGAAGAAAGGGGGAGAGTCAATTTTTTTCCGAATTGTAGTTATAATTGTTCGTCTAGTTGAGTAGAATATGTTGGTGAAAAGAAATAGTCAGAAAAAATGACAGTCGGTGGGTTACAAGCGATGGAAAGAACCACATACTTGGAAAAAAGGGGGAATGTCCTCGCGGAAAAACCTAGAATGGGGAGAGTCATGTTAGAAGTTATATGGATTGTGTATTAATATCACCATTTCATCAATAAAACAGGGAAGAAAAGGGGAGCGTCCAGGACTATCCCCCTTTCTGTTATGTTTAGATTGTTTTGTTTTTTTACTAAAACATTTTTTTTTAAGAGCGTGTTCTGTCTCTTTCGGGCAAATTTATTATTTTTACATGCAAAACAAAAAGGAAAAGGACAAATAAAAAAAAGTGAAGAAAAATGATAAAAGATACTTAAGTAATTAAAGATCCAAACCTAAAAACTCGATTTTCTCGGAAAGCACTCCAAATGACATTCCCCCTTTCTTCCGTGGACTCTTCAATTGTTTTTACTATAATATTAAAAATTGTGGGCAAAATAAATTCGTTGTATATATATATATTAGTGCGTCACCTAATGGTATTGATTTGGCAAACATGTCTCTTAAATTTTAAAAATAATTTATTTTTGATAATTTTATTTATTACAGCCATTATAATATTTTTTTATGGCAACCCTATTGCTATATGTTCAGAAATATATTTATAAAATAAAATATATAAATTACATCTGCTAAGTAGATGAGTGATGGTGGATCTTACTTGGGATCATCTATTATATATTGGATTGTTTTTACTACAGTACTGAAAATTGTGCAAACAAAATAAATCTGATGTATATATCTTACATTAGTACGTCACTTATTGCTACTAAAGCTAATTGGGCGTTTTGGAAATAAATTTGTATATATGTTTAGTTAAGAATTGTAACAAATAAAAAGTCCTTTGTTGTTTTTTGAGAATCACTGTTAATTTACAATTCTATCCGATTTCAACTGGTTTTCAACACATTTATTTCAACTTATCGCTGTCATTAAACCAACCTCATCTTTTACTATTATACTTCGTAATTTTATTTTATTTTAGACGTTACTTCTAAGTCTTCCTACCTAGTCTTCTACGGTCTACATACCTTAGGCCATAAATAATTGAAACTATAAATTTTCAATGTCCATATTTTACTGGCTGTATAATCTAAACAATTTCATAAAATTGGAGAGGAGGAAATAATAACGGACTACTGGTCCGTATACTTTCTCCAATCTTGCCTGTGATTATGGTCACAACAGTAGAATACCCTTCTTAGCTTTAAAATATGTATAAGCGTATCAAAGATAATATTTTCGAAGGTCGCTGAAACCCAAAGCAGGGTATGAATTAAGAAATGAAATAGTCGTAGCAACGTAAATACGTTCGGTCAAATGTTTTCAAAATTGGATGGGATATAATTTTTTTGTTCTCATTCATAACGTCATTACCAGAAGTTATTAATTAACTAGCTGTTGTTTTCGAAGCATAAAAAATGATTTTCACACAACTGATATTAAATTCAGTATTTGAAGATATATTTGCAGCAACTGGAAAGGCCCATCCTATTATACCTGGTATTTACCCCATCATCGGTACCTACGACCTGCAGCAATAAATGTGTCAATTTAGTTACCAAGGATTATCGGTATTCATACATAGCTTTTATTTACCACAGGTAGTGGAAATATTTTCTGTATCAATTTAGTATTTTATCCATGCCATAAATTTCAGGCCAATGAGGTACGATTTATGACATTCATATTTCATAAGACCATAATATTTGTTTTAAAAGTGAGTACGAGGAAAATATCATCTCCCGTCTTAAAATCAAAGGAAATACCATCTTCCATCCTTTCGTTGGTCTTTAACTCTCTTTTATAAATTGCATCAGCTTTTCGAATAAATTAAAGGGTGCTTTTTGTTTTTTGAAAGTGTTGATTACAGTTTCTTAAATCATTTTTTTTCTAATATTCTAACAATTTTGGTTTTCTTGTTATTTTATCTGCCTACGATTAAAAAACTACTTCGCGTTAAATAATTTTAATAACCTTTAAGAATTGGATCATGAGCGTTTGTGCTCATACTCGGATTAATTAGGGCCGAAAAACCAGTGTGCAACAAAAAAACAAATCACTGTAATATAGGTACTGATGAATATTTTTTTATACAATGAGAATGAAATTTATTTTCAATATATTCATAAATTAAGTTAAAACCTTTATCATGCGTTTTTATATTATTAAAATTCGAATTACTTTATTATATTGAAAGAAATGAATTTTCTCTAACACCTTTAGTTTTTTCTCCCTCTAATTCACACAGTTGTTAAAATTAAAGGGGGTAAAATAATGAACAAAATATACGAACTATTTTATCTACTTAGTTGTAGAGTAGTTAGTTATCTACTTAGTTGTGGGAAAACTTTATTAAGTATATTAACGGAACTTTTTGCCTTAGAAAAAAGTTTTCTTTTTTATCCCTGTAAATGTTGATAAAATTAATTCAATTTTATATTCAGCCATTTCTTATTAATTGGCAGTTAATGTCTTCATACTAACAAAATAAAAGGTATTTTACGAGATAAAATTTTCCTTTAACTATTTAAGCCCCATTAGAACATACCAATGATGGTGAAACCAATCTGATATTTAGGAATTATTGATTCTCATTTAAAAATAAGAGTTACAGATAAATCCTAAAAAACGTAAAAATGTGATAACATTTTTTGATTAAAGTGCCCCCTCCGTTTACTTAATTTTGATTAAATCTATGCTCCTCAGGCATACCTAGTTTCAGTTTCGTACGGTTTTCATTTTTGTGCTAGTCTGCTACAGCTACACAAACATAGACCTTTTTGCAGAGTTATTTAGACTCCGGGAATCCAAAAAAGTGTATTTCTATTGAAAATTAAAAGCAGTTTGTTATTTAAATAAATAACCAAAAAAAAAAAAAAAAAAATTGTATACAATAATTAAATACAGAAATATCAGTTTTGTTCATCTTCGTTATATCATAATTATAATATTAGTATTATACCATTTCCTTGTAATAATTTATCTAAATTTCGATGCATAACTAATAAAAATGACTATAAAAATAAAAATTTTGTATGTCACATTACTATCTCCTTTAATCAAACATTACAAAACATTTTTTTTAGCACCTTCTTCATTGAAAATAAAAATATCTTTGAGGTCAGCTGTTTGGGACCCACATGAAGCACACACACTTCAGGTCAGTCTTACAGTTTTAGGTATTTTAAAGTGTTGTTTATGAAAAAACTTGCTTTATTTTGTGTCTTTTGTACAATTTTAGTGCGCGTGTTCCATAATCTAATAGATTATAGCACAATTATAAAAAGTCGGGCGACTAGGCGCCCTTTATAGTTGCCCAGAGCACTACGCTCTGTATCCTTGTTATAAGGCCCCAAAATGTCTTCAACCAAACTGGGCGCGATGAGACCATCAAACCGAAAGAAAAACGAAACTGAAAATTCACCAAATAATAGCAATTCAAAAGCACCAGCTAACCTTAACCAGACAGTAACAACAACCAGCTATGCCAAAGCCACCGCCACGGAAAGATTTTCTAAGCGAGAAAATGCTATAATTTTACACACTTACCCAGGCATTAAACAAAAAGAATATGTAATTAAAATCGCAACACTAATTGATCCGAAATTTATCCGTTACACTTCAAGAATTTCAAACTCCCGATTTTGTATCCATTTTAGCAATAAGGACGTAGTAGATAACCTCTTAAAGTACCATAAATCTATAACAATAGATAACAAAGAAATTCTCATAAAACGACTAATTAATCCAGCAAAAAGAATCATAATATCAAATGCATGTCCTTCAATACCGCATGATGCTATTGAAAAAGAACTTAAAAACATTGGCGTAAAGTTAGTGTCCCCAATGCATTTTCTCAGGGCCGGTTACCAAGACCCAAGACTAGCCCATGTACTCAGTTTTAGAAGACAGGTTTACATTCCACCTGACGACCTTAGCAAACTGCCTTCGTCCCTACTAATAAAACATGAAAACGTATCATATCGCATTTTTCTTAGCGAAGATATTGTGATGTGTTTTATTTGTAAGCAACCGGGCCATATATCCACTGACTGCCCTGAGTGCGAAAACGACGAGGATGATAAAAAAATAAATAATCAAGACAACGAAGGCTTATTAATTCATTTTAATTCAGAAACAAATTATAATAGTGAAAAAACTATAACCGATCGCTCCTTGCTAGATACACCTAATCAGACATTACCTAGCAGTAATATTACAGTACAGCCGACCCCAGCTTGTCACCATGACAACGCCATAGTATCAACAAAAGCCCAAGTAAACATTAAAGGCGACGAGACGGAGAGGCAGGATTCCGGTAACCATGGTGATGTTGACCACAGCAAAGCCGTCACTGCTGAGGCCAATTCTAAAAAAGAAACAGCTGTAGATAATAGCAATAATTTATTGTTATCACCTACAGTGGTTTCTGGCATCAAAAGAAGCCACCCCAGCCCTCCTCTTTCTACAGTATCTTCTACTGAGCTCAACCTTATGTTAGATGATAATAAGGAATCAGAAAATTTTGTTAATTTCGAAGAATTTTCACCTATGGAAGCAACTCAAACAGTTAGCAAAAAGTCAAAAAAATTAAAAAAGACCGCTAAGAATACCAAAATTAACCTTGAAGAAGCCCGAAAATCAATTGATGAGAACAAATACCCTATTTCATTTGACAATTTGATTAAATAAATTGATATGGCTTCAGAAACGAAAGATTTCAACAAGCTAGTTCATGAATTTACAGATAATACAGAAGGCCTTAGGGCTATGTTGGCTGACACCAGAAACTTGGTTACAAATCGGCGCTCCAAGATCAAAATTTCAAAGCTTCTCAACAGACAGTGGGACTCAACAGACAATACAATAAATACGGAAGATAGCTGTGATAACTAACTAGTCTAGCCAATTGTTTTATATAATTAGATCATTTTTTCTTTCCTTTTATTAACATATATGGTCAAAACTACCAAAACATTAATCACGCAATGGAACTGTAACGGACTTTACAAACACTATGAATATTTTAAATTGTTACTAACAGAAGAGAACCCAACCTGTTTTTGCTTGCAAGAGACACACTTCCTGAAATCCCAGCGATTCAACCTTAAAAACTATAACGTCTATCGGAAAGATAGATCTGATGGTAAGTCCGCCTGGGGAGGAGTTGCTACAACGGTTAAAAAGGAAATACATTCAGAAGAAATAAGCATTAAATCAACCCATGAAGTTATAGCCACAAGAATCTACTATCCAGAACCTATGTCAGTTTGCAATATTTACATACCGCCAAACAGAGATTTCACTGCCAATGACCTCCAAGCCATAGTGGATCAACTCCCCAGACCTGTAATCCTTGTTGGGGACCTGAATGGACACAGCAAATTGTGGGGCTCTACACTATCCGACTATAAAAACAGAGGTGTTGAAATCGAGAAGTTTATCAACTTTAATAATTTCCTAATTCTTACCAATGATGGATCCCCAACTCATTTCTGTACGAGCGGTTCAGTTTCTGCAATAGATTTATCCTTTGTTGATGCTAAAATCTTTCACAAAGTTCATTGGAGCGTAAAAGACACTCTATATGGCAGCGACCACTACCATATCACCATAACGCTCGATGATAGCAACATCACATCAAACGGAATACCGAGGTGGTCATTGAAACGGGCCGACTGGGAAAAATTTTCATACTTAATAGAAAAAGAAATAGAAACGAAGAAAGATAGTGTCACAGAATTGGAGGAAAATATATCTTTCTTTAATCTAAAAATTCTTGAAGCCGCAAACAGAAGTATTCCGAAGAAGATAAGTTTCAAGGGCAGACGGCAGGTTCCTTGGTGGAACGAAGAGTGCCGCATCGCAATAAATAATAAAAAAAGAGCGTTAAATAAATTCAAAAAAACGAAATTACCAGAAGATTTAAGCGAGTTTAAAAAAATGAGGTCAATAGCAAACAAAGTATTGAAGGCGTGCAAAAAGAAATCTTGGACGAATTATATTAGCTCTATAAATAGCAGCAGCACTGTAAAAGAGGTTTGGCGAAGAGTAAATGCAATAAAAGGATACACGAAGCACGAGTATATTTCTGCAATTCAGGCTGACAACCAAATCATAAGCGACCCATCCGAAATTGTCCAAGGTTTAGGTTCATATTTTTCTGCCATGTCTAAAACAGAAAACTATAGCCCAGATTTCCTGCAGCATAAAATCGGCCAAGAGAAAAACGTCATAAATTTCGACACAACAAATTCTGAAATATATAACCACCCATTTAGCTTAGCAGAAACGAAAATTGCCCTAGATACGTGTAAAGATAAATCATCAGCAGGGCCCGACCAGATTCCATATATTTTTCTGAAAAAACTACCTTTAAATGCTCAACTATTTCTTCTTTCCATATACAATAGAGTCTGGACAACTGGCTGCATCCCAGAAACATGGAGGAAGGCGATAGTTATACCAATTAAGAAAAGAACCAAAAATATACAGATCAACAATTACCGGCCTATATCCTTACTTTCATGTACTTCGAAAATTCTTGAAAAAATGGTAAACATCAGACTAATACATTATCTAGACTCAAAAAACTTTTTTTCAACTTCACAATGTGGCTTCAGGAAAAACCGATCCGCCATCGATCAAATAATGAAACTTGAAAATGAAATTCAAACAGCGTTTTCAAACAAAGAGCACTTAGTTGCTATCTTCGTAGACATCCAAAAGGCCTACGACACTATGTGGCGGTATAAAGTGGTCAGGACACTTTCACAGCTCGGCCTCACTGGACGATTATTAACATTTGTCAACAACTTCTTAAACAATAGGACATTCCAGGTGAAAGTTGGTGCAAACCTCTCTCAAACGTACCTGCAAGAAAATGGCACACCTCAAGGATCTCCCCTGAGTGTAACATTATTTTTGATAATAGCATTACAGAGGCAACACCAAATGAAGTAAATTGTTCTCTATTTGCCGATGATTTTTCAATTTATATAAGGAACAAGCCACTCGAATACATTGAATGGAAGCTGCAAAAAACATTAGAAAATCTCGAAGCATGGTCCAAAACTACAGGTTTCAGTTTTTCAGGAATGAAAACCCTGGCGGTTCATTTTTGCAAAAAAGAGGAAATGCCAAAAGAACCTCTCGTTAAATCTATCAAATCAGCCTATTGTTTACACAGAATCAATAAAATTTCTTGGAATCTATTTTGATAAAAAACTAACTTGGAGTGATCAAATCCGTAATGTTAAGGTAAAATGCCAAAAAGGCCTGAATCTACTCAAAATTCTGGCTAACACGCAGTGGGGATCTGATCGGAGAACGCTACTTATGTTATACCGCACTCTGATCAGACCCATCATCGATTATGGTTCAGTCGCTTTCAGTTCAGCGAGCCCTTCAACTTTAAAACTCTTGGACCCATTACACAACCAAGGACTTCGTCTCTGCACAGGTGCATACAGGACCACGCCAGTAGAAAGTTTGTACGTAGAGAGTGGGGAACCCTCTCTGGAGAAAAGAAGAAAATATTTGGCATATGCTGGTACATTGATATCTAGAAAAAATATCATTGCATCTGAACTTAAGTTTCATTCAAGTGAAAACGAAGCACATACTCCATCCTGTAAATGCTTCATTGATAGAGTCAACAAATTAACAAGCGAGTTAGAAATCACTTTTCCAAATTTCTTCAAAATTCCAAATAATACAGCACCTAATTGGATACAATCAGATAACACTATAGACTACAGCTTATCAAAATTTTCGAAGCACACAACACCTCCTCACGTATTCCACCAAATTTACAAAGAACGTGAAGAGCTATATTTCAACTACCGTTTTTGGTTTACTGATGCATCAAAATCAAATTCAAAAGTTGGATGTGCATTCGTTATGGACTCCATTTGTCAAAAGTTCAGCCTACCACAGCCGAACAGTGTATACACAGGAGAGCTGTATTCAATATTCAAAGCCCTCAAACTTATAACAAAACACCAACACAGATATCATGTGATAGTTTCGGACTCCTTAAGTTCTCTAAAGTCGTTGGAAAACAAGAACTCTAAAGACATTTTGGTGATGAAAATCCAAACTCTGGTGTGGAAGTGCTCACTTTCTGGAAAAGCCATAAAATTCTTGTGGGTTCCATCTCATTTGGGCATTGGAAGAAATGAGGAAGCAGACAGGGCTGCGAATGACGCTAGAATAAATCCTGTTTCAGAAGTGAGGTTTGTTAACAAGATTACTCCTATTGACTGGAAGAAGCACGTCAAGAAAATAGTATTCGATATGTGGACCACAGAGTGGAAAAATAGAAGTGAGAAATTGAGAAAAATCAAAGCTAGTCCCGAGTTTTGGAAAACTGCGGAGAGAACAAACAGACATGAAGAAGTTGTACTGGCAGGAATGCGTTATGGACATACGTCTATAACGCATACGTACCTCCTCAAGGGATTGTACCCTCCGACATGCAAGACCTGCGAGGTAACTCTGACTGTAGAGCACATTCTACTGGACTGCGAGGCCCTGGAGGAAGCAAGAAGAGAGAGCAACATTGACAACAGGCTGGACATCACCCTCGGTGACACGGAGAACGCTGCCGAAAGTGTAATCAACTTTTTAAAAAAATCCAAGTTCTTTCATCTCATTTAGACAATTTAAAATTAACTATGTAATACAAGTAAATGAACAATGTAATATTTCTCAAATGTTAATTGTATGGTAATTGTATCAACATGTCATTAACTGTTAAAAAACTCAATCCAATTCAATACTTAATTTGAAAACTCAGAAAATACTATATTTATGCTATTAAATTTAGCCTTAATTTTTTCCAATTCACTCAGTCTTTTATATCTTGAAGTGGTAATCTGTTTTCTGACATTGAGAGTACTTTGTGCCACCCGCTCAGCTTTCGTTTAAATACTTTTAAATGCAAATTAATACTGAAATTAATATCGTTTTTGTGGTAGCCTATTTACAACTAAACATAGACCTTTTTGCGGAGTTATATAAATTCAGGGATCCCAAAATATGTATTTCTATCCAAAATTGTTCACAATCGAAATACTTTCCCTTAATATCCAGGTAATTGTAATTAAATGTATAAATTTGTGACTAATTTTAAAACCTATCGTTTTTAAACTGCTCAAATACCAACAGTTTTGAATTTGTATTTTTTGTTCAATTTTTATTTATTAAATTCTTATTTTTATGTTTAGTTGGAATATGTGACCCCTTGATTGTGACCTGGCTTGTAAAAGGTCATGGATTTACAAAGGTATGCACCGACCAATTCCTGGGATCAGTGCCTGCTATAAATTAGGTTACCGAACCTTTTAAAAATTTACAACTTGATAGTTTTTTTGAGGATTATTTTACGATGGGACAGTTACCTGTACCTAACATCCAGAATAATAATAATAATATACCCCTTGGGGTATTGCTTTTTTATGCTTATCGTGTAAATCTTAATTATGAAATTAAAATCTTAATAGGAGTCTAACAGAACAAATAATGATCATGTAGTTAGCGAAAGTCTTATGCTTAATGCTGTTTTTATCCAAATTTATTTTCGGAAAATAAAGATACTAATATCCAAATTTCGCGAAATCACAGAAGAAGGGTTGAGTGATATGGTAATATAGAATTCTTAATATTGATTAAATTCATCTAATCATCAATAAAATTTACTTACATCCCTATTTTTATTATGCTTATTGTTAAGCACTTTTAAGGAAAGACAACAACATGATAATAGAAAATATGGAGTAGACAATATTTTCTATTATCATGTTGTTGTCTTTCCTTATATAACCAATTTATTCTATTCAAACATATTTTACAAATTTGCATAATTGTAAATATATAAAATTAATAATTTAATGTATTGATACCTGTATTGTATATAATATATTATTGTGTATGTATTGTGTATTATTGCATATGTATTGTATATATACAATGTATTGATACCTAGTGCATAGAGCATGTATTACTCTTCAAATACACATCATTCGTACAGGGACAAGAAATAGAAATATATTTACTTATTAGACGAGCTCTGTTTACTTGGTTAAGAGTTGTAATATCAGATTCATTCTGTGATATTTATTCATTTATTAGAACAATACAGATATAACTTTTATTCTCTGGTCTAGAGATTCACTTGATTGAATAATTTATTTTTTTTACCTTCATATTTCAATTTCAATTTGTATTTTGTAAACCCAAAACTGATGAATAATCCATGATTATATATATGTCATACCTGATCAAAATCCATGTATGTGTATAGTATATAAATACCCATAATAGTGGAAGGTTTATTTAATAAAAAATGGAATCAACATAACTTTTCTTTATTGTTCTATATAATATATTACAGATAGATATTTACAGTACTGATCGATGATCAGAATTATACAACTTTTTTTATAAATAATAATCAATAATCTACAATTAAGATGGCATTTACAACAATGAACTTTATGATAAAATATATACATTTACGAACGACAGACTTATTTACATTAAAATGTGCAAAAAATAAATTAATTATATATGCCTTTAGATTTAAACTGTTTAATGATTTTATTGTTATAAGTTGACCAACTAAAAGGAGTTTTGCCGTAAACATTGTCTACTATTTGAGTGTCGGCACCGGCCTCGATAAGGAACTCTACAATATTGTAACGACTGTAGTGTGCCGCGTGGTGGAGCGGAGTCCAGTTGTAGTCGTTCCCTATGTTGATGTCGGCGCCCCTAGTGATCAGGAACTGCACTATGTCGAGGTGCCCGTACTTGGCAGCGTATTGGAGGGGTGTGTACCCACCCCAGCCTTTGCAGTTCACGTGCACTCCTCCGTCCAACAGCTCAGTCAAGGATTCTAATCTTCCTTCTGAGGCTGCTTTGTGGATAGGACCGTCTTGTTTGTCTTCCAAGACCGGTTCTAGGGTTTTGAAACAATTATCAATCTTTGCGTCTTGAGAAGCTTCCGACTTCTGAACACTAGACACATCAATATATGTTTCCTCTTGTTCCGAAATATTCCCAGTTTCCAATCGTCCTCCTGTTTCTGCTTCAAGGTTAGGCTTGCTTTCATTCAGTTCCCCAACCAGTATGTTTAGGGTGACGCAATCACCGTTTCTGGAATCTTGAGGGGCACTATCATCTATCTGCGAGCATTGAAGGCCTAGTGCCTCTGTAACTTCAGGCATAACCTTAGTGTTCTCATCTACGTTTTGGATGATTTTCTCTTCCGAGAAGTCATTCGTGGACTCTAATTGCCCTTCCGTGGCTGCTTCGTGGATGAGACCCTCTTCGTTCAGATCATCTGTCAGTGTGGGCTTGACGTAATCATCGCTTACCGAGTCTTGAAAGGTTTCCAACTCCAAAGAATTAGTCACCCCCTCTCTGTTCCATTCGTTTGCGATTTCTTCTTCCTCCGCAACTTCGATTATGGTCTCCAATCGTTCTTTGACAGCAGCTGTTTCCATGGGGACTTCTGCATTGGGGGATAACACGGTGACAACAGCTCCTTGTGAGATAAGAAACTCAACCATTTCTTTATTGTAAGAGTGCAAAGCGATGAGAAGAGGTGTCAGTCCACTGCCGTTTATCTGATCCAGCTTCGCTCCAAACCTTACTAAAGTCTCCGCAGCTTCCTTATTGCCTGTGGCTACGGCAATGTGGAGTGCAGTGTCACCTGAAGGAGTTGTCGCATCGACGTCGGTACCTTTTTTCAGAAGATGGGTTATTATTTTAGGATCAGTTGTCATGTGTAGAGGGAGCAGCCCGCATTTGTTTGCTTGAGTGACGCTCGCACCCACAGAAGTCAACAAACTCACTATCCTCGCATAGTTTAAGCCAGCAGCGATATGTAGGGGAGCGTTTCCATCTTCGTCGAAAGAGTGTGTATCAACTCCGTGCCATAACAGAGTTCTTATCAGCCTGATACGGTTCTTTTTGACTGCTCGATTTAGAAGTTCTTTAATAGATTTGTTATATCTTTTAACATCTCCGCATATCTTTAAAAGCGTATCTACTGTGTTCGCACTTCCTTGTTCCAAAGCGATTTGAAGTAATGTTTTGTCTGCAATAGTTTTATCCTTTATTTCAGAGCCTCCTTGATCGTGAATCCTCACCTCGGTTATGTTCTCAGGTGGACCAAGAGGATTAGTAACATCCGCGATCTTATTATTTTCTGGAATAGTTTCAGGTAACTCAAAAGTGGTTTGCGTAGAAACTGACTTCAATTCAGGCGCCTCCTTTTCAATTTCTCCATTATATTTCGCCAACTTCCAGGTTCGCTTGGCGTAGACTATCACCGTCTGGACGAATACTCCAAAGAGGTGATATTTCTTCTCGAGTCCTGTAACTGTGGCCACAAGTTGTGATTGAGGAGACAGTTTTTCTTCTACCACCAACCATGCTAGGGTGTTCAGAATCTTAGCTACGAACTTCTTGGGGAACTTGTGGTCGTTCTTCAACCAGGGCTTCATGTAAAGGCATTGGAAGTAGGATAAATTTTCGACTCGGTGAATTAAGGAAAGTGCTTCGATATCTTCCTCCATCAGAGCGCGTAGCACTGCAGCAAAGATAGTCTGGTTGTAGTTCAATTCTCCCTGATGGGTTGGCGGGTAACAGGAGTACTGAGCGATCCAGTCCAGTCCTTCGATTAGCAGACTAGCAAACTTCTTTCCGTACAGTTCTTCTACTTTTTTCATCGCCATGTCTGTAATAAGAAAAAAGTAGGACTATTTAAAATGTTTAATACATCATACAGAATATAAAGATAGACCACTTCATATCATCTCATCCACTACATGATATATTTCGTCACGGATTTATATATATATATATATATATATATATATATATATATATATATATATATATATGGGATTTCGATACGTTGAATACTTGTATTAAACACACTTAGTAGTCATGCCGAAACGTAATAGTTTTTTACTATCAAATTATGCAAAACTTATATAAAGCGAATCTCTCATTACTAACGAGGGGTTGAAAAAACGAGCAACTATTTATGAAAAGTTAAAATTAAAATTATGCTTATTTTTCACCTTAGATCAGGTTTTAATTGATCCTCAAATGATTCGCAATAAAAACTTTTGGGTAATGTTATTTCATAACTTTTATACAAATCAATTTTTATATTAGCTCAGTACAAGCAATTATTTTGAAACTTAAATATATATATTTGTGGGGAGTGAATTAACATTCTTGGAATAATATCTCTGAATAATCATATCAAAGGATTGTTAATCAAGAGTTTTGATAAGAAATAGGAACTAGCATGAGCAAAACTCCACTTTCTTTGTTCCTTTTTAATATTTATTATCACAGGAAAGATAAATAAATTTTCCCTACATTTCGATTTTGGCCGTTCAAAAAGTTCCTTCAAAACAGGAACATTTAAAGAAACGCTTTAGTCATAAAGGTGTAATAATTCATTGTATTCTGTTTTAAATACTTTTTGAGAAAAAAAAAAAAATATACGACCTTTTCGGCCCATGTTAGTAACATCTGTAGGCGACATGGTTTAATTTTCTCCTCAATTCGTTATTATATTTATTATTATGTATAGTATTATAAAATACCCTATGGCCATGATCCCTTAACCTAAGCGGCCGAAGAAGCGATTCTGGCTAAACTCTGTAGATGTGGGCAACATCCTTTAAGTTGCATCTGGGGACCTCAAGAAAACCGGCGAGTTCACAATTTATTCACAAACTGAGCGAATTTAGGGTAGGACGAAAAAGAAAAGGTAAAATGATTTTTTGACGACAGTATTTTGTTGTATGCTTATTTACTTCAGTATTCTTTCTCCATTATTCTAATATTCTTACTGGGATATCTACAGCAAATGATAGGTATAATCAATACGCATGTATTGCTACCCGAATTCAATTCTTTTTCAGTATACATAACCTCTCTAATGCCATACTCTAGCAATAATTTAAATTTGATAGAAAAAAGAACTAACGGTGACAAAATCACCTTAATTTTAACCCGAAAAACAACTAACTTTATTGAAAGTATTTCACGCACATATCAAATTGGTCATTAACGAGAAATCGATTTTATAAAGTTTATAGTTCGGAAACCGGTTAATTCATGCACGAATGATAGGGATTATACGGTAAATAACCAATAAGGTTGTGTTTAATTAGAATTAAAACTGTAGTTACGTTTTGTTTTTATTTAAGGGGAAGTGAAATAGAACATATAAAACATATAGAAAGTACTGTTTTTTCTATAAATATTATGAAGTAAAAATATTTACAGTAAGTCGGTTTATTAATTTTATTTTTTGTTATTAAAATATTTAATTTGTCTCATACGCAATTTATTAGTTTAAACTTTGAAAATATATACATAGTTGTTGAAACTTTGATTCTGATATTTTGGATTTAATGTCTAAATTCATGTACTAATTTTATAACGTCAAGTTAACGAAAATTTATTTATTTATTATTATAATCGATATCTCACTACTCTACTAGGTTATTACATCAAAGGCAAGAGGGTGCCTGTGGTTTAGACGTTAACATAGTAACATAAAATAAAGGTCGCAGGTTCGCGGTGGCACCAGGATTTGTTAAAGGGAGTAAAAAATCCTAGTCCCTGACTCCCCCTGAGGTTCCCGGCCTCTGAGATGTGAGATACTCTTTAACGATCCCTATGCTAACTATATAGGCATTGCTAACTTCATATCCCATAATTCAGTTCTTATAGTCCGATAAGCCTTAGTAGCATAAAGGAACGTTAAACAAACATCGAAGGTAAAAATGTTGACGTAAATAAAGTAAAAAATTGTTCCACCTTCTAAGTTGGGATTTTAGTTACAACAATAGCAAACAATTTTAGGCAATTTGCGTAGCACTTTAGGAACTAATACAAATTACATATGTTATTATTGGAATTCGATATTGGTTTCGCTTAAAATTAAAAATTTTGACATTAAAATAGTATAGTTAGGAAGTATTTGACGCATAATGAATTAAGTACTAGTGAAAAAATGTTTAGAAATTTTATATTTTATTAGTTAATATGAATAAGAGATAAATCATTAATATCTGTGATCATTATTTCATCACAATTATATGCTTGATCATTTGAAACAGAATGACACCGTTTGAAAAATAATAGAAGTTAAATTTGAAATTTCTAAAACTAGAAATATCACACATAAATGAAAATAGTACTTACTTTAAAATGTACAAGAACAGGAACTGCAGATTCAGGTTCAAAAGAACAGACTTCAGAGACAGGCACAAGTCAACAGTAAGAGGTCAACTAAAATTTTGGTCAAGGGCCGCAACCTTTTGTACCCTAGGTACCCACAGGTACCCTAGGTACCACGGACCCAAAATTACCCCCACTCCAATGGTACCTAAATTTCCCCCTCTCCTTCTTGTAATACTATTAGTGTTTCCATTAATATTGAATTAACATATTAAAAAATAAATAGATATCACTTAAATTAAAAAAAAAAAAAATCTGGTGCGTGCGCGCAACACACAACTTTCACTTACCAACTTACTTAGATTAGAAATTGACGTGTTTTGCTAATTATCATTTCCTAAAGTCACACATTTTTCTACATTCATATCTTATTTTTGTTAATCGTTAAAGCCGTTTTTGAGTAAATAAAAAAAAACCGTGAAAATGATACAAAATTTATTAAGTAAAGTCCCCCCTCCCGTAAATCAATTTTGGTGAAATTTTTACAGTCATATCTCGGGCATATAAATACATCAAATACCAAGTTTGATCAAAATCGTTAAAACCGTTTTTGAGTAAATAAAAAAAACACGTGAAAATGATACAAAATTTATTAAGTAAAGTCCCCCCTCCGGTTAATCAATTTTGATGAAATTTTTACAGTCATATTTGGGGCATATAAATATATCAAATACTCAGTTTAATCAAAATGGTTAGAGCCGTTTTTGAGAAAATCGAAAAAAACGTAAAAAGTTATTAAATAAAGTACCCCCTCCCGTTGAGCAATTTTGATGAAATTTTTGCTGTCACATTGCGGGCATATACCTACACTAAATACCCAATTTCAGGTTCCCACGGTTTATAGTTTTTGAGCTAGTCTGTTCACATACACACACACACACACAGACACACACACAGACCATTTCGCGGGACTTGGTTATTTCGACTCAGGGGGTCCCAAAACGTGTATTTCCGTTGAAAACCGGAAGTCGAAAATTTTCACGATCGCAATACTTCCACTTACTATATATTTCATATATAGGTAAGTAAAAGTAAAAATGCTACGTACAGTTTTAAAGTGGACGTTTTATAATTTTTTTTCATTCGTCACGTTTTTATAATCCGAAGAAGCATACTGTGGTTTATTTAGAACTTGTCGGCAAAGTTTCAATCATAGAACGTTTACAGATTGTTTAAATAATAATTAAATTTTATTAGAGTATCATTTTTTAAATGACATAAAGGGATGGATCAATTTATAAAAAGATTTTTTAATTATTAAAAACTAATGGATTGCACATATTTTAAATTTGTCTTATTACTTCTTCAAATAAACTGTATAGTATAAAATAAACTATCTAGACTAATTATGAAAGTAAAAAGATAATAAATATGGACCTTGAGATTACAATTTAATTTGAAAAAGAAATGAAACATCCCTAAAAATGTTTGGTAAGTGGCGTTATTTTACAAACTCATACCTTTATATTGGAAGTAATGGGCTCAATGTGAAATTTTGAATTTTTTTTCCGAGCTTTCCTTAATACATATACATATATTATTCTTAACGAATAGATCAATTTGAAATAAGTTGTTTTAATTATTAAGAAATAACGGATTGCTGATATTTTAAAAAGCCGTTTTTTTTGTCTTCAATGAAAGTTATTTTAATAAATGTGTAAAAACCTTACTTTGTAAACAATTTTTTTTTTCCAATTCAACTGTCGGAGGTTGAAGTAAGTTGCAGGCCTTGTCATTTGATTTCAGTGTCAACATATTTTAAACAAAGAAATCTGTATTTTTGTCGGTTATAATGCTATGCATACTCTCAAACACTGTACGAGGAACAACCCTAAAGTTTGTTCAAATCAAAATTTTAAGAAGTTGGAGAATAAAACTTTATAAAATATTGTTTACTTCTTCTGCTGTATAGTATGAGATGATAAATGCCATTTAGAGTGGTCCCCATCTCAACTGAACAGATTTCGATAGGAGGTTTATATTTTCCTTCAGTACGATCGTGGCGAACATGAGTCGACAGTTGTGATCTAATGAGGCCTAGCTTTCTTATTTATATCTTGGTTATTTGAAATCTGAAAAAGACTTATATTCCGTTCGATTACATGTTTTGTGGAAAGTTACTTGCAAATGCTTGCAAGCTTTATCTCCTGTATAAAATTGTTAAAAATAAAAAAATTAAAAATTGTTGAAAAAATAAATTCGTTGTATCATCTAATAGTAATAATTTGGAGCGGAAGTCATTTATAATATAAAAATAATTTATTTTTTATAATTTTTATTTATTAGGGACTTGACCATATTTTTTATAGAAACCCTATTGCTAGATGTTCAGAAATATATTTATAAAATAAAATATAAATTTCATCTGGTAAGCAGATGAGTAAAGGTCGACCCCTACTTGGGATCCTTGAAAATTACTATTATTTTAAAATTCTATCAGATTGTAACTGGTTTCCAATATATTTATTTATTTCAGCTTCTTACTGTAATTTAAAAAAACTTCATATTTCACCACTATATTTCGCATCTACGTAATTCAAATCTTTTTTTAAACGTTAGATTGTTCCCTTGTCTTTTAAGTTCCACAACCTATGGCCATAAAGAATTGAAACTATAATTTTTAATGTACATATTTTACTGCCTGTATAATCTAAACAATATCATAATTTTTTTCATAAAATGGGAGAGGAGAGAATAATAACTGATTACTAGTTATTATTTACAATATACAATTATATATTATATACAATGTTTCTCCAATCTTTTCTTCGACTACGCACAACAGAAGAGTACCCTTCTTAGCTTTATAATATATATAAGCCTATAAATGACAATATTTTCGAAGGTCGCTTACACAAAAAGCAGGAGATGAATCAGGGAATGAAATAGTCGTAGCAACGTAAATATGTTCTGTCAAATGTGAATACGATTGGATATATATTTTTTTGTCATTCATAACTTTAATAGCAGAATTCAGTAATTAACTACCTACTGCTTTCGAAGTATAAAAAATGATGTTCAGACATATGATATTAATTAAATCCAGTATTTGAAGATATATTTACAGCAACTGGGAAGGCGCATCCTATTATACCTGGATTTACCCAATCATCAGTACCTAACCTATTGTACCTACCTGCTGCAATAAATGTGACAATTTCGTTACCAAGGATTATATCTATTTATACCTACCTTTAACTACCACAGGTAGTGGAAATATTTTCAGTATCAATTTAGTTTCAATTTTATCCATGCCATGAATTTCAGGTCAATGAAATATGATTTATGACATAGATATTTCATATGACCATAATAATTTTTATTAAAAGGGAGTGCAAAGATAATATCATCTTCCATCGTTAAATCAAAGGAAATACTATCTTTTATATTTTTGTTGGTCTTTAACTCTCTTTTATAAATTGCATCAGCATTTCGAATAGATTAAAGGCTGCTTTTTGGTTTTTGAAAGTGTTAATTACAGTTTCTTAAATTATTTTGTTTCTAATATTCAAACAATTTTGGTTTTATGCTTATTTTATTTTTCTACAAATAAAAAAAATACTATACAATTATTTTAATAATTTTTAAGAATGGGATCATGAGCAATTGTGATCATACTCGGATTAATTAGGGCCTAAAAACCAGAATTGAAAGAAATTAATTTGCTCTAACGCCTTTAATTTTTTTACTTTCACTTAACTATATATGAAATATATAGTAAGTGGAAGTATTGCGATCTTGATAAATTTCGACTTCCGGACTTTTCAACGGAAATACATAGGGGTCCCCTGAGTCCAAATGACCAAGTCCCGCGAAATGGTCTCTGTGTGTGTGTGTGTGAACAGACTAGCTCAAAAACTATAAACCGTGCGAACATGAAATCGGGTATTTTGGGTAGATATATGCCCGCCATGTGACAGCAAAAATTTCATCAAAATTGGTCAAAGGGTGGGGGTACTTTATTTAGTGAATATTTACGTTTTCGATTTTCTCAAAAACGGCTTTAACGATTTTGATTAAACTAAGTATTTGATGTATTAATAAGCCCGAGATATGACTAAAAATTTCATCAAAATTGATCAACCGGAGAGGGGACTTTACTTACTAAATTTTGTATCATTTTCATGTGTTTTTTTTATTTACTCAAAAGCGGCTTTAAAGATTTTGATCAAACTGGGTATTTGACGTATGTACGTGTATTACGGGTATTATACGGTATTACACGTATATACCAAAGATGTGACAGCCAACATTTCATCAAAATTGGTCAAACGGAGGGGGCACTTTATTTCTTAACTTTTTTCCAATTTTTAACTTTTTTTTCGATTATCTCAAAAACGGCTTTAATAATTTTGATCAAATTCGTCATGTTTAATGAAAATTAGATGTTCAATAATATCAAGTAAGTTTTATCAGTATTAAAATTTTCTGAGGGGGCTTAATTGGTGAAGAGGCCTTTTTTGTTTTTTTATAAAGTACCTTTGTTTTAGTTTATATTGAGAAATTAACCGTCTCTCATCACGCCTAAAAATAAGAAATGGGTAAATATGAAGTATAAAAAAATCAAGTAAACATATATAGGAAAAAAAAAGAAAAAAATTCTGTCAACTCATAAAAGACATTGAGCTCACGCATGCGCCGTACGCCTTTAATGACAAACCAATGCGTTATAATTAAAGATGTTCTGTTCCTTTAATGAAAATTATTTGTTTCTAGGAAGTGCATGAAATATTTAACAAGTACATAGAGAATCATAAAATCAGACAACTTGGAGTATTATGCTTGCATTGCCGAATTATCACTAGTAAAAACTTTTATTAATAATAAAAGAAATCAGTGTGTTTTTTTTTTTTGAGCAAATGAAAACAAAAATAAGAAATGAATGTGGAAAAATGTATAACTTTGAGAAGTGGCAATTAACAAAACACATTAATTTCTAATTTAAGTAGATTAGTAAGTGAAAGTTGTGTGTTGCGCGCACGCACCAGATTTTTCCCCTGTAATGCACACAGTTGTTAAAATTAAAGGCAGTAAAATAATGAACAAAATAGATCAACTATTTTATCTATTCAGTTGTAGATTATGTAGTATGTATTTAGTTGACCAACTATTTTCTGTATCTAGTTGTAAGATAACTTTATTTAGTTAACATGGAAACAAACGATATGTATTAAACAATACAAAAGTAGAAATTACTAATTTTTCGTGCTTACATACATTTTACTAAGTTATAAATCGGATATGTACGGTCTATGATTTTTGGGTCAGGCTTTTTACACTTAAAAAATAGAAAGTTTTGCAAAGTTATTTAGACTCAGGGGAAACCTAAAAGCATATTTCTATTGAAAATATAACGTCAAAATATTTCACGGTCGCATTACCTTCCCTTAATATTTAGGTATTGAAAGTAAAAAGTACAAATTGGTGACTAATTTGACAGGGGATTCAGGGATCCAAAAATATGTATTTCTATCCAAAATTGTTCACAATCGAAATACTTTCCCTTACTATCCAGGTAATTGTAAGTAAATGTATAAATTTGTTACTAATTATACAATCTATCGTTTTTAAACTTCTCAAATTCCGAAAGTTTTGAATTTGTATTGTTTTATGGAATTTTTATTAATTATTTTCTCATTTATCTATTTTGTTGGAATCCGTGACCTGTTGACTGTGACCTGGCTTGTAAACATATGTACCTGGATTTACAACGGCGTGCAGGGGCCGATACTTGGGATCAGTGCCTGCTATAAATGGGGTAACTAAACCCTTCAATGATTTACAATTTGATATTTTTCCATTTACAGGATTATTTTAAGTTGGCATAGGTGCCTTTACTTTTTATTAGAAAATGATTTCACTTTAAAAGGAATGAGAATATCCAGAAAAAAATCCAGAATTAATGCTTATTGTGTATATTATTAATGAAATAAAATCCTTGTACTAAAATGTTGATAGGATTCTCATAGAACAAATAATGATCGTACTGTAAGGGAAAGTCTTATGCTTATTGCTATTTTAATTATGCAATTTTATTTATGCAATTTTTATTTCGCAAAATAAAGACACTGACATCCGAATTTCACGAAATTATGGAGGAGAGGTTGCGTGATATGGAAATATAAAATTCTTGAGATTGATCAAATTCAAATGATCATCTATAAAATATACTTACATCCCTAGTTATATTATATTTATGTTAGGGATTTTAATTGAAAATTTGTTAACATTAAAAAAAAAAATTGTGGTTCTGTTTTATTATATATGTAAATATGTATATATATATATATATATATATATATATATACATACTCAAAAGTATTTTTAGGCACTTTTTTTGCTGAAGGATTTGTCTCTTACTACCTAATACCAGTAAAAAATTGGCCTGTAATGAGATGAGCAGCGGGATGATATCCTAAGTGTACCTCGTAACCTGATTCACGACCGATTTTAACCCTCCCGTTGTATTCGTATGACATTAAAGTATTTCCGATTGGTTTTTAAATATTTTCTTCTCATTTTCTCATTCTCAAGGACGGTTAATTCACGTAATTTTATTGCGTTTCAATTAATATAAATGTATTTTACTTTTATTACAGTATTATAAATATTGTACTACAGGGTGAAAATAACCCAGGTGGTCGAAAAGTGTATTTAAATAAAATAATAAATTTCATTAAGGAAACAATTATAATTTAAAAAGTAATGATGAAGTTAAGGAAAATTTGGTATTATTATGAGCTTCCTTTAATATCCAATTATTATATTATTATAAAGTATTTTGAAAATTTAACCTGCAACTGAAATTTCTAATTCTAACCAGGCAACTTAGGTAAAGTTTTGGTAATGGTGTGTTTTATGATTAAGTATGTGCTTACCATGAGTTCAGGAAATCGTTAAAATATTTCTGAAATTTATCTCCGTATCTCCTAAACTACGAATTTACTTAAAAGTATTACTTGATAAGTTATTACAATTATGGTGATGTAAATTTTAGACCAAGTGAAGACGGCCTTGGAGGTCGCAATGTCTAGATGTAATAATAAAAAAATGTATTAGGGACTGACATCTACATAATTTCCACCATAACTGCAAAAGTCCCTAAAATTTTCGAATAAGTTCTCTGTAGTCTACTGTTGTTATTAATTAAATAACTTATATACTCTAACATTTTCTATTTAAATAGATCCCAATGAACCTATTTTCACATTTTGTCAATTAATTTAATTTCTTTTGGCTCCATCGACAATTATTGTTACTTTTCTTCCCATAATATACCTACTCGTACTGATACATAACGAAAAGTATCGGTACTCCCCTATAGTATCGGGTATAGTATATTTGTAGAAAATATGAAGAGTAGAATGATGATTGAAGATTGCCTTAAACATAAACTTTTAGCTTACTTTTGATGTTTGCTGAACTAACTTATATATCAATAGAGTAGTCCATAAAAAAATCATAGAGGAATAAAATGATGGCACCACCATATAGAGGAATCATATGATGGCACCATAGCTAGTTTTATAACTACCCGTTTCCGCAAAATAACACTGTTTCATAAGCTTTTTCTTACTTTAATGAGCTCTATATAATTGGAAACAGATGGCCCAAAAAATATGAATATCGCCTAATTCAAGACAGAATTTTATTTGCTATAACAATATTTTTTTCGATATTTTTAGTACCGTACCTACTTCTGTTGTCAGAACACGTCTTTGGAGTGGTAAATTTACAGCTCCAAACCTAGTTGGTTTGGCTTAAGATGGCTTTCACATTAATAATCACCTCCTTGATTAACCTAATGATCAACCACAATATAACTTTTAGCACGTAATCTTAAAATCGATATTATTTTCTCTTTCAGCACATTTATTTACCTTTTACCAGACCTTATTTTTATTTCCCAACTATTTTGTTTGTTTTTCTGTTACACATAATGTTAAAATTGCATGTTTTTTGTTATACATAATGTTAAAATTGCCATTTGTTCCTTGATTGTAACTAATTCATTCTACAGAAACTTAATTCACAAATGTTTACAATTGTAAATATATAAAATTAAAAATTTAATGTATTTATACCTGTATTATGCCTAGTGCATGAAGCATGTTTAACTCTTTAAGTACACATCACTCGTACAGGGGAAATAAAAATATAAATAAAAAAAAATTACTTATTATACGAGTGATGTTTACTTGGTTAAGTGTTTTAATATAAAATTAATTCTGTGATTTTTATTCATTTATTAGAACAATACAGATATGACTTCTATTCTCTGGTCTAGTGATTCCCTTGGTTAAGTAATTTGTTTTTCACATTCAAAGTTCAATTTTAATTTATATTTTGTAAACCCTATAACTGATTAATAATCCATATATGTTATACCTGATCAATAATCCATGTATGTGTATAGTATATAAATACCCATAATAGTGGAAGGTTTATTTAATAAAAAATGGAATCAACATAACTTTTCTTTATTGTTCTATATAATATATTACAGATAGATATTTACAGTACTGATCGATGATCAGAATTATACAACTTTTTTTATAAATAATAATAATCAATATCTACAATTAAGATGGTATTTACAACAATGAACTTTAAGATACAATATATACATTTACGAATGACAGACTTATGTAAATTAAAATGTGCAAAAAATGAATTAATTATATATTCCTTTAGATTTAAACAGTTTAATGATTTTATTGTTATAAGTTGCCCAACTAAAAGGAGTTTTGCCGTAAACATTGTCTACTATTTGAGTGTTGGCCTCGGCATCGATAAGGAACTCCACAATATTGTAACGACTGTAGTGTGCCGCGTGGTGGAGCGGAGTCCAGTTGTAGTCGTTCCCTAAGTTGATGTCGGCGCCCCTAGTGATCAGGAACTTCACTATGTCGAGGTGCCCGTACTTAGCAGCGTATTGGAGGGGTGTGTACCCGCCCCAGCCTTTGGAGTCCACGTGCACTCCTCCGTCTAACAGCTCTGCCAAGGACTCTAATCTTCCTTCTGAGGCTGCTTTGTGGATAGGACCGTCTTGTTTGTCTTCCAAGATCGGTTCTAGGGTTCTGACGCAGTTATCAATCTTTGCGTCTTGAGAAACTTCAGACTTCTGAACAATAGACACATCAATATATGTTTCCTCTTGTTCCGAAATATTCCCAGTTTCCAATCGTCCTCCTGTTTCTGCTTCAAGGTTAGGCTTGCTTTCATTCAGTTCCCCAACCAGTATGTTTGGGGTGACGCAATCACCGTTTCTGGAATCTTGAGGGGCACTATCATCTATCTGCGAGCATTGAAGGCCTACTAACTCTGTAACTTCGGGCATAACGTTAGTGTTCTCATTTACCTTTTGGATGATCTTCTCTTCCGAGAAGTCATTCGTAGACTCTAATCGCCCTGCTGCGTGGATAAGACACTCTTCGTTCAGATCCTCTGTCAGTGTAGGCTTGACGTAATCATCGCTTACCGAGTCTTGAAAGGTTTCCAACTCCAAAGAATTAGTCACCCCCTCTGTGCCCCCTTCGTTTGCGATTTCTTCTTCTTCCGCAACTTCAATTATGGTCTCCAATCGTTCTTTGACAGCAGCTGTTTCCATGTGGGCTTCTGCATTGGGGGATAACACGGTGACAACAGCTCCTTGTGAGATAAGAAGCTCAACCATTTCTTTATTGTAAGAGTGCAAAGCGATGAGAAGAGGTGTCAGCCCACTGCCGTTTATCGGATCCAGCTTCGCTCCAAACCTTACTAAAGTCTCCACGGCTTCCTTATTTCCTGTTGCTACGGCAATGTGGAGTGCAGTGTCACCTGAAGGAGTTGTCGCATCGACATCTGTACCTTTTTTCAGAAGATGGGTTATTATTTTAGGATCCGTTGTCAAGTGTAGAGGGAGCAGCCCGGATTGGTTGGCTTGAGTGACGCTCGCACCCACAGAAGTCAACAAACTCACTATCCTCGCATAGTTTAAACCAGCAGCGATATGTAAGGGAGCGTTTCCATCTTCGTCGAAAGAGTGTGTATCAACCCCGTGCCATAACAGAGTTCTTATCAGCCTGATACGGTTCTTTTTGACTGCTCGATTTAGAAGTTCTTTAATAGATTTGTTATCTCTTTTAACATCTCCGCATATCTTTAAAAGCGTATCCACTGTGTTCGCACTTTCTTGTTCCAAAGCGGTTTGAAGTAATGTTTTGTCTGCAATGGTTTCACCCTTTATATCAGATACTCTTTGATTGTGGATCCTTACCTCGGTTACGTTCTCAGCTGGCTTAAGAGGAATAGCAAGATCCCCGCTCTTATTATTTTCTGGAAATGTTTCCGGTAAGTCAAAAGTGGTTTGCGTAGAAACCGACTTCAATTCAGGCGCCTCCTTTTCAATTTCTCCATTATATTTCGCCAACTTCCAGGTTCGCTTGGCGTAGACTATCACCGTCTGGACGAATACTCCAAAGAGGTGATATTTCTTCTCGAGTCCTGTAACTGTGGCCACAAGTTGTGATTGAGGAGACAGTTTTTCTTCTACCACCAACCACGCTAGGGTGTTCAGAATCTTAGCTACGACCTTCTTGGGGAATTTGTGGTCGTTCTTCAACCAGGGCTTCATGTAAAGGCATTGGAAGTAGGATAAATTTTCGACTCGGTGAATTAAGGAAAGTGCTTCGATATCTTCCTCCATCAGAGCGCGTAGCACTGCCGCAAAGATAGTCTGGTTGTAGTTCAATTCTCCCTGATGGGTTGGCGGGTAACAGGAGTACTGAGCGATCCAGTCCAGTCCTTCGATAAGCAGACTAGCAAACTTCTTTCCGTACAGTTCTTCTACTTTTTTCATCGCCATGTCTGTAATAAAGAAAAAATTAAGACTCTTTAAAAGATTCAATATATCTGCAAATGTATAGAGAGGTTAATCAACATATCATATCATAAAAAATATTATATTGGTGAGGGATTTTATATATATTTTTGATGCAAGAAACACTTAGTAGCGAAAATATTAATTTTGAGTACTATAAATATTCTATAATATTAAAGTTTTAAATATCCAGTTAATGTTTAATGTTTTTTTTTTTTTTTTTTTTTTTTTTTTTTTTTTTTTTTTTTTTTTGGTTTCAATGAAAACTTTTAAACTGTTCAAACATTCTTGCGATCTTTGAAAATTTTAAAGAAACACTTTTATCATATATGGGTTATAATTGTTATTTTGTTGTAATTTCAAAGATGAATCGAATAATTATCAAAACATCGCCAAAATTAAAGGAAGAATGATATTGGCGACCAGATACCGTAAAACAAATTCAATTAAATGGTTTTCTGCCGAAAAAATGTAAAAAAAAAGTAGACTGAAGGCTACTCTGCTTGCCGGAAATGCTTTAGAGAAGAGAATAGTAATATGGTGAATGTCTTTGCTTTTAGCATCATTGTATACCGATTGTGTTTAGTCAGAATAAAAAGACAGAATTTTTAATATAATTTGAGCTGAGCATTTTTATAAATATATTTTTTTCTTAATGAAATTAATAATGATGACGTTTGGTATTTAGTCCTGTAAAATTTCAGCTCTTCATCTACTCAAAACCTTATGACCCTGGTTTTATTAATTTTATAAAAGTGGAAGGATATTTTTTTTATTTTTTATTATAATCTGATATTTCACTAATTAAATTACTACACCAAAGGCAAAATTTTGTAAAAACGATCGTTTAATATTTAAAGGTTATTGAAAGTCAGTTGCTTCGTTATAGTGAGGCCATTATCAATGTATACAAAGAATTTCAATTATTAGACAAGAAATATATTTGAAGAGATCCGTCACTCCCCTTATAGATGGCAAAATATAAGGTCTATATCAAGAAATTGCCTTCCAAGTTAAAAAACGAGCAATACGAGCAATAAACCCAATACTTTGATAGCATCAATTTCGAGATAAATTTATAAAAATAGAAATTAAAACGGTAGCAAATCCAACTGGAAATAACATTATAGATGACCCTTGCTATATTTGATGAAATACAACAAAATAAGACTTTTTTTTTATAATTTAAATCTAGAGAGAACACAATTTACCAATCACTAGTGAGAATCTCATACCTACATTAACATAACAAAGATCACATTCAGGCAAAATAATTCATTTGTTATTCAGAGACAAATGCAAATGAATGTATATTTTAAAATTTGTTAATAATGACCAATCAAAGTAGTCTTGACTCATGATAGAGCACATCATTAATCATTATAACTATTTTTTTATTGGAAAAAAGGGACAATTCTATCGTTGAAGTTAACTGATATTTTTTTTTTTAAATTAAGACAAAATAAAAACTGTAGGTTCTTACATAAAAACCCAATAAGACAATCTAATACCTCAAAAAATAAAAAAAAATAAAAATCAAGAATCGTAGAATTCAAGGCTATCATCATGCAATTCGCAAATAAATTCTTTACGCTTATCAGTTTGTGCTTTTGAGAGTTGTAATGAATCTTAAGGATAAGAATTGAATTTTAAGGATTGTAAAATAACCATTTGGAAATGTAAAATAATGTTTCCAATTTTCACAGTGATAGACATAGCATTATCGTATGTACCCCGTCAAACATTAATACAAATATTATGAAACAAAAAGTGGTATGCCTACACACACACAGGATTTTACTACACACTAAATATTTTATGTCTCCTTTTTAAGTTTTTGATATTAAAATTTGAAAATAACAGGGTTTTATTTAACAAAACCTGAAGTTCATTTAATCATCGTTTACATGTATAATTAAAATTGGTTAATTAACAGAATAAATAAAAAAAAATAGATATAATCCTGACAGATATATCCTGGATTATCGATGTAAAATATAAATAGGATAAAATAATAAATAGGAGAACCAACATTTTCAAAAGAAGCATTTACTAAACTGAAAATACCTATTTACAAATGTCCGTTTGTAAACTTAACCTACAATTTACAAAACGGTTTTACAAGTTACAAAGGGTTGTTAGTATGCATAAAAATCGAAAAAGGTAATGTCACTCAATTCTTAATTGGTTCAGATTAAAATTCATTAAATTATAAAAAATGTATTTATGTTTAATACAATGAACTTTTTTTATCATAATAATGGTAATCTGAAATTTTCTATAAAGTATATACTCTGTTACTCTGCATTTTTAAAGTCTACAAATTTTATCTACTTGATATATAACCACTGATGATAGAGCTTTTATGCACAATTCAGTTAAGTAATCATATTACGCTTTACGACACAATGAATAAAAATAAAAAAACCGTCTCTACCAAAAATAAATAAAAAGCCCTAAGCTTACCGTGTATTTATTATAACAGTATGGAGTAACTGGTAAAAGGGGGAAAACCATTATAAATTATAAAATAAATAAGTATTTAGAAATTTTTCCTCGTTCGCACTATTGTGATATAGAGATATGACTGGATACCCCGTATAGCCTAACAGGAAGGGGAGGACCAATAAAAAAAAAAAAAAAAGATATGACTGGATATATCTTTAAGTTCTAATATCAGTGGTTATATATCAAGCAGATAAAATTTGTAGTTCCTTATAGATATACAGCATAAATTGGTATAATATTTTAATAAAAAACGTTTAATTGTATTATTTGTAATACAAATAAATATATGTATATTTTAAAATCACAAATTAATGATTTTTAATCTTTACCAATTAAGAATTCAGTGACATTATTCGATTTTTATGATATTTTCTGCATAGTAACGATCTTATCTACAGTTTGGTAGATTGTCGATTAAATAATTTTTCTGTTTAGTGAAATTTCTTTTGAAAATATTGCTTCTCCTATTTATTATTTTCGATATAATTATAGATATTTTCTGCATAGTAACGATCTTATCTACAGTTTGGTAGATTGTCGATTAAATAATTTTTCTGTTTAGTGAAATTTCTTTTGAAAATATTGCTTCTCCTATTTATTATTTTCGTCGTTTATATCAATTATTGATTAATAAATATATTAGGTTCATATCAAAATTTTTAATTATTCTTAAATTGGCCCATTTCAAGTATATAAACGCTGGTTAAATAGACTTCAGATTTTGTTAAATAAAACCAATTATTTAATATCAAAAACTTTTGTAACTGAATAAAAGAATTTTTCACAAAAGACTACCATGTTCAGTTTACATTAATGCTATGCCAAAATAAACCATTAGAATCAACTACTAATGTGGACTTATTTGGATATGATTCATGATTTAAAGGCAAAATGTTAAAATTTAAACAAATTTAGAAACTATGATATAAATTAGGTACTCAAAGTTTTATGACTGAAAGTCAAATTTTATTTATATTAAGTTAAAAATTTTGACATTAAAATCGTACGAAAAACATTAGGATGCATTTAACAATTCAATTATTATAATTTATATTAAAAAAACATTTCCGATATAATAATTTATGCCATAAGGAATAAAATGCTGATAAATTTACTACTTAGTTGTCAGTAACGCAAACATATTATTTTGGATATTTTCGAAAATTGTTGTGAAAAAAAAAGATAATTGGACTGGATAATTTTATATTTTATGGTTAATAAGTTTCGCAATAGATCCTAAAAATATGTCACCACGAATTTCATTATATATTCCATAATTTAAAATAGAATGACACCGTTTTAAATATGACAGAAGTTCAAATTCAAATATTAAAATCAATAGTAAGAGTACTTACTTTATGATGTACAAGAACAGGAACTGCAGATTCAGGTACAAAAGAACAGTCTTCAGAGACTAGCACAAGTCAACAGTAAGAGGTCAACTAAAATTTTGGTCGAGGGCTGCAACCTTTTGTACCCTAGGTACCCACCGGCGACCCAAAGTTACCCCCACTCCAATGGTACCTAAATTTCTCCCTCTCCTCCTTATTGATATTCGAATTAATATTGAAATAACAATCTATATGTATTGTACATATGTATTATAGGTATCTATATGTATTAAAAATATATAATAATAATAACATTTCTTAATTTGGTTGCCGTCTTGAAAAAAAAAAAAAACGTAATCTATACAGTCTAATTATAAAATAATAAATGAGGACTCTAAGATTACAATTTTATTTCAAAAATAAATTAAATAGCCCTAAATAAGAAACCTTTAATAAATGGAGTTATTATTCGAACCCATACGTGGAGCTTGGAAATCAAGGAGTCTATGTAAAATTGTTCCCATTTTAAGTAAATCACAGTTAAAGCTAGAAAAAAATGTTGTCACATGTTGGTTTGATAGATCATTTTTTTTTTTATTTTACTAAAATCGCAACTAGTTCTTTGACTTTCAATATCATTTCTAACTTCTTTATTTTTAGGCATTTTATAATCTTTTGTAGTATATATATAAATAAAACAAAATGGGGTTAGTTACAGCATTTATAAATCAAGAAAGGCTTGGCCGATATTTATCTTCTTTGATTTGTTGGATTTGTCCCTTATCCGATTGTCAGAGTAATCGGGTTGCTAGTGAGGAAACTTTAAATTTGTTTAATATTATTAAGTAGGTGTTTAATTTATTCATTTTATTTGGGGTTTAAATATTATCTTTAATAGTTATAGCTAAACTTGGGTCATGCTGAAGTCGGAAAGCAAGCTTGGACAGTATTAAAAAAAATAGTCAATTTTTATTTCATCCCTTTCCAAATTTATTCCCCCCTCACTCTCGAACCTGGCTGATAACTAGGGTCCGGATTTGAAGGATTTTTCCTTTATTTCCATCGAAGGAAAACGAGTGTCTCAAGAGATCTACGTCAATCTTGAAATACTGAGCTCATTAAACGATAAAAATGGGGTTCTACACAAAAATAGATCTTTTCTGGGGCTTTCTTAATACTATTATTCAATTGGTTGCAAAAACATTGGTTGCAAAAAGGATTATGTACACTTACGCATATTAAATATTTATATAGATCCATATCCGAATAGATCTATTAGCCTTAGTATCATAGAGTGACGTTAAATTAAATCATGTTTTTCATTTGTTTTAATTCTCTAGTAAAACTATTTCGATATTGGAGATTTAGCTTGCAAACGTTTGAAAAATACATTCACTATTTTTTAGGATAAGTAAAATTGGGCCATCAGAAATGCAGAGCTGGGCAGTAGTTAACTACTTGTAGTTTTTAATTGCCAGCGCACAAATAATATTTCGGAACTACCAGTTATGTAGTTGTAGTTCCAAACTACGACTGCAGTAGTTGAGAAAAAGTGGTTGTAAATGACGATTAAAACTAGTAATTACAGAGCGGCAACTACAGTTACTCGGGAACATCTAGTTCGATCACATGTTTTTGCGAACATTTATTTTGTGTTAAAATATAAAATAATTTTTTTCTGTTTAATGAAACACATACTTACTTACTTAAACCAATTTGGACTTACGCCTCCTAAATTTTCGAATCTGCGAAAAAGACCCACATACAGAGACTACAAACCTTCCAATCAAAAATTCTAAGACTTATTACACACGCACCTCTATACGTTTCCAACATTACTCTACATACTGACTTGCGCATGCACAAGTCGTTGGTACACGAACAATTATATTTTCATATCATTTCAAATCAGGTTATCACACGGAACGGAGCGGGGGGAACCTCTATGTTTACTATATTTTTGTAAATTTTATTACGCTTGCATGCAGGTGCTATAGCGCCCCTTACATGTTTATGATTTTGAATGTATTATTTAAAACTTTTCCAGGCAATTAGGCAGCATCACTTTGGAGATAATGCTGCTTTCCTTGCCTACCATGTTTAGGAACCCTTCAAAAATAGCTAGGATTTGAAATGACATCTTCATCGCACCCCCCACTTTGAGAATCACTGTAGTCACTATTAATTATAATAATCACTAATAAAAAAAATAATCACTAATCACTGTTTTCACTGTAGACAACCAAACACTTACCTGGTCATTCCATCTCACAACACACTTTTTTCCCTCACCATCTCAGAGTTTGATGTAATTTGGTACATATGATACCTTCCTCTAGAATAAAAAAAAAAAAAAAAAAACGAATTTCAACTCTATATCTCAAACGGTTAACAAAACATAGCGATGTAAACTCATTGAAAAATGGGCAATTTTGACCTGTCGCAACATCTGTAAATTAAAATTGTAGCTTTTCTAGGCAAGATAGAGGGTTGAAATTGATGTCATTTAAAAGCTGTATCTAAGACCTTCATTATGACATAAAACTTAATAGGGTTGAAGAAGAAATTTGTTTTTCAAAATTTCTCATTTGAATTTCTCAAAAAGCGCACTTTTTAAAAATCTGAAAAATTTAGCAAGGTTATCATTAATAAATGTTTTAAAAATTAGGATGGGACATCAACGGGTTCATGCTTACAATAATTATTGAAAAATGTGAAATTTGCTTGTGGGTGGAAAAATCAAAATAATAATTCTCAAACTGTAGCCTATTTTATCAAACCAATTTCTTTCCTACACTTGTCACAAATCTTCGAAACATTGTCAAGTTCTGGATGTTGTGATTTACACATCTACTTTGTCACATTTCTTAGGATTTTTTTTATCTTTTATAGAATGCTTGTCTTTCTTCAAATACTTTCCAACTACTGTAATTTTGTAATTTGTAGTTTTAATAATCTTTGTCCAACTCAGCAGAAATGTAAATATAAGCAATTAAATATTTAAATGTTATAATTTTCAGACTTAAATCGAGTATTTGAATATATAATTGGACGTTGGACAGTATATTGGATATGTAAGGACGGCGGAAGGCTGTGGATTTACCCAACTCGACATACCTGGATTTACCCATCGGTACTACTGACCTGCGGTACACATGACATCGGCACTAGCAATAAATGTGTCAATTTAGTTTACCAAGGATTATCTCAATTTATACCGAATTTTTATGTACCCCAGGTATTGGGAATATTTTCAATATTTATTCAGTATTTCATCCATACAATGTCAGGTCAATAAGATACGATTTATGATAGATATTTCAGATTACCGTACTACTTTTATTTAAAGGGAGCTCAAATAAAATATCATCTTCCATCTTTATATCAATGGAAATGCCATCTTTAATCTTTTCTTTAGTCCTGAATTTTATTTTATAAATTGCAACAGCTTTTTGAATAGACTAACGGTTGCGTATTGGTTTTTGGTAGTGCAGAAGTTTTTTTTTTCTAACGCTATACCAATTTGGGTTCTTGGTTAATTTCTTTTTCTATAAATAAAAAAATAATATGCAATTATTTCAACTTTTTTCATAGAGGAATAATCAATATTTGTGCTCTTATCCTGGTTTATTGGTAGCAAAAAATAAAAAAACTTTTTTTAATTTCACTTACCTATATATACTAAGGGAAAGTATTGCGATCGTGAAAAATTTTGACTTCCGGTTTTCAACGGAAATACATGTTTTTGGGTCCCCTTAGTCTAAATAACCAAGTCCCTGAAAAATGGTCTGTGAGTATGTCTGTACTACAGTATACTAGCTCAAAAACTATGAACCGTACGAACCTGGAATTGGGTATTTCCCGCGATGTGACAGCAAAAATTTCATCAAAATTGGCTAAACGGAGGGGGTACTTTATATAATAAATTTAGTGCCATTTTTACGTTTTTTTTTTTTTTTTCTATTTTCTCAAAAACAGCTCTAATGATTTGATAAAAATGGGCATTTTACGTATGTATATGCCCACGATATGACTGTAAAATTTTTATCGAAATTGATCAAACGCAGGGGGCGCTTTATTTTATAATTTGTTTTCCCATTTTTACGATTTTTTTAAAAATAGCTTTAACAGTTTTGATTTCAAGAGAACCTAGTATTCTTTAATATCAGGTAAGCTTTGTCATTATTAAAATGTTCTGAGGGAGCTTAAATGTTAAAATTGGGGGAAGGGCCCTAGTTTGTTTTCCTACAAAGTAACTTTGTTTATGTTTAATGGAGAAATTATCGGTCTCTCGCTTCGCCTAAAAATTAATAATGGCTAAATACGAAATATGAAAAAAAAAATCAAGTAAACATAGACAGAAGAAAAAAAGAAAAATAGTCCGTCAACTCATAAAACACGTTGAGCCCATGCATAAGCAGTACGCCTTTAATGTATAATGCGTACAATTAAAGATGTTCAGTTTATGTAATTGAAATTATGTGTTTCATGGTAACTATATGAAGTTTTCAACATCACATAGAGAATTATAATATCAGACGACTTGGAGTATTATGCTGGCATTATCGAATTATCACAAGTCAAAACTTATATTTAATAATACAAAAATTGGTGTACTTTAAAGAGAAAATGCAAATAAAAATAAGTAAATGATTGTGGAAAAATGTGAGACTTTGAGAAATGGCATTAACAAAATATGTCAACTTGTAATCCAAGGTCTTGGATCGGGTCACCTCCACGCTGAGAGGCACTAAGGAGGACGAGAAAGAAGAAGAATTAATCAAAGTAAATTGGTAAGGGAAAGTTTAGTGTTGCGCGCATCGCACTAGATTTTATACGATGAAGATCGAATTTTTTTTTTTGAATTTTCATAGATTCAGTTAAAATCTTTATCACTCTTGCGTTAAATATTTCGATTTGTTACTAGGGTTCAAACGATTATATAGGCCTTGCCCCTGAAAACATATTATTGATAACCCGAAGATGGTCAGATCATAACTAGGAGTCATGGGACATTTTTAATAATACTCAGTATTAATACCCCAATCTGTCCCCTGGTACGAGAAAACATCGCAATCCTATAGGGTGAGGAATAGGAATGACCAAACAAAAAAAAAAAAAAAAAAATGTAGGAGTATAGGTAAGTGAAAGATAAAAGGTATATATGGGAAATGGGTAACTAATTTTACAACTTATCGTTTTTAAACTGCTCAAATGCCAAACGTTTTGAATTTGGATTGTTTCATTCAATTTTCATTTACTAATCCTTAATTTTTCTATTTTGTTGGACTCAGTGACCGACCCATTGACTGTTACCTGGCTTGTAAACGGACCTAGATTTACCACGGTGTGCACAGAACGATACCTGGGATCAGTGCCTGCCATAAATGGTTTCACTGATCCCTTTACCTATTTTCAATTTGATATTTTTCTATTTCCTTTCCTTTTTTCCAGGATTATTTTTGAATCGCCACAAGTACCATGTACTTTTTATTATATAAGGGATTTCATGGATTTTAAAAGGGATGAGAAAGTCGAGAATAATATCGAAGCAGAAGGGATTGTGAATCCCTTAGCATATTGCTTGTTTAGGCTTATTGAATAAATGCTATTAATGAAATAAAAATTGTATACCAATGGCTGACGCACTCAAAGCTAGCTTATGATAAAGAAAAAATCTCCATTATCAATATATTTTATATTATCTGAAAAATAAATGATTTACAACGTTTCACAAATTACACTAGTATTACAAACAACTCCTGTCACTTAGGAAAACCCCAAATCAAAAGTGACACTAGCGCTACCCCCGAACCCAGGCGAACAGATGAAGTACCTAGAGCACCCGAACAGTCGACGTGAAGGCTTCAAGTAAGTTGTTCGAGGGTGGTGTTCGAAGGTAAAGTTCGTAAGGTGTAAAGGCACCTATACGTTTCACACCACCACCACACCACCGCCCCCCTGCCATAGAATTCACAGACTAATTTGAACATTGTGAATATTTTACATTGTTTCTTGGAAAAAGCTGGATATTTATTCAAGTTATTTTTGCAATTCTGATCATTTTCCTTTGTTCAATGCGAACGACATTGAAGAGTATCGTCCTTTTGCAAAATGGCTTGATTCCTGTTGACTAAACCTCGGTATTTCTTATTTAAAATTGCGTAAAATCTGTCTAACTAATCACAGTAAAGTTTTAAGTATAATTACCGACTACGAGAAACAAGCTCAAAACTTCCAAGTACCACCAAATACAAAGGATCAAGTTTTTTTCTCCGAACGATCTTGGAGAACCTCCTGGTGTGCAACTTCACCAGGCCGAGTGCTTATGTTTACGTTTTTTTAAATATTTACTTGTTGTTACTTGTGGTAAATTTTTAGCCCGAACCTGTCATCTTTCCAATTTTCAAACAAAATTGAGCTTCTTTAAAGTTATGTGAGTTGGATCGAGGTCTGGCGTTTCTTATGCCCAGGTTTTTTTAGATGTCGAGCCACAGTTCTTAATTTTTAGAAGCTCCTTTCCCGGCCTATAAAAATTTTACAATACTTGATATCAATCAAATTGACGTTTCAATACATTCCGGTATTTTTTTATTGATAAAATTACTCGTATATGGGTCATTCCCACCAAAGTGGGCACTTTTTACGGCGTTTTTATTTTAAATTTTATGGTTACAAATAAACTTTTTTTTCGGTGTAATACTATTCCTTAGCCTATAAGAAGCAAGGAGTCGACGTGGAAGAACACCAATTCACGTTAAACGTGATATAAAGATGACTAAAAAAAAATAACCAGACCTTTGGGATTAAAAGGATCGCAAGAGTGTTTGCAAGATAGCATCGATGTCCTATTTGAACACATTTCGTACAAATAATGCCTCTATAATAAAAGACATATGTGCATACTTTTTACATGGTAAATCGGTTTTGTCGTTCAAGCGTTACGTTTTTTTTGTGCAACATTGCATTATCTTTGTACACTTTCGCTTTGTTTTTATTTACTAGTTTCCTTCCACGTATGCATTGAGGAGATTTTGTATCATAAAATCAACTCCCAATTCAAAATGTTTTTTTTCTTAACAAATATACATTAGAATCCGTTCTCAATCGAAATTTACGGGGAGTCATTTCACAAACATCATTTCCTTTTTTTGTCGCCTTATTTTATATTTTTTATTCTCTTTCTCAGAATAATTGGATCATTTCCTTGTTTTGATATAGAAATCTTTCAAACACGTCCTCTCTTGACTTGTATTTTATTGGGGGCATTTTTTTTTACTATCTGAAAGAGTGATAAATTTGTTCCAAAGGTTTTTTTTTTTTTTTTTTTTTTTTTTTTTTTTTTTTTTTTTCCTTATTATTAAGGACTGATCATGCTTTAAAAAAGTTGAGCAGCAAAAGAAAGGTTCAATCCACATCGCTATCTTCATTTCCATGCAGCATTTTATTTAAAGTAAGACAGGGGAATGAACGACAGGGGAATGAATTTTTAAGGTTTATTTGATAACCGTTGAAAGGGAAAAAAAGATATAATAATGATATTTGAATAACGAAATCTGTGCTACGAAATCTTTTTTCTCTCAAAAATTAGAAAAGAAAAAACTTGCCTGTTTAAAACTATAGAGGACAGGGGAATGAAGACTATTAAACGTAACCTCTCAAGTTTGAGAACTTATTTCCTTCTGGAGAGCTTGGATTTGTGCTTAGGTTAAGTTAACAGTTGGGGTTGCTTAAGGAAAGACCCCTTCTTGCTGACTATATATTTTTCACTAACTTCCCGCCTGAATACTGTGGTGACAATTTAATTTTAAAAATTGACAGGGGAATGAAAGAAAACCTGTGGGACATCATAAAAATTATTTTTCTTCAATTATAATCCTTTATCATCAAGGATTCGACTGCTTTTATGAAATTTTAAAGTATTTTGAACAAATTGAACAGAAAAAAAAGTAAAAATTGACCTAGTATACGGACACAGAATTCTTACTTTGAGCAGAATCAGACCTCGGGACATGACAGGGGAATGAATTTCGACCTTTTTCTGGTGTTTTTAAGGTACGTGTGTTATATAATTAAAATAAAGTCGTATGGGGTCTACCTTTACAACTCTGGATTTACAAAATTGATGTCTTAGAATCCTAAGTTTTTCTAAATCGCTATAAACGGCCTGGGACACAAAAGTGCCCTCTTACGTGAGAATGACCCATATATCGTATTAATCTAATTGTAGGTATGTTGTAATTAATATTGGTTGTATGCTGGTTTAGACATTCGAAAAGTACTTCATCATCAACGACCGTTGGGTGACCTGATCAGGATTCATATTTCAAAAGATGAACGCTTAGACCTAAGAACGACAGTATTTCGATGGATACCTTCATGATTCGTTCCTAATCCACCAATGAACAAATATCAGTTTCATTAAATTTCATCTAGCGGTGGATCTTAGGCATATGGTAATTGTGTTTTCTAAACTCCTATATTTTTATTGAACAATTTTATACAATTTACCCATTCAAGTGGAGATGTACATAAAATAAATTTTATTGTAAAATTTATAAAACGTAATAGAGAGCATCTACTCATGATTTGTGAAGTGGTCGACAATGTGAATGATTCACTTTTAAAATCGATTTTCTCCTACATTTCTTTATCTCTCAGGGAATTCTTTATTACAGAACGATACATATTGTTATACATTTTGTAAATATAATTTTACAGATGCAAGTTTTTAACACAATTTTACCTATGCATTGGATTGAACCTTGTGCCATCCCTTAATGATTTTAATACGCTAATGCAAATGTTATTGTTAAGATTTATTTATTTTAAGTCTCCCATTAGATTTCCTAACCGGAAACGTTTCGTGGTAAAGAAAGTTGTAAGCTTACTTAAAAGGTGGACCCTGCTGTTAAAAAATTTAGGGCTCCGCTCTCAACCTTTTCGCTAGCAAATCCTTTTACTTTTGCCCAGGTCGCCTTTGGCCTAGTTTCTTCTTCGTATATTCTACAATATTAATATATTAACCTTTTCCTTCTATACCATTTACTGTTTTAATGATGTATCTTTCATCATCTATTAACAAGTATATTCCCCTAGTAAATTTTTAATATTTCATGACTATATAATAATAATAATATAATAATAATGTTTATTGGAATAATACATACATAAATTACTTATTTACATTTTTTACAACCATTAAAACATTTATGCTTTGGATTGTTCCGTCAGCAGAGTTGCAATTATAAACATTACCTAATAATTACAAAGTAAAAAATATTATAAAAGAAAGAAAAACAAATAACTAAAGTAATCATAATAAAATAAAATTATACCTTGTGTACAGTATGCTTAACAAAGCCGCTAAAATTATAGTAGAAGAAAAATAAAATTCTCAAAAAACAATACTTTTTTTTTATTTTTATTATAATTAAATTCCCTAACTAAAAGGCTCCTATAATATAGTGCCTCTCTTAAGAACTTTACAAGTCCGGCCCAATATTCCATGACTATAATTGACAGTTTTTCAAGTATTTAAATTAAATAAATAAGGGGGTTAGGGTTAGGGGGGAGTAATTAGGCGTCCAACTGCATGATTTTGAACGCCTTTTAATAAATAAGAAGGTGATTTAGGGTTAAGTGTCCTACCTGATCATATGAGTTTAGGGCCAGACTGTTAAATATTGAATATTTTTCCAGAAGCTTCTTTACTATAATAGTCAACATTACGATTATCAGTAGTGTTGCATTGCATATATCCTCTATAGATAGACAGATAGAGGATAGAGGATACCTATTAAGGTATGTTTAATAGAACGTAATAAATAAATTATTATTTTTTTCAACTCTTCGGATTAAAGCAGCTATCAGATATTTTGGTTAGTATAATGAAACGGTTCTGGTGATCCCCCTCCTTCAAAATATACTCCCCATCTATTAATATTTTGGTGGCCCCAATGAGGCCTGCACTTGTAGCAAGACCCGAAGCGGGGGCGGGGTCATGCCCAGCGGACCGTCACTTGTGACCAGTTTGCGGGGCAACTTCCTCCCCACTCCCCCACTTTTGCTTTAATGGCTCTCGGCGTTTGTTTCACAACTTGCTTCGGGCTCGCCTTACCTTCGGTGCCGGAGGGACTTGTTCAATGTGTTTACCTCTATGCTTTCTGAATTCCGATTCGGCTTAACCTTAGTAGTGTATATGTCACTTGGGGTGTAGCGCAGACATCAAAGTCGGATCACGGACACTGAAATGAGATATAGGTCCAACGTGTTTAGGGAACAATAAATGAACGGTTAACACTCCGTCGGGCGCGTTATCTATGAGATACACTTTTTAAAGAAACATATTCACCAAACTGCCTTCTTGAGGGTTGTGGTGTTGTGCTCCCGGTTGTGTGGTCCACAGGTCTTTCTGTAAAGTTCAGTAGTGCAATTGCATTGGATAGTGTTCTGTGATTTACTTGCCATTATTTGCAATCTGCTAGATACAACGCGCCCGTTCACGTAAGTTTTTTTCAATTCCGTATTTTTTTTTTATTTAGTGATTTAGGGTCTCTATGTAACAATTAAAATATACATATATATTTTTCTTATTTTATTTCATATCTGAATTACTGTAAAGCCTGTTATCTGAGAGGATAAACAGTAAGATGTAAATGCTATTCATAAATTGTTAATGAGTGATGTTAGTGATCAAGAAATTGACGAGAACGACGACGATGAACCGGATACTGACGCTAGTATTGACTTCGAAGAAAGGGATGGCCGTTCAGACACGGAAAGGGATGGGGACTCCGAATCTGAGATAATTGTTATAAAAAATAATAAACGGCCAAAATTTTTAAAATAATTTAAATAAAAGGCAGTTTCCATGTAATCATTTAAGCCTATTTATTTTTAAATGGCATCATATTGTATTTGGACAATTTTTTCCAGATTGGAAATGATTTATATAAAATATTTGTACTTTTTTTTTTTTTACTTTTTGTTTGTATCATACATGTTATTTACATATGGCCTTTTTATATTCTGAAAATTCATTTGTATGTTGTATTGATAAACTTTGATACAGTAATATTGTCCATTGTTTGTAAAAATAAAATCCTATTTCGTACTTGGATATTTTTTTTTACCTACCATGATTTTTTTTTCTTTCCATTTTACTCTTCAATTTTTTAAATTATTTTTTGTTTTAAACTAACACTTCCATTCTTAAGGATTCAAATGAAACACATAACTTATAAGTTTAAATAAAATGAAATAATGTTTTATGATGATTATGGTTGAGAAGTTCTCGGAGATACACGCGCCCGACAGCGAAACATTCTTGACGTGCCCGACGGAGGGTTAATGAAGGGATATAAGAAACAATAGGTACATACAGTAGAACCCACTTTATCCGGGGTAATTATGGGTTGGGGTGTCCACGGATAATCGAATTACAACATTTTATTGACTTAATGTGATAGAATAAAAGATTAATTAAACCAAAAAAAAAGGCAGAAAATCACTTTTTATCAAAAAACGAACGTTTTAACAAACAATAAACGAACAACTGTAACAATTTTTTTTTTTAACATTTCTACTCGGTTTATAATGGTAAATTTCTATTCCAGCGTTAAAACAACAGGTTGTCTTTTTTGCGACATTTTATTTGTTCGTATTTAAATAGAGACTAAATTACAACTGAGAATATTTTGTTTTGTAGTCAAACAGGCCAGAGTAAGGAGTTTCCTAGAAAGACTTAAAAACAATATCGTTCTTAGAATATGAATTGGAGTAATAGTTACCGGAAACATCTCATTATACGATACCAGCTTGCCGTGTTTTTCCATTTATTATTTAATTTCATAATTTCTAATAATAATAGATAATTAACCATTGTGTAATCGTTTAAAACATTTAAATAAATATTATTCATACAAAATAAATGCCATCAAAATTAAAAACAGCTTATTAAAAAAAAAAAAAAAAAAAAATTGGCTTCTCGGAACCCCAATTAGTAGAGGCCCGGATAATGGGGGTCCTACTATAATTTCTACCAGGAATAAACGAGTACAAACATAACATTTGGATTGAAAGCAGTAACGCGTTGAAAAAAAAAATAAAATCGTATATAATTAGAATATGATAATATGATTTTCAATATCTCATTGGAAAAAGCCGTTAGAGATGCACGGATCAATACAAGAGGCACAATTCTATTCATATGATCCAGATCCTAGGATTTGCGGAGGACATAGATATTGGAAAAACCCAGGTTGCAGTGCGCGATTCCTGGCTCTTGAAGCAGCAGCTGAACGAATAGGACTGCATGTTAATTAAACTAAAACCCAATATATGACCTCCGAAGGTAGCAACATGGTAAATACCATTCAGTTTGGCCAATATAAGTCCGAAAAAGTAAACGAATTTGTCTAGCTTGGGCCGCTAATAACTGTGGGCAATGACTCATCGATAGGAGAAAAACTATTGCCAACCGTTGTTGCTTTAGACTAGAAAGACTTATAAGAAGCAAGAACTTATCTAGAAACTCCTATCTAAGGACGTAAAGCTACGGATCAGAGTCATGGGTGATTTCACGATTCAACAAACAAGGCCTGATGGTTTTCCAAATACAAATTTTGAGATGATTTTATGGACCCAGGAAAGTCGGACAGACACCCCCGACGAGGTAACGAAGAAGTATAAAATCTTCTCGCTTGAAACGGACATAAAAAGGTCTACCAGCCCATTTCCCTGTTTCTCCTGTGTATTTCTGTAGAATTTTGAATGATGCAATTAAATTTATAATAAGCTATTTAATGGGCAGAATTGGTCATCTTCCAGGCGAATGGCCGCATATCAAAAATGTCGATTTTTGGGTTGCAGAATTACTTATCGCAAATATAAACCTCGGTTATTTATCTATTCTGAAGGCTGTAAAGGCTCAAAGTATTGTCGTCTGTCGGAAGGGAAAAACGTTTGACGCCATTTATCACTAGTTAGTTCTACTGAAAAATGACCGAAAATCTATATACGACCTTACATCAGGAAGGTAACGTATCAAATTGCACATCAGATATCAACATCGATACATCTAATTGTGGGAAAATATAGATTTAACTAGTTTTCCCAAATCGTACATATATACACCTTTGATTATAGTTGAACTATGTAATCTTATTCTGCGAATATCCTAAGTCTTTCTTGAATAATTTTTCAAAAAAAAAAACATGTGTAAATCCTGTGGAGAGAAGGCTGGGAATGATATCCTTCGGTCAGGATGGAGCCGCTGTTGTATGGTAATCTGGAGAGGAGTGGTTATGGGGGACTGAGAGCAAGGTAACCAGATATTTCCCACAACAATATAAACACAGCTATGTTGCCAGCTTCCTCTTACATAGACATAGCCCCGGCCTTCCTTTCTCTTTACATATATATTGGCCTCCTACCGCCTCTCTTTTATGCCTCTATTCCGCTGGAATTTCATAATATTTTTTTTATCTCGCATATGATAGTACATCGCATTCAGGACCGCATGAGGCCACCTTGAATATTCCCCAAATGCTTTGTATATATTTGTACTCTTTATTTAGCTATTAAGATAAGAGTGTCGTTCATATTTCTTCGTTGAATTTGTTTTTTACAAATAGTTAAAAATGATGTCAATTCATTTCGAATATTCGTTCAAAGTTGAAAAAGATAAATAATAATCACAACACTAAATTGATACTAACAGATAAGTGAACTTTCAATGAGAAAGAAAAAAAAAATCAAATTTCGAATCAACAATAATTCTAAAAGATTTACTTATAATTTTTAAATAATTTTAATGGTAGAGAAAATATTGAGAGGTACTGCCGGGAATCGAATCCAATGAGCTAACCCTGGGTCCAATCCCAGTGTTAGTTATCCCAATCCTTTCCCTTGAGCGATCCCCACCGCCAGGTCACGACACACTGCAGCTTAGTATCCGGTGGGGCTGCACATATGTCCAGACAACAGGATTTAATTGTAACACTGTCACAGTTAAACATTAATTGTTGAAATGTTTTCCTTTTTCACTTTTAAATAATTTTAATGTAAGATAAAAGATTGATCCACGGCCAGGAATCGAATCCAGGTCCTCTTCATTGGACCCACGGTTAGCTCAGTGGTAGGAGCGCTGCAACGGATATGCAGAGGACCTGGGATAGATTCTCAGCCATGGCTCAATCTTTTATCTTCCATTAAAATTATTTAAAAATTATAAATAAATTATTTAAAAATGAAAAGTGGCTAAATTCAACAAATAATTCTAAAAGAGCCGGAGCTTTTGAAATGCTCATTTATACAAATTGATCGCCCAATGCAAGGCTGGTCTAACTCAAAAAGCGGTTATTCACGAAGGCTATTCAAGTTTCTCTTTTCCTTCATTTGATATCCGTTGCCTACTATATCTGAGCTATCTTATAGACTGACTACCTTACAGGCTACATTCTACCTTCTATTTAGGAAAATTAGAGGATAATTCGTGCATAAAAGAAAATAATGTAATTTTGAGATAGACCAGTCTTGCATCGGACAGCGATATTATAACAATAAAAAGGAAAGGTATTCAAGCTGTAGGATTTAGTGTTTGTAACTATCGCAGGCGCTGAAGATAGAATGTTCACTTCTCTTCAAATTCTCTTCATTAAGATACTATTAACATTCGTGTCATGCCCTGTGCTTTAGCATAATATGGAATCCATGAAAAAAACAAATGACATTTGTCGATTTGAATTTGGCCGAAGAACGTTGCAAACAACAGAAAAAATTCAGTTAGGGTCTTCAAAGTTTAACCGGAATTGCATTGGAGAAATTGGCGAAACCATGAAGGTTTCACAATCACTGCACCTGTGAATTGCTTTCACAGATGATGAGTTCACCAATCCACATAGGAGAAGCTCATCCCTGCATTTGCCAATGCGGTCGTTGAATATTTGGCCCATGTCGACAATGTGGTAGCCCTCATGGTGAATCTGACAATCCAATTTCAATCTGTAGTTAATTAATACCCGCGTCATTCCCTTGTATATTCGGGTTTCCGAAATCGAGATGTTGGTCATCACATATATTTACCAATTATAAACATTCACCGAATGGGCTACAACTCTATCTAAAATTAATTGTACTTCTTTTCTGAATCCCTCTGTTAATAACTCTATAGAAAGAATATTTCTGCTGGTCTATGTATTGTGGGCGCTATCAGGCAATCATATTGAATTAATAATTTAATATAATAACGTAAAGTACTGTATGTGTTCAAAACCAGAGGTCAGTTTTACCTGTAGGCGGCAAGGTCCTGGAAATACCGCCTTGAAACATATGGGGGCCATAAACCTGTGAGAGAGAGAGAGAGAGAGAGAGAGAGAGAGAGAGAGAGAGAGAGAGAGAGAGAGAGAGAGAGAGTGAGGGGAGCGGCAGAGTCCAGATTTCCAGACAGGCTGAGAGGCTTAGGTCTTGAGTCTAAGAGAGCGTCAGAGATGGCAGAGACTGATCCAGCAAGAGGCCAGAGACAACACCAGAGTGATACTGAGAGTGCCCACCAGATAAGGTTAGTATACAGTGCTAATTGTAATATTGTGTGGTATGCATTTAATAAATTATGTTAACTTGCCAGTCAGCATCCAGTAACTAAGTTGTGTTAGTGAAATATCTTTGTAGAATTCATTAGAAGGGGGTAATTATGAATTGCATTCTTGGTTAATAAAATTAAAGATGGAGTTCAATTTAGATTCGTTTGTTTATTTCCATTCACCCAATTCCACAGGTTTCTTAATATAATTAAAATTGGTAAACACGTCACCTCTGGAAAAGAATCCAGTATATTTTGATACTTATTAAATATATTAATTTCATATATTAATCTTATATATCCCGTTTCTGGTAACCTTCACCCGCCTGAGAAAAGCGGGAACCCAGACTAGCAGTTATGCCCATATCGCTCACTTGTTTCAACAACGTCATATCTAAAAAAATTGCTAATTTGAGTTATGATATAATTCTGAAAGAGTATATCCTTGCGCGATCGTTGAATCTTTAACTCAACCCAAGATCTGAATTTTCCAACAAAAACTTCATAAATCAAAAAGTATAAGAATAAGAATAAAGGCTTAACGGACGAAGCCCGAAGGCCGGATGCCGACACAACCAATCGCTCCGTCCCTCCATCCTCCTCCCCCGTTCAATCCCAAATCCACGAGATCAACCTCCACCGAATCCTCCCATCTTCGCCGTTTTCCAGTCGGCAAAGCGTTCATCAATCGTATTCGTTCGCTACTAAGACTTAAACGTATTTGGACATACGCATCACAGATATTCGGCTCAGCTAAAATGGTTCACTTACAAAAATTATAAACTTTTCAATCCAAAATTTTAAGAATAATTAAGGACACATCCAGATGCGTTACCAAACTCTACATACAGGGTCGGTCACCTGTGGTGTAGTTGTTAGCCTAGAAAACTACTATACTAAAGGTCGCGGGTTCGCGTCCAGAGGTGGTCCTAGGGTTTTTTAATGGGAGTAAAAAATCCTTGTCTATGCCGTCCCTCGGATAGGACCTAAAATGGGGGTCCCGAGCCTGTACGATATCAGGTACTCGTTAAAGATCCCTATCCTAATTATAACTGGATAGGCAAAATTTAAATAAGGCGTCAGCTAAGTAATTTTACAACCGAAAAATAACAAGAATTTCCTGCCTTTAGCCTAACCATAATTTCCTCTACAGCTTCATGCTTTCTAGTTATTGTAGGTCATAAATATCTAAATAAATCAAAAAGTGCATTTTAAAATTTTGATATTCCAAAATCTCAAATTTTGAATTTGTTGTTGAATTTCTTTTCAAACAGAGAAAAAAATCAGTTATTATCTAAATTTACCTGCTTTTACCCTACCATCGTAGGGTTTGTATCTGTTCTGAACAAAAATCATTTTGCTTTGAGATCTTAAATTCACAGTTATGGATTTTTTTTTTCTTTTGTAAATATGACATACTTGGAAGGAGAGGAGTGTGTTTTTAATGTTTACAATATATTAAACACACAAACGAAGTAAATTAATATTACTCATCATGGATTATTTTTAAGCATATTTTCCCATTTTCAATCAAATATGTAAAAAATTATTTAATTTTAGTTAATACTGTTTTCCGTTGTAGGAGGATTACACTTGCATAAATAAGAATGCATGTAGTTTAAAATGGAGAGAGTTCCGATCAACTCGAGTATTAAGATCTTATTAGATTATTTTTGGTTAATTTTTAATTAATTTATTGCAAACACAGGAGATATAAACATAAAATGTTGTAAAACATATTCGTTTAATGTATGAGGGGCAACATTCGTCGCCTAAGATTTAATTCAAATAAACGATCTTCAATTTGACATGGTAAAAAAATTTATTAAAAATAATATAAAATCGAAATTTTATAACTCCTAATTTTGCGGCTATTCCTTTATAATAGTGATTCAATATTAGGATCGTCAATGACATCGTAATATCTCAACATAACGATAAAAATGAAGTATTATGTAGAATAAGACCCACTTAGAATAATGAGTTGTGACAACAAACTTAAAAGGAACAAAACAAGGCCTATTATATCAGCGGAGGACTTAGCTCTACTTAGCTAACTTCTCATTTAGTCGCCGTTCCTTATGAATGATACACCTCTTAAGTCAGTGTGTATTGTGTTTCATCTGAGGCTTCAGAATATTCTTGATGGTATTAGCTTATTTTATGTTATTATTTTCAGATATTTATTAATATTGCTCAATCATTCATGAAGCAATTAAAACTATTTATTTTGGCATATATTCAGTTTAATATAGATATATCTAACATAGATAGGTTTTCATGTTACATTTTCCTTCCGGAGTATTACGCACCACGGCCTAATGTTGCCCTAATTTGTGCCGATCAATAGGCCAACTTCAATTTGGCTAATGTTTTTTGGAAAACCGGTTATTTGAGATTGAGTCAGTTTACCATTGAATATACGCAAAGTGCATGCCAGGTCTATCAACCCTATCATAACTTCTAGATATTCGATGATAAGGAGTTCCGTTTTTCACTCTGCAGGATCAGCAGAATGGTGTTTCGACTAAAATAAATTACCATTTTTTTCTTCATATAAAACCAATATAAACAACAAGAATCATTTCCGGAGTATATCAACCGCAGCTGTTCTCATAGGGCACCGTGAAAAATTTCAACAAGCCCACACCATCCCATTAACTACATTAATGCACATACAATTAATTATCTGTGAATTTTAAAAACATGAAATTTCCTTCACATCAAATGTGCAGTTCAACTGCGTTTCATGAATGTATTGAATGTATTCAAACACATTTATAGTGACTACAACCAAGACACAGGTGGCTGTCTAGTCTCAATATAATTAGATATCACTCAGACAATTGAAATTTATTTTATAATAGTTGTATATCCCGGATTCACCTGGGGAATTTCATTTTTCTAATAAACGTGAAAAATTCTATAAACAAAAATAACACACCAAACCCACTATTATTCTAAAGCTTTATTAGGATATACTATATTTTCAGTTTTACCATCTGGGGCACATATAATTAGGTGTTTAGGTGAACCTACTCTAGAACATACAACGTAATGCGACCATGAGAAAACATGGGGATTCCAAATTGATACCAGCTACCAGCTACCAGTGATTGCCCTTGAGCTTTATTTATAGTCATCGGAAATGCGACCTGAACTGGCAATTGTTCTGTTTTGAAACCAAAGGATTTTTCGACTCAAACGGTCGATTTTGTAAAAAACCATTGTGAAGCGAGATCATAACGATCTTTATAACAATAAAGAATTTACCCAGAGATTGGCTGAAGTTATGAAATTTTAATATTGGCAGGTGTTCGCACCTGGTTTGAAAGAACCACTGATATCTGATGATATGATAAAGTGCGCCGGAAGCCAAAAAAGGTCGGGAACTCCTGCTATAGAGTTTAATGGATCTTTTGATGATATGACAGCGAAAGTACCAAAGGATTCCAAAGTAATTTCTGTTAGCAATTAAAATCCTAATTTTGTGTTCTGGCTTTATCTCACTGTTCCATGTATGACTTTATGTCACTTATGTTCTCAGGAACAAGAACTCGTTGATCCACTCAAAAAAATTGTCCTCTGTTTTGGTTGTCCTTCTCTATCATTGTTGTTGATCGCCTTATAAAATTCATTCATAAAGATCCTATTACATGTTGCCTAAAAATCGATGAAGAAATGTTTTTTTTTGTATTTTATACCCGACCGTCCTTTCCATTGAAGACCCGTTCTGTTAATTTGGTCGATAGTGGATTTAATGCTCAGAAAGGCAATCGATATGCGCCAATCTTACGTTCGGCGAACAGTAGCAGATTTTACATTTCTCAATCCTAACCCACTTGTTCCAACCTTCCTGCTACCCAAATCTCTGACAATCCTCCGAGGTGTCTGAAAAGAAGATGGCCTCGAGGTCTACTAGATAAGAAACAATATTTGGTTGCTATCAATGAGTTGTTTCTCTCCAGGCCTGTACGTGTCATTAGTTTACAAATATCATATTTACTTATTGTATTTTTGTTATACATTTGTAAATTTCAGTAAATAAAAAATAAATAAAAAGGTTTTAGATGGAAATAGCGATATTCCACTATAGTTTAGACAATCAAAGATATCTCATATTTTGTGTGTGGGATCATCTTGGATTTTTCAAGTTAAGTGAACACTTGAAAATCTAAACAATACCCCAAGGTGAATAGTTATTTCTAATTGGTTAGATTAGATTAAGATTTTATTTGGAGGGCCGAGGGCGGGTTTAAATTTAAATTTAAATTACGTCTTTAATTTCTTATCGGTATACTAAAACTAATAATTGCAAATTCCTCAGGCAAACCTTTGGAAATTAAATGAAACGTCAACATAATATATTTATTTGAAATAAAGTTTTGAATGTGGTTGTGGGTTTTGAATGTGGAATTATTGTTTGTAATAATAATTAAGAACTTTTAAATTATAGAATTTCATTTTTAATGAACGTTATAGTACTGTTATATAGTAATAACCTTATCTAGTCCAATAGGCTTACTAAAAATTAAATAAATAAAAAAACCTACCTGTGGACAGCCAGCCTGGTGATAGTGGAGGGAAGCGACCCCTCTTGATGTGTTGGTGTTTTTATCAGTACCTCATCTCATCCTTGTGATTCAGGGGTGCCTTCTTTTTTGGGTGGTTCTTCGTAGGGGCCTGTTCTTGGGCTCCCACTATTCCAACTTCCGCATACCTATTCTCTTTTCCTTCTTCAATGTAGAGAGCGTGCTTATAGAAAATTAAAAAGAAAATGTTAATAAAAACTATATCACAAAATAACATCTTCGTGAAAAGTGACATTTTATTTAATCTCAAGTAGGCTTTTTCATCATTTAAATAGGCTGGTAGAGTACCAATGTCAAATGAAAACTTTCTTCCTCATTATTGATAGAAGTATATATAAAAAAAAAAAAATTCATAAACAAATAGAAGAGTAAAAAAAAAATGTTTTTCCAGGATGGAAATTTCAATTTCCGCTGATAAGATAAGATATCTATGTGAAATATATCGCAGTTTTAATAATAAGTTTAGTTTATAAAGTCATTGAGGCGTTGGAAATGAGAAGGAGGTACGTTCAAAAACTGAGTTTTTCTAAGAGATGCAAAAAATTCACTTATTGTGCTTGATTAAGGCGCAAATAAATAAAAACAAGTAATCTATTTAGAGTAAAATATATTGGTTAAAAAGCAAAAGTATTTAATAGCTTTTTGGAGGGAAATTTGAGAAGAAGCATGTAATGTACAATATATTTAAAGTGGGTGAAAGTAGCATATAATAAAAGTTAATCTTTAATAAATATACTTGAGATTACAAATCGCAGTACCAAAATATATTTTAGTAACAAAAATATTGACAGTACCTTCTTGACAATTGTTAACAATGTACCAAAAAAAACGGGGCAAAACTCGACTATTGTTGAAGTCATAAGCGGCGTACTCAGCAAGTCAGAGCCTTAATGGATTTATAGAGGAGGCCTCCTAAAGAAACTAAAAACAGTAATGTAATAATGATTAATCGCTAAAGTCAAGTATTATAATAATCGAAAACTTGTATAGCATAATTAACGAAAAGAAGCTACTTATTTATGAACTGTAAAAGTAGAAAGATAGATATAGATAGACAAAAAAAGATAGATTTCTATCCAGTCTAATGTGGTGAATGAAAGTTAAGTGTAGCTCACATCGCAAAAGATATGTGACTTAAGTTTACTTGACTTACTGTCTTTTATTAGATTTATAACGGTGATATTGGTCATATTTCATGTTGCCATATTTTATTTTTCTGTGATTATAGTTATATTTTATTTCCTCTAGTTTGTTAGCTTGCATTTTAGAAGTGGGTTTTTATTTGGTTTTATTCCTAGTTATTTACCAGTTAAAATATAAAGTTCAATTTATATTTTTTGCACAAAATAAGTAATATGTAACAGAACTTGATAATGGATAGAGGAATGAAGAATAGATAACAAATCTAAGAACAGTAGGATATATTTTCTGTGACATTCTCAAAACAATGAAGATTAGCATGGCCACTGCACAATTCTAATAACTATCGAGGGATCTCACTACTTCTGATTTGTTTTTATTTGATTATTATTGTGTGCAATTTTATGCTAATACCTGAGAGTATAAATTCAAACATTGGGAAGATGTCATCTTCAGACTAAAGTTTGTAATCCGATGGACATCCTTATTTGTAATTCTAATTGTGGTGTTATTTGATGGGACAATCAAAGTCTCGACTCATTGGTTTGCCCACCAACGGACATCAAGTTAGGTCGTGGGTTCGGTTTCATTGGTCAGATCTTGAACCGGTCTCATTCATTACGTTCTCAACTCCACTAATAGAGCTAATTAGAGCCACAGAGTTCCTCCTTGTAAACTATCAGCGAGTTCCTCATCTAGGTTTACTACGAGGACTAAACATTATTCAAAAGACTTCAGGAAAAAGAAATGTTGTTCAATTTGGGGACATTAACTAAATAATCCGTAGTAATATTGAATGTATTTAAACTTTACAGGAGATTCGAAGGATCCAGAGTTTCCCGAAGACTGATGAGCCTGTGTAGGGATAACTTGCCTAAGCAAGGATTAGCCGTAGGATCGCCCGCATCATTCATTACTTCCTTACCTACTTAAAGGAGGCATTTAGAACGATGGAGAACAACTTGGATTTATCCAACTATTGGGGTCCAAAAAGTTAGCTACCGGCGGATGAATCGTCATCGGGAATCGAGAGGAATATCGGAACTTTGCTTCTTTAATTAGGATCATTTTGTAAGCCGGGAAGTTCTCTTCCGCCGCCATCACCCTATTGGCAACCTTCCAACAAACAGATTGGATCTGGCTTGAAGAGCGATCATTGAAATCAATTTGGTTTATTTTCTTCTGAGAGAACTTTAGATATGCAATTTGTTACCGTATTTCGATTTATTAGATTTCGAGTTGAAAAAAAAATCAACAAATTCTTCTTAAACTTAATCAGTTACTATTTAAAACGAAGGATGTTTAAAAACAAAATATTTTGCAAGAAAAAAAACTGTGAAAACTAATCAAGTCATTCTTCCCTCTAAAAAGGACAAAGAGTTTATTAATAGATAAATTAAAACATGATAACAATACAACTTCCTCTATCAATATTTAAGCTATTACAATATTCATTATGATTGACTGTAGTTTCGAATAAACTTGTATTGGATATTTTATCATTATTAATACTTCTCTATGAAATCATTGGAATTCAGAGTTTACCCTTTTAATTAACTAGAAATTAATAAAATAAAAAAAAGCTTCACTGAATATCTACATTATGAAATTCTCAATTAAAAGTTTAACAAATTTTTAATTAGTAAATTGTTTTACTAAATATCTAGAATATTCTGAATTTTTGTTCTATATTTCTGGTATTAAAATAACGAATAACCTCCACCTTCTTTTCGACGGAAGGTCGCCGTTTTAATGTGTAAAAACTCTAGACTTCTATTGAATAACATGGGGGTTATTGGTTGGTATAACCTATTTTTTTAAAAAAAATAGTATTTTTGCTTGGAATGATATCTCAAAGCACCAGATTCTATTTGTTTAAATACACTTTGAGCGATCTAGTTAAAAAATAGCAATAAAAAATCATCACGTCCAACATTTGTTAACCCACCGCGTTCAGTACCTAATCAATTTTTTGACCTCTAATGTTGAGGGGAGGGTTTGCTTCCATAAAATTCACAACATTGTTGCAATTTGTAAACTTTAATTATTTAATGATTGCATCATTTTGACCACATTGGTTTGTTTAACATATACGCCCCCTTATGCCGCTAAGGCTAATCTGACGATGCTACGGTTTGAGTGCTAAATTTTGCCTATCTAGGCCTAATTAGGATTGAGATCTTTAACGAGTACCTACCTGACATCGTACAGGCTAAGGACCTCCATTATACGTCCTATAGGAGGGATGGCATACCCAAGGAATTTTTACTTAGAATACAAAATCCTAGGGCCACTGCGGGACACGAACCCGCAACCTTTAGTATTGCAGGTTGCTATGTTAACCACTGCACCATAGGTGACCCCGTAAAAGCCACGTATTAAATTGTTCAAATATCAGATTATTTATCCCAGGTTTGTCGGATATGGTATATGGTAATAACAAGATTTTAGTGGCTAATTTAATACCAGTATTGGCTAAAAATCTTAAGCGACTCCTGATACGGTAATCAGAGAAAAATGAGAAGATTGATAATTATAAATTAATTAATTAATCATTTTAAAATAGAAGACCTTCAAACTTTGAAAAATTCACACACATTCATTTAAATATAAATATTAGTCGTAAGGCTAATATGCTTAATTTTTTACCAGAGTACAATTGGAAAATTGAAAAGAAAACTTTTATTATCATCTATTCATGTTAAACATGTAAAAAATCATGCATTATTGGGATATTTATGACAGGAGTAAAGAATAATTGATAAACAATTTTAGAAATTCAAATCATTTTTGGAAAAAATATGTAACTCCAGTTTACGGCAAATCTGAAAATGTAAGAAAGGCTGTTGATACTTTTAGTGTAAATTGATGAAGTAACTGGATCATCAGTCTAAGTTGGCAAGATTTTATAATCGGTTTAAGTAAATGTTTCGCCTATTATACAGAAATTCTCCTTGAACAATTACTTATTACTTAATCAAAGAGTTATTATTTCATACAGTTGGATAAAAAGCAATTGTTATGCTATAGAGGATAGTTGTATTGCACTAGCTACCATAGATGGAAGTACCACCGGTATTTGATTCATGATTAACCATGTTCTAGTCCATAAATTCTATGTATTTTTTGTAGTAATTTCTCAGTCAATAAGTTGAAGGGGGGAAAAAAGTTTCGGATTGATGAAAGGGTTATCTGGGATGCCCTTATGCATATTAATTTCCTACTCTATTTGCATTTAAATTGAAATCCATACTTAGCTTTACTCGATTCTTTTCACATGGAAATCGGACATTGCTTAGCTCTTAATCAATCTTGTAGAATTTTGCATAGCTATATCATATTATATTTTGTTGTGTTCTTATCTGTGCATATACAATCTTATTACAATATAAAATTCCTCTATATTTCTTACTCCGTTCCAAAATTTCATTATGGTCAATCCCATCTGTAGAACCTAGTGCACTAATTAAGAATTAATTATCAGTCGTGCAAATATCGCCAACGCGATTCGGGCCCTAAGCTCATGAGGCTGATAATGTAGTTGCATATATCAGCTATCAATTCAATAGCACAGGTTGATTTTGCTGTTTAAGAGATGATAGTTAAGGGTATAAAACTAATTAGTGATTGAAGCGTGGAAATACAAAAGGGTCTATGTGCCAAAGCCATTCTTCAGAAATGGGTATAAGTAATGTTTTGTTGTTAGAAAAGAGTTCACTTAAAGTATGAAAGATGGCATGGTTTTCTAAACGTAGTTCACCCTAGAGGGTATAAGTGAAATCATTTCTGTAAAAATTTCCTAAGGCACTTATACCCTTTTGTATTTCCACGCTTCAATTATTATAATAATTGGCAACCCTAACATTACCTTTATGATCAGGTGATGTTAGATGATATAATCCTAAAATAGTACTGATAAGAATATGCTAAGACTGTATTTATATTAGAAACATGAGTAGAATATTCTTTTATAATATATTTATCGTTAAAGTTTGATTAAAACTTCACATTTCATCAATCTAGTGCCTATAATGAGTTCATACTTTGTTATCGCAGCTTTAGAATAGTATTACAGCGAATGGAAAGTTATAAATGAAATTGATATGTACGAGTATACACATACAATTGTAAGATTTTTATTTTGAATAATTATTTATTTGAAAAGGATTAGAGACTTCCTAGTTATGAGGAAAAATTATTTGTATCCTAGTCTCTACTAATTTTATTATTTTATTTTCTTTATTACAAATAAGACCCACTGAAGACGGCCCTTGAGGTTGAAACGTTTGTAATAAAGAAAATAATGTAATTTTATTATAATGAATTGATGAAGGAACTATACATTAACGACCTATTATATGTAGCAATTACTTTAAGACACACTGAAGAGGTCATGGAGGTCGAAACGTTTGTAATATATAAGAAAATAAAATTAGTTGAGAATATGATCCAAATTGATTTTTACTCAAGTGTTATTTGTTAAAATCGTGATTTTATTAGCTGGCCTAGAAAAAGTTTTGGATGAGGTTTGGTTAGTAGCAACAAAAAATAAACAGAGAAGAAAACATATACAAAGCGTGAAAACAGTACACTTGTTTACTAACAAAATGAATCGGAACTTTTTATTAATAAAAAGTATAAATAATGTAAATTAAAATATAAAATTGATATATATATATATATATATATATATATATATATATATATATATATAAACCCTATTATACTAGTTTTTTTTTTATTAGAAGCTTTGAATTATTCCATTTTTTTTTTTTTTCAGGGAAAGGGATTGATTCCCAATGCCCAACAAGATTAGAAAATAATAGGTTTAACCTCCCAGTTCACATGTTCAATTCAGTCGACATTTCAGGGCTATGCATCTTAGCAATCACAAATACTGTAATCGGTAATGAGAATTTGGTAAACTTTTACTACTTTGTAAATATTTTTTATAGGAAGAGAAATGTTTGGCCTTGACTGGGATTCGAACTCGGATTTCCTTATCACTAGTAAGGTGCTCTTGCCTCTTGAACTACCAGGCACTTGTTCAAGCCAATTTTTTCATGTTATATAAAATATTTAAAAAATATAATAATAAATTCCATGTATTTATGACATATAAATAATAGAATTTACTACTTTCTTAATACATTATCTGCTTACCTCTCTACCTTCAGATCAGGAATGACTAATTTATAATAATATAATATAAATTCAAATATGGTAATTAATTACTGTATAGCAATATGTCATTTAATCATTCCCATTATATTTTATTCATTTATAATCGAATATATGCGTTTGTGGTGTAAAGGTAGTGTAAAGTCCTTACAAAAAGATTATTTTTTGCACATAAGTTTGCAGACGTTTAACACTTTGTCGACTAACATATTAATAATTGAATTAAAACATTCAAGTCAATGGTAACTGTATTAAGTGATAAATAAACTAAGAAAAAACTGATTTTACCCAAAACTAAGATTTTGGACGTTACACGGTAAACACAGATATATAAATCCATAATATCTTCTTATACATTATAATTACGAACGTTTTCTTACCTTTTCACTTTGTTTCTTTAGGCCACATAACACCTAATGGCGATGTAAAATTGTATTGCAGATAGTTTATCTTTCGTTTTCTTCCTAATTAGGAAAACCTTTGGTTCTTTCACTAAGATAAGAGCCGGTGTCGTTAAGAGATTGGAGAGTTACGAATCAATATTCAATTGAAGACAATCGTTGGCCGTGCTTTGTCTGGCGGCCATACGTGCTTGGCATGCCCCTCGTTAGTTCCCCTGATTCCTATTACCGAAGCGGCAAACTGGAATCAAGCCCCACACATTTCCTCTTATTCCAGAACTCAACGTCTCTATGTTCCTGGTCATTAGTTTAAACATTGAAGATCGATTTTGGGGGAGCCAGGAAGCAAGCAGCTATTCTTTCTAAGTTATTCTTTGAAGGATCTCTGATTAGTGAAAAATGGAGACAGGTTTAGTACGAGCTGTTTTATTGTCCAAAATTTGAGATGATGTAGCTGATCATCCTGCCAAGATAGATTTTCCTATTTAAAGATAAAAAAAAAGAACTTCTAATATTGTAACGACTAATGTCATATAGTAAATGGTGGTGTAGTGTCCTATAATACTAAAGGATAGAGGTTCGCATCCCGCGTTGGCCTTATGATTGTTTTAATGGTGTGAAAAATCTTTGGCCAGGGTGATCCTCGGATAAGACGTAAAATGGAGCCAATATTGGACTCAAAATTAGGGAAATAATTTGTGATCCTAATGGATACTGATTCTAATAATCTTGTAATTACCATATTCCATATCCGACAAACATGGGATAAATAATCCGACATTTATTTCAGTTATCATGTATTCCAGACTACATTTGAACAATTATATTCCAGAGTCCCACTTGAGAAATTTAATATGTGGGTTTAACGTGGTCACCTGTGGTGCAGTGGTTAGCATAGCAACCTATAACACTAAATGTTGAGGGTTCGTGTCCCGCAGTGGTCCTTTTGGATTTTGTAATCTGAGTAAAAATTCCTTGGGTATGCCGTCCATCAGATAGGGCGTAAAATGGATTTCCTGAGCCTTTACGATGTCAGCTACTCGTTAAAGATGCCTATATTTATTTTACCTGGATTGGAAAAATTTAGAACTCCCATCGTCCATATGATTAAATAATCATATGGTAACTACAAAGGCTAATCGGACGATGCTACAGAGGGTGTCCTACATTTTGCCTATCCAGGTATAATAAGGATTGGGATATTTAACGAGTACCTGACATCGTACAGTCTCGGGACGTCCATTTTACGACCCGTCCCACGTTTGGGACATTCTAACCTTCTAGGCCCTTCAGGGAGGGTCCATAGATTAAAGTGACCCTATCAAATTTAATATTTTACCAATCTATCGAAAAGCAATCGATTATTGGCTTAATACAGAGAAGAAAACAGTTACTTCTGAGTCACTGTCCTGTCGCTTATAGTTAATGTTTTGTAACGTTGATACTAATTTGAGTTCCAATTATTTGTTTGACATTTTTGTTCTTTAAATATACTACATGACACCAGTTGTAACACTAATGAGGGTTTAAATAATTATATTGACGTAAAATTATAACGATAAAAGGTCAAACAAACAATTAAAACTCAAATTAATATTTTCGTCACACAACAGTAACCAGAAGTGACTCGAAACTAACTGTATTCTTTGATGTACAAGATTTCTAAGCTACTACTCAATCGTGAAATAAAACGTATATGGTATGCTATGAACCTACCGAGAAAGGCCTAGAATGTTCCAAACATGTGATCATTTGTAACCGTTCCAGGCAGTTCTAGAACTTTGTCCAAAGTAACATGAAAATGAACATCTGTTTTCAGGTAATTTATTTCATTAATGACGGTAGAAATATATTGATGATTTAAATCGCAGAGAGATTTGGACTGGTAAAAAGTATATCAAATATCGTATTCGTCGAATAATAGCAGATCCAGGTATTTTAGAAGGGTCAAGAGAATGGAATATGTGTAACAAGTATCTGTTAAAGGATGGTCATTTTCCTCTACAAATATAACAAAAAAAAAATCAAATGGTTTGTTTATTTAATTCCCATCCCCTAAAGAAAAAAACAAAAGATAACAAAACAGTGTTTTAGTTTTGTGAGCAGTAACTTTCAATTTGACAGAGGACAGAATCAACTGCTTATATTTCATTATTTCCCCTAGCGTATCTAGTATATGAATTTAGGCCATTCATCAATGATGGTTATGAGATTATTTAATTCTACAAATTGAAGTACCGTATCAATACTTTTCTGACTGAATTTATAATGAAAATATGAGATTAGACCACCGCGCACAGGGGTATTTGGCCCTAAAAGCTGGCCAAAACCCATTTTTTGAAATTTGAAATTTTTGGTAAATAATGACTCGAAGTTCAAGTAGAGGACCTGTTGGATCATGCAAGATGATACTTATCTCTTCCAGGCCCTTAATCCGGCGGATATTCTAATTCCAATCTGACCTTAGCCTTTACCTCGTCTCTGCTCATAAATATTGTTCTAAAAAATATATTAATTTTCTTTGTTTTTACTGAATTATCGGCATTATCATATGATGGATAGTTCGAGGCCAGGTTTGTACTTGTTATCCAGACCGTTATAAATTTTTTGTATTCAATACTAGTATCAATATTTCTTTGTTTTTTGGTAGGTAGATTTTAGAGCTAAAAATTAAATTTGAAGGTTAAAAAGTTATACTTCTGGTCATTGCTGGGCAACGAACATTTTTTTATGATAATGTGTAATTATCCTAGTTACCTAATAGCTGCGAATGGGAGACATACAATTTTTTATTTCTAAAATGTCAGTTTCATCAAATAATAATAAAAAAAATAAATGTTATTTTATTTTCATTTATTTATATTTTAGGATCTTCTGGAATAATAATAATAACTAGAAGGGAATTATTTGAGATATTTTTAAAATCGAAAGCATTAGCTTTAAAAAAAAAATAAGGAATTTTCGTAGTCTTTTCTCATTGGGAAATATTGTCTAGCTAATAGCCTAGAGCAGGTGAAAGAGGTAAAACATAAATTATCAATTTTGAGGCATGATTTCTAAGTAAGATGGAATGCTTCTTCAAGGAAAAGAAAAGTTTTTAAAGGAGCAACAAGGAATGGCTAAGTGGGACGATACCAATTAAAAGCTCAAGTTCTGGTGTACTCCCTGAAAAATCATTTGACGGTTTAAGTGAAAGAAGCAAGAGGCGTAAAACAGAAAAACTCAGATCATCAACTAGCACTGATATGCTGACTAAGACCACTTATATAAAACTAAGAGATTCTGGTGATATCAATGCGTTCCTTGTTCTGAAGGATCTAACAAAACTCCATCTCGTGCCATAAAATATAGGAAAGCATTTAAAAATTTCAATTTGTCAGAAAAAATAGAAAAAACAAACTACCTATCAGCACTGGAAGCTTTATTTACATATATTGTATATTGGTGGTACTATCAAGTGGTTATTTCATAAATTTAGAAATGTTTTCTATATTTGCTAAGGATACTTTTCTCCATAGAAACTTTACGCAAAACTTTATCACCACAAATTTTTATTTTTACCTATTTTACACTATTCCCATTCTTCAAAAATAATTGTAATAGATATAAAAAAAATAATAGTAATTTTTAATGAATCTTTATTTGTTACAAGAATATTTTATAGGTGCAATGCATAAAGAGAAAATAATATGAACATAGAGTGTAAACCCATATATGCCTATTTCGGCATCTATCAGTCGGTGAAGTAACGTAAAAATTTATTTTAGGAAAATTTTCACTTATGAATATTTTTTTAACTGCTAAAAACATATTTTTAATGTCTATTAGAAATTTAGAAGCCATTTTGAGGACGTTTGAACTAATAAAATGGAAGGAAACAGTTTTGGCCAGCTTTTGGGTTCAAATACCCCTGTGTGCACCGTTGAAATGCGTGTCACTTATTAAATGGTATGAATCGCAATAAGATGTGTAAATGAATTAATTTGTTTCATTGGAAAAATAAAATGATTGCTCCTATAGTGCGTATATAGTTTTTAAGAAATTTTCTCCTTACGTTCCCGGACTCCTAATTATTAACTCTTTGATAAAGTACCTGAAGGCATAGACCTTAAGCTTCTATGCCTTCAGGTACTTTATCAAAAGGTAGTGTTGTGGAGTTGGTACAGTTTCACACAAGCAATCCATTGAATTAGAAGAATACATCCTACAGACTGAAAAAAAATCGAAGAACCCTCACAACATCCCAGCTCTTAAAACTTAACTGCTGACAAACGAGGAAATGCCGCATACAATACAAATACCTCCTCACACATACCGATCGTTCAGTGGATTCCTCTTCCATGCTCTCAGACTGTCTCATGTTATAATACCTATCCCTCCACTGGTCATTTACGTGGTTTTATAGAGCCTTAGAAATTATTTTCTTTAAACGCATTTTAATAATTTTAATAGCAATATTAATAAAATGATACATGGTTAGTTCTAGAATCTTAGTAGGTACTTTTTATGTCTAGACTATTAGTAAAATAATAATATTTTAATTTTATCTGCTCATATCTGTATTAAAGGTTAAAGGTTAAATTTAAGGAAGAAATAAAGTGCAGCAAGGCTCTTTTAAAGTAATGTTTTTATGAAAAATGGCTCGTATAAAAGCAATATATAATGACGTGAAGTATAAAATATGTACTATCGCTTTATAACTTTTATGTTGTGTCATTCTTTATTTATTTCTCTAATATCCGATATGAAACGTTATAAATGGTCATATTTATCTTTATTCTTAAATTTATATTGGAACAGTGTGTATTTCAATATATCTTATATGTTGAATAAGTTGAAACAATGAAAACATTACAATTTTGTTATTTAGTACCAATGTTATTTATACTACCGCTAGAAGAATTCAATACCATTCTTAAATGCTCTTCCTCGCCATACATTACTGGACGTCAGTAGTACTCCTATTCCGTTCCAATACTCCAATAAAAAACCTCGGAGTAACCTTCATGATCTCACCTGGATTCACCAAGTATTCCATAAATTAACCGAATCCTTTAAAAGTTCCTATGTGTGACTCTTTCTTCTGAAGTACCCGTCATCTCCTGAATCCGAAAAATCATCTTATACTTCTATCAATTTGGATTAGGGATGATTAGTATATGGAGGGCTGTTAGGTGAACTAGAGATAATATTAAAAAGATTGTTGAAGCTTCTTATAAAATTTATTCTCGGTCTAGGGCCAGACACTCTCACATTTCCCAAATGTATACTGAGCAAGGCCCTGGTACCCGAATACAATATCACCTTAGCACCTTCCAAGTCTGTGGGTATATTTTTACCCATAGAACTGCCTCCTTTGAGCGATCCTTCAATTTTCGTGTAATTCTTTGAATTCTTTACCAAATTCAATTCATAGAGCTTCCTCATTGGACTCATTTAAACATCATTTAATTTTCCATCTCCTAAATAACCAATTTTCCTTATATATGTAAGAATCACCAAAATTTAGGTATCCCTATGATTACCAAGGGGTATTTAACTTCTTGGTTTTACCAAGGGGGGGGGGGTATATTAGGGGATCTACGAACCCACAGCTTTCTATAATTGTTAATTAACTCTAAAAAAATGTTTTAATTTTTTTCATGAGATGAGAATGTGTACATATTTATAAAAAAGTGGATGTAAAAAAAAAAATTATCAAGGGAAATGAAAATTATTTTTCTAGATAATTAGAAAGGTCATTTCCATGTTTTCTTAATCATTCATTATCCATGCTGTATAAAATATTTAAATAATTCACACTTTCAAAAATTGTATTTTCATGTATATTGAAGAAAAAAATTAATTGTTTGAAATCTATTATCAATGTCTTTATAAAATTATGGTTTAATAATTTTCAATTATATCTACGTGCCCATGAGCGTTTTTTCTGGATAAAAAATATTACAGAAAAATTCATTTCACGTTTACATTAATCTTGAATATTTTTCTTACAACTAATAATTTGCTCAGTTTTATGTTTAATAATATACGTCCATGAAAAATAATAATGAGCTCCAAGAGCTCTCTTCTTGGTAACTCTAAGGGTAATCCTTATCTCTCTCAAAATTTATATTTTTATTTTATTATAGGTACCATATATTTGGCCGTACGGATGTACTTACAATATATATTTTTTATTCTTAGGGAATCAAAAGTCCCAAAATTAAAATTATTCATTTTATTCAAAAAGGATGATATTGGTATCCTAATCAAAATGAATGATGATTTCTCGAATCATCAAAACCTTTACAGAATGTATTCACTTAGGTATTAAAAATATCTTAATAATCACATTTTTTTTTTTTTTTAATTCCAGATTTATTACTCTAGGTTATTTGGAATGTAATGAATAAAAATATACACTACGCACATAAACTTTTACTATTAATTACAAATTGACATACTTGTACACAGTTGTAAAAATGACTTATACTACCTTTGCAGTTATTGGCCGAATTCATAATTAAATAAGAAAAAAAAAAGAAGGCTACGGAATTGATCTCGGTTTTTCGTTTGGCAAATTATGTAATTTTAATGAAGAGTTGGTCCCTTTTGAAAACTTTGAATGGAATACTAAAGGACTAAAGGAGTAGATAAGCTATGTATAAAATACTAGCAACTCTTTTGAATAAATGAGACCTAGTTTAAAAGTAATTTTCGAGATAAACTACTCGGAGACCTCGTTTTAGATTACACTAACTAACCTTGTAGATGGTATAAAGGGATGGGCATTAACACTTGTCCTTTTTCAAGTTCAGATAGACGAGGTCTCTGTCTTCAAACCACTCAGAGAATGATCAAAAATAATTAAGACCTTAACTTCATAATGCCCGATAGTATTTCACTCTAAAGTCCTCTCATTTGACTTTATGAAACATTTTCTAAATTGAAAGTTATATTTTCCTCTACAATAGCTGACCTTGTTAACTTCTTCTTCGCTTAGAAATGTCACACCACTTATTTTAAAAGGTTTAGTTGATGTTTAATTTGCTTATCGAATATTTCACTTATCGGATTGTTTAAATGAATAAACTACATCTAAAGCATCGAAAAGAAGTTGGCTATGGTCCGGCTTAAATTTATTTTATTTAAATTGACCTATATGTTTAAAAGAATTAATAGTGTTAACAGTACAATCACCAAGACGATCTCATAAATATGTATTTTTGTATAATTACATGGAGCTTTCGGCGTCCAGCACCATATTCATCTATAAATATAATGAACAACAAATATATAGACAGGATGAAATTTTTTTAATAAAATTAACACAATATAGTTTGTCATTCTATATAATATTAACAATCGCAAGCTTAAGTTAATTCTCCTTAAGATAGGGTCGTTAGTTATTATTCAATCATTAGTTTAAATTCAAAATTTAAAAATATGTCGTCTGGCCCATCATCTCTGAAGCATACTTCGGGCCTACTGGCTTAAGGTCGACTCAAGCGCGTTCTATTGTAATTTATTATGTGTGAATAGTGCTTAGGGATATGGGCTGCTTCCTGTTTTGTATTTAATATGCTGTCTTGATTTATTGCAATGTATATGGATTCTATCATTTTTTGTTTTGGCCGGGAGGTGAATTTATGAAGAATTTTGACGTTCTCAAAATCTACTTCATGTCTGGTTTCTTTAGCATGTTTTGAAAATGATGTGGTTGTTTCATGAGCTAGGTTTAAGGGTGCTTCTATGGTTCTACCTAGAATTAATAATGTAAAAAATCAATATATATATATATATATAAAACTTATGCGTAGCCGGAAGTTAAACTAAAAAAAAAGGGAAAGAGGGAGACAAATGAACACTCTCACTGCTAGAAATAGACTGATTTATTCCTCAAGTTAATCCTCTATATATAGCATTAGGCAATGTTTACATTCATCATAAGGTATTAAACATAATATAACACTCCTTCCAACCTTAACACCCCCCTGCCAGTTTACGAACACTCTTCGTAAACTCTAAAAAAAAACATGTATCTATTTCTATGAAAACAAGAGAAAGAAAAGAAAAAAAACATAAAGTATACCAATATATAGTATTACACTAACAAAATGCAGTAGTTTGCTTAACATGTTCTCACAAAAGTATACACTGTTATGCTAACATCATTGGCTATGCCATACATAATCAAACGTAAAAATTAACTACATAGTAAATGTAAAAATACATAGTCCAACCCTACCTTATTCTAATAGTTACAAATAGCTGCCATAATTATTTTCTGCATCAATTGTCATCCAACAGCATAAGTATGATTTCAGGGGGAAGGATACTCCGTGGGTTTGTTATCCGGCTCTATCATTGGGAACTTTAACTGTTCAATATGGACCGTTCTTCTCCTCCTCGGGTCTTTCAGGCTCTGAATTGTGACTACGTTGTGCTCACGAATTGTGACAACCTTAAACGGGCCCTTGTATCGGACCAGTTCTTTCCCCCGATTCGAACTTACCCTACGGTACACGATAGTCCCTATCTTAATGGTTCCCATTCGATCAGAAACCTTTACGTTCTCCCGGGCTACCCTCTTCCTTTTCTCAGTTTCTACCCGTCCCCGCACTTTCTCCCATATTTTCCCGATTTCTAACCGATTATTCACTATCGTACTCGAGAAATCCTCTTCACCCATCGTTCCTTCGAAATCCCTGCTCCTTTCCCGAAGACCGAACAGTATCTCGAATGGCGTGAATCCCGTAACTGCATGGACTGAATGATTGTAAGCTGCTACCGCTTTTGGCATTGCCTCGCACGGTCCCAACCCCTGTTCGACGTGATAGACCCGTAGGTGATCCCCCAGTGTCCCGTGTAGCCGCTCTATTCCTCCCCTGCTTTTCGGATGGCCCGGAGTGTTAATGTGCCAGACTATGTCCAACGTCTTCATCTTCTTTCTGCGTTGTCGAACTCTCTACCGCCGTCCGAAGATATCTTCTCGGGTATCCCATAAAACTGGAACCAGCTCTCGAGAGCCCTAATCACCGCCTCGGAGGACCTTTCCCTTATCAGATGGGCCATGGCGATCTTACTAAAAACATCCACTACCGTCACCCATTTAAAGCCCCTCCAAGTGAACGTGTCAGCCTGCAACTCAACCAGTGGTTTCGTTGGTGTCGGCGTCTCCTCTTGTCTCCCTCTTGGCGGATGGCGGTCATATTTCGTGGTTTGGCATACTTCGCACGCCCCGATGACGCCTTCTATAGTATCCCTCATCCCCCACCAAAAGTACTTCCGCTTTAGCGCTTGTAACGTCTCATTTATCCCCCGGTGATTCGTTTTTCCCTGATGATAGGCCACCGTAATCTCCTTCTGCTGCTCAGGGTCTCTTACCGTTTCCACCGATAGTTTGCATCTGATGAAATGACGGTCGATCCCAATCTTCTCTGTCCTCCACATCCGCTGAATCTTTTCCCAGACTGTTGCGTTTCCTACATACAAATAGTGGGTTTTTCCCGGTCGGGAAGCATCTTTTAGCACTCTACAAATTTGGTCCTCTGACACCCCCGGTTGTGACCAAATGGTCGTGATTTTGCATCTGCCAAACCACGAATATTCCACCTTTGTTAGACCAGCAGTCCTCGTCTTCCACACAATTTGCGTTCTCTTGGAGTTTATTATCTCTTCCCTTTCCTCCATGTCGCTTGGTCTGTCACCCACGGACCCCTCGTCTTCCGTCGCCTCCTGTTCGCTCTCCGATTCCTGCGATTCTCGCTCACCTTCCCCCTCCGGTGTCCATTCTCGCACGAACTGTCTTATGTCCCCTGAGTGTCCTGGGGCCTCTTCAATCGCGTTCACTTGAATCGCCCGTGACAACCAGTCTGCTACCACATTTTCCCTTCCCGGCTTATATGTCACCTCCATATTGTATTGACTCAGGAGTTCTTTCCAGCGAGTTATCTTAGCGGAAGATTCCTTTAGTTTTCCCACCCAGAGTAGCGGCCGATGATCGGTGTTCACCCTAAACTTCCGGCCGAAGACATATGGTCGAAATGCTCCACCGCCCATACGATGCCTAGGAGTTCTCGTTCTAGGGCACTGTATCTTGCCTCCGTCTCTGTCAGCCGTCTGCTATTGTCTGTCGTAGGCGATTGGTTGCTCCCCCTTTTCTCCCCCTTGGGAAAGCACTGCTCCCAGTGCGTATTCACTTGCATCAGTGGTTACTGTGAATTGTTTAGTAAAGTCCGGGAACGCGAGTACCGGTTTTTCTTGCAACCGTGCCATGCATCGTCTGATATTGTCCTCTATACTCGGAGTTATCATGATTCTCTGTCCCTTTTTCAAAAGATTATTGAGGGGTGCGAGGTATTCCGTCATGTCCGGAACGAATCGCCGATAATAGTTTAAAGAGCCGAGTAATCTCCGTATCCCTTTTACATCTGTGGGCATCGCCATGTTCTTTATAGCTTCTACTTTCTTTCTATCCGGTCTTATTCCCTCTTTCGAGATCGAGTGTCCCAAGAAGTCTATGTGTTGTTGACCCAAAATGGACTTTTCCTCTGATAACTTGAGACCGAATTCCCGCAGCTTCTCGAATACTTGTCTTAGATGCGCGACGTGCTGACTCTCGTCCTTACTAAAAATCAGAAGGTCATCCATATATACCTGGCAAAATTTTTTGTCCAAGCCCCGTAAGAATTCGTCCATTAGCCTCTGAAATGTAATGGGCGCATTCTTTAACCCGAAGGGCATTCTTGTGAATTCGAAATGACCTCTTTCGAATGAAAATGCCGTCTTATGCCGGTCCCTGGGGTGCATACGTATCTGGTGGTACCCCGCTTTTAAATCGAGAGTACTGAATATCGTCGCCCCGCTGAGACGATCCAAGATATCATCGAATCTCGGGATTGGGTACTTTTCATCGCAGGTATTCTCGTTCAGCTTCCTGAAGTCCACTACTACCCGATACTTCTCCTCCCCATCCGCTGATTTCTTTTTTACCGCCCACAGAGGACTGTTGTACGGCGATGTACTATCTACAATAATACCCTGCCTCTTTAGATTCTCCAGTTCCTCCCGAATGTGTTTCCTCAAAGCTTGCGGGTATCGCCTCTCCTTAACGTAAGTTACCCGTTCCTGTTTTAACGGAATCTCGTGCACCGTCCGCCCCGTCGCTCCCAGCATCTCCCCCTCCTTAAAAAAATATCCGCGTATTCCTGTTTTCTCGTTACCCTCCAATTGCCCGCCTGACTGATCGCCCCTATCCTAACTGTGTGGTCCCCTAAGATCCTTCGGCACTCATACCTCTTTTCACCGATCTTCACGAGCCATTGCCCCTTCTTACTACTTATGGTCGCCCCTACCTTGCCTAACGAATCGCATCCTATTATGCCCCCGTATTCCCTCGGCATGCTCTCTATCACGTGTATCCGCAAGCTCCCACCCCCGGTTACCCACTTACCCAACTCTAACTCCATCTCGCCCTCTACCCTACAGGGGCCACCTAAGGTAATTAGCTTGCATTGACATACCTGCACACGGGGTATCCTTTCTCCTGCGTGCAGCTTCTCCAGCGCCTTCCGACACATTATCGTACTGGAACTACCTGTATCCACAAGTAACTTCACACCACTCCCGACACTCACTATAGGCAAACCCACGCCCCCGCACTCGATATTATTTATCATTGCGTGGGTGCCGCTCCCATTGCACGCTCCTCATTCTCGTATGTTCCCTCCTCTTCTCTCCTCTGCCTCTCCTCTTCTCTCCTCTGCCTCTCCTCTTCTTCCCGACCGCCTGATGGTCCGTGTTTCTCGGGTTCTCCCGTTTCCTGCCTCGCTCTCTTCTTCTGTCCCTGACGTCTCCAGTGACTCCTCGGATTCCGATGGCGTCCCTCTTCTCTTCCACATCTTTTGGACGTTTACTTCCATCGGCTCACCGCGGTTCACTTCTCCCCTTCTGCTCATGTAGGGACATTGTCGCGCGATGTGCCCTTCGTTCCCGCACTCAAAACACTTGGTGCGCGGGCATTGTGCCACCAGATGACCCACCTTCCCGCATCCGTGGCATCTCCGGTCCTCTCTCGTCCAGATCTTCCGCTCTCTCCCTGGTCGCTTCTCCTTCGCTGTCATTCTCTCACGTCCGCCCGCTTCCAATGCTCTCCTCCTACAATTCTCTGGTCTCGTTCTACTTCTGGTGTCTTCCGTTCTCCTGTATGGGACTTTGCTCCATCCTGTCTCCATATCATCGCCCCAATGGTCTTCTTCATCTCGTGCGCCTGCGTCCACCATCTCCTGGGCACATGCAATAAATCCTTTCTCCCAGGGTAGTCCATCCCTTTTTCCGGTATCTCGTGCCAGTTGGACTTTCACGATCGTTGCCAGAAATCCCATCCTGGCCTCTACCTCTCCTGCATCCACAGTCTCCCTCATCTTCTCCGTTATCTGATTAAAGCGCGCTAGAAGGACACCAGCGTATTGTCCATTAGTTTGGTGTGGTTTCTTGGTTTCCCGGAACATTTGTAGGATGTCTTCCTCCGGAGCCCAGCGGCCGCCGCCAAACGCCTTCTTCAGTCTATCTTTCACGACACTCCACGGGGTTTCTTCGTCTGCCTGTATCATATTTAGTATGCTACGTTTCACTCGGCACACCAACGCTGCCCTTAGTGCATCAGCATCCCCGGGGTCGAGCAAATTTTCAGCCACTTTTGCCTGTATTCGCGCCATCACGCGGTCCCCGCCTTTAAGGAAGTGGTTTAGTTCCCCCACTCCTCCATCGAACCTTTCCAAGTCTGAAATGGCTTTTCTTAAATCTTGTGACGTTGCCGTCCATACCTTGAGCCATTCCAGAGTGGTCGCGTGTGCAGAAGCTAGCGTCTCCGTCGGTGGTGGTGGTATTTCCGAAGGTACTGACAAAACAGCTGGGCGCAATTCTCCTTCCGGCATGTTAACCGTGACGGTAAAAGCCTGGTTCGTAAAAAAGAAAAAAAAATTCGTAAACGAAAATCAAACTTGCACTCCCGGGTTTCGGCACCACTTATGCGTAGCCGGAAGTTAAACTCAAAAAAAAAGGGAAAGAGGGAGACAAATGAACACTCTCACTGCTAGAAATAGACTGATTTATTCCTCAAGTTAATCCTCTATATATAGCATTAGGCAATGTTTACATTCATCATAAGGTATTAAACATAATATAACACTCCTTCCAACCTTAACATATATATATATATATATATATATATATATATATATATATATATATATATATATATGTAGATATGTTTCGACTGTATGAACTAACATTCATATGTACTGCCATTAACAGCATACCTACGTAAGATTTATTATGGTTCATACCCCGATTTCTGTAACCCGGAGGTGGTAAATTTTTTCTGTACTAGTGAGTCGATAATTTTTTAAGAAGCAACAATAATTTGTAAGACATAGGTTTGTTTTGCGGACGTTTCAATTTGAATTTCGGTGTTTTAATTCTTAATCAGGGTTATAACTGATTTTGGATAGGAGCTAATCTATATAACAGCCATGATGGACAACTAAAGGTCTGGTCACACATGAGCACACCGCAGCATGGGCGTGTATCGGATGTGATTCATTACGAAGCATAGATAGTAACTGGTTACACTTGCCCGACACCGCACAGTGGTTCAAAAGCCAAAATAAGCGGCAAAAATCTATTGGCTTTAAATCTCCTTTAAAAAAATGCTATGCGATACTTATAATATATGTTGGCAATTTGTTAAAATTGTTTTATGGTAATAGAATTGCTAGGATAAAACAAAGAAATGAACATTAATACGTTTCAAAACTGCAATTGCTTAAGAAAAAATGATTCGGTACGGAAATTCGGAAAAAAATTTATTTCATTGAATTCCCTTAGAAAGATGAGAACTTTTCCATTTTAATTTAATACTATTAACCAATCTTTAAAAAATACTAGAGTATAATGATTAGCCGGAACTCTAAACTGAGCTGGTCCTCTTCAAAGTAACAACTGGAATATTACTTACAATCTTGGTAAATAGCGAAAATCAAATAAAATCATCTCCCACCACAACAGTCGCAGGTGTTGCAGCTAAAATGTTTTTGTTTATTTACAAGAAGGATTACAATATTTATCTACACAATTTTCAGCCCACCGGAATCCGCCGATAAAAGTAAATTCATCAATATTTTCCATTATATTTTTTCGTAATTATTTTTTTTTCAGATAGTTTTTAGTTTCGATAAATTTTTAATTTTTAAATCCAGTGAAATATGTATGCTAGAGGTGTGAAAACCACATCGGATATTACTTTTATTAAATTTAAGTTCCCATTATTGAACGTATGAATTAAAACTAAAGTTTTAAGGACACGTCCAAAAAAAGTAAAAACATCGTTGTATAAAGTTCTTGGCCTATTTTTGTTCATACGCGATTTTTTTTTTTCAAATATTTCTTATGGAGCACGTTACTATATCCCAAGGGCAGTATGCAGTTAGACTTCGACTAGGACGGTCACAGTGAGCTGGCTCCAGAAGATAAGCAGATAAGATTTTCATTGATTTTTTCAATTTATTATTTCTTAATTTTTTTTTAAAGGAAAGTGTTTCTTTTTAATTTTTCAGAAGATAATTATTTTTTGTTTTGTTTAGTTCATAGTTTTTATCTTGAAAATGAATTTAATTTTATTTTATTTATAGATTTTTTTTTCTCTTTTCTCTCTCTTTTCTAAAATTTAAAGGATACATTTATATATTTTTCCCTCTTTTTAAAATTATATTTAAAACTTATTTAGCTTAAAATTTAAGATTTTTATATAATTTTCTTACTGCGTTAAAACGCAAATGGATGATATTTCTGACCCTCCTAGCCCATCAACAAAAAAAAGAAAATGGGCTCGGAATAAAAAAATAAAATTTCCTCCGGACAAAATCTTAGAACAAAGGACGGAAAATATATTACCATCATATTTAATAATAAAGAGGACAGACCAAGATGACTTTAAAAAAGTATCCCCCTTTTTCATCCAAAAGGTAATTACTAGCCTAGTTGGTAATGTTAAAACGGTTAAAAAATTAAGAGACGGAAGCCTATTAGTAGAAACATTAAATGGACAGCAAACAAACAAGTTGTTATCTTCTAAAGACTTTGGAGGTTTATTTAACGTTGAGATAGTTCCCCATAATTCCCTCAACTATAGCAAAGGAGTTATCCGTTGTTATGATTTTCAATATATGAGTATCGAAGAAATAAAAAATGAATTAACTCCCGTAATTAAAGACATCGTAAGAATAAAATCAAGAGCAAATGGAAATGAAATATTAACCCATAATTATATCGTTACATTTCCTACACCTAAACCACCAGAATGTTTAAAAATTGGATACGAAACAGTTAGAGTACAGCCATATATACCCAATCCTTTACGCTGCTTTAATTGCCTGGGTTTTTCTCATCCCACTTCTCAATGTAAAAAAAAATCGGTGTGCGTTAATTGCGGCCAGGATAGACACGACGAAAATGTCAGGTGTAACTTACCGGCTAAGTGCGTTAACTGTAACGGCTCTCACAATGCACTAGACCGATCCTGTGTAGTTTATAAAATGCAAAAAGAAATCAAAGCAATACAGGTCAATAATAAAATACCATTATATGAAGCAAAAAAAATATACCGAGACAGAAACCCATCGTATCTTAATAAAACTTTCGCTGAAATAGCAAAAAATCAAAATAATAATAAAGAAAAAAAAGATGTTGCCGTCCAGGCTAATATTTTATTTTATTTTTCAGAAAATTCGTTAAAAGTCAATAATGAGATTAATAAACACAGCCCAGCTGCAGTAACAAACCATAAGTCTAATGACATTAAAGCTTATTCTAGCTCTGCTCAGGCCAGTGCGGCCACCTCTGATAATGCGTCCTGCTTATCACCGCCACCAGAGCCCGCTGCCCTCGGTGCAGCCGCTTTTCCCTCCCCCCACCCTTCCCCCTCTCCTTCCCCCTCTCCTTCCCCCTCTCCTTCCCCCCACCCTCCTTCAACATCCTCGTCCTGTCAAATCGACAGCAGTGACGAAATGGTTGATAATGAAGGGTTTATTATCCCAAAAACTAGAAAAGGAAATAGACGTCGGAAAAATTCTCAAACAAAAACAGACAATACATAGATAAAAATAAATTCAAAATCTTACTCTCGAACAATCTTCATTGCTTTTAGTCCATAGTATTTTAACTTTTTTTGTACACTATGTCTATCCTACAATGGAATTGTAATGGATTAAAAACTCATTTTAATGATTTAAAAGTTCTGATCGGAGAGGTTAACCCATTCTGTATAGCACTCCAAGAAACCAATTTATTAAATCACCAAAACAGAACATTAAAAAACTTTAAAATTTATAGGAAAGATGGCCCTAACCCGAACCACGGCTGTCATGGCGTTCTGCTTGCTATCCATGACTCAATATACTCCGAATCGATTTCAATTACCACCCGTCTTCAAGCAATAGCTGTAAAAATTCATCTAAATTACACCTTCACTATTTGCAATTTATATCTTCCGCAAGACCCTACTATAGAGACTCAACATCTGATAGATATTTTTAACCAGTTACCCCGACCCGTTCTTTTTGTCGGAGATCTGAATGGTCACAGCCCTCTATGGGGCTCTCAAGACCTAAACACGCGAGGAAAAATAATAGAGGAATTCATTGAACTCTCTGACCTACACTTGTTAAATAATAATCAGCCAACCTACCTTAGCTCAACCCATAGTTCTTTTTCTGCACTAGATCTCTCCATCTGTAGCCCTTCACTTTATTATAACCTAGACTGGAATGTCCTCCCAGATCTCCATGGTAGTGATCATTTCCCAATACAAATTAAATTTTTAAATATAAACACCACGTACCGAACCAAGCCTAGATGGTTGCTTAACAAAGCAGATTGGACCCAATTTAAAAACCTAGCAGTCCCACCACTAAGCTCACCACGCGAATTGAATATTGAGGAAGGGTGCGAAGCTATTGTCAGCACAATCATCCAAGCGGCCAAGATGTCGATACCGATGACCACTGGCAATCCAAAAAGACCATCCGTTCCGTGGTTTAATGAAAAATGTAGAGAAGCGATAAAAAATCGTCGTAAGGCATACAAAAAATTTAAAAAATGCATAAATACCGAAAACCTGATAGCGTACAAAAAACAAAGAGCTGTCTGCAGACAAATATTCAATCACTACAAAGCCGAATCGTGGAAAAAATTTATAAGCGACATAAACACCTCTACGAGTTCCGCCATTGTTTGGAATAAAATCCGTAAAATTAATTCTAAATCCGTTCACCCACGATTTACAATATTAATCAATGGACAACTCTCCGATGATCCAATTACAGTTTCAAATTCCTTCGCGACTTATTTCTCCGATATATAAAACAATGGGCAAAACAATATATCCGACGAAATAGAAATACAAAATAGTACAATCGAGTCAACTCCCTATTACAATATAGAATTTACGATGTGGGAACTAACAAGCATTCTAAAAGATGTTAAAGGTTCTTCTCCCGGACCTGATAACATACATTACGATATGGTAAAAAATCTCCCAAATAGCTCAAAACAATGGCTACTAGATTATTATAATCATGTCTGGCAAACAGGTCAAATACCGAATATCTGGCGTGAATCGATAATTATTCCAATTTTAAAATCTGGGAAAGATAAGCGTCTCCCTTCTAGCTACCGTCCGATCTTCCTAACGAGCTGTGTTAGTAAAATAATGGAGAGAATGGTAAATAAAAGATTAAAATGGATAATTGAAAATAATAAACTAATTCAGCCATTCCAATCGGGATTCCGAAAAGGCCGGTCTACAATAGATCATTTGATAAATTTAGAGGCAGAAGCACAATACGCATTCGTAAACGGGCAACAAATGATAGCTGTCTTCTTTGACATGCTTAAAGCATTCGACAATATCAATCACAAAATTATATTAAATAAATTAAGGTACATTGGGGTTCGGGGACAATTGTTCACATTCATCAAGCAATTTCTTTTCAACCGAAAATTTAGGGTTCAAATCGGATGTGAAAATTCGCATGAGTACAGGCAAATCAATGGGGTACCCCAGGGATGTGTGCTTAGCCCCACCCTCTTTTCTTTGGCTATTAATGATCTGGGACTCAATTTACCGCGGGGAGTTAAACCTCTTCTCTATGCTGATGATCTCGCGATCTTCTGCCGGTCGGGAAATATACAAGATATTCAACTGAAGCTTCAGAACGCAATTAATAGGATAGAAACATGGTCAAACAGTACCGGAATACAATTCTCTGTAGAAAAGACAAAATGCATCCATTTTAGCAGAAAACGAAATACACCGCAATCTCCTGATCTAACTCTTGGAAACACCATAATACCATACGCTGATAACCATAGGTTTCTCGGATTAACATTCGATAAAAAGTTAACCTGGAAAAATCACATTTCTGACCTTAAGACAAAAGCTACAAATAAATTAAATATGATTCGTGTATTAAGCCGTACATCCTGGGGGGCAGATAGAGTCAGCTTACTCAGAATATACCAGGTAATGATACAATCAAAATAGGACTACGGTTCGTTCGTTTATGGCTCCGCCCGTCCCCAAGTACTAGGAAAGCTAGATACAGTGCATCATGCCGGAATACGAATCGCGACAGGAGCGTTCCGAACAAGCCCTATACTTAGCATATGCTCGGAATCTGGACTCTCCCCACTTCTATTCAGAAGATTAAAACTAGCCGTAACATACGCTTCAAAATTATATCCTCAAATAGAACATCCGACCCATAAATATATTTTCAATTCTAAATTTTCCGCCTTATTTCGTGAAAAACGCAACGCAACTCTCCCGTTAGGAGAGAGAATATCCTCGGCTATCACCTTCCTCAAAACTATAAAAGTTACTGAATTTGAAAACGCAAAACCCCCTTGGACCAACCAACGTCCGGAAATAATTTCTAATCTGGCTAAATTTCCGAAAAACAGCACCGAAACATCCGAATACAAAACTAAATTTTCCAGTATTCTTCAAAACATACCCGAAGCCTTTGTGATTTATACCGACGGATCTAAATCAACATTATCAGCAGCATCTTCTTTTGTTACCAGAGACTCTACTTATAAAATAAAACTCAATAAATTATGCAATGTATATACCGCCGAATTAAATGCTATAGCGGCTGCTCTTCATTTCTGTATGTCCACAAAACACCAAAATATAGTTATCGTTACAGATTCTTTAAGTTCTCTAAAAGGCCTAGATAGTATGTATCCGGAACACCCAAAAATATCGCTTATACACTCCTATATAACAACTTTACAAAATTTAGGTATGTCGGTTAAGTTCGTATGGGTTCCGAGTCACGTGGGAATCGTGAAACGAAATGGCCGACCAGGCTGCTAGAGAGGCACTCGCACTTCCCGGCCGTGGAAAAGATATCTTGACTCCGTCAGATTTATGTAAGCCGCTCAAAAAGGAAATTAAAGATGCGTGGCAATCAATGTGGAATGAGAGCCCACCAAGTAAATTAAAGCTTATAAAGAGTGAAGTGAAGCCTTGGGCTACATCCGCCCGTAAAAACCGTAGAGAGGAAGTCGTGCTGACCCGCCTTAGGATAGGTCATACTAGACTCACCCACTCTTATCTCATCACTAAGGAGCCCCCACCGAAATGTAAATATTGCAGTAGCAACGTCACAATTAACCACCTATTTCAGGAATGCCAACATTTCACCTCGCAGCTTAATAGATTTGGGTTGAAGCCTGAGATAAAAGAGATTCTTAGGGATGACAATGGAAGGATAGAATCGCTTTTCAGATTTTTGAAAACAAACAATTTGCTATCTTGCATATGATCAAATAAGAGATTACTCAAACGGAAGTACGGTATAGGGAAAGAAAAAAAAAAAAAAAAAAAAAAATAATTAAAAAATAGATAAATAAATATAGGAATAATAACTAAATAAAATAAAGATCAACTCGGCGTTGATGACCAGTTGGGTTTTACGCCGTTAAGCATAAATAAATAAATAAATAAAATATATCCCAAGGGATAAGTAACTATGACATAAAATATTTTCTATGTTCAAACTTTAAAATGGCTATTTTTTCCACCCTTGAACCACTGTGCACCGGGTCAACCAACCCGTTGCTATACATCCTTCGTATTTGTATCAGATCCGATTCACGCCCGTGCTGCGGTGTGGTTATGTATAACCAGACCTTAAAATGTCGGTGGAAATGGTAATATACACTCATTATTACTGTTACTTCTTCGAGACTAAGCCCCAACAAATAAATAATAATATACAAAATAATAATAATAATAATAATGAATCATAATAATAGTAAACTAAATCTTCTATTATAAAAATTGTTCATATTTTAAGAAATTTATAGAAAGGCCTGTATTCACTATTTTATTTTCTGAACTATTAATACGCCATGCTTTTCTTATGTACTTGTTAATGAATAGGTTCTAGGTATTTAGCAAAGGTTACACATAAGTACACATTCTTTTATACATATGAAAGTACCCGACTTAAGTCTGGGACTAACCTAAGTTAAGGTAAGTTTTGTGGCTGCCTATATTTTTACGATTGCTCTTGTCTATTTATGGTTTCCTATTCATTTGCTTGGGTTAATCCTTGATAAGCTCGCGGACTTGACAGAATGGATGGTTACCGTGCCACCTGGAAGCGGTCCATTTGGCCAAGAGATAGAAGATAGAAGACAAAAAAGCGGTAGGTAGGACAACAATAACATTAGGGCCGAGGAGCCCTCAGAGGGGCGCAGGCGCTGGGACGAAGGGCCTCCCCGCGAAGGCAGTACCGTCCTGCAGCTCGCCATGCTCGTGCCTCCAGCCCTCCTCTGCCTCCTCTTCGTCGGGACGTCAGTCGCCGCGATCGCCGAGGAAGGTACCGCATCTTGTCTCTACTTGCTTCTAGCTTATCTAGCACACTATTAGTTCTGTTTATTAAAATAAATAGAATATAAAAAAAGAAAGTAAATAAATTGAAAATAAAGCATGGACTAAAAGTGGTGTATCGAATCATCCTAAAAGCTTTAAAAAAAAAAGAAAAAGAAAAAAAAAGTCTAAACAGAGTTATCAACATATAAAAAGATGGGTCCAAAAAAAAAAAATAAAAATAATAAACCAGACAAGATTTATTATTTGCACATAAGTATATACTTTAAAACGTTCCTTTAAAAGATCCTTTTTGCTCATTTTTTTTTTTAAATAAATAATAATAATACATTTTACATTTTTTTCTAGATAAAACACAATTATAATTTACTAATCATTATTAAAGGAAATTTTTCAGGATTTTTATCGAAGATAAACATTACATGTTCATGTAATGAATATATATAAAGTATCTGTACTCCATAGGTTTGTATAGGTACCCTACCTTTGTACACACCGTGCCTTTTTTTTTATTGAATTAAATTTAACACTATGGAATAAAAACCATGATAAATGTACCTACTATGTGTACCTACAATGTTAACTTTGTTTTTTGTTTCACTCACCTATATATGAAATATATAGTAAGGGAAAGTATCACGATAGTGAAGAATTTCTACTTCCGGTGATTTTTATTTCATATCGATGAAACCAGCTTAATGAAGTTTTTTCAAATTTTTATTGGCGTTGATAAGTTATTGAAATTAGTTATCAGGGCATATCAATTCGCAATGGAAAATTTAAAAGAATAACTAAAGGGTACTGGTGTTGTTTACCTCCGTGTTACAGATATTATTTATAAAATAAAATCATGTCATATATTTTATATATAATATATTATTTTGTTTTTAATAATGCGACACTCACAATGAATATTTATCTTACATTTAGTAACAATAATCGTTTGATATTTTCATCAAATATATAAAAATTAAACCTAGTTCTTTTCCACTATGATTCATTATAGATACTCTTTTAAAGAATCATGAAATTAAACAAAAATAATAGTAATTGAAGTTTGTCAATTTAACAGTATAATAATAATACAGGAAAGATACTTAATAAAGGAATGAAGATATGCTAATCTATTTATATTCCTTTCTTAATGAATATTTTTGTCTGAAGGTTTGGAGTATTCTTGTCTTTGTTCTTGTACAATTTATTTCATTTATTTACAGCAGATCTGATTACAATAACTTAATACTTACACAAGAAAAATCTTGTAACGATATCTCGTTGCATGTATGTTTTAAATATATTTTTTATATTCATGGAAGCTGAATACGATTCTACGAAATAGTATTCAGACGTAATTAATCCATTTTTTGAATCAATTAATATATGAACATTGACCATTGAATTTTCACATAGTAAAAATATGTTTTGAAAAAAAAAAGTGTTTATTTACATAAACGTTATCTGCATATAAAGAAAGAACGACACTTTATATATATGTATGTATATAATCACTAACAAATATAATAGAACACCTCACGTTAATTAGATAATTGATAAACGCTTTTATTACTGTAATTGATTAATGTCTCTGAAACTATATCAGAATTAAATATATTAATTATTTCATCGACTAATTTGTATCATTAAAAATTAAATGTGTAATTTTAGACTGTAACTCATGGAGTCAATGGTAAGTATTTTCATACAGGTGGTTTAGGTTTTGTTAAATAATTTTGGTCTAACATTATTCAAGATTGTTATATATATGTATATATATAATTATATATATATATATATTTTTTTTTTAAATTAGGTATAGTAGTAATCGGTACCGAGTGCAGGTATAAATATGATAATATTGACGCTATGAGTGAATCGTTCATCCCTTTCAGCTTAAAAAAAGGAAGCAGTTTTAAACGTTAAATAAATGCACGCATGGAGTGTAAAACCGAGGAAACTTGTTTTATTTATTTTTTTGTATACAATAATAACAATTTTAAAATGTAGATATTTAAAAAAACATCTTATCACGAAAGCAGTAATTTTAAATATAGGATTTATGATTGAAGTATTATTCTATCATTTAAATCATCCGATATTTCTATTTTGGTTTTTGTTCCGCATATGCCGAATCTTTCGGTCTCGGTTCCCAGTTTTTGTCGTATCTCGTCGGTGGTTGGGGAGACAGTACGAACATAATCAGCCCAATCAACCAAACAGAAATTAAAAAGGGTATCTTTATGATTGATAATACACGTCTATTCTTATGATTAATAATAAGAATTAATAATGGTAGTTATTGTTATAATATTGTTTTATTAAAACTTGCAAGCGTTTTGATGAAAATATATCAAGTAAATATGATAGAATAGCAAAAAGAGAAAAAAAATGTCATGAAAAGACATGTATACAAATTACCCATTCTTAGCATTCAACTGACAAACAAAAATTTTATATTAAATACGAGCAGACCCTGACACGCGTTGCTGTGGCTCAATACGTAATAATAATAATGCCTGGAATTTTTAATACAGTCAAATATAAATTCAGGGGTCATCTTTGGTGTTAAGCATAGAAACTTAAAATACTAAAGGTTGCGGGTTCGTGTCCCGAGGTGGCCCTAGGATTCTGTTATGTGAGTAAAAAATTCTTGTCTATGCTGACCCTCAGATAGGACGTAAAATTGAGTTCTCGAGCCTGTACGATGTCAGGTACTCGTTAAAGATCCCTATCCTAATTATACCTGCAATCATTTAGGCAAAAATCATCATACAGGCAAAATATCGTCCGATAAGCCTTAGTGGCATAAAGTGACATTAAACAAAAAAACAAACAAATCAAAATTCACTGGTAAAGATCAAAACGTTTCAGCTAATCTAAAAACCAAAGGGATTTAAAATACAACTTTACGCCAAAGTAAAAAATTTTTAAAAAAATTTAGAAGGGTTGATGTTTTAATTTTTTACATGTCATATTTGACGATAGTAAGTATCAATGATCCCTTCATTTTGCACTTACTGGATTATTTCAGCAGAGGCCAGATTAAATGGTTACTTGATTTATGTGTTAGTTATTGTATTGTGACATGAAAACAAAACAGTCGTTTATTTCTGTTACATTTATAATTTCTAGAACTGCTTGGAACGGTTACAGCTATGTAATAGTACGTGATCACATGTTTGGAATGTTCTACGCCTTTCTGGGCGGGCCAATATCCGGCCCAAATGTGGGAAGCTACAGTGTCTGAGTCTTGAGATGAACCCCGAAGTATTCTGCTACATTTGAGTCACTATTTTCTCACTGCAAGTTACTGTTTCGTAACGCTGTTACTATTATCAATTTTAATTGTTTTAAAAAATAATTTTACGTTAGTAAAATCATTTACGTGTTGCAATATTTATTTAAGAATATCATTTCTATTATTTTTTTTTAATCGTTGATGGCACTTTTATTTTGTTTTTTTAGCATTGATCGTAAAGGGATTTGTTTTATAAATGATTATTATGGTTTCGACCTACCAAACAGATCTTCAGGGCAAGCGACAGATCAGAGTCTAGATTGACTTGAGAAGACCGTCAATGCGGGTCGAAACGTTCGTCGCCACCCCGGACTAATCTTATACTTATGAAAGAGATTACTTGGTACAAACCTATCAAAGGGCTGACCGTTTGAAATCACATAAGCCTATCCGCCGGAACCCGATGTCTTCGAATGGAATAAAAAAAAAAAAAATTAGAGTGATAAGATTCATAATGTAACAGTGTTCATTGATGTGATACGAATTTTAGTTAATTAACTTTCCTGACTAATTGTAATTCATCATAAAAAAAAATATTTATTTAATGTATTTATGTTTAAAAGAGTTTGGAAGTATGTAGGTAGATAGATAGATATATTTATTTGTCTTTGGGGCAAGTCCCCATACAAATAGAGCCTAGCTGGGCTATATAATGATACACATGAATAAGTTTTACAAAGTTTAAGTACATCTCATAAATGTATTTTAAGTACAAAATTTGGAGGCATAAAGAAGATTTCACAATAATGAATTTAACCTAACTTTATACCAGATAATTAGCAAATAAAGAATAGATGAATTATATATTATAAACAAAATAAAATATATACCTATGCACATAGTAGTAATAAAATTAAAAATGAACCCTTATGAAGTAGTATTTTTGCTGTTTTTTGTCTGTAATTTAAAAAAATATGATTACTCGTACTTTAGCGATATATATATATATATATATATAAATCGAAAGGAGGTAGCTATATCATTTGTTTTTTATATTGGATGAATGGCAGATAGATATTATATCGGTTCAATGCATCGTGTTTATTGACATGTTGTCGAATAAGTTATTATCTACAGTTGCTTATTAACTTATTTATAAAAATAATTATTTTATTCGTTGATGATGAATGATCTTAATTTCAGGCAATTAACTATGTAGTAATATGTCTGTTTTATTTTTGTTGGGCCTTGAATAATAAGGATTATCGGATTGATATCGGATATGGTTCCTTCTTGATGAATAAATAGGGCATATTGCTATCAAATGGTAAAGAGTTTCATAAGAATTCATATTACATATTGTGCATATTTCTTTGGGTTTAATTTTATATTGTACAGGGTTTTTGTGGGTGAATTTAATATGATATTTTCTCGATAGACGTGAACATTTTACAGGCTAAATTTTGATACTTAAAAATAATTCAGGGAAGGTTGTCATATAATTAATAACACATTTTTCGATGAAAACTTTATAAATTATTTGTCTACGCTATTTTTATTTATTTTTTTACTTCAATCAATTTAGGATATTGATACCGCAAAACCCGATAACAATTTTCTGGTGGCCGAGCGGAATCCGACATTCTACTTCTCCCCTTCTTTTATTTGTTATGTTTGGTCTCGCTCACCTTTGTCAACACTTGGCTCTTCCTGTGAAGTATTCTACCTACTTCAGGTCCTCCTTCATAATCCTCTAGGCCTGTTTTTGTAAGATATTGTTTCAAGCTCTTATTAAAAAAAGTAATTGTTTTTCAAAATATTATGTTCTGATAGTTGATCATAAGGTAAATCAAAGAGGAGATGATCTAAGATGAAATAAAATAACGCGAGTCATTAAAAAAAGTAAAGAAAAATATTTAAGCAACTGTCGAAATTTATAGAATCGATGAAATTACCTAAGTATACATCAAAGGATTACGCCGATCAAATAAATTTACCCGAAAACGGATATTATATCCTGGACTATACTTTCTCGAAAACTCAACTTCCTATACTGGCCCCAATAACTTTGCATCACTTATCTATATTAAACGACTTGTTCAAGCAATGGAAAACTAGACTGAATCACGAGAAATCGAATAATATTTCTATAAAAAAATAAATAGTGAAAAATCTCGGACTTAAATTAGAAAGGAGGATTAAAAATGAAACTATTAAAATGAAAATATTTCAATAAACTGAGTGACTACATAAGAGTTCACGAAACTTACTAATTTAATTTTGTGTGTATAATGAGTTGAGGATAATTTTTATTTTGGTTTACATTACTTACACAGGAAATATAGTTTTATGAATATTATTATTATTCAATCTATTTCATGAGGTAAATCAAAGAGGAGATGATCTAAGATGAAATAAAATAATGCGAGTGATTAAAAAAATATGAGTTTATTTTTTAACGCTCAATATTTTTAGCGTTGGATTGATGTATAATAACCTATATTCTCTTAGTTGGTAACTCCTCAGTTGAGGTTAATTAAACGTAATAAGTCTTTAAAAATTGTCCTAATATTCCACTAGTGAAATGAATACAATAGAAGGATAAAAGATCAACACACTATCATGTAATACTATGTATTAGTATTAGTAGAATTAACTAGAGAGGAGACGGTTAGCATAACGGTCAGAAGAGAGAATACCACACTAGCCTTCCCCTACCACTAGAGCACTAATATTCCCATACTGTAAAACCCCTATAATCCCTATTTCACTTATTAGCCACTGAATTTATAACTATTCGGTTCTGTTTGATGTTTTAACTTTTAAAATGAAAGCGTAAAGTATCAATTAATCTTACCTAGTTTAAGGATGAGGCTGACACGAATTATAGATTTTTATGACAAATTTTATATTTTTTAAAATATCCATGACATTAAAAGAACAAAATTAAATAGTAAAATACATAATTTTTTCTATGAAATAAATAGAAGTATTCTATTAGTAGTTGAATATTTTTTTATATTCTTAAAGCTATAATTATACGGTCAGGAGTATTGCAATTTTTATCAAGTAGCTCATCAAATAATAAACTTTTTTACAGATACATGCAATGCTGACTGCGGATATGTGGCGTGCTAGGATTATTGCCCGATTAGAAATCCGCGTCCAGAAATAGTTGCATTTTCCGTGTTAAATAGGTCATGGCTGCTCCCGTGACTATTTTTATAGCATTCATAATTAAAATAGCAATGAAAATTTAATTTACTATCAATTAAATTTTCGCAATTACCATTTATCATTTATTAGCAAAGACAATTTAATTTATTATCAATTTACTATAAATATCAATTAATTAAAAGACGCTGTCATATTTGTACATAAGCTTTAATAATATCCTGGGCCAAACGTTAAAATCTCTCTCCCTTACTTAAACTTTTATTATTAAGTTAAAAATGATTTTTTTTTACATTGAAAAAATCGAATGATAACTTAATTCATAGTTTCCATATAATAGTTTCATACTCTAAATAGGTAGTTATTATACATTGTGGCATTCCTTTGCTAAAGTTATTAATTAAGCCGTTTTGTTCTGAAAGGACACATGTACACTTTTTTAAATATTACTATAAAGCAGAAAAAATCTTCCACACCTCAACAAATGATTTTTTCTAATGTTGGTTTAAATTTATACCTATACGAAATTATCTCTTTATCTTTAAAGATATATTATCTGTCGTTTTTCGGCCATATTATAAAGAGCTTGTAAAAACATCCTTTTTTCTTCAGAAATGTATTAAAGAACTTACTTTATGTAATTAATGTAAATTATCAATATAATTTCAATTGAAGTAGAGCAGATTAAAATAGTAAGCTTTACTGTATTAGAACCAAGTGGGGTTAAATTCTCAAAAAAATTGGACATTTGCCCTTTCGAAAATGAACGATTAAATTGTTCATGAGTAATTGAAGCTTTATTTATTTATTAATTGTAAATTATAAATAATTAAAAATTATATAAGTATAATTATAAATGCCATTTATTAATTAATTAATAATTTAATTTTATTCATTTATTTTCACACAGTTCTTACCCGAAAATCCACTCTGATTTCTCTTGATATATGATCATTTTTGACATTCACATTTTATGCTATTTCTTGATATAATTCTTTCATCTTTCCCCAAGACCCCACATACTTTGAATGTATAAGGAAAAAAAAATGTGTTTTTCTATTTTTTAGATCTAAAGATGAATGGTTTCACATTTCAGTTGACAGACTAACTCCAATTTCGATATTTTTTGGGTAATAATTTAAAAAAAAATTGAAAACTCGTACCTTTTTATTTTTTTATAATAAGACAGAAATTTTAAAATATATCAGTTTACTGGAAGGTTCATATAATTATTTTGATGGTATTTGTATTTATTTACCTAATTTAATCTTTTTATTTGGTTCGAAATCTTACTTATTCCTTTTAAATCCTCTTTTGTTCACGTGATCACAAATTAATTTTTATACCAGTATATTATGTTTGATTCCCTAGTTATATTCCACATACAGCTAGAATACCCGCATTTACCCAGTACCGCAGAATGTATTATTAAACCGACTTCATAGAAAGCGGACTTACTCCAGCTGCCTCACACCCATTGCCCCAGTTAATAATGTGTATGGCTTCCATATACTGATATTGTCCCGTAATATTCTCATTATTGATATTTGTATGTTCTATTTAGTGTCACTAAAGCAGTATATATTCTTTAGCATTACTGCTTGGCAAGAATATTTCATAAATATTCAGTCTTTTAAATATTTTTTTAAAGGAACTGATTTTCTGACTGAGGGTCAAATGATTCTCCTTAATTTAGAGGAGGTATATTAGTTTAATTATTATTTATACCTAAATGTTATTTGGTGTAAAAACATATGCCTAATAGATGCTTAATATAGTTTATTTTATTTTTATTATTAAATAGTATTTATTACATAAGAATGTAAAAAATCTTAGTCTACTCTGGAGTTCCATTGCATTATATTTTGACTAAAAATGCCTTAGCCCCTTGTTCTTCGCTGTTTTCTTATGGCGGAATATAGGATATTCCACATGCCTAAATGTAATGTGTTAAGTATCATTCATTCACAGATCTGTCTCCGGCGATGGGGCACACCAGTTCTGCTTGACTTGAATACTAACGGATATAAAGTATTTATATCCAGAACCAAGCTCACATACTTAAAACATCAAATCATTAATAACTCTAAAGTACCCGATGACTTATTTCACATATTAATTATTTGTCCACTCTATAATGCATTTTTTGTCCGATATTATTCACAAAGACAGATATGAACTTTGACAAATTACTATCATCACTAAACATATTTATTCTGAGAAATATTTACCTTTAGTTAAATATAGCAGCACTAGCTACTAGTATTAGAGCTTTTATCTTAGGCTCATAAGTTTTCGATTGTTACTGCTTGTAGGTTGTGAAGTTGAAGTGTATATATATTATATTTTGAAGTATATCTAGCTCAAATTTTTACTTGGTTTATTTATTTTTTAATATACAGCTATCCTATGTAATAAGATTGTCCTAATTCGAATTTTTCTTCTTTATTTTTTTTCCTATTTTCATTTTTCAGTTTTTACTCTCGTTGCATATAAATAGATGATTCATTACCCATAATTGTTGAATTTTTGTTTTCGTAAAACATTTGAAGTCATCAATGCCTATCGATTAATTTTTCATGAACGCTTTCGATTATTTTTATGTTATAAATGTACGTATATTATAGACTTATATTAATAAAATTAAAATAAACTAAATGAATAGAATATATGGTTCATAATAATGAACTAATATAATAGATAAATAATAATAAGATAAAGATTACTGAAAATTTAAGGGTCTGTACAATTACTGGTAAAGATGCTAAAGTTTAGACAAAAGCTGCTGTTATGTAAATTTTTTTTCTCTATCCTTCTATCTTATTTGTAACTTATGATGACTTTTTTGTAATCGTTAACTCTAAAATAACCTTTTTTTTTTTTTTTTTGTATTATTAAGACTATCATAGAATTCAGAAACTCGAGAATGGTGTGGTAGTAAGTCCTATTTCGTTATGTTTAATTTAATATGTCTCACAATGAAGCTTTTGTATATCAGTAATTCAAGGCGGAGGGAAAGGTCTGACGAAGTTAGCAGGTGGTTCAGCCTGTAGGACTTGTTTCTAACTGACCTGATCTTGTCGCAGTGGCGAGATAGTGTTAGGTGCCTGTCAAGGGTGACACTTGATACACTGTTCTTGCTTTACAGTTTGGGGGGGGGGGCGCTTGTTGTATTATTGCTTTTTTTGTTTTCTTGAAAGAAAAAAAAATCAGTCAGTCTTAATTAATTATAATATGTAATTCCTTCAGTCCGTTTAGTGACAAACTACCGCTACGTCATCTTCGTATGCCGCAACAGTAGCTTATGAGCACTTAACTGCCTTAATGAGTTTATTTCTGGTATATACTTATATTTACAGCAAGCAATATTTACAGATAATGGTCCTACTGCGAAATAATTTATGAAATCTGACACTAAGTTCCTAAAATAGACTGAATAAGTTTCAGAACAACAAACGAACTCTTAAAATTTTATACGTATGCTAATGGATAGAACATAATGAATTAATGAAAAATTTCGCATTTATGGAAATAGTATTGTTGTGGTACAGCCACGGTCGAATTATAAATAAATATTTAGAAAATTCACGCCAGAATGCTAAGTTTGAATTAAAAAGCTATCTCTATTATGTGACTCACTAATGCTATTCTTCCGAGCTTTATTTAACGGAAATTACAGTGGCACTCTTCACGGGATTTACTAAAGGAGGTACGCTTCCATGGCTTTTCTGCTTGAAGGAATTAGAGGAACAATCTTGTGATTAAAGCTAGCTGCTTGAATATTAGTAGGAAACTATTTTAATGCCATTACCTTGAGAGAGAAAGAAAAACCTATTAAAAGGAACATTCAAATATTTTTTATTCAACACGTGTTTAGAATGAGGCTAGAAACTAATTCTTGAGCTGTTTTGAAATTTTCTGCAAAAATCGTTATCTTGTTTTATTTTTTATTTTTTAGCTAATATTGTGTAACGTGAAACAAACCATATGATTGCAAAGAGTTATAGATTTTTTTTTGGAACAGTTACTAACTGTCCTAGTACCTGTTGTTGATTGTTCTAGAATCTTCGTATTCAGATGGACTGGATCCTTAGTCTAGCTCTGAAGATCGAAGCAGATGGTCACTTTTTTGTTACTGCATCATTACAAGTTGACACTCTTTGTAACCTTGATAATTATATGAGTTTTTATTGCTTGTCCGCTTGTTTTTCTAATATTATTTTCGTATATATTTATTTTAATGGTTACAGGCAATCTACTACTAGTATGATGTTTGGCGACTTACAAGTTAATTTTTAATCTACTACTAATGTACTACAGTTCAGTATAGTTTGTAATGGTTTTAAAAATGGTAGATAGAAAAACATAATATTAAAAAAAAATGAAAATATAGAAAGTACGATAAAAAAAAAAAAAATAATGCGTAGATAATAATGAAATAAAAGTTGTATAAAGTGAAGTGTGTTTAGATCTGTTCGTTTATTTATTTATATATTTTATTTAATTAAATAGTTCTGAAATATGCGTGCTTTCGTCATTTAGTAGGATCGCAAAATGGAATGGAAGATTGTTACCTGGCAACTGTGTGCAGTCAGTTTGTAAGTGTTTAACTATCAAAGGTATGTTACACCGTGTACAGGTTGGTCTTGGTTTTCTCTTCAGCAAATGATAATGTGTGAGTAGTGTATGTACAATTCGTAACCTTGTTAATATAATTTCTTCCCGTCTGTTGTTCTGAATTGATGATTTCCATGGTCTTATTGAGTGTTTGATTTCTTGTAGTTTATTTTCCCTAGACTTTGTCCAATTCATTTGCCGTATGTATGTTATTTTTTATACTATTATTGGGTTTATGTCAGTGTGAGGATTCTCAAGGCAGTCAGAGGGTTGAAAATAATAAAAATTATTTAAACCCACAATAGTGTTACAATATATTAATTAAAGGAATTCTTTAAAATGGTTTATTTTATAACTGAGCGAATGTAATAACACGAATTTCAATTCCTCACTCATACAGTTCCGCTAACGTTTCTGTAATTGAATCGAATCTGTGGTAATGATGTTAGGAATAGACACATGTTTTGAGATCGTAGTAATGCTTATATCTCTCTATCTTGTATATAAGTTGACTATTGTTGACAAAAAAAAAAATGTGACAACATACGTATTTTGGATATAATTCTTGATGTTCTGATGGTGTAGGATAGTGAACCCAAAAAAACTTTTACGGATATTTAATAGAAAGTGGAATCTAAGGAAGTGAAATTCTTGTTATTGTATTCACTCTAATAGTTATAAAATAAATTATTTTGTTATGTAGACAGTTGAGTAATGCCAACTGTTATTTTAAAGTGTTTTCCGTATTTTTGTTAACAAAATATGATGATGCCATCTTTTAAAAGCCTCTTCAAAAGAATAATGAACGAGCAACATCAGAAAAATATAAACATAAAACTATTTAGATATTTGCAGTAATCGAATGGTCGTTCAAACATTTAAATAAAATGAAATATCAACTCATAAGAAACAAAGTGGGATTGATATCACAAACAAGCTTTTACTCTGAAGCTCTTTTAAAGTGCAGCGTGCTGAACGACTAAAGGGGAACAGCAGTTTTGCAGCTGACAAATCCAATAACAATCTTTCAAATGTAGTAATGTCAACTGCTCTGGTTTTTTTCTCGCTAAAAGTCATTTCACAGCGCGAGGGTCAAATATATAACGGTTTAGCGACCGGTATGAACTGACGTGGATAAAGAACTCTTGTGTGTAACGAACACAACTCGGAACTAAATAAAAGCTTTCAAATGATTAAGGTGTAATGTAAACTAATGTTATTTGGCTACTGTTACTTACTAATGTAAATCAATTAATTATTGGGGAGAGTAAAGAAAAAAATTTAGTGTATTTAATTAATTGATGTTTATAGTCATCCTTTTTTACCTTTATCTTCCTTTACCACTACTAAAATTCTACGTGTTCTGCACATTGTTTGTTCTTGAACTTGCTTCCTTCCTTTAAGGAAAGTCAAATTCTATCTTTTAATGACGAAATCTTTTCTAAAGGGAGGGGCTGCAGCCCCCACAGCCCCCTCCCCTGGATCAGCCAATGATCTTTCGGTTGTTTCGAATGTTTTTACTGGCCACTATTCAATCCTAATGCGGTACTGAATCATTTCATAAATATTATCTTCTATAATAAAAATCAGATCATTCATTAAGATTACTGGATTAGAAGATTTTCAGCCGCGTTCGGTGCATACACGTTAATAACTCACGGGAAATATGCCATAGACTGTTAACCAGCTGACCTGCTATAACGAGTCGCAACGCAAAGTGAATTTGTATTCATTTGGTTGGCGTAATACACACTTATATTTGTAATAAAAGTCATAGTACATGCTTATTTATAACATCTCCAAAAGATTCTATGAGGAATAAAATTTTTTTTGGTTTTTGTAATATTATTTTTGTTTAAAATAACGGTTATCTTTCTGAAAGGAGAAATATTAACAGTGTAACTGTCTATAGGTATATATAGAAATCAAAAATTGTTGATTCGCAACGCAAAGTAAATTAAAAAAAAAATTGGTTTCAGTTATCTTTTTTGCTTTACTTTGTTTGGTTCGGTTTTTGTTATTACTATTATTTTTGTTTAAGATAATGGTTACCTTTCTTAAAAATTCTTGATTCGCAACGCAAAGTAAATTTTAAAAAAATATTGGTTTCAGTTATCTTGTTTGCTTTAATTTGGTTGCTTCGGTTTTTGTTATTACTATTATTTTTGTTTAAAATAACGGTTACCTTTCTTAAAAGAGAAATATTAACAGTGTAACTGTCTATATGTTTAGAAATTAAAAATTGTTGATTCGCAACTAAGTAAATTAAAAAAAAATACTGGTTTTAGTTATCTTTTTTGTTTTAGTTTGGTTGTCCTAATACACAATAATATAAAATAATTTTATATAACATCTCCAAAATATGTTATGAGGAATAAAAAAACATTCGGTTTTTGTTATTACCATTGATTTTGTTTACAGCAATGGTTACCTTTCTTAAAGGAAAATTATTAACAGTATAACTATCTACATAAATATAAATGAAAAATTGCAGAGAACATTTAATAATCCTCCCAGATTCTACAGCAATTTAAATAAAAATATAATATCACTGGTGCTTGGGCAAAAGGGCTCAAGTGCCATTTTTATGAAAATGAGGTTTTTATGGCTTCTTGACAAAAAAATCTATCTGTTTTTAATGGTTCAATCGGCTTAAGTGAAATCAGCTTACTAAATGGTGTAATTAAGCTGATCTTAACGGCACAAGTGTTATTTGCTATTTGGCAATGATCCAAAGGGTTTAAGTGACACTTGATAAAACTTACATCCTTTATACCAGAACGTGTGCAGATCAAAAGGTTCTATGTAGTTATGCCAATTCTGCGCCCTTTGGATTTGATACACAAACATATGTCTGGTACCAAGTTCTTCTTAAGCAGCATGCATTAATGGAATTAATGGCATTAATGCATTTGATGGAAAAACAACCGATTTAGATCTAAGCTAATTATGAATTTGTTAAATTTTGTACTCTTTAATCTAAAAAATAAAAATTAAATACTCAGTTTTTATTATTATTTCATCACTATCAAGATTTCATTCATAAAATTAAGATAACTGACTGAATAAGACATACATTGTTTTGAGAAAAAAAAAAAAAATGAAAATGGAGCTCATTTTATGAGGAGGGAAGCCAATGGTTTGGGTACGACAATGGACGTATTAGTTTCAAAAACAGCCTGAATAGAGAATATCCCTTTGATTATGTTTCATTTAAAAGAAGAGGACGGTCAAGCACATACACGTTGAAAAAACCTACAGTGAGCCAATCCCAATATCCAAGGAAAAGAAAAAAGATCTGCTAGATCTTTTACAACTAATTACCCCTACTTTCACGATTTTTACAGAAACCTTAGGTGTAATAATGACGAAGATATTGACCCTATTGGAGATATTTAGTTGATGTAGAAACAGTAGCGGAGCCAGGGGAGGGGCATGGGGGGCACGCGGCCCCCCTGAGAGGTGGGGACACTCATAAAGTATAACTATTCCTATATGAAATGAGCTATATTGAGTCATTTTTCAAGTCCACTAATTGAAAGGAATTGTATTTAAAGATTTACAGTAATTTATAACCTCATTATGTACTAATATGTATTTTAAATTAGGGCCTTCATTACTCATGAAATGTAAAATAAAAAAGTGCACCCCCCCTCAGAAAATTTCTGGATCCGTCACTGTGTAGAAATAGATCGATAACTTCATCAAGAGTTTCATTTTTAAACTAATAATGTACCATTAGATTGATTTTTCATCATTTGTGTAATTGATTGTGTATTTTTAGTGTTAACACGTTTTTATATAAAATCATAATTTCAACATGAAATAAAACATTTTTGATTTTTCCAAACTTTTGGAAACCTTTAGGGCAAGGTCTATTTCTCACATCCTTGGTAAAAAGGAATTAGGTTGATTATTGTTAAGTACAAAAGGCTAATGAGTTATGATCAGAAGGCCATAAGAGACAAAAATATAAGATACAAAGGGCTTAAATGCACTTAAAATAAATAAATAAGTAATATTTTGTTTAAATTTGTATTTATAATGTTTAGTCTCTGATAAGATAATATAGTGATTCATGAATAAAGAAATTCGGGGAGTTTGGCATTAGCCGTTGAGAGAGCAACATCGTGTCTGTGTAACTTTCTCATTTAACTTTTTAAAGTGAATAATATCCTATAAAATTTTGCTTAAATAAAGTGTAAGTGTTACTGATTAAGTTGGCAAAATTTAGAGACCATTGGTGCTGTAGTTTCGTCTTAAGAAATAAAATAGTTTAAGTGTTTCTAGTGGAAGTACTCAGGTTAACTAGTGGACAAGAAGAGACAAGCCAGCCCCCACCTAACCTTAGCCAGCTGCCTTCAATAAACAACCCACAGGTTACAAACAAATTATTCATATAATTATTATATTTGTTTTATCCTCATAAAAATGTCCTTCGATAAAGAAGAATTTATTAGTTTCTTTACTAAATTTAAAGAAGAATTTAGGATGGAAATTAAAAAAGACGTAGAAGATATAATTAAAAAAGAAATAAATATCAAAGCATTTGTAGAAGATCAATCGAATAAATATCAGGATTTAAAAAGAGAAAACACTGAGCTTAAAAAGGCCATACTAAATCAGCAAAAGATAATAAACGCAATTCAGAGACGAAATAATGTAATTTTATTTGGAATGGATGAGTCCGAAGAAGAAAGCCAAGAAAAACTACAAAATAATATCTTAGATTTGTGTAATAATGTGTATATAAAACTATAAAAACGCGAAAAAGTGAACTAAATCTCGTTAAGCGAATAGGAAAAATCGGCTCTAAACCGAGGCCAGTTTTAATTTCTTTTGTTTCTTTTATCAAGAAAATTGAAATTTTGAGAAATTCCAAAAATTTAAAAGGAAGTGGTATGTTTATGTCGGAAGATAAAGACAAAGAAACGCAAAAATTAAGCTCCGAGCTTTGAAAAATCGCTTTAAAGCCATAGGGCGAAAGGAAAACTATGCAAAATTAGAAGAAACGGACTTATTATAGATGGAGAATTTCACCACCACTCCGTACTGATTAGTTCATCTCAAAATTCTAAATCGGAGGAAGAAGAGGAGATAGAAGAGATCGGCCCAGAGGAAGGAGCTCGTGGAGGTGAGGACAGTGATTCGTCCGGGATAGCGGCTACTGTGAAGAAGAGGAATCGCGCCAGGAAAGGGTTACAGCACCAACCAGCCTCGGCAAATATCAAAGACTTTTTTCGTCAGCGCACGGAATCAGGGACCTCAAGAAAATAAATCTAAAGGTAAACTGTCTGATGATTTTTTAAATATTGTATCGTATAACGTTTGTGGGTTAAAAAACAAAGTGTATAATTTGAATTTTTGAGAAAGTACGATATATTCTTACTCTATGAAACCTTTTTAATTGAAGAAAAACACTTTTTATTTTTTCAAGAACGATTTATAGAATATCATGTTAAATGGATTCCAGCAATCAAAACAAATGTATTTGGTAGACCGAGTGAAGGATGTATTTTTGGGATACACAAAAAGTTACTGAAAGCCAACAATATAAACTTCAAATCGCTGCTTCATTATGACGTGATCGAAGTAAATCTTAATTATTTTTCTTATTACATCGTTCCTGTATATTTGAACTGCAATAAATGGGATGATGACTTTCTAGAGCTTTATAAGGTGGTTGAAATTTTTTCAAACTCAAAATTCATCTTAATCGGAGATTTCAATAGTAGAGTGTCTAATTTACAGATGATTTCCAAATATCAGCAAAGCGACACAAAAAACATTTTTCTTCACAGAAATTCAAAAGACTGTGTAAGTAATACAAATGGAGAAACCATGTTAACTTTCCTGGAGGACTTTGACCTAATAATATTAAATGGCCGAACGAAGGGGGATATTTTGGGAGAATACACATTTATAAGTAAACGGGGCTCATCTGTAATAGATTTATGCGCAGTATCGGCCGAGTTAATCAGTTACGTTAGGGATTTTGAAGTTATTCCAGTAAATTATTCGGATCACATGCCGATCTGTATCAAATGTGCCATAGATATGCCTAGGAACTCAGATGTCCCGATTCCGTTACTACCAAAATTGAACTGGAAATCAGAAAAGAAAATAGTGTATTGCAAATATTTAGAAACCAAACTATGTAATTCTAAATTATCTAGTAGCCCTACACAGAAATTAGAGCAACTGATGAGTATGATAATTGATTTTGAAAAGGACCACAATCTCATAAATAAAAAAATAAATAAAACTTGGAATAAAAAACAGCAATGGTTTGATCACGAGTGCGCCCATTTACGTTCGAAAACATTTGATTTGCTAAAAATTTTCCGTAAGACAAATTCAGAGTTCATTAAAATTTTATATTTAAAAAATAACAAAAATTATAAAAATATGTGCAATATTAAAAAGAGAGAATATTATCAGAATACTATAAACGAATTAAAAACTGTGAAAGACACGAAAGCATTATGGTCTCTAGTTCGTTCATTTAAATCACAACATTTCCTGTATGATAAAAGTATAGAGCCGAGCGAATGGTTCCATTATTTCAACAATATTTTAAATCCTCCCTTAAATGCAGTGAGAATCAGTTACGCTGAGCCCTATATAACTAATGATATCCTCGATAAGCCTTTTGAAATGTTAGAGTTAGAAAAAGTATTTCAAAAAGCAAAGAATAATAAGGCACCGGGGCCGGACAGAATACCTTACGAATATTTAAAAAACAGTCCTTTATGTTTCAAAACCGAAATCTTGACTATATTTAATAGCTTTCTTAATGAGGGTCGATTGCCTAAATCCCTTAAAACCTCGATTATTTTTCCATTATTTAAAAAGGGTAGTATAGAAAATGTAAGTAATTATCGGGGAATCTCCTTTTGTAATACCATAGGTAAAATATTTACAGGCATACTACTGTTAAGGCTTACGGAATGGGTAAATAAAAATATGATACTTAGAGAGTTCCAAGCGGGATTTAGAAAATCTTATTCAACGGTGGATAATATTATGAATTTATTCAGCTTGGTTAAAATAAAATTGAGCAAGAAAAGGGGAAAGGTCTATGTCTTTTTTGTTGATCTATCCGCGGCGTTTGATCGCATTGACCGCCATGCTTTGATATACAAATTAATGGAATTAGGAGTTTCATCTAAAATTATTCAAGTATTAAAAAATTTGTATTTATCGACTAGTGCTTCGGTGTGGTGTGGCAATGGCCTGTCTGAAGAATTTGAAACGACTATGGGCGTAAAGCAGGGATGTCTATTGAGCCCACTTTTATTCTCTCTCTTCATTAATGACTTAGAAAGTTATATTGATGGGGGAGTGCAAATAAATAACACCGTTTTTAAGTTATTAGCTTATGCGGACGATTTGGTCCTCCTTGCAACGGATAGGCCTTCATTGCAAACCATGATAAATTCTCTTTATAAATATTGTCTGAAATGGAATTTAAAAATTAATTTGACAAAATCGAAGATAATGGTTTTTAGAAACGGCGGTAGAATATCCAAAAATGAAACACTTTTTCTAAATAATGAAAAAATTGAAACGGTTATTAACTATAAATACTTAGGCATCACAGTTTCGCCAAATCTTTCCTTAGATAAACATTTTAAAGAACGAATCCCAAAAGCAAAAGCCGCATTAAACAGTTTTAATAAATTAATTCTAAACAGGTCCGTTCCTTTTCAGGTAAAATTAAATGTTTATAATGCAGTGAGCAGAGCCGTTGTGTGCTATGGAGCGCAATGCTGGGGTGGTCACTGGTATAAGCAGGTTGAATTGCTATTAAAATTTTTCATTAAAAAAGTATTTAAACTTCCTCGAAATACTCCTAACTACTTCTTATATTTAGAAACAAACTTACTTCCGACCTTCCTTTATACGGTGAAATTGCACTTGAAATATATTCAGAAATGTCTTTCGATGCCTAACAACAGATATCCTCATATATTAGCCAAGGAAATAATAAAAAGAAAAATATTTTTTTTCAAACATTGGGAACTTCTGTGTAATCGTTTTAATATTTTATTAGACACTTTCGAGAACTCTGAATTTAAGGTAGAGGAGATCGTTGATAATATAAAAGTGGTTTGATAAGGGAATATAGATTAGCAACTCAAAAAAGCATACACCATACTATGTATAAACAGCTAGAACCTTTGCCGACCTTGCTTAGTGATGCTAAACTCGACTCAGTAGTGATCAGCTGGATATTCAAAGTAAGGGGAGAACTATTATATTTAAACAAATATACCTTTTCTGCCTCAAATAAATGGTGTTCGTTATGTAACCTTAAGAAGGACGAAGACATTTTCCATTTTATTGCAATTTGCCCTATTCTTAGCGAAATCAGAATACAATATTTTAACAAAACTATACTCAGTGAGGTAGAGTTTGAAGTTTATTTGAACGGCAAAAACTGGAATAGTCTTGTTGGCTATTGTAGAGAGGCCTGGTATTACAGGTACGAATTAATAAAAGAATTTAATTATTAATGGAAAACAGTTAAATTATTTATTATATTATATTATATTAGTTTTAAGATTTAGTAAAATAGTTATTCAGATATTACATCATTGAAAAATATTAATCTGTAAAAAGAGAGAAAGATATTTTATTTTATTATTATTATTATTATTATTATTATTATTATTATTATTATTATTATTATTCATATTTTATTTATTTTTTGTTATGAGTATTTTTTAATTAAAGCTATTGCTCGACTCCCTCAGACGGTAATTACCATGAGGATTGTCTTCAGCTTAAACTTATTTTGATTTTGTAATTGTGCTATTTCATGAATAAAGACTTATTATTATTATTATTATTATTATTATTATTATTATTATAAAGAAATCCATAGACAGGATTTAAAATGATTTTTCAAAACTTTGAAAAATCGTTGTGTAAACTTCACATTCCAACACTTAAGCCCTTTTGCCCAAACACCGGTGATATCTAATAATGTTTTGGGGGTAAATGTTGTCGGAATATATTTTTTTAAATCGGATAGTTGGTGGTTGACCAATATTCAAAAAATACAAGAAAAGTCCAGTCAAAAAAACTAGAGATAGTAGTAAACTATTTTATTGTACTCTATTTTTCTATTGTTGGGCAAGTCAAGTTGATATCAGTGAATAGAATTCTCCAACACTTCCAACGTCACTTGCCCTGAATAAGACCTGATTGTTGGGTCGAAACGTAGGCTGCAATAAAATAGTTCAATACTATTTATAGTTTTTACTTTCACTTACCTATATATGAAATATATAGTAAGTGGAAGTATTGCGATCGTGAAAATTTTCGACTTCCGGTTTTCAACGGAAATACACGTTTTGGGGTCCCCTGAGTCAAAATGACCAAGTCCCGCGAAATGGTCTGTGTGTGTGTGTGTCTGTGTGTCTGTGTGTGTGTCTGTGTGTGTGTGTGTGTGTGAACAGACTAGCTCAAAAACTATAAACCGTGCGAACCTGAAATTGGGTATTTGATCTATTGATATGCCCGAGATATGACTGGAAAAATTTCATCAAAATTGATCAACCTGAGGGGGGACATTACTTAATAAATTTTGTATCATTTCCACGTGTTTTTTTTATTTACTCAATAACGGTTTTAACGATTTTGATCAAACTTGGTATTTGATGTATTTATATGCCCGAGATATGACTGTAAAAATTTCATCAAAATTGATCAACAGGAGGGGGGACTTTACTTAATAAGTGTTGTCCAATTTTTACCTTTTTGATCGATTATCTCAAAAACGGCTTTAACGATTTTTATCAAATTCGTTATGTTTAATGAAAATTAGTTGTTATTTAATATCAGGTAAGCTTTATCATTATTAAAATGTTCTGAGGGGGCTTAAATGGGGAAGGGGCTTTTTTTGTTTTTCTATAAAGTACCTTTGTTTTAGTTTATATTGGGAAATTAACTGTCTCTCATCACGCTTAAAAATAAGAAAAGGCTAAATATGATATATGAAGAGAATCAAGTAAACATATACAGGAGAAAAAAAGAAAAATATTCCGTCAACTCATAAAACACCTTGAGCTCACGCATGCGCCGTACGCCTTTAATGACAAACCAATGCGTTATAATTAAACTGTTCTGTTCATTTGATAAGTGGCAATTAACAAAACGCATTAATTTCTAATCTAAGTAAGTTGGTAAGTGAAAGTTGTGTGTTGTGCGCACGCACCAGATTTTTTTTTTATTGCCACCTCGGTCTATTAAGTAAGCCACAGCAAAGTGTGGCCGGGCTTAGGTATTTGAATTATAAAATTTAATCGTCCAAGGACGAAAATAAATGGTAAATTGGCTAATAGTTGTTCAGTTGTCTCCCGGTCATCAGGATCAAATCATAAACATGGCATTAAATAATTTTCACGTTCTCCCACTTCAAATTATTCACTTCTTATCTGATTACTTAGTGTCTGATTGATAGTTTTGAATCTCCAATAACGTGTTATTTAATGTCACATCTAAAAATTATCATTCATGAGATACAACGAGGCAGTTGAAAAGAAGAGAGACTCCATGAAGAGTAATTGAAAGATTGTATCGCAGAAGAATTGAATTAAATTTAGAAATTGAATGAAATTTCGCCGGCGATGCTTCTAGGGACTACTAACCAGATCGGGAATTTCGATATTGAATTCGGTTTCTATGCTTAAACCTGCGAAAGTAAATATTTAAGAGAAGTTATAGGAGCTGCGAATTTGCAATACAAATAAAACGAATCAACGAATAAACGTCGGCTTTTGAAATTATTACAATTATTTCCTATTAATCCATTTTTGTATCCCTGGCCTTTTTACCACCTAAAATAAAAACTAACATAGATACATCGGAACATCTATGTCAGGTTTTTTCTCTTTTAAATACTAGGCCTAAACCTTTTTTCGTTTAGCTTTTATGACTCTGGCGAAAGGAAAATACTCATTACAGCATTTTACAATAGCGTTTTGATATTATTGTATGATATTAAATATATACAACATAGCTACTAATATAATAATATAATATTAAAACGCGTGGATTTGATAAAAAGCTAATAAAACAATAAAATTATCTGATGCTTTAATTTTTATTTTATTCTAACTAAATATACTTGTGTGTAATGTTTTTTTTTTTCTTGTTTTTTTCATACCCGTTTTGTTATTCTATTTGCATTTTAAGAAGCTCTAGATAATATAAAGTATTCATTTAATTTTCATAGTTACTACCATCTTGAAAAAACTTAGATTTAGCCTACTAAAACTAAAATATTCTTTAATTTTCTTTGACATCGGTGAGGAAGCCAGTTGGTTTAAGTTTGGTTTTTTTCAGCTATGTAATACTTGACTTACTGGATATCTTTAATTCCACATGGAGTCTTATCTTAAAATCCTTGTATTAATCTTGAAAACTACAATAAAGGAAATTTCAATTTTTATCTTCAATTATATTAATTTTTCATAGGTTTGTTATAATGCACATAATACTCCAGAAGCTTTCATATTACCAATTATAAAGATAAATAAAAAAATATTCGCTCCCTGTAAAGACGTAGTAGAATAGCTAATGAGCTGTACTAAAACGCCAGGTTTACACTTGTTTGGTCGATGAGCGGTTGAGCGGTGATGTGTTGGGTAGCTAGTAGCACAACATAATTATACTAAACCAACTGACCGGACTTTGTTGTTTTATTATTTTTTTTCACGCATACTATTAAATTATTGGGCATTTAATTATTAGGTCATTATCAACAAGGGTTAACTGATTCCAGGAACAAGCTGTGAGTTAAGCTTGTTCTACAAACTTAATTAAAGCTACATTAATAAATCATTAGTTTAAAATTTAAACAATTTTGTTCTGTTGAAGGGGGCAACGAGGAAGTAGGAAAACTTTTTTTTTCTTGTTCCTTTTAAATAATAGTGATTTTATCTTTATTCAGAGATACTGAGGTATACATTTTGTGTTGATTGGAGATAGATCAGTAGGCAACTTACAAATATATAACATTTTTTTTTTTTTTTTTTTTTTTTGTTCCTCCCCTTCCTCGCCTTGTAGGCTATACGGGGTTTCCCGGGCCAGGGGAGAGGGTGGGGGATTGATGCCGAGATTAATTAAATTTTCCCCTGGCTCCGGGTTTTGAACTTGCTATCTTCATGTTTCCAAACAGTCGTTGCCATGGGCAACGCGTATTTTCTAACGCGTTTGCCCACTCGGCCATCCCGCCACCCAAATATATTACATTTGTGTTTCCCATGTTTGGTGCTGGGAAAGGTATTACTGAAGCTCATTACTCCTTAGTTTCATTGTTCCGGTTGTAATGAGCTCATTCCTCGAAACATCAATGAACTGATGTTACATCACACAGCTAATTTAGATATTTACTCTACATGAAACTCGTGATTTGGAATACCGATGAAAATATTTAACGTGTCTTAGGATTATCTAAAACTGTCAAAAAGAACTGTTTGTCCATATATTACTTATAAATCAGGAAAAAATTTTATGTTGTAACCTTCAAAACGAAAGTTGATTCAACCTCATTGGCCACAGAAAAAAATAGGTTGAGCCTATCCTTTTAAGTATAATTATTCAGTTATATAAGGCCAATTTTTCCGTAGGAAATTATGTGTTTATACCATCATTACCATGATGACATAACTCATCATACGTGTTTTTTTTTAAATAACAGTATCCATTGATTTTTAAAAAATAAAATAAAAATAATTATCCATCAACGACATCATAATATGACTGTGAATGACAACTATTTTTAGTTTTTCCGATTTTAATCTATAATCGTCTGCATCCACCCTTTCAGTCATGATTCAGCTCGAAATTCTTAACTTGTTTGCTCTTTTTCTTATTCCATTAATTTCCTATACCTTTTAATGAGGTCCCATAGGTAGTATGATAACCCATACGGGATCTGGAATTTTTAGACTGCTTCCTAGTTGATCAAATGAGGCAGCCTTCGTTGATAGCCGAAGTTCCGCATGAGCATAAAGACTTTCATTTATTTATTTATTTTTTTGTAACATGTCAATAAATAATTATACATACAATTAATTGCGAAAGCTGTACATACTCCCGCCTTCTCTAGGTTGTATTTTTAAAACGGAATGCTTGCTTTTCTTACTTTATTTTTTTTAAATTACCAGTTTTTCTTGTTTATACATTGTTATCACAATGTATAAACATTACTGCGCATTCAAGTATGGTTAATTTTAAATTTTTATAAATTAATGAGCAGATAAAGAATATCAGGACGCCACTGGGTTTTAGGGGACGGGAGAGCCTTTGGTTACACCTGTGATATTTTATTGGTAAAATGGAACTCTCGCTAAGAAAAAAGTTTCTGGATTTACGAGTCCTTAATTATATAATATGATATGCATAATAATGTTATAATGATCCTAATATAATATGAATTCGAAATATTATAAAAAATAAAATAAGTTCAAAATAAATAAATTTTAATTTTCTATAATCATATAATTCATTACATAATACTGGTATATATGAGGGGAGAGGGGTGCCTGTTGTGGAGTTCGGATCGCTCCCGAGCAAGTGAAGATGAGTAATGAGACAAGATGGGAGCGATCGATGCTGATTGCTTTGTTTTGGATGGGAGGATAACATTAAGCCGTCCGATCTGGTTCAGTTAGTTCAGTATGGATGGAGATTCATGGAAGCAAGTGGCGAGGAATTTTCCCCAGTGTCTCTTACCATCATTAGTCTAAACCTTCTTAGAACATTGCTACCTACTATGTACTTTTTAGTATATTTAAAAAGAGGTACAGGACAGGTAAAACGACTTGATTTTTTACTTTCACTTACCTATATATGAAATATATAGTAAGAAAATTATTGCGATCGTGAAAAATTTCGACTTCCGGTTTTCAACGGAAATACACGTTTTGGGGTCCCCTGAGTCCAATTAACCAAGTCCCGCGAAATGGTCTGTTTGTGTGTGTGTATGTGAACAGACTAGCTCAAAAACTATAAACCGCACAGACTTGAAATTGGATATTTAGTGTATGTATAAGCCCGCGATGTGACAGCAAAAATTTCATCAAAATGGTTCAAACGGAGGGGGTACTTTATTTAAAGAATTTTGTCTATTTTTTAGGGTTTTTTCGATTTTCTCAAAAACGGCTCTAACGATTTTGATTAAACTCGGTATTTGGTGTATCTATATGCCCGCGATGCGACATTAAAAATTTCATCAAAATTGATTAATTAGAGGGGGCACTTTACTTAATAAATGTTGTCCCATTTTCACGTGGTTTTTTTTGTTTACTCAAAAACGGCTTCAAATACACTTATCGATTCACCTTCACGATGTATTTGCAAAAAGCAACTCGTAGTAAAAAACAAGCAAGCATTAAAAAACTCGACTGTTGATGAAATTAGTCCCTTCATATGTAAATTAGCAATAATGAATCGAAAAGTGCTGAGAATTACCAAATTTTGCGATGCAGATATGGAGATCTAGAAATATAAGTATATTAGAAATATAAGTATATAATATAAGTATATTAAGTATATAAATATAATATCCACGTTTGTGTTTGTTATGTTTGTTGGTAAACGTCACTTTATGCTACTGAGGCTAATACGACGATGCTATAGTAGGAGTCCTAAATATTGCCTATCCGGGATGGTTAGGGGATCTTTAACGGGTAACTGACATCGTACAGACTTAGGAACTCCATTTGCGCTCTCTCCGAGGGACTACATAGCCAAGGATTTTTTACTCCCATTAAAAAAACTTTGGGGCAGCGCGGGACGCGAACCCGTGTCCTTTATTATTGTAGTTTTTTATGCTAACCACTATACCACAGGTGACCCCTCCAATCAAGTTTTATTAAGAGTCTTATTGATAAATATGTTTTAAAGATTATCTACTTGTCAGGATAATAAAACCCAATTTCGGAAAAGAATATTTTTTTGTTCTGAGGAAAACTGATAATTCTATGGAGAGAGGATGGCACCACCGAAATTTCGTCAATTTTTCTTTTTTTTTGTTGTCGAAAAGATCAAAGGTACTCTAAAAAGATAATTTGTCCCAGTTAGACCCTCCAATTAAGCCCTTAATAAAACACTCTTTATTGGTTAGAATACTCGCCTGGCGACAGGTGATTGGCTGTTTTTTTTATTCTTTGCTTTGGTATCTTAAATAATCGTATCTTTCGATTTAACGAACCGAAAATTTATAAAATATATTATCTACTTACGGAAATACCTTATTGTATTTTTATGGATCCTTATTTTAATGTATTTGGGGAATTCAGAATAATTCTTAGATATAAAACATACTAGTTTTGTGTTTTAATGTGGAGCGGTGAACCGCAGTGCGTTATGCTTATCTACCGTCCAATTAAGGGGGTTCGAAATTAATGCCCAAGCCTTTCTTTACTAAAACATCTGATGTCTCTGTTAAATTCCTTCTATGCTCTCTACAGTGAGCAGGAAATAGTTTGTTGTTATAAATCGTTTCAATACAAAAAACAGTCATACATAGACCTTGAATTTTTTAAACTTCAATAATTAATACCTTTTATTTAACCGAAATAAAACCTTATATTCTGTTAAATCAAACCGGCATATATGCTAAAATTGAGTTTTTGATGTCAAAAAATTTCTTTCTTTTTTCCCGTGTCATACCGGCGTATCGTATAGTTAAATAAAAATCCGTCAGATGGCGTTGGACTGGTAGGCATTTAAGTGGAAATAGCCATTTTTTTATCACAAGACAGATCTATTCCGCAATACGCCTACTTACCTACTACTTTAATAAGCAGTATTCGTCTAAATTTTATTCATGCATAAGGTGACACTGAGGTGCACCAAACGGATGTTAAATGCAAAATATCACATGCGATAACGCTAAAGTGCTCAGTTGAAAAATAAACATTTTGCAGAAATGCCGGTTTGTCGGTCGATCGGATTTCACAGCAATGATATATTCTATTGTAAATAAGAAAATTTACAATAGAATATGAAGACTGTAGGGCAATATTTTGCGTTAGCTCAATTTTGCATATGTATATCGCCTAATTACATGTTCTATCCTTGTCGAACGAAACTTCGGAAAGTAAGCATAAATAAAGAATAAGCTAGTGGTTCCATTTATTTCGATTTATTATTAAATGAATAAAATAATTAATGATATATAGTGCCTTTTGCTTGCAATCTATCTAAAAAGAAACTGTCTCTATCTAAAAGAAGTATCAAGATTATATTGCAGGATTATATCTAATGAGTTGACCGTGGCGTGGTTGAAAAATAAATTTGAAGGCTTAAATTTAGGCTGTTTTAGTTACTTTAGAGATTTCTGTTCTACAAAAAAAATCGATCTTTTTTGTGGCAAAAAAATTAGGGGACAGATCATACAGCTACGAAATCTTAAAACACCGTTGAATTGCAACAGTGGCATAACAAACAGGAAACCCTTAAGTAATTTATATGAAAGCCTAGTGTCCATCACCAAGCAACGATTTACATTATATATTATGTTCATTTGCTTCTCCCATATAATAGTGTTCAGATTAAAATTATGTACACTCCTGTTGTAAAAGTCCCAAATCTTTTTTAATGGGTACCTGTAAACTTAAATCGTCCTCTTATCACACAGAAAATCAATTAGAGGTTTCTAATGACATAGCATCAAAAGATCATAACTATAAAATAAAAATAAAAAAATAAAGTACCTCTATATTACTGCAAATTATACTCTTCGATTGGTGAAGATGGTTGCAGCAGTACTTACTAACTACGATTACTCGGAAGTAAGACTCATGTTTCACTTGTTTATTTATTTTATAATAAATATAGGTATAGATAGGCGTTTGTATAGGTTAGGTTAGGCTTTTTTATTTAAAGTCACACATCTATGTTCATTATTGTTCTTCTTATTTTAGTCATTTATACATCATTGGCTTTTACGCAATTATTATTATAAAAATGAAAAAAAAAACTCTCAGATTAGGAAAAAGACACTTGAGTATAGAAAAAAAATCCTTGCCTAGTGTGAAACAGTGATTTATTTAATTATTAAGTGAATTATATTAAGTTACCGCGTAGGGAAATTTCCTTTGTGCCGTCGGATAATTTAAGCCGTGGTAATTAGTGGAACTAAATTACCTTCCTCTCAAATTTCGCTTTTGGAATATTTCACTAAATCAAATAAGCCATTTTGCCAGGATTCATTATGAACAAGAAAATTAGCGTCTCCATGGCTCCTTCTTTTGGTCTTCACAACATTCAATTTATACCCCTCTGCTAGCCATATGGCCTCCAAGCGACAAATTATGTTGTATTAATGTGAATGATTAACAAACGTTTCCTGAAGGCTAATCGGAGCACGACACATGACTTTTACACTATCATTTACACATTAAAACATTTTCCTCAGCTAACTAATAACACATGTAACGGGATATAAAATGTATCAGTATTGAGCACTTTAAAATTTGTCTGTAATTAATTTAATTTATTGAAAAAAAAACAAAAAGAAGTGGAAAAAGCTATTTTCTGTGAAGTTGCTAAATGACATTTACACATTTATCGAAGCATGTTGATTTCTACTCTAAGGTTGGTAAGCGAAAGTTGTGTGTTGTGCGCACCGCGCCAGATTTTTAAACATTTGGTACAACATAACACTTGATAATATTATTTTAGTTTAAAACTTTAGTTTTATTAGAGATTTCTGAATGAAATATAAGGTGTTTGAGACATGAATCAGTGAGAAAATTAGAGAGAGAAATGCTTTATTTTTTTAAAACAAAACAATGCTGCCCAAATGGATTGGGTTGCTATAACACACAGCATACTTATCAATACAACTTTCATACATTAATTAAACCAAAATTACATTTTAATTTATTGTATTTTATATAATCCTATTCGTATTGTAAAATATTGTAAAAATACTTGTATAATCCTATTAGTCGGTTTCTGTAAAGCCATTAGGGACCAAATTTCGAAAGCTAAGTTCGAATCTTCTATGGACCATTAATATCCCTTCTATATATTTACATTAATGATAAACTTATTAACAGAAACATTTAAAAAAAAAAAAAAAAAAAAAAAAAAAAAAAAAAAAAAAAAAAAAAAAAAAAAAAAAAAAAAAAAAAAAAAAAACCTCCCATATTTATCAAATTAAGATTTTTTCCCCTTAAAAATCATAAATAATGGATCGGAAATTACTGAAGTCTTTCAAGTTTTGCAATCATTATAATTTTATATACCTTATGGAGGATGACAAGCTTTTTTTCTGTGAATTTCTGTGAAGTGCTTTTACACTATTGTCGAAACAAATCGTTTTCGACTCCAAGTAGGTTTTTCAGAGAAGGTTGTTTCTTGCACGCGTCGCGCCAGATTTTTTTTAATAAATATAAATTTGATGTAAATTGAGTTGTGTTTTACCTCGTATGTTTTTTAAAATACAAAGTAATGTCATGTAATATATAGTAAATGTATAGTATATATGTACATAAGTGGCTAAAGTTATATTAGTGGCTTAGACTTGTTTCAACTAAAATAACTCAAAAGAGTAATCTTTATGTCATTGGTTATTCCATCGTTTTTTAAAAAAGACAATCCTGGGTGGGAAGTTGGTCGTCCAAGTACAATCATTGCATAACTTGATTAAATCAGAACCGATACTAGACATTTTTCCAGGGACTGATTTGGTATGGAGATGAACTTTGTATTTTTCGACGACTGTTTGCTTCATTATCCTCGAAAAACATCTTTGTATTCTAAGCTAAAAACATCCCTTTGTACCAAAGATGGAACCGTTTTATCAATACTTAATGCTCAAGTTATTAGTGTCAGGTTTTCTCTCTTTTAGTACCTTCATTAAACATTTATCAGTTAGATTGTTACAAACTCGACCAAATGAGTTAGAAATCTTTTCCGTCAAGTGGTTTCATACTACATTTTGTGCTGAAGTTCTTTCATTAAAAAGTGGCTAGGACCTGTTAAAAATACATTTAAATAGATAACTTCTACACAAATATTGGCCTATTCCATCATGGAGTAGCTTCTAAAAAACGATGTAATATAATATAAAACGCAGAAGAAATCGTGTTAAGAGGCTCTGAACAACGTACAAAGGAAAAAAATGTGAAGAATCTGTGAGGATTTGCAACCAATCATGACGTTTTGAATGCTCCTAGGATATTTAGTTAAGTATAAAATGAAATATTTTTAAAACTGTTCCAAAACACTTAATTTTTTTTTTTTTTACTTTAATTATCAATCCGCACCTGTCAGCAAGGTGCTGACAATCAGCGAATGAGATGGTGGTAATAGGTTATAATGACATGTCAGGCATGAGGAGGGAAAGCACCCAGCAGCACCCCCTTCCTGGCTTGAGTCAATTCCCTCGGTTGTCTAAGAGAGCAGATCTCTCATCCAGCGCCTTTTTAGTCTTCTCGTACCCGTGCTTATGTCAGCCATATTACTGATTAAAGAATTTGGATGTCCGTTTAAATTAGCAAAAAATCGTTTGTATAGTGTCATTATGTGCTGCTCGACTGTTAGTACATGGAGGTCTGTATGTAAAGTTTTGTTAGTTACGTATCAAGGTGCTTTTGTAATGAGTCGTAACAATTTTGATTGAAACGTTTGAAGTTTTTGTAAGTGAGTCTTTTTAGCAATGCCGAAAATCTGTGAGGAATATGTCCATATGGGTTTGAGTAAGTATGAGTACGTATTTAGTTTTTGTTTCAGATTCAGTTTTGATGATTTAGAAAGTAGTGGGTAGAGAAGCTTGAGTCTTTTGTTAAGAGTCCTTTTTTTGATTTTAACATGTGGGCCCCATGCCATCCTTCTGTCGAAAGTGAGTCCTAGATAGTGTACTGTGTCCGTCTGTAGAATTTGGTTATTGTCAATATAAACTGGGGGGCAGGTATGTTTTCTAAGCGTGAATGTAATGTGTTTTGATTTGTCATGATTGAGTCTAATTTTCCATAGTTGAAACCAATCGTGTAACTTGTGTAAGTGATGTTGTAATGTCAAAGAAGCCTGTGTTGAGTCCTGATGTTTCGTGATAGTTGCTGTATCATCTGTGTACGTTGCGGTCAATGTCTCGTTGTTAATAGGTATGTCGTGCGTTTATATGATGTAGAGTAAAGGTGCTAGTATTGAGCCTTGGGGTACTCCCACCAAGATTGGATAAATTGAAGAAATTTCCGAACCCTGCCGGACAGAGAAATATCTATCGAAGAGGAAAGATTGTAGGATAAGATAATAAGTGTACGGTAAGATGGTCTTGAGTTTAAAGAGAAGACCCTGGTGCCAGACTTTGTCAAACGCTTGAGCAACGTCCAAAAATACTCCAGTTGCATATAGTTTTTGTTCTAGAGCTCCTGCAATGTAGTCAGTAACTCTGTGTAGTTGATGCGTCGTCGAATGGTAAGTGCGGAAGCCGGATTGGTGATCAGGTAACACTTTTTGGTCTGTTAGTATGTCAACTAATCTTTTGTGTAGTAATTTTTCAAATAATTTGGAGCATATTGGAAGGAGGCTAATTGGTCTGTAGGATGAGGGATTATAAATGTCTTTACCTGGCTTGTGGATCATTCTTATGAGTGAATATTTATACATACAATACATCATTTTCATATATTTCATCATCATCATATTTTCATCATTCATATCTAACGTGCGTTTTTTTACATTTTGCAGCATTAAATTAATATTGTGATACATGCCATTCTTCAACAGTGAAACCAATTCTTGATTTTGATTGAAGAATGGCTTATAATAATCAGTTACTTTACCACCTGCAGATTGTTAATGGTTCGAGATATCGATTTGAAGTTTACGCATTTGACTTGGTTTAAAATTATTTATGAAAAAAAGGGCTCCATCGGCTTATTGGCCCTTCTTTTAACCCCCCCCCCCCCCCTCGATTTCATAGTAATACCTTAAATGTTATTTAGTGGGGTTTCGTTTTTAGTTGCTGATGGTCTATCGATGGAATATGTCATATTTTTTTTTTTTTTTTTTTATACCTGCGACTTAGGGATGAGTTTTCCTTTCTTATTAAGGATTTTCTAATTATTGCCGATTCTAATTATTCTAATTATCTGCCGGCTACAATCGATTTTCGAAGAGATGACTAACCAGCCCGGAACGAACCCGCGGACGAGAAGAGCCAGCGGGAGCTGCGAGGATATGGCTATTGATCAATCTGTCTCCTCTCTTGGGATCTGTCGGCTTACCTTCCTCTGGTCTCCGGCATTTGTATTCCACTTGCGCTATGAGGGGCAGGCATTCTTGTGGAGGACGTTTATTGAAACAAAAGATGAGAGAGGGTGCGTTTCCCGGAGTCCACGTACGCTAAGGGGGGTCAACTGGATTTGAAATGCCCCTATCTTGCTTTATGTTGCAATGACACCACTAAATTTTCGAAATCATTAGAGATAAGTATGTGGTTAACTCTTCTACCAGAAAATTTAATCATTTATTAATTTTATTAACAAGTCATTTATTTTATTTTTCAATTTAAATATCTCTTAAAAAGGATCCATAAAAATTGATAAATATCTTACTAATGATGTAATGACATGTAAGGCATGGAGAAGTGTGAAACCCAGCAGTAACTCTTCCCTGGTTTGTTTTAGTTACTCTGGTCTGTTAATGAAGTAGACGATTCACTACTTTCTCTTCTCATATTTGTAGGCATGTATAATGTCTATGTCTAGGTTTATATTTCCTAGTGAGTTTGAAAACGATCAAAAACATCAATTAGCAATTTTTGGCTTATGAAACCAGTATGAACGATTTGATTAGTCACCTACCATGATCCTTTTAAAATTTTGGCCCGAACAGCTCAAAGTTTTTATTTAAATAAAAAAAATTTCAAAGTGTTAGTGGGTTTTTCTTAGCAATGACTTAGATCCGAAAACAGTATGTCCATACATCGCTCCTCCCCTGCAAGATTGGCCCAGCTAAAAAGTTACTTTTTTTTCACAAAAGACTTTCCAATTTTCATCTAGTATCTCTTTAAAAGACCGCTTATAGACTGCGATAGCAATGATTCCTCAAACAGTGTTACGATCTGATAAACTAGGCATGGGATAAGAAGTAACTCCGCTCTCCTAAAAAACAGTTTTTTTTTTTTAATAATTTTTATGTTAGTTAAATCAGTCTTGCATAAGACAAGCGCCAGCGATAATTTTAAGTATGCATGTGTATGTATTTAATTTTTGATCAGGTTTCAATAATGATTCTTTTTAATTCTGAAGTTTTATTCGGTTGTTAGGAGTTTTTCATATTTTGCTTCAATTTAACTTATGCTGATAGGACGTTTTTTTGACTAGTGCATATCATTTAAAATTTATTAGGATTAGTAAAATAAAGTTTTCTTACAATTTAAAAAAGCCGCCTTTCGTAACAACCCATATATTAAATAAATAAATAAGAACGAAATTTTTTAAAAATAAATAAAATCATCTCTCTCGTCTGATTAAAATATATATAATGATTTATATATATATCTACTAATAAGAAAAGTTTCTATTTTTAAAATAAAATCTATAGCTTTCTCATTAGATTTAGAAAAGAACTGCAGTTGTTATTCGACTAAAAAAAGTCATTATCTTATGTCTCTTTTCTTTGAAAATAAGATCATATTTTCAGTAATCATTATGTCTATTCTTTTCTATGATAATAGAAAAGGAAAAAAAGAGAGACTGGCTTTTACAAAGGAAATCAATAGCATTCTCATTAAATTGAAAAAAATGAAATTCAATAAAATTATAATTTAACAAATAATAAGCCTCTATCTTTAGCGTCATTCCCTTCTTGAATAGGGCCCTTGGGTGACTCCCTCTTCAACCATTTTTATTTTTATAAACTTGTAATTTTGTAATCCGAATTTATATTCTGCCCTATTGATTCGCAAAGAGCTTTTGCTGTCATACATAAATTCTATACGTGGATTCATTTTCGGTATTCCGAATATTTTATTGCGTACGGTTTAGAGGCCTAAATTCTGTAACCCTTGATTAAATTAAGATAAAGGAATTAATCGTATTTCATTTAAAACACAGGGTTTCTTTATTAGTGGTAATGAAAAAAAATATATAGGAACTATTTTTATATGCATTTATTTTTTTACTATCACAAAGAAAAAAATCTGGTGCGTGCGCGCAACACACAACTTTCACTTACCAACTTAATTAGATTAGTTATTGACGTGTTTTGCTAAATATCATTTCCCAAAGTCACACATTTTTCTACATTCATATCTTATTTTTGTTAATCGTTAAAGCCGTTTTTGAGTAAATAAAAAAACCCCGTGAAAATGATACAAAATTTATTAAGTAAAGTCCCCCCTCCCGTAGATCAATTTTGATGAAATTTTTACAGTCATATCTCGGGCATATAAGTACATCAAATACCAAGTTTGATCAAAATCGTTAAAACCGTTTTTGAGTAAATAAATAAAACACGTGAAAATGATACAAAATTTATTAAGTAAAGTCCCCCCTCCGGTTGATCAATTTTGATGAAATTTTTACAGTCATATTTCAGGCATATAAATAGATCAAATACTCAGTTTAATCAAAATCGTTAGAGCCGTTTTTGAGAAAATCGAAAAAAAACTTAAAAAGTTATTAAATAAAGTACCCCCTCCCTTTGAGAAAATTTGATGAAATTTTTGCTGTCACATCGCGGGCTTATACATACTCTAAATACCCAATTTCAGGTTCGCACGGTTTATAGTTTTTGAGCTAGTCTGTTCACACACACACACACACAGACACACAGACAGACACACACACACACAGACCATTTCGCGGGACTTGGTTATTTTGACTCAGGGGATCCCAAAACGTGTATTTCCGTTGAAAACCGGAAGTCGAAAATTTTCACGATCGCAATACTTCCACTTACTATATATTTCATATATAGGTATGGTAAGTGAAAGTAAAATTAGAACAAAACTATTGCGTAATAATATTTGAAAATAAATATTTTTGTTTGATCGTTTAACGTCCCCTTATGCTGCTAAGGCTAATTGGGTAATGCTACACGGGGAGTTCTAAATTTTGCCTATCTAGGTATATTATTAGAAAAGGGATCTTAAACGTGTAGGCTCGGGACCTCAATACGTCCTATCCAAGGGACGGCCTAGCAAAGAATTTTCTACACCCTTTAAAAAATCGTAGGGCCATGGCTGGACGCGAACCCGCGACCTTTTGAATTGTAGGTTGCTATGCTAACCACTACACCACAGGTGACCCCATAAACACTTTTTATTTGCTATATATTTAACGTTGACGAAGTTAAAACCCATTTTCATCCAATAATTTCACAGGCTTTTCTCTTGTCTCTAAAATCTTTATGATCAAATAAAATGATAAAAGAATCATAATATAAGAAACTTGTAGGACAATCTATGCTCACTTATACAAAATTAAAGTGTTTTTTGGAAAAAAAATTACACTATTTTTTTGTTCTAATAAATACATAGTTATTGATTTCTATAATAGGTCGATTTCATTTTAAATGTATTTAAATTGGAGGGATGACTGTTCGTATAGTTGGGTGTAAATTAATTGATTAATATAAGTTAATCAATGTAAATTAATCAAAGCTCGTTGACTAGTGTTGTAATGTTCTGATAAATACGGACAAGGCCCGAAAAAAAAAAAAAATCTAAAAAAAATTGAATTGTCTATGTTTCGACCTAAGCTTAGGTCTTCATCATGTGGCTAGGTGAGTCGTGATGGGTTGAAGTAGCCTCTGTGAAACCCTTTACCACTCACTCTAGCCCTCTAGCCTCCATGAGGAACCACTTGCTTGGGCCGAAACATAAGCTATTAAATTAAAGGAAAAACAATATTTTGATTGAAATTCCTGATTTTTATAGTCTGAGATGTATTTATAAGTTTGGACCTCTAAAAAAAGAAGTAAAAATTATTTTTAAAGTTACCTCGGCTGAAAATCTGATGGTGTAACATAAAAATTTGATGGAAAATCTGATAGATATTTAACTATTTATATAAACTTCATCTTTTTTTTAAGCAAACAACCTTCCTGAATGGAAAGTAATTAATAGGATTCTTTCTTCTTTAGAAGCTTTGAAAGCCGACTTTTAAGAGAAACGGGGGATGTGAAATATCTTGCTTTGAACGGGGGGCCGTGGAATATGCATTCAGAAACGATCCTTGGCCATTAGTGCAGACCCTAAGCGCCCCCCCCCCCCCCAAACCCAAAGGAAGACGATACCCGCCCAAAATATATGGTTACCCCTCCACCCCTTCATCCCCCCGGCCATATTTCAATATCAGTACTGCTTCCCCGTCCATTGTTTTGTCATTATTTTACCGTTGCTACAAATCTCAATCCTAACCCTTAAAAGCTGGATTTAGGAACCCTGGGATTAGGCCGACCCCTCGAAGGCTAATCTCACATAAATATAAAATTATTATTTCTTAATTTATACTGAAGTTTATTTGATTTGTTTTATGATCAATAAAATTGACGTTTAAAGGTATGAGACATAAGTTAACCTTCATCAGGGCGCGCGTGGTAGTTTACCGTTATATATAAAAAAATCTCAATGTAGGTTTTATCAGGCAAGTCACAGGTGACCGGGAGGGGTATGTATTCTCTAATTGAATCTTATCACTCACCGCAGAGGCAAGAATTGACATGTACTGAGAAGTTTTTATTCTCTTTTAGTGTATTAACTCCGAAAGTGCCGGGTGTCGGTAGATTACCGTCGCGCACCCCTTTGCCTATGTTTTTTATCTCTAACCATCGTAGCGAAATTAAGTATTAAAAATAAATGATTTTAATGTAAATATCGTTATTTGATATAATAAATGTTTTTTTAATAATTTTATTGGCCACATTCTTACCATGATTATAGGAGACATTATTAATTTTGTGTTCCTAAATTATTTGTTCCTACATAATATGTGTTAGATACCGATAGAAAAGAAAACTGATAATTTATTCATTTAATTATTTTTCTCCTATTTTATTTCCTTTCAAAGTTTTTTTTTTTTTTTTTGCTTCATATTTATATTCGCACCTGTCGCAGCTAAGCGACAATCAGCAAATGTGATATAAACAGCTTTGATGTTGGCATTTTAGGCATGAGGGAATATAGTCCCCAGCAGCACATGATCCCGGACTTGTTTCAGGAGAGGAGGTCCCTCATCCAACTCCTTTTCAGTCGCCTCATAAAAGGCATCTCAGTCGTGGCCATGTCATTAATAAGTCTATTGTTATGTCCGTGTAATTTAATATTGAAGCCAGAATAGAGAGTCCTTATTTGTTCGTCGATAGTTGGTAGTTGTAAGTCGGTATGTAGTGTTTTGTTACTAACGTACAAAGGTGCGTTCGTTACTAGTCGTAAAATTTTGGATTGGAAGGTTTGTAGTTTTTGCAAGTGTGTCTTTTTTGCTGATCCATAAATTTGTGAGGCGTATGTCCAAATGGGTTTCAGTAAGTATGTGTATGTATTGAGTTTCTGTCTGATTTTCAATTTTGATGATTTGGAAAATAGTGAGTACTAATAGTACTCAGTACTAGTAATAGTTTCAGTCGTTTGTTTAAAGTCTGTCTTTTCATTTTGACACGAGGGCCCCAAGTCATCCTTCTGTCAAATATTAGTCCAAGGTACCGTACTTTGTCTGTTTGAGGAATTTGGTGGTCGCCGATATAAACAGGAGGGCATGTATCTCGTCGGAGTGTGAATGTTATATGTTGTGATTTGTCATGGTTTAATTTCATTTTCCAAAGTGAGTAATATCTTGTCAAATGTATTAAGTGGTTTTGTAAGTTTAATGAAGCCAGTCTATGGTCATGGTGTTTTGCTAAAATTGTTGTATCGTCTGCGTACGTTGCAGTTAATGTTTCGGGGTTTGTAGGTTTGTAGGTTTGTAACCTACCCCCTTTCAAAGTTAAATATGTCTAATTGATAATTTCTTTCTACGTTAATTTTTATGATGATGTTTAAATGTCTTATTAAAGCAAGTTAAATTTTTATTCTATACAGTAATTTCTAACTTTCAAAATTTTTGTTGCTTACTTTTGTTCTTCAGTGTCATAAATATACAGTTTTGCTGCAAATAATATTTGCAGTTTGCTTGTTTCATTAATATTTATAAATCATGTAAAAAACGGAGTTTGAATTTTATTCAAGTCTTTTCTTCTTTAAATTACATTACTTTATAGGTCATTGTGTTTTTAAAAAATGAATATGCACAAATTTGAATATTTTTGACAAAGAGTTGAGGCAAAAAGGCGTAAAACTGGTGATGCGGTAAATTACCGTCATGCGCCTGTTGATGATGAATCATCATCATTTGAATCATTTAAAAAATGATACATTGACTGAAAATTACTCAGATGATTAGACTATTATCATTAAAAATCAAGATAATTGACTAACTTTATAATAACATTGCAATCGAAGCGAGTTAACCATATTATAGAAAATCCGACTAATTCAGGATAAACCAAATTAAAAATTTAAAAATAAAAAAAAATCCCTGACAGCCATTACATTTCGGCAATAACGGAATACCTCCGACGGATCCAGAACATCAACTGGGACTAAAACCTGATGGCAGGATGATATGGGGTCCGTTAATACGATGGAACAAAAGACATAAAACTACGTTAACCACGTTTTTCGGAACCTTCTGAACTAAACTGACATAGAAAAGAAAAATATTCAAATTTTACCTAAACCTATAAATAAGGAAATACTCCTCACGAAACGAAAAAAAAAAAAAAAAAAAAGACCCACTCACAAAAACTTCAAAGGTTCCAATTAAAACTATTCCGAGTTATAACCAACTCACCCTGCTGTGTGACTAACCCAACCCTATATACTGACCTACGCCAAACTAAAGTTGACCAACGCACAATGACTTACATAAAAAGACCAATCCTCGTTAAGGGATCTGCCTAAGCTGACATATCTATGAATACAAAGAGGAGAATAAAAAGACGTCGGATGAGAGATCTCTTTACTTTAACTACCCTAACGATTGAATCAAGTCAGGGAGAACTTTGGAGAACTACCTTACTTTCCCATGTTTCACAAGTAATTTTTTCTCAGATATCACCTTATATTCTATGTTTATATTTATATATAAACATATTTATAGGTATAAATATACCAATTTATTTAATCTCTTGATTCATTTAGTTGTAAGTTGAAAATTTATGCATTGCTGATATTTGTGATATCAGAATATTTCATCGGATGTTTGAATGGTTTATTTGTATTGAATCGGAATTTGTATTAATTAGTCGTTGTGAAATACTTTTTTTTTTTTTTAATCAATTGATTTATAAACATTTAAATGAAATTCCTCATTTAAGCAATGGAAATTGAATCGGTTGGCATACGTATGCTTTTCCTGGTAAGGAACTTCGACAATTAACTAGATCAAAGCTGCATAATATATCTCACTCTGATTTAAATAATATGTTCTCAATCACTTCTATTATTATTATTTATATCTTATCGATTTTAATTTTGTTGGCTCACGAACTCTCTTTCTAATGCCTTTTGTACAGTCGAGCATGAACGGACAAAACCCCTTTGTACGGGATCAGCTTTCGCCGCCAAGAGGTGTCATTTATTTGGTTCACTAACTAGGACACAGTTAATTATCACTGTCATTGAGACCCCCTTAGCTCCAATCAGTAGAGGGCCTTTCATTGTCTTCTCATAACATTTTTCCGCACCATTAATTCGTTCATTTTCTTTTTTTCAAAGAAATATTATACACCTATTTATCTCCACTCTATTCCCTCTTATTTAAAAAAAATATTTATTTAAAATGAAGGAAAATCATTGTTTTACACTTCCGGAAAGAGTAGAACCAGAAGATATAGTACGTCTAAATGGTATGGCTTCTAAACCGTTTGATTTGGAAAGAGTAATGGTAGAGTATGTAAAAGAAGGTGATGGCATGAGCCCTCTTCGGTTCATAATATTGATGGACGAGATGCATAAAATATGCAAAAGGAGGACTTCTTGGACATCAGTTGGAGGGTGGAATCTATGGACAATCCTCACCAAATTTTATTTATTTGCAGACGATATTGCCCTACTTGCTGATACTAAATAAAAACTGCAACAAGCTATAAGAAAGTTGCCAGAGGAGCTTTTGCGTAAAGGCATGAAGATCAATACTTCCAACAGTACTTATTATCTCCAGAGTAGAGACGAGAAACGCATAATCTTACTGCAATGGAGAGCACTTGGAAAATACTGATGACTATACCTACGTAGGAACGGTTATTAGCAAACCAGGAAGGATAGACCAGGGAATTTCAAATAGAATACGAGCTCTATTATCAGATTTGAAAAACCATAGTAGGCAAACGATAAACGAGTAAAATTGAGTAAAGTTAATCATCATATTTTCAAGGTCATATTCCTTCCAACCCTGATGCATGGAAGTGAGAGCTGGGCTGTTATTACCACATTTGAGATGAAGTACCTACACAGAGTAGCGAGTAAAACAAGAAGGTATTGTGTGAAAAAGGAAAATATAAGAGAGGAATAAGGACCTGAGGAGATAGAAAAATCTCAGCAGCGATGGTTAGGACATCTATGAAGGATGAGTTAGGAACGACAGAAGATAGTGGAGGCTACACCATCAGGCTCGAAACCACAAGGAAGACCCAGAACTACATGTAATGACTACGTCCGCAAACTAGTCGAAAAATTGGGAAAAATCTAGGTCAAATGAGACAGCTAGCACAAGACAGGCAAAAATGGATCAGATTGATCGAGACTCCTCCATACAAAAAGGAATATGGAGGAAGGAAAAGAAGAAGAAGAAGAAAAGAGCATAAACAGAATAAAAATACAATATTAATGACTGAGAGTTTATCAGTTATTCAGCATTGATAATATCATCTGTAGTGAAAGTAGTGTCGTTTGGAGTTGGATCAAGATTTTCAATTATGACCGAAACTGAATATATTAACATACCAACAATCTTTTTTACTGAATATTTTATAATTAGTGACAATCGTCCTTCTACATAGTTATATGTAAGTAAATTAATAACTTCTATATGATGAACTACAACAAACCAGTACATACGTACTCTTTATTCCCGTTTCATTATTCACACAAATTCGCAAAAAAGATTACTTTGGATAAGAATGGTTCTTCCGGAAGTCTGGAAATGCTATAATTAAATTTAATAGTCGTATTTGTTGATGATTACGTCATTGTGCCATCGTTGATGGATGAAATTCCCGGTCATGAAAATTTCAATATGTTAAAAATAAAATCATTGAAGTCATTCAGTATTTATGAATATTTCTTTGCTATTGTAAGGGGGTAATGTGAATTAACAAATTAGGATTAGTTGCGTTCAGTATAAGCTTACAGATTTTTATTTGTTTAATAATAATAAGAACATAAGGATTTTGCACCACTGGAATGATTCAGAGCAAGAAGTTTAAGAGGTGCTCCAGAGAGACTAATAGATGCGGTTATGGAATTCCAGGCTTCCCTAGCTAGAAGTGTCAGCCCTCCATTTTTATGTAAGCCTTCGGAGGAAGGATGGTGGGAGGGGGACCGGAGAAGAGGCGGCTTAGATTGGAGATGAGGGCTGTATCAGTTTCGGCTCCTGGAAGCCATATCTCATGAATATATTTACCGCGGAGTCGACCTGCATTTCTCAATCCGTCTGGATTTACCGACCCAGATGGGCTTCTCCTATTCCCATTCCCAAACATATTTCTCTTCTCTTTCGAAAACAAATGCTTATTTTGGAAGCAGTTTCCACGCTCAATTCACCTTGTGGCTGAAGCTGTTAGACTTATATAAAGGTATAAGTTTATTTTTATACATAAAAGTTACAGCAAGGGTAATGTGATAATGATTGAAAATTATAAAATAAACGTTACCATTTTTTTAGTATATATTTACTGAAATTTGCAACTGTATTTACACATAATACAACATTGATTTATTATAGATTTAAAACCTGCCTTTTTTTTCTTCTTTTCATCGACGATTTTGTATAATCATCAATTCGTATTAGAAATGTGCCAAATACTGGATCTTCCCAGCCTACATATTTTACATTGTTATTCCAGGGTTGAAGTAAACCAAAAGTTTATTACTGCGGAAATAAAAATTATGTTAGGAATTGACAATACCAAAAGAACCAATATTTCTAAGAGTTCTTACTCTAAATTTCTGACTTCAAATTTATATTATCAATGGATTTATTCATGATTACTCATCATACTTGTTTAAGTTTTAAAAGGGTTGGGACTTTTAAACTTATAATAAATATAAAATAAACGTTTATTTAGTTGAAATATACATTTTACTTTATTTTAAGCATATATTTTTATTTTGATAAGGTTCTTTAGGTCATTCAATAAGGTAAAAATAACCTGAGGTGAGAGATAGTCAACTGTTCTTCAATTACCATCATTTAAGGTCAGGATTTTCAGTTTACAATGATTTTATTGTTGTAAACCAACGTTTCGATCCAACTTGTTGATCTTCATCAGGGCTAAAAGAAAACAAATATATGAGTATCTATGCTAGAGGGTGACAATAGATGGATACATTACAGAACTGATAATAATATAAAAGATGATGTATACACGAATATTAATATAAGTGGCTGGTTAACAAGATAAAATAGCATCTGATATTTACCTACTGAGTCCAGGTGGATACTAAAACTAAAGGTAAAAATAAGATGAGAGGTAGTGGTAGGGGGTTAGTTTCCCGACTTCAAAGGCTTATGACGGGGAAATCCAACGCTTTGAAGTGAAGGCACATGACAACTGAGTGAACAAAATTATTTTTAAAACTGACAAAATAGATGGTATCTATTGTCACCCTCTAGCAAAGATACTCATATATTTTTTTTCTATTAGCCCTGATGAAGATCCACAAGTTGGATCGAAACGTTGGCTTACCACAATAAAATCATTGTAAACTGAAAATCCTGACCATCATTTAACCTATCGTAAAAATAACCTATATTAGGGCGGCGCACAGTGGTTGAAAGGCGGAAAAAACCCATTTTTTGAAGGTATTGGAATATTCTTTTTCTTTTCAATATTAATTAATAGAATAGTTACCTGACACATTCCATCAATTTATTCGGATATATTCTGATTTTTAAACTTGTTAGGACCCTTTGAAAATCGATCATTGAAAAGGTTTATTTTTCAACGGAAAATTTATAGCACTATAATAATTTTTACAACTCGCATTTTTGTTTCTTAGAGCGATTTTCCTTCTTAATCATGAAAAGTGATCTCACACATTACACTAGCATAAAAATGATTCTATTTGGTCTATGTTTTAACCCAGAAATAAAATCCCGAATAAATGCAATAAAATTAAGACAAAAATTTTTTTTGGTAATCCATATTTTTCAAGCGCAGCCGAGCGCAGTTTTTAAATCCATTTTTTTAAGAAGAAGACACATTCAAGGAAATATTAAAACATATTCTAGCTGCGTCCACCTGCGTCTGTACAAGTGGGATTTTTTTTTATTGAAATACCAAAGCTATTTCATGCAGTTTACTCGCTATGGAGCTTGTGCTTCGAATTAGGATATTACTAATCGTTTAGTAAAACATCATGCCTTACTTACCAGGTTTGTAGCATCATTTATAAAATCAGTCTGAATTGTTGTTAGGTCGATTATAAATCAACTTTTTCACCTACCGTGATTTTAAAATGAATTTGGAAATTGTTAATAATAAGTTTATTAACATGACCCCCGATAACTTAAAGGCTTCGGCACTTTTAATTTTTAAGCATCCATTTGTTTTTAGAAGATTGGTATTAAAAAAAAAAGTTCAGCTATTATTTAGCGTGAATAAGGGAACTAATTTTTCACAGATAGAGTTGCAGTTGTTAAACCTACATTGAACAGTCAATCCCACCATCTTCTATCAAAATTATATTAAAGTCGGATGATCGCAATCTTATATTTTAATATGATATACATTTAATAGTTAAGAATTAAAACTTAACGACAAAAATAATTGATAGTGCCTATGTATGATTTTTTTTTTTTTTTTTTTACCTAACTTGAGTGTTTTCATGAAATAAAATTATATTGCAAGTACTATCAATGATATTACTAGCATAAAACAGCAAAAGTGTTTAAACTAGCCGATTTCGAGTCGAAAATTGATGTATAATTTTTTTTCTATTTTCCTTACACTGCCGGTTGATCCGAATAGCCGGTTAAGCGGGGCTCGAACCTATACATTTTATCGGAAATTAAATCGTGGTTATGATAATATCAACTTTATTTTTTTGGGGCTCACAGATCGGGTTTGACAAGGATTTTCCCGCAAATAGTCGATTTTCAACCACTGTGCGGCGTTTCGAGACCATATTGGTCTCATAATCGTGCTCAACAGTGAATAATATCCATCAGTTATGTATTCCAAACGCGTATAAGCATGTTATATATTTAAATTATTGTGAACAAATCAACTTACATGATTTTATTATAACCTGTTATTTCACAGCAAGAGATGATTATAAAAACAATATCATTCAATACTTATCAATTTTTATTGCTATATAATGGAAAAACCTAATTACGTCAAATGATATACACATCTGTTTGTATACCGTAGTTAAAGTAATGTTGCACATGTAAAATTGTCTAGAAATTCCTATCTGTCGTCCCGTTTCCCTGTGGATTTGGATTAGGAAAGGAAGGCGCAGTGCGGTATGCTAATCCAGCAATTGACTCCTGCCGAGCAGTCATAGTAGACAATCCATCCCAGGGGCTATAGTCTTCTATTACTGCTTCTTCTATCGATTTAGTCCTTCTAACTGCTTTCCTTGTCGTTTCTTTAGTGATCATTCCAACTATATATATATATATATATATATATATATATATATATATATATATATATATATATATATATATATATATATATATATATATATATATATATATATATATTTATATTTAAAATAGAAAAGGCTTTGCTTTAAATCAAAGAGTAATTTCTTTTTCTGAAAAATAACATTGCATAAGGTAAAACAATCCATTTCAATTTCAATAAAGATGTTCCGATGTAGTTGTTTGCACGAACAAGCTGTCAGCGAACATGTGCGTTTCTGTTACACTAGGAGGCAGATAGTTTTATGAAATATCTCTCAGCCCTTTTCCATGTTACAAGTTATATTTTAAAATCGCATCAGATACTTGCACTTTGTTCATAACAATGAAATCTATATCGCCAGATGTACGGTAAACTACATAACCTGAAAAAAAAAAAATGTTTTTTGAGATATTTGGATACATACATTTTATATTAGCTAAATATTAACTGTTTACGTTCTACACCATCCTAATTAACTAAAAAAAAAATCATTTTTTCTAAAAAGTAATCATTTTTTTATAATTATTAACTTGAAGACATGAAGAACTTATTTCCTTGATAGAGTAATGAATCATAATGTTAGATGTTTAATTTTAAGTTTTATTTTGAGTTATACTAATGAATAACCCCGAAAATACTGAACATGGTTTATTATTGAGCTTGCTAACATAGATTTCCTAAGGATTTCTCAATTGACATTTGGTAAAGATACTAATCCAATTAAGAGGCAATAAACCAATCCCTCATACAATTTGTTACTAAACGACGACAGTACCCATTTTTCTGAAAAACTTTATTATTTAAAACAAGGAAACACATTTGAGCATATCTAAAGATACTTCCCTATAGAAATAGTTATACAAATGCGAAACTCCCCCACCCCCTTTTTTCTCTAATTTTATCCCTCTTGTTTATTTTCTACATTCATCAAGCATTTTTAATCTAATAGGACGAACTGTTAAAATATATATAAAAATCAACTATGTATATCGACAAACATCGCCATAGTCATGTATTGCCTGAAAATAATTTAAAAAAAAAAATCTCAAAAAAATTTTAGATCAAACGATTTACAACCAAGGAATTGTTAAGGTTTACAGAAATGCACATACAAGGTGAATAGGTACGACATTTTCTAAGAGAAATATTACTTTAAGTGCTTCCTGCAATCGTCATTAGTCAAATGAAAGGCACATATATTATAACTGTGAAAAATAACAAAGATAGGCGCCGAATGTCTCTAAAATTAATAAATCATTTTTAGGCTCTCCTGAAAAAGTTGTACTACATTTTTTATTTATCATTTTAATTTATTTATTTTTTCGTGGCAAGCTCCCATACAAATAGAGTTGGTCTCAGCAAAACACTTAGATGAACAGTACTAAAAAACAAAAGAAACAAAGCTTATTCTAGGGTAAATAGTAATAAAAAAAGCTTCAAAATAAGATAAAAGTGAGATATAAGAAAAGGAAAACATAAAAAAATAAAATTTTACTTACCATTAATAGAAACAAAAACGCATTAAAAGGTATAGATAATGTTTATATATGAGCTTACAAGCAGTTATCTATACTGCATAGATGCTATATAGGCGTAGAAAGTCATATTACATAAGATAGTAAAAAATAAAACGATTTGAAAGTGACCTGGATAATGAAATTTATACTGTTCTTTAGTACCTATATATTAGTAGTAGTACGCAATAGAAAACTTTTGTGTTCATGATAAAAGCTCTAATGCGGAGTACTAATTTATGGATATGCTCTCACGATTTTCAGTTCCCTGTTTGGAAAAAACGTAGAATGTGTTTGATTGGGTTGTGGTCTTCTTTATTGTACTCCCTGTATACCAGTTATTTAATCCTTTACCTGCCCAAAGTAATTCATCGCATTCGTAATAGTCATGGGCTGAGACTCAGGGTTGATGTTAAGAGCCTCCTCCGAAGACGGAGAAAGCAAGCTAGTTGCTGTATAATTCAGGAGGCTTACAATAGGAGCTTACCCCGGCTATAAATAGAGGACTCGACGCAGGTCCGGTCTTAGGTTTTGCCGCCCTTCTTCTGTAGCCCGTCTTCGGCGGAATCTATTTACATAATGCAGCAATCGAACGGGGCAGGAGATATGGAAAAATATCCGATGGTATTGAGGTCCATCGGGGCTTTTTGTTCTACTATCCCCTTGTATTTTTCTTATATTTATGTTGCTGCTACTTTTCTTTCTACCTCGTTGGCACGCTATTATATGCATTATCTTTATGTACAGCTCATGGAAAAGTTGATATTGAATTGTTTTAGCAACAGCAGTTGATTTCTACCATAAGGCATTCACAACATTTAACGACTGATTACACCTGTTTGCCTATCCATATGTTTATAAACTTGCCTATTACTTTTACTGTCTGTTAGATAAAAAGTATAAAATATGTTGATAGTATTACTATCGCTTATTTCGACAAAGGACTCTAGGAAAAAAAATATATTTGTTTTTACCCCATTTTTATTATCTTCGCCAGTCAGCAGTCGACAATCAGCAGATTTGATGGCTTCTACTAGAATCAAAATGGCTTGTCAGGCATGAGGATGTATGGCACCCAGCAGTACTTCTTGCCTGGCTGGTTTCAGTTACTATGATCTATTATAGAAGGAGATCTCTCATCCAACGCCTTTTAATTCTCCTCTTCATACGTATGGGCATTTCGTCTGTAGCTATATTACGTTCAAGGAGATTTATATGTTGGTATAAGTTAGTGTGAAGTAAAGAGTCTGTATGTGTTAGAAGACTATTGCATCTCTTACATTCTCCATGTTAAAGTCAGTATGTAAACTTATGTCATGTACCAAGAAATCTGAAATGAGTCATAATAATTTTGAAGTTTTTGTTAATACGCATTTACAAACTTTGGCAATCCATATCTAAATCTGTGAGCAGTATGTCCATATAGGTTTAAGTAAGCAGGTGTATTTATTTTATATGTGTACGTATTAATTCAAACTGCAATTTTAAATAAATTCTAATATATGTTAGTGAATCTAAAATTTTTGAGAACTTTCAAGAGTGTTAGAATTCAGACTAACATAAGGAGCAATGGACTGCAGTCACGGTCTCAAAATTGAATCATATGGTAACTTTTGTGTTACAGTGTATGTTGATATTTTTTGTAATATTGTTAATTATTTGAGTCGTTCAACATATTACAACATATTTGTTCAACATTATGACTTATTCTTTTCTTCTAATAAAAATGATGGATCCAGATGGATGTTCTCAAAAGTGTTGTACACTACGTGAGAAACCAATTTCCTAAACTAATTTTTTTTTTTTTTAGTTTTTTGTTTTTATTTAATCGACGAGCTTGAAAACCGTACAGATGGCCGACCCCACTCCTATGATTTTTGGTGAAACATCCAATGGTAATAAGCTTAATAATATCACGGTTTCGAATCTCCGGAAGACTATTAAGATAGTAATTATAAAAAACGTGTACTTATATAGAATGCAAGGCCTCAAAGTCTCGTTTTATTTCAATAATGCACTTAATCATGCAGGTTACATGCCAAATTTTCGCCTATTATTATACAGGCATCTTCACGGCTACTACAGTTTCGCAAGCAAGCTAGAAACAGACTTTTTATTTTTTTTTTATTTTTTTTTTTTTTTTTTTTTTTTTTTTTTTTATTATGTTATAGATATCTTTTTTAATGGTAATAGGAAAGAGATTGGCATTTTCACCAAGGCTAAGCAAGTTAATAATATTTTTAGGAATGTCAGAATCAGTAAGATTTTCAACAAAATTTTCTTTATATAATTCCATATACTTGTTGATAATGCTCATGGTACTACTTTTGTTTAAAATTCTGATATTTTTATTAATATTGGCACTGTCAAGCATAGTTTTATTATTTGGGAATTGCTGGTTATGCTGGTATGGTTTGTGCAAAGTGAAAACAAGCGTTTTATTAACTTTCCGGTCAATTTTTATTTTTATCTCATTCTTATAGATCTTCAAATACTTACTCAAAATCTGTTCAATTCTTTCTTTAGTTTGATCTTGTGCTTTGAATAATTCTTGAAGCTTTTTCTCGTAATTATGTTTATTGCGATTTGTGAGCCATTTTGATTGACTGATATCGAGCGAAAGTAATTTACTTTAATGTAATGTTTTTTGGAGGATAAAAATAAGTTATTAAATGAATTCTCTATATTAATAAGGCCATCTAGTAAATGCTTTGGTAATGTGTTATTTGATTTATGCCTTTGCAAGTACATACCTTTTCCGATGGAGTTTACGTAATTAATAATGTTCCAAATATCTCTATTACTCAAAGTATCCGAAGTGACAACAGCTTGAATTTCATAAAAAAGTTTGTAATTTAAGTCTTTAGATGATGCTTTAATAAGTTGGAGTTCATGGGCCATCTCCACAATAATTTAGTAAACAAGTTTTTAGGAAGAGACTATTTAATTATAGATATAGAATGCAAGGCCTCAAAGTCTCGTATTATTTCAATAATGCACTTAATCATGCAGGTTACATGCCAATGTTACAGGTTACATGCCAGGTAACCTGCATGATTAAGTGCATTATTGAAATAATACTATTTCATATCTATAATTAAATAGTCTCTTCCTAAAAACTTGTTTACTAAAGTGTACTTATTTAAAAATTATTTTTTTAAATTACTGGGAATAAATAAAGATTGAATAGGGAAAATCTGATGGGTTGTAAAACATTAAATGCAGTCGTTGTGACGAACATCTCACAAAAACCGCATTGTTTTACCAAATACCCGATGACATAATATCAACACTTTTATATATGTCAGTTGTAGTTGTATTTATTAAACTTAACTTGGCATAATAGTTTTTGTCTTGCCAATTATACTTTTAGATTGTCTGGTTGCTGAGTGACCTCTGGGGGTAATATCTGAAGAGGAAAGGACGTAACTTTTAGAAGACAGAGGTTAGGAGCGTATAAAAGCGGATGGGAGGAGAAGAGGGAAAGATGGAGTGGGGGGAGATAAAGGGTGTGATTGATGCGGACCGCGGGGCAGGCGAAACAAACCTTCCTCTCCGTGACCTGCCTCCTTCATCCACTCCCCACGTCCTCCTCAATCTCCTCCCTACGTAATAGTATATTATGATAACATTGCAAAGTAGGTTATGTTGAAAGAGTCTCTGTGAAATAAAGGGCACCGGGTCCTGAGTTCAAATCCAACTCTGATAATGTGATCACCATCTGATAATGAGATTTAACGCTCTGTCGTAGTTGGAAGTAGAGGGAAGTGGTCGGACTGTATTGGAGGTCAGCCTCGTTTAAGGTCTATGTACCACAATTTGGGATAAGAAGCATAAGAAGCCGTTCTCCCACAGGAAGAGAAACAGCTAAGTTACATTTCCAGGTCATTGTTTAATTCTTCTTATATTCAACCCCCTTAGCGATCCTCCAATGTTTATCAAACAAAAATTAAGCATTATTTACTTTTTGACGTTCTCGCCACTTAGATTTTAAGTTAACACTTTCTCAATACTATTCATTTTTCCTTACAGGGAGGGAAGTTTGGGTTGTCAAGCACAACAAAAAAATTATATTCATATATCTAAATGTCATTAAATTACTTGAACGGGGGGCCTGGTGGCACAAGTGTAAAGAGCGTTTTACAAGTGATCGAACACTAGAGCAAAAATAATATGAAACTAGTGTATTTTTGGATGTCGCTCAAGCGTTGATAAAGTCTGGCTTCATTGGTTTCTCATCAAATTAAAAACTTCACTGCCACTCTATATACTATCTCACACTTCAATTTTTCTCTTGATTTGAGCTTTGTTTATCCGGAAGGGCTTTGCTGGATAAAGATGACCCTATTGAAATTTTTTTCAATGCCACAGGTTTTAGCAGGAGTACCAATACAGGCTCCCTTATTATACATATAATACACTATATATCTGCAATAATGTGATATATATATATAAAAAATTTGATCTCCTCAGTGATCAGGGCTAATGTCGGTTCGATAAAATACTAGTTAACATTAATATAGTTTGATAAATTTATTTTTACTTTCACTTACCTATATATATAGTAAGTGGAAGTATTGCGATCGTGAAAAATTTCGACTTCCGGTTTTCAACGGAAATACACGTTTTGGGGCCCCCGGAGTCCAATTAACCAAGTCCCGCGAAATGGTCTGTGTGTGTGTGTGTGTGTGTGTTTGTGTGTGTGAACAGACTAGCTCAAAAACTATAAACCGTGGGAACATGAAATTGGGTATTTAGGATACGTATATGCCCGCGATGTGACAACAAAAATTTCATTAAAATTGCTCAAAGGGACGGGTACTTTATTTAATAACTTTTTAAGTTTTTTTCGATTTTCTCAAAAACAGCTCTAAAGATTTTGATTAAACTGAGTATTTGATGTAGTAATATGCCAAAAATATTACTGTAAAAATTTCATCAAAATTGATCAACCGGAGGGGGGACTTTACTTAATAAATTTTGTATCATTTTCAGGTGTTTTTTTTTATTTACTCAAAAAAGGCTTTAAGGATTTTGATCAAACTGGGTATTTGATGTATGTATATGATAAAGATGTGACAGCCAACATTTCATCAAAATTGGTCAAAAGGAGGAGGCACTTAATTACATAATTTGTTTCCAATTTTTTCCTTTTTTTCGATGATCTCAAAAACGGCTTTAACGATTTTTATCAAATTCGTCATGTGTAATGAAAATTAGGTGATCTTTAATATCAGGTAAGCTTTATCATTATTAACCCTTTAACCGGGCGGGACGTATATAGGCGTCCAACCTAAACTACAGCGCCAACGGGCAACTTGAAATATATGTTGTGCCCTGGAACGGGTGGGACTTATATTTTCGTACAACAGAGGTATTAGTCATCGATACATGTAAGGACGTGAATTTACATATATATATATATATATATATATTTATACATATATATATAATTTATAATATTTATAATAATAATATATTTAATTTATATTTATATATATATATATATATCTTTTGTACTCTTTATATTGGTTAAGGCTGTAAAATTTATAATTTCTTAATTCGATACTTTTATATTTTTGTTGGTATTCTTTACTATTTGTTTGTCATTTTGTGTTTTCCTTTATGGTTTATATATAAATAAACGGAAACTAATATATTCCATAGCCTTTCAATTTATTTTAAGCATAAATAAAAAAAATAATAATATGAAGTTACATTGCACCGGGCGGGACGTATATACACGTCCTAGTGAAAGAGCTTGCGCCCGTTGTAGGATGCGTAATTTAAAAGGGAACTCCCCGGTTAAAGGGTTAAAATGTTCTGAGGGGGCTTAAATGGGGTAGGGGCCTTTTTTGTTTGTTTGTTTTTTTGTTTCATATGAAGTACCTTTGTTTTTGTTTATAAGGAGAAATTAACTGTCTCTCGTTACGTCTAAAAATAAGAAATGGCTAAATATGAGATATGATAAAAATAAAGAAAACATACAGAGGAGAAAAAAAGAAAAATATTCAGTCAACTTATAAAACTCGTTGAGCCCCCGCATACAGAGTACGCCTTTAATGACAGACCATTGATAATAATTAAAGATTTCTGTTAATTTTAGAAGTGGCAATTAACAAAACGCATTAATTTCTAATCTAAGTAAGTTGGTAAGTGAAAGTTGTGTGTTGCGAGCACGCACCAGATTTTTTTTTAAACGTTTTTATACGATTTTTGCAGTAAGAAAACAGGTTTTCCTTAAATTCCTCGTTAACTCCAAAAATTCTATTTATTTTTTTATGATTATTATTTATTTGTTATTTTCGTTTTAACAATTTTTCACGGCTAGTAACAGACTCTTTTCATTAACGAAACATTTTAAAATTATCAAAAGGTATGAACAATATTGGTTTAAGTATATTTTTTCACTATTTTTAAGTAATGCAATTTCTTTGACCACGACTGTAAATTCAATTTATTCGGTAAGGAAATCCCACATACCGAATTTCAAATAAAATCAGAAATCAATTAACCTTAGAACAAAAAATAATTTTTTTTTACCAGCATAGCGATAAAGGACATGACCACATTTGACATTTCTATAAGAAGGATAATATTTGAGACTATTGGATTTGAGACTCTCCGAAATTAAGGAAAACTAAGATTTCAAGTCCGGGAATATCTGCTGCTTGACACTCTTCTCATGCTAAAAATGCAATGTCATTAAATGATTGATATCAGATTAGCTGACAGGCGAATATAAAAATGAAGGGAAAAAATATAAGTAATATTTCTCTTGATTTCCTAATCGTGTTTCAAGAAATTTATGATGGATCTAATGATATTGTAACAATTATGTGGGTTTAAATAAATTTTTTTAAGGAAAATAACAATTTAAATTGCCACACAAACAATACAATCTCAAATAATCAAAATGGTTATAGAAAGTATCAAGTTGTAACTCCACTTTAAACACAGAAGTAATCATAATCACCGCTGTCCTTCGCTCTTTATATTTAGTCTGAAGAAGAACTGTTTGGAAGGTTTTTGGCATTTTTAATACTCGAACAGTTTTTTCCAACTGTTTGTTCGTTCCAAAAGTCGGCAGCTCTTTTAAATCATATGTTTTGTGTTTTCACGTTACAAAGTTATCCTTTTTTACTTTCACTTACCTATATATGAAATATATAGTAAGTGGAAGTATTGCGATCGTGAAAAATTTCGACTTCCGGTTTTCAACGAAAATACACGTTTTGGGGTCCCCTGAGTCCAATTAACCAAGTCCCGCGAAATGGTCTGTGTGTGTGTGTGTGTGAACAGACTAGCTCAAAAACTATAAACCGTGGGAACCTGAAATTGGATATTTAGTATACGTATATGCCCGCGATGTGACAGCAAAAATTTCATTAAAATTGCTCAAAGGGAGGGGGTACTTTATTTAATAATTTTTCAAGTTTTTTTCGATTTTCTCAAAAACGGCTCTAACGATTTTGATTAAACTGAGTATTTGATCTATTTATATGCCCGAGATACTACTGTAAAAATTTCATCAAAATTGATAAACCGGAGGGGGTACTTTATTTAATAAATTGTGTCCCACTTTTATGTGTTTTTTTTTCATTTACCCAAAAACGGCTTTTATGATTTCGATCAAACTTGGTATTTAGTATATGTATGTGCCCGCGATGTGACAGTAAAAATTTCATCAAAATTGATCAATTGGAGGGGGAACTTTACTGAATAAATGTTGTCTCATTTTCACGTGTTTTTTTTATTTACTCAAAAACGGTTTTCACGATTTTGATCAAACTGAGTATTTGATGTATTAATATGCCCGAGATATTGACTGTAAAAATTTCATCAACATTGATCAAATGGAGGGGGTACTTTACTTAATAAATTTTGTATCATTTTCACGTGTGTTTTAAATTACTCATAAAAGGAAAAAATAAGAAATGAATGTGGAAAGATTTGTGACTTTGTGAAGTGGCTATTAACAAAACCCGTCAATTTCTAATTTATATAAGTTGGTAAGTGAAAGTTGTGTGTTGCGCGCACGCACCAGATTTTTTCTCAAATAGTTTAAATAAATCCATTGGGATCCCTATAAATGATATTTCAGGTAAAATTATTATTTCTATCCTCTCTCGTCTATTGGAGCTGCCTTGAGCTTTGGATTATATTGGAGCAGCCGACCCCCGACCACCCTCAAATAATTGGCCAACACCCGCAGCCGTCAGGGAGGGTACGGCAGCGGTAGACCGCAGAAGAGAGGACACACGACACTGACTCATAGAGAGGCAAACCGCTGTCCCCCGAGCCCAGGGGATAATTAGGGGTCCCTGTTCCACCGTATCTTGTTAGCAGATACCGAGAAGAATTCGGATGGAAAATAAAGGTATAAACATTAAATCCTCTGAACAGATCATTGCCTTATTCCAATTTTTAGATTTGAATATTTTCCGAAGTTTTGTTAGAAAACATTTGAATCGTATAACTAATTACATTTCAACTCGATGAATTTTCATGATGATGGGCATTGATTGAGGTTTGTAGCTCCGAAACATGCTTTATGCACATTAGTCTGAAATGCCTCTTGGCATTGGGGGGGACGGGGACACTTGGATGTCTTTTGTCTTTTCTGTTTTAATGAAAGGTATCATTCAACCAATAGGATCATCATCAACATATCCTCCGCTAAAAGTTACGCTAAATTTTAGTTTTTGCTAAGTGAGTTTTTTCCGAAGAGGTTGACTATTTTTTGAACACTCTTGCTTAAAATGGAATTTAGATCGGTAGGGAATTCTAAAATTGCTCTTTCTGTTCCGTATGCTATACATTATGTCAAGACTATAACAAGTGTTTGACTATAAGCGAACTGCCGCAGGTCTGAAAATCAGGTGGAGGATCGAGACAGCCATTGGTAAGGTGATTATGACCAATAACTAAGTAAAACTCACTTCTTCTCTGCGTTTATTTTTAACACGTTAAGTGCGGCGGCGTATTTTATGGATATCCTGGACTGAACGATATCGGTCCCAGAGGTCCGACTGCTGGGATGAGCCACAGATGATATCGGGCGTCGGGGTCCGATGAGAATGCTCTGACTAAAGCGTTATCTTTTGACTAAAATGCGAATTAAATAAGCGTCTCAAGGGCATTAGCTCTTGGTAAGGATTGGAACTAGACATAATAGGCGCAGGACAGGCCCCAGGTATCCGATGCAGGATTTACTCCATACTTTATCGAAAATAGCATTTAACAGCTGGAATTTTGAATTACTATCCATATTGATAATTTTTGCAATGTTAAAACGATTTTTTGGAGTCTTTTAATGCTTTACAACCACTCACTCTATAATAAAAAGAAATTCTTTTTAAAAAATGAATATATAAAAAATAAATAAAGCAAATATCAGTAAGTTTTATTTATAATTACATACTTAGTAAGAAGTATTAAAAAAATATATATTGTTTTCTTTCTCATACTTATGCAATAATTAAAGAATGTCAAAGAACTTAAATAGAAGTACATTGTAGACACGCACTGGTATCGGACGCGGAAGGGTGATGCCGTCCAGTTGTCTTACCCAGTAGTCAGGACCTGACGTGTTAATTGAGGTTTCTTGAGGGTATAAAATCATTTTTTATTTCTCTCAATTTATTTTAAGTTAAAGTAGACCACGTTTCTTTTTCATCATCTTTATTTTCCTTTTTATAAGGAAAATGTAGGCCTCGAAAGGGAACCCAAGATATGTGGATTCCAACATGGTCATTGCTTTTTTGTTTGCCTGATCAGCTAATTCACTTCCGGCTATTTCGCAGTGACCAGGGAAAAACCAAACAAAAACAAGATATTGTTTCTATTCATTCCTTTTAACGTTAATAATTTATTTTGGATCATCTAGTTTGTGGAGACAGTGATTTTAAGCGGTGCAGTACTGATGGGGAGTCTGTTAAAATAAGATGGACGACCTTACCAGAGATGTTGGGCGAGGAAGGTATACTCATAGATGGATGTTCTTTACCCTTATTTTGAATTACACTTATTCATGAAACCTCAACTCATAAAAATGAATCGTTGTTAATCACCCAGTTCGATTATAAATCAACTCCATCCTATATTTACATTTAAATTCCCGAAAATCTAAAATTGTTGAAGTAGTAGAACTACCTTAAAATAGTGATGGAAGTTGTTGTATGCGAATAATAAAAAAAATCTCAAAAAGTGATTGGCGTGTCAATGGAAAGTTGTATCGCTCTCATAAAATATTTTAAATTTTGGATAGGGTTGCTTTTGAAGCAGCCTGCCTTGTATTGAAGCAAAGAATGTCTCAATTGTAACATTTTATTCACATATATTTTTCTTTGTCTTCATTAAATAAAAATGATTGTAAAGAAATGTGTTAATATATTATGATATTGTAACATGGAACAAGAAAAAAAAAAAAACATATGAACGAAAACAGCTCTACACTTTTTGTGTGAACATTTAAAAATTGTTTTAGTACATGTTCGTGGCTGTTCGAGAATCTTCTAAGCTTGTCGGGAAAATTCTAGATCGTTCTAATTAAGACTATATATAATGAGTGATGGAATGGAAAGTTAGTCTTGCTCTGAAGATCAATTCATATGGTTACATTTGTGTTATTGTGTTATTAAAATTTAATATTTTTTTTTATCTCATTAATTATTTAAGTGTTACTGTTTGTCTGGCATTGATAATTATTATATTCGCTTAGTAAAAATTATTTAGTACAGTCCGGTAGCAGTGTGCCGATATCAGGTGCGCTAGAGCCTTTTTAATCATTTATTCCAATTGCATCGGTAAGAGCGAAGAATAATTTATTTAAAGGTGGGTTAAGTATAGGATTAAATATTTACATACATAAACAATTTATATAATTACAAACATGCAGTGGTACTAACAAGTCCTATTTGTAACATGTAAATTTTTAATGGTGCTAAAGGATTTAAATTATGTACGGTGACTGACTCGCATTATCTCTATTTAAATGAATGAAATTGCATGTTATTCATTCTTTTTTGTAAAAATTTTTAAACATAGTAAGTAAACGGATTTTAATATAAAAATATAACATAGGTATACAAAAAAAAAAGCGTTATTTTTTTTTTTTTTTAGTTTTCACGTATCGTATCTAGGTGTAAAACGGGGTGCGTAGCAGGGCTGTACTTTATTGAAAAAACCTAATCTTGGGCAAATGGGATGTTTTCTAAAAATATAACCGGCTTTATCCTATGGGAAATAACCGCTTGTTGACATATCTAATTAATAACCTATTATGAATGGCTCCTTTTTATACATTTTATTATGACGTGACGAATCACTTTTATAAAATACAATAGAAAATCTAATAACAGACATTGGTAAGAAATCGCATAAAATAAATGTTGACCACTTTTAAAAAAGGAAGGCGAAAATCTTGGGAATAGCTGCTAAAACAAAAAACGTTTTTTAATTTAGTTTGGTAACTTTCAGTTTAAGCGCTTTAATTTAAACCTCAGTAAGTATTTGTGGATCGAAATTTCAATTCGTCTTAATATACAGGGTGGCATGCTAATCGTGCGACAAACTTCACCAGTAGATTCTCCACCATAAAATAAATACAAAAGTTCATATTGACCATGGTCCGATTCTCAACCATTTCGGAATAATTTCGCTTTTTATCGATTTTGAAAGATATCACGACCTGGCATCGGAAAACCGTGATATCTTTAAATCTGAAAATTTCTCCGAAAAGCTGATAGCACAGTTGAAATCTACATTAATTGTTCAATAATAAAATGGCCATTTCAAAATTGTTGGTCCAATTTTTTGTGTTTTATTTCAGCCAGAACAATAAAATAAGCGAAAAATTTTATAAATCGGAAAGTGTTTAACATAATCCAGAGTTTCTAATTTTAGTTTCAGAAGGCAGAAAATTTGAGGGAAAATAACGCTTCTAACGCACTCTTCATTTTTTAATTTGGTCTTTCTAAGACCAAGATATGGATGACGAAAAGAGAAAAAATGATGGTTCAAGGATTGTTAATGTTTCAGAATTTACATTTTAAATTTGAAAAAACTAATACCACTCACCAATATCTTTAAAATAAATTAATTTTTAATCATTCTATTTTTATTCAAATTGGAAGCCGTTCTCTCCAATACACAAACGTGCCCGTTTTCTGATACTCCCAACTGTAACACCAAAAGTGAGAAAACGTAGAAGTTTTTCAGCAGCGGCGAAGATCCTTGCTCTCAAATTGTCTATGTTTGTCACTTCAGTGCGATAGACCAGTTCCTTGAGATATCCACAGACGAAATATTCCATGGGGCTGAGATCAGGAGATTTTGGTGGCCATAGAACTGTCCCACCACGACCGATCCACGTTTCGAATGTTCTGTTCAAATACACCTGAACTATTCTAGAGGAGTTAGGAGACGCACTATCGTGCTGAAACATTATGTTTCTCCTCAATTGTAAAAGAAGGTCCGTAAAACTTCGACGTTTTCTCACTTTTGGTGACAGTTGGGAGTATGAGAAAACGGGCAGGTTTGTGTATTGCAGAAAACGGCTTCCAATTTGAACATAAATAAAATGTAAATTCTCAAAGATTAAAAATCCTTGAGCTATCATTTTTTCTCTTTCTGCCATCCATACCTTGGTCTTAGAAAGACCAAATTAAAAAATGAAGGGTGCGTAAGAAGCGTTATTAAATGAGGTATTTTACCTCAAATTTGCTGCCTCTTGAAACTAAAAATAGAAACTCTGGATTACGTTAAGCACTTTCCGATTTATAAAATTTTTCACTTATTTTATTGTTTTGGCTGAAATAAAACACAAAAAAGTTGGACCAAAAATTTTAAAATGACCATTTTATTATTGAACAATTAATGTAGATTTCAACGGTGCTATCAGCTTTTCGGAGAAATTTTCAGATTTACAGATATCACGGTTTTCCGATGCCAGGTCGTGATATTTTTCAAAATCGATAAAAAGCGAAATTATTCCGAAATGGTTGAGAATCGGACCATGGTCAATATGAACTTTTTTATTCATTTTATGGTGGAGAATATACTGGTGAAGTTTGTCGCACGATTAGCATGTCACCCTGTATATATTCTTTAACGATAGCTAAAATTCGTTTTTAAGAAGTGATCTAGAGGTGACATAAGCAGCTATTAGAGATATTTCAACAAACTACTAATATGGGCAAAAAAATTAAATATTTCATTCCATTCACAAACCCCCTAAATCGAACGTTTTCAAATAAAGCATCAGGGGGGGGGGAGAGGGGCAAAGTTTATGATGTTGCTATGGATACTTACATACTACACTTGGAGATTTATAAACGTCATTAGAGAATGAGATTTAACATTTTTTTTGGTTAAGTTAAACTATTTATTAACTTTATATTAATTCAATCTTTATTTGTGGGTAACCACCTTTTTAAAATTAATTTTAAATATTTTATTTATGAAGGGAAAAGATTGGGCTCCGCCGGGATCTTTTTTCTTCAAAAATAAAATATTCAAAATTAATTTAAAAAAGGTGGTTACTGACGAATAAAGATTGACTTGATATAAAATAATTTTAAATTGACGTTCGTCAAGAGATACCAAAAATTGGACAATTGACCACCTCCCATTATTATTCGCAAGAATTGCGAAATCTGGGGAGAGGTATCAGTGAAGAGGAATGATTGGCTCCTGTTGGAGGCGATCTCTGTGGTGTAGTGGTTAACATACCACGCAAGTCAGGCGGGAGACCCGGGTTTGACTCCCGGCGGAGCCCAATCTTTACTCTTCAAAAATATAATAATTAATATTAATATAATTTATTAAATATTTTTTACTGTTTATATGATTTTTTATGCAATTTTTAGCTATTAAGTTTAGCAGTCAATAGTAGTTAATGTAAATTGCCCAATTAAGCAATTATAAGATATGATAGACTTCATCTTCTTCTTCTTCTTCTTCGATGGCACTACAACTCATGAAGAGCCAGGGCCTCCTCCAGTCGGAGCCGCCAGTCTTCTCTGTTTTGTGCAACCACTCTCCAATTTCTAATTCCGAGCATTTTTTGGGCATCTACCGCCACACAATCTATCCAGAGCAAGCAACCTTTCTTCGTCCAAAGATTTTTTCCTCCAAGAGAATTTTTGGGACCTCGTTATTGCTTAGTCGAGCAATGTTCCCAGCCCATCTCAAGCGACCAACCTTTATTAATTTAACCACATCAGACTCATGATCTCGGTATTTTTTCTTAATCTCCATACGCCGCTGCTACACATAGGTCCCATAATCCTTCTCAGTATTCTCCTTTCAAATCTCAATAGAGACTTCATCGTGTTCCATTATATCGGTTATGATTGGCAGATATAAATAAAAATATTTTCTGATTTCGCTTATACTTTGAATATACCCGAAACAGTTTAGGTATTTAATGTGGGAATGGTCGTTAGTTATACGAGAGGGCAATGAATATCTAAGTGACTGTAACACTTTATAATATCTTATAATACTGTAACACTTATGTGGATATAAATAATTTTATTCCAAGAAAACAATAATTTACAATACCACACAGATAATAACAAACTCAAATTATTAGAATGATTACAAAAGTGTCAACTTGCAACGATATTGTCACACAAACGAAACCATATAGTTCGAGCTTCAGAACAAGACTAATTCTGCTGTCCATCGCTCCTTATATTTAGTTAGAAGAAGTTCTGCCTGGAAGGTCCTAGGCAAGCGTAGATGGTACTCGAACAGTTTGATTCAACTTTTTGTTCGTTTCAACAACAAGTCTAGAACTCTTTCAAATCATATATTTTGTTTCACGTTACAATATCATAAATAAGAAAGTTCTGATAAAATAACAACGCCTTAATTGTAAGATCAGTAATTCTTAAAATCTTTTCCAGTAATTCTTTCATAGTAAAACTTGTGATTTTATAATTTATTTATTTTTTTTTTTGGAAAGGATTGCAGATTAAAAAAAAATTTCTTACTTCCATTTAGGCTTTAGGTGAAAAAAAAAATAATAAAAATAGAGCGAGGAAAGAGAAAGGAGAAAAGATATGAATATTTGATGCCCTATTTAGGATGAAAATATATACGGTTACAGAAAAGTTCATCAGGAGGCCTCGCCTGGTTTTAACACTGAATATTAGAATAGGAGAATAACGAGCCTGAATATATATTGAATAACATTACCATCTTCTCCTCATTATTATTCATAACATAACTAATGATGCATCAAAAAATTGTTGACAACCTTTTCCTTTCCTGTTGTTGAATCCATTTATCTAGCAACGAATCCTTTGCAAATTGAAAACACATTATGAAATGAATACTCAATTTTCCTCATTTGCGGTTTGATTTCAAGATTTATGTTTGGGTGTTACTTTGGGAATCTATTCGTTTTTTTTTATTTGGTTGTTTGCACCGCCATTAAGCGAGGAGTTGCCTAACTGTTCGCAGGGAGCAACAAAATTTGATGCTTGGGTGGGTTGTAAACATTTTTATTTTAGGGAGTTTTAGTGCCTCGTATCCCTTACCTTGAAAGGAAACCTTTCCCATACATTTTGTTAACTATGCTACTTCTCACGAATTACCACCTCGGAATCGGGTTCCTACTGCTTTGGTAACTATGAAAAAGGACTACAGGCCTCATCTCCAATCTTGCTGTTAAAACATTTTGTACCCGTTTGGTACAAACTGTTTGACCTAAATTTGGACTTTTTACTTTCATTCTATCTATAGAATATATATAATAGATTACTTTTATAAGTAAATTGAAGGTGAATCTAATAAAATTAAATAAAACAAGAAGTTAGAGCTGTGTAAACATTTTTAATTCATAATGTTTATGGTTTCATCCTAGAATATATCGCTCTTTTATAACTCAATAATCTGACTACACGTCAAAATTTACAACTTTCCATATCAATCTCATATGCCGTGTATATAAAGGAGGGGAAAACAAAGTTTTAGCCCAATATTTCAGAAGGAAATAACCTTGGCTTCATGGATAAAAATATGTTTCAGTTATGGCTAAAGGAAGTAATAAAAGTGTCTGGCTCACGAGTGGGAGAAAGATGGCGGGTTTTATGAAATGGTTTTGTTTATTCTGGGCTAAGAAATGAAAATATTCTAGGCTGAAGATAACGATCGAATATTCTAAAACACTGATTTTGTTTTGATATTATATTAATTTGATAGGAACTTACACAGTTAAAACAGTTGGCTCAGTTGAAGTTATCAAAAACGGAAGAAAAAAAAAAACCACAAGACGTACCTACCCTCTAATAATATCCCTCCTTTAATCTTTATATTAAATATTTTAACATTTCTTCGTTACTGGTTTCATCCTTTGAATATATCATAATTTTATATATTCCCCATACATTTTTTGCACCGAAAGATATGAACTGAACTGTGTTTTTAATTTATAGTCAGCATAAAATATTGATATATTAAACTTCAAAAATATCTGGAAGTGACATTTTTCCTCAAATATTTAGAAAGTGTAGGAGTTTTTATAACTGAGATGTAGTAAGATGATAAAATTATTATAAGAGGGGAAACAAAAAATCAATAAAGAGTTTATTGTTGTTAGCACTACTTTTAGCTAAAGAACGTATGGAGAAATATATAGTTACGAATTCTCTTGACCACTATTTTTTTTTTTAATGATTTTTGATCAAAACGCAGTTCAATACCATAAGTGGTAGTTTTAGAACTACGAGGACTATATAATTTTGCCTTCTGGCCACATTAATTATTCAGGCATACATAATTTTAGGCATATTTTTAGATTAACATTGTATTTATTCTATTTTGTTCAATTTAAATCATAAAACAATTCTAGGAATGACATACGAATACTTTCATATAGTGCTGACATTGTAGTATAATATTTTAGTGCATTTATTATTCACGAAATTCAATCACCCGTTCAATCTGCATTTCTATCCACTGCAGATTTGTTATTGATTAAATATTGAATCGTTTTAAGAGTCTCTGTTTCGAATAGTTATTAAAGATCCGGCATTGCAATCTTCATTTATCACTACTGCTTAGGTTTTAATTTATTTTAATTTTGAATATACTCTAAACTCTTGATAAAAGCGGTTATAAGTTCTCTTCGAAAATTTTTAGTGATGAAAACCACATGCTAGAAGTTGGTTAGATATCAATTCAAACATCTTGTGCAGAAGTTTTCTTGCTAGAAGCTTCGAAATAACTATCAAAATATTACCATTTGATCAATTATGTCCTGTCAATAGTAGTAAAAATATGATGATTATATTTGTATGATTCTTCATCATTTTTTTAATTAATTTTATTTTTAATTACTTAAAACTATGTTGTTATGTTTTATACAGAACCGTAAGATAATTTTATTGCGCTGGTTTAGTTGGAGATCTTACTAATAAAATATATCTAAGTTAGTTGGAGTTAGGCAACGGTTGATTGTCTAAAGCATTTGTTGATAAGAGACTGAAAAATTGTTGGTATTGAATGAAAGGTGCTTGTAGATTTCTGGTTAATTAATCAAAAATTTTTATTGATAAAATCAAATTGCGTACAACCTACCAGTGGTCTTGGGATTGTGTAAATTTGTTTAAAATGTATCTATAAGTAAGTAATTAAAGTCTTAGTATAGGAGTTATATTTTTGCTGATTCGTAATGATAACCTACTTGATGATAACAATATACTACATGTTGCTAATGATATAATGTGATTAAATTACTATTTTTAAATAGAAATTCTGAAAAGTGTCGTGAGCCGTTAAATTTTAAATTGAGCAATCACAATAATAGAAGAAATAAAAAACAATTACCGGTTTGTAACTGCAGTACCGGCTAAAATGATTTAGTAAACAATTGTCCCATATTTAAGGTTTAAAGAGTAAAAAAAAAAAAAATAGTTCAACTTACATACAACCACCTATTTTAATACAATGAACAATAGATTTACGAAATGTGCCAACCGAGAATATATAAATGATTTTTATCGCTAAGATAACATTTTAGATGCCTTGTTTTTAAAAATTAGAGAGCTTATCATTAAGCGAGGAGGGACGAGGAGTAATGTTTGACAATTTTTAAGAGCCCGGGGGCAAAAACGACGGGACTGATGAGCCTACTTTGGGGTCCATAATCCCGGTCAGGGTTCTAAGCCCATGAGGGTCCAAATTCTGATGGCCCCTCCCGACCGCATACCAAGTTCCCCTTCCCTCCCTCGTCGCTTTTTCTTCATACATCCCGTCTGAAAAAAAAAAAAAAAACGAGGAAAAAATTCCCCTCTCTTGCATAGAAATGAAGCTCATGTACTAAACTGTTGATAAAAATATTTTAAAACTAATTCGGGATGCTACTTTTATCTTCGATATGTTCCAAACCAGTTACAATCAGAAATGATTCATTTTTTTTCTAGCCCAAGAATCTTATTCAAACATACTGTAAAACTGATAAGGCATTAAATAATTTTATTTACGTCATAAAAATAATTAGAGCTCAAATAAGTAACAACGTTACAAAACAGTAACTCAAAAGTAGCTAACTGCATGCTTCGCTGTTCAAGCTTAGACTGAGCCTCTAGTTGATCTGAGCTTATATAAGGTCAGCTATGGAACTACTCGGAAATCGCCTAGAACAATCTGAAAGTGTGATAACGTGCTATTAAATAACTATAACCGTTCCTAGCAATTAAAGAATATTGTACAACGTAAGAGAAATAAACATCTGTTTTCGTTTTTCCGTCACAATACCTTCATATATTTATTCATTTAAAATACATTTAAATATTGTAACAATGTTGTGTTTTGAAATAGTTTTTATTGGAAGAAAATAATAATTTACAATGCCACACAAACAATATAAACTCAAATAATAAAAAGGTTACATATTATCGATCTTCAGAGCAAGACTAACTCTCCAGTCCGTCGCTTCTTATATTTAGTCTGATTCGGAACATTCTAGAACGTTCCAGGCAAGAGAAGAAGGTACTTAAACAGTCACGAACATGTACTAGAACAGTTTTTCCAACAAGTCTAGAACTCTTTTCAATAATAGGTTTTTTTATTTTTTTTATTTAACAGTATTACAGTTCTCAATTTACAATAAAAACCTTTTAAAATAGGCGTTCAAATCTGGAGCATTATGATCCGATAATAAAATTGAAGGTACCCTTTATCATATTATCGAATTGTTATGATTTGTTTTTGTTGCCACCTGGTCTCAGACACCTTCAGCTAATTCATTATAAGAACAATAGAAGTTTTAGCCGTAAAGTACCTTCGGTACGTTGTTCGACGCGGTCTAAGCTCACCTTTCATAATGCACACCTTCCACGAATATTTCATAACAATACTAACTAGGTAAGTTAGTTTTAAAAGTTTCTAACAGGTTCTTTAATAAAATACTTTTTTTTTTTTCGGTTATTAACGAAATTCGTCGAAGGTTTTTGGGGGATGCTGAAAACTTTATATGTAATCATTTCTTAAGTGTAAGTTTTTAGACGTTCTGATTAATGGAATATAAAAATATTGAAGTGGACAAATATTTTTATATTCTTTTAAGCTTCTGGGGCTCATAGGAATGCAGGGTATTTTGTTTTGTTTTTTTCCTAAATTTTATATCGCAACTGTATCTGGTTTTATTTCAATTTTTTTTTTTTTTTTTTTTTTATTGATTCTTTAGTCAGTTTTTTTTAACATCTCATCTATAATCAATATCAGCTTGTTCAAACTTCGGATTATTATATCTTATTAATATTTTATAATATTTATGTCCATAAGGACTCATAGTATTGTTACTCATTAATAGTGCTTCCGGAGAAATCTTATCGATCCTCGAGGTTACAAGGCCCAATGAGAACTTTCCTCCTTGAAGTCAATTTAGGAAATCCGAATACAGAAGCCGTAGCCGTTATGTGCTCGCCGTTGGATGTTAGCTAATTGGGAGCAAGGTGGAGGAAGCTGGTGAGTGAATTGCCGGAGGCCTGGCGATAAACGTTCCTTTTTACGAGCCCCCCCCCAACTTGCTGAATTCCGGGGCCTACAGAATTAGGACTCCTCCTCACTTTAAAATTTCTTCCTCTCTGGCAGCACCATCCCTTAGTTATATAGTGCTCTTTAGTCTCTGCTCCCGCTTTTGACTTTCCTTTATATCATCCCGCACAAGGAACTGTTCTAGTTAGTAAGTAACAGTCTAAATTCGGAGTAACATTCTATGGTAAAGGTTAATATTTATTTAAATATTTATGAAAATTTCTTAGTTTTTATATTATTAGCTCCTCTATTTCAAATTGTATGAATCTAAGGCATGCATGTTAGCAATAAAGCACTAAACATAAGGATCCCATACATGAATGAATGAATGAATGAATATACTTTATTTGTTTTCGGGAAATACCCCATACAAATAGAGTTGGCTTATCTAGATAATACATATTATGTCTACCAACAATAATATTTAAGTGATAATAAACTACACTATGATGTGATATGGCAACATCTTCTCCACATAGCTATTTAAAAAACATACATAGCTTATATTATAATAACAACAAATAATTTACAAAATATAAACCTGATATAAGGAATTGGTAACCATATAAATATGATAGGCATCCCTAAAAGTCCATAAACTAAATATTAATCAATTCACTTATTCAATCTATCTATAATTCAATTAATTGCCCATCTAAACTCTAAATATAATTCATGAGTATATAAATTTAAATATGATAATAATGATGATTATTATGATAATATACAATATAAGCAAATAAATATACCATACAATATAAATAAATAATTAATAAATAATAACATATAAAGTTTAAAAATAAATGGTTACTGTTGTCATTTAGCGGTTCCTACAACCCACCCTTTTACTGGTTATTCATTAGCAATGAATAATTTTAGCTTACAACATTGCCGGATATAATAAAATAGATTTTTGAGGCAATGCTATCGATTTTGAGCAATTCTTCATAATTCGGTCTGTTCATATGGAGTGAGTGGGAAATCCAACACATAGATAAAACGACTGGGTTAAACAAAACAATTTATATTATCATTTATTTGAGCTCACCGTATTTTGTTTAGGTATTTACAAGATCCTTAATTGTAGCCTCACTTTTTTATATTTATTTCTGAGATTTCGGTATTTATCACAAATTTTGAATTATCTTGGCTACATACATTAAAAAAAAATTAAATAATTAACAATATGCTTACTATTCTGTGAATATAAAATTTTACAGTTAGGTAAATAAGCTAAATGCTTCCGTCAAACACAATTAAAATTTATAATAGTCAAACATAATCCTATATCATGAAAGCTTTCAAGTCGATTGCCTACATTAGTAGCAAAAAATCAAATTACCTCCGATCTATACCGATACACTGTAAATGGAAATTAAATACCCTTTACAAACGGCTCAATCAACTTTACTAACTCTTTTGCTGAAGCATCAGAACTAGGACCCAACAATTTTCATCAAATATGTTTTGAAGTTTAAAGTAAAACACTATACACGGTGGGCCAGACCCCCCTACCGTGCACCCCCCCCCCCACCACATCCCTATAAATTGCATATCGTTGTGTTCCTTGTGATAAAAGATTAAGAAAAAGCCAATGTTCCCAGAAAAAAAAGTGGCCGCACTAACCGAAAATGGCGTTCAAACATGGCGGAATGACGACTTTGATTTTAGTTAGTTTTTTTATTACTGACATTCACCATTATGCTTAATGTCGCCATAACTGGTATTTTATTAAAGCTAGATAGTTCTAGATTCAGAATAAATAAACAATCGTTCTAAAATAATTAGTCTTGACAACATAAAATACATTTAAAGTCAATTTTTTCAAGTCTCTCGCGTAAAAGTTAAAATTCCAAGTTAATTTGTGATTAAACGGCCATCGTTAACGAAAAACACCCTGAAATAAAACAGCTGGAGCAATTATTCTTCTTTAAAAATCAGTGGTCAAATTTCAAAAAATATCAACTAGTTTCATAGAAAACGGACCTACAAGGCGAAAAGGCGCCGGTGACTCGGGCGCATCCAGTCCTCTGCCACATCGTTCAGTTGTCATACATCATATAATTACAGCGGGTTTACGATATTATTTTGAATGTATAATCAAGCCTATGTAACTACATGTTTTTAATTTACAGAAATAATTAATATAACCTTTATTTATTTTTTTTTATTATTTTTTTTTTTATAAATCTGATAAATAAAGGATATATCTGATCAATAATAATGAATAAGTCGCAGATTGCACATTATCTAAACCTCACTTATATTGACATAAACTGGTTATCTTAAAATTAAATAATAATGTTCTCATGGTAGTAGTTGGGTTACTGACATGGCCTCTGATCATTCGTGAAATTTGAAATAAATGCAGTTTTGCAAAGTATTGAATTTTTACAGATTTAAAAACAACCCAAATAAAAAAGATAAATAAAAAGTTCAGTTTGTTCGCTGATATGTAGAAATTATTCGTAATACAGTTTAGGAAGTATATACATAACACAATTTAATAGCACACAACAATTAATGAATTAATAGTTACACGATGTGTGTTTATGTGTATATATATATATATATATATATATATATATATATATATATATACATACATACATATTATGATTAATTTAAAATTAAACCACTACTGGAAAGGAAAACCAATTAAAACATGTAAGTATTCATGCATCTAATGATCTATAATCCACGAAGTTGTGGCCTTTTTCGGTTTCTGGCATATAACTACACATTAAAAAGTTTACTTTCTCTTTTTTTCTAAAGAAGGGTATACTAATACAAATAAAATGAAATATTTGGAGTGGTAATCGGATTAGTTATTTAACCAAATTCAAACATAAAAGATCGGTAATTTTTATCATTTTGATGAAAACTCATGTTCCAACGCCTATAACTCGACAATATGTGCTCTAAATGAAAAATGTCCCAGATAAAAGTTTTAGGACATTAAATATAGCATAGAATAAGTCCATTTATTTTAAAATTAATTTATTCCTGCTAAATTTAATGTTCTAAAACTTTTATCTGTAACATTTTTCATTTAGAGTTCATATTATCGAGTTATAGGCGTTGGAACATGAGTTTTCCCAAAATGGTAAAAATTACCGATATTTCAAGTTCAAATTTGGCTAAATACCTAATCCGATTTCCACTCCAAATATTTCATTTTATTTGTATTAGTATACCCTTTTTTCGAAAAAAGGAGAAAGTACACTTTTTGACATGTAGATGTATGAAGGAATGAAGATGAAGTTAAAAGAATGAAGAAAGCGCTACAAATACTTTCAATTTTTCATTTGTATCTCTACGCAGGAATAAATTAATTTTAAAATAGATGGGCTTATTTTATGCTAAATTTAATGTCCTAAAACTTTTATCTGTGACATTTTTCATTTAGAGCACATATTGTCGAGTTATAGGCGTTGGAACAGGAGTTTTCATCAAAATGATAAAAATTACCGATCTTTCATGTTCGAATTTGGTTAAATAACTAATCCGATTACCACTCCAAATATTTCATTTTATTTGTAAAATTAATTAAAAGGTATTAGTATACCCTTTTTTAGAAAAAAAGATAAAGTAAACTTTTTGATGTGTAGTTATATGCCAGAAACCGAAAAAGGCCACAACTTCGTGGATTATAGATCATTAGATGCATGAATACTTACATGTTTTAATTGGTTGTCCTCTCCAGTAGTGGTTTAATTTTAAATTAATCATAATATGTATGTATGTATATATATATATATACATATAAACACACATCGTGTAACTATTAATTCATTAATTGTTGTGTGCTATTAAATTGTGTTATGTATATACTTCCTAAATTGTATTACGAATAATTTCTACATATCAGCGAACAAACTGAACTTTTTATTTATCTTTTTTATTTGGGTTGTTTTTAAATCTGTAAATATTCAATACTTTGCAAAACTGCATTTATTTCAAATTTCACGAATGATCAGAGGCCATATCAGTAACCCAACTACTACCATGAGAACATTATTATTTAATTTTAAGATAACCAGTTTATGTCAATATAAGTGAGGTTTAGATAATGTGTAATCTGCGACTTATTCATTATTATTGATCAGATATATCCTTTATTTATCAGATTAATAAAAAAAAAATAATAAAAAAAAATAAATAAAGGTTATATTAATTATTTCTGTAAATTAAAAACATGTAGTTACATAGGCTTGATTATACATTCAAAATAATATCGTAAACCCGCTGTAATTATATGATGTATGAGAACTGAACGATGTGGCAGAGGACTGGATGCGCCCGAGTCACCGGCGCCTTTTCGCCTTGTAGGTCCGTTTTCTATGAAACTAGTTGATATTTTTTGAAATTTGACCACTGATTTTTAAAGAAGAATAATTGCTCCAGATGTTTTATTTCAGGGTGTTTTTCGTTAACGATGGCCGTTTAATCACAAATTAACTTGGAATTTTAACTTTTACGCGAGAGACTTGAAAAAATTGACTTTAAATGTATTTTATGTTGTCAAGACTAATTATTTTAGAACGATTGTTTATTTATTCTGAATCTAGAACTATCTAGCTTTAATAAAATACCAGTTATGGCGAAATTAAGCATAATAGTGAATGTCAGTAATAAAGAAACTAACTAAAATCAAAGTCGTCATTCCGCCATGTTTGAACGCCATTTTCGGTTAGTGCGGCCACTTTTTTTTCTGGGAACATTGGCTTTTTCTTAATCTTTTATCACAAGGAACACAACGATATGCAATTTATAGGGATGTGGGGGGGGGGGGTGCACGGTAAGGGGGTCTGGCCCACGTACTACTAGACATATATTTTGCGTTCACCCCTTTAGACTCTAGAACCGGAAAAAAAGAATAAAATATTATTAACCTATTTTATTTTATATGACAAGTTGATTCTACTTGAAAAATTATATCGACGTGATTGCTACCCCAAAATTTTTATTTTTGTATGTAGATGTATGGAAAAATACAGCCGTTCCAGATCTAATGTTTTAGGACAAAGAAATTGTAAAAAAAAAGTATTAGATCTTCTAGCAAAACTATACTTTTTCGATAGAAACGATGTCATCACGATTCTTAAGAAACTGACTGTATCCTTGCAGTAAATATGTATTAAGAAAAAAAACTAAATACATATTTGCAGTTAATAAATCGCATAAGGTCATACTTTTTACAGATTTGGAGTCCAACCAAGGTGGAAGGCTCCAAAACCATTCAACCCTAAAATGAAAAAAGTTACGTCTCATAAATAAAGCACCATGCTACATGACGAACAGAGTCATACTAATAATTATTTTTACTTTTTTAAAATAATAATAATATAATAATAATATATTTTATTTGTTTTTAGGGTAGTTCCCTATACAAATAGAAGTTGGTCTTTTGACCTCACAATAATGTTTGTTATATTACAGTTTAGCTAATAACTCTTTTATTTAATGAGTACAGTTCTACATGAACAGTATCTACATGAACATATTATGTTCATAATAATATGGATGGACATGCACATGCAAACAATAATATGATCAAATTATGAATATTATAATTTTAACCAAAACAAATTGTTTAATAATGCCAATATAAATTTTATGAAACTATTTTAAGAACTTTAAGTAAAATCCCCGAGACGATAAAATCATTAGGTATATATTTGCAGCTATGTTATTACCATCATTAATTCCCTTAATACTCTTAAACAAATAAACAACTAAATATAAGGCATTTAACATCGTTCATACATAAGATAATAACAATTTACTTTTCATAACAACAATTTACATAAATTATCAATCAACTCAATTTAAAAAAAAAATAATTACGCTAAAAATCATAATAATGTGAATAAATAATTAATTACTAACAAATGCTACATAAAATACAAAAAGACTAAATCTAACATAATTCTAATGCGTTAACTCATCTATAAATTTTCTTATCAACAGGCATGAGGTAACATAATAATAGAGTTTATTCAAATGGACTACGTCCTTTATAATTAACAAACCATTTAAATTCTCAAAATCATCCAAACTTTCATCAATGTAATTACATATATATTTTTTTCTCAAATTATTATAAGTCGGGCAGTCTAAGAGTAGATGTTTTAAGTTTTCCGGCTGTAAACTGTTACACTGCAAACAAATATTATTAATAGAGAAGTTGTACCTGCGGCCTTTAAATATTAAAGATAAATGCTGTGGACAGCCAAGCCTCAGTTGGCTTATTATACGCTTTTTCCATATTGAAACATTGAAACATTGTATGTCAGGTACATCTCCCCTCTCCCTAAATCACTCATGTTGATTGTTGATGTTGACTCATGAACAGAGTCATACTACGTACTAACTTACATGGACACTTTTATTATGGACACTGACTAACATGAAACATGGCAAACAGCTGCCGTGCCTATAGGAAGTTTAAAAAGCGTTTAATGAGAGATCTCCTTAGTCTGACAAACCAGAGAACTGACAATAGCCAGGGAAGAGGTTCTGCTGAGTATCATTAACTTTGTTTGATTGTTTGTTTTAACGTCACTTTATGCCACTACGGCTTATCGGACGATGCTACAGTGGGAGTCCTAAATTTTGCCTATCTAGGTATAATTAGGATAGGGATCTTTAACGAGTACCTGAGACATCGTACAGGCTCGGGACCTCCATTTTACGTCCTATCCGAGGGAAGGCATAGACAAGGATTTTATACTTCCATTAAAAAATCCTAGGGTCACCTCGGGACGCGAACCCACGACCTTTAGTATTGTAGGTTTCTATGCTAACCACTACACCACAGGTGACCCCCGAGTATCATTAACCTAGCTATATGAACAATCAATTTCAGGACGATGTGAATTTTTGGCTGTTTAAACCTTTTCCGAAATTTATCAATCGTTATTTTGCTGAAATTTACTGATTTTTAAACATTAATAAAGCTTATATTGCAGATTTTAAAAATTATTACTCGAAAATTATTATTTTTTAGATTATAAATTCCTTTTAAAAGATTATCCATTTTCGAGTTTAAGGTCTACTGCTCAAGGCGAGAGTATATACCCCATTACCGTGAAGAACTCAGAACCTAAATTTCTCAAAACATTTTCAAAACCATCTGGACACCTTATAGTGCACTTAAACAGTAAAGGGCTAAGGACAAACCAATCCACAAAATATCCATTAATGAGTTAGAGATGGAATCTATCGGGACTACCATAACAAGACATGAATATCTGAGTTTTATAATTAGCTATAAATTGAAATTGTCTGCTCTTCATTATACCCAGAAAGGTGCGAATTAGTTTTTCATCGAAATAATCGCTGTTTATTTACGAAAAATGTTTAATTGTTTCTTATACATCTTGACAAGGCCATTTGAGTTAATCTCTCATCTCTTAACATTTCTTTTTTTTAATTCTTATTTTTTTTGAAATGGCGAAATTGTTACACGAAAATATATATTCGGTATAAATAATAAGGAGTGCAAAGGACTTTTGTTACTAAGAAAACAGAATCACGCATTACGTTTCCAAATAAACTCTACATAATTTTCCCTACCCTAACTGTCCATATATAATTTTATAGGTTGAATAGGGTATAAACATATTTGTTTCTTAAAGTCGATATATATAAATACTGATTTATTATCATATGTTTTTTTTTTTTTTTCAGGTAAGTGGAACTTACTGCAATTCAATGCGGTTACCTGCGATAGTATTTTTCTACGAAGTACAACTCATCGTTAGCGGACACGATAGCCAACACCGAGTTCTTGCAGACTGGTATGTTCGATAAAGTCAGGCTGAATGTAGTATCATGGCTTAAAAACATTTTTTTTCTTTTCTTTTTTATTAGCATCTGATTGATCATAGATTATAGATTTGTCAAATAATGTGTTGTTTTTTGTAAATTCATTTATTTTTGAAGTTGAGGAAAACAAAACTGTACTTGCTATTAAAACAACGTTTAAATAAGTCTGTAGTAATCTAACTACACAATACTTACCAATTTTCAAATATTGTCTGAAATAAAAACGGGATATCCTTAAAATACGTTTTAAACTAAAAAAAATATTAAATAAGAGTTATTTATTTTTAACAATAAGTTTTACCACGAGGAATGTATTGAATATATTTTTTATAAACTATGAAATTCCACCTACCATACCTATTCCACCCTTATACCTATACGAATAATAAGTGTCTAAAAAAAGTTAATAGTTATTAAGATAACGTTATTTAACTCATTTTGATAGCGATGCTTTTACGCACCATTTTTTTTTTTTTTTTTTCAGTATATAATTAAGATATTTTTGACCTTTTTTTGTTTATGATTAATCTATAAGGTTCTAAATTATTTTTTTTTTAAATTTAAAGATATTTAAAAAAAAATATATATTTTTTTTTTTTATCCGCAACTAAGCGACAACCAGCAAATGAGATATAAACTACTGATCTGTTGGCATTTTTTTTAGGCATGAGGGAAGATAGTGCCCAGCAACACATTGTCCCTGTTTTTATGTTTTCGTCGATATTTGTTAATTGTAAATCGAATCCATCCAAGAATGAAAAATAAACTTTAAAAAGTTTTTACGTATCATCTCGATTAGATGAATGTAGTTATATTAAATTAAAAAAAAGAAATGTGACTGATTATTATTATTATATTTTTTTACTCATGACTCCTTAATGTCCCCTATGGACTATAATCCGAAAAATATGGTTATTAAAGTGCAATAATTTTAAAACTTATCAATCATATGATTCTGAGATACATTAACATAGAAACAGAAAGAATAACAATACAAATTCTTATTGATACAATCTATGGAACGAAATGGGTAAATTTTTTATAAGAGACACCTAATTATTAACAATTAACTATTAAATTAATTATAAGGCGATTGTTTTTTTTTAATCTTTTGTGATAGCTCTACCTTAGAATCGACAACAATGTCAGGCTAGCTTTACATATTTGATTGATTTAACACGCTTTGTTTTGGGTTGGTTTTTAATATAATCGATTATTCTTTCTTATGGTCTTTATGCGAAGTTTTACCTGTAATATGGAAGTTTAGGGAAATTATAACGTAGATGCTGGTTTATTACGCATATATTCAGCATTATTTGGGAAACATCATCCCATAGCTGCTTTTAATATGCTATCTAATCCGTCTCCTTTGTTGAATGGGTTTCCGATACTACATCAACGTTGTTCTCTTGTAATTAGAGGGCATTTTCCGGAGCTCTAGTTGGAAAACCTTCTTAGTTAGAAATAATTAACGGGATACTAGAGCTAGGAGGCTATAACGAGGGAGCTCATTACCAGAACGGACAAGAGCGGTGGGGGGCGCCGGTAACGAAGGAGCCGTTCAAAGGGAATTCGATCTGGATCGAGAGGAAAGTCGATAATGATGGGAGCGCGAAGTTGCTAAGTCCGGTCCCTCGCTGATCCCGCTAAGTTGCTCCGGCTTAGAAAAACAAAAACTTTTCCCATTTATGCGCTAGCCTTCGACCCTTCGCATTAACAACCAATTATCTAGTTGGGCTTGAGCTCTCCATCGAAGAGTAAAATTCTCGCGTGTGAGAGTTTCTCAACTTTTCCAAATTACATAGAGAATCTTTTTTCGATGCATTAGATTTTCCATGTTAAAGTGAGATTCAGACCAATCTTTGTACTATAAATATAGGAAAATCAGGACTGGACCTAACGCGGAACTGTTACTTTATAAATAATTTTATTTTATATTTTCATGAAGGGATGTTTATTAAAATTCACATCATTAGGAAGTTTTTATTCTCTGATCATCCGTTACTCATTTTTAAGAAAATTTAACAAACTTATGTATACAATGAGTTATGATGCGTTCAAATTTATTAGAATTGAAATAGTGAGAATCGCGAGCGAAATAAAAAGCTTTCATTAATAAAACTGACACATTAAAAATTTAAAGTTAGCACATAAGAGTATTATCCGAAGGAAATATTACGCTAAACATTTTATACAAAAGACGAATTTTATATATTATTTTCATTTTTACTTTCACTTACCTACATATGAAATATATAGTAAGGAAAGTATTGCGATCGTGAAAAATTTCGACTTCCGGTTTTCAACGGAAATACACATTTTGGGGCCCTTGGTGTTTGATGTATGTATATGACCGCAATGCGACAGCCGAAATTTCATCAAAATTGGTTAAACGGAGGGGGCACTTACTTAATAAATGTTGTCTCATTATCACGAGTTTTTATTATTTCCACAAAAACGGCTTAAACGATTTTGACCAAATTCGGTATTTGCTGTATGTATATGCCCGCGATGTGACAGTCCGAATTTCATCAAAATTGATCAATAGGAGGGGGAACTTTACTGAATAAATGTTGTCTCATTATCACGAGTTTTTATTATTTCCACAAAAACGGGTTTAACGATTTTGACCAAATTCAGTATTTGCTGTATTTCTAATCTAGGGAAGTTCCGAAGTGAAAGTTGTGTGTTGCGCGCATCGCACCAGATTTTTTTCTAAAGGTTTGAAACCTTCCATTTCTTAAATAATGTATAAAAAAAAATCTAACCGACGAATTAATATGATTGATGAGTCATTATGATTAATATTTGAAAATGTCTTGCCTACGATTTCGGTTTACCTACCAACCATACCAAAGTTTATGAAAATTTTGTAATGTTATGATAATAGAATAGAATAGAATAGAATAGAATAGAAGTTTATTTGCATTCCGGGTTTTTCCCCATACAAATAGAGTTGGCCATTATTGAAAATATGCAACTTACAATTGATATACATACATACACATAAATTCATTGAAAATATATATATATATATATATGTATATATATAATATATATATAAAATATCTTACAAAGGTACAATATAAACACCATTTTAGAAATTAAAATAATAGCCTCTAGCATACATAACAAATTATAAACCCATATCACAGATATCATAAATTACCTACGTTTGTTTCTATATCATAATATATAAATGAAAGCAATGAAAAGGTTCTTCATCAAGGTTTCATTGATTGTAACATAAAAAAAAACAAAAATAAATCTAATCTAAAATAAATTTGCAGCTTAACTTCTTCTTAACTATTGTAAATAAATACATATTGAACAATATTATATATATTTATGTACAGAAACGATCAATAATTTGTATATATAATTTATATATATATAAGACGAAAGAATAACAAAAGAAAATTTAAAATAATAATTGTCTGAATTAATATTAATTATTCGTCTATTATAAATTGTCGTAATTTGAGGGAGTTTACAGAGTAGTAATACAGGTTAGTTAATGTCTGGTAATCATCTATCGTCAACAGAGCGGTAATACTATTTTCTTCCATGTAATCAGGTAAATATTTTTCCCTATTGGTTAGGTATGTTGGGCAATGAAAGTAAAAGTGCTCTAATGATTCTATTTCTCCTCGATTACAGATTAAACATTTTTTATTTGTTTCAATTACAATTTTTTTCCCTTTATGAAAAACAATAATTTTATTCGAGTTACTCATTCTGATTTGAGCTGCTATACGTATTTTATGAATAGTACATCTGTGTTGAAGATAATTTTGATATTTTTTAAAATCAACGATATTTCTATAAAGAGGATTGTAGGAACTGTTGTAAACTTTATTAATATTGATACCAAGATAGTGATTTTTGAGGGATTCTATAATGTCATGTTTAATTTTTAATGTTATGATAATATGATTCATATTAATACATATTTTATGTTTTTTTTTTTTTTTTTTTATATTCATTTAAGGATTATGATTCTTACTGAGACAACATTATCAATTGGTCTTAGTTTTTTTTCTTAATTTTTGTTCGAAATGAGGATACCTCCATGCGTAATTGAATCATTGAAAAATGTTAAATTTTAACAGTAACTGTGCCCCTCGTTTTAACAGTAAATGTACCCGAGTAAACATTTTGTTAAGCCCAAGTTCTTTGCCTGCTCATAAGAGACTACAGAGGATTATTGTTCTTCATCTTTTATTTAAACAGAAATAACCATAATAAAGTATAATCATTTCACTATTGCTAATTTACAGAAAAATAAATTGAACTTAATAAATATTGTAACGCTTATGTTGGTTTAAAAATTATTTATGAAATCGAAAATAATAATACACAGTGCCAGACAAACAATATACACTCAAAAAATAAAGAAGGTTACAAAAAGTATCAACTTGTAACGATGCAGTAACACAAAAATAACCAAATGATTCGAGCTTCAGAGCAAGACTAACTCTACAGTACACCACTCCTTTTATTTAGTTTGAATTAGAACAACCTGGAAAATTCCTGACTTGCGTAGAAGATTCTCGAACAGTCAAGAACATGTACTAAAAGAGTTTGTTCCAACTGTTCCTACAAAAAGTCTTGAACAATTCTCAATCATATCGTTTCTTTCTTTTTTTTTTTTTTTACTTTCAGTTACCTATATATGAAATATATAGTATGAGGAAGTATTGCCATCGTGAAAAATTTCGACTTCCGGTTTTCAACGGAAATACACGTTTTGGGGTCCCCTGAGTCCAATTAACCAAGTTCCGCGAAATGGTCTCTGTGTGTGTGTGTGTGTGTGTGTGTGTGTGTGTGTGTGTGTGTGTGTGTGTGTGTGTGTGTGTGTGTGTGTGTGTGTGTGTGTGTGTGTTTAACGTGGGGATCCTAAAATTTTGCCTATCCAATTTTGCCAGCTGTATAGGCTTGATAGGCGCCTAGCATCGTACAGGCTGGGGACACCCATTTTAAGCCCTATCCGAGGGTCAACATAGCCAAGGATCACTTAATAGGTATAAATGTTGAGTTTAGGGCGTAGTAACTACCTAATTGCAGAATTGGTTCAAAAATTAAAAAAAAAAAAATGAAAATCCAAGTATTTGAGTGTGGGTCATGACCCCTGCGACCCAATTTTAATTATAAAATTTGAATTAGATGACTGTAAGGCCAATTAGCTGACAATTAGAATAGGGACCTTTGACGAGTACCTGTCATCGCACAGGCTCCTTGACCTCTATTTCACGTCCCATCCGAAGGACGATATAGTCAATGATTTTTTCTCCCTTTAAAAAATCCTAGGGCAATATGGCGAGACTCAAACCTGCTACATAAAATGGACTGTAAGCTATTATGCTAGTCATTACAACTTCATTAAAAAGGTATGCAGCAGCGTATAAATATGTGTGTGTGTGTGTGTGTGTGTGTGTGTGTGTGTGTGTGTGTGTGTGTGTGTGTGTGTGTGTGTGTGCGTGTGTGTGTGTGAACAGACTAGCTCAAAAACTATAAACCGTGCGAACCTGAAATTGGGTATTTAGTGATGTGTCAGCAAAAATTTCATCAAAATTTCTCAAAGGGAGGGGGTACTTTATTTAATAACTTTTTACGTTTTTTTCGATTTTCTCAAAAACGGCTCTAACGATTTTGATTAAACTGAGTATTTGATATATTTATATGCCCGAGATACGACTGTAAAAATTTCATCTAAATTGATCAACCAGAGTGGGCCTTAATAAATGTTGTCTCATTTTCACGTGTTTTTTTTATTTACTCAAAAACGGCTTTAACGAATTTGATCAGACTGGGTATTTGATGTATTTATATGCCCAAGATGTGACAGTAAAACTTTTATCATAATTGGTCAAACGGAGGGGGTACTTTATTTAATGAATTTTGTATCATTTTCACGTGTTTTTTTTATTTACTAAAAAATGTATTTGATGTATGTATATGCCAAAGATGTGATAGCCAGCATTTCATCAAAATTGGTCAAACGGAGCGGGCACTTTATTTCTTAATTTTTTTTCCAATTTTTACCTTTTTTTGATGATCTCAAAAACGGCTTTAACGATGTTTATCAAATTCGTCATGTTAAATGAAAATTAGGTGTTCTTTAATATCAGGTAGGCTTTATAATTATTAAAATGTTCTGAGGGGGCTTTTTTTTTTTGTGGGGGGGCCTTTTTTGTTTGTTTGTTCCCTATTAAGTACCTTTGTTTTTGTTTATATGGAGAAATTAACTGTCTCTCGTTACGCCTAAAAATAAGAAATGGCTAAATATGAGAAATGATAAAAATAAAGAAAACATAAAGAGGAGAAAAAAAGAAAAATATTCAGTCAACTCATAAAACTCGTTGAGCCCACGCATGCGGAGTACGCCTTTAATGACAGACCATTGTTCATAATTAAAGCAGTTCTGTTCATTTGAGAAGTGGCAATTAACAAAACTCAGTCATTTCTAATCTAAGTAAGTTGGTAAGTGAAAGTTGTGTGTTGCGTGCACGCACCAGATTTTTTTTTTTTGGTTCGTTTCACGTTAAAATATACAATGTTATAGAACTGATGGAAGCTATTGAATTGTGACTTAACGAGAAACAATTATTAAGCTTTAACGTGCAGAAAATCAATGAAATCTTATTAAATATAAAAATAATCAATTGGCTGAAACATTTTCAAGGAAATTCTACTTATCTTTAACGACTCGACTTTATTATCGCATCAAAAACAGCCTGCCTACCAATTTAAGATTATTATTATACATTAAAAAGTTTAGACTTGAATATTGTAATTTCAATTTGCTGCGTCAGAAGTTATTGAGATTTCGAATTCGATAATTTGAATTAAATTAGTTGATTTAGTTGGAAGTTGTTGATGAGTCCCTTATTAATGTTTGATGATGAGGGAGAGGGTTGAAATAAGGAGTAGCCCCTTCCAGTTTGTTGATTATGAGTGCCTAAGATCATTAGCTCCAAGAGGCTGGTATCGAGGATACGGAACTTGGGCTTAACTTGGGGCTTTGTCCAAGTAGCCAAGGCAAGTCAACAATTTCCGGCAATAACTAAGCTCAAACTTGCCTTCAGATGTGGAGAACATCTCTCGATTATTGCTATCTTACTTTAGGTTCAAAACTTAGTTTTCATTTTTAATGTAAGATTTTGTAACTGTACGTGTATATGCATGAAAAATTAAAATGTAATTTTAGTTTAATTAATGTACGATATTGTATTGATAAGTATGCTGTGTGTTATAGCAACCCAATGTAATTGGACAGCATTGTTTTGTTTTATTTTAAAAAATAAAGCATTTCTCTCCTATTAAATCTTTATTATATGATTTCTTTGTTATGGATCAATTGGACAGTTAAATTATATATTTAATACCACAAGCTACTCATTTGAGAAAAAATGTTCTGAAAATAGTCTATTCTTCTCCTTTTATGTTTTATATAACGCCACTTTATACTTCTATGGATAATAGGACGACGCTAAAGTGGGCGTCTAAAATCTTGCCTATCCAGGTATAATTAGGATACGGATCTATAGTACATACATCTTATAGTAAAGTCTTGGGACCTCCATTTTAAATCCCATCCGAAGGACGGCTTAGGCGAAGATTTTTACATGGAATACGTCCACATGTTCTTACTTTTTAGAAATACGTTTTTATTTTTAGTGTTTGGGTGGTACAAGAACGAAGTAAACACTTTTTTAACATTAAAAACATCTCTGGTTTTAAAAATCTGGTGCGATGCGCTCAACACACAACTTTCACTTACCAACTTACTTTAATTAGAAATTGACGTGTTTTGTTAAATGCCATTTCTCAAAGTCACACATTTTTCCATATTCACTAACTTGTTTGCATTTGCTCATTAAATTATACTAGTTTTATTTTATTATTTAATAAAATAATAAAATTATTCCAAGTCGTATGATATCATAAATCTCTATGTAGTTTTTGAAATCTTCACATACTTACCATGAAACAAATAATTTCCATTAAATAAACAGAACATCTTTAATTATAAGCAATTATAAACAAAGGCATACTGCGCATGCGTGGGCTCAACGTGTTTTATGAGTTTACAGAATATTTTTCATTTTTTCTCCTTTATATGTTACTTGATTTTTTTTCCTATTTCATCATTTCTTATTTTTAGGCGAAACGAGAGACGGATAATTTCTCCACATAAACAAAAACAGTGGTACTTTATAGGAAAACAAAAAAGGCCCCTTCCATATTTAAGCCCCTTGAGAACATTTTAATAATGATAAAGCTTACCGGATATTAAAGAATACTTGATTCTCAGTCAATAGATGACGAGTTTGATCAAAATCGTTAAAGCTATTTTGGAGAAAATCGAAAAATGGGAAAAAAGTTATGATATAAACTACCCCCTCCGTTTGACCAAGTATGATAAAATTTTCGCTGTAATATCGCAGGCATATACATATACTAAATACCCAATTTCAGCTTCGTACGGTTTATAGTTTTTGAGCTAGTCTGTTCACACACACACACAGACTATTCCGCGGGAATTGGTTATTTGGACTTATTAATATGGTTATTCGGACCCCAAAACGTGTATTTTCGTTGAAAACCGGAATTTGAAAATTTTCCCGATCGCAATATTTTCCCTTTTACAATATATTTTATTAAAAAATAAATCAACAAAATACAAATTTTCTTACAATAAAAAAAATCAAATAATAGTGAAAAAACAGTAGTTTTGGTAAAATAGAGTTAAAGTACAAAAGTAGTTTTGGTAAAATAGAGATAAAAGTTGCAAAATTATGAAAATTAAATTTTATAGCATGGAACATTTAAAAGAGATCCTAAATGAGGATAGTGTTAGGCAGCAAAAAAGGCGAAATTTCCTTAGCTATGTCCATCACTGGTGCGATTACCCTGTATACACACTTTGTTTTTGATTTATTCCTCTTTATCATAGTTTGAATCAGTCATGAGTTTATGTAAATAATGTAAGTAATGATTGCATATTCATATTCAGAGGAAAAGACATATTGAACTTGAAAATGGTATCAGCTACCCATCTAATATCGTATAATTTCCACCAAAACATTTACTCAAAATACTCCACTTGCATTTAGTTTTCGTTTAACTGTAGCAATAAAGGCATGGAATTCGTAACGTAAGTCTGGTTTGCAGGTATTGTATTTTGCTCAATTAATATATAATACATAAAGAAGTTTTTCATATATTAATTTTTAAATAAATAGAACGTATTGGAACTAAGCTACTTCAACTAAAGGATAAATAACTCTCTTTTCTTTTTCTGTTCGTAAGATTATTGTAATGCTTAATTATGCTTACTTGACGTAGAGAAGTTTGGATAATTAGATGTCTTGTGAATATGAAGAAGAGGTTCAATTTCGCTTGCAAAAGATACGATTTTAAATGGAAAAGGTTAAATTTGACTTGGAAAAGGTTGAATTAGACTTGGAAATCGTGTACATTTTTTAATTAGGCGTTACCTGTTTCACGTATCAATAAATAGGAACAACTACCACTACTTCTGTCCTACTAAATTTTCAAGAATTAAATGTGTAAATTTAGAGGTTAAGATATTTAGGGGATATGGTTACTCGAAAAAATGAAAGTGAAGTGGAATTTAAGTCTAGATTAATGTCGGGAAATGCTTGCTACTTTTCAGGAGCGGAATTATTTTGCTCACCGCTTCTTTCTTGAAAATTTTAATTTGTCTATTATCCTTACTACGGTCCTTCACGGGTTTAAAGGGATGAGCAACCGCTAAAAGTTTTCGAAAACAAAGTACTGTGTAGAATATTTGGACCAAACAGGCACGAAACAACTGGAGAATTGGTTTATTTTCAACAACGCCGAGCGGAGCGAACATTACCTGGTAAACATAATTCAATTGATAGTAGGAAAACGAATATAATGTGCGTTTAATATTGTGGAACATAGTAGTGAATAGTGGTCTAGGAATAGAGCCTACGCGTTGGTTTAGCTTTTATTCCATTATTATTATGTAAATTCATTTCAATTTATATCGCGGTGACATGTTTATAAGCTCTAGTTATTGGTGTTACCACAAATAGATGATAAATTTCTTGTAATCGCTGAAATGGATTAAAACGATGGTGGTAGAGTCAACTGAAATAAGAGTGTCATTATTGTTTCTTATTAAGTTTTGATATCATTAAAAAAGTATTATTATTATAGTATATATTAAGTATAATATATAGTATATATTAAGTAGTATTATAGTAAAGGCTTGGGACCTCCATTTTACATCCAATCCGAAGGACGGCTTAGGCGAAGATTTTTACATGGAATACGTCCACATGTTCTTACTTTTTAGAAATCCGTTTTTATTTTTAGTGTTTGGGTGGTACAAGAACGAAGTAAACACTTTTTTAACATTAAAAAAATCTCTGGTTTTAAAAATCTGGTGCGATGCGCGCAACACACAACTTTCACTTACCAACTTACTTTAATTAGAAATTGACGTGTTTTGTAAAATGCCATTTCTCAAAGTCACACATTTTTCCATATTCACTAACTTATTTTGTTTGCATTTGCTCATTAAATTACACTAATTTTTTTTTTTATTATTTAATAAAATTATTCCAAGTCCTATGATATCATAAATCTCTATGTAGTTGTTGAAATCTTCATATACTTACCATGAAACAAATAATTTCCATTAAATAAACAGAACATCTTTAATTATAAGCAATTATAAATAAAGGCATCTGCGCATGCCTGGACTCAACGTGTTTTATGAGTTTACAGAATATTTTTATTTTTTCTCCTTTATATGTTACTTGATTTTTTTTCCTATTTCATCATTTCTTATTTTTAGGCGAAACGAGAGCCGGATAATTTTTCCACATAAACAAAAACAGTGGTACTTTATAGGAAAACAAAAAAGGCCCCTTCCATATTTAAGCCCCTTGAGAACATTTTAATAACGATAAAGCTTACCGGATATTAAAGAATACTTGATTCTCAGTCAATAGATGACGAGTTTGATCAAAATCGTTAAAGCTATTTTGGAGAAAATCGAAAAATGGGAAAAAAAGTTATTAAATAAACTACCCCCTCCGTTTGACCAATTATGATAAAATTTTCGCTGTAATATCGCAGGCATATACATATACTAAATACCCAATTTCAGCTTCGTACGGTTTATAGTTTTTGAGCTAGTCTGTTCACACACACACAGACTATTCCGCGGGAATTGGTTATTGACTTATTAATATGGGTATTCGGACCCCAAAACGTGTATTTTCGTTGAAAACCGGAATTTGAAAATTTTCCCGATCGCAATATTTTCCCTTTTACAATATATTTTATTAAAAAATAAATCAAAAAAATACAAATTTTCTTACAATAAAAAAATCAAATAATAGTGATAAACAGTAGTTTTGGTAAAATAGAGTTAAAATAAAAAAGCAGTTTTGGTAAAATAGAGATTAAAGTTGCAAAACTATGAAAATTATATTTTATAGCATGGAATATTTAAAGGAGATCCTAAATGAGGAAGGTGTTAGGCAGCAAAAAAGGCGAAATTTCCTTAGCTATGTCCATCACTGGTGCGATTACCCTGTATACACACTTTGTTTTTGATTTATTCCTCTTTATCATAGTTTGAATCAGTCATGAGCTTATGTAAATAATGTAAGTAATGATTGCATATTCATATTCAGAGGAAAAGACATATTGAACTTGAAAATGGTATCAGCTACCCATCTAATATCGTATAATTTCCACCAAAACATTTACTCAAAATACTCCACTTGCATTTAGTTTTCGTTTAACTGTAGCAATAAAGGCATGGAATTCGTAACGTAAGTCTGGTTTGCAGGTATTGTATTTTGCTCAATTAATATATAATACATAAAGAAGTTTTTCATATATTAATTTTTAAATAAATAGAACGTATTGGAACTAAGCTACTTCAACTAAAGGATAAATAACTCTCTTTTCTTTTTCTGTTCGTTAGATTATTGTAATGCTTAATTATGCTTACTTGACGTAGAGAAGTTTGGATAATTAGATGTCTTGTGAATATGAAGAAGAGGTTCAATTTCGCTTGCAAAAGATACGATTTTAAATGGAAAAGGTTAAATTTGACTTGGAAAAGGTTGAATTAGACTTGGAAATCGTGTACATTTTTTAATTAGGCGTTACCTGTTTCACGTATCAATAAATAGGAACAACTACCACTACTTCTGTCCTACTAAATTTTCAAGAATTAAATGTGTAAATTTAGAGGTTAAGATATTTAGGGGATATGGTTACTCGAAAAAATGAAAGTGAAGTGGAATTTAAGTCTAGATTAATGTCGGGAAATGCTTGCTACTTTTCAGGAGCGGAATTATTTTGCTCACCGCTTCTTTCTTGAAAATTTTAATTTGTCTATTATCCTTACTACGGTCCTTCACGGGTTTAAAGGGATGAGCAACCGCTAAAAGTTTTCGAAAACAAAGTACTGTGTAGAATATTTGGACCAAACAGGCACGAAACAACTGGAGAATTGGTTTATTTTCAACAACGCCGAGCGGAGCGAACATTACCTGGTAAACATAATTCAATTGATAGTAGGAAAACGAATATAATGTGCGTTTAATATTGTGGAACATAGTAGTGAATAGTGGTCTAGGAATAGAGCCTACGCGTTGGTTTAGCTTTTATTCCATTATTATTATGTAAATTCATTTCAATTTATATCGCGGTGACATGTTTATAAGCTCTAGTTATTGGTGTTACCACAAATAGATGATAAATTTCTTGTAATCGCTGAAATGGATTAAAACGATGGTGGTAGAGTCAACTGAAATAAGAGTGTCATTATTGTTTCTTATTAAGTTTTGATATCATTAAAAAAGTATTATTATTATAGTATATATTAAGTATAATATATAGTATATATTAAGTAGTATTATAGTAAAGGCTTGGGACCTCCATTTTACATCCAATCCGAAGGACGGCTTAGGCGAAGATTTTTACATGGAATACGTCCACATGTTCTTACTTTTTAGAAATCCGTTTTTATTTTTAGTGTTTGGGTGGTACAAGAACGAAGTAAACACTTTTTTAACATTAAAAAAATCTCTGGTTTTAAAAATCTGGTGCGATGCGCGCAACACACAACTTTCACTTACCAACTTACTTTAATTAGAAATTGACGTGTTTTGTAAAATGCCATTTCTCAAAGTCACACATTTTTCCATATTCACTAACTTATTTTGTTTGCATTTGCTCATTAAATTACACTAATTTTTTTTTTTATTATTTAATAAAATTATTCCAAGTCCTATGATATCATAAATCTCTATGTAGTTGTTGAAATCTTCATATACTTACCATGAAACAAATAATTTCCATTAAATAAACAGAACATCTTTAATTATAAGCAATTATAAATAAAGGCATCTGCGCATGCCTGGACTCAACGTGTTTTATGAGTTTACAGAATATTTTTATTTTTTCTCCTTTATATGTTACTTGATTTTTTTTCCTATTTCATCATTTCTTATTTTTAGGCGAAACGAGAGCCGGATAATTTTTCCACATAAACAAAAACAGTGGTACTTTATAGGAAAACAAAAAAGGCCCCTTCCATATTTAAGCCCCTTGAGAACATTTTAATAACGATAAAGCTTACCGGATATTAAAGAATACTTGATTCTCAGTCAATAGATGACGAGTTTGATCAAAATCGTTAAAGCTATTTTGGAGAAAATCGAAAAATGGGAAAAAAAGTTATTAAATAAACTACCCCCTCCGTTTGACCAATTATGATAAAATTTTCGCTGTAATATCGCAGGCATATACATATACTAAATACCCAATTTCAGCTTCGTACGGTTTATAGTTTTTGAGCTAGTCTGTTCACACACACACAGACTATTCCGCGGGAATTGGTTATTGACTTATTAATATGGGTATTCGGACCCCAAAACGTGTATTTTCGTTGAAAACCGGAATTTGAAAATTTTCCCGATCGCAATATTTTCCCTTTTACAATATATTTTATTAAAAAATAAATCAAAAAAATACAAATTTTCTTACAATAAAAAAATCAAATAATAGTGATAAACAGTAGTTTTGGTAAAATAGAGTTAAAATAAAAAAGCAGTTTTGGTAAAATAGAGATTAAAGTTGCAAAACTATGAAAATTATATTTTATAGCATGGAATATTTAAAGGAGATCCTAAATGAGGAAGGTGTTAGGCAGCAAAAAAGGCGAAATTTCCTTAGCTATGTCCATCACTGGTGCGATTACCCTGTATACACACTTTGTTTTTGATTTATTCCTCTTTATCATAGTTTGAATCAGTCATGAGCTTATGTAAATAATGTAAGTAATGATTGCATATTCATATTCAGAGGAAAAGACATATTGAACTTGAAAATGGTATCAGCTACCCATCTAATATCGTATAATTTCCACCAAAACATTTACTCAAAATACTCCACTTGCATTTAGTTTTCGTTTAACTGTAGCAATAAAGGCATGGAATTCGTAACGTAAGTCTGGTTTGCAGGTATTGTATTTTGCTCAATTAATATATAATACATAAAGAAGTTTTTCATATATTAATTTTTAAATAAATAGAACGTATTGGAACTAAGCTACTTCAACTAAAGGATAAATAACTCTCTTTTCTTTTTCTGTTCGTTAGATTATTGTAATGCTTAATTATGCTTACTTGACGTAGAGAAGTTTGGATAATTAGATGTCTTGTGAATATGAAGAAGAGGTTCAATTTCGCTTGCAAAAGATACGATTTTAAATGGAAAAGGTTAAATTTGACTTGGAAAAGGTTGAATTAGACTTGGAAATCGTGTACATTTTTTAATTAGGCGTTACCTGTTTCACGTATCAATAAATAGGAACAACTACCACTACTTCTGTCCTACTAAATTTTCAAGAATTAAATGTGTAAATTTAGAGGTTAAGATATTTAGGGGATATGGTTACTCGAAAAAATGAAAGTGAAGTGGAATTTAAGTCTAGATTAATGTCGGGAAATGCTTGCTACTTTTCAGGAGCGGAATTATTTTGCTCACCGCTTCTTTCTTGAAAATTTTAATTTGTCTATTATCCTTACTACGGTCCTTCACGGGTTTAAAGGGATGAGCAACCGCTAAAAGTTTTCGAAAACAAAGTACTGTGTAGAATATTTGGACCAAACAGGCACGAAACAACTGGAGAATTGGTTTATTTTCAACAACGCCGAGCGGAGCGAACATTACCTGGTAAACATAATTCAATTGATAGTAGGAAAACGAATATAATGTGCGTTTAATATTGTGGAACATAGTAGTGAATAGTGGTCTAGGAATAGAGCCTACGCGTTGGTTTAGCTTTTATTCCATTATTATTATGTAAATTCATTTCAATTTATATCGCGGTGACATGTTTATATGCTCTAGTTATTGATGTTGTCACAAATAGATGATAAATTTCTTGTAATTGCTGAAATGGATTAAAACGATGGTGGTAGAGTCAACTGAAATAAGAGTGTCATTATAGTTTCTTGTTATGTTTTGATATCATTAAAAAAGTATAATTTTTAACATGACGATTAAAAGGTGACCATTACTTTACTTTATTTTAGTATTTATTTTATATCAGCATGTTTCGGCCATTCGTCCATCCTCAGTGCTCAAATGTGATTGACAATTTTATTCTTCTATAATTGCAAACACCTTTACAAAAACACATAAAAACTAGGTATTTTTTACCATTGTTTAAAAAATAAAATAAATTAATTTAGTGTCACCTTCACATCTTTGTCACTTACATGCTTGGGTACATGTTCTAAATTATTATATTAAGGAAAACTAAATTTAACATTCTTACCGACTTTACCTGTAGCATGTGTTTCGTTCTGCATTAATTCATTGTTGTATTTTTATATTTCGAAAAATATTTTCTTTTTTTAATTAATTAAAAAATTTATCGTTTATAAAAAACGGTTTTTTTTTTTCTCACTAATTTAGATCGTTTTCAAGGGAAACAATTTCCTTGTGTAATAAGGTAACTTTGATAAGCTCCTTATTGATAATGAGTCGGAATAATGATAGCAATTATTTCTTGCGAAACGAGATCCCTTTAACTTTATCCGCAGTTAATATCATATTTATACAGCTACTTAACAGTTTTCATTATAACTTCTAAACTTTTAAGTTACTCAAGGGAAACTTTTGTTTTTTTTTTCTTTCCGTTTTTTGTTTGTTTTTTTACGCCTGCTTAACAAGCTTTTAAAGTAAGCGGAAACAACTAAGAAGCTCTTAACCATTTTCAGCCCGCCCACATTATAAAAAGGGGAAGAGAAAGGGAAGAAAGAAAAAAAAAAAGCGAGTCGTAAAACATTTAATTCTTTTCTTTTATCATTTTAGCGCTAAAAAAAGATTTGATATAGATCGGAATTGAACATTTTTTTTTTTAGTCTTAACTAGTTTGTACGGAACCGACATATTACTTTGTTTTTATAGATTTTAGTATTCCTTCGTAACACTTTAGTTACACAGTTACAACTGTAAATTATTAAGATTTTTTTTAAATTCTTATAAAATATATATGACATAACTATATCCATGTAAACTTTTATCATCATTTTAAATAAAAGGTTACTTCTATAATGCCTCTACCAGACTTGCGATGTAGTAACTATCCGATATTTCACCATCTACTTAGAATCTTAGATCTTAGATCTACTTAGATCTTAGGTTTCTTAATATTAAATTACACTAATGTGGGTTTAAATAAGGTTCTTATTGGTTATGGGCACGCCATTTACTTCTAACGTTTAAAAGTGATAACAGTAATTAAAAGTGAAAAAACACAATAACTGTAACGAACATGTCGTCACCATGCTAAAGTAACGATTATGCATAGGTTTTTTGTTGCACATTCGTTACTTTAGCATGGTGACGATGGTATGTCTATTTTAATTTGAAAATTTGTTTATATCACATAAAATTGAACTAAAATGATCTTCACTCGGTTTCTGCTGCGTCCTCCACATAAACACAGCTAAATATGATGCTAGGAAGTCCATCTTCGTGCCGCGTCTTCTTTTGTTGCCCCATTTAGCAGTCCCAACAATCTTTCAATTTTTCGAATGTCTGCTCGAGATGTAGGGCCGACAAAATGATACCTATGATTAACTGTTGAATGTTTGAATACTCTTTTGTAAAAAAACATGTATCCTTTCCAATAATTTCACTATCCGGATGTATCCTGTTCTCTATTATATAATTTCACTTAATTTTCTAACCATGTCTCGGTTCGAATTCCAATCGTTACCCGACACTCCCGCTTATGACATCTCCAGGCAAATTTTGGCGACAGAAATAATCTCATGCAAAGTCCTTTGCACAAAATTTCTGCACGGAAATAATATCCTTTGACTGTAGGAACTGAAGAGCACTTTCTTCATCTACAATAGTCCGAAAAAGACTTTTCCAAGTAAGCATTATTTCAATAAACAACAAAATTCAATCGAATAAATCATTAAGATGTCACATGATTTTTATAACCTGTTAAAAGTAACTGTTATCACTTTTATACGTTAGAAGTAAATAGCGTGCCCATAACCGATAAGAACCTTATTGATGAAAAATTGCAATTCTAGAATGTACTAGATGTAAGTGTAAAAAGTTTGTTCCAACAATTCCAGAATTCTTTTAAATCATATGTCTTGTGTTTTTTTTTTTTTTTAATGTTACATTATTATTGATTATATTACTCATTATTAATTAACTTCTTATAATTAATTTATTTTTCCGGTGACATGAAAATATTTTCATGATTTTTAATTATTTTTGGAAGAAGAGAAAAGATCAGCCTTGGCCGGGTTTCGAACCTGGATTTCCGCATTACTTCTTATTAAGTAATATTATTATTATTAATCTGACTCACCCGGTCCACTTATAAACTCCTTTGATTCCAGTGTTGAATATTTAGGTCCCATTATGATTTTGAAAGGATGAACTTAGTGGATTGCGACCTCTTGGTGGAAGTATATTTAGAATCCTCTAGAACCAGTGGCAACCTACTTCTAGGAAAGCATATTGGAAGGAGTATGTGTTTGATGTCGGCATATGTGGCATCATGTTCAATATTTGCAATTCCAATGCAAAACACACTAGCAAATACCTCCCCTTGATTATCTCCATTAGAGAACTTGACATAGTCTGATTGCTAACGTCTTAGCAAGAGGTAGAAAATTCATTTGTAATTAATATCTACCAGATTTGAACTTTAATTTATTAGTTGTTTTTTTTATGTAAAATATATTAGTAAATTATCTGTCAAGATCAAAGGATTGGTAAAGGAGATAAACGGTGGAAGTAAGGTTTTGAAAAGGTGGAAAAGGTAGCGTCGATTTTTTATGTGGTCTCTTAAAAATTCGATAATTCCGTTACATTTTCTTTAACACTGATCGAACAAATAAAATGTTTATAACAAGGAAAAGTTTTCAAATAACTTTTAAGTTAGTTTAGTTCGTTTAGATTAGTGAAAGAGGAAGAAACATGGGCCATCTATAATTATAGATTTTAAATTTGTTACGAGCATAGCTTCGGAATAATTAAAGGTTAATTGAAATGATTGGTTATAAATGACGTCAAACCCGACTGTTTTATTACTATTTAGATGACAAAAATAACAAACAATCTGAGTATATGCTATTAATACATTATTCTGTTTCAGATAAGTACGCTTAATTTTGATATATATAAAGTTGACAAACTCAATCTTTCGACTTGCTTTCTTTACTTAAGGTACATTGGAACGTTGTATTTATTTTTTTTCTTCACAAACATCAAATTATTCAGCAGCCTGTTATTACAAATTCAAAATAATAGATTATTATTATTTTTCCTGTTTTCTCATTAATAAACTTTCGACTGTTTATTTAATCATCAATAGTGTTTTATTATATTAATTATGTGTAATTATTTCATCAGAATCTGTAGTTAATAAAACATATGAATTAAAATGAAATCAAGAGCCTGACAACATGAGTTAATTACTAGTATAAAAATTGTTTTTATAATTATACAAGTAAATGGGTATCTGGCAACTATCTATTATAGTAAATTATTGATTTTATAATTAATGAAATTATATAAATTGTACTAAGACACATGAATAAATACAAAATTATACCAGAGTTAGGCAAATTGTATCCAAGATTAATGATACCGGCTTTCCGCCGATTTTAATTTTTATATACTACTACTACTTTACTACAGAACTTTTTCAATAGAAATATTATTTTTACGCTGGCTTAGAATTTAAAATTCAAGAGATTTGGAGTAGGGGGAGGTGGGTTCTTTAATTTTAACTTCGAACATTTAAGTGGGTGGAGCGCCGTATTTATAACCGCGAATAAAATTTTACCCAACTCTGACTAATTCTAAAAAAGAAATATTTTATTTTCTTAAACTTGTTTCGTTCACCCTTTCTTTATACTACGGGTCTTGTTCATTAAATAATTAATAAAAGGGATAAATATGCCATAATTTAATTAAAAGATTTTTTTTTTAAGTTGGTAAAGAGGTAATTACGATCCCATTGAAGAAAACAATGCTTAATTTCTGGAAATTAATGAGACAAGATTTTTTTAGTTATTTATTAAGTGGGAAGGATAATTGGAAAGAATTTTCTTAAACAGAATATTTAATGGATTCTTTTTTGTATTATTTTCTTTCTTTTTTATCCCCTAAGGACAAAAGGAAATGAATACATTAAAATAAATTATTTCTCATAACTTGACATGCTTTGGTTTTAAATTTATTCATTAATGATAATTGACAAAAATATTCTTAAAAACGGAAACCACCTATGGTGGTTTTAGGAGAAGGTTAATGATTTTTTTTTTTTTTATCTTTTCTTCCTGAATAAGATTATTTGATGCGTGGAGATTATTGAAACAAAATATAGATATATGAAGCAAACATCAAATATAATACAGGAAGATTTTCAATAAAAAAAAAAAAAAAAAAATCAAATCCTTTAGAAAACAAACACCCAAAACACTGTTAATCGAAAAGAGTTTGAGATAGTCCATACATAAATGGGACCTTTTAATGGGAAAGTTACGTAGAATTGTTTTGGTTTTTCCCTTAATTGGAACTCTTTGAATATGGGATAATATAAACATATAATTGAGGCCCGTAGCTAGAAAACTAACTCTATCACGTTATTCTGAGATTCATTTTTTTTATTATATACTCAGAGTATGTTCTCGATTAGAAACTGCTCCTTCACTGTGAAAATTGCTTTCAAAGTGGATGACATTGTTGAAAAACCAGCTCCCCATCCAAGCTTCCTTTCCTGCCAGCAAGGATGGTTTGTAGAGATTGGTTTAAAATAGTTATAGTTTGGGTCTAAACCGGTTATTATTTCCTTCAAAATTAACCGGCAGTTTAATGTTTCTATTTTATTAATAATTGTCTTTAACTGACCCTTTTTTTTTTATCATATTTTCACATTGCAAAATCGTCTAATTCCACCAGATATTTTTATTTTTTCTAATTACATTGTTCAGTTTAATGCATTAAAAATTTTGGTTAATAGATCAGACTGTTTAAAAACCAACTCCATCGAAAATTCAAATTAACGTTCTCAGTAATCTAAATTTGCTGAAGTAGTGAAACTACCTTCAAATTATCACGGATATCAAAAATGTATTAGCAAAAACTACAAAGTTTTTCACAACTGATTGGGATGTCAATGGTAATTTTTTTTCGCTCTCCTAAAAATTTTCATGCTTAAGATGGAGCTGGTTTTGAAGCTGCACTCCTCAATTAAATGTTGAAACGAAGAACTGAGATTTTTAAGGGGTTAACTATCCCTATTAAGGGTATAACTATCCCCCCAATGACTACGTAAATTTCGATATTAATGAATAGTGTAAGTGTAAGTAGTAAAGGAAGGTAAAGTTACACAATTAAACAAAAATCCATATAAATGATAATAAAAAATCCAATCAATTAATAAATTAATATAATACTGAAATATTGAATAAGATGAAGCGAACATTTAGGTTAGTAGTGGTATCGGAATTAAAATCTCTTCGTTTAAAGCTCCTTTATGCTGGCTTTGCCTCCTTAATTAATGTTGGGAACTTTATGATTACTTATAAGGCCATTAATTACCTTTAGCATCCTAATTGCGGTGCGAAGGTGAGAGTTAATTACCCGAGACCCCGATCGGATATATCGGCGATTGTGGGGGGGGGGGGGGGGCGACGACTACTTTCAGCCTATCGGGAAGGCACTTAATGAACGCTCAAGTGTGATAGGATTTACATTTAAATTGCCCCATCGCCTCCGGGCTCCAATATCTGGCCCGCCCCTTTAGGCGGCAATGGGAGTTTTGAATTATCCCAATCCTTGCGAGGGATTTAAATTTGTAATTTGGGCTGAGGGGGGGGGGGAGGGGAGGAGCTATTGTCATGTGAACTACCCCCGCCCATAAATTCGGCTGAGGAACATAAACTTGCTCCTTAGCCCGCTACTAAATAGGGATCTCCTCTGAGCCAATTAAAACATCGTCCTGGATTAGTTGGGGCGGTTTGTCAAATTCCTTCCATTCCTGTGTTCGATTACCTTGCCTTGCAGCCAGTCCTGTTTACATACAGCATAAACTTTTTATTTTTACGTCATTTCATCTGTAGGCGGAATTCGTCTCATTCTATATCTGGCGAATATTATTTATGTCCTAGTAGTCGTAAATTTGCTCATACTATTTTTCACAGCAAATTCCAGTTTACACGACGTATATTTTATAATTTCTATATTCCATTTTCCCAGTATTTTGTACAGAGGAGCGTCAATCATCCTAGCGTTAAATTGTCGTAACGAAAAAAAAAAGGATTGACTGGTCTTAAATGCGATCTCGGTGGAAGCTTACGGGCTGAATAATCCTTAGACCCGGATTCGACTCCCGACCGAGGCCCTCCTTTTTCTCCTTTTTCTCTTAAAACATAAAATTTTAAAAATTATAAATGAGGTTTTACAAGTTCTAGAAATGTTTACTTATATATATATATAAATTTATTTGTGAAATGAAAGCGAAGATTTGAACTAAATCTAAAACCTAATGATATAGAACATTACTACATTACCTCGTACACGTTATATTTATTTGTTCCGGTGGCAAACGACTTCATTAATAGGCTTTTGAAATCTTCGACTAGTGTACAACTCATATATTAATAATCCGCAACACCCCTATCCATGAATTGTTAAATCGTTGCAATATGGGTGGCGGGATAGCTGAAGGAGTAAACGCATTAGGAGATACGCGTTGTCCCTGACAACCGACATATGTTTGGGAACCCGAAGATAGCCAGTTAAGCGGAAATTGAACAATAATCGGCATTATTCCCCCACACTCTCCCCTGGCAAGGGAAACCCCGCATAGCCTAAAGTGCGAGAAAAGGGAGTGCCAAAAATCATTGTACCATAATATTATAATGGGGATATTGCGATTTCCCCAAGTCAATTAGTGCCGAAACTTAAAATTTGTGTTACTTGAGCGAAGCTACTTCAATCAGTGTGTTAGCAGCAGTTGTTTGCTACCCAGGAATGGGTAACATCCAACTGGTGCTAAAACCCGTTTTGCCAATTAGGCAAAATAAATAAATAAATAAATCAGTTAGTGTGCATTCAATTAATCCTCTCCAAAGGATTAATAATCCTTATAATCCATATTTTCATGAGTTTTTAACTACATATAAACTAACATAGGCATAATCCATGTATGATTATGGAAGTATGACGACTGCAGAAGTTCACAGTTTTGAATGTTACTTAAGACTCCAATATTCCTTATTATGATGTCAGATGTTATATTTTAACTTTTAAGACCTCTTTTATCGGTTCGAAAGGGACGATTAATACTGGACGAAATGGACTTTTACATGGTCAAGTATTTTTTTATCAATTAAGGGATGAAAAACTTTATTTCACTTTTAAACAAGTTATTAACACGTTATATGCGGCATCGGTCCCCGGGGTCTAATATCTTATGGTACATTCCCCTCTTCGCAGCTGATTTTACATGAAAATGTCCGAAAGTCAGAACACTTCAAAACTTAATGTAGTCGATTTCTAGTGAGATTGTGAGCAGAAAATGCTGCTAACAGTTGAAATTCTGTTGTTTTTTAGAACCGGACTCCGAGGTCCGATTTTCGATTAAGTATAGCGTAAATCTTGTATCGGCCTGTCGTGCGCCTATTATGTCTAGTTCCAATCCTTACTAAGAGATAATGCCCTTGAGACGCTCATTTATTTAATTTTTTAGTTAAAAGATAACGCTTTCGTCAAAGCTTTCCCATCGGACCTCGACAATATACAAATAGGACTAATTGGCGCATTGTAATCGCCCCCAGCCATTAAAAATAGAAGAATCGTTTGGTTAGCCCTTGTGCTTATTATAGAATACATATTTGCAATGAATTAGGTCGTTGATTTTTAAAAAAATGTTTCATATTCCTATAAAGTAATTTCGAACGGTCTGTTGGTGTACACAGCTCATACATGACGTATATACAAGAGTGAGTGAGATATGGCGTTGAAGGATATATGTATGCCTGGTCTATAACTCACGGAGGATGTCTAGTTCATCAACCACCTACCGCCCTATTCAAAATTAATTTACTGGAAACATTACCAGTGTCGCCCATCAGTCATCGCTATGGTTCAAAACTAAAGTATTCTGAATAAACTTCAACTAACTATTTGTTAAAATAATTCATGTATTCCATGCATGTAACGAAAAACAAATGAAAATGCTGTCATAACATAAATTCATCTTTCAAAGTTTCCATGTTTCAATGATTTTTTATTTTATGGTTATATATACACCTTTCACAACCTTCAGTCAACGAGAAAATGTTTCATCATTAAATTTTAATGTGGTTTTTGAAACATAAGGAAAGATAATACCCTGCAGCACTTTTTATAGTGTCGGGTTAGTTACTTGAATCAGGTAAACAGATCACATATTATCCTTGTTCTTATAGCGTTGACTTCTAATGCGTCATCGGGTCTTTTTATTCACAAGAATATTGTTTGGTCCCTATCATGATTTACGTAGCAACCGAAAAATACAATTTTAATTGATTTTTTTTTTAATCACCTAGGTTCAAATTTTATTTTTCGATCGATTGCTAAGAAAATTCGAATTTAGGTTCTTTATGGCGTTACAAAATTTAATGATAAATTAATTGAAATTAAAATTAAAATGTTTTATCCTTCATCACTCCATCGATCGGTATAATCTTTTTTATAGATATAAGTCAAACATAAGTTATTTTCTTGAAACCGAAAGGTTACCAGAATAAAATCCAATGCTGCAAAAAAAAAAAAAAAAATTGTTTTGCCCCTCTTATGTATAAAAAGTAAAGAACGAAGCATTTTCGTATGTTACCCTAAAAACACATCTATTTTTCTTTTTTCCGTTTTTAAATATTGATATTCCTTTTTTTTCTCCTTCAAAGACTCTTAAATATTGTTTTTCATTGAAATCAAACCAAAGAAATATATTTTCTCAAAATTATGATTTTCAGTTTAAAGCTACAGACAGCATAATTTTCAAGCAAATGTTCTTTCTTGTGGAAAGAAATGCCTGTATCGTACATTTCCTTTTTCAATTTTTCCACCTTAACCATTTGATCTAGCTCTTTTTTCAGAACTCCTAATAGATTCTAGGATCGAAGCTGACTTTCCTTTTCTAGGGATAGCTACAGTGTCAGCATTTTCCTTAGATCCCCAACATCTATGACGAGTACAGAAAACCTTGTGGAAACAGGTCGCCATTCAATAATAAAAAGATCTTTTTTTTTATTAATATTTTTTCCTTATCCTTATATATTTTTAACTTTATATTATGTTATGGTGCATTAAAATGCATCTACAAAAAAAAAAAAAAGAAGAATGGTAATGAGATTTCGGAATGCCCTCAATCCAAAAAAAAAAAAAAATAAGAACTAAATGCTTTAAGGTAAGTGAAGATCTCTGATCTCTTTTTTTTTTTTTGTATATAAACTAATTGATAGAAAATAACATAAATATTAATAAGGATTATTTAAAACGATTACTTACAATGAATAATCATAAAATGACACTGATCTCAATAGATATCTCAATTGATTGATCTTTATTTTTTAGATAACAATTTAGAAATATAGTTGATCACTTTTTTTATATTAGTCAATTTAATTTGGTAAATTCAATGAAATTATAATTCATAACTCATTTACTATACATTTTTTCTCTTCATTTAATACCTTTTATTATTTTATTTTTTATTTGTTCAATTCGATTAATTTAATAAAAAAAAAAGGTGCAATATTTTCAAATGTTATGGAAACGTAGAAAGTTTCATTTCTTTCTAGAGAAGATAATAGCAGCTGTAAAATTAATTTATTTTTATTGTGAAAAAAAATAATGAAACAAATTCTCTCTGTTTCTGATGTCTCTCTGATAATTTCTGAATTATAGGATATCCTATTTGTATTATCTTCGAGAAATATATAATTCCCTGCTATTCAAAACATATTATTTTCTAAAATCGAATGCTTAAATATTTACATTGCAGATATTAATTGTTTTAAAATTAATTTAATGGTGAAATGTGTTTAAGGTAGCTTTTAACTGGAATCGAGGAAATAAATTCCTCGCTATTCATGTGACCTTTTACCTTTGATGTCGTTGCTAATTAGTCTCAGGCCTGATTTTATGACTAAAGCTAAAATCTGCTTCTATTACCAACCTCCTTTTCGTAAAATATATTATTAGTTTAAAAAGTAAAAACTAAATATTACTTATTTTATTAATATCCTAACACATAGGTATGGGTGTTTAAATAATTATTATTAAGCGAAATTAACAATTTGCAATTCCATACAAACAATATACACTCAAAAAATAAAGAAGGTTACAAAAAGTATCAAGCTGTTACGACTCACCAACACAACAGTAACCATATGATTCGATCATCAGAGCAAGACTAACTATCCAGTCCATAGCTCCTTATATTTAGTCTGAATTAGAACTGTCTCGAAGGTTCCAGACAAGCGTAGATTATTCTCAAACAGACACGAACATGTATTAGAACAGTTTGTTCCAACAAAAACTCTTGAACTATTTTCAATCAAATATTTTATTTTTCTTTGTTTCACATTATATTTATTTTTTCGATTGAAAATAATATATCCAGATACCTATTAATTTCCAATTTCTGATGATTATGAAGATGTCTTCTTTGATTTATAGCTTCTTTAAATTTTTTTTTAAGTTGGGCATCCTGTGTAGCTAGCTGGATGTGACCCTCCACAATTGGCATACTCTGTAGTTTTTCTCGGCTATCCTTGGGTCACCAGACCCCTTTAATCATAATAATAATTTTTATTATTGCGAAATACTGTAATTTACAATTATCTTTAAGTATGCATAAAATAGTGTAACAATTGTGGGGCTTAAGCAAATTTTATTAAAAGAAAAATGCATATTTTTCAATGCAACAAAAATTATGAGAACACAAATATTGAAATAGGTTACAAAAAGGATCACTGTGTAACACAGAAATAACCATATGACGATCTTGAGAACAAAGACTAACTGGGTCTTTTTTACTTTACCCAAACCAGTTATTTCTTTATTTTATAATTTACGTTATTAATACGTTATTTAATAACATAAGTTTATTTTAAATGTGTTAAACAAGCGTGAAATGTTAACAAATTGATAGTTAATATACAATTCGTTGAATTATTCATTTAGGTGGCCAATATGCTTTTAATGATTTTAAAATACAATCAAATATATCCTCGTTCTTTGGAGATGATCAAATCTATAATGTAGTAGTAACAGCTCATGCCTTTATTATAATTTTCTTTATAGTAATACCAATCATAATTGGTGGATTTGGTAATTTACTAGTACCTCTAATAATTGGAGCCCCTGATATAGCATTCCCCCGAATAAATAATATAAGATTCTGACTATTACCACCATCACTTACATTGCTTATGATAAGTAGAATAGCAGAAGCTGAAGCTGGGGCTGGATGATATGTCTATTTCCACCCCTTTCCAGAAATTTATCCCATAGAGGAGCATCTGTAGACTTAGCAATCTTTTCCCTTCATTTAGTAGGAGTATCGAAAAAAAAAAAAAAAAAAATGTTTAGAGGGCCTATAAATTAGTGTCCTTTTCTATATTCACGTATTTTGTGTAATATCCCTAACCTTTGAGATATCTTAAACGCCATTTCTTCTGATTTAAGAACCTTACTCAGTTTTATCAAATTCAGTTATTCATTGTTAACAGAAACAACTTTAACGAGGTAATAGGTTGGTAACCTCCTTAATGAATATATATTTTTTAAAAATAAACATGTGTTATTAAATAATGGTATGATTAATCACTTATAATATAAAAAATAGCTGGTGTGGGTAAAGTAAAAAAGACCCGACTAACTCTACAGTCCAACGCTCCTTATATATAATCGTAAGGAGAAGAATCCAGAACCTTAGGGCCGGCGTCGATGGTACTCAAACATCGTATTCACAAAAAAGCGCTATGGAAGTTTGTTTCAACAGTTAGTTCGTCCCAACAATTCTAAACCACCACATGTTTTTAATGTTACAATAGTTAAAACATTGTCACAGACAAATAGAGTAATAATCAAATTTTTCAATTTAATATAAAAATAAATTTCTCATTTAAGAAGAGTGGGAAGAGCCCAAAATCCATTACAGCCAAAAATGCCTGTTACAACCTACTAAAACGAGCATAGCCATTTGTAGGAAATAATTTTCATTAAAAATTTAGGTACTTTTCTGTTATAGTCACGCCCAGATAAAATATTTTTAATTTAGTTAGTACATTGCTTTAAAAAAAAAAAAAACTCATGTTTTCTGAATAAAATACTTTACATGAAATTTAATTAAATTATTTATTTTCATTTTAGTATAAACATTGATTGACCGCAGTTTACTCATTCAAAATATTCCTAAAAATATTTTATAAATTATAATGATACTTAACCATATTAAGTCAAAAAAATGATTCCGCAGGGAATTGTTTTCTCCTGACAGTGTTGCCAGTAAGCGAACAGTTGTGAAATTAACTCTTAGTTTCCTAGCACAGAGTTGGGCAAATTGTAATCTGAATAATGATTAATGAATATGAATAATTGGTAATCATAAAACAAATGAAAAATGAATAACCATTATTCATAATCAGTACGGAGTATTTTTAATGATTATTGAGTGTTTATGGTATTCATTTGAAATGTGATTCCGCAGGGAATTGTTTTCTCCTGACAGTGTTGCCAGTAAGCGAACAGTTGTGAAATTAACTCTTAGTTTCCTAGCACAGAGTTGGGCAAATTGTAATCTGAATAATGATTAATGAATATGAATAATTGGTAATCATAAAACAAATGAAAAATGAATAACCATTATTCATAATCAGTACGGAGTATTTTTAATGATTATTGAGTGTTTATGGTATTCATTTGAAATGTGATTCCGCAGGGAATTGTTTTCTCCTGACAGTGTTGCCAGTAAGCGAACAGTTGTGAAATTAACTCTTAGTTTCCTAGCACAGAGTTGGGCAAATTGTAATCTGAATAATGATTAATGAATATGAATAATTGGTAATCATAAAACAAATGAAAAATGAATAACCATTATTCATAATCAGTATTTTTAATGATTATTGGTATTCATTTGAAATGAATAATGAATAACTGATATTTAGTTATTACTTATTCATTTCAAATGAATACCATAAACACTCAATAATCATTAAAAATACTTCGTACTGATTATGAATAATGGTTATTCATTTTTCATTTGTTTTATGATTACCAATTATTCATATTCATTAATCATTATTCAGATTACAATTTGCCCAACTCTGCCCTAGCAACACTGTCGATAACCCTTCCTAACTAAATTAAAAACATTTTCTCTGGGCGTGACTGTAACAGAAAAGTACCAAAATTTATTATTTTTAAAACCATACACTTTCAAAAGACTTTAAGATGTATGTCCTTTCTTATCTCATTTTATCATGGAATTACATGTGAAATCCTTAAATAGCTTAGCTGACAAATTGCCGATCCCATATGTTTTAATAGAGAAGCTGAGACAAGAGAGTTGGAGAGCTGGTAGGTTGGGAGTGGCAGCTGGACATAGCTATATGTTAGAACCGAGTGACTTGTTTTGTAGGCCCAAGAGGACTATCAAGCCGAAATTAAATTTGATGGCCCTAGGCCTTAAAAACAGTTTCCCTCGGCGGGGATTTATACCCGCCAGCTATCTCGTTTGTCCTGTTCCCACCGCCTCTCTAAATCCGGGGCCAGTGTGCAAATGGCTCAATAAATCTGGCAGAGGATGTTTTGTGGCGAGCATAGGATCGTCCAGTTATTAGTTCGGGAGGAGCACGCGGATGTTATTGGAATCGAATGAGTTCTTAAAGCTTCATGGCTAGGTAGGGTATCGTATACTTAAAGATCAGTATATATTGTGAGAAAAAAACTTGTTTCATTACGCCTTGTGGAGTTTATTTAGCACATAAATTAGTAAGGTAGTATTGTTTAGTGAAAAAATTATCTGAATGAGGTTAATCTTAACTCCTTTGGGCCTCAGGAGAGTTTCTCAAACAATCTGCGGCCACAGTGATCATAGGAGCTAAGTGTCTTATTCACTGAGATATCCTATTCCATAAGAGGGGTTACCCGTGGTTTATTCGTTATCTTAACAACTACACAAAAGGTCTCGGGCTGTTAGCTCGCCAGGTAGCCCTAATATTTTTTAAAGGAGTTAGTTTAAATAGTTAATCTCTCAAATCCTTTCGCTGTTTTTTCAACTATTTTTTTCAAAATTTAACTTTTATTTGCACAAAATAGGACAAAATATCACTTTGCCTTCCAAGGTCACATACATAAGTTAAATTACTATCTTCATAATTTTTATTTTTATTCTCATTAACTAATTGTTTCTGGGTCACAAGCACCCTTATTAAGTCTACATACATATATGTATTTCTCCTTGTTTTATTCATTTGCATTTACAGCTACTTTACTCATATATTACTTATTTATTAGGACTTAATTTTTTTTATCAGCCACTTGTAGTAACATTGGATAACATTGAAGTAATGATAACCAAGTTCAAATCAATGTAATTTTACATTTTAGTTCTAGATAACTCTGAATTACTAGAAAAATGAATCCTATTAAATTAAAAAATGACAAAATAAATTGTTGTCAACATTTTAATGGTGTTGTTGATTTTTTTTGTTAAAATGTAACTAGAAATAATGGAAGATAAAAATTATACTAACAAATGCGCATTTGAAGTAAATAAGAATCGTTAAATTATTAACAGATTTCTTTTAACGATTGGTTTGATTTATAATATCTTGTTTGTTCGTTTAATGTTAAACTTTCTAAACATTTCTTCTGAATAAAACCTGTGATGTTGTTAGCTCTCACTAACCGCTCTCGTTCCTTTTCAGTCATACATACTTAGACAACTTTTCTTGAATTACTTTTCTCTCATTCAAGAAGTCTGTGCTAAGTTGATGGCATCTTGTCTTGATGGAACTTCCGAATTGTTTGCTCTTAAAAACTTCCAAAGTATGTGTCCCGCCGGATTCTTTCCTGTTGACAGGATTTTTACAGGTATAACTGTTTGTAGTTTAATACTGCTGAGAAATTTAGTGTTATCTGTTACAAATCATAAATAAAAAGTTAGTTCAACATTTTATCAAAGTAGTTTAGGTGTATTTCAACGTACAAAATGACCTGAACTATACGAATATTTTTTATGTATATAACAATTGTTTAACTTTTTATTTCTAATTGGAAAACATAGTGATATATTTTTTTTTGTTTTTTTTTCAATTCCCAACCTTTACTTCTAGTTTTATGCAATGTTTTAATGCTATTATATTCATATAAATAACGTAATTGAATTTTTTCAGAACGTTTATTTTATGAACGGGAAGTACTTTTATTCTACAGGAAATTTAACTTTTTCTTCTTGACTGATACTTCACTTGAGTAGACTTAGGTAGGATTTATTTTTAATAAATACTCGTGATAAATAAAATGTTTTCTCGTCTCTTTTCCTATACGTATTTTTATTTTATTTTGTCCGAACAAAAAATTTATTTGAGGAAAAGTGAGGGATAGGGTGGAATTAGAAAGGAGAGGGCGTGGTGAATCGAATAAAAAAAAAAAAAATCGTATGTATTTCTTCAATACTTTACAATGTGGATTGAATATTTTCCACTTCTTTATCGACATATTTCGCGTTAAATCGCATCGAGATATATAAGATATCCAAAAAAGCAAGAAATATATTCAAAATTAAAAGTGTTGTAATTTAAATGCGGTATATTTATGTAAAAAGAGGTTGGGAAATGTGGTGTAGACAATAAAAAGGAATGAAGAAATGTGTTGAGTGTAAATATTATTTCATGGAACTAGATCGAAAAGTTTAACGATCCTGAAATAATAACGTTTAAAAAAATTTCATACTTGTGAGCTTGTGAAACCGAGGTGTGCCTCCTCAGGTATGAAGTCATGACAACTTTTCTGATAAATGTTTAATGGGACACTTTTGGATTTTGGATCTTGCTGTATCAGAACCGGGACGGTCGAGCATGCGTGAGCCTCTATTTGCACCTACATTCTCAAGTCAAGCAGATTTGAATCCGCACTAGGTTGGTTGAATTTCGCGTTGCGGCGGACCCACACAATAAATTTATACCATTATGCCCTCCTTAGATCAGGTTGTAATGTTCTCAAAATTATTTACAATTAGTGTTTGGAATATAACAAAAGATGCAATAATTCATTTGAAGCGATTAGAATAAACTAAATTTAAATAGATATACGTTCGTTATAAAACATACGTGCAACATAATATTGTAACTTATTACAAGGCTGGTAAGATGGAGCTAGATAGAGACGATGAGGTCTGGAAAGCACAATGATCAGACTAAGAAAGACAGCTTTTCAATCAGACGAGGTACCTCCCATCCATGGTGGGTTTATAGACAGTTATTTGCCGAAACATAACTAAAGTAAATTAAAATAACACCAATGTGGTTTTAAAGTTAAATAAAAAAAAAAGTCTAACAAAAATTAAAGCTCAAATTAGTAACAACGTTACAAAACAGTAACTACCATTGATAAAACAGAGACTCAAAAGTAACCATATCCTTCGATATCTTTTTTTATATTCCAGATAAAAATGTTGATCATATTTGATTTTCATTATTTTTTTTAATTATCGGTTTCAAACCCTGTGAGAAGAGATTTGCTTCCATCATTGCATATTATCCAAATACTATATATTCAAGAATAGATAATATTTTCTAGAATTATTTCTTTCATGTTAGTGGTTAGATAAATTTTCCAGTGGTTTTAATGACATTGAAATACATTTTTTTAAAGCTTCACAACAATCGGAGTTTAGGCTTTATCAAATATGGTGCAAATTAACATTCAAGTGACAGCACTTGATTTGAAATTTAAATTGTGCCTTTAGAAAACAGCCCTTCACAAATAGGGGAGGTTCCCCGGCATATTAGCATATCGAAAGTATTACAATAGCCTAGAGCAGATTAGCCAGTCACGGGCGAGGCTATTTGTCAACAGGCGGGGGGTGAGAGCACGAGGAAATGGGATATTGATATTCGGGCCGAACAGGTATCCCTTCCGTTCTCCAGCGGGCTCCAGGAAACGGCTATGCCATCTAAATCATACTCCAGGCTAAAGCTCGTTTTATACACTATGGGATAAAGGGGATGCGACCTTTTTTTCCCCGCTTCCATTATATGTTATACATTCCCCGTAGGGAATATTTTGTTATTCAGATATTTTTTTTTTTTTTGTATCGAATTCGCTCTATTTTATGCGGTTCGAATATTTTGAAAAATAAAAAACGCTGGACGGTGCACCCTCTCAACTTAATCGAGTTTTGTTGTCATATAGATAGCAAACATTCTGTACTCACCTGGAATACATCATTTCCACATAGATGGCGTTTAAAAATGCAAAGCAATGAACTCTGTGTTTCAAACTCACCTTATTTAATGAATATGCAAAATAAAATAACTATGCTTTCATAGCATCATTACCTAATTATTCATTCATGTCATCAGTTGTATAAGTTAGATTAACTAATATTTATATTCCAACTCATTAAACAACAAATTACTCTCGTTTTGATTTATTACATTACCAAATTCAGTATGAAGAAACTACACAAGTATGTCGATTATCATTTGGTATATCATTAGAGTGATAATCTATTGCAATTTTTCTTCATTTCTGTCAAGAATACATACCAAAGTATGTTCGTTGGCAGTTCAAAAATGTTCATCATTTTATTGAATTTGAGAAAAAAATATCCCACTGTAACTGTCAAGTAAAAAATTTACTGTTGTTTATTTTACAATGAAGTGAATGGAAAAGTGCTGCTGAAAATTTAAGTTTAAATTTCAGTACGGGATATTAGTGAGAAAAAATGATTCGTTCTGTCGTCTGGTGAAGTTTCAGCCCCCAAACTCCCCCCCTCCCCCCCTATGGTTGCTTGGTGCTGATAATAAGGGTAATAAGTTAAAATAAAAGATTTACGATAATATCATTACTTTCTTTCCTATTGATTGATTCAAATAAAATACGAAACATAGAGGAAGATGCATATTTAATCAGTGGGTTATTAAATTGGTACTTCAGACTGTCTTAAGTTCGAATTATCAATTTTGTAAAATTTATAAAGACATGAACACATCGAATGTCTGAAAAACAACTTAAGAAAGTCTGGCTTTGAGATACCAAAATAGACAAGTTGAAAAATATTCCATATTGAGAAAGTCTTCAGCAGTCGTCAGCAGAAAGCTTTCAGAAGCCTTCAGCACACAATCGAGAAGTTGACATTTCTGCAAGTGTTCTGAAGATTAACTAAACATTCAGTGAGTTATAATAATGCTCATTGTGACTTCTTCATAGTCTGCAAAAGGCTTCTGAAATGATCCCAATTTAAATTCCTAATAAATATTTTTTTCCAAATTGTCTAGTTATTCACTGTGGTCATAGATATATACTTATATACCAACAATATCCATATAGTTTTACTATTTTTAATGGTTGCTTAAAACATAATTATTTTTAAATAATTTAAAAAAGGTGGTCACCCACAAATTAAGATTAGATTAATATAAAATAAAACATAATTAATATCAACTTTTTAAAATATGATATTGTAACGTTAAATGGTTAAATAAAAAAAAAAAAAAACATATGGCAAACCTTTTGTTGGAACGGCTAGCGATTGGAGCGGACGGTCAGAACACTTTTTGGGACTAGATTGCTGGAGTTCAAGGCCTGGGTGATACCACGGGGGTCTCGAACCTTCCTGAAGGTTCCTTTTATGACTGTATATAAGGAGCGAGTGTCTGGACCAGTTAGTCTTATTCTGTGCCTTGACTATGAAGCTCAAGCCATATTATTTGTGTGCTATAAAGTTATAATTTTTGTAACCTGCTCGAATATTTATTTTGTGATAATTCATTTGGCATTGATATTGTTATATTTTCGTTAATAAATATATTGTTCTAAAATAATAGTACCGCAAAATGAGGTGACTTTGTGACTAATGGGGTGACTTTGTGACAAGCCAATTTTTTTATAGTTTTTGAAGTTCCCTCCTTAAACAGAATCAGGTTAGGCAATACAGTGTACTTGTCAGTTGGTCAGTAATGTGCTGCATCCTACTGGCCACATATAACTTCTTTCATTCCATTTTCCATGTTGCTTTATTTCATATATGTTTGATTGTTTTCATTTAGTTGAAACTTTGAAATAAAGCACCATGGTAAATGGAATGAAAGAAGTTATATGTGGCCAGTAGGATGCAGCACATTACTGACCAACTGACAAGTACACTGAATTGCCTAACCTGATTCTGTTTAAGGAGGGAACTTCAAAAACTATAGAAAAATAGGCTCGTCACAAAGTATCCCCATTAGTCTCAAAGTCACCTCATTTCACGGTAAGTAGTGATCATTATACCGTAACAGCAATGAGGTTTTAGATAATTTTATTTACTTTACCCAAAAATACAACATTACAAAAGAGTAACTACCGGTGACAGAACCTAAATCAAAAGTAACATTATAATTCGATGTTCAAGGGAAGACTGAGACTCCAGATAATTCCTTCTTATTGACAGTCCCGATATGGGCCGGGCCCACCCACAAAGGCGTAGAACATTCTAAAACAGATGATCACGCACTGATCCATGACTGTAGCAGTTCTACGCCATTAAATAACTTTTGCCTTGTAATGTAATAAGACCACCTTATTAAGTTATCAGAATTACTTCTGTTTGTGAATTTAGAAATTTCTAAATCGTCCTCGTTTTTCTAGAAATGTATAATTCCATTATTAGTCTTCAGTACTTATTAAAAATCATCTAGAAGTTATCAGCGGTACAACTCGCCGTAATTTATTAAGGTTGTTTTGAAATTAACTAGTTTGTATAAAGGTGCTTTATTTGTTGAATCAGGATAAAATAAAGATAAAAAATACACTTGAAGATTAGCGAAACCAAATGACTAAACGACATTATAAGAGTTTTCACATACATTAAGGCCTACCGCAAAAGCTTCAAAAAGGCTTTAAAGAGGAGCTTCGCGATAAAACTGCGGCAGATAGCTGAGTCGGGGCGGATGTTCCGGCGGCCTCTTCCCGCAAATAAATCCGGCGGGACTTAGCCGGGAGCTGATAAGGGAGATAAGGAGGTAATTGTAACTGACTTGGTTGCCATTGACGGGGCATTTGTCTCCCCTCTCGTTGAGATTAGTAGCCACTTGAGTGAAGCGGTAAGCAGCCTTAGATCTCACTCTGATATCCCACTTCCTTTTCCGGGAGTCCTTCCTCTCCGGCTTTTGTCTTCCCTTATCTCGGGTTGTTCTATTTGTTTCTTGTCCTTTGAGCTGATTCTTGCGCTAGGTCAGTGTAGTGAGGAACTGGTGTGCGAAATTGAATTTATGAGCACTCGTAAATCTCTTTCAATTATCGTTGAATATAAAACAATGACATGCCTCACATCCATGATTGCTCTTTCGCATGATGATTAGAGAATATTCATCCAGGATATTACACTCTAACATGGTAGCAGGGTTAATCATATCAACCGTCAACTTATTATGTCCTAAGCGCCAGATACTTTTAGACGGCTATTGTATTCCAAAATTATTCAATTGAATACCTTGATAAAATTTTATTAGATACTATAATTTTTTTCTGCCTGAAATAAAAAGGAAATCATACAAAAGTTTCGCTCTTAATAATAATTAAAAATAGTAATCTGATAGCCTTAGGATTTTTTAAGTTAGTGAAAAATCATTGTTCATGCCCTTCTTGGGAAAGAATATAAAATGGAAGTCCCGAGATGTGCGATGTCATGTGTACGTTAAACTTCCCTATCCTAACTATACCTGAATAAGAAATATTTTGGACTCCCTCTCTGGCATTGTCCTAATTAGCCATAGAATCATGAATTGGGGTAAATCAAATAATGTTTCTAAACACAAAATGTGTAGATACTTAATCAAAGAAAGAGATGGTCCAAGAGTGGGTTAAGTAACAAAAACAAATTGGCACTATTTATTCCCTTTCCACAATTCGAACTACATTGTAGAGGCAGAAGCGTAACTAGAACATTGGCGGCCCAGTTAATTTTTGGACCACACGGGGATCTAAAGATCTCTTGGCGGTGTTGAATTATAATTTTCTTCTAGTAAAAATTATTTAAACCCACATCAGTCTTACAATATATATAAAGGAAAAAATGTTTAGTCTGTTTTGATAATTATTGTAAAGAAATTAAACAGGTTAGTCTGGGTCATACGTGATTTGAAATTATACCAGTTCAAAATTAAATCCAATATGCTGTTAACATACACAATACACAAAACCGTTAAAAACGTTAATTACTGGAATCTTGTCTATCCGTAAAAATTTTGTTGTCTGATTTTTGCTGAGGAATATTTATCGATGATTTGGTCCTTGTTGACTGCTTCGACTCGCTCTTTTTTAATTGAAAGCAGAGCTGCTGAGGCTCTTCTGTCCTAATGTGTTGCTTAAATAATTTTTAATTTGATTACTTTTACTTTGAAAAAGGAAATATAAGTCCATTGAGTTGGGAGCTCCATGGTGATTAGCTTCTTACTCAGCACTAGGTTTTGCTATGAAATACTGAATATTTTACTAAAAGGGTCTACGGGCCCCTAAGCTTCAAAGGACTTTGTGTTTGGTAAATGCTTTATAATGTACATTGAAAATTTATATTTTATAACACTTAAGTCATATTGGATTAATTTCTCAGCATTTATTTATTTATTTATTGCCATCCCTACCGTGCCTAAAAGGCAATACGGGTTTTGGCAGCAGTTGGATGCTAACCATTTCTGGGTAGCAACCAACTGCTGCCTGTAAAACAATAACATCATTTTCATGAGCTGTGCACACAGCCTGCTCTTCTTATTTAGGTTCCGTTCTCTTCTGCCGCTGCCCTGTCTGGTGGTCTTCCTGCAGCAGGACCTCTTCTCCTCCCCAAGGAGAAATGTGTTGGACCTGCAATGGTTTTCCATCCACTCACGAAGGCCTTAAAGTGCTGGTAGTTTTCTTGGGCCATTAACTGAGGGAAACTGCTAGAGACCTGTTTCTCTCAGCATTTTTGCCCTTAGTGTCTCATAGGCGGCACAGACCAAGACAATGTGTTCGGCGGTCTCAGGTACTCCACAGGTAGGGCATAATGGATCAATATCCTTCCCGTATTCAACAAGTTTGCTACGAAAACCACCATGACCAGTGAGTAGTTGGGAGATCCAATAATCGGGTACTACCCATTTTGCAGCTAACCTCGAGCCCACGGTTGGGAAATATTTCCTCAGTGTAGCTCCCTTTGGCGTTGTTATCCACCTCTGGTTCCATTGATCAAGGGTGTACTCATGGATGATGCTCTTCCATCTTCGTGGTTCTTCATTGATCCTCGCACGCAAGGTCTCCGGTAAGACCGCCGACCCTTCCCTCATCATTTGGTGCCTAAACATGTCTTCCTGCAGGAGGAGGTCGATAGGTACTGCTCCCGCAAGGACATGTGCCGCCTCATGAGACAGAGACTTATAGGCCCTAGTGACTCGCAGCAGAGCCATTCGTTGAATCGTAGCCAACCTGCTCTTTTGCCGGTGCGAGAGATTCTTATTCCAGCCAGGAGAAGCATACCTTAGTATACCCTGGAATAAACCTTTATATATGGCCATAGTTGCTGGGTATTTCAGGCCCCAAAAGGCTCCTCCGATCCTACTGAGTCCGTTTAGAGTTAGGGTCACCCTACTTCTGAGATAGTCCAAGTGAGGAGTCACATTGAAATTTCTCCCAATCCTAATGCCAAGGTAGGTGACCAACTCACTTGGACGTATTCTGGCTCCTTGAAGATCAATAGTAATAGGGTGAGCCCTATCAGTCCTACCCCTAAGGAGAATAGCCTGGGTTTTTTCGGCAGCCATCTTCAGCTTCTTTCTCTCGCACCATCTTCTGATCAGGTTGGCGCACCGCTCCGCTTCTTCTTTCAACCTGGCTCTGCTGTTCGATGCCACTACAGCGGCCAAATCATCCACGAACGCAGTGGCGGGGAACCGTTCTTCTTCAAGTACTCCCAGCAACTCATCAAAAACTATTTTCCATAGTGCGGGGCCAAGGACAGAGCCCTGAGGACACCCTCGCTCTACACAATCTTCAACTTCATAGAAGCACCCCCTCAGTCGTATTGTCCTGTCCTGTAGATAGCTGTTCACGAGGGAATACAAGTTGCTGGGAGCCTCATACCTCTGCAGCTGCTGGAGCACGCTAGGCCACCAGACGCTGTCGAAGGCGGAAGTTATGTCAAACAAGAGTAACATTACATATTTTTCCGCCCTCTCTTCAACGTCTTGGCGCACCCGCAGCAGGGCATCTACGGTTCCCCTACCTTTGGTACACCCGTACTGCCGTGGATGGCTTGCTCTTCGGAAGACAGGCTGTAGACTCGTGGCCATCAGGTTTTCCAATATTTTGCTTAATACAGGAAGGAGGCATATAGGTCTGTATGATTTGGCTTGTTGCTTGCCTTTTCCTCTTCCTTTGTAAATGAGCCTGACATCGGCAATTTTCCACTCTCTCGGGAAGTACCCCTTATCAAGGCAATCATTGAAGATTTGAAGTAGCCTATTTTCAATGTAGGGGATACTACACTTCAGAATTGCCGCGTCAATGTTATCGATACCTGGGGCCCGACCAACTTTTTGCCTATCCACGGCAGCACGTAGGTCCCAAATGTCCCATGGTGGGCACAAGTCTGTACCGGGTGGGCATACCGTAGTACGTCGTACAAATCCATCATCCTCATTGTCCTGGGACGGATCATCCCTAGGGTAGGTCTCTGCAATAAACATTTTTGCAGTCTCTTCCAGAGTGGTTGCCTGGCCATTTCCACTTCTTATTTCTGCAATCACTTGTGGCGGGGTCAATTTGTCTAGGGCCACTCTGTAAGGTATACCCCAGGGGTTCTTACATGATTCCTGGACTATGAACTCGTCCCAGGATTTCCGTTTTCTTAAACGCAACTCGTTTCGGTATGCCCTGGCCTTGGACTTGTACTCTTCCCGAAGTGCAATGCGCCTATCATCACAAATGCACCTCTGGTACGAACGCCGTGCCTTGTAGAGCTCTCTCTTCATTATTGTCAAGGCAGGCGTCCACCATGGGACAGGTCGAGCTCTCGCCTTCCGTCGCTGGAGGGTTTCCTCTGCGGCATCACAGACAATAGCAGTGATCCGAGATACCTTGTAATCCAAGTCGTCTGTATTATCTGTCTCCGCAGCATCCCATTCGTCGTCGACTAGTTTCCCCTCTAACGAAGAACGGAAGGCTTTCCAATTTCCTTTGCGAGTACTGTAACCCCTCTCAATGCCGTGGGAACTTATCTCTGCTGAATATTCTATAAGTCTAAAAACAATTGCCTGATGGTCGGAACTCGTCTCAGATCGGAGGGTCCAATCGATGATGCGGCCTGCTAAATTCGACGATGCTAGTGTTACATCGATCCAACTCTGCCCCCTAGTGCTAGAAAACGTTGGAGTGGCAGAGGGATCGTTCAGCACAACTAGCTGGCTTCTTGTTATAAAATCGCCTAGCTTTACTCCCCTCCTGTTAGTTCGATTGGATCCCCAGACCGTGTTCCAGGAGTTGGTATCTGAGCATATGATCACGTTTCTAGAAGAAGCCGTGATCGTTTCCAAGGCGGATATGTCTTCGTCAATGTCATTGCCATCAGGAAGATAAGCCGATACAATCGTGAACGCAAGGTTTCTCCACCTGATATAGCAAGCGACTGTATCCGCCGTGGTATATTGTCTCAGATCCATCACATCGAGGTTCGGGTTATTAACCACTATTGCAGCCCTAGGCCTCTTCTCTCCACTGCCCAGGGCTATAACTCTCGATGTGAGGCCAAACCCCGTGACCATGTTCCCACGGCAGCATGGTTCTTGGACCGCCATTATGTCATATCTGTGTAAGAGAGCACGAAGCTCATCAGCCACGATACGCCGGCGGCCCATATTCAGTTGGAGGATGGTGATCCTATTCATAAAACGTTTTTTTCGCCATCTCATCAGCCCACTTTATGTGCACAGGGCAATCCCTGCTGCCCGCTTTGTGCTTACTTTGGCTGGCTGGCATGTTTTCTCGCTTGCAGTTAATGCAGGATGGGTCTGCGAGTTCTTTTTTCTTGGGACAATCCTTAAGGATGTGCCCAATAGAAGCACACCATATGCAAACGACTCCATCGACTACACATGTTGCCCTGCTGTGCCCGTATCCCTGGCATTTTGTGCACCGCGGAGCGTCAATATAGTCTTTGAATGTTAATGACCACCATCCTCCATCAATGCTTCCTATTTCTAGTAGCAGGAACCTCACTGTTGGATGTACTTCCATAATCCAATTTTTTGTAAAACCATTCCTCGACACGGAGGAGAATAGAGGCCGAAGGTCGTCGACAACCAACGGTGTGGGGCCCGACTTCTCGGGTAATCTTCCCCACAAAAATTCAACCAACTGTGTTGAGTTCCAGGAAAGAGGTACCCCTCTCACCTCCAGCTTAGGCTTCTTTTTCAGTGCAAGTTTGGCTTGCAGTCCTCTTGCACGTAGTTCCTGCCACCCGATGACTTTAGTTGCTTCGGACCTATCATCCATGCGAACCAATACAGAACCCCCCTTGGTAGCACGAACTATAGATGCCTTCACGCCTATATCAGCGGGAGATGGTAATCCATTAATTATGTCTGTCGGAGTTTTTCCGTTCCCGCTTATTGTTACATAAGTTGGCCGAGGTGTCTGGGTTGGTTTTGAAGGTAGTGATTTCACTATCTCCGCAATGGATTTCTGTTTAATTTTGGTAGCAGATGTTTCAATTCCAGTGTTTTTTTGGTTGATAATACTTTCGGCTTTTGATTCCCTTTTTTTGGCTTTCCTCTTGCTCCTTTTACTCATGACCACCGAAAAGGATTCGGTGGGGGACAAAGGTTTCGGCTGATCAGCAGCTGTTTCCGCCTGTGCCTGTGGTTCTCTAGAGGATCCAGCCTGTGGTTGAAGTTCACTAGAGGTTTCGACCTTAGCTTGAGACCTACACGGCAACACACAAGATGACGGTGCAGATGCTATGATGTGAGTAAACAAATCGCGTACTTTCTGTGACGAAAGCGTTTCAACTACTGCTTTTTGAACAATTGCTGTAGTGACCTCAATTTGTTCTCCCTCATCTTCGCGTTTTTCGATCATATCAACAAGGCATTGGACCTCACTGTTTATCTGATCTCGAATACTGGCACTGAGTTTTTTCCCGCTATTTTCTAGAATTAATCTAATACTTTCCTGCAAAGTTTTTGCATGTTTAATATTGCTACTATTCTTGGCTATACCTATCAACTTTTGGGGAAAATCAGAGGACCCTCTCCTAGGCCTTTTTGCCGATGCTCGGGAGGACTTACCGTCTTCTTGTTCCTCATCCATCGGTAAATGGTCCATAGCAATCTAATAGGTAGGTTATAATAGTACGATAACGTTACCTATAACCTAAGAACCTTAACGAGTTATGATAAATTTCTTTATCTCCTTATCTTATTAAATCAAAGTTCGTAATGGGTAATTAGTACTCCTTCAACGTTGAACGTAACTCAGATAGGCCAATGGAAGTAGTTAAGTAGTTGTGAAAGTAGAAAAAAAAAAAAAATAAAAAAAAAAAATAATAAAAAAAATAAAATAAAAACTTTATTTTTTAATACTTACTAATTTCGCTCCAACTTTTGAAACTTTATTATAAATATCAGATCTTCCGATAGGATAGTCCACTCCTAGATAGTCCACTAAACCTCCTTCTGGAGTTAAATGTAGAAATGTCCTGCACCTAACCTAACAATATAAGCAATATTTACAAAAAATAATTTATAACAACCAAAATCCGAAAAATACAACACATAATAACAACAAAGCAATAAACAACTATGAACAAACGAAAAACATGAATTAACTAATGACAATAACTTAATAAACTCAATATAACAGGAGAACTATATATCCACAATAGTAGCCTCAGTTAACCTCCTGCCGCGAGTGCCTAATTTCTCAGCAATTGACGTCCCCAATACACATTTTTGCATTTCTTCTATAGATCTCTAACCAGAGAAAATTGGCAGGGGGCCACGGGAGAATGTCCCGGCGCACAGTGGTGCAAAAGGGCGAAAAATGGGTTACAGGCATCAAAGTTACAATTTTTATGTTTCATTACCTGCTGAATCGAATGAAGCCATAGCCAACTCAATCACATTATTGGAAAGGGTCAAAATTCAAGGTCAAAAGGTCGAAAATAAAAAATAAATCTAGTTTGGTAAATTAAAACTTTATTTTTTAATACTTACTAATTTCGCTCCAACTTTTGAAACTTTATTATAAATATCAGATCTTCCGATAGGATAGTCCACTCCTAGATAGTCCACTAAACCTCCTTCTGGAGTTAAATGTAGAAATGTCCTGCACCTAACCTAACAATATAAGCAATATTTACAAAAAATAATTTATAACAACCAAAATCCGAAAAATACAACACATAATAACAACAAAGCAATAAACAACTATGAACAAACGAAAAACATGAATTAACTAATGACAATAACTTAATAAACTCAATATAACAGGAGAACTATATATCCACAATAGTAGCCTCAGTTAACCTCCTGCCGCGAGTGCCTAATTTCTCAGCAATTGACGTCCCCAATACACATTTTTGCATTTCTTCTATAGATCTCTAACCAGAGAAAATTGGCAGGGGGCCACGGGAGAATGTCCCGGCGCACAGTGGTGCAAAAGGGCGAAAAATGGGTTACAGGCATCAAAGTTACAATTTTTATGTTTCATTACCTGCTGAATCGAATGAAGCCATAGCCAACTCAATCACATTATTGGAAAGGGTCAAAATTCAAGGTCAAAAGGTCGAAAATAAAAAATAAATCTAGTTTGGTAAATTAAAACTTTATTTTTTAATACTTACTAATTTCGCTCCAACTTTTGAAACTTTATTATAAATATCAGATCTTCCGATAGGATAGTCCACTCCTAGATAGTCCACTAAACCTCCTTCTGGAGTTAAATGTAGAAATGTCCTGCACCTAACCTAACAATATAAGCAATATTTACAAAAAATAATTTATAACAACCAAAATCCGAAAAATACAACACATAATAACAACAAAGCAATAAACAACTATGAACAAACGAAAAACATGAATTAACTAATGACAATAACTTAATAAACTCAATATAACAGGAGAACTATATATCCACAATAGTAGCCTCAGTTAACCTCCTGCCGCGAGTGCCTAATTTCTCAGCAATTGACGTCCCCAATACACATTTTTGCATTTCTTCTATAGATCTCTAACCAGAGAAAATTGGCAGGGGGCCACGGGAGAATGTCCCGGCGCACAGTGGTGCAAAAGGGCGAAAAATGGGTTACAGGCATCAAAGTTACAATTTTTATGTTTCATTACCTGCTGAATCGAATGAAGCCATAGCCAACTCAATCACATTATTGGAAAGGGTCAAAATTCAAGGTCAAAAGGTCGAAAATAAAAAATAAATCTAGTTTGGTAAATTAAAACTTTATTTTTTAATACTTACTAATTTCGCTCCAACTTTTGAAACTTTATTATAAATATCAGATCTTCCGATAGGATAGTCCACTCCTAGATAGTCCACTAAACCTCCTTCTGGAGTTAAATGTAGAAATGTCCTGCACCTAACCTAACAATATAAGCAATATTTACAAAAAATAATTTATAACAACCAAAATCCGAAAAATACAACACATAATAACAACAAAGCAATAAACAACTATGAACAAACGAAAAACATGAATTAACTAATGACAATAACTTAATAAACTCAATATAACAGGAGAACTATATATCCACAATAGTAGCCTCAGTTAACCTCCTGCCGCGAGTGCCTAATTTCTCAGCAATTGACGTCCCCAATACACATTTTTGCATTTCTTCTATAGATCTCTAACCAGAGAAAATTGGCAGGGGGCCACGGGAGAATGTCCCGGCGCACAGTGGTGCAAAAGGGCGAAAAATGGGTTACAGGCATCAAAGTTACAATTTTTATGTTTCATTACCTGCTGAATCGAATGAAGCCATAGCCAACTCAATCACATTATTGGAAAGGGTCAAAATTCAAGGTCGAAAATAAAAAATAAATCTAGTTTGGTAGCTATATATATGTTTTTAAGGTGCTAAATCAAATGAAATGATAGCCAACTTAATCAAATTATTAGAAAGGTCAACATGTGAGGTCAAAAAGGCAAAATTTAAAAAAAAATCAAGTTTGGTATCGATATATGCATATGTTTTTTAAGGGATATCCAACAACTTTCTATAATGGTAATATATTAAATCCCAAGTTTTTAATAGTATTTCTTATAATGTCATATTGGTATTTAGATAGCTGAGCTTGAATCATCATAGCTAAAGCTCGATCATCCAACATCGCATGTTTATTTTATTTTATTTTTTGTGTCGTCGAAGCAGCCGGGTTTATTAAATCTTGGTCGTAATTTTCCTATAATTCTCGAATTTCGTACAATTTTGCCTTTCTTCCACATTCAGAGAAGTCTTTTGTTGGTCTATCACCAAGACTTTTATCAGTAGGAACACTTTGCACTTCCTCAAATGTAATGTCAAAACGATTCTCTTTTGAGAAAATGAGGCTGAAATCTTCTTTTCACTTGCTTTATAACCTGTGATAATTGTTCTTGATTTAGATAAGCAAACCATTCCTGTAAACACACTTCCCAAGGACGATCCTTGGTTAACAGAATCTCGCACAACACTTTATGTGTAATAGAAAAATTGTCCATTATTTTTTTTGGTTCAAATAAGCCGCCGCTAGATCGATTTATTGTTAACATGACGAAATTCAATGGAGAACTGAAGTAGTGAGTGATACAAGTAATTCCAAGAGATAAAAATAATCCTTTGGAGAAAACAAGTGGTGTTTACTTGAAGAGCATAATATTTACCTGTGAACACATACGGCCGAGTACGGGAATGAAACTAATACCAATTTTTCTCCAATAGTAGTACTTTTATTTAAAATATGTCGCAGAACCTAGTTCGACGGAGCTTTTTTTAAAAGTTCAAATGAAAACACGATAAGTTAGATCTTTCAGGCAGCAAATGTAAAAATCCTTCGCTGTCCTGTTATGCTAAATATATCAAAATAAACCCCCTAATGGAACCAGTATATATATATATATAATGATGTTCAAAAGGCTTTGAGAGTAATCGGATAAAAAGTTAGTTAAAAAAAATCATCTCTATAGAACAATAAAACCGTGATTTTCACAACATATAAGAAAAGTACTACTTCAATGATGTATATTTGTCCGAGCTTTGAGATATTAGGGAAAATCGTTCCATAAAACTGTACTACAGGTAGTTAGGTGTTAAAAAATTATTAAAATAACACTCTAGAAATATGTTCATTTTTAGGGTTTTGTCCCCTAATGCACCACTGTGCGGCGCATTGTTGAGGGCTTCTTTCAACTTCGTTCAGCCCTGACGATATACTACAGTCTAGGTCTAAGCGTTGGCAATAAATAATAAATATTGATATGAAAAAAAAATGGAATAATGAGACCATACTAACCATCTCTTCCTTATGCGTAAGCAATACCTTTTTAAGATATTTAGTTTTATTTGTATGTATTTATAGTACAAGAATTCACATTTTGATGAGTTGATTATATTTCTCTCCTGAGAGGCGCATGAATCCAGAAAAAAATTGCTTTCGACCGATGAAATGATTAATTATTTTCCATCAATGCTCTGATAAAGTTATTCGACAGAAGAATGTGATTGCTCTTCTGAAAAAAAAAAAAAAAAAAAAAATCCGACTTAAACATCGATCTTTTTGCTCTCTTTGAATCCATCGTTCTGTGCCTGGTTTCCTCTTAAAGAACTCTCAAGGACCGCATTCCGGCTGCACTTTTATATTCTTTTTTTTTTTGGAACTTAGAAACCAAAGAAACTTAAAAAAAATATAAATAACCTACCAGTCCTACTATAAATCTGAGTGTATGTTGATGGTTACGTACAGTTGATGAAAAATATTAAACTACAATTTGACAGTACTGATGAAGGACGGGGATTAATCCTAACAGTTTATCCTTCCGAGGTCTCTCAAATTAACCAATTGACCTATGTAACAATCAGCAGATCTTAAACGGAACTACTTTCTAGAACAATGCTAATATGTGAAAAGGCCGAAAGAATGTGAAAAGAAAAATTATAGTATGATTTAATATATGTCACATCTTGAGTAATTAACTATTCATTTTAATATTAAAAAAAAAATATTTTCTCTAAACTTATAAATATAAACTAGAGTAACATACCAAGTAAGAAATGAATAGCACTGTTTATGATATTGACTACAAATAGTTCCATGTATAAATTTAGTATTAATAACTTTTATTTCTTTGTATCTATATAATTAGGTTGAATTTTTTTTCTTTATCTATTGAGGTAAATACTTGATTAAATAATAAAATTTAAATATTATTTACATTGGATGGATGGATAAAACGTGTTCAGACTGAATCAAAGTTTGTATGACTTAGGATATGCTTTGTCCTCCTCTTTAGGGTTTAACAACATACAATTAAAATAATTTTAAAAGATAAATGTAAAAAAAAATAAAAACTCTAAATATATTCTTCATAAAATTGTATCCTTCCTTTTGTGATTCATTACATCATCTAGTGTGTATTTTTCCAATGCTTTTATTACGCTGATTAGGTTGTGAATGTCTTCAGTGTGTTCGTTTTTACGTTTCTGAAGCGAAACCTGCTTGTATTGAAACTCAATTATTTATTGGGACCAATCTTGAACAACATATCATTATTCAACTCTTTACCATGTAATTGACAAATATTTATAAAAAAAATGTGAACTAGATATTTTTATCAAAAAAACATCCAGTTTTGCAACCTAGTCTTATTAGATAATTATTTAGAATCGAATCCATGAGTATTGAAAATATAAAATTAGTTAAATAAAAAACAACACAGTTTACTAAGATTACTTTTCTTGATATTCATTATTACATTTAAAACCTATTAACTGCTACATATTTTTTAATATTACCTATATTAATTTTTAAACGACAAATTATCCTGACCGTTCACACTTAGCAATGTCAAAGCAACTTGTTTTTTTGATTTAACACTACCACCAGTTGTAGCATCCTCATAATTCTCTGAAGGCTAAGATGAGACCCATCACAGCTTTAAATGGCCTGAAACCCTTCCAACAAGAGGAGTGATTTGTGATGATGGGAACTTCTTGAAAGAATAAATAGCACTACGTTCAAGTGTGCTAGAGTATTCTGGTGCCAAAAACAAAAGAAGTATTTTTTATAGATTTATATAATATTAACTACTTCGACGCGAACTTTCATAATTCAACTAACTAATAAATTAAAAAAAAAAAGTATTTCAATAAGAAGTAAATTGTTTTTGTAATTTATATTTTTCATTCTTTTCTCCTTTTTCTAATGCCCAAAATCTCGATTCTTTGTAGCCATCACATTCGCTGATTGTCGAAGAATGTTGACAGAAGTGAATCAAAGTTTAAAGAGAAAAGATGAATATATTTTTACATTATTTTCGAATGTTTATTGTACCTTCCTCCATACTTTATAAAATGATTGAGCCATTTGTTTGAAGATTATTTACCCATCCGATTCCCAAAAAAGGAGGAATTTAATCAAGAAGAATCCATATTGGGTTGTGGGTTCTCGGTAACTTGAAAGACCTAGGACGATAACTTCAATTCCAAAAGAAACAATCTAGCAAAAAATATATGTAGAAGAAATCAGACCATTCTTTCTGCAATTACAGCTTATCATACGATATACATAGTGTGTTACTATTTACATTGTATCTAATTTTTTCATGCATTAATTAAATCAAATTAGGTGTATTATTCATTTATAGGATATTCAAATATAAAGTGTCCGAAAATTCAATTAAATAAAGCTATCGGCGTGTCAAGCACCATGTTAATCAATAACAATAAAATTAATTTAATTAAAGTAAAAAAAAAGATGGTGGAAGATAGTTGACCGTAGATATAATGAACAGGAATTGGTTGGGGGTGAGGTCAAAATAATAAGCTCAAATATTTGATATTTACATAAAATACGTACTTTTTATTTTGACCGCACCCCCAACCTATTCCTGTTCATAAAAAAAAAAAAAAAAAAAAAAAACGTTATCATTTATAAAGTGAGAATTTTCTTTTAACGTCTTGACCATTGTGCCATTTTTTCCATAATAAAAGAAATTTTAAACTTCTGGTTCATTTGCTTAGGTGAAATCTGCAAATTTGGAATATTTGATTAGCGAAAGTGTAAGGAATATTCAACTTTTCCCAAAATCAAGCAGTATGATTTGCCTATTCGCGTTATTGTCTATGATACAATTACAAGAATTTGGGTATTTTTAAAATAATTTGTTCTGAAGTTGTATTGAATATCAATAATCAAACGCTTGATTTCACCACTCATGAACAAATTTCTTAACTTTAAGTTCGTTGAAAACTGGAATATCATAACTTGTCTATAGATAACTTATTTCTATAGAACTGTCTGAAGCTTTTGAATTTCTAAGGATTATATAAACCTTTTTCTATTAATAACATCTTTACATTCATCGTTCAATGCTGGGTATTCATCCTATGAAAATTATAATTACTCCTTCCAAACAATCCTGAAAGAAATCCAGTTGATTTCTAATATAAAGCATTATGTCAGTTAGTGGTAGGTATCACATTAACATTTTATCTGAAACAATGGAAGAATAATCTTATATATTTAGATTTATATGGGTGATGAGTAACAAACTTTTTTTTCTCTCAAAATATCAAGAAACGTGAAAAAAAGGTTTTTTTTTTAATAGCGGTTTTTTTTTTTTTTTTCAAATCGACTAACGTAGCTCTCCCTAAAAAACACTGTAAGGTAAAATGGATTTAGGTCACCAGAAGAGGAATTATATAATACTAATGTACCTCAAGGGAACAAGAAAAAATAAAATAAAAATAAGGCCTGGATATGGTGCAATTAGCAATGTTTTACGCTGCTGAGGAAAATTAACGAATACAATTTACTTTGTAACTGTATCTGCCAAAATTAAATGTTTAGTTTGATAATAAATACAATTTGATAACAAGATGTATAATAGTTAATAAATTTTTAATCTTTGCTTTCTTTTCGCGATCTATGTCTTTCAGAATAGTTTCAATAGATTCAACGTTCAAGTTGCTACACACTGTGCACAACATTAAGAGTGGAAAATCCAGTAAAAATTGGAAGTTATTTTCTACTCCAGCGGACCCTGATGTTGAAACACATTTTGAAATCTAAGTGCTCTAGGTAATGTATTTCGAATTGCTGGAGGATTGCACGGCACGTATCGGTTCGGATTTATTCGTTCGCAAAGGCCGGATATATGTGTGCCCTAAATCGCCGGGAGACAATTCCATTTAAAGCGGGGAGCCCGGGCGACCTAGATATACCTAAAGAGAATAAATATGTGAAATAGAGAAATAAAATATTCACGGTCCTAATAAAATAAGAAGAAAGATGAGAAAGGTTTTAGTTGGATCCCGCGGGAATGGGATGGGATAGAAAACCTGCTTCCAAAGGCAACCTCCTGCTCTTCCTCGCCAAACCTCTATCCATTCTCACTCCTTGCAGTTTACCTACTTTACCTTATTTTAGAGTTAATAACAAGCATTGCTACTTATATTCTCTTATAAACTATAGAATAAAGGTAGATAATAAATAAATAAAGAATTACTATCGCAATAGCAGATATCAAAATAAATTATACTGCAACCTACCCTTTGATATCTACAGACCTGTTACTTACCCTCGTTATCTTGTCATATTCTCTCTCGTGGTTATAATTTATTAATGGTTTATTTAAATTTATTTAGTTTTCTTTGTTAAATTTTTTAAAGACCGGAAAACAGTTATTGGTTCTGATGATGGGACAGAACTCTGAACCAACGATATAATTAAATTTTAAAGAAATGTTTGGAAGAACATTTCACTTTAATATTGTTTGAAAAGTAACGTATCAAAATGTCTTGTCGCATTAATTTTAGTAGAATCTTTTTAATTTTGATAAAACGTTAGATACTAACAAGAAAACGTAAGTACCTAACATTTAACGGACAATTTAGAAGGGGTAAGGTGAAAAATATTTTAATAACAAAACATTTATTTAATGTCACCAATTGAAGGATACTGATTCATGATTTCTTTTTCAAATCCTCCATACCACAGTTAAGCTTTTACCTTCTTATCATCTCTTCATGATGTGACGTTATCAAATTGTCATTAAATATTTCTCTCTCGTATTTTTATTTTTATTAATTGTTTATTTAATTTTTTTTAGTTTTCTATGTTAAATTTATTTTCGTGTCCTCTATTATATTTCAGCTTTCGCGTTCCGTTAGTATGAGCCCGATACGCACTGAAAACGACCCGTTAGTTTGGCTCCGATAAAACGACCCTTTTGACCGAGCATAGCGAGGGGGAGTCGAATGCTGAGAATTACTAAGCTAATCGACTAATTGTGATAACAAACTCCAACGGGTCCTTTCAGTGGAGGTCAGGTCCAAACAACGGGTCCGTTACAGCGGAAAATTAAATAAATAAAATGAAATTTATTTAAATAATCTTAATAAAATCATACGTGCGCCCATCCGATGGATTTTTTGCTGATACTTTATATTTAAAAAAATAAAATAAAAATACTGATATATTAAAATAAAATTTAGACGGTTGGTTCTCAATAACAAAAAAATATTAAAAAATAAGTTAAAGTAAAAGTTTTACGTAAAAAAAAAATGTTATATCATCTAATTATTTAAATACATTCTTCACAACAACGTTTATCATTCTATGTGATTGAAAAAAATTATACAAGCAATCTTTTTAATAGTTAAATAAAATTTTAAAAATAAAAAACCATTATATTTCAAGCAAAAAAATAACATATTTTTCTGTCTGGCAGACTCACTATAACTTAGTAAATAAACGACCGATAATATTTTAATTAAAAGACAAGTAATAGATGTTTGTCTGAATCAATAATGAGTTGTATTTATTTTTTTTTGTTTCTAGCATTAAATTTATCATTCAATTGTCATTTAGATTATTCAAAATTATACTGTTTTTAATTTCAGTAGTGCCCCTAATGACAGGATTTTTTATTAAACTTTTTTTTTTTTTCCAAACGATAACTAAGTTAACTGGAGTCCCTTAAATATTCAGAATGGTGGTGGACTGCACCCCACATGCTCTCACCCTCTATACCCCGCTGAAAAACGCTAATATTGCTGTTAGGAGACGTTTTTGCATGGTGGATGTTTTTTCACATGGATTTTTTAGGTGCCTGTGTTTTTCATTTTACTAAAAATAAACAAACGAAACGTTTTACTAACAATGAAAACGTAATTATTCAATATTTATAAATTTTAAATCAGTTAAAAATATCATTGGTTTTATTCAAGTAGTGCCACTAATGATAGAATTGCATTTATTACCGGTTGTACAAAATGATAACTTAGGTTACACTTTAGTGAAATCCCCTTAAAAAGTCAGGTTGGTGGTGGACGCCCTCCCAATACTCCCCAGTAATAATGTTGAAACGCTAAAATTGCTGTTGGGGGGATGTTTTTACAAGGTTGGTCATAATAACTTCTTCCCCCTTTTTATTTAGAATGGCTTATATCAACCCTTATCTCTAAAGCTGTCACACCAGCAATTTACCCTAATAAATAAACAATGTGGCGTATTAGGCTCCTTGTTTCGAAATGACAAAGGGTTTCTGAAAGAGATCTATCATCGTGTTCCTTTCAGGCTTGCTGCTCATATTGCATGACATGCTAAAAGCTTTATTTTTTCGGGTCTTTCGTATCACATTTTTAACTAATTACGAAAGGGTTCTTTAAAAAAAACAAAAAAAAAAACACCATAAACACAGAGAGAATATAGTTAACTGTAATTCATTAAATAGAAGGGTGGGGGGGGGGGGGGGTTACGCCATTCGACTCATCTGAAAACCCACATGTTTAAGTCGAAACGTTGGCTGTTTAACTAAAGAAAGTAATTTATGGTAAACCATCCCCAAGAATTTGACTTTGTAAAATCGCAATTTATTTGTTCCAATTTATTATTTGTTGTAAAAATGATTAAAATATAACAGGTTAATAAAATATAAATGCAAAATAAAAACGAATTTTCTAAAGATGAATATTATGAAAACTGTGTCCCTAAGCTTTGAGTTGGTCATTCACTGAATTGAAAGGCTCGTATCAGATTGTTTTTAATTATAATTTTTCATTTTTTGTTAAATTATGGCGTCCCGTTTCTGTATGGGAATCGCATATTCGCCTCAAATAGAGAAGAATAATTTACTTTAGAATTATTAGTGTAATTATATTAGAAGTCCGTGACTATGCCCTTTTTAACATTTCTAGTATAGTTGCCGAGAAACATGTCCTAATGAATAACACATAGTAACTTTATTTTATTCGAAGTAAACTGTAATTACATTCAGGCCGTTAGGGATAATAGGTGCACTAAAGCATGTTTTAAGGAATAAAGATGCAAACGAACTTACGCTACTAGCGAGGGATGGAGGGGGATAGGGTAAAAATATCTAGCCGGGCGCGTTGCTTGCAAATTGGCCCATCATGCCTCGGCTCTCATTTACACACCGTTTACAGTTTCGTTTGTTAACATTGGAAATGCGCGGATGAAAATTAGCTCATTGCCGGTCGGGTGAAAATGGGCTGCTAGGTTACGTTGATTAAACAGCTATTCGCCCAGTCCGGTTGCATTCGTAATATCTTTGAGTAGTGTGATAAACCTTTGAGTTTATTTGATCTGTAAGAGTCAAAATGGATTGCTTTGGAATCAGTAGTTAGTAAAATATAACTAACTTGACTAGGATCCTTTAGTTAAAATTCTCCACTGTTTGATCCGTAAAAGATACAATTTACAATACAAAATATAATTTGCCTGATATGCCCATTTTCTAAAATGAATTATAGTTCTCATCTATTTAGGCAAATTACCACTTTACGATTCTGATTCTTAACGCCAAGGAAACTGAGACAATACCATTCAAATACTCAAAATCAGAAGTAGGAGTAGGAAGAGATGATACCTGAAATTAATAAATAAATGAATGAATGAAATTTAGGAAATGGATTTTCATTTTCTTTTTTTTTTTATAGTTATACATTGGCAACTTAATTACATTGCACCAATCTAATTCGATATGTGTTTTTGTTTCTTCGAGTAACTTGTATCATTGTAATGGTAGTCTCTCGGCCACTTTCTTTTTATCCTGCGCCGACTGGGTAACAGGGAGTAGGAAAGGAAGAGACAAATGGATTTGGGTTGTAGTGTAATTCCAAAATTTGGTGTATTTGGTGAGTATGTTTGATTTTACTGTTGAAATATCCATGCCATTGTCGGGAGTGTTTAATTACTAAAATAATATTTATTTGTAGTTCTTCATCGGAGTCATTAATATCTGGTTAAAATAGGTAAGTATTTAGTGATTGGTGTTTCGGTGGAAACATTTGTAAATCAAGATATTTTTTTTGTATTTAGACTTATTAAAATATTATTTTTACTTAGCTTCTGGCATTTTTCTTCATTGTTTTTAACGTTTTTCATTTAGTCTAGAAAAAAGTACGTATCGCTGGTTTAGTTATTTTATTTTGCGTCTATGTAAAAAGGCCCAAATAGCGTACTATATCAGAGATTGGTATTGGATTATTGTTAAAAACTACTAAAGGGCAAGAATTATGTTTAAGTGCGAAAGAGACGAATTGGCTTCAATCAATGTATCCTCCATCTCCTAGCCCAGCAAGCTATCTCGTGTAGGTGTTTATCAATTAACAAGATAAATCAATAATTATAATAATTCGAAATGGTCTGTTTATATGATTTTTTTACTTTCACTTACCTATATATGAAATATATAGTAAGTGGAAGTATTGCGATCGTGAAAAATTTCGACTTCCGGTTTTCAACGGAAATACACGTTTTTTAATGCTCCTATTTGGGAAAAATTGTATGTCAAGGGTTCAAATCAATCACTATTCAAGTTAAAAAAAAATCTTATTTTGAAATGAACTCCTTCACAATGTCAAATAAAATCAATAGCAATTGGTGAAATTCATCTCTTTTCATGAAAATGTTGAGATCCTTATTGCTAATTTTTTTGGAATGAATTGATGAGGGACGAAAAAAAATTCGAAATTCGTCTCTTTTTCTGACACTGGGGTAACTGTAATTGTTAATATTTCACAAGAGAATTAATGAAGACCGGAAAAACTTTATTGGTCCTGATGATGGGACAGAACCCTGAACCAACGATAAAATTGAATTTAAAAAAAAATGTTTGGAAGAAGAACATTTCACTTTAATTTGTTGGAAAAGTAACGGATGTTATAATGTCTTTTATTGATTTTGTCTTTTATTTATGTCATCTATTAATTTTAATATTTTTTTTTCTAATTTTAACGGGCAATGTCCTTATACTAAATGTTTATAAAAAATATTGTAATTTTCTTTTTCTCTTCATATAAAAATTGTTTTTGCACCTGTCGCAAATAATAAGAGACAATCAGCAAATGAGATGAAAACTGCTGTCTGATCGCATTTTAAGGCATGAGGGAATATATGCCCAGCAGCACATCATCCCGGACTTGTTTCAGGAGAGGAGGACTCTCATCCAACTCCTTTTCAGTCGCCTCAGAAAAGGCATGTTAGTCGTGGCCATGTCATTGTTTGTTGTGTTGTTGCAATTTGATGTGAAATCCAGAATAGTGGGTTCTAATTTGTTCGTCGATAGTTGGTAGTTATAAGTCCGTATGTAGTGTTTTGTTACTAATGGAGCGTTCGTTATTAGTCATAAAATTTTGGATTGAAAGGTGTGTAGTTTTTTTAAGTGTGTCTTTTTTGCTGTTCCATAAACTTGTGATCCGTACGTCCATTTGGGTTTCAGTATATATGTGTATATATATACTATACTAAGTCAATGTATATATGTACTAAGTTTCTATCTGCTTTTCAATTTTGATGATTTTGAAAATAGTGAGTACAGTATTTTCAGTCGCTTGTTTAATGTAAAAGAAAAATATTGTTATTACGAAATAAACTTACCTAATAGGTAAACGCTTGTAAATTGTACGGGTCGGAAATGCCACCTAAATATGACTATTGAGTGTTCTATAGTCACATATCAGGTGGAATTGCCATCAGAGACATATAGTACTACGTAATTTACAACAGAATGCAGCTATAGTCTATTTTTGTTAAAAATGTTGCTTGGCACTATTTTGCCCCGACCCCTTCAATTGTTAATGAAAAATATTGTTATTACAAAACATATATAGCAAATTAAATGATATTCATTAATGATTTTTTATCCCCTTTTCTATATAATAATTATAACCACATACTCAAGGCCTTTTTTTTTGTCGGTATGCGATAACTTCCTTAAGACTTCATCAAATTTCATGAATGCGCCATCATTTTAAATCTTTCCTTAACCACTACACGGGAAAAATATACAATTCACTCAGTTCCCCTTCAATTGTGATTTATAAGCACGAAACCGCGGTTTTTGCGAGAAAAATGGTCGTAGAGATTTATAAATGTTGTCAATCTTTTCCGGTTTTCAAGAAGAACATTTTCAGAGATATAATTTTTTCTTTTAACCACTTCGTTTGCGAATTGTAAGCGAAAAGCTTTAATTCTCACCGAAAATTTCAAAACGGTAGAGGGGCACTTTGTTGAAGGTGCCATTTGTGTTTGTCGAGACAAACATTTTTGGTTATATATACTTTTCCGATTGTCACAGTCGTTTTCGAGTTACAAGCAAAAGCATGCGATTAAATATACGGTGTGTAATTTTATTATTGGGATTGTTTTTTATTAAGTCAGAGTGCGAATGCTTTGCATGGTTCATCTAGTCAAATTGTCTTTAAAAATACCTCGATTCTGTTAAAAGAATTGAGTTCCGTAGGCAATGGTACTTAGTTTCAGATGAAGAGATCTCTATATATATGCCGGATCCTGAGCATGGACTGACAAAGGCCGAGGAGCGGTTAGCTATCGATGGGGGCGGTAAATGAACTGTGATTCCCGGCACTAATAGCAGGAGCCCCCAATACGGCCGCCCCCCACCACCCCCTTACCTTCCTCAACACCCCCCTCCCTACCCGCCCCCCGTTCCTATCCTTCCCCCTCCCTTCCGCTATGTATCGAACCACCTGATTTAATGTGCCGAAAGGTAACAAATGGAACAACTCTAATAGGGAGTCTTCTACTCACCCCCCCCCCCCCCCCCCATTCTTCTCTACTCTCTTAATAAATAAAGGTCGTGGGCTCGCGAGAATGGGAACAAAAAAATCCTTAGCCATGCCGTCCCTCGGATAGGACGTAAAGTGGAGGTCCCGAGCCTCTACGATGTCAGGTACTCGTTAAAGATCCTTATCCTAATTATACCTGGTTAGGCAAAATTTAGGACTCCCACTGTAGCATCGTCCGATTAGCCTTAGTAGCATAAAAGAACGTTAAACAAATAAATAAACCTACAATGGACTTTGATAAATCCCTACAAGGCGAAATTTCATATTCATTTAATTTATATTTCTTTATATATATATATATATATATATATATATATATATATATATATATATATATTTATTTATATTTTTTTCCCAGAACATGTAGTTCAAAAGAAATATGGCCCTCTTGAATGATTTTCTTCGGATTAGGTGAAAAGAGCCTAGAAATATGTCATAACAGAAATCTACATTATTAGACACGGTAACTCAAACGAACGATTCAATTATTCCTATTTTTTGTTTTTCATACAGCCAAACCATTCTTGATCAATTAAAAACTAAATACTTTCTTGAAACAAGAAAAAAAAATCAAAATATCTTACATATAATGGATCTTTAACGAACTACGGGTACAAATTTTTCATTAAATGTTTGTTTTGTTTAACTTACTTGTTTAACTTTAACTGGGATTAAAACGTTTACGCCGGGACTGTTTAATGCTGTACACTTAATCGCACGGGAGCTATTCCAGGGCAATTATGCAGTATTGGAAACCCAACAATAATAAAATAAACAATAAAAAATACTATCCTACTAGTTATGTTTATAATACGATATTATTTGTAATTGTTATTAAAAAGTAAATGTTTATACGTTTATAAGTATATGAATATAAATATAAATAAATACAAATAAACATAAAAAAAATGAGTTTACGTTAAATTTTCATTATTTTAATTTTGAGCTATATAGAAATTAATTCTACTTTCTTAAAACTTTGGCTTCCATGTCACCTGAAATCGAGTAATTGTTGTGTTGTCAGAGAATTAAATATTAAAATTGTGTAGAAACGAGAGCATGACTCTCAGGTATTCTTTTTCGGCAGTCAAAGCGTTAAAGATCTAATTATTTGGCAGAGGCGGCATTATAGCGTGAGCCACCGGTGGTACGCGCCGGCGTGAACGTGCTAATCGAAATGCTACAATGGAAATCTAAATTATGCCTTTAGTTGTATAATTAGGATAGGAGTCTTCATTGAGTACCTGGCATTGCCAAGTTTCGGGACCTTCATTCATCTTACGTTTCATCCGAAGGACGGAACAACCCAGAATTTTCTGATCCCTTTAAAAAATCCTAGGGCCACCTGGTGGAATGTGAACTTTATTTGTAGCGATTTGTATTGTAGCCTGTCATGCTTCTATACCATAGGAGACCCCTCACAATCTCCATGTTTTCATCCTAATGTTAAAAGAGAGAGCTTATCTATTAACTATAAATTCAATAAATATGTCTTATTTTTGCTACTCAATATAACTTGTATTTATTATTCTAATCACCGTAACCGTCTGATATCACGTTTTTAGCTCTTCAAAAGTATTCTTTCACAAAATACACCGATCTAATGGTTTCAAGAATTTATCTATTTATTTTATTTTTTGTGTTGCCTCTACCCTGTAGGATCATCGGCAACTTATAAATTTTAGATTTTCGATTAGTATTTTAAATATTCCAGTGTTTTTGTTACAGCTTTTTCATCATCTCCTAGAACTTCCTTCAAGTGCCCACTAAAGCTATATCTGTCCTATGATTCTTAAAAGCTTTACTGTCTATCAGGATATGACTTATTATAATTTCTTCACTGCATATTCAACATGTTGGAGATGCGAGAGCTTATAATAAAATAAATAATGCTTATGCGTGTGAAAATTCACAATGTCCTATACTTATCCGACATAGGGCCGTTTCTTCCCTTGGTGATACTTTGTTCGAGTTTGTCCATTTGATTTGTTTCGTCTTTATGATCTTTGGTTTGGCAAATTGATGATCCAGCTGGTCTACCTCATTTCACTAATTTCAAGTTTTATTATTTTGACGAAGTCCTCAAGAGGAATAGCAGTTAATATCGTTACGATCATTGGCTCCGTGAAAAGGCTGCTCTATCTGCTAGTTCGTTCCCCGTGATTCCGCAGTATGAAGGTGCACAAAAGAAAATTATATCACTCCATGGTTTCAAGACTTATTCAGAAGTGAGCCTTAATATAATCTAATTCGAAAGTAAAACAATATTTTAAATTATCGCCAATAGTGGAAGGTATCAGGAAGTCAAAGGATGTAATGTAACACCTAAAACTTGCCCATTGTTTAAGAATCATCTTTATTATATTTATAACTCCATATAAAAAATAAAAAATATTATAGTTAAATACATTTTAGCTGATCATAATAAATAAAAGTTAATGAAACAAACATTAAACTTCGCACTTAAAAACAATTCTACAAAAATTCTTTATTATGTACAGCCCATAATTTTCCCCTACAAGATGAAATTGCTTGTGGCTGCTCAACTGTGTTGTTGCAAATTGATAAAGCATACTGATCAATCTGAGCACACAGATAATCAAATATTTATGAAATGATAGATATCATCCCAAACCTCTTGTTTTCATCCTAAATTTCACCTCTATTCTTGACAATCCACTGAAGTGTTTGAAAAAAAGATGACATCGGGTCCTTCAAATTCAGAAGCATTGTTAGAGAGCTACCGATGGGTAGTTTCTCTACATGTTTATTCATGGGATTTTGTTTTCTTTTTCTTCACAATTACTACATGTATTATGCTATAATACATTGGTAAATATCAATAAATGTTTCATGAAATGATTATAAATTTTAAAAATACTAGTGATTTATATTATATTTATTACCTATTTCATGAACCTATCAATACGGGCTATTGACTTGTAGTAATCTGACAAAGACTGATCTAAACCTTTGGACCTTATCCATTTCCCCGGTTTAGGGCTGGTTTATGATATTGCGGGTCCGTGAATGGGAACGAAGCCCAGGGAGGCTGTTAATAATTTCGCAGGGTCGTGGAGTAGAATTTGTTAGGTGGCCGTTCTGGTTTTAGGAGGCTGAAAATAAAAGTGGGACATATGTTTTCGCATAAATCCCTCGACCAAAGCCCCTCGTCACATATTGCACATGTCCAATATGTGTAATACCTACCTCACCCGGCGATATATATTTTGACTCGGGGACAATTTACCGGAGCTGGAAGGGGCAACGGCTGGGTTTAATATCCACTCGCCTCTGATATTAGCTCAGCCACCTACTGCAACGAACTGATATTTCAACCAATTTATTAAATAATAAAAATCAACAATATCGTTATAAAAATTTATATGTCTCGTCGGATTACCTAAGTAAAAAAAAAAACAAGTAACTTGTACAACAGTTGTGACATATTACAACATCTATTTAATACGACGAGAAATATAAAAAATAATTGTTGAGCGTAAATGTGTGATAAAAAAAGCAACACAGAAACGAGGAAACTTGGATTACCGTGTCGCAAAATAGTAATCAAAATAACGTATCTTCCTATATGTTTATTATTTTAATCACTGACCACATCACCCGTTATTATCTGGTTAACACAAAATATCATTAACTTAAAATTACTGTCAATTGAAATCATAACAAGTTTTTTTCCTTAAAATTATTAGATCAGTAATATTTGGAAAAAATATTTTTGGCTACAAATAACATGCAGTTCATGCAGATTGAATCTACACCTGTGAGGTTAGGACACTTTCACTTTATCTATATGCAACAACGCTATTTAGCAATATTTTATAGTATTAAATAACGTTTTATGTTATATTATTAAATAGTCCTTATTATATATTATAATATTAAACAATATATTTTATATTATTAAGTTTATATTAATATTTTATATTATATTGTTAAATTTTAATATTTTATATTATTAATTTATAATCTATATAAATAAAGATGAAATTCTGTTTCTTTGTTTGTTCTTTATAGAAATCCATACCGTTTGTCATAAATTCTCAAAATTTCGCTCAGTGGTTCTTTAATACCAGGTGCGAATACCTGTCCATATTAAAATTGCATAACTTCAGCCAATCTTTGGGTATACTCTTTAGGCCGAGCGCACATTGAGACACTCGCGACGCAGAGGAGGGCAGAGCAGAGCAGAGCAGAGCAGAGCATTTTTTGTGGATAGTGAAATATATAGGAACCGCGCACATTGGGACGCATAGCAGAGCAGAGCAGAACAGGCCGATGTGGATCTAAACTCGTAGATCTGCCACAGAAAACTGCCGATGCGACGCAGTTTTCGACATTTGATTATTTTAATTTCTAATATTATCATTTAAATTATTGTTTGTTAAGTTCTACTTTACTCTTTAGCAGGTTAATGAAACTAAGTAGGTCTTCTGTATTTGTAGGGTGTTCTAGATAAGTACAGGGGAAAAAAACGGTTTTAAAAAAACAATAATTTAAAAAATATATATATATATATTCTGCCATTTTAGACTCCAAAATCATATTTTTTATTTTTTTTTTTTTTTTTATCTTCATTCCAAAAAACTTTATAAAATCAATTTCAGGATGAAAAATGTACAGTAAACCCTTGATTATCCACTGGCGGATTATCAACTTTGCGGATTATCCGCGGTCATCCTAGAATTTTTTTTTTTTTATTCTAGCAGTAGATGAGATTAATGTTACGACGAAAAACACGAACGAAAAAAATTTATTAAACAAGCAATTTCTGGTAATTTACATTTCTACAATCGCTTATACACTTTCCCGTGAGGTGAAACATGAACAAGCCTCTAACTGAGACAAATAAAAATTCAGTTTCCCCCACAAAAACAGAAATTGTGTTTAATAATTAAATATTTAGTTATTTAAATATTTAAGAAAATATATTAAATATTTAGTGGAAAATATTTAAAATTTTTTTTAAATATTTAGTGTTGTTTAATAATTAAATATTTAATTAAGAGGGGTTATCTCACAATTCAAATCATTTTATAATTAGGCATTTTCTCGTTCACGTCAGTTTTGTCAACCTGGACTGGTTAACTGCTACAGTTACGTAGCTTGTTTGTGATTTTATTTTACAATGAGTGATAAAACTTTATAAATTACATAATTATTTACATGTAGGTATGTAATATCTATAAATGATTATTTTGCTTTGATTTGAATTGTTTTGTTGACCTTTTGAAAATTTTGCGGATTATTCCTAGAATTGGTTTATCCGCGGTTGCCGTGCCACCCAATACCACGGATAATCGGGAGTCTGCTGTAGTTGTAATATTATTTAAAAAAATATATTAAAATTTAGATAAGGGCCTTTCTGAAGGTCGAAAAGTAGATACTTTTGCTTAAATAGTTTTAACATTGTTATATTATTAGTAATACCTTTTTCCGGTTTTGATTAGTTTTTATTCGTCTTACCGTGCGTGACACGTTAAAAAAATAGAAAATCAAGTTTTCTTCTAATAGATACTAGAATTTCATTAAACGATTCAACAAATTATGATCTCAGGAAAATTTGACTGATTTTATTTCACCGAAAAAAACAGATAGGCTTTATGGAAATTTAGTTAACGTAAATGTTGATTAAAAACAAATAATAATAATAAAAACAAATAAAATATTTTTCTTGTTTTTATAAATATATTTGAGTAAGAAGGAAAGAAAACTGCTACTTAGAAAATCAAAAACGATTAATAGAAAAGAGTGGAAAATAGACCATAGGACTTTTTTAATAAGAAATGTGAAGTAAATATAACTTCTCTTTGATAATTTTTTCATAATTTATTAATATCCTCATACAGAATGGAGTAGAAGAAAAAATAAACTTTATTGTGAGACGAGATCCCTTAGAAATTAACTGACTAGAACAAAAATAAAATTACAACTGGCCAAATAATTAAAGTATTGGTGGATATTGAAAGATAAGATTTACATAAAAAACAAAAGTTAAATATTTATAAAAAATAGTGAATAATATATTCATTAAGTAAATAAATAAAATCGGAAATAAATTAAAATAATTTCTAATAAAAAGAAAGAAGAGATTAATGAAAATTTATTTCATAATGATATGTTGTTAAAATCATATAAGAGGAATTTAAGAGGCATTGTACACGCAATGATTTTGAGCCTAATATGATATAATGAACAAGCTTATACAAACTTAGAGCTTAGCCAGACCTATCATTAAATGATTTTAAACATCACCATAAGTTATTAATTTAAGCATTGGGTCTGTCAGACTAAATAGTAACTTCAATGTAATTATGAGCTTCCATGACCAGACTCAGGCGGAAATAGTTATTTTAAGAAAATTCTGAGTGCGTCTCCTGGTCTTTTTCCATATACGCATTTTTTCACAATATATTTTACCATGACTTTTGATATATCAATTTATTTGGTTTCTAAATCTATTTCCGAATCAGGTTCTGAGCTTGAATTCAATAATTCTAACATACTATCACAAAGTAAGCCCCTGCCTTCGGAAACCTCGGCACAGAAACTGCTCTCCATTGTGCGCGGGTACCTGTGCGACGCAGTTTTTTTTTTCGTGCCGCCTGCTCTGCTCTGCTCTGCGTCGCCTGCGTGGCACAGCTCAATGTGCACCTTACCTTATTGTTATAAAAATCTTTTTGATCTCGCTTTACATTGGTTTTTAGGTAATCGACCGTTTGAATCGATAAAAGTCTCACTTTATAGATTTTATGGATTTAAAAAATGTAATTCTCCTGGTGAAACCGGTATATACAGCTAGTATTTTATATTAATCAAAAGATTATTAAATAGAAAATTTATTGAATTTAAACCATTAATAAAGCTATTTAAACCACATTCTAAGTGATTTAAAACGTGTTTATGTAATCATATTTTAAATTTTAAATCTTTCGTGACTCAAGGATTTCAAAAAATAAAAAAGTGCTACCCCCTCAGATTACTTCCGGATCCAGTATTGCACTGAATAAATAATTAATATTGCTGTCATTGAAGCATAAATAAAAGTACTACGGAAAAATATTTTAGTGTTAGTTTAAATGCATGAAAATAAAAATAAGCAAATTATTGTTGTTGATTTAGAAACTTGATTTTGATTTTGTTGAATTTTCTATATGAATTCTATATATGAATTTGTTTCTATTTGAATACCTAAATAAAGTTAAATATTTAAAAGAATAAAATTTATAATTGAAAACATTATGATGTGTAAAGCAAAACGAAATACATTACAAGATAGTTTTTCTTTTTCTTTCTTCGTACAGTAATCCTTTTGTTTGGTCGTTAGCTAATTTTCACACACACTATTTTTATACATTAAGGCCTGGTCACATATAACCACAACGCATCACGGGCGTGTATCGGATCTGATTCAAATACGTCACACTTACCCAACACCAGGTCAACCGACCCGTTACTACCTATCCTTCCTTTCTGCCACTCTGGCTTATCGGGCGATGCTAAAGTAGGAGTCCTAAATTTTGCCTATCCAGGTATAATTGGGATAGGCATCTTTAATGAGTACCTGACATCGTATAGGCTCAGGGCCTCCAATAAAGAAGAATTAGACAATACCGTCAGTCTGAATGTATGTATCTCACTTAAGTCTGAATGTATGTTGAGGAGAAAATTGGAGGTTTATGCATGATCACGCGACTGCTGAAGTGTTTAGCATGTAACTCAATATCTTTTGGAAAAAAATTAGAACATTTTATTTTGATAAGGCACGGATCATTATGTATTTAATTTAAAAGAAATAAATAAATCGTGAAAACTGATTTTTAAAACTAAAAAGGATCTAATCCATACATAAAATTCTGATCCTGGAACAAGATAATTAATATGTACTATTTTGTTTCAAAATCTAAGGGGGGGGGTACAATAGTGAAGTTTTAACGTCCCTTTTTGTTACTAAGGCTAATCGGACAATGCTACAGTGACAGTCCTAAATTTAGCCTACCCACATATAATTAGGTTATGGATCTTTAGCAAGTACCGGACATCGTAAAGGCTCAGAACTTCCATTTTACGTCCTAAATGAGGGATGGCATAGAAAAGGAATTTTTACTCCCATTAAAAAATCCTAGGCACCTACGGATCGGAGCACCCACGGCGGGACTCGAACCCGCGACCTTTAGTCTTGTAAGTTTCTATGCTAACCACAGATGACCCCTATTTGAATCAGATCTGATACACGCCCGTGCTGCGTGTCGGTCAAGTTGACCAGACCTATATGCAGTATGCATAACACATGTAATTTTACAGTAAATGTGGAGTATTGTAAACGATATAAGTCATAAATAATACAAAGGATAAGAAATGATTACTGAATGTATTTTTTAATTTTTTTTTTAAGTTCAATTTTCATACATTTATTCATTTTACTTAAGCACGTTTGTTTTTATTTGTATTTTTTTCAATATCTATTTTCAGTTTATTAATTATGTTACACTTTTTGTTCGCAATGAAATGTAAAGCTACAAGTAAGTATAGTGTATAACTAAAACAACTTACTAAAATAACCTCTTGTAGCTTTTAGAAGTTTTAATAATGTCAAAGTTAATGAGGATTGTTTTGATATTGGCTACATTATAGGATCAACGAAATGAAACTAATGTGGCTTTTTTCCGCATGATAAACAATAAAGAACTAACTTTTTCAAAGAGGGAATAGTAAAATGTTCTTTTGAGGGGGGGGGGGTGGGCTTTTGTAGTTCTAAAGCTCCTCTACTATATAAATATAGACTTTTTGATTTGAGAGATCCTTTGTTGTTCACTCCACTATAACATTACAGTTTTTAGAGATACGTTATATATATTTTTTTATTTATTTGAAAACGAAGAAACAAAAGAAGCTTTTTTCCAACTTCAAAAAGATTCACTAATAAAATAAACATTATGTTTTAGTTTAGTAAATGTTTTTGTTTGTATACAGTTGACTGGAACGAATTTATCATCCATCCGATTTATTTGGTTAAGAATTTTAACATTTTTTTTTCTCAATGCTCAGTTGATAATCCAAAATCATATTACAAAAAATGTGCCCTAGTCAAAACAAATGCTTGTGTCCAAGTGATTTTTCTCTTTACTTTTCTGTAATCTTCTTATCGTTGGTCTATGGATGTGTTTTTATCATGTATTTATAAATTTAAGAGTAGTTGTATATGTAGTAGATAGTTACACCTTCAATTACTATTACCTTTACAGTAAAAAAAACGAAAACATTTTTTTTTTTTTTGCTACTGCATTTTTGTTTCTTACTTGATATGTATTTTTCGATTCCTAATTTCATTCATGCTATTTGGATTTATAAATCTGAAATGCTTCTTATGCTTCTGAAAAGTTTCTTATGCTCATTTTTAACGGTGGTATATACAAATCGGAATCTTCTAATATTTTATTTTCACATTAAGCTAGAAAATGAGTTGAAAGCGAACTAGGTTAAGCAGTGGATAGCGTACCGCGCATGACTCTGGATACCCAGGTTCGACTTCCGGCTAAGGCTAATCTTTTCTCTTCAAAATAAAATATTTAAATTATTATTATTATAATAAGTGATTGCCCAAAAGAAATAATTAAATTAATATGAAAATATTTAAAACTTTACTAAATATCATTCTCGTAATTATTTCATGACTCAAGGATGAGAATAGTCCGACATTATATTACTCATTATGATATGATAGACTGAAATCGCATGTTTTTGCTTGTGACTCGCAAACTAAGGGATTAATTGAAAACATGTATATGACCGAATGTTCTCCTTGGAAACCTGAAAAGATTGACAGTATTTAGAAACCTCTACTACCAAGCCTGTATTATGAAAACCGCGGTTTTTCGCTTTTAACTTGCAATCGAAGGCGAAATGACGGATTTGTATATCTTTCCGGTGTAGCAGTTAAGAAAAGCTTTAAAATGATGGCTCATTTATGAAATTTGATGAAGTCTTAAGGAAGTTATGGCGTACCGACATAAAAAAGGCTTTGAGAAATAATATATTATATGATAATTTAATGCTAACCTATAGAATCAACGAAATGAAACTGATGTTGCTTTTTTCCGGATGATACACAGTAAAGATAAAAAGTAAAGCGTAAGTTTTTCAAAGAGGGAGTAGTAAAATGTTCTTTCTCTTAAAAATAAAATATTTAAAATTATAATAAGTTGTTACCCTTACGAAATAATATTATAATATATAATGGAAATATTTATATATTTCTTTTCCTTGTTCATTGCTTCCCATATTTATTAGTTTATTTAGCACTTTTCATATTTAACGAACTTTTTTGCCTGTAGTTGATTTCCCTAAATGATACCAAGAAGTGACTTGGGTGGACCTACTTCATAGTAACTATGTTCTATGTCGACCTCCTGTCTAACGTAAAAATGAACTATTTAGCTTTCTATATTTAATAGAGTTAAATTCTTTATCTATAGAATAATATCTGTGGCTGCAGCATAAGGAGTCCAAAGTAATTCTTTTTTTAAACATGTTTCCTAATACTTGGCAGTTTTTTTTAAAAACATATTTATTAGTTTATTTGGCACTTTTCATATTTAGCGACCTCCTGAATCTCTACATTTATTTATCAAGGTGTCGCCTACAAAGTTTTATGTTTCCTCGGCGGATTTTTGGAACAGTGAGTGAATATTTCTAGAGCGAAAATCATTTTTTTTTTTTTTTTTTCACTAAGGTGAAGTTTTTTCGTTTAGTGTGAAGTATTAACTGAATGATCATATTTAGCGGAATCAAGTTAGTTCAACTTTCTATTAAAACTCTTCCGATTACATATACTTTTATGATAGATGAATTTTCTCCAGAAAGAGTGGCTTGAAATGTTTATACAGAGCCTTGATGGATTTCATCAGAGGAGAGAGAATTGATCTTGGTATATTAATTAATTCTTTGCTATGATCCTCTAGTATGTAATATAATGAACGATCCATCATTCTAAAGAAAACACCATCAATTTTGATTTGAGGTTACCCTCCTCCCCCCCCCCTTTCCACGCAACTGACGAGTATTCTCTCAAACTCTTCCATCTTTACTGTTGGTTTTAAAAGAATAAACTTTCCTAAACAATTTTTATCCTCGCCTAAATTAGTTTGCTTTAAAGCAAAGTTGTTTTGGTGGTATTAATGTTTGTTTAAGTTTTATAAAATACTGTTTCGCAAAATTCTTATAATAATACTGTAACACCGATGTGGGTTTAAAATAATATTATTCTCGGAAAATCATAAAATAAAAATGTAACAAAAACAATTAAAACTCAAACGATTCCGTAACGAAACTGTAACTACAAGAGACAAACTGTGACTTAAAAATGCTTCGAGTTTTGAGGCAAGGCTAAGCCCCTAGTCCATTGCATCTTATTTTTAGTCCGGAATCGAACATTCCAGAATGGGCCTGTACATTCTCGTTACATCCAGAGCATGTGATCGCGTAATAATGCAGTAATGTAAAGGTTGCAACAAAAGCCTGGAACTCCTAGTTGCTATATAAATAATCACCAGTTTTTGATTATAACGTGTTATTACATAAACAAAAATTACTTATTATTATACATGTGACGAGGGCTTCGGCTAGGGACTTGATTTGGGATCAACATTAGAGAAAAATCTTGAAGACGAAGAGCTAACAAAAAGAAAAAAAAATACTCCAATATTTAAAGCTATCTACTAGAGCTATATATTAGAAAATCTAAATTAGAGATATTACCAATGACCCGGCACGGTAGAGGCAAAAAAAAAAAAAATATATTACACATTATTTTTTAATGATCTACGATATCTTTATAGAACTACGTTTGCTCTTGTTTTACGAATTCGAGTTGTTATTTCAAGTTTTTATCTTTTCACTCGCTCAGACTGCCTTTCTGTTGTTTTAGTCAATGTAATTTTAATAAAAGTCTGATATAATTTTCGACCAAGCTTACTAAAAAAAAACTCCGCTAGTTGTGGCCTCTTCATCAATATCAGTTAAATAAAAAATTATTTTATCTCTGCTTGGCACTGACAAAAATATCTTGATGTTAGTAAATTTTTTCAGATTATTTTAATTGTGGTAATATTTCAAGTCTTTTCTAAAGGAAAAATATTTTGACTACTGCTAAGTGAGTCTCATCAAAATTTAAACATTTGCCTTGCCCTATATTCTGTTAAATAAACGAATATTATTATTTGATGCCAACCAATTAGAAAAAAATATTTGTTTATTATTTTACTATAATATTCTTTCCCACTGTCTGTCTTTATATTTAAAAATTCCATGTTAATCTCTCCTTTTTATCAGATATCATTTAATTGTTTATAGAAATCACGTCTTCAATTATTTCTTCTTATATCCTAATCTAACTAACTACTAATAAATATTTTCCCAATACAATAGCGATGCAGAATAGGGTTTAAACTAGTTATAAAAGAGATTCGCTGTTTTTAAAATTTTAATTTAAATGCATATAAATTCCAATTGTATTAAAAATATAATTAGGGTAAACCATACAGTTATTGATACTCAGTACAGTTATTGGCACCCCAAATTTAACTTAAAGAAATAAGTATGCAAGTCCTAATTTTATTTCAAGATATACATGAATGTAATGTTTGAAGGGTCCTCTAAGTCATCTATGAAGTGGGACTTCAACAAACTAACCATAGGGAAGATTTCACTATTGAATACATTGAGTGTCAATAACTATTTTTTGCACTTTTAGCATTATATATTCCCATAAGGTAAAACTATTGAACTTTTGACCCAAAAAAATCTTTTGAGTTTTTATAAGGATAGATAAAGAGGAGCTATAGGAAGTTTCAATTTGTTCCCTTCATAAAAAGTATTTTCTTTAATTTCACCACAGAAATCTAGTCTTAAGTGTGACAATATCTGTACTGTTTACTCTATGTTGAATTAATCAAATAATGTGATCCTACAGTTTTATAAATATATTTTTAAGTAATTGGTAGATCGTTTAACATTATTATTAATAAATAAGTTTGCCACAGTACGATCTCTCTTATATCTTAAATTTCTATAAAAAATCGTATAAAACATTCATCTAAAAAATCTAAAAAATGCAAAAAATACAGACTTGAAAATTTAGAGCGAATGTCCTGTGGTGAACTTATTTATTAATAAAAATGTTTTTCAAAAGTATACGAAAGTGCCCTTTTTTAAAATACTTCTTCCCAAGGGATAAATTGTTCATTTGGGAGACGACTGCAATAATCCAAAAGATTGGAGGCGCATATGATGTCACACGTCGACTAAAAAATAGTTACAACTCAAAAAAACATTTTTTTGGATAATCATATGTGAAATCTCAACTGCATTTTCTATTTTACTATGTACCTACATGCACTGAATCTGGAAAATAGTCCTTGTTCACAAATACTCTACCAATGGGGCCGTTCTTACCACTGGTACTATCTGTAACTAAAAAATAGCCCCCTACCTGCATTAATTCGCTCCTTATCAGAATATGGTAAAATGCACCTTTCTCGAACGGAACTATTAATCCTACTGTAGTCTATATTTTGTCATTGTAGGTTTTTTCAATCTGATTCCAACGGTATACATAACTAAAAATTGATGTATTTTGAGTTGTAACCATCTTCTTGCCAACATTCTTGCTATGTCATAATTATTGTTATCTGTTAACCCCGCGGGAGACAGCCTAGACTGCTCTCCAGCGTTAAATATTGGATTTAAAAATCTATAATTTTTCTCGAAGAAAGATAAAGATTTTTGAAGTATTTGAAGCAAAAAACAAAACAACTAAATTTTCGAAGTATGGCAGTTTTTTACCTAAAGAGCTATATAGATCTGTCTGTGTCCTACGATTAGCGGCAACAGATGAATCGAATAACGGCAATAATAGCAACCATAAAAGAACCAGCCGGAGAACCTTCATCACAAGAAGAAAAAGATAGGGGAAAAAACGGAGTCGGCCGTAAAACCATGAATCATTGCGGCTACCTCGTAAATCTCCGGACATGAGTTATGCCCCGAGAACCCGGCCTGGGACCATGCTATGAGACCTCGCTCCTATTATGTTCAATTATGGCGAAGGTTGGGGGAACGGGGCGCTAAACTGGGGGGTGGCAGCGTTCTTTGTCTCCGATCTAGGATAATTACAATCGGCCGTAGCGGTTTAGAAATCAAGTGTTTTGTGATTGAAATCAACAGCTGATTGGCAAATAGCAATAATCGAACTTCAAATATTTAAATACATATTTTTTCATTCCAAGTTTTTTGTTTAATTTTCTTCTACATTATTTGATCATTTCAGATTATTTAAAAACTTCAAAACGGTTGATATACTGTAAGAAAAATGTTGAAAGTAAATAGTCATAACGATCCATATAATTTGTATATTGTTGGTATTAATATTTTTTTCATTTATGGGGTTTAGAAATTACCGACTCAATTATTAGCTATGTTAAATTTAAAAGGAAATGCGGCAAAATCCTGGATTACAGTAAAACATCGCTAAATTCGCTGAGAAATTGACAGTTTCTTTTTCTTCACCGCATATGATGTGTGCATTTATAACTTTAAGTTCATTTTCTTTGCACGAAAGGACTGAGTAATTTATCATAATGTATTAATCGCCTAATTTCGACTCATATTTCTTGTGAGATTTTCTCAAGGCTTTAACCCACCTTATTTATGATTAACTTGTAACTTAAAATATTGTGCAAGCTTCATGCATACATACAATTTAATACCAAATACATTTCAATTTCAATACCAAATAAAGCTTTATCAAACCGCTCGAGGATAGCTATCTTTTCCTTCTAAAGTGTTTTCTCCTACTGACAATCTGGTTCATTAAACGGTAATCTGTTTTTTAAAATATGTGACGTAACTTTAACAAACCACTTTTGAAACAAAACTGAATTGCTATCGGATATATATGGAGAGGTTTCCGGTGTTCCAAGGAAAGTAAGAAACGCAAATGATCGCAATTAAGTTGCATAAGTTACTTTTCATGGGATATCACAATTAGAAAGCACTAACAGCGTTATACAATAAGACATAATTGAAACGTCGTTAATGTAAAGTAAACATTTTCTTTTTGTATTACATTAGAAAAGTAAGAAAGAAAAAAAAAAAAAACCAAAGAAATATATTTTCTTATCTCAGATTCTTATGAATCTCACTCACCAGAGACGAATCATTCAATTTTCTGTGCTAATTTTTCCAACGTATTTCATATTGATATGTTTGTTTTTATGTGTGTAGGATAAAATGGTATTGATTTACAACAAAAGAAGTGCTTGAGGTACGTACATTAAGTATCTTCAATGTACATCCTCCATTGTATTCGGGAGAAACAAACATTGCTCTTTTAAAGAATCATCTCCTCCCCTCCAATAAAGATTTAAGTACTTCCATTATTTATAGCTGCGTAGTACATTACTACAGAAGTTCTTCCTCACCCTAGCCTACAGCAGCTGCGAAATCGTTCTGAGAAAAAACACATCTGTGCCTGATGTCTGGAAAAAATCGATCCCTACTTTTTAGCTAATGGGTTCGGGTAACTGAAACTGAAAAAAAAAAAAATCAGTAAAGGGTGATTGATTGAATCTGTAGCTTCCTCGAACCAAAGGAAATATTATTTGTTTAACTATACTAGATATTGATAATATCGGTAAAAATATATGGTTTCATGAATTAGTTAGATAATTATGGACACGAATAGGCCATTCGGCAAGAATAGTGACATAAGTTAAAATTTTAGATTTTTTCTCAGAGAATTAATGAAATATATTAAATTTCAAACAAAGAATATTATAATAAATAATAACATAATTATAATAGCTATATTTATGTTCAATGTACAGTTTATAAGGTACTTATTTATATGTTTATAATTATTAAATGACTGAAAACATAAATAACTGGAACCCTCCCAATGGCAACGAACAATAGAAGGAAGACCGCTCAATAAATTTATTCCAGAAATCACACTTACCAACTATGACAACATTAAACGTTCGCATTACAAACTGACACAATTTTTAACTTAACATGGACAAAGCAAATCTTACCTAAAACGATTTAACCTGACGAACTCTGACACCTGCATCTGTGACGGACTAACTTCACAAACATTTCATAATTTTCTATACGACTGCCCAATTTTTGACATTAAAAGATAAAGTTTAAAAAGAAGTATTCTTCTAAAAGCTGGCCATTAAAGGAAAAGAACATAATATAATGTGGTATAATAATTATAATAAGGAATTAAAAAAAATAAATAATGAAGTTGATTTTAAAATTCTCTAAGAAGACCGAGAAAATTGAAAAGTCGGACATTCTGATGTTTATTAAATTATCGATTGATGTTTATTAATTTTTAAATGTTTATTCCTGGTTAGAAAAATAAAATAGAATCTGATATTTCCCTTCTGAGTCCAGGTAGATACAAAGACTGAAGGTAAAATAAGGTAAGATGTAGTGGTAGGGGGTAGTTTGCCGACTTCAAAGGCTTATGACGGGGAAACCCAACGCTTTTGACGTGAAAGGCTTCGTGACAACTAAGTGAAAATAAATATTAAAAAATAACAAAATAGATGGTACTGTATACAAATTATTATGTCTTATTTTACCCTCAGTCTTAGTATCTACCAGGACTCAGAAGGTAAATATCAGATTCTATTTTAACTTGCTAACCAGCCACTTATTTAAATATTCATGTATAATGCTTACCATTTCCGTATATTTTTATTTGTTCTGTAAAGTAATATTTATTGTTATCCTGTAGCATAGATACTCATATATTTGTTTCCTTTTAGCCCTAATGAAGATCCTCAAGTTGGATGGAATCTTTGGCTTTCGAAAATTAAAAAAAAAAAAAATTCGAATTTAAAATCCTGTTTATCATTTAACCTATCGTGAAAAATAGCAGTTGACTATCTCTCACCTCTAAAGTACCAAATAAAGTTGTAATGAAGATGTTTATAATTTTATACCGGATCCTCCTATCCTCTAATCAAATGGAACTTTCACATTTCTTAAATTCAAACAACAAAGTCATTATTTGAAATATTACAGGATTTAGAATGTGTGAAGAAACCGATGAACTTTTAAGATTTTATAATAGGGGGGAAAAAATAAAAAAGTGAACACTATCCAATGACTTCGTAGGGTGAGGTCAATTTAATAATAAATAATAAAAATTAGATCTTGCGGAATTTATTAATTTGTCATTACCATATTTTTTAATAAAGATTATTTTAATTATTTCATTACTTTTCAAAAGAGAACAAAAAAAAATTATTCCAATACATAATCAAAAAAATTTACCTAGACTTTTGCATATTACCTCTCAATATTTAATAACATCGATAAGATATATTTGAATGTTTACTGCTTGAGTTAAAATATTCTTTTATTAGAACTGAATTCTTTTGGCTAATTCACCATTAATATTTCAAAGGATTATCTGTCTGGATTAAGGAATTTATTTTCATATGTTCATATACTTTATTTTCAATTGTGTCATGTAAAAATACCAAATAAAGATTGTTTTATTATATCCTTCTTGTAAAAGGTATATACCTTTTATGGCATGTTAACATTTGAATAAACCGAGCCGGGATCCTCTGCCGGATTCTGTCAGAATTCTCGGAGTACCGCCTCCGAAGCATTTCGGCGGAAGTTAAATTAAGGAACAGTAAATTCAAAAGTCAATTAGGAAACTGGATTTCGATAATTCGATGATGAAACTAAGTTTGAGACTAGGAAACTAACAGGCTTTCGGGGGAGTTAACTACCCGAGCTCGGTTCATTTCGGGCCAATATCATCAGCCCTAATTTCCCAGTTCCCGATAGGTAATTTACAAATATATTTCCGATCGGGAAGAGCCAATACGAACGAGATTGGAATCGGGCTTATCATCAGAGTGAGGTCCTAGCGTCCTTAAATCAAATAAATTTATTCTTGGGGGCAGCAGAAGAGAGTAAATTATTATTCCATTATTTTCGGAAATGAGAAATTGAGTAGTTCTACGGTTTCCTATTGAAACGTTCATTCAAAGTTTCTATTTGCTCATTTAGATTTGTGCATTTTACTACATCTTTTACTTCACAAGCTATTTTGTCATACGACACATCAAAAGTAGGCTAATATCTGAGATGTTGGTGTTGGCGCGTAATTATCTATACTTATATTCATAGTATCCGTTTATTAAAAGTCTAATGAGCGAGAGATGAAAGGATGAAAAATGAGAAGTTAGAGTTGGAGTTTGTGAAGTGTGGATGTTTTTGAGTATACTGAAAAATTTCTCATCTTGAAGCCTCATATAAGATAAATAACTTGTCGCAAAAGTATTCGAAAACAAAAATCAATCAAAGGGTCAGAATTTACTATAGAATGACTCTTTAAATGAGCCGTTAAAAGCTCAAATGATGAGATCATGAAATTTTTCATTTTTATTTCGCATGCCAACAGATGTACAGTGTATATATATCTTATACCTATAATCTATATAAATAAAGATGAATCGCTATTTGTTCTTTATAGAAATCCATACTATCGGAACCACAAATAGAATTCCACAAATCCATCGGAAACCTACTGTAATTATATACAAGATGAAATTTATTTTTTTAAATTAATATCCTCGATTAAATCTTACTTGCTGGAGAAACATAATCTAAGAAAAATAATTTATGAATCATTCGCAGATTATTATTTTTTATATCTGATTTGTTTCCACTCGACCTGTTTTCAGTCTCCATTATTTATTTATTAAAAGTTCTAACCTCCTCCATATCCTAATTTAAAACTTCTGAGCATATTTAATGGATCATTCCAGAGTGAGTTTAACTCATTAAGAACAATTGAGCTTTGAAAACTTAATTCAGGCTTGTGAATTATAACTTTTACCTTTACATACGGAACAAGAAGGAGTGGATTGAGAGTTCACATCACCGAACTCTCGGATTTGAAATGGTCAAGATAAACTTATTTGTCTCATAAATGCTTAAGCATCATCCTTTGACTCTCTTAGAATACATTAAAATTGTCTAGTCATTGCCATGCAACAGAAAGAAGAAATAATGTAGAAAGAATAGTTTTAAAATTTGGGCATTTTTCGTAGCGTGTAGCACTTTCGATGAATCTTCCTTCATAAAACAATTTTTTTTTTTTAAGTTTTTGGATTTAAAATTTGGTCATTTTTCGTAGCGTGTAGCACTTTCGATGAATCTTCCTTCATAAAACATTTTTTTTTTTAAGTTTTTGGAATACACTCATGAATCAGCATATACTATTTTTTTTATCTTCTTTACTGCTCCAATAATTATTATGGTATTATGTCACCCATGCAGTCCCTATTCTCAACTTTCTTATCTCAGGTTATGCCACTTATAGCCATATCCTATATCCGAGTATGCTGTGTTGTATGAAAAGGGTACGAAGGATTTGATTTGTCGCATTGTGATTTTTATATGTGTTATAAAATTTTTGTCTGAAAGGTTCACAGTAATTCGTACCTTATTTCTTTTAATCAAAACAATAATAATATTGTATCGTGAAACAAAAAAAAATTAACAAAGAAAAACATATAATTGAAAGATTTCTAGACTTGTTGGAACAAACGTTTGTAGTACTTGTTCGTGACTATTCGAGTACCTCCTACGCTTGTCTGGAAGGTTCTAGAATGTTTTGATTCAGACTAAATATAAGGAGCGGTGATCTGGAAAAATAGTCTTGCTGGTCTGAAGATCGATCATGTGGTTAAGTTTGTGTTAAAGTGTCGTTAAGTACATGTTGATACTTTTTGTAATATTTATGATTATTGGACTTTATATTGTTTGTGTGGCATTGTAAATTATTATTTTCCTGGAATATAAATTATTTCAATTCCCCAAATAGTGATACAGTATCATTTTTTAATCGAAAATCATTTGCAGTAACACACAACGAATAAAATAGAACTGCAGTTGGACTGAGAAGTAGTTGACAAGATTAGTTATTATGAACATGGGATTCTTTTTGATTTTTTTCCTACTTCATTACATCGTTGTTCTCACATATAACACCACTAATGATTGCAGTTTATATTATAATCATTCAAGTATTTTGTTTAATGATTATTCAGCGTATTTTGGTAATTTTGTAATATTTACAACCTAAATAAATTTCCAGATGATTTTTGCATATTACTACCATTTTTTATTGTTATTGAATTCCATTGGTAATTTTAAGTCATTGAAGCTCCGCGATCCATACTATGTATTCGATATATGAATTCCAGCTACATAAATTGTTGGGGTTGGTACATTCTATCGATTTCCTTTAGTTGGCCGATGTGTGCTCGGCTGCCCTACAATATCCTGGAATGCTGATCACTGTCTCCGGCCTCGGATCTAAATGCTTGTTTTGATCCCACTCCTTTAGAATCAAGCTAACTTGAAAGTTTACATATTGTATTTATTTTTATTATAGTTTACTTCTATCCCAGTCCTAATAAATTTTTAGGATTATTGCAATTTTTTCTGGTTTATTTATGTCTCATCTTGAGGTCCAAAAAGAGATAACATAGGCATGAACAACTTCCCTACTGTAGCAAGAATATCATATAAAACAAAATAACAGCATCACCAATGTTTTACGATAATTCTTGTAATATCCCTTATAACAATTCTTCCAATGAGGTTTTGATAAAAAATTAATAATATTTACTTTGAATGACGATTCAAAGCCAGAAAGACCATAAAAAGTATAGTGTTTTTGAATGAAGTTGCTAAATGTAAATAAAAAAACAACAACATTATAATTATTTGTTTAACGTCACTATATAATTAATGATAGTGATATATAACAAATATGATCATTCTATATTTTCTAGAGAAGTCTTAAAAATGAAGCACACACAAATTACAACTCAAGCGGCTCTCTCAATCACACTTCACGTGATTGCAAACAATGGTCATTTGGGCAAACCTCTTTAATTGGAAGCTGGCATCAGCTCTCAGAGTCAGCAGGCCCAGAGGACCTATAATGCTCTCTCCCAATAAGAACGTCCATAGACCAAACCTCCGGCTACTCAAGTTCTGTAATATACTGAGTAAGATCATAATACACCCTGAATGCACGGAGTAGGATCATTCATTTTACGCCCGGGCGGTGTGAGCCGTTTCCAGTAGGCTGACGGACCTAATATACCAGGGAGAAGGACGCAGGCATGGTCCTCATTAACTACGATCAAGGTAGTTCTGATTAGCTCACACGCCTATCCCGCGCCCTCACAACATTTCATATTGTACGATTAGAATATAACTGACACTAGTAAAATTAACGAATATATTTCAAACATAGATACGTTTTAAACGTTAGCTTTATAAATATTAATAATAAAACTAGAACAGTAGGTTATTATGGTTTCTGTTGGTTAACCAAAAGATAAGGTATTATCAGGGGCTGTGGATCTGCAATGGAAGTCTGAAATTCCTTAGCATTGGATACTGTTGCTATTAGGATGCATAGGGAAAATAATCAAGCTTAAAGTGGATAGGCTCAGTAAGGGGCTGATTTAAAAATACGTTGTGTGTTGATGAACCTGATTGGATTAAATGTCTAACTACCGTCAGTTTGTAATCAGGCCTGTTGATACTTATTCCAACACTGACTAGCAGCACACCTTGTCTGAGCAAAACTACCATTGAATTAAATATAATATACTTTTTGGATAAAAAAAAAGCATTCTGTAGTCTACTTTGTATGCACACAATAAGTTATTGAAAAGTCGCTTTATCCTGCTTTCATGTTAACAAACGGGTTGAAAAGTAAGGGAATTTTATAAAAAAGTGATGAATCTCAATTTTAATCCTTGTATTCTTAAAAAATGTCTAAAATTTAAAGATAAAATCTTTTTCATTTCATAAATTAAACTAATTATAAACTAACAAAAAGACTAATTATGGTTATTTAAAAGGTGCGTTCTGTAAAAGGATAAGTATGCTTACGGCATAAAACAGAAGTTTAATAATTGCAAGAAGATAGTCAAATCATCAAAATCATTCATCAATAGTCAATAATGGAGTATTGATATCTTTTCCATCTACAATATTGTCGTTTGCTGTTGATATTTCACAAAGTTAGATTGCGTGATCTGAATTGCGATTATATGATTGAAACATAAAGTTTTATATGTATATATGAAGTATATAAAAACGGCCACAGGGCAAGGAGACTGACTGGTTGCCCTTAATAAGGACACGGGGAACGCTATGAGTCATTATGCGCGGGGAATGCGGGGTCCCTCAATTAAGCGGCGCACATTCCCCCGCTGGAATGCGCTCTCCTATCTTAATGAAACTTTATCAGCCTTCCCGGCATAGGTAAATAATGAAACTGCAACCAATAATCTTTCAACCGATTGTATGCACTTTTTCCAATTTTTAGTATATTTGAGTTGTATTTTTTGTTTTTATTATTTTTATATTAACTTGGAAAAAAATATAATGTACATTATACGTACAATTATCTCCTAGATCTAGAAAACGTTCAACATTTTTAAACATATTGCATAATAAAGTGTAGATTAAAGAAGTCGAATCACTAATTTATCAAATAAATATCTAAACAAGAAATAGTTTTTACCTCTTATGGTAGACTTTAAAATGTTCATTACCAAAGATCTATAATATCTGATGTGATTTAATATAATATGGTCCTTCGTGCTGGATTTGAATCATCAACAGTCATATAAACTAATATCAGTTTATGAGTTTTTCTTTTTAAAAACATTATTAAAACGAACGATATGAGGGATATTACATCTATTTCATTTTAGATTGTTTAAAAGAACAGAGGTCATGACTGCATTTTCATATATTTCATATGCTATTTACTGTATGACTTGTAATTTTTTGAAACCTTACATAGAAGAAGGCTAAAAGATATTCTCAAAATAAAGGTACCTTTAAAAATATATTAGAGGTATTTCGAATTATTGTCTTGGCTTTGACTAATTAGAGAAAAACAAACCAGTCGTCCAGTATCTCAGATAAAGTAAATACAATAAAATTGTTTAGTTGAATTACACATTAAATATTTTCCAATAAATATTCTCCCTTCCATCCTAACAGACTGTTCACCATATATAAAAATATAGGCCAAAACGTGTTTTTATTAAACAAAAATGTTTTTCTTTTTCTAAATTAAACGTAAAAGTAGTTTAACGTAGTAAAAACATTTACTATTTCAAGAAATTCCTTATTGGATATTTCGTGGAGTGAATGAATGTAATAGTCTGGGAGCTGAGTGCAAAAAGGTTTTGAATCAAAAAGGATTTGAAGAAATTTTTTTATCATATTGGCTGAAAGTACTCATTTCATAGACAACAAATGTGAAGGTCTGCCACCTCAGATCGGTTGCCATCAAATTTTATAGGCGAACAAAATCGACATTTTGGAACTTTTTTCAATTTTTCGCTAATAACTCGAAAACGATTTATCGAATAATAAATTGAGTTCTTTCTAAAATAAAATGGCATTAAATTTCGCGTTGACTGAGGTCCTCACAGTTAAAATCGGGTTAGTTTTTTTGCCAAAACCGATTGTCAATTTAGCCACTTTAGCGGAAAAATGAATTACGTTCACGTTCCGAAGCCTGCAATTTACCCCTCTGAAGAACTATTCAAACCCTCGCATTTATCAAAATATGTTTTCCAACAGGTAACCTTTTCCACACTATATGACCGGGAGAGGAAGGGAACCCGATCCATCAGAGGCTAACAAGACGTGGACAGGAGCCGGACCTATAATTAATACGTGTACGTGGATTATGAGAGGCGTTGCGGTCGCTGATCACAAGAGTGGGTGATTACAAAGTGGCAGTCACCTGATATCGTGCTCTAATCACTTCCGGTGTACTGAAAATAATATTCGGTTCCTGTGGAGGCCTTTGTATCGGCCTGTCGTGGATTCCAGACATGTGAGCTTCATTTAGTCGTAATATAATAAGGAACCTAATCTTTATATGGTTTCCACCACTTCATTACTCCTCACCCATTCTCGCACAGAGGAAATAGTTTACACCTCTGCTAGCCGATTATAAGTAGTTTAGGAAAAGCTGTTTTATTCAAAGAGCCCGCCGCTAAATAAATAATAGACACCACTAGGCTCGAGAATTGGCAACCCAAGCACTCTCGCCCTAGCTATTACGACCATCGCTGTCGAAGACATATACATACGCATTTAACAATTACTTAATTTGTAAACATATTTTATCAGCAGTTCGAAAACTAAATGCAAATGAAATATGCATGTAATAAAAAGCCTGATTATGATTTTGGGATTTTGGGTATAGTTTTTTTCATATTGTTTTGTTTACTAGAAGTATTAATTGTCCCATTTTTCGAAATTGATTCATTATTTAAAAACTATTATAAGCAAATCAGATGAAGGAAAAATGGGTTTAGTATGAAGTTGTGAAATCACTGCACATAGTCATTCGTTTCTTAACTTGCAAAAGATCATTACGATTGTTTTGTTTGATTTAGAGGTTTGATACCCACAAGTCACCAATGCCTGTGAATAGTTAAAATTCTTCTACTTTTTATTTGTCTTTAGTTATGTAGTTCTCTCAATCTCTGCCCAACATTATTTCATTAATATAAATTTGTATTAATAGTGAACCCTAAAAAAATAAAACAAAAAATAACATCTTAAAAATTGTCCCAGACCTTTTGTTGGAACGGACTAATAGTTGCAAATACTGTCGTAGCACCCGTTTTTTGACTACGAAGTTCGAGTACCATCCACGCCGTTCCACGAGGTTCTGAAGCTCAAGCTATATGCTTATTTGTGTGTACACACATAATACAGTAACTAATTTTTTACAATAAAGTTTAGAGGAGGTAAGATTAATACCGATAAAAAAAGTAATCAATAGTTTCTGTAGGGAGGGAAAAAAATTTCTAATCAAACATTATAAGCAATGTGATGTGAACCATTTTTCTTTTATCTTTAATATTTTATCTTCTAATAAAATAGTTTAAAACATTTTTTTTTATTTTATTTAATCAGACAGACAGACAGACAGACAAATGTGTTTATTTATATACAGAAACAGAAAAAAATTAAAATACAATGAAAATCTCACCAAAACACCACTGCAGTGGGAAACACCCGTTCGCAGGAGTTCTGATTTAATAGTAACTTAAAGTAAAATATTAATAATCGCCTCTTAATAAAAACAAATAAAATAAGTAAATAAACATAATGGTGGTACAGAAAAAAATAAATAAAAATAATAATAATAGCCTCCAATTGTCATAAATAACAAAAGAATTAGCAATTTCAGAAAGAACTTCATTGTTCAAGACTGCAAATAATAGATACATAATAAACTATATTTCCAACAGAACATATTTGATTATCTTCATTGTTAACTTTAGTATATGGAGAACGTATGGTTGTTACTGAAAGGGATATTTAAAGGTAAAAAGTGGAATATTATTATTATAGGTAGTCGTGGTATGAGGATTCGGTATATAATATTTATTATATTATGTGGGATTTTAGTTAATTATTTACGAAAATCGGTTGCGGTATCTTATGGGAAGTTGAACTGCTCTGTTAAAAAAAGCCGATAGGAAAATGCCTCTCTAACATATCCGCTGAGCAAAGCCCAATCTTTACCATTCAAATACGAGATTACCTCCTTGTCCGTTAGAGTGTAAGCATTAAACCACTTAGCCCTATAGTCCCTTAAGATAGTGCAACTCCCAATAAAATGGCTAATTGTTTCTAACTGGTTGGCATTGCATAGGCTGCAGTTATGATTACGTTTGCTGTCCCATGGCGCATAGTTAAGCTTCAGTAACTCCCCCCTGGCTTTGATTATATTGATAATGAAGGAAAGTTTGTACTCATCTTTCATATAGGGGTTGTTCAGTAAATCAATGTCTAGCTCTTTGTAAGAGAGATGAAATTTAGAGTTACAGCGGGCTTCCAGAAATTGACCTCTAAACAGCTCTTTTTCTTTTTCAATGAATACTTTCAATACTTTTACTTAATCAATACAAATTATATTTTTTTTTTTTGGTGTTGATTTATTGTTTTTCAGATTTATTGACCGTTAGGGTGGACAGGAGGGCAAATACACCGCATGGTTACTAGGCATCCATACTTCCCCTCGGCAGCCTGGATATGTTATTAGATTTACACCTTCATGACTCTAATCACGGGACCCTGTTCTCTGCCAACAGAATGATTGGATTATATTTGAGGGGTTGGAACCCTCCGTTTGGTTACATTGCTCAGGGGCGGACTGTCACCAGCGGGGGGGAGGGGCAGGGATAGGTTGGCTGTTACAGATGTAGTACCTAAGCCACGTTCCGAACTTTGAATTGACTGTTATAATTATACTTCATAAGCTTCGACTCAATCTATACAACACAGATTTTTTTATTTGGACTAAATAAACAGGAATTCGTAATGTTTTTTTTTTTTTTTTTTTTTTTTTTTTTAAGTATTAAAGTGAGTACAACGCTTATTATATTTTCTTTAATTTATTTGTTGAATTTTCGGGCTATTTTTTTCTTGTCCTCATAAAGAATTTGTTTAATACTTTAAAATCTCACAATATTATCTAAATTGACATTCTAATTGAAAATGTTCCTGTTGTCAAGCTGAAACAGGTTAACATAGCACTTGTCGTTATCTCAATCTTATGTCTATATAAATTAAAGAAAATATAACGAAGATTTTAACCTATTCAACAAATATTTCATGAAATGGAGAAATTTTATCTAAAAATGTTTAATGATAAAAATGTAGCAATTATTTTTGTGTATGCAATTATCCGTGAGCGTATGTACATTTATTTTTTAAAAATAATAATCCGGTACGTATTTCGTAATTTTGTCACAAAATGTTTAATTATAAATATGTAGCATTATGTATCTTTATGCAATAATCCGTTAGCGGACTTTTAATTTTTTATAAATAATTACTCGGTACGTATTACGAATAAGACAGATAATTAAAAAAATAAACTTCATTGAGTTCAATATGACTAAAGGATAGATTTCAAGTTATGTGACTTCTATATTTACCTGTTTTTCTTAAATAACCATTTTGGAGCTGAAATTTTTTCAATTATCACTGAAATATTTACCTCTTTAAAAATTGTGCGGGAAACTCAAATGACGAAAACGTTTTCGTTTGAAACATTTGAAAACAAAAATTTTCGTCGATTTTATGTTCTTGATTTTTCTAAAAATCTAAAACATAAATGTAGTTCACTTTGGCGTCACACCGACCATATATATAGGCTTTTTATACGTTAGATTCTAACCACATGAAAAAAAAAAATCGTTAAATTCTTGATTTTTTTTTTTTTTTGTAAAATGGCATGGAATGCGCTCTTAAAAAACACCAATCTCATAGTCCTAGACCAATTTGGAAAACACCTGCAACTATTTTTTATCATAAAATGCTAGATTTATAAAATTTTATTACTAGTTTTCAATTTTTTAGTAATGAAGAAATTTTCATCCCACTTTTATATTTTGCTGTATGAATAGATATAACACTACCTATTTTTCAAAAAAATATCAAAATTTTAAAACATGCCCTTCTTGAGAAAATTGAAATTAAAATTTTACATTTAGTTTTAAGAAAATTTCTTTAGCATCAACCTATACATTGTTGTATACCATATGAAACGGCATGGAATGCGCTGTTGAACGACACCAATCTCATAGTCCTAGTCAAACTTGGAAAACATCTACAGCTATTTTTAATCATGATTTTTTCTGTTTCTGGACCTATTTTTGAGGGCTTTAGAGACCAATAATTCAAAAACGGGTAAACATATCTCAGTAATATTTCACAATTCTTCTAGTAGATACAAGTAGTACACATATACCAAATTTCAAGAAAATCTGAAATGGTGAGGCTCAAGCCTGTGTTGAATTGACGTGGAATTACCCAGCTGGAAAAGAATAGAATGATAGAATCGAAATACACCAACAAATTATAAAACATTACTTTTGTATAAACCAAAGGAAGTATTCAAAGAAATACTACCTGCTCAAAACACCTATTTCCGAATAACCTATCGGATTCCTCTTCTATCCTATGTGAATTGTATATTTATCACAAGGAACTAGAGGAGAAATAAGGAAGGATATCCGGGGAGAGAGACGTGTTGATATTCATGAATGTAGGGCCGTATTATTTCAAGTGGGATGAAAGGGCGGGACAGGTGGTTCTCCTTGTAAAAATACCTGACGGCCTTTGAGGCGGCACATCCCGATAAATAATGCAGGAGCGGGGAGGGGGTTGCAGGGAGGGGGTTGCAGGGAGGGGGAAGAAGGATGGCCCGGCTCCTACTTCTGTCTCATAGGGAGGAGGATTGGGGAGGAGGGGATCGCCAATATAACGGCCTATGGTTATGGTTATTGCTCATTAGAGAGACGTCGGAATATAACTAACGTGTTAAGCCTTATAAATAAAGTGGTTGCGGTTAAATTCATCGTCGGATAATCCGTTTTTTTCGGATATTCCGTTGAAAAATTAGAGGACGGAACCAAATGGTCCTTTGAAATCTATTTTTTATGGGATAATCTGTCGTTTCCTTGAAGTTCATTCGTTGTTTGAGAGAAAAAAAATTTCTCCCTGAAATGCTAAGACAAATGTGTAGCTACCGACGGGACTCTTACTTCCTGGAATATAGCTTTTCTTCTATTTAGGACTAACATAGAAGGCATAATCCTGTTTATAAATTTCATCATATTCTATTCATCAATTAGGTAGTAATACAATTCGTTTTTCAATTTTGAACGTGACATTCGTGGAATTTAATTAAATTGCTAGGGAAAGAGATATTTTTCACTTCACATCAGTAAGTTCGCGAACAGAGAACATTTTTTATTGTGTCAAGTTCATCATGTCATGCCTTAAAAAAGAGGATAGGTCGGTAACGCGGAGGAGATAACTTTTAGCTATGTAAAAATGCTGCATTACAATTTACGATACGATCTACGATAGCAATATACCATCTTTTTATTTTGTCGGATACCTACTCATGACGAATTAAATATGTTCGAAAAAAATACGAGAGTGTTCATTTAAAAATATGCCCTGAATTTCTCATTTTTCGTTTAATACGTTTTTCGGTCAATCCGTTGAATTTTATCCTGACCCGATTGCAATAGATTAAGCGGCAGCAACTGTAAAAAAGTAAATAATTCAATTCAATAAAAATTTACCCCATAAATATGTGGGCAGGTCGAGATCTTACCGTAAGATATCTTCAACGACGATTATTTAAGGAAGAACCTGAAGGCCGTGGACTTAAGGATACAGTTTCATATTCAAGCAGCCAATACATGAAGTATTGACTAATGACAAAATGTACCTGAATATTATTAAATCCACCCCAATAATTATATTGTATGAAAATTTTTGTTTTTGATGTGTTTTGTTAGATACGGTTTGTGACCGATAATTATAGGAAAAATTATATACATATATTATTTTTTTTTAGCTATTAGAATTGAATTTTCATTTTAGTATTATTAGAGATATATCAATTTAGGCTTTGGAAACACAGTAAAATCTAAAAACTGCAATTCTTGTACTTCTTCTTTTACATAATTATCCCAAATCATGACTTGGACTGCTCCAGCATCAACCAACATTTTTCTTTATCATGTGCTGCTACCTTCCAATTAGAGGTCCCAAGTAGGCTTCTTTCCTCAGTAGCAACTGTCTCTTACCATCTGACCCAATCCATATATCTTCTTACCTAGTATTTAACTCGGGATTTCATCAGGATTCATCCTTTATTACATGACCAGCCCATCTTATTTTGCCTAAATGACGCCCTATGTCTGCTTTTAGAGAGTTGAATTATCATTTTAGTATTATTAGTAAGGTATTAATTTAAGCTTTCGAAATAGACATTACAACTTAGAAATTTCAATTTTTTTACTTCAACTCAAGAGTTTAATGCTTCAAGAAGGTTAATAACGCGTAAGTTATATGAGCGAATCCCAAAATTTCGGTGCTTCGCTAATACATATTCGAGGCATATTCACACATTTAGTAAGAAAGTTACTTTTACAAAAAAAAAAAAATATATATTCAAAGAGAGGGAGTCAACAAATGTTCGTTCAAAAAAATATCGGGAATACTCTAATTAAATGACGAAAATTCAAATGTGAATTTGTTTTCTCATATGGTTCGAATCTAACGTATTAGAAGTCTATATGGTCGGTGTAACGCCAAAGTGAACTACTTTTATTTCCTAGATTTTTAAGAAAATCAACATGACCAGCCCATCTTATTCAGCCTAGTTAAATTACATCCTGTGGCTGCTTCTTTATAAATATTTTTATTTTTTGTTATTTTCCTTCCCCACCAAACTTCGTTTACTTATTTTTTTTAACAATTTCTTCGCTAATAAAATAAAATCTCTGCTGACAATTTTCCTCCGAATCTGAGAATCGATCATTCATTAGTTCTAGACATTGACCTTATATCTGAACCATAGGAAAGTACCGGGCTGATCAGTATTTTTTAAATTCTTATCCTCACAGCCCTGGGTTGAGTTCGACTGCAGAAATATTTTGTATTCATATTGTTCAGCTGTAGTCCTATTTTTGCAGCCGATACTTTTTTACATTGTTTTATTAATTGGTTAAGATTACTAATATTTTTCAGTTATCTTTTTTAAATTTTTTTGTGAAATAGTATTTGTAAATTTTACCACTTATCATGTTTTCCGAACACAAATTAATAATTTCTTATTTTGTAAATGATTTGAAATGTAATCAAAGTTTACTTATTACATATATTATATAATCTATTAACCATAACCCACACACACACCTCTGGAAGTTAGGTGAAAAGGATATTGAGGAGGCGGTGCGCCAACTATCCCAAGCCCTTTTGAAGGGCGCGTTGAATGTCGTGCGGTTGAGTTGCGGAGGTTGGGAGCGGGTATGCGGGGTAAGGCGAGGTATGCCCTCAGCTCAGGCCATGGAAATAGTTTCACTCTTTGATCTCACTCTCAAAGGCGGAACAATTCTCCCTTACAGATCAAAGATGTCAACGGGATTCTCCTTCTAGCCTATTCTCTTCCCTCTCTAGTTGAGGGAGGTTCCAATGGTGTGGCACCGACTTAGTTCTAGCTGCCTCCGAAGGTCACAAAGAAAAAGATAGGAAATCTCGAGCACTTAACTTTTCTTTTTTTCTTCTTCCTATGTGAAAACTAGAGTCCCTTAAAGTCCTTTCAGGAATGTTACTGTTTTATTTTTAACTTATGTAATATACGATTTAAGTCATTTCGCATAAAAGATCAAACGCCATCGATCTATAATATATTATTATATTGTAACAATTATGTGGGTTTATATAATTTTATTCGAAGAAAATGATGATTTACAATGCCTCAAAATCAATGAAAATGAAATAATCAACCAGGTTAAAAAAATTATCAAGTTTTAACGACACAGTAATTCAAACGTAACCACATGATTTGATTTTCAGTACCAGACTAACTCTCCAGTCCATCGCTCCTCATATTTAGTCCGAATCAGAACAGTCCAGAGCGTTCTTGACAAACGTAGAAGGTTCTTGAATAGTCACAAACGTGGACTAGAACAGATTGTTCCAACAACCAGTCTATAACTCTTTTAAATCATGTTTATTTATTTATTTTTTACGCTAAAATATATTACTTACACTTAAAAAAGCTTGGGTAAAAAAGCTTGATTCAGAGTATTCAATGTCCTTCTTGGCTAGATTTATGTGTTATAAAAAAGCTAAACAAGATCACAGATTTTATTTTTTATTTTAACAAATTCGGTTATTTTATGCGTATTTATTTATTGGCTATTCATTTGCGTATTTGTTATTTATTTACTGGCTATTTATTGCGTATGTACTCACGTATCTTTACCCCAAGGAGCAAACACCACACTTCGAAATTAAAAACCACGATAAATACTTCCTATTACTTATCAATGCCAATAAAAATGTAAAAAACGTGGATTAAGTTGCCTCTATAAGTACTAAAAAAAAAAAATTTTAATAGCTCAAAGTTATTGAAAATAAAATTTATTACATTTTATTATATATATTTTTTTAATTTTAATTTTTTATATTTTAGTCATCATTATCCTTATCCGAAATTCATTATAATTATCTTAAATTTTAATCTCTTATACTTTCTTTAGCATTATCCTTTGCCGCTTTGGCCTTGCTCTTGTATGTGGGGTTGGAAAGGATATTTCATTATTAATTTAAAAAAGCATAAAACAAAAAAAAAAGAACAATATGATTATTAATTATCCTTATTTTAATATTTTTTCCATATTCTGTACATCAACAGTTCAAGTGTTTACATAGAGCCTTAATGACTAATGCCCTTGAATTCGGTTGATTTAATGTTTCCATTTTTATATAAAAATGTTTTTGAGAACAATAATTACAATAATGTCTAAATTTCCATAGCGAAAAAAACGCTCTTTTGCTAAAAAAAACCTTAAGTCAATTTTATGTAATTAAGATTTCAAATTTGGAAATTGTTAAGTTAATTAATTTCAGATGATGGAATAGATTACAATGAGCAAAGGCTTAAAGCCAAAGACTACTAACCAACCTATAAAAATTAAAACGAACCAGATATAATCATTGCTCAAAATCAGATTAAACCAACTAAAAATATTACTTCGCGAGAGATATTTCAACAATGAGTTTACCATACATGAATAAGAATAAAGAATAGATTTCAAGTTATGTGACTTCTATATTTAACCGTTCTTCTTAACTAACCATTTTGGAGATTAATTAGTTTCAATTTTCAGTCGTCGCTAATGGCCAGAGCAGTCGAAGCGACGTTAAATAACATCAAATAAAAAAAAAAAAAAAATAATTTTCGCTGAAATATTTAGTCAATTTTCCACTTTAAAAATTGTGCGATGAAATCAAATTAAGTGGTGCAAACTTAAATTTACATTGTCTTTATATCCTTGTTCTTTCAAAAAATCTATAATATATATAGGCTCTAGAATATTATTATAACCTTTTAATATATAATTTGATAATTGTACATGGTCGGTACACCATTGAGAGATATTTACGTAATTGTTGCGAGATATTTCAACAATCGGAAACGTTTCACATGTAAGTAGGTATATATTAAACTGTTTACAACTGATGTATTATCCCTGTTTTTTGAGCCTGCTTTTAGCGGTTTGAATGGAACAAATCATCTCTAGCCAGTATTAATGTGGATTTGTGGTTTTAAATCCTAATCATTTGAATTGGGAAGGGATGAAAAGATGGCTTAGTTAATAACAGCCACTCCAACGTAGTCATAATTTTGAAATACATTTGTCAGTCATATTTTTTTATCCATAAATATCTGAATATTTCGTAAATATGTAGGTAAATATAAATGTGTGCATATGTTTCTCCACGCTGTATTTCACATATCGCATATCAATGCAGTCAACTTTCAAGACAAATAAAACTTAAAGAAGCACCTTTCACACCTTTTAAAGTTTCTTAGCTCTAATAATTAGGTAAACTCCGAAAACTATTTAAAAAACGCCCCTATTATAAGTCAAAATTTTATTATTAAATTTACATATATTTTTTTAATTTTATTTTAGTTTTTATTTATTGCCGATTGTTTTAGGTTGTTAATTTGTTTATTTTTGTGTTTTGGTCTTTTCATATCAATCCTGTCAGCATTATGCTTATTACCATACTTAGCAGATAGAAAATTTAAGAAACATACCACAATCAATGTATATCAAGGTAAATACTATTTTAAGATACTATATTTTTAGGATATTATGAATCGCACACATACTTAAACAGTTTTTTTTTCACCCAGTTCTTTCGCCTGAGAGTTAAATGTTCGATTCATCCTCTTTGACTTCACAATTAAATTTGAATCTTTATCGATTAATATTACGACTCAATAGATTCGTGTGAGGGCAACACTTTTTATCAGATATTCCGTAAATAAGTTCAGCCAATAATATTGACCGTCTAAGGTAGGTTTAAAGCTTAACGGATTAGCGGATTTCCCGTGTTTTTACATAAAAAATGAATAAATTATAACTTATGCGATAAACATCGTAATTCAGTGGCACAAACATTACCCACACATTGATATGGAATCCGACGACAAGACAGATATGTAACTGAATAGCAGAGATCTACTGCGCAGTGTATCATTCTAGGGTTGCCTTCAACCTTCCAAAGTGTCTACAATCCCAAAGTGAAAGCTGCACTAGTGTGGTAGAAGGTGACAGCAAATGAAAAACAAATCTGAATATTAATATTATTCATTCGTTGAGATGTAGATGGGACTATGTGAATAAAATATGGATTTCAAATCAAAATTAAAGTAACATTAATTACGATACTAAATACTAAATAATGAACTGGTATTTAGACCTCTCAACCTCGGTTCCGAACGCAGTGATTTAATCTCGTTGAATGCTAATGAAATTAGTAGCAATTGATGATGAGCCCTTTCTCCTCGGAGCAAAGCCCTTAGGGGAGGGAGGAGATTAGGGAGGGGAGGGAGAGGAGGGACAGTTAGGGATGTCTTGTTTGTGCAATGTCCCGGCCAGCGGTGCAGTTTTACAGGAAGGGTCTAACGATTTAGGGGGTTTGGTGGGGGGGGACCCACTGAGGTCGATATAGGCTAGGTGTCTTTAAAAAGGGCTCCAGCCATCCATCTAACTTTAAGGGCTCCCTCGCGGTGGTATAAAGCGTAGGGCCTGGCGCAGCTGGTCCTTTATGTAATGATGCAGTCTCAAGTCCTCTCTCTCTCTTGCATAGTTGATTTATAAGTCTTCATTAAGTTGGAGTTTCTTTCTACAGTAACTTTTTTATTTTTTTATTCCTAATTTATGTCTTCTGGACAACATTGATAAGTACGCATAGCATCATCATTCGTAAAAATTGACTTTACCTATAACTCCATAAAAATACCGAAAGTAATGCAACATCAGCAGACCTTTTCTTTTATGTCTATATAACATAATAATATCGTAGTAGCTACTTCAAGCTAAATAAAATCCATTGATAATTTATATCCCAAACTTCCTTGAACCTGTTCATTTTACTCCTACCAAGCCAGGTAGGTTATATGGCAAACGCGCTTTAATTTGACTGAAATCTTAAAAATAAAACGTAAACACAGTAGAATTGATGCTATAATAATCAAAATCTAATCACTACTAGTGCTCCTATGTTGCTTCGGGCGATAGCCGTTTAGTTTTGCCCCGATCTCAATTGAAAAGGACTCATTTAGTTTACTGAAATAGCGAAACATGCGAGCGGGAGTCCATAACTAGGATCTAATAATGCCGACAAAGGCCCTTTTAACTAAAAAAGATACGATGGGAGTTCACTAATTTCACGCTCACATAATCTACAGAAACAGGCCACGCGCAGAAGCAATGTAGTGGAATTTTTACCGAAATATAAATCAAACGTTATGCAAGAAACTGTAAAGAACGAAGTTCGGCGATTCTTAGCATTGCTACGTGGTCAAACCCGAGAGAACAAATTAATGTGAGTAATCGTGTCCGTAGGAGCCTAAAATAACAATTTAATAGGATCAAGTTACATAAAACTTAAAAGAACTAAATACTGATAAGGAGTAGGAAAAATAAACTATAATTAAGCATAATAATTAAAGCTTACTAATACTCTTTAATTTCATATCTTACAAAGCAAGATCAAATATAAATTCACGAATGACTACAATCACTATGCGATCTTTATTGATTTTTTTTTTTTTCTGTTTGGAAATATTTTTCTTTTCCCTTATCTTTAATTACCGTTTATTCATCTGTTATTTAATTGGTATTCTCCGACAGTGAACCGGCAAACTTCTCTTGAATAGTTTAGAAACTCGCTCGGGGCCTTAAACGCCGCGAGCTTTAGCCTACTTATTCCAACGGGATCTGGGCAATGTGCTCTCCGTGGAAACTGAGCTAAATCTCTTGTAGCGAACTAAGGTTAAAGCTTAGCACCTACCCACCCGATTAGGCAAACTTTTCGAGTCAAGGTCTAATGCCTTGTGAAGACTTCAATATAGAAGATAATCTTCAAATCGATACCTTAATTTAATTACGGGAAAAGTTGTATCTTTATATTGTCTTTTAAAAGTGATTATAGATTGTAGAATGTAGTTAAAAAAAAATATTTCTTTAGTTACTTTGTAAGAACAATTAGGTTTGTTCGACCAGAATAGTATGAAAAAATGCCCCAATAATGTATCAACATTAATTTATTATTAAAAAATGGAAAGTTGATTAAAGACCAGTATTGATGGAATATTTTTATATGAAAAAAATTATATAAGTATTAATAAATTATTAGGGTAATTTTCCGGAGATTGAATTTTTCGAATGAGTCACGCTAAAGAAATGTTTATGTTTGCACTACAATCTACAACTCGCGATTAAGGTTCAAAAGAAAATGATAAAACTTTTCCTGTAATTAAATTATGATATCGATTTATAGATTATATTTTAAATTAAAGTTTGCAAAATAAATTAGACCTAATCTATGTACGTTTATTTGGTTTTAGGAATTTTTAATTTTTTTGGTCTGGATATACAATATATTGCTTATACAATGTATAATACAATCTTCTAACATTGTGAAATTCCATTTGTGTATATAATACGAACTTGTGTATTTAACTTGGCCACTAGTTAAAAAAAAAAAAATTATTTGGGTTTGAATATATTAATTAAGAATAAATTTATTATAAGATTAATTTTATAATTTATTTATTTTCTTTTTTTTGCTACGACTTTTCATTAGTGCTATAAACATTTCTTTTACCTCAGCTTAATCCTTAATGATTTGAGGACCACCTACTTAATATTTAAATTTATTTCCACATGTAGAAAAAAAAATGCCTTCATGCTCCATTTTATTTTCTCATTTAATGGTAAAAACTCTCAGAGTTTAATTTCAACAATTTATAAACTCTACAGATTATTGAATAAGTCGAACTTATTTTAGCCTTTGAAGATTAACAGCTGAGTTTTCATCTTATTTCTTGAGATGTAAAACATTAAAATTAAATTGTGTTTTCACGATATTAGGTGTCGAAAGTCGATAGGTCTGACTCAGATCAATACGCAGTTACCAGTAGGGTATTCAAATTTGATTTTTAGCTTGGTTTTTAAAAAAACAATAAAAGAAAAAGTATGGCCGTCTTCTTGCTATGAAGCGGTATTTCGCATATAGTTTGTCTCATACAGGTATTCAAAAACAATTCCAGTATATATATTTTATTTTCTAAATTATATTTATGAACTCTGATTATGTTGCTAAAATCAGATAAAAAAGATAAAAAAAGACCACAGGAGTATCTCTTATATTTTTATCATTCTATCATAAGTAGCTTTCGGCGTCAAGTGCCGTATTCATCTAAAAATACAACAATCATTCAAAAAATGCAAAAATACTGATACAGATTTATTTTTTCATAAAAAGGTAATTATAAATTTACTAACTTTAATCACTATTTATTATTTGTGAATAATGTTTTGGTATATGAGAAGGTTCCAGTTTTGAATTTAATAAAATATCTTGATTAATTTCAATGTAAATGGGTTCTGTTGTTTTTTATTTTTGCCGGGAGTTGAATCTATGTAACATTTTGACGTTCTCAAAGTATATTCCTAGTCTGGTTTCATTTTTTGGTTTGACAATGAAGTGGCTGTTTTCGAGTTCGGTTTGAGCTTGCTCCTATGGTTGTAAATTGCGCCTATGTAAGATTTTTCACAATTTTTACATGGAACTTTATAAATGATGTTTCTTTGTTTTTATATCGGTGTGAGGTCTTTTGTTTTGGTGAGGAATTTTCTTATTGCATTTGTGGAAATTTTAAGTCATCTACATATAATTTTTTGAACATTAATATAAGATCATAGGTAAGTTAATTTAGATGGATTTGAATTTGTGTTTGTTTTGATATTGATTATTTTTGGGGTGGATGGTTGTTTTCTGTTGCTTGTAGAAAATCGCTGTCTTTCTTATTTGCTGTATCGCTACTCGGAATTTTATTTTATAAACTTTTTATCGACGAAAAAGGTTTCAATTTTGATATAAATATATATAAATCCTGGATATACAAATTAAATTATTATCCTTCATTGATTGTAGTGGTGTAACTTTACTTATTATGTATGGAAATTTCATAATTAACGATCTTCAACTTATGGTACTATATCGATAAAGATAACAATTTTGGAAGTTTTTTAACGACCTCTTTGTTAATTTGCTTTTAGGCTTAATCATTAAAATGTTGTATTTATTCATGGATTTTCCGTTGCATATGATGAAACGTCAAGGATATCTTTATCTGTAATATTAATCATTTATTATGTTCTGCTAATAAATAACTCATTGCTGACAAAGGCTGGAGACATGCTCAGGTAGTCATAATATACAAGCCGACATGCTAATGTGTACGAATATCAGAGGAGATGTAGCTAATGAATGTTAATGAGGGAGGTCCCCTAATGCACTGACAACACACATTATATTGCCTCCCCCCCTCCCCGCCTCCTCCCGACAGTCCATTATCTGTCAGTATCCCCTTACATGCCTCTCCTGTTTATTGTCAGTCTGATTTGGTCCTCTTCGATAATGTCCCGAATCGGATACTTGACCTGCTCTAAGCCATGGCGGATAATACGTTGAAGAATAAAGGACCCAATGCCTAGTGTTGAATAGCCGTTTTATTATTATAATTTACTTATACAAAATGATATTTATATGTATTTAATGATTTTTTCTGAGCCTCTCAGCTCACTGGTTGACAACTATGGTTTTGTTTCATACAGTTTAAAATCACAAAAGGCCTTTTTTTTTTTTTTATTAAAAATTTGGAGTCTATTGCTTATTGTTACGTATGACTTATTATAGATATTTAGTCATAAAAGAAAATATTTCTATTACATAATAACGTTGAGAGTGTCATATTTTATTACATCTTGCATTTCGGATTTTGTGAAGAATGAAAAAATCAAAATGGTGGGATTTTGTATGAAATTTATTTTTAAATTGAAGAAGAGGGGTCGATCCACTATAAAGCAGGTAGAAGTGAGCCCTCCATGTCTATATAAATATAAAACATATATCTCCCTAATGTATACATATTCCTTTAATGAGATGTGTAAAATCATATTTTTCAATCATGGTGCACCTGGCAAGCAATCATGATACGATCATATCTAACGATTCAATATTGTAATGTGAAACAAAAGACAAAACATATGTTTTAGGATAGTTCTAGACTTGTTGTTGCAGTTGAAACAAAATGTCATAGGACATTTTTGTGACTACGATGTTGGGTACCATCTACGCTGGCATCGAAATTTCTATGCTGTTCTCAATACGAGCGATGGACTGTAAAGTTAGTCTTGTTCTGAAGCTTACGTATGGTTGTTAGTATGCTACACAGTGATAATTTTTGTAACCTGTTTAAATATTTCTGTTTTCATATTTTGTGTTATTTACCATTGAAAATTGTTTTTTCGTTAAAAAAAAAAAAAAAAAAAATTGTATAATCCACATAAATGTCACAATACAATAGTTTACCTATATAAATGTTTTTCAAAAGGGTTTTAATTTTTTTAAACCTTTTAGATTTGACCATGTCTCGAAAGCCTATAACGATACTTTCTAATGATACTAAAATGATTTAAAAAACAATATAATTCTACTCATAAGTAAACAAACCGTAGCGGTTCTAATAAAACTAGTTAAATAAAAAAATAGTGTAATAATTAGTAAAATACTCACCTGGAAATCTGGAATAAGTTAATAAATATCCAATTACAAACAAACCCAATAGATGGTAAGTTTATTTGTAGGAAAGAAGTAAAGATGAATACTTCAACTTGGTCAACTGAAAAGATTTAAAATTTTATTTAACGGTATAAAATAATTATTAATTATTAATGGTTAATTTAAATTGGGGGTTGGTCCAACTTCAGGTGGACAAGGAGCACCCTCCTATTCATATAAAAATAATAATAAAAAGTAGATAAAAAGAAATATTTAAATCCAACATTCAGCGAATTTTTGGGTAGGAAAAAGTATTATGGTTTGAGACGAAAGTTATCGCTGATAAGATGTATCGGAAATATTAAATTTTGCTTTTCCAATTCAATATCTATCACATTACATATAATACCAAGACCCGTAAAATTAAATATATTTTCTAATTGTGTGATCTTTGAAGTTAAATAAACCTTAAGCTTCCGAAATAAAGAACATATTTAAAACACTTTAACTGAAAACAAGCGAAAAGTAAGATAATATACATCAGAGCTTTGCTAATTTGCCTGAAGACATATGTACCATAGTTTACGAAAAGCCGATCTAAATTTAACTGCATTATTATTAATGAGTTTTATTATTAACAAACCTAGATTTCAGAATATCAAAAGACTATTGGGAGGTATTTAGAAAATATACTTCAGCTTTTTAGGAATAATGGAAAAGACTCTTCTCTATTTATTAAATTAAAACCCAACGTTTAACATTAGAACATTCCCTTTTTATTGATGCATGGTGAATATAGAAGTTCATGCTTCATCTGTCAGCTAAACACCAGGTCTAATATTCTTAACCTTTGTATTTTTATTTATGTTATTTTATTAATTTTTTTTTTTTTTTACAATGTTAGAAGGAATGTACACATTTTCAGTTGGACATTAACATTGCATTCACTAAGAATTTAATTAGATTAATTGAAAATATTTATTATTGGTATTATTCTTAAATCAATACGACTATAGATTTCGACTCCATAAGAGTTTATATTCACTCAGCCCAATCTGCGAAAAATGGAATATCGAGATCTTTATGGATTATTATCTTAAAAGCATGATAAAACGCTTTAAGGATGATAAGTATTGTATAGGAGAAGAAATTGATTGCATTATGAAGCTCCATTTCTCAATTCCGCATTTCGAACAGAATGTTTGGAGCTTTTATTTTGAGTTATTATTATTATGTGAACATTAAATTTTTTTTGCAAATATAATTACTTCATATAATTTTAACGTTTCAGAGGATCACAGATGTGAATGATCCATGATCCATGATGTATTTATATACAATTTTTTACTTATTTCAACTCCAGAGATATAAAGCCCCTCAGGATATCGGTAAACAATACTTCTGAAAAGGATCTCATATTGAAACGTTTTTACATATTAAATGAACATTCCATAAACTGGTGGAGAATAATGACAGTTTAAATGTTTTTCATAATTATTATGAAAGAACTTCTTATGGACCAGTTAGACCATATATTTGTAAATTAATCCGATTCAAATAAGGTATGAATAATAAATAATGCCCCAACTTTAAAAATTCAGTGAGCTCAGAGGATGAATATGCTATACATTTTTGTTTCTTTTGATAAGTCAAAGTAAGTACAAAGTTCCTTGATTATGATCAAGGAACTTACTGACGAACTAGGAGTACTATTTAAAATTTTTATATCAATCTCGAACTATTTAATTCAAATTTTAAACAAAAGTTGAGTTTATATAATGATTCAATCATATTTCTATCTACTTTTATAAAATATCTAAATCAGAATATTTAGGAGGAAACTGGGATATAGAGAACTTCTTAAGGATTCAGGGAACTGTCTCATTTCAAAGTTTTTTTTTTCTAATATCAAACAATAAAAGCACTATTAAAATCCCACTTATAACTTTTTAAAAGTTTCTTCTTTCTCTATTCTTATCAAAGAAAAAAAAAAAAAAAGAACTACAACGCTAAAGTTTCGGTAGGATGGGGGCGCGAGAGTTCGGCTTTTCAGATACAAGCTAACAAGATTTCCTGAAGTCCAAGCCTTTGTAAAACTTTTCCCTTCATATTTAAAAACGCTTTTATTTATTTTTAATTAGAAAATATTCCCTTATTTTATAGGTGTTAAAGTGATTTTCTGATCTGATCGAAAATATGCTATGTACGGGTATGATAGGAAAGGAATAATGTAGTAATTTTTTTTATTTTAATGGTTACAGGAAATCCACCACTAGGGCGATGTTTGCCGAATGGTTAATATCTAAAAGATTTGTTTAAACAATTTAAAAGATTCTTTCGAAATTTACATAGTTTGAGCAAATTCTGATGAAAGTACAATAAGGTAAAATCGCCTATCGGATACCAAATACAACCATGTAACATTCTAAGAACCAAATAAATGTATTCGTTACATATTTATATGAAAAGTAGTTAATTCTATCTGAAATTTGATTTTATTATATAGTTGTGGAAATGCCATTAAATATATTTATACGTACATATTCTACATGAAAATCTAGTGATAACATTATTGGATGAGATGTCAAGATGTTTCCTAAATCTCCTAAACCGTAAAATAATTGTAGTTTATTTTATTGCATCGTAATAATGTTACAATATCTTCAGAGAGGCTCTAAAAGATTTTTTTTTTAAAATAAAGCTATAAATAGTCCTTGTATACGTTTGATTCTAACAATGCAGTTAATTATTGTTTGTTTGGTTTTAATATTTAATGTAGCATTAATTCATGTAGGTTAACCCTTTCATTGAAATTATGTTAATCTATTTAATATAATTTAATAATGTCTGTAAATTTCAACTTTTAGAATCTTATTTACTTTTTAAAATGTTTAATTAAGTTAACCAAATACTTAAGTCTTTTAATTAATATTTAATAGTAATGAAGGAAAATAATAATTATTTTCGTTTGAATTTTAGACATTATATTTCTATCAATAAGAGAAGCTACTTGTTTATTCAATGTAAATAGTTAAATAATATTTTTATTTTAATATATTACATTGCATTACAGAAATGTAAAATAATGAAATTAAGTTTGAAAACAAAAGTAAACAAAAATGAGATTTATTGTTATTCAAATCAGTGCCGATGCCTCAGTAAGTGTAAACAAACACATGCGCCATCTTTGGCCGGTACTAAAACTACATATCCGGAACATTAACAACTTATTTTGTTTAAAATCTAATTTAAAAGAGAATTACTTTTATATTTTTTCTTATTCATAAAAATAATGGCTTATAAAAAGATAATAACATTAAAATCAAACCTAAAGATATCAGGTCCTGTCTGCCCAACTAAAACATAGCAGGGCTGTCGTATGGCAATTGTTTGTCCCAAGGGGTTTAAAAAGGGCAGCACTGCCCAGCATTAATCAGTCTTGGTTTGGGATGAGTCTTGGTCTTCGGTAGTCTTAGACTCACTCTTTATTTTCTTCCTGAGTTTCCTATGTCCCTCTGCCCGATTGCACCTGGATTTGTCTCTAGGATGTTTTAGACAGAGTTGGCCTTATATATTTTTTCTCCTTCCTCACCCAAAATTACCTGCTCCTATTCCCTTGTTCCTTTCTTAGAAGATCTGGTTTGGTAGCATTTCCTATATTTCCCCTCTGCATCACCTGGTCGGTGTGGAGTTACCCATATCAATAATAAACCTGGTGGTTGGCCTCCCATGGTCTGTGTATACTAGATGAACCATTAATACAGGACTCTTTTCTCTCTGCTTAGATTAGCGCCCTAGAGCTGTCAAGGCCCACGTTTCTCCCGTGGAACTAGCTTTGACCAGCTTTACCTCTTACGTCGCTCTTCCAAGGTATTCCTTTCCGGCTCTGGGATCTGATGCCCCCAGGCATGATTTCCTGTACCTTACGCCTGTATAATTGGTTGGCCCTCTATAATACAGGCACCCTATTGTCCTCTTGCTTAGATGGTGCCCTTAAATTGCCAAGGTCCATGCTTACCCCTTGGGCTTAACCTTGGTAATTCACAGAAGTGAATGGCAACCTTACTCTGGCAAGAACGTCACTCCTAAGACATGCTAGAGTTACTAAAGTAAAAATATTCAAAGAGACAGTTAGAGCCCCTAAGATAGTTATCAAATTTTTGGATCCCTGATACAGATTAAAAATATTGAGTCTATTATAGATATTACTGTGTATTGATATGATTTCTACTTTTCATATCATATCTTTTAGTCATTAGAAAATTATACGTTTACATAGCTTTAAATAAAGTATTTAATAATGCTTGAATTATAGGTATAAGTTCAATGTAGCTCTTACTACAGGTGTATCGATATACTTATTAAATATCCGGTTATAATGGAAAATTCAGTTCAATGTTTTATCGGAAACCGTTAGGGCCGTTCAGAACATCAGATAAGCAGAAACAATAGTATGGTTTTACGCATTTGACCTTAAATACATGTAATGAATATTTTCGTCACACTCTTAAAAAATAACGTGGATTCATGGGAAGACTTCTTAACGTTATAACTTGTAGTTAGATGTGAAGTAAAGAGATTTCCTAAATCTCCTAAACCGTTCCGTGAAATAGCCGCTATCAGAAGGCCCAGGAGTACGTTCATCATTTTTTATGCCTCCTCTGGGAGTTGGAATGTTTTTTACGTTGCTTGCTATCCCTTAGGTTTTATCCTATAATGGTGTGTGGCTGAGGTATATAGTCGAGGTAATGAGGTATCGAGGTAACTGAGGATTTTATTAATTTTCTCTCATGGGCTTTTTATTCCTCTTTGCAGACAACGGGCTTTAAAAATGGGATTTTTCAAATAATTTTAAGTAGTTTGTGTAGGTAGTAATTACATAATTTTCTTAAGTAACCTTCATTAATTTAATTATCATATTTTAAAATTTGTCGTTACCTTAACGAAGGACACGGCACCCTATCAGACATTAAATCTTAAATTTTAATCGTATTTAAACGAATTAATAAATTATTATTTATGAAACAAATTTTGCTAATTGGTTTAAATGAATGTTGATATTTTGTTCCATAGACCAAGATATTTGTCCTATAATTTTAAAAATGAGTTATGTTCCTGACAAAAAAGACATGAAACTTGGCTATGCATGAAGGTAGAAGCTACATACTAAGCCAGTTAGGGCCAACATATAGTTATTTCTTAGGCCAATAAAAGAAGAAAATAAAAAAATAGTAATAATAATGTAGACTGTAAATTTTTGTAATAAATTTGATACTTTATATATTTTAAAGAATAAAAACTGACTTTAAAAATATTTAGGAGTTTTTACTATTCATAGTAGTAATACTACAGTAACGATATTTGAGTAGTGAAATTACCTATAACTTGGGTGGAACTTTGGTTATTGGGACTTTGGTGATTGTTATTGGTTATTGGTTTACTGAATTCCTACAGTATTTTTCTTACTCTTTCAGAATAAAGTAACATTTAAAATCCAAGCTCGCTTTATTATATAATTTCCAAGAAGTGCAATCAAAATCTTAAAATATAAAAGCTAGGTGTATTTACAATCCTTTCCGCTATAAAATTGAAAACTAGATGCACTTCATTTTCTACGATTTCTTCCTTTAAATTCATTGGTGTTTTCATATTTTACCACTAAATCAACAAAGAAGACATTGCTTTGTAATGCAATAAATTTTCTGTGGCCATGGTAGTTTTTAAAAACAGTTTTTGGGCTCACTACTCACTAAACACTTTTTAAAAAGTGGACTAGGCCAGTTTTGTTATGTTAATATTCATGTATCAGACATTTAGCCATTTTCTTAGCTATATATCGAAGAGATAAGATATTTCCGAACTATGTTACGTAATTTTGTAATTTTCTTATTAATGTAACAGTGACTGAGTACTATGTCAGTGAGCCCAGCTAAGTTCTGGGGGGTGCAAAACAGCACTATCCCTATGAACGTTCATTCTTCATAGATTGTCTGTATCTGTTTCCAACCTCTGTATCTGTTACCTGAGTAATTGACGGTCCTCGATTTTCCATCATCTGAAAGTAGCTTTACGGGTGAACTAATATACAGCAAAAATATTCAGCAAATATTCCAGTATAAAATTGGAACCTTTTATTGAGGTGACGAATTCTAAGTTATGTATAGCATTAGTAATACGAACAATTTAGACCGAAACGACTATAATAAATGTTTCTCCTTAGCCCAACTTGTGGACTTTTTTTTCCCAAGTTCAAGAATATTTTTTATGTAATCGCCTTAATTTCAGGATATTTAGAGGCCGTGTACTTGTAATGGTTTTTTTTTTAAGAAAATCGTTTCATCATGGTGTATTATTCTTTCGGTTTCATTTTTTTTTCGCTTCCTTATGATTTTTTTTTTTTTAAATAACTGGCGCTTTGAACTTTTGCGTTTATTTACCTCAGTATAAATAATGAATATATAAATCTGCTTTATCAGTGAAAATGTAGTATACATTTCTTTTTTAACATAATATGACTGTTGATTGTTGCATAAATAAGATTCGTTTATATTATGTTCTTTTAAAATTTTCTAAACATGTTTGATTCTTCAAAATTTTAATTTGAATACCCTAAAACTTGGTAAAAGTGACAGGCCCAAATCCAATAATGAAGAAAACATAGCTCTGATGCGCAGACATAAGGGCTTAAGTCAAAATTTTGAATTTTTCAGGAGAGCAATAGCAAAGTTGAAAACATTATGTAAAATCTAATTATTTATATTGTTTGTAATTTTTATTTTCATAAAAGAGTGTAGTTTGACTTAAGACCTGAATACCAACCGGTAGCTGTGATTTCGTGCTATAATATTACGAAATAATCTCGAAATGCTCAAACAGTGACTTAAGACCTTATGACCGCGCATCAAAGATATATTTAAAATAATTCAAATAATTTAAAAAATAGGTGGTTACCCACAATGATGGTTAAATTAATATAAAATAATTTAAAAAATTGACGAACGTAAAGAGATGCCCAAAATTGGACAAAAATTGTCCATCTCCCATAAATATTTCGCAGAACTTGAGAAATCGTGGGAGAGGTGTCAGTGAAGAGGAAGGATTTGGCGCCGTTTCCAACTTTCCATTTTTATTAATATGATTTTATTTTTAAACTAAAAATTAACCGATAGGCCTATTTCATCGAAGGTAACGCTTATATTCTAAACTATTAAGTTTGATTATTTACTTAATTTTTAAATTTTATGGAATATTATCTTCTCGTTTTAATAGTTGAATGCAGCCGTCGATCATCATTGAGTCTCTTAGTGCTAACTCTCTTCATCGGGACACCCTATTCCGTTAGAAAGCATTATGTAGCAATGTGCATTCCTCTATTACATGCTGTACCGTCAGCGGTCGCATACCGGCCTCGCAGTGTGGTTGGTTCTCCCTCGAGATCCGGAGGACGTGAGTCAGGTTGGTATGGCCGACATCAATCTGGTCAAGATCACTTCCTGTCTTCTTTATGGCACTTGTTCGCTGTTTTGTAATTCTTCTTATGTTATATAATCTATTAGTGCACAGGATTTCTGTCCACATAGATTCCCCACTTCAACGGAATCCATCTTTAAGATGAGCTCTTTGAGTTCATGTATGTGCAGAGCTGGAGGAGCACTGTGGGCTGCCTGTTTTGCTGCTCTATCCGTTGCTTCGTTCCCAGTTATTCCGGGTCCAGAGGAACGAATGGTATATACAAATACTTTTTTACCGAGAGAAGTTAACGAATCCGTGTGTTTGTGGGTCCTGTTTAATTTCGGCCTAGTTTTATTGAATTTTCTTATACTCTAGAGTGCAGAAATTGAATATGAGCATATTACTATGTTTGGTTGTTTACTTTTGATATACAGATACTGTGTAGTGGTGGAAAAGCTTTTTGTTCTGTTGTGAAATTGTGTCGTACTTTTTACTTTTCATAATAGTTATGAATAAATAATTAGAAAACAATAGTTATGGGTTTATTCTATAACAATTGATTTAATAAAAAAAAAACATTTTGTATCAATCGTAATTGATTTCATAAAATTGAATATTTTTCTTATAATGTCCAAGACAAAGCTTAAATTTCTTCTTATTATTTATGGGCTACTTGGTGACTGGGATGCTAGATTACAGATTTCTTTGCAATTAAAAATTATTTTAATAAAATAAAATTTTATTTTTAAATGAAATATTTTTTCCTATAACATATCTATAAAAAATATGCCCTTAAATAACCATACCAATAATAATAACTTATAGTCATACTTGCATTTTATTTTATCTTGCCTGGTGACCAAAAACTTTACCTACGCCCACAGTTAATGAACTTTCTCATCCCACCCCATTATGACAAATGAGTCAACTTCCGACGTAGGACGCATCCTAGATCCTCGAGATAAGTCCCTTGACTGGCAGTCCTTCGCCCCCTAGATAGCGGACACCTCCTTATCGGACCCAAGACACGCTCCCTAGGAACCCACCGCGTAGATAAGCGGGACCCTATCTCTGTACAACGGCTGATTGCACCAATAGTCCTGGATTCTCATATCAACCTGCGAAGGCAGTCCAATTTCAAGGTATCTCCCCGTTCTGGTAGTAAACTAATCAAATGTGGAGTTGGATTTCGGAATAGATCAGGTCTAGTGCACGGCTGAGACTATTACTATAGTTTCACGGGATATATAACAGCATTATTTGTATTACGCCTAGATATATATTTTTTCGATACGTGAACCCCATATAATATATATATTTCTAAGGTTTCGACTTTCTCCCTTTCATCTTATCATTACATTCCATGGGCAAATATATTTTTTTCAATTGTGCTCTCGCCGTTTCGTCGAAACTGTTCTTCTTTATTATAGAAATTTACTTCCGTATTCTGTTATCTTTATTGTAAATATAAATGTAATCTTCAATAGATAATACCTAATTCCAACGATTATCAGTAGCAACATTTGACATACTGTTGCCAACATCCTTGTTGTCGAAAGGCAAGGTAGGGCGAAGTAAATAAATAGAAATTATATAAAGAAAGTATGATTGATTGACAACCAACTTCTGATTGGTTACGCGAAGATAGCCAGTTCAAAACCCTGAGCCAAGGGAAATTTAATAATACACATGCGTATGAGTATTATAGCTTAAAAGGCAAGGAATGGAGGACCAAAACACACAAAAAAAGTTGTTAAATAAACAAAAATTTTAATTTTTAAATATCAATAAGTTTTATTTTAAGAAAATAATTGAGCCTTACATAGTCAGAATACCTCCCCCCCCCCCCCCCGCGCGTCACCGGTCCTAAGAATTTTTCCAGTCTGCCCCCACTAGACAAATTCCTGCAGACGCCTTCGCCAAAAGGCTATCACGGATATCACGGATACCAGCAGGTTTCTATGATTGGAGTAAAGTTTTTGTTTTTCTTGTAGAAGCACGTCCGTTATCAGATATACTTATCTTTGGTGACAATCACAATACTCTAAAAATCTTTACTTCATTTTTTAATATTAATTAAATAAAATGCTTCGATTAGTTTTAACCTTTTAACGCCCGAGCAGTGCGAGTGTGTTGCTGGGCCCTGTGGCCTGAGACCTGAGACCAGCTGCCGTGCCCGGTGGCCTCAATACTTTTAGCCTCAGTCACTCTTCTTTATCTCCTTATTCATATTTTTCTTCTAAATTCGCCCTATTTGACTAAGGAATAAGGTTCAGGTAAAATTGGAATAAAATTAATATGGAAAAACCCGAAAAGAACCCCATGTGGATTAGTTTACAACTGATTAAAATGAAAATTATGTAAAAATAATTTTCATATGTCTTGAACTCGTTCTAAATGTGAATAAGAAAATGATGACTATTTTGTCTGCTCGCCATGCTCCTTTAATATTCATAAAATTAAAAAAAAATACGTGTAGGAACGTACCTAAGTAAACATACTTATAAATAATTTTTAAAACTGTTATATTAAATTTTTTATATATCTGTTTATTTTATAACATTTTTAAAAAGTATATACTTACTATATTTTTTTTTACGAGCTGTTTCCTACGATTTATGAATGTTGTATTCCTATATAATGATATGGTAAATCCGAAAGCGAAGAATTAAAATTCAATTTTTGTTTTAAAAGAAGCCACAAAAACATATCTTAAGGTGCTGACCCTGGGGAGTTTATCCTAGTGCAATAGTAGGAAAAGAATTAAGAAATTAATTAAAATAAGGTCCGCAGTTTCAGTCTTCTAGCGATGAAGCGAGCGGAAGTGATATTTCAGTCTACAGGCCCCAGTCCCTGATCGGCGCTCGAACTGATATATCAGTCTACAGGCATTAAAGGGTAATACAATATGATGCTACGTTTCTGGACTCCCGCTTTTCTAAGGCGGGTGGGGGTTACCAGAAACGGCATATATCTAATTGATATTGTAATTAATGTACTTAATTCGCCTTAATGTAAATTGGATACTTTTCCAAAGGTGACGTGTTTACCAATTCCATATTATTCTAATAAACCTGTGGCATAGGGTAAATGATAATAAATAAACAAATCTAAATTGGACTATATCTTTAATTTTATTGACCAATAATGTAAATTTATACCCCCTTTAATATATCATATAAACATATTTTACTAGCACAAATTAGTTCATGGATGCTGACTGGCAATTTAACATTATTTAAATAAATACTAACCACACAATATTACAATTAGTACTGTATATGTATTAACCTTATCTGGTGGGCACTCTCTGGTGTTGTCTCTGGCCTATCTGCTGGATCAGTCCCTGCCATCTCTGACGCTCTCTCAGACTCAGCACAGCATCCCATCTCGGTCTCTCTCGGAAATCTGGACTCTCCGCTCCTGCCTATCTGGTCCTCTGCCCTTCTCGTTCCACTCTTGCCCTCTTGGAACACTCCCCCGACCTCTGTCCACCTCCGAACTCACTCTACACCCGAACTCCTCCGCCTCCTTCTTCACCGTATAAGTCCTCTTTCCCCCACTCTCTTCAGACTTCTTCTGATTGGCTGGCTGGTTGGTTCCAGACTTCGTCTGATTGGCTGGCTGCCTAAAATTTCCCTTCCTTTCTATATTAAACGTGTTTCCCAGCGGCCTCTTTGCCGGGGCAAAACCAGGGTTTATGGCTACAAATTTCTCTAGCAATCCCCTAGGTATTTCCCTAGGTGTTTGTCGGCAGCATTGTCGGTCCTAAGCTTTGCTTATTTTGAATTTCTAACAGAAGGTTTATTGCCCCAATACTTACAAGGGGTATTTCCAAGACCTACACGCCTTCAGGTAAAACTGACCACCGGGTTGCTCATATACAGTACTTTACAAATTTTGATATTAAATTATTAATTCAATTTACTTTTCCTATCATGGCAGCATCCACAATACATAGCAATGAATACAATAATACAATATGCTGTTAAAAATATTTCACAGTCATATTTTATAATCCATTCCTTCTAAACATTTAATTTATTCCCATAATACCAATTATCTTCTTTATTTTTTTTTCTTCTGACGATTCAAGAGTTCAAGCTCTACCTCTCGAGTAAAATGAGATGCCATTAGCAAAATCTTAAAAGTTACCGGTATTCCTTTGTGATGCTAAGATGAGATGGTGAAAACTCGTACAAAAGAGGTAGAAGAACAGAATTTTCAGTTAAATGGGTTCGGGAAGGCTGAGTAATTGCCGAGAGATTAGGAGGAAGCGAGGGTCATTATTTCGTTGGCTGCCTTTTCCCCTCCGGTCAGCGGCGGTCCGGGTAATAGGTCCTGCATCTGCCACCGCCTCCCGAGCCCCGTCACGCTGATGAACATTTAGTGGAAGTACTGAAACGTGTCGGGGGTACATGTATTTACAAAAAAAAAAAAAAAAATGGTAGCTTCAATGTCGAGCAATTTCGGGCTTGATGTTCATATAACGGAGAGGCTAGAGATAACTTAAAAAAACAACAACTTTTTTACAAATATATACATACTTAGACAACTGACCACATCAGTGTTTGTTTTTAGGTAAGCATGTAACGCGAAAAACAAACAGACACTATATGAGTTTATAAAATTTTATTTTTCATCCCAGAGAGCCATCCCGGTCTTAATGAAAATTTAGTGTTCTGTATATTGGTCAATTTCAATATCAAAACAAATACCGGTTTATAAATTACAAAATCCGCAATGAAAACAGAGGAAAGTAGACCATGCTTTTATTGGAATTTTCCGGTAGAAAATTTGATGAAAAATATCTTTTATGTCTCTATCTATACGGCAAACCCTGAATATAACATGATATAAATAAATTTCTCTTTAATAAGGGTTTTTTGTGTTGCTTTTAACTTCTCATTTTGAACTCATTTTGAATTCAAAAATAATAAATAAAGAAAACTCACTTCGATAAGCATAGGTTTCGAAGGCCGACCAGAGGCCGAAGTTCGGTTATAGATATACATTTTAAAGGTTTAGTCAGTCTATAAGTTTGTACTTATAAATAATGGTGGAGTTAAAAGTGTTTTCTAATTTTGTATAAAATCAGAAAAATACTTTTATATACACCTATTAACAAAAGTCTCTGCACACCCTCCAGCTTTTTTTTTATTTTACCTTAAGATAGGTTATGAGCCAGATATAGGCCATGAAACACACATTTTTTACAGAATTTAATCTATTTTAATTAAAAATGATCAAATTTACTAAAATTTATTTAACTTATAATTTATGAGGAAAACTACATAAAATGTCAGAATATTGATGCACCAAAAGTCCCTGCACACATCATTTTTCTTCAACTTGAAGCTTAATTATTGATGCCAAATCAACTTTAATAGATAGTCGTTCCTACCTCATTTCTTTTCACCTCTCATAATCTATTTGGCGTGGTGTGAACTAGTTTTTGGTAGTTTCTGGAGTAATTTTACCCCACAATTCTTTTAGTACTCTTTTTAAGTGGTCTTTGTTCTTTATTTTAATTTTTACTTTCTGACGGCCTAGTTGATCCCACAGATGTTGTATTGGATTAAGATTAGGAGATTGGGGAGGTGTTTTAAGTTGCTGTGGAGCATTGTAGAGCAACTATTCTTGAACTTTTCGCGCTGTAGTTATCTTGTTGAAAAATGAATTCTTCCTGGAGATCAAACTTCATTAAACTTTTAAATTACTCCTCAAAATATTTATATAAACGTGTTGGTCCATTATTCCGTTGATAAATTTCAAATTACAAACTCCAGCAGCACACATACACCACAAAACCAAAACACTCCCTCCACCATGTTTCACAGTACCAACTATGTTTTTTTTCCAGGAGCTCTTTTTTTGGTTTTCTCGGAAGTTTCTCCCTTCCATCTGATCCATGAATGTTAAATTTACTCTCGTCAATCAATAAAACACGTTCCCAGAACTATAGGGGCTTGTTTACATGTTCCTTTGCGAACTGCAGTTTCAATTTCCAGTTTATTTACTAATGAATGGCTTACACCTAGGCTTACGCACATTATAGCCATCTTTCTTTAGGGTTCTTCTAATAGTTTGTGGAGATACCCCAATCTTGTAATTTTCTTACACAATACCTGCTAAATTTAGAGCACTTGGGTGGGGTTCTTCGGCCACATTCTTTATGATAGCCCTCTTGTGGTGAGCTTGGAGTACGGGGGGCGGCCAGAGCGGTATCTACTTTCCATTGTACCCAGTTCTTCATACCGTTTTAGGACATACCTTACCGTATTATAGCCCCTGTTGACGATTTGTTCTATTTACCGGTATGAGTCGTATGAGTTTCCTCAAATTTACAATATGATCGGGAATCGGTGTTTGAAACCTCTATTTTTTATCACACTCTTAACTGTTTGGGCCCAAATTAACACTAACAAGCTAGGATTAGCCGGAGGATGAATGAGATAATGTGCAAACTGTATACATATCAGTATCTTGGATAATTCCACTGCGTGCAGAGACTTTTGGCGCATCAATATTCTGACATTTTATGTAATTTTCCTCATAAATTATAAGTTAAATAAATTTTATTAAATTTGATTATTTTTAGTTAAAATAGATTAAATTATGTAAAAAATGTGTGAGTTTCATTGCCTATATCTGGCTCATAACCTATCTTAAGGTAAAATAAAAGAAAAGCTGGAGGGTGTGCAGAGACTTTTGTTAGTAAGTGTATGCATAATATATATTTTTTTGGTCTAATAAATTGGGTTTTTGTAACATCATGATCTTTTACGAAGGCAGAGTTGCTTTGTTTCGACTGATTTTCCTGGACTAAAATGGAATTAAATAAATATCATCTACTTATTCTCTTAGTTATTTACTTAGTATCTGCCTTATTTAATTGATGCTTAAAGTTCTTTTTTATCTTTTTTCATACTTTTATTCACAACTGTCAGCCATTAGGGACAATCAGCAAATGTGATCATATAAAATTAATAAGTATATAGGCATTGTTGGCATGAGGAAGGAAAATCCCCAGCAGCACCTCTTTCCGGGCTTGACACTAATTCAGGAAAGGAGGTCTCTCATCCAGCTTCTTTTTAGCCGCCTTCTAACGGGCTTGTCAACCAAGGCCGTGTCGTTAGTTTAGTTTAGACTGTTGTTATGTCAGTGTAATTCAATAAAAAAGCGTGAATAATATATGTTGTGATAATCAAAGCGTGAATAGTATGTGTTGTTCGAATGTTGGTTTTGGATTGAAATGTTTGTAATTTTCGTAAGTGTGTCTTTTTAGCTGAGCCGAAAATCTGTGAGGCGTATGTCCAAATGGGTTTGTACTCAGTTTCTGTCTAATTTTCAATTTAGAAGACTTGGAAAAAAAAATGGGCAAAGTAGTTTTAAGCTTGTGTTTAGTTTCTTTTTTACAATTAGACAGGAGAAATATCGAACTTCTCCAAACGTGATTGTGTTGAAATGGCCTGGTGAGGGAAAAAGTAAAAGAAGGAAATAAGAAATATTAGAAGGAATTTCTTATGTTTTGGAGGAGATGGACGCCAAAAAAAGATGTGTCAGCAGGTCCCTAACGATGACGTATAGTGACAGACGGAAGATATAAATTTTGGTGCCTTGTGAAATTGGACCGCCCCGAAGTAAAAGAATTCGCTAACAATAACAGAAATGACAAATCTCGTTGTTAGTCCTCTCAGTGGGACCCCTCCCTGTTGTTTCGGCTAAGTGCTTCTCCTCTTTTACCAGTCTTAAGCCTACTCCGGATTTTGCTAATAAGAGAATTTTAAGAGACGGCACTTTAAGTTCGTCGAAGCATCTCTAAAAAAGGAAAAGAAAGGCAAACAAGAACGAAGTGAAGATTTCGCGAATTGATTCCTAAAATAATAAAACAATTATAAATATCCAAATTCTCATTATATAAATTTATTATTTTTTTTTCTTCAAACTTAAATTCACACCTGTCAGCAATTGCGACAATCAGCGAATGTGTTGGCTTCAAAGAATTAATATTTAAGGATGAAAGGAAAGTGCCCAGCAGCACCTCTTTCCGGATTTGATGCCTTAGGTGAGCAGGTCTCTTATCCAGCTTCTTTTCAGCAGATTGTAACAGGCATATCAGCCATGGCCATTTTGTTCATTAGTCTCTTGTTATGTCCGTGTAAATTTACATAAAAATGTGAATAAACAGTTCGTACATGTTGTTCAATAGTTGGTTGTTGTAAGTCTGTATGCAGAGATTTATTATTTACGTACCTGGCAGCGTTCGTTATTAGTCTCAAAATTTTTGATTGAAAAGTTCGTAATTTTTTTTAAGGGCGTCCCCTTTGCTGATCCGAAAATCTGTGAGTCGTATGTCCAAATGGGTTTAAGTAAGTAGTTAAGTTTATGTATTCAGTTTATGTTCTATTTTCAATTTTGGCGATTTAGAAAAAAGAGAGAACGACATTTCTAGTCGTTTGTTAAGAGTCTGTCTTTTCATTTTTACATGTGGGCCCAAAGTCATCCTTCTGTCGAATAATAGTCCCAGGTAGCGTACTGAGTTCATCTGAGGTTTTTGATTGTCTCCAATGTAAACTGGAGGGCAAGTGTCGCGTCGCAGTGTGGATGTTATATGTACAAATTTGCTATGGTATAATTTCGTTTGCCAAATTGAGTACCAATTTTTATATAAATTTAAAGAATGAATAATGGTAAATAATTAATTAATATCTAATCATACCTTTCATCAATATCATCTTTAATTAATATCATCAGACCTTTCAGTCAAAATTATTACGACTCATTTCAAAAGCACCTTGGTACGTGACAAATCAAACTTTACATACTGACTTCCACATGCCTACAGTCGACCAACAAATCAAGGCTTTTTACAAACTTTTCCACACTAACCTACACGGACATATAAACCTACTAATCAGAGATATGGCCACAGAGGAAATGCCCTTGAATGTGAGGAGGAGATTAAAAAGGCGTTGGATAAGAGATCTCCTTCTTTAACCGACCTGAATAACTGAATCAAGCCAGGGAAGAGGTACTGTTGGGTGCCATCCTTCCCCATGCCTGACATGTCATCATTTGCAATTGTTTACGGCCATCACATCTGCTGATTGTCGCGACATATTTTTGACAGGCGAGGGTATACAAATGAAGTTAAAAAAAAAAAAAAAAATTACTATTATTAATAGATAAAAATATCAAATTTGAAGTAATATTGGAGTATCATCAAGTTTGAGGGATAGGATTAGTATGATACTTTAGGGCTTATCGTGCCTCTATGAATTATAACTACGATCTCTCAAGATTGTTTAGAGTTGAAAAAAAAAAAAAAAACCTTTATTCATTGCTGAATCCTTACACTATATTGAGAATTATGTTTTTAGTTTTGAAAATATATTTCCTCCCACCTGTTACCTGGTCAGCCTCGACGTCGACTGAAACGAAGGTGGCCAAGAGACCTCTTACTTTAGTAAATTATAATGCAAGAAAGTATCAAGAAAGTCAGAGTCAAAAGCAGCAGTGACCAAATTTGCTCGATGCGCCATAGCGCAGGTGCAAATCTACATGGGAAACATAAATAAATAAATAAAAAATATATAATTAAAATTATTTTTTATGCGTACTGAAACAAAACAGAAGACTTGAACTTTATGTTGACAATATAAATTAATTTACCAGGAATTCGTATGAGCGGATTGCGACATAAATTTGGTGGCAAATAGTAAACCACTCTAACAGTTAGAGTATCTTGTTTGTTTAATTAAGGTCACTTTATGCCACTAAGGCTAATCAGAATTGAATTACCTGACCGTGAATTGTTTGTTTATCTTTTGGCTATATTGTTTAATGTTTGTTGTTACGGTGGTTATTTATCGTTTTTGATTGTTTGGTTTAGGGGGTTAAAACAGTATAAATTCTCAACGTCTTCTTGAGGTTGTGGAGCTCTAAAGAAGAATGAGCCAGGAAAAGCAGCAGAAAGAGCAGGAAAAGCAGGAAAAGTAATGAGAAGAAAAGCAAGAAAAATTGTTTTCGTATTCATGATAATCTAAAAAAAAGAAAAAAGATGCACTGACATATTGTAAGAAATATTTTATTATTTTATTAACTACAACGCCCCCTCCATCAGCTCGTCATCATTCATAATATAACCTGACATACATTAAGTTAAGCGCCTCAGCAGAAGTAGGCGTTAAGTAAGACCAGCAAATTGTTTACGTTGTCGACCTGTACTTTATGAACTGTTATACAATTCTTCTAAGCAATAAAATAGAAACTAATGCATAAATACAATAAGCTAGGAATCTTTAGACATTCAAATCACAGATATATGTATATACAGCAAATGTGAGTCCTAATCCGAATAATTTAAAAATTATTATGGAAATATACATTAAACATTTTAAAGAGGAAAGACAACTTTGTCCTTAAATATGAGGAGATGACTAGAAAAGCGATAAAAATTCTGATAAACTCATCTGAAACAATGAGAGGACAAAAATTAAAATTACTTTCTTAATTCTATAAAAAAAAAGTATAACAAAAACAAAACAAAGAAGAACATTCAATAAAATATTATTCCTATCATACTTGTGCAGTCGGATAGTTTAACTAATTTTAAAATAAATCAAATCAAACTCATTGAAGTCATTGGGTTTTCTTTTTATAAGACAATATCTTTAGTAAAGAAAAAATATACCCACGTTTGCATCAGGGGCGAAGTCTTTTGTCAAGGTGTCATTAACCAAAAGATGATTTTTTAATAAATGAAAATCTTGGAATGTTTTGCACTTTCCTTTGCAAACTAGATCGTTAATGGTGTAAGAGGAGTAGATAAAAAAATACATAAAATGGAAATTGGAACTGTTACAATAGTTCTGAATAGACATAAAATCGATATTAAACCACCCTTGATGCTTCGGAATAAGTTGGGTAGAGAGTGATATTAGGGGAATAACGTCGCTTCCAATCGACCGATCCTTGTAGCCAATCAAACTTCATATCTTGTTATCATCAGATCTCCATTTAGTAGTCATTTGCAAGCTTAATATAGAACACTCGGATATTAGTAACTCTGATGTAGCTTATATACCTATATTTTCTGGTATCATATATTCGAATAGGATTCCAAAGCAAATGAATTATATCAATTTATTCTTTACCTTGACCGTAAAAAATGTTTTTATTTTACTTTTATTTGCTTATTTATTTTGATGAGAAAAGGGAAATACTGAATGAGAATCATAATTGAAAATACTTGAACTTGAATAAGTTGTTTTAAAAAACCCTTATCTCCACGGATGTTAGTTTACAGAAATGCGAAGCCCGACACGGCTTACCCCGACTTTTTAAAGGGAGTGGAAAAATCCTTGGCTATACGGTTCTTCAGATGGGACCTCAAATGGAGTTCCTGAGCCTGTACGATGTCAAGTATTCGTTAAAAATCTATTAGCCATTAGTATCATAATACAACGTTTTACTAAAGAAACTGCGAAAAAAAGTTCATAGTTTTTCTCTTAGAACATAATTGTTTTCTAACATATTTTCAGAAGAAGAATAAGTCAAAGTTTTAGAAATATAAATGTATTTATATTTAGAAAAATTGATGCTAGTAAAAGTATAATAAATATATTTTTAATATTGCTTACTGCCAGTTTACAGTTTGTATAAATAAATATTGTAAACATGTTAATCCTTTCTTTGATTAATTTCTTTTCTGACAATTTGTAACAATTCTTGCCGACCGTCGATACATTCCTCATTAGTCCTTAAAATCAGAAATTGTCGCTTTCTCAATTCGCTTGAATTATATGATGATTGGGATGAGCCCAAAAATAAATAGAGAAGGGAACTGAATTTTTTAGAAATATCGTGTTTTTCAAACGAATTAATCAATTGGAGTTAGACATTTCATTTTATTTATTTATTTTTTTTTTTTTTTAGCATTTACCATTTTTCCTGATAACCAGTTTAAAGTGCAGATTTCAAATTCTTTTCGCATTCGTAACAATTCTTTACAATATTTGCATTCTTTAATGTTTTTTACCGTAGAGGGTGAAAATGAATAAACTTAATTAATTAAAGTTAGTATTTACCCGCAAAGGCACATAAGAGAACCTACGCCACATTCATTCTTGTCTAGAAGTCATCTTGGCAGTTGAAGGGGCTACGGATCTACTGTACCCGCAATACGTTTAGGCATTGCGTTCTTAGCAGATCTGCTTCAGTTACTAGGATTGATGTAGCACCTACCTACTAGCACTAGTACAGATGTACGTTAATTGTACAGACATCTTTTAATTATGTTTTTTTTTTTTCAGGTGAGTCCTCTATTTGAACAACTGTCGCTAATGAAGTGACTTTGAGAACGATACGAAGGTAAGAGAACGATATTTAAAAACCTTACAATCTCCATCAAGAACAGTCGGAAAAACCAAGTGTGGATACGCTTAATTGAGTACAAAATATAGATTTGTACATACTAAGGAAAATGAGTCAGAAGGTCTTGTTTCTTTTACATTTGTTATTAAAAGAATAAACTTGCATAACACGTTTATCCATTCTTTAATTATGATTTATATTCAATAACGATTAGGCCTATTAGAAATATTCCCGTTGAAGAGCCTCTAGATAAGTAAAACAATAAAAAAAATCAGCCCATTTCTATCTACAACATCCCATACATTTCTCCCTACATGGAGCCACACGTTGTCAGTTATCTAACTTTAATTTAAGTCAACACGAGAGAGTTCGTTCTCATGTTTATCTATCCTCGATCCCAACTTCGGCCCGGGGAAAGCTAGACGTTCTTCAAATTCCGATTACTATCCAGTTCTTAACGTCGCAGTTTCATATTCACTCCAATCTCTGCAAATATACGTATAATGAGGTTTACGTTCTGTTGTAAATATCCAGTTGAACTTAGCTGATTAGTTTCACCTACCTAAGTCATCATTCATGTCCTAGTATATATTTTATACGTTCAATAAACTAATCTGCTATTATTATTTTAGTTAGAAAACTATTTTAGCTACAAAATTTGGATCGCAACCAGCATGGAGAGAAAATATCGTGGAAATTTTTTTGAAATTGGCACATGCCTACTTGTTCACTTCTTCTTAAATTTTATAGTTCAATATTTAGAAATAAAAATTAGTTTTATTGATAAAGACATATACTTCGAAAATGCGACTTTGATATGTTTATAGATATTAATATACATTGCTAGAGGTTATGTGTAATGGATGTTTATTGAAATTTGATGGACGTTTAGATTAATCCATAAAACACGTGCTAATTTCCTTTTTAGTGTTGGCGGATATTGATTAAACACATGAGAGCTTGTTTAAAGCCACGTGGTTAATAGCCGTAAATTAAATCGCGTGACATATTTCCAATCAGCTGCGCTACCGGTGCCTACTCTTTTAGGACAACCGTGTCAGCGGCACAGAGGTCCCTCCTCATTTCATCTATTCCATATAATTGAATTTTATTCCTCTTCACACCTCTATCGATTTTTGTCTATGTTCTTTTGATTATCTTTTATCATTATATTTTTATCGAGTTTTATTTGACTACATCAATGCCACTTATTTTAGCTATATATAGTTAAAAAAGTCCTGTTTTTAAATTAAATGAAGTTTCCTGGTTATTTAAAGCTTTGACAAATAATTTAATTTATTGTAATTGTATTATTATAAATATTGTATAATTGTAGGGTAAAAATGACCAAAAGGAGATCGAAAAGCCCGAAATTTTTATAAATAAAAAATGAATAAATATAAAATAAAGTTTCTGAATTTAACTCATTTTAGGAAAGTAAATTATGAAAAAATTATTTAATAGATTTAGAATTAATCTTTCTTCTTGTAAATGCTAACGATAAAACAACTTATAATATATTTAGGTGTAACATTACAGTACTACTTTATTACAATTTAGGGTTATACTATTTAGTTTGTTTGTTTAACGTAAATTTTTATGCTACTAAGGCTGATTGGATGATGCTACAGAGGGAGTCCTAAATTTTGCCATCGTACAGGCTCGGGACCTCCATTTTGCGTCCTATCCGAGGGTCAGCATAGTTTATGATTTTTTTACTCCCTTTAAAACTAGGAATTTTTAAAAGGAGTAAAAAAATCGCGAACCGGCGACCTTTAGTATTGTTATTTGCCATGCTAACCACCACACCACAAGCGACTCCTAAACTATTTAGTGTATTAATAATACTACCTTAAGGGTTAAAATTAAATTTGTTTTATTTTATATAGGAATATAGTTCCCTGCTAAGGAGAAAAGCAGTAAATCAAATGGATTCTTTGTGATATTTTCAATTCAATGCTCCATAGGTAAGCAGTGAACAGCTTATTTTAGTTTAAGCTTTCCTTACTTTCCTTATTTTTTACTTTTAAGTACATATATATGGAGCATCGAATAGAAAATTTTACAAAAAATACGGCAATATTATCTCACAATTTTTTTAGTTACTGCTTCCTATTGTAAAGACAGTCCGATTGAGGTTTATAAACCCAACTATTCCATTCTCTCTTGTTACCATTCTCTGTTTTTCGATTGGAAAAAGTCTTATTATTCAGTTATTATATCCTCCATATTTGAATTATTTCCCCCTGGAAAAATGAGCTTGAGAAAAATAAAATAATATGGACTTTTAAGGACTTATTTAACTGAAATAGTTAAATAAGTCCTTAAAAGTTCATTGTCATCCTATTATATAATTATTGCTTCCGTGCTTCGGAACTGTGCGACAGAGCAGTAACAATTCTTCCCATTCACTAAAACCTTCATATGAGTCACTTCAAGTGAAATCATGAAGACTTCAATTAGGTCTCATAAAATCTTGGTGTCTTATAGACTGAAAAAAATGATACGAAAATTTATAGACAAAGGTACGAACTGAAAATTTTTCCAGAAAGAGTACAAAATGACTTACTTTGGTTTTGGAAAAACGGTTCGTAGAATTTTAAGAGTTTTTAGTTTCTGTCATTTGTCATTCTAATGTATTTGAAGGGGCACCCTGCCCACAATTCCATATCTTTGCCTATAAAGATGGAAATGAGACCAAATTTCATTCGTGTGATTTTCAATTAACCTTTCCGAAATTCCCCAGGATTCTTTTTTATTTTAATGGGCTATGGTATATTTGAAATTTAGTGAAACTAAAAAAAAATAATAATGCATAATTCTACCATTCTATGATAAAAAGGTTGGATGACGCTTTTCTGTATTTAGAATTTTAGTTTTCCTTCCTCTTAAACTTCTTAATTTTTCTCTTTCCTTATTAAGATGGTAAGATTAAACTACCTAAAAGAGAAAATGATAGTCTTAGGAAGGAGAAGTTTAAGTAACGTAATAAATGGGAAAGTTTGACAACTTTTTTTTTTTCAACTTACTGAATTTTTTTATTTAAGGATATTGCTGTAAGGCAGACAAGGATAAGTCGCAAAGAGCAGCTCTTTGTGGGACAGGGTTACTGAAGTAATTGCTAACGAAGGCGGAAGCTCTTTTCATTTACGTCGTTATGATCGAATATGTTGAGGGTTAGGATTATGATCTGAAATAATGTATTTTATATATAATAAAAACTAAGTATATGATTATACGTATAATGTTCAATGATTCATTTTCCTCGATATGTACATCCTTGTAATGAAAATGATAAATGTATTGTACACTTAAACGGGTTTGAATAATTTTATGACGTTAAATTACAACACAAAATGATTTAAAAAACTAAGAGAAATCAAATATCATTTGAAATGGAATCGTTTAATAGTGACAGAAAAAAGTAACATTATTCTTCTATGTTGGGTTGGTTGTTATCTTTTGCGAAGCTGTACCAAATGAACAAAAAAAAACTCCGCTTGCTCACTTATAAAGGCCTACAAACACACTCGAACATTACCGATCCTTGGAACCTTCTGGGACTGTCAAAACATCTGTATTGATTATTCCCCCACTGTATAATAATAATAATACATGATTTAAAAAGAAATAGACGAGCGCAATTATTTATTACCTTTAAATAGCGTTTAATTTAGAAAACTGTAATGTTATTTTTCATCTTAAGGAGAGCGTGTGAAATCCAGGCTTAAGTGTGGTTGAAATGGTGAGTCACACTTTGCTTATTAGTTGTACTGTATTGATTTTAATGGATAAATGATTTTTTTTTTTCACAATTCATCTATAGATGATGTTTTTTCCTTTATTTATAACTTATTTTCATTATTTATTTTAGTTAGTGGGGAGGATAACAAATATACGGATAGAAGGTGGGAATAATTTTATAAGCGAATTATATTATTTTAACATTTCTAAATGCTACTTTTAGGAAAATATTGTCCTAATAATAAAGATCAAAGCAGTTTGTTTTTTTTTTGTTTTTTCAAGGGATTCGAAAGAGTATATAACCATTAAATAAATTCAATATTAATATTAAATGGTTTATTAAATATATTTAATAGAACTTAATCATATAGAAATATATTATCTCTCGAATTCTTTATTGCTCGATTAACCATTTTACGGGCAAATCGGCCGATTGATAAATAATCCTTTATGGGAAACTTCTTTTTACTCACAAAACAACAATTGATTATCTGGTAAAATAGTATTGATGCTAACACTATATAAAATAAAAATTTGCCATACTCCAGGACTTCAGAAGCGAGTTATGCCACTTGAAAAAAAAAACCTAATCGTTTAATCATATACTAACGGTGGACGAAAAAAAAAAATTAAAAAATAACCGGCCTTTTTTTGGAAACCCTACTTAGCAGCTATCGATGTTATCTTGCTAGACTTTTAACCAACAAAGTTCATGTTAGAACTCGTAGTAACACGGGAATAGACCACTTTGGTACTATATGTACCATATAGTATACGGAACATGGTAGTATACCATCTATATGGAACTAATGTTTTTATTTTTTTTATTTCGTAGATAAGATGAAAAGAGTCCCTTCTGAAGGAGATAATGGGTATACTGTATGGGACCCTGCTCCCGAGGGGAAAGAGTTAAGGAGAGATAACGTTGAAGCTAAGACAATGTGTCCCGTCTAAATAAGTGGAATTATCCGGGCATGGACCTCTCACTGCTGCTCCTTATTACCTATCTCGGGTAAGTCTCTCCTCTATGCCTCCCTTCCTCTGCAATTAGTGTCTCCTCTTCCAAAGGGTTGTCTCTGCCTGCTCTAGATATAGAGGAAAACACCACGAAATTTGTTACGAACATCTCTCTTTCTTTTATTCCCATATTCTGCCAAAACAATTAGGAGTAGGGGAGAATTGGCTAAAGTGGAGTACCGATCAACCTTTTGGTGCTACTTATCAATTAAATGGTATATTTGTTCCCTTTGGTTGTGCTGTTGGTTTAGCAAGGAGTTCTACGGAGCATGCCATGTCTTCCAGTTCCAATAGAAAAAAGCAGGTTCTTTTTCCTTTGTCACCATCCACCATCCCATGAAATTTTCTAGTTTCACCTGTCGTCAAATTGCAAGTTACTTATAATCAAGGAAAATTAAATGATTGAAAACCTAGGACAGTTGCCATTTTAACTTATTTAGCTTGCAAACGAAACCCCCCCCCAAAAAAAAAGGACATTGAAGAAAAAAAACTTGCATGAAAGAAGAAATCTACAGAAAAAATAATTAAGAAAAAAAAATAGCATGAATGTAAAATCGTTAGCAAACGTAAATTGAAAAAAAAAAAGATATTTCACAAAGAAGGAAAAAAGAAAAAGAAAAACTGTAGAAAAAGGGCTAAGGAAATCCTTTGAAGAAAATGATGTTTGTAATGAAATTATTGGTGCTTCTTACTCTTTGTTTACATTAAATGTAATTTTATTAATTAAAAATAAATTACTTAATATATTGTAACATGAAACAAAATACAAAAACATATGGTTCAGAATAGTTCTAGACTTGTTGGAAAAACTGTCATAGTACATTTTTTATACCAAGATGTTCGAGTACCATCCAAGCTGGCTACGAATGTTCCTGGCTGTTCCTCATACGACTAAATATAAGGAACGAAGAAAGAAACACGTCTAATATCGTTTCTATGAAACTATTAGCTGTAAATATTTTGTAAACTTCTATTTAGATTCAAGACTATGTAGAAAATTTTAGTATGTATTTATATCTATTGTTCGTTTTATTGTGAACTAGCTGTATATACCGGTTTCACCCGGAGAATTTCATGTTTTAAATCTATAAAGTGAGACTTTTATCGACTCAAACGGTCGATTTCGTAAAAACCAATGTAAAGTTAACCAATTTAAGTTATGCAATTTTAATATGGACAGGTGTTCGCACCTGGTATCAAAAAACCACTTAGCGAAATTTGGAGAATTTAAGACAAACGGTAGGGATTTTTATAAAGAACAAACAGAATTTCATCTTTATTTCCCGGTTTCACCCGGGGTATTTCATTTTTCTAATGTAAAAAACTAATGTAAAGCGAGATCATTACAATTTTATAACAATTAAGAATATCAGCTGAAGATCGGCTGAGGTTATGCAATTTTAATATGGAGAGGTGTTCGCATCTGGTATGGATTTCTATAAAGGACAAACAGAATTTCATCTTTATTTACATAGATTATAGCTGTATATCCCGGTTTCACCCGGGGAATTTCATTTTTCTAATAAAACGGTCTAGTTCTAATGAAATGGCCTAGGCTGATGACATAGATATTGTTGGTCGCTCACTAACAGCAGTGGCCGAAGCATTTTTAGCATTAACCGAACAAGCAAAGCGACTCGGACTTGAAGTGAATAGCTCTAAGGCGAAATATACCTATGGTGCCTGGGGAAGCACCATTAAGGTCTGGCCACACATGTCCGCACCGGATCCGCACCGTAGCAATAATATAGGTTATGTTCAGAATATTTTTAATTTAACTTACATATTACCTTTAGTTATGCCTAAAGTGGTCTGTGTCTGACATCTGTGGCCTGAACTTTAGGCATAACTAAAGGAAATATGTAAGTTCAATTAAAAATATTCTGAACATAACCTATATTATTGCTACGGTGCGGATCCGGTGCGGACATGTGTGGCCAGACCCTTAGAATGCGAAACTATCACAATAGGGTCATTCACTTTTGAGAAAGTAGCGAAATTTAGTTACCTGGGTTCGATTGTTACTCAAGAAAATGCAATCGAACTAGAAATCAAAAATAGGATTGTCTTAGCCAAACGATGCTGCTATGGACTGCGTAGACACTTTGTAAGCAATTAACTCTCCTGGCAAACAAAGATAACTCTCTACAAGACACTTATACGCTCAATACTCCTCTACAGTTCTGAAACATGGACGATCCCGAAAAAGAGCGAACATCACTTTTCTAATGTAAAAAACCAATTTAAAGCGAGATCATTACGATTTTTGTAACAACAAAGAATAACAGCTGAAGTTCGGCTGAAGTTATGCAATTTTAATATAGACAGGTGTTTGCACCTGGTATCAAAGAACCACTGAGCAACATTTGGAGAATTTAGGACAAACGGTATGGATTTCTGTAAAGAACAAACAAACAGAATTTCATCTTTATTTATATAGATTCTGTTTTGTTTTTTTATTGTTAAATTTGATTTCTTTTTGTTTTCTTCTTATATTCTATTATTGTAATCAACTCTATTTGTGTGGGGTTCTCCCCAAAAACAAATTATAACAAATAAAAAAAATAAATATAAGGAGCGTTGGACTGGAGAGTTAGTCTTTTTCTAAAGCTCAAGTCATATGATTATTTCTGTGAAAAAATGGCATTGAAAATTGTTATTTTTCTTTGAATAAAAATTTTTCAACCCACCTAAGAGTTACAATATTAATCGCAAGTTTCCTCAAATCTTAGAAAATTTGTACTTGTTTACTCATTTTATTTTTGTAATTGTTTACTCATTTTATGGAATTCAATATGAATTCCATTAAATAATTGTCAAATATCAAATTATTGTCAGGTCATAGTCGTTAAAATACATTGGTTATCTTTAAAGACAACGATTTTAATTGATTATATTCAGATGATTAATTAAAGATTATATTCAGTAATAAATGTCCATGTAGAAAACGAGGACTTCGGTGGGTTCTCAGGCAATGACTTGAAGATTAGGACAACGCATATGACATTATTATATCTGACTAAAATTTCAGGGATATTCGGGAAAAGCCTAATGACCTATGAGGTACAAGTTTAAGTAGCTGCCTGAAAATAAATACAGCGAAAACGAAAGGGATGAGAGTAAACAGCAAGAGAAAGGCAAAGCTACGTTATGTCATCTTTGCATTATGCAAGCGAGACATGAAAAGTGAACAACCTTGTGACAAAGAAGTCACATGGTCAAGAGAGCTGGTCAAATAAGGTATACCTGAAGGGAATTCGTGACAGCCCCTTGTCCGATATAAGGGATGTAAGGATTTAATAATAATTATAATAAATGAGAGAAAATGTTTTCGTTGGTTCCCATTATAAATAAATGTATACATCCTCTCACTAACTAATCGCTGAACATGACAAAAATGATTTGAAATAATATCATATTCACAAATTATTGCATTCGATTCATCGATGAAAATTTTGTTATTTCTATTAGTGAACGTAAAGTTAATCTAGAAGAACAAATTTTTGTGCTTAATAATTAATGGTATGAGTAAATTCCGAAACCTGTGTATATTACAAAAAAAGTTCCAAAATCTCAATTTTTTAATTGGAACCTACTTCTAAGTTTAGACAATAACGATTAATTCAAGTCGTCAGCGCATGTTGCTACAATTCTTTCACCGTGTCTATGAGAGCATTTAATTCGAATAATGCGACTGGTAGAGTTGGAATTTCTGGTTTAAGTTACTCATTTGGAATTTTTTCTATTAATAATTTTTTTTCTATGACTCAAACTTCCTGTATGGTGCATTTAGAACACATTTACCGAATACCTCTTATCTTTGTACGGCGTTTTAAATGGCTGGATAAGGATTTCTCAGTTCTTTTTATCTGCAATTGTTTAATAAATGTAGTATTTTGTAAATTTAGTCATTCCATCGTTTTCTATAATTCATTGTTTTTTCAAAAACTGAATTCAATCCTTTTTTTTGGGAGGGATGGTGGTCAATTAACTTTGATGAATTTATTGTCTGACTTCTTCGAAATTATGGTACCTAGCAATTTCATTGGTCCATTCCTTTGGGTTGATTAAGAAATAAAAGATTTGGCTCTATCTATGAAGGTGAGGCGGGAAATAGATTCCGGAAACATTTTTTAAAGATGTCTCCTCTTCCTTAAAATCCACCAAAAATGATAAAAGCAATTTGAGGATGGAATTTTTAATTTAGACGGGAACTGGCGGGGTCATTGGGAGCGGGACATTTTTCCCTTAATAATTCATTTGAGGTCATTCCAGTTTATGACCTAATAAGGGCAGCCCTTAATCAGAGGAATTAAACATGCACTTCTAAGGAGCCCTTAAACCTGATTAAATTATGACTGCCATTTGTTTCCATCTCGCCCAACTCTTATACCGAATCTTTTTTTTTTTTATTTTTTTTTTTTTTATTTTTATTTTTTTTTTTTTTATATATGTCACTGATTTATTTTATTTTTTAAAATTAGGTTTAATAGTGAATGATTGAATTGACGTTATTAATAATGTTGCATTGCTTCATTGCGTCTTTTCTTCCTGAAAATGTTTATTTGTTTAGTGTTAAATGAGTCAATAGTACCAGAATTTATTAGGGTAAAGATTTTCTGAAAAAAAAAAAAAATGTAAAGTTTTTATTTAAACTATCGGGATGAATGGAGTGCAAATGATTGTTGGATTTCCTCGTCATTTTTTTTTTTTTTTTTTGTTTTTTCCTCGTTAGCTATTTCAGTTTAATATAGCACAATATTCATTATAAATTCACCATTCCTCTTCAGAGAATATTAGACAGAATATTTTTTCTTGTCATCATCGCTACCTAAGTGAACGTCTGAATAAGTTATAAATTCATTTCATGTGACTCCAAAGTTGAAAATATCACTTTATACATATTCATCTTTGCTTGCAGCGTAAAGTATATTAATTCCAAGATCTTATATTCGAGAAGAATTCGGTTGAAAATTTTTTTATTTTATTTTATTTAGCAATTCACTTAACAAGATTAGCGATGACCAGAATGTTTTTATTTATTGATAAATGTTTCGTCTACAAAGTGTTAAAAGTCTGCTAAGTGCGAGCAATCATTTCTTTAATTTAGACTTAACGCTCGTTACGGTGCAGTCATAGATATTACTATAGTAAATTGGGTATTTGCTTTTTTTTTTTTTCTTTTCCTTATTTCATACGCACACGTCTATAAAATATTAATTTACTAAACCAAAGAAAAAAAGAATTATCAGTGATCTGTCCGTAATCAAAGGTAAAATTGTGCCTCATTTGTAAAAAAAAAAAATTCAATATTAAATATCATTTTCATAAATAAGATTATATCCTCTTTTTTATTTTACTTTTTACAATTGTATTTTTTCGTAATAATTGTAAACCAAAAGAAAAGGAATTAAATCGTTGGTGTATAAAATTTAAAATATTTTGCTGTAAGTTTTTAATATTTTTTTCTACTTACGTAGTTTGATTTTCGAGTTTGATTTTCGAGTTTGATTCGAATTTCATACATCGGTGAGGTCATATATTTTTTTTTACACAACTTTTTAAGGATTTCATACTTATTAAACTATCGATTCCTGTCGCTTCAACCCCAACGGTTAATAAATCGAATCTCGGCTCTAGGAGATGTTGAAACATAATTAAGTTTCAAGTTGAATTAAGTTCGTCAAGTCATAATTTAATTGAAAGTCTTTTTGCTGTCAAATTAAAATGACTTATTGAAAATTGTATTTAATGTCACTTTTCAACTATTCAAATCATCACAATTAATAAACCTTCGAGAAATTTTCTTATTTAAATTTACATTTTTGTTGTTACAATTTTTCTCTTAATTAAAGTTACACACTACACGTTGACGCATTTCACGAAAAAAAAAATCCTCCCAAAATAACGGGTTAACCGGAAGGCAACAACAGATTATCCTATAAAAATATATTGTAAATGACCATTTGGATCCGATCAAAAATTGTCAATGGAATGTCCGAAAAAACGGATTATCCGACGACGGATTTAGCGGCAACCACTGTATTTTTAGTCTCCTATCTAACTAATGAGAGCTACAATGTTATACAGGGGGATAGACAGCGTGCCGTTGCCATAAATCCCACACAATTCGGAGATGTCACCACAAATACACAGATACAGGATGTGTTTTATTTAATAGGACTGTGGGCGCTAATCCGCTTAGCACACCTGTCCGCGCTTTATTATATCTGCTATTCCGGGGATTTGTAACACGTTAGTTTTTCCTTTCATCAACCTTCACCGTGTAATAATATTTTGATTGTATACTTAACAGTGATTGATTGAGTGAGAGTGAGGCGATTCATTGAGTACGATAATCACCTGAAATGCAAAAAAGTGAAAAACAGTTGATCTGCATCCATCTATAAGTAATCTAGAGAGTGGGATAACTCATTTGGGAATTAAACCTAACAGTGATGTAAAACTATGGAGAGTTTGCACTAAAGTCTCGATATTATTGACTTTTATCAGTCGATCTTGTCGATAGCATTTGGTTTTTTTCGTCTGTAATATCTCATTTCAGAGGGAATTCATCAGAGGGAATAAGCTTGGCAAAATGATATAATTTTATTTTTAGGATTTTGGTGGATGAATTAATTGTAATATTTCATGCACGGACTAGTGGTGGGGGCATCCTTAGCAGCTCTTGCCACCCGGTTGGGCGCCATTTTATACTATTTAATATGTTAGAAAGCATGGAAGACAGTTTTGGTCAAGTAACTGATAAACTATTGGTTTCCTAGGAAGTAATTATATTTATATAATTTGTAACCTCCAAACTTACAAAATTCAAAAAGCATTTAATATTTCTACTAAATAAATGAGCTTTTTCCTAAGTTATTTTGAATGAATGAATGAAAAGATTTTTTTTTTCTCAATAATAACATTATTTACAAAACCCTCAGCGATAGACTAATTTTCCTCCTAATTTAGTTTTATTGAAGATTATGTACACTGTTCACCTGAAATTTTCAGGCTTGAAGAAATATAGCAAATCAGCAAATCTTCCCAGTCTTGATTTAGGAGAGCAGGTCTGATATACAACAGCCTGTATATTTTCAGCAGCCCTTAGTAAAATTATAATATGAAAGAGTAAAGCGTTTTTATTTATTGACAGGTCGTTTTTTGTAAGCCTGTATGCAGAATATTGCTCTTAATTATTCATATGAACTTATTCAATATTTTACGTTACCTTTGTTTCACTAATGTATATTAATTATTTACACCAGTGGTGGCTAAACGTTTTGTGAGAACGTGCCAAAAATTTAAAAATAGTATTTATATAGTGGCTGCCGTGTCGGACACGTATCAATGGAAAAAAAAATGATTTCTGAAAATTGTTTGAGAACATTCAATAATCGATCTTTTTCCATGAATTCCATGCCATTTCCCAAATCGACAAACGTTTCTGTATCTGTATCTTTGTCTTACAGCTGAGTAGATGCGGAGGACCTGGGTTCGATTCCCGGGCGTGGTCGAATCTTTTATCTTCTAATAAAATAATTTAAAAATTATAAAATAAATATTTAACCAAAAGACCATAAATAAATGCATTTAGTTTATCAGCAAATGAACATACAGCACATCAGCAGGTGTGCCTGGATATAAAATAGATTTTTAGGTTTCTCCAAATACTTTGAATTGGTTAAATCTTGAAGAAAATGCGCTTATTAACGGTTTCTTTTTAATTTCTAGCTCTGCAAGTATTATTTTTTTAATGTGGAAAATTATGGAGTTCAAAACTGTTCAGTTCTCAATTCATTGTCTCGACTGAAACAGGATGGAACAGTATCAAATAACGTTTTACACTCACGTGGAAACCCATAGCTGAAAAGCTAAGCTGGCCATTGAACCAAGGAGACCCTGAGAGAGAAGAGGCTGGCACAGGCGAGTAGAGGGGCAGTCCGGGAGTGGCAGACAGAAACAGGCTGAGTATGAGTCTGAAGAAGTCTGGGTCGGAGATGGAGGCATTCCAAAATGAAAAGAGTCTGAGTCTGAGACAGTCAGGCAGTCTGGACCGGCAGAGTGAGCCTGGGGCAGGCACTGACAGGCCAGGAGTGGGATCCAAGTAGTATCTTAGCCCCAAGTATTGAGTATAAGAGTAGCCCAAGTATTTATGTAGTTATGAGACCCTCCTTTTTGGTAGTTGGGAAGTGTAGATTGTTTAATGTGAAAAATAAACGATGTAAATAGTTTTTAGGTTAATTGATTACCACACAACCCTGGCCCAAAGACCCCAGTGTCACAATGGACTGGTAGATTTTGAAGAGGAGTAACAGTACCATAAAAAGTTGAAAAATTTTCATGTACATTGCAAGTAACGTCACGATTAAAATAATTTTGCTTCGAATTTGATAAAATCAATTTAATAATTAATAAATATATTATTATTCTTTCAATGCCATAAATATGACATTTCCTTTCAGACGATTTGCTGTTCGAATTTAAATTAGATCAAAGTCATACTCAATATTGGGTCTGATGTCGAATTAGGCCCATATTACTAAACGCTCTACGATTAAAATCATTCCAGAGGTATTGTTTAAATTTGATAGAAATATTTAGAACTATATAAAATGTTTTACTTGCCAGCGAAGTTATTGTATCTGCCACGCTGGCCATAGATTCGCTAACAAGGATTTAAACTATATTTTTTCAATCTTTTTCTAAGTAATTTCCTGTTAAAATTTCAGATTTTCATAAACGAATCAACATTTGAATATATACTGCAGGTAGTGCTTCACTGAATTATATTATAAGATGTATACTTATAAAAGATATACTTTTTTTTTTATGATGGACAACTTGCATTTAGAAAATACGTCGAGAACTTGGCAACAGCATTATTCCATTTGACGAGTATTATAATTAAAAAAATAGCAGTCTAGATAAAGAACTTTAGTATCACTTGTTATTTAACAATTGTAACAAATATAAATTAGAACTATTAAATGTTTTTATATATATTTTATAGCAGAAGACTTGATGAAAGCCGAGGGAGGCAGTAAGATGAGACTATTGGTCCCTCGAGGACATCTCTAACTGCCTTCCATATTACTTTACAACTTGGAGTTCATCATGCATCTGGAACAATATGGGTTATTGTTGGTGATTACTGAATGTAAATCATTGTTGTTTGTCATTGTAAATCATTGTTATAGATAATGGTTCGCATTAATCGAAATGGCTATTGGTTCTGAGACACATCAGCGATTAAAAATATGAAACAATGTATGTTTATAAACCTGATTCGATGTATCAGATGATATTAAAAAAAAAATATATTTATTATTTATTTCTTAATTCAATGACAGCACATAAAATAGTCTCTTAAACCTGTCATTATTAAGCCACGAGGAAATATAGTACCCTACAGCACATTTTCCCGGTCTTGTATTCAGGAGAGGAGGCCTCTCATCCACCACTTTTTTAGTCATCTTCTATAAGGGATGACGGTTATAAGTCAGTATTGTCATAATTTTTCATACCTCAAATATACCAATGATAACATAGTGTAGATAGTTGAAGTTTACTTTTTAATCTGGTAAGTGCCTGTTAATGGAACCTTAACACATAGGGCTATACTATCCATCCAGTTTCTTTTAATAAAAGATATTCTTATCTCAGTACTATGAGAATGTGCATCCCTCGTATATTTTGTTTAAAGGTTTTCATTAGCTGACAGAAGAAGTTTGTAATAAAAAGTTAAGTGAAAAATGCATTTGTTCTTCTAGCAATGAGTAGAAGAAGCATGCTCGGTAAAAGTAGTACGAAAGAGGGAGCGTTGTTATAATGAACAGAAAGTTCAGTGCAGTCGACTTGGTTCGTTCTTGCACTTCATTAAAAGTTTTAGGCTTCTCAGTTCTCTCTCGCGTAATGAAATCTTTCTAGCTTAGCCAAACTTTTTTTTTTTTCTATTTTCTCTTAAGAAGGTGCTATGATAATTTAATTATAAATACCAGACTATTTTCAATTGACTTAAGCATACACATAACTTCATAGTATCTTCTAATGAGGTACATAACTGCAATCGGGCGTAGGTAAGTCGTAAAAGCCACTTGTTTTCAGGAAACTTGAACTTGTCGTTTGACTTGGATTTTATTTTTATTTTTTAATTTATCAACCCTTTTAACCAAAACATGCTCTAAAAATGAAAAGGGTAAAATAAGTTTTATTAAGTTAATAGGTCCCTCCAAATTTTTATTTACATCGTTTTTCTGGAAGTGAAATTTCTTATAATACAATGTTGAAATATAGAACTTAAAAAAACGATAAATCGTATCAACATATCGCCGGACGGCAAGAATAATGGCTCAAGTCGAAATGGTTAACATTAACATTTATGAAAAGATTTAAATGTTCGTTGTCATTTACAAGTAGTAATCAATATTTATATTAAACTGTAAACAATTAGTGAAAAGTATAGTTACATTATATAATAATATATCAATATTGTTAAAAGGTACGATATTTCAATTATATTGGTACTTAAGTAAAAAAAAAAAAATTCTAAAAGTTAGAAATGTATAATTATAGTTAGAGCACGCATTCAAAATTAAATCAAAATATTTGTTTAGTAATAATTATGTTTATATAAATTATTTAGTTTTATAATATATAAAAATGTGTATTATATATTTTATCTTTTTTTTTTTTTTTTGCAATATGGTATTAGTTTACTTTTTATTTAGACCGCTTCATCTCCAACTCACTTGAAAAATGTTATCCACTAAGGTAAACATAATTTTTTATTTATTGAGATGAGTGAAAATCTCCTTGAATTTAGTTGGGTTTTGAGCAAAATCTAATTTAAAAAAATAACCGATTTCCAATTCGGATTTCGCATACCTTTCCATTTAAGCCACAGCTATTTTCCTGAGTAGAATGCCATGAAGATAATGGTAAAACATTTTTCAATAATAATAATACGTAATTTTTATGCTGTTTTAGCATTAGTGTCCATTTAAGTCTGCTTAAGGATAATCGAAAAATTTTATCAAAAAAACCCCGACCATATTTAACTGCGAAGAATGGCTGTGACTTAAAGGAAGATGTGTGCCTAATCGAAATGTGAAAACGTTATTTTATTATTTTTTAATTACTTCCACTTTTTGCGCGAAACCATTCATGAATTCGAGGAGACAGGATTAGTCCTGACATTTTCAGCAGCTTTTTTACAAACGTTAACTTTAAAAAAAACAACAAAAAAAAAACAACAACTTATCCGTGTTCCTTGTAATCTAAAACATAAAGAATAATGATGACCCGAGCGAATGACATTTTCCAACAGCTATGTTTAACATTGTCATTAGATAGCACATGTCTTACGTGCGATATCTTAAAAACAAGGGCTAAGCGAAAGCTACAGTTAGTTGCCTGTATCGGGTTCCGTCCAGTCAAAATACATAAAAATAATGGTCCATTTCCATGTGTTTTTTTCTTTCATTGACCAGAGCTAACGTTTCATTACATGTATAATACGGTAATTTAGATTCCTCAGGATCAAGAATTAACTTTCAAACTTAAGTTTCAAGTGCGTATTATGGAATCTCAGGTCGAGTGATAATCTTTTTCTAATTCTTGTCGACATAATATTGTAAATATCTAAATTTGGTTCATAAACCTTAAACTGCGACCAAATATACTCTCTGGCTACGAGCAGTAAATTAAAGAACTTAAAGATGGGTGAATAAGCAGGACTAGATTATTTAATAGCTGAATTAGTTTTGATCCACAATTAATGGAAATCCCGATAATTCGTATATCTCGATAATTCATATTTTACTCTCGGTCTCGACTTGACAATGAAAATTATCGGGATTCTACTGCATATAAATTTCATTCAAAGTAAAAACGAAAGGGTCAATCCATTTGAAATGGACCAGAAAAAAATAATTTGGATGCTCGATCATTTTAGAAAAATTATAATTTTACCACCAATTACGTATGGAATCAGAAGTTCAAATCAATTTTTTTTAGGATCAGCCGTTTCAAAATGACAGCCATTTTTATTTCACCTTTCAGGCCGATTTTTTAATTTTTAAGCTCTCACAGAAAACTCATTTTCTCAAGACTGGTAAGTCATAGATTAATAATTCAAACACAATTGTTTTCTTTAGAGTCTGTTCTATATTTCGTGTTCCCTTTATTATTTGAATATTTATAAGTGCAATACTTGAAAACTGCTATTGAAAACAACTGCTTTAAATTCTCAAAACACCGTTTTTGAGGGTTAGTTTTGGGTATAAGGGCATGTACGCCAAAGTTGATTTTTGGCTTGATAATAAACCTAACTAAATAGCTTTCATTAGAAGTAGTCGTAACCCTTATATTATTTACCTTATTTTTTTATGAATTTTTAAACCACATTTTTAATTTTTTTGTTTACTTTAGGCTCTAATATCTCTGGTGGGCTAAATCATAAAAATCTCATTTTTTTACGTGTTATGCTTACATGCAACATAAACCTACTGTATGAAATTTCAACCTGTAAATTTAAGTACTTTGGTTGCTACGAATTTTTGAAAATGGTCATTTTCGTGCTTATTATTTAATTTAATTATTTAACAATGCGTAAACTTGATTATACTTCATTAATATTTTACTATTTTTGAATTTTTTACTTTTCATAACCCTTAAAAGTTTTGATTTTTAATTTTATCTAAAATCTTATCTAAATTAGTATCTAAAAATATATATTGGATCTAATTATAATTAAAATCTACTCTAATAAATTTTTATTATTTTTTTTAATGAAAAAGTAATTAAAAATACTTTCCGTTGGACATAGATGAAACAAAACAATTAATAAGGGTTCTTAAAAGTAAAAAAAACACAAATAGTAAGGTTTTAATGATGTATGATCAAGGTTACACAATCATACTTATGTCAAGGTATCAAGGTTTAACGCATTGTTAAATGAGCAAGGAAATGACCATTTTCCAAAATTCGTAGTTACCAAAGTACTCAAATATACAGATTGAAATTTCATACAGTAGGTTTATGTTGAATGTAAGCATAGCATGTAAAAAAAATGAAATTTTTATTAACTAGCCCACCAGAGATATTAGAGCCTAAAGTAAACAAAAAAAAATTAAAAATGGGGTTTAAAAATTCATAAAAAAAATAAGGTAAATAATATACGGGTTACGACTACTTTTAATGAAAGCTACTTAGTTAGGTTTATTATCAAGCTAAAAATCAGCTTTGGCGTACATGCCATGTTGCAGTTGTTTTCAATAGCAGTTTTCAAGTATTGGACTTATAAATATTCAAATAATAAAGGGAACACGAAATATAGAACAGACTTTAAGGTGTTTGAATAATTAGTCTATGACTTACCAGTCTTGAGAAAATGAGGTTTCTGTGAGAGCAACTAACTCAAAAATCGGCCTGAAAGGTGCAAAAAAAATGGCTGCCATTTTGAAACGGTTCATTTTAAAATATTCATTTGAACTACTGATTCCATACGTAATTGGTGGTAAAACTATAATATTTTTCTAAAATGATACAGCAACCAGCAAAACACACAGCAAACACCTTTGGACCACTTGATATGGAATGACCCAAAAGTAAACGTTTTGTTGACCAGTGTAACTATTCCTTGTTGGGGATATTTTTTAAGTAATAGGTATATAGTTAGCGATTTATATTATAACATTAAAAAAAAAGAAAAGAATATTTTCTGGATAAATTGGAATCTCATTTCAGTGCCACAATAGAAATCCCCCCGGATCCACTGCCTTGTTAGATAGATGCAGACGGGGATAGGATTGGAGGGTGAGGGATCCAGAACCAATCTCCCTTGAGAAGATGTTGGAACTACTACGGCTTCCTTCTTCGTCATCTTGCCCTTATTCCTTAACGAGTTTCGCTCCATTTCCCAAGTTAAAAATGGAGTAGTAAATTCTTTTAAGTTATAAGTCTTATACCTTATGAATAGCTACGATTAGATGCATTTCGCATATTACAGTTCAAGAATTTCACATATTAGAACTGTAAACTTATTTTGAGTTGCTACAAATGTAAAACCTTTATTAACATAATAATTACACATTTGAAATATGTTAGCAGACTATAAACATCATTACATAATTAAAAGCAGTTGGTATCGTTTTATAATAATTTTTGGATTATACCAAGTTCTTTGCATTAATAATCTGATGATTAATAAAATTCCAAGCAAAAAAAAAAAAAAAAAAAAAAAATGAGAGGATAGAAACGCACTCTTAAACACAAACGAAGAAGCTTATATGCCCGAAAAAGCTTTTTATAAAATGTTTGTAGTGATCAATATATTTATATTGAAATGATTACTAATGAATTAGTGGATAAAAAAATAATTTTAATCTGAGATAAATTTCTTTTCAAAATAATTACAATGTTAGAATAGTAAGGGGTTGAGGGTTAAGCGAATTCTTTATTTTAGACAGAAGATGATCGACGGGTGTGGCTGTGCGGTTAGGCGCCGTACTCCCATGCCGGATCTGCGGGTTCGAGTCCCGCCCTGGTTGGTGCTTTTCTTTCGTAGGAGAAGTATCAAAGTATAGAAGTAAAAAAAAAAGAAAAAAAGATGATCAACATTATAAAGGGTTACATTTGTTTTGCCATTATTGGAATAAATCTTATTTTTTATCATATGTGTATTTATGTATATGAATTTAATATAGTTTCTAAGCTTGCTGTAAATAAAGATATATAGGTTTTTTTTTCCAACCTCCCTACAATATTTTTTTCTCAGAACGCTGTTGAATTTAACGATTAGATAAATTATCTGATTCTACCTGAGAATTGAATATAGATATTTCCTGAAGGAATTGTTCGAAAAACGGTTCAAAATTACTCTGTTCAGTGGCATAAATCATTTTGATGCAGGCCAGAATTAATCATAAAATCCCTTAAAAAATCCGAAAACGATATAAAATTAGCAATAAGTTGAATAAATGACCGATCCTATCTGAGAATTGAATCAAATGAGAATATCCCCCTTGTTTCCTGAAGAAGATAGTACATAAACGGTATAAAACTTGACTGTTCAGTGGCGTACATAGATCGTTTTGGTCCAGGCCAGATTTATTCACAAAATCCTCTAAAAAATATATTAATAAGACCTTTTGTAGTGGAAAGATTCGGTGTACAGGTTCTCTCGCATGTAGTCATGAGCGAGGATTTAGCATTGTTTTGTTATAATAGTTACTGTAAATAAAAAGTCCTTTTTTTGAGAGATAATCAGCAATTTCGTAAAAGGAAGAAATTTGGTTCACTTTACAGTTATTTAACAGCTACAAATTTTTTCATGCGTCTTAACCAGTTTTCCTCAAAGCAACAGGGAACCTCTCGTTTACGGAAATGCAAAGAGAGCCGTAAAAATTTGAACTTGTCTTAGAGCTTGAAAACTTGTCGATTCCCAGGATTCCTGCTGTTCGGTTTAGAAGAAGAACCTTATCCATCTCGTTGCTTATTTAGGTTGTATTCATTAGCCCTCCCTACCTCCTCCTTCCAGTTTCCTTGAGAGCCGCCCTACATCCTGTTTGAGGGGGGAGGTCCAGGGACCTAACGCGGTTACCCCCCCCCCCCCCCGCCCCCTCCGCTGCGGCTTTAATCAAATAAAGTGGGCAGATTGTCCTCTAATTCCGGGCAGTCTGTTCCAGGCCAATAGCCTCTTATCTAATTTATGGCTGTATCGACGGGAGGGCCTGTATTAGTTTAAACTCCTCCCTTCGGACCTAATCTAGTGCCCGCGCGGTGCCGTCTCGTTGACATAATTCTTCCAAAATAGCTCCATGTGTCCTCGTATTTAATTAGGTACAACTTGGCACACTGGAAATAGGAACATAAATATGTAGTTGTCATCGCATTCGCCAAATCCAATAAGGGCATTCCATTTCAAGGTTTCAGAAAATATCATATCAGGATTGAAATGTTGGTTTTACCTGATTTTATTCGATTCACTCACTAATTAAATTAAACAGATTAATTGTTTAAAATTACAATGCATTATGGGCCATTTTTGAAATACGTGTATATAAAATATATACATAAGGAAGCTATAAGATCTTAAAAATAATACCAAGTGGAGGATTGGTTCAGCATAGTCATTAGATAATTATAGAGAAAATGGTTGTGGTTGCGGTCACTGATTGCTCTGGACTACAACTACAGACCAATCAGTCAACGTCCGTTTGCACGACGCGTAATAGATAAACTAACACATTCAAGTCTTTACTACTACATACAAACGAAATATCCACTTTTTACCGCAGACTGGGACAATTAATGCACTAGAAAAAGTAGGTAATTACAGACATTATAGATATTTTAAGGCAAAACAAATACATCGTTGTGATGTATTGTTTAATGCAGGGCCATTCCACGTCAAATCAACAAAAAAATTTTATCATTTTGAATCTCACCATCTCAGAGTTTCTTAAACTTTGGTACATATGGACTACTTGTATCTCCTAGAAAAATTGTGAAATATTACTGAGATATGTCAACCCGTTTTTGAATTATGGACCTGCAAAGTCCTCAAAATTAAGTCCAGAAACAGAAAAAATCATGATTAAAAATAGCTTTAGATGTTTTTTTCCAAATTTGACTAGAGCTATGAGATTGGTGTCGTTTAACAAAGCATTCCATGCCATTTCATATGATGTACAACAATGTATAGGTTGGTACTATAGAAATGTTCTTAAAACCAAATTTAAAATTTTAATTTCACTTTTCTCAACAAGGGCACTTTTAAAATTTTTTATTTTCTTTCAAAAACTAGGCAATGTTATATCTAATCATTTAAAAAAATATAAAATTGGGATGAAAATTTCTTCATTACTAAAAAAATTGAAAACAAGTGATAAAATTCCATAAATCTAGCATTTTATGATTAAAAATAGCTGTAGATGTTTTCTAAATTTGACTAGAACTAAGAGATTGGTGCCGTTTAACAGCGCATTCCATGCCATTTCACATGATATACAACAATGTATAGGTTAGTACTAAAGAAACTTCCTTAAAATAAAATTTAAAATTTTGATTTCAATTTTCTTATTCTTCTTAATTAAAATTTTAACTTTAGTTTTAAGACAATATGTTTTGTACCAACCTATAGATTGTTGTATAACATATGAAATATCATGGAATGCGTTTTTAAACGACAGCAATCTCATAGTCCTAGTCAAATTTGGAAAACATCTACAGCTATTTTTAATCATGATTTTTTCTGTTCCTGTACCTAATTTTTGAAGGCTTTGCAGATCGATAATTCAAAAACAGGTTGACATATCTCAGTAATATTTTACAATTTTTCTAGTAGTCATGTACCAAATTAAAAAAAAAATCTAAGATGATGAGGCTCATGCCTGTGTTTAATTGACATGGAATGAACCTGCATTAAAACAACATAACTGTAGGGGATTGTGAGTGGATTTATATTAAATTTTAATCACCTATATGTGCTATATATTATAAGGGAAATCACTGCGATCGTGGCATATTTCGACAGAAATACCCGTTTTTGGGTCCCCTACGTTCAAATAACCAAGTCCCGAAAAATGATCGTGTGTGTATGTGAACAGACTGGCTAAAAACGCACGGAACTGATATTAGTATTTGAGATACTATGTACCCTTGATGTGACATAAGAGTTTCGACAAAATTACGTAACGTGAACGTTATTCATTTAATTTTATCAAACTTTTACGATATTGTTACGCTCTAGGTTTCTGGAAACGCATATGATTCAAACATTTAAAATTTAGTTTTTATTTTTCTAATTTTTAATTATTTTATGAATCGTAATACCCGTGAATGAATCGTAATATCGATTCCAATTCACGATATATGCCTGTCAATTTTTGCGATAATTATAATACTCACTTTTTGATAATAACAAACAAAAATAATTAATAAAATATGGAAAAAAGCTGTATCCTATATAACTGCTAAATGGAGTTTATTTTTTTAGCAAAAAGCGTGAAATTCTACTCTTAGTAGTTTGGTAAGTGAATGTTGTGTTCCGAGTATTTTTTTATTTTTTGTGTTCCTTTGTAAATTTTAGAAATCCATAATTGTTTCAAGTATTGGCTAAAAATCATAAGCTATTGATTTTAATATAGATACGTTAAACAGGGTATGTACTCACACCAATATATTTTCTTTGACACCGTTTCCTAAGTTATAGCTTCTACTTGGGGGACTTAGATATTCAGGCCGGTGTAGCCAAACTAATAAAATACTGACGAGTGATGGCCGGATGGCCCGAGTTAAGAACTCCCCGGTGAGAGTTTGAGTGTGTGATGTAGAGGTCAAACTTGTAAGGGGAGGTTCCTGTTCTTTATCGCCAGTAGTCCCCTATAACTCCCTCCTAGGAACACCTTACAGCTGGATTAAACTTAGTGGTGAATGGCCTTCGGTTTTGGTTTCACTAGTTTAAATAATTTGGACCTAACTAATTTAAGATAAATATATATTCCTTGAATAGAGTATAGATTTATAGATATAAATAGATATATTTATTTGTCTTTGGGGGAAGTCCCCATACAAATAGAGCTTTCCTGGGCTATATAAAGATACATATTAATTAATATATTTTTAAATAATTTATTTTTTGAAGAGAAACGATTTGGCTCCGCCGGGAGTCGAACCCGGGTCTCCCGCATGACATGCGCGGATGCCAACCACAGGACCACAGAGCTCGGCCCAAAGTAGAGCCAATCCTTTCTCTTTACCGATACCTACTCCCCCTTTACCGGATTTACAAAGTCTGAAATACATCTCATAAATTTAGTAAACATACAAAATTTGTATACACAAGATTTCACTGTTAACTAATTTCTATTAAACTTTCACTATTATGAATAAAATTCAAAATAAAGTTCAAACGAGAAAACAAACAAATAAAGAATAAATAAGGATTTTAAACATATCCACGCTTAATAGTAATAAAATTTAAAATTAACCCTCATTAAATAGTACTTTTGAGGATTTTATTTTGTGATTAAAAATTATAATCACTTTAACGAAATATATATATGTCACGGTAAAATTAGATACTGCGGAAAATTTACACATTTTCCGGAAAATGTGCACATTTGCCTCCTCGTTTGGGTAATGTGCACTCAACTAACATTTACAATTTCAAAGAAGGGAAATTTACATTGAATTCACAATGACCATGTCGTTTTGGTAAATGTGAGTAAAAGTGCTGGAATATTATGTAATTCCAAGTGCCACAATAGCAATTCTTGCTCAAATAAATTAAACTTTTTTCATTATGAAATTTCTATATGTTCCTTTATAGTTTTATAAAATTTAACTGTTATTATAAAGAAATGTATGTTATTATTATTTGTTTGATTCCCTTCGTATTGGTCCTGAAAAACTAGGACGAAATTGTATTTATGAATATTGGGATCATATTATATAATATGCAAAGAAAATTTGTTTGTCAAATACATTTTTTACTTTCACTTACCAATATATATGAAATATATAGTAAGTGGAAGTATTGCGATCGTGAAAATTTTCGACTTCCGGTTTTCAACGGAAATACACGTTTTGGGGTCCCATGAGTCGAAATAACCAAGTCCCGCGAAATGGTCTGTGTGTGTGTGTATGTGTGTGTGTGTGTGTGTGTGTGTGTGTGTGTGTGAGTTTGAACAGACTAGCTCAAAAACTATTAAACGTGCGAACCTGAAATTGGGTATTTAGTGTATGTATATGCCCGCGATGTGACAGCTAAAATTTCATCAAAATTGGTCAAAGGGTGGGGGACTTTATTTAATAAATTTTTACGTTTTTTTCGATTTTCTCAAAAACGGCTCTAACGATTTTAATTAAACTAAGTATTTGATGTAGTAATATAGCCGAGATATGACTGTAGAAATTTCATCAAAATTGATCAACCGGAAGGGGGACTTTACTTAAAAATTTTTGTCTCATTTATGTTTTTTTTATTTACTCAAAAACGGCTTTAAAGATTTTGATCAAACTGGGTATTTGACATACGTACATACCAAAGATGTGACAGCCAACATTTCATCAAAATTGGTCAAACGGAGGGGGCACTTTTTTTCATAACTTTTTTCCAATTTTTACCTTTTTTTTCGATTATCTCAAAGACGGCTTTAATGATTTTGATAAAATTTGTCATGTTAAATGAAAACTAGGTGTTCAATAATATCAGGTAAGTTTTATCAGTATTCAAATTTTCGGAGGGGGCTTAAATGGGGAAGGGGCCTTTTTTGTTATCCTATAAAGTACCTTTGTTTTAGTTTATATTGAGAAATTAACTGTCTCTCATCACGCCTAAAAATAGGAAATGGCTAAATATGATATATGAAAAAAAATCAAGTAAACAAATACAGGAGAAAAAAAGAAAAATATTCCGTCAACTCGTAAAAATCTTTGAGCTCACGCATGCGCCGTACGCCTTTAATGACAAACCAATGCGTTATAATAAAAGATGTTCTGTTCATTTAATGAGAATTATTTGTTTCATGGGAACTAAATGAAATATTGAACAAGTACATAAAGAATTATAAAATCAGACGACTTGGAATATTATGCTTGCATTGCCGAATTATCACAAGTAAAAACTTTTATTTAATAATAAAAAAAAAAATAGTGTTGTTTTTTTTGAGCAAATGAAAACAAAAATAAGAAATGAATGTGGAAAAATGTATAACTTAGAGAAGTGGAAATTAACAAAACACATTAATTTCTAATCTGAGTTGGTAAGTGGAAGTTGTGTGTTGCGCGCACGCACCAGATTTTTAATTAAAATAATTTTCGTTATTAAACCCTTTTGTATTGTGTTTATTTAAATAAATATCTTTTTACTGCAACAACATTTTTAATTTATTTGTATTCCAACTTTTCTCAAAACATGAAGGCAAGAGTACACATTTGCCGGGAAATGTACATATATTCAGTTCACATATACCTGTATTATAATTATATTATACATTACATACATTATAAGCCAGTACAACCAATTTTACAATACTATATATCAACCTAATTTAACTTGTCAAAGTAATGTAATTAACGAAAGCATCCCGTTTAAATTATGAAAATACTAACGCAGGGACGCCTATCGGGAAAATATCACATTAAATTCACCCACAAAACCATTTATATAACATTAAACCCAAAGAAATATGCACAATATGTAATTTGAATGCTTACGAAACCCTTTACCATTTGATAGTAGTAAGCCCTATTTATTCTTCAATTAGGAACCACTATATACCTGACATCAATAACATATCCGAAAATGAATTTCCGACAATACTCAATGTTCAAGACCCGCCAAAAATAAAACAGATGTGTTACTACCTAATTAATTGCCTGAGATTAAGATCTTTCATCATTAACGAATAAAATGGTATTCTTTTAAAATCATTCAGAAACAATTGTAGATAATAAGTTATTAGACAATATATCAATAAACACGATGCACTAAACCGATTATTGAAAACAATAATATCCTTAAATAGAGTATCAAACAATTTTTTCCTCCATCCTGTAAAATTATAAAAATATTTTTTTAATCCAAAAGATATTGTTCATAACTACGTACTTGTTATCACTTTAATAAAAATTATTCTTTAATTATTTTAAATTCACAGTTTTTAGTTGGTGGTAAATTATTTCTGTTTGATTACACACTCTTATTTATTAAATGTTTTCTTCCCATTATTTATGTATATATTAATTTATATTAAGGGAAAGTATTGAGATCGAGAACAATTTCGACTTCCGGAAAAACATCTTTGGGGTCCCCTGAGTTCAAAACGATAAACCGTAAGATGGGTATTTGATGTTTGTATATGCCCGTGATGTGACAACAAAAATTTAATCAAAATTGATCAAACGGAGAAGGGACTTTACATAATAAATTTTGTCTTATTTTTACATGATTTTTTTTTTTCGATTTTCTCAAAAACAGCTCTAACGATTTTGATTAAACTTGCTATATTTAATATGAATCAAGGATTCGTTAATATAAGGTAGAAATCTGATATTATAGATCATAGAAAGCAACTCGGAGTAAAATACCAACAAGTAGTAATAAAAACTCGACTCTTGATGAAATTGGGATTTTTTTAGGTCAATAAAGTAATAAACAATGATAATTAAAAAGTAATGAGAACTTTCAAGTTATGCAAAATAAATTATAACTAGCTGGACCCGTGCGAAGCATTTCGCATGAAATTTATATCAGATTTTACTTCTAGGTTTAACATGAATATGAAATGAACTTTTTTTTTGCTTGTTCATCCCCCCCCCCTTTACCACCCGGGCCTTAAGCTGAAATTATTTTTCTACAGCAGTGTTTAATAGTTAAGGAAGAACTTCATTTTCTGACATTTTTCTTTACAAAACAGTTGCCTGTAATCTTCCTGGAATATAAGAAATCACTAAGAATATTGCATAGTCCTGGAAATTTATCTTTCTACATTCTGATTTTAACTACCCTACTTATTTTGTTTTTTCAAAAATAGTTCATGAGATGTTTTTTACGGTTATCTTTCTGACAATGGAGAGGAAGGTAGTCTTTTAAGTGGTAAGAACGATATGAAATAGGTTTCTATCCATGAAGAGGCAAAAATCCAGCCGATTGTAAAGGGGGGGGGGGGCTGCTGTCCTATTGGGGGGAGGCTACAGCCCCACAGCCCTTCATCTGGACCTTCCCACAACTGAAATTCTTCCTGTTCTGCTCATTTTTGTTCTTTAACTTGCTTCCTTACCTTAAGGAAAGTGAAATTCTATTTTTAAATGACGAAAAATTTTCCAAAGGTAGGGGCTCCAGCCCCCACAGCACCCCCTCCCCCCCCCCCCCCCCCGGATCCACCAATGACTAAAGTAGACTCCTGCTTATCCCCCCTCGTCGGAACGGATACATTGCCGTTTAAGTGAGAGAGCCGGTCAATCCGGAAAAACCTGTATAAAAAACAACAAAATATATTATTATAACTTGTATATTTCGATAAAACACAAATACAACACACAACCTATTTTACACAGGCTATACAGATATTAATTAAAGAAACCTTTTTTGGGCCAATTTTATTAAACAATTTACACTATCAATCTATTCAGTTTTCACAAATCTTTTATTTTTTTTCGTTTATTCGCACCTTAATGTCATTTCGTCGGTCTTGTCAAAATATAGGAAGCTATTTCTTCTTAATTTCTTTTTTAATGAAATGAATGGAGGGTACGGATTTTGTTTCAAGATCGATTTTACTTCGAAGAGATTTGTTTTACTAGAGTTCGGTCAAAAAATAAAAGACTTTTTGCCTACATTTTAATTTATTTAAGATCTATCGAACCTCATCATAATACAAATTTTAACAAAATTGTTGACCAGTGATTGAGAATATGACAAAGTTATAAATGCTTTTAAGGATTTTAAAAAGAATTTTTTATCTTTTACAGCGTCTGTCGGTTTATCCTAGGAGTCGGTTAAACGGGAACCGGTAAAGTGGAAGTATACTGTAATTGCTAAATGTGAGAGTGCAATTTTCCAACGCTACAATTAAGTCTAAATCAGACGAAACAACATTTATAGAATTTAAGCACGCAGGACCTAACCTTTGCTGTAACGTAATACAATAAGTATGTAGTTGACTACGTGCGGCGGAGGGGCCTAACCCAGGCGTTGTCTCAAAAATGTGATTTTAGGGCTTGAAAACACAAACCCCAGTTTATCTCTAATAAACTAAACTGGGTCTTAATGCTCGTATCGCAATCTATAAAACCCAATTTGATTCGTTTCGATCCGTTGAATCAGTACTTTTAGGTCGATATTTTATTTTGGACCAAAAAATGAACACTGAGAATGCAATTCGCAAAAGCTCCGTGAAATTCTGAATCCAACGTTACCACATTCGTGGCATTTGAGCACTGTAGGACCTTATAATTCATGAAAAACCGATTTTTACGCTTTGTGAAATAATATATGTGGGATACTCTGTAACTTGTGAGGATAAATAAAAAAAAAGTAAATAGAATAAATAGAAAAATTAGTGAAGATGCCGAATGGCGTTTAAATATTTAGCATAAAGAGTTGATTTCTAATCTAAGTAGATTGGTAATTGAAAGTTGCGTGTCGCGCCCATCGCATTAGATTATTTTAGAACTTTATTTCTTAATTTTATACTTACATATAACTAACTCTAAAGATAATCTGTGACTTTGAGACCAGACACTAGTTTTACTTACAAAATAATAAAGCTAGTTAATTGCGCAACATTTTCAGGAAAAGTAACAAAATCACTGAATCATCATTGCAAGGCATTGAAATGTTGGGTCCTGCTTGGTTATATTCTATTAGAAAAAAACATTTTATAAAAAAAATTAAACCGACTTCGAAACCTAGGAACCAGTAAAAATAAACGCACTGAAAAGTATGAAATAATTACCTTCTGATTTTTATGAATACATAGCAAATTTGAAAATGGTATAAAAAGCGGAGAATAGTAATAAGACGAATAATTTTATTTTGATTTGTACAAATACACACTAATTGTTATAAACAGTTGTGAAATTAAAACGTTAAATACTATGTTCAATGCAACACAATCTTTTCGTAGGCGGCGCAAATATAAATGACATGTTACCGATACGATTCCATTAGTAGGCATTAAAATGAATAGGTAAGAAGAGAAGATGCATTTTACGATTTTCATAATATCTAGTGTTAAAAATTTTAAATTTTGCGCCGCCTCCGAAAAGATTGTGTTGTATTGAACATAGTATTTAACGTTTTAATTTTACAACTGTTAATAACAATTAGTGTGTATTTGTACAAATCAAAATAAAATTATTCGTCTTATTACAATTCTCCGCTTTTTATACCATTTTCAAATTTGCTATGTATTCATAAAAATCAGAAGGTAATTATTTCATACTTTTCAGTGCGTTTATTTTTACTGGTTCCTAGGTTTCGAAGTCGGTTTAATTTTTTTTATAAAATGTTTTTTATTTCATTCTTTTTAGTTGGAGAAGATAAAAAATGTAGAAAACCGTAAGTTGGGTAAAACAAATTTCGAAATTTTTTTACGCTCTTCCACCTTTTCAATTTTATGAGAACACATAGAAAATTTGAAAAGCGGTGCCTGTATAATACAACTTCTACACCCTACCTTCTACCATTATAATTGGAATTTTTTTTTAATAAGATCAATGCTGAGCAATTCGTAATTCCTTTAGATGAATTTTTGACTAAATTTAATAGCGAAGTACAAAGAATAATATTCTTCGTAATAAAACATTATTCAGAAAATAAATTTATTCAATTCTAGTGGGGTAGTATTTATGATATTAAGCGTTTTCATGGCTGCCAAATTTTTGCTGCGGGGACTTTCATACAAAGTGATTGTCTCTAGGAGATATCAACTTTTATTTTGCATTTTTTATTGATGGATGAACATCAGCAAACATTGAAATTTTAATTTCTTTGTTAAATAATATAATGTCTGCATGGGGAAAGTGTCATCGGAAAAGTTTCATTAATTGGTAAGTACAATACACAATATTTGTGTTAGTTATTTCGGTACCTGAGAGATGACTACCTCGAACGCGAAAAACCCCTAAACACACTTAAGCTCATTTTCACTGTCTGTTTCAATAAAATTCATTCATTTATTATTGGACTTAGGCTCTCACGAACCGCAAACACGGAAATTATGACGGTTTGGCTTTTGAAAATTTCGGCAACCTTTAGAAAATCGAATATTTAAATTTCTTTCAATTTAATAAAGATAGATCGAAACCTTAAAATCAATGAAAATTGACTTAAGACAGTCTGGCTCTTTGGTAACGCTTTATTCTACTACATTTTAGTTAATACACAGAAAACAATTACAACTCACAATTTAGGCTAGTGGAAAAGTGTAAAAAATCGAAAAATCAACTGGAAAATGAATGATGAAAATAATTCCTAATAAGTGCCTATCTTAAAGATTTTTATATCTAGGCTCTCCCTTCTAGACAATAGCAAAGCCTGTGTGCCACCAGCTAGCAACGTAAAAAAAAAAATTAGACAATTAGCCATCATAGATGAAATTGATGATGGAACAAACTAATGTTGAAATTATTTAGCAGAACATAATTTATTTAATAACTGAACATGCCCCTAATATTTTTTCGAGCTACATTTGAGCTTAGATAGCAGATTTTCGTCTTCTCAAAATAAATGATTTGGCACTTACAGCCTTTCTAATTTATTCTAGTTGCAGAAACAAAATTATAAACCTATAGTAGTAATCCGGAAAACATAACAGAAGTGTCGCTCCATGAAGAATCGGCACAAGATTTCACGATTACATTGTATATTAATAAGACCGAGTGATTCCGGAAGAAGACAGAGGTGCCTGAATGTTAAGGCCCCCAAATCAACTGAAAATAAGTTTTTCCGGAAATTATTGTAATCCTTTTTAACGTGCATAGCGAGTGAAAGTCTGAAATCAAAATCTAATTTAAAGCAATAATGGCTACAATTTTAAATTTAAACGAACCTTGGGAAACTTGAGGAAGTCTTATATTCTGCTTTAAAACGGTTATCAATACTCAGTCTTTCTTGGAATTCCACGAATTTCGTGTTCTTATGTTTATGGCGTCCAACCGTCGACTAGATCTAAATTAAGAAGGTTTACTGTTATCGGTGAATATATTTATCTATCTAATATGTATACTAATAATGCTACAGAAAACGACAGCGATATTATATTTTGTGGATATTAAATATCTTTATTGAAATCTATTGTTGTAAAATTAGTTAAGGTTATATATATGTTGGTTCCAACAAGCACTTAAAACACGTCGATAACTAATAGACTGCTCATGTTCTCCCTCCACTCTTTTGATTCTAAATTTGATTGGTTAGTTTTCCCACATGAATCATCCAGCATTAAAACAATATTGAGATTTGTTAGTTACCAATGAGTTTAATAGCTTGTTGGAGCATACCTTATGTTATATATGCCATATGTTTTTCCAATAAGTAAAAAATTCTAGTGATAATTAAATATTTATTTTTATGTTTTTTCCAGATAACTTCTTAAATAAATTAAGAACCCATAAAAGGTTTTAATGGGACCAACTTGGGAAAATACTCTACAAGATGCAAAAGGTTTCGTTCCAATTGGTCCATCCATCTCGGAGTAATCGGTGGACATACATAGAAAAAAAAAGTCACATACGTATCGAATTGAGTAACCTCCTCTTTCGTTCGAAGTCGGTTAAAAATAACAAAGAATATTCAAGGTCATCGTAAAAATTTTTTCGGTAGTATCAACAAGTTAAAATAAATATTAGGCATAAATATATTAACTCTCTAAAAGCGTCAAAACAAACTGATGAATGGTTTCAACGGAGAGTTACTTAGAGATTTCGTTTTCCAATTTCCAGATGGCATTAGCCTTTATATTTCTTATGATAAATTTTTATTTAATTGAAGCCAACAGATTTTAGTTCAGTACTTATAAGATCCTTTATTTATGCTTTAATTAATTATATTATTGTTTGACATTTCGGCATTTACGCCATTATCAAGAGAACATCCTGTACCCACAGAAATTCTTTGCAATTAAATATTCTAAATATGTACCTTTGTCAAACAACAAATAAAACTTGTAGTAGTAAAAAATAAAATTATTCAATTACAGTATGCAAGTCAAATGACTTAATAATTTAAGTTATTATATAAATTATATACATTATTAAAATAATAAAAACGGAACAAAATTGTCACATTTTCGTACAAAAGAAAATTAAGCTCCAGCTCTCATGTAAATCATAATTGTTGTTATGTGATATAGAAGGTCAAATAATGTTCAAAATAAAAAAAAGTAAGTGCGATGGCCGGGAATCGAACCCGGATCAACTGCTTGGAAGGCAACTATGCTCACCATTACACCACCATCGCAGCTATTTAATACTTTCTCCAGTCCAGTATTTATTTACTTAATTGAATTTCATAAGTAATAATATATTAACATAATTTTATTATATAAATAATACAGTTTTGTAAAATTATTAATGATATAATATTGTTAGTTCCAGATCGGCAAACTTTCATAATAAATCCTAAATTGAATTCGTGTATTCAGATAGGATAGTTAATTTTCTCATTCTTTTTTATTATAACTACGTACTGACGACCTGAGATGTTTTTTCACCTACAACATTAAAACAACCAACCAACTGAACCCTAAACTGAACTAAAACCTTTTTGGTGGAGAATTGTAAAAACAAGTTAAGTAACCTTAATAGAAAAACATGGTGTTACTTTTTTCTCTAAAATATTCTGGGCTTTTCACTGGGAAGCTTCACTTTAATAAAACTTTAAAATTGAATTTATTCAATCTGCGGAAGGTTGTAAACCTTTACACCTCTATATCATGCACTAAATGTTGAATCTCTGGCGATAGGTATTGTTTCAATTAGGGAATTTTTTTAAGTATTAATTTTTAAGTATTGTTCGTCATACTCCTATATAGACCTGACATAATAATAATATAACTACTCTCTTTTAAATTCAACGTGTCGACCATGATATTTTTATTTTATAAGTAAAATAGTTAAAAATCAAATAAACTTGTTTTATCTATTTAAAAGTGATTAAAAAATGAGGTTAATTATTATAAAGCAAAGGATTTTTTTATATAATATAATTTTCGGGAATTATTTATTATTTATTTCTAGTTGCTGATATGAATGTAAATAAAACCTAAAGTTTATAAAATGTATCTGTCCAACGATTTTAAATTTATTTTATCTTATATCGTAGTGTAATGTTTCATAAAATAAAAATTAAATAAATAGTTATTCCTTATTATTAATTTTTTTTTAGGCTTATCATTATGTATATCTTATTTTATAAGCATGGTCCCTTTTAGGGGACCCCACCGATTCTCTAATAACCGTCGGGTTTTTTTTGTGGGGCAACGCACTTACTGTTGAGTCACACAGTATCGTTGAATATTACCCATTCTAGATTTTTTGTAAGTATGTTCTGGGCTAACTGAATTTCTATAGTCACGTTTAAAAAGGCGCGAAGCAGTCACGTAAAGTGCTATTGGAGTCCATTGGTGGAAATTGGGTTTCCTCCGGGGCCATAACTTCATTGAAAGGTGACCTCTCTTTGAATTCTCGAGTATTTCCAACTTCCACCAGGCCCATTGTGAATAATAAATTCTCTTCGATGAAAATTACATCTCCCAGTTTGCTACCTGTACCTTAAGGGCCAACACGCTTTAGCCCAGGCCGTACAATGTTGCCTTCCGTCTTTACAAAGCTGATGAAAGGGAACTAAATATCAATGACCCATTGGTTTTTAATGTAATTTAATAGAATAGTCCATGAAATGGTCTCTCTAACGTTATAATTACAAGGCTTACACTATTTAATGTTCTTTATTGAGTTAGATAACACCTGAATATGCTTAATATTCCTGAGTTATGTTTCTTTGTTATTTTACATTAGCACTTATTAATTTATTTAAGCGTTTCTACTAGACATTTCTGCTGCTTTGGTCAGTGGTGGTAGTATCAAATACAACAAAATGAAATTCTATGCTGATAAACATAAAAACCTAAAGTTTCATCTATTGTTAACTTCAAACGATTAAAAACCCAGCATCTATGTTCATTCATTTACTAACCTGCTTAGAATTGAAATAGATGAGTTTTGTAAAATGTGTAGACATCTTCTACACCTTCAAAGGTAATAGCTTTTTCCATATCTATTTACTGTTTTTTTTGTTTTGTTATTCTTTATAAGACATGAAGTATTATAATTATAAAAAAAAATTCACATTCGTCAGATTTTTTCAATTTAGTATTTGTTAATTAGTATTCGTTGTATTTTTTTAAGGACCTCAAAAAATAATTTCATATTTCAAAATAAATTCCTTATTTCATCAACAAAAGAAAGAGTTTTTTTTTTTTTTTTTTTTTTTTTTTTTTTTTTTTTTTTTTTTTTTTTTTTTTTTTTTTTTTTTTTTTTTTTTTATCGATATATCATGAAGAGGAATCGATAGGAGAAGTATTTAGTAAGGTTAAATAAATTGAAAACTAATTTTCATTAAAATTGGTTAAACGGAGGGGGCACTTTACTTAATAAATGTTGTCTCATTATCACGTGTTTTTTTGGTTTACTCAAAAAGGGCTCTAAGGATTTTGATCAAAATTGGTATTTGATGTATGTACATGACCGCGATGCGACAGCCGAAATTTCATTAAAATTGGTTAAACGGAGGGGGCACTTTACTTAATAAATGTTGTCTCATTATCACGTGTTTTTTTTTTTGTTTACTCAAAAACACTTTAATGATTTTGATCAAACTCGGTATTTGGTGTATATATATGCCCGCGATGTGGCAGTCAAAATTTCATTATAATTGGTTAAACGGAGGGGGCACTTTACTTAATAAATGTTGTCTCATTATCACGTGTTCTTTTGGTTTACTCAAAAAGGGCTCTAAGGATTTTGATCAAACTTGGTATTTGATGTATATATATGATCGCGATGCGACAGCCGAAATTTCATTAAAATTGGTTAAACGGAGGGGGCACTTTACTTAATAAATGTTGTCTCATTATCACGTGTTTTTTTGGTTTACTCAAAAAGGGCTCTAAGGATTTTGATCAAAATTGGTATTTGATGTATGTATATGACCGCGATGCGACAGCCGAAATTTCATTAAAATTGGTTAAACGGAGGGGGCACTTTACTTAATAAATGTTGTCCCATTATCACGTGTTTTTTTTTTGTTTACTTAAAAAAACTTTAACGATTTTGATAAAACTCGGTATTTGGTGTATGTATATGCCCGCGATGTGGCAGTCAAAATTTCATCAAAATTGATCAATTGGAGGGGGCACTTTACTTAATAAATTTTGTCCCATTTTCACGTTTTTTTTTTTTTTTTTTTACTCAAAAACGGCTTAATGATTTTGATCAAACTGATCGTTATAAGTTCGTTGAGAGGGTATTTGATGTATGAATATGCCCGCGATGCGACATCCCAAAGTTCATTAAAATTGGTTAAACGGAGAGGGCACTTTACTTAATAAATTTTGTCCCATTTTCACTTGTTTTATTTATTCAAAAAGGGCTTTAACGACTTTGATCAAACTTGGTATTTGATGTATGTAGGTATATGTGACAGCCAAAATTTTATTAACCGTAGTACGAAAATAAAAACTTTTATTTATTAATAAAAAGATTAATTTTACTTAAGAGAGTAAATAAGTGATGCTCAAATTTTTGAAGCATCGCCGATGTGTAAAAATATGTTATAAGATAATACTTAGTATATAATTAATATAGGTATATTTTAGTCTAGAAACTTTTGTTCTTCAAAAATAATAAATTTTTGAAAACAATATAAAGCGATTTTAGAGGAACAGTAATCGTTCTTGATTTCCAGAAAGGCATAAGAGACGTAAATACTCCTATCGATTCACCTTCACGATATATTTACAAAAAGGAACTCGCAATATAAAACAAGGAACCAGTAAAAAAACTCAACTATTGATGAAATTAGGTCCCTCAAAAAAAGAAATAAGCAATAATAAATCGAAAAGTACTGAGAACTTTCAATTTTTGCAATACAAATCCTCTGTAACTTATGGAGATATACAAATATTAGTGTATGCTTAAATGTGGAAAAATGTGTGAAGTTGACGAATGGCGTTTACATATTATCGAAACACGTCGATTTCTAATCTAAGTAAGTTCGTAAGTGAAAGTTGTGTGTTGCGCGCATCGCACCAGATTTTTTTTATTTTTTTTCGACTCTTCCGTGATTGGGTCTTCTTTCTTTTGTTTCGCTGGTATGAAAACTTCATGAAGCTGTCATGTATAACAAATAAGATCAAAGTAGAAATTAATATAATTTTCTTCGTACATAGAACCTTTCACCACCTTACAAACTAAATATTATATTCTTTCTGAAATTCTCAGCTCTCCAATGCTATATGATACGTATATATTATCGCAATGACTGATGGAATTACAATTTTTCTGAATTTTTCAATTAAAAATAATAACAATTTACTGCTAATACTTTTAAACATCAGAATTTTTTGTTTAAATATTCTCCATGATATATTTCGATTCTCCAGTAGTAGGTGAAGAATATTACTACTCCCATTTGATTATTAGGAGTTCCAATTTGTTTTTGTTTTTCCAGAATGGATGACGTACATAAAATAACAACGTGATTTAAGTTGTATTAAATTACATTCATATTTTCATAACCTTACTATATCATTGATCTCTGTCCCAATTTTAATTACAGTGTGTCTTTACAGATACACTGGTCTTCTACAGTTGGTCTTCTTACGACTAAATATAAGGAACTATCGACTGGAGAGTTACTCTTGTTTTGAAGCTCATTCCGTTGTTTCTGTGTTACAAAGTGATAATTTTTTTTACCTGTTCAAATATTTGTGTTTACATAATTTGTGTGGCATAGAGAAATTGTTATTTTCTTTCGATAAAACCTGGTTAACGTATTTATTACTGTGTTACAGTATTTATTAATTTTAATAAAGTTCATATATGTTGAGACAAAGATTTTGTGTTTTTTTTTTTTCTATCAGTTCTGCAACCAAATAAAAACAAAGGTGGGCTGAAAATAAAAGTAGCAGCAGCCTACCTCCTTAGCAATGTTCCCTAACGGGCTCCCTTCTCTAATGTTCCAACACTAAAGAGTGTTATAAAGAGTTCTTCCTTGTATGCTGATGGCTCGGGGGTAGAATTTCTTTCAGGTGCAAAGGCATTAGCCAACTACGATCGTTTCCCCATGAATGGGTATCGGGGAGGATATACGTATACGCTTCATTTGCTGCTCAATGATGGGAAAACGCTAAATGTCTAACAGTGATTGGTAAATACAAAAAGATTAAATAAAATAAATACCTGACTTAGTTTAGTTTATGGGTCCAGTACATGAGAAGAAAACAAAGTTTAACGTCAAACGTTAACACTTCTTTGAGGATTATGCTTGCCCAGACTTTCCCCAACTCTGCGCCGCGGGTGTTCTCTTATGGCCCCGTGATAATTTTCCTATAAACATGTTATATTAATAATATTATTACTTTCTAAAATTTGTATGAAACAATAAGCTCAACCATCCCATTACGGATGCTTATATCCATCAAATAAAATATTTTATTGTAAATTATTTACTTTTTTTTTTAAACTGACCAAACCAAATCAAATGTGCAGTTTAACTGCCTGTCTTTTCTGCTTTAAATGCAATCAAACAAGGGGATAGTGGCTTATTTTGCATGCTATAGAAGAGATTTTCCCAACAAGTTTGGACAAAAAATGTCTAGTCTAACTTATAACTTCGTTTGTTGGGAAGTGGATATGAATTCCAGGGTTTTATAATAAAATAAAAAAGATGTCCTTGATTTTGATTCCATAATTTTGTGTACAGATAACGTTATTAAGAATACATTCTTTGGCAAAACTTTTTTTATATGAAGCTTTTTATATCAATAACATTTCTTAGCGTATTTGATAAAGTAGAATACATTTAAATATTAAAATACATGAAATTACATACGCAAACAGATAATTTTTTATACAATCAAATACATTTTTTTTATTACCCACATTTATACTTTTCTCTTTCACTGACATATGGATGAGATACAGAAAAAAAAAGTTTTGCGATCGTGGAAATTTCAAATTCCTGATATCAACGGAAATACGCCATTGGGGTCCTCTGATTCCAATAAAGCCCCCCGAAATGATGAGAGGAATTTTATTCCGTAAATTTTATCAGATTTTTAGGATTTTTTTTTTTTGTAGTGCAAAACCTAGCGAATTAATATGTACTGTTTGTTTGTTTGTTTAACGTCCATTTTTATGCTACTAAGGCTAATCGGACGATGCTACAGTGGGAGTCCTAAATTTTGCCTATCCAGGTATAATTAGGATAGGGATCTTTAACGAGTACCTGACATCGTACAGGCTCGGGACCTCCATTTTACGTCCTATCCGAGGGACGGCATGGCTAAGGATTTTTTACTCCCATTAAAAAATCCTAGGGCCACCGCTGGAATTGAACCCGCGATCTTCAGTATTGTAGGTTGCCATGCTAACCACAACACCACATGTGACCCCCTAATATGTACAAGATGACATTATAAACGCAAACAGATAATTTTTTAAATTGCCCACATTTATGATTTTTACTTTCACTGACCTAGGGATGAAATATAGAAAAAAAAAGTTTTGCGATCGTGGAAATTTCAAATACCTGATATAAACGGAAATACGAAATGATGTGTCTGTGTGTGTGTTAATAGTCTTAAGCTCAAAAACAATTTTTCCTACGAAACTGAAATTAGGTATTTGAGGTGGGAGCAAAAGTTTCGTCGAATTTCAGGAAACGGAGGAGGAATTTTATTCCGTACATTTTATCACATTTTTACGATTATTTTTTTTTTTTTATTGCAAAACCTACCCAATTATTATATAAACATAAAAATAAAGACTTGTCTTTTATTTTTATTTTTAAAATAATATCAGAGATCTGAGAGATTACTTATTAATTACTTTAGTCGGGTTAAGTACTTTAGTTTGGCATTGTTGACCTCTTCTTTCCTCGCGTTCTTTATGTTTGAAAAAGTCATTAATTTTATATATAGATAGTCAAATCTAATCTAGAGTACAAGCCAATGTACTTAAAGAGTAAATAAAAATAGTTTTAATAAAAAGTAGCCTTAATTTACTGGAACAATGTTATTAACTGAATGAATTTTTATGAAGCTGTATTCGAAATAACTATAGAAAATGTTATTCTTAACTTAATATATGCGAAATAAGCAGTTCTTAAAGTTCTCCATAAGGCAGGTTATATTGAAATTATCTATAAAAAAAATATTGCCTACGTAAATGTTTTATATGACTAAATGGACTATTAATATTTACTCATTTCCTTATAGTTATAGGAAATCATATTGAGTGACATAAACTTCAGAAGCCCCTATTGCCTATAAAGGGACCTTGTGATGACCCCTTCCCCTTCCCATAATGTACGTCAGCCCATAAAGACCCCATTATTATACCCCAAGGTGTGTCGTCCTCAGCCGTGAGGGTAATAACGGAGGTCAGTCATTTAGTTCCAGGAGCAATTTAGGATTATACGACGATATTCACTCTATAATTTTCATTATCCTTCCTCGATATTAGCAATGAAATGGTAAGTGTTCTGCAAACTTTTCTTGTGTAGTTTATACAATAGCAATGAAAACCTGATGTGAAATCGCTCATCTAACTTCATTATAGATTGCCCTTATAATCAAATGGTTTATCCTAGTCCCTATCGTTCTCTTAATTAATTTCACTAGTAGAAAAATATATCTTTTAATCCTTAGGTTTAAAGACATTTCCGTGAAAATTCGGGCTAAATTATTTAAAGTAAATGACTAGCAGCTTTTGAGTACCAAAAGTCCTTGAAAATTTCATCGTCTATTACAACTCTAACTACAAAAACAATTTCCACATATCATTGATAATTTTTAAAACAAATACTTTTAGACATTTTTTTTCTCCGTAATTTAAATAATGAAACTATAAATAAGATTATTTCAAGTCTTAGGGATGCTCATGATAATGCTTACAACTTTAGTATTGCAGTAAGTAGTACACTACTTTATTTAGTAGTGTTGTTGATAGTCTAGTAAAATAAAACAAAAATTGAGTATATCGCTTGAAAGTATTGTGAGACTAATACAACCATGCCATTCGTACTTACAAATAAAAAATATTCTCTTCTGTACGAATAAATTAATTTGATTTCAATTAACTTAGTAAGTTTTTTTTTTTTTTTTTTTTTTTTTTTTTTAGTGCAAGTAAGTATTTATGTTAAATGTATTTTCAATATTACATATCATCATTGTGTAGTCCTCCTGAGCTGTACCGTAAGCCAAAAACAAAATGCTGACATACACTCGACCACAAAAAAAAGAAAAAGAAATTTCGTTTAAAAGGCCGATTATGAGGAATGTCTTCAGGACTAATTTGGCAGGAGATAATTTGTTTGGAGACTGCATTCATCGACTAATCTCTCCAAAATGTTAAGAACATAGGTTGCCCATATTATCATCAGGGCTTAAAAAAAAGATAAAAAAGATATGGAATACAAATGATTAGGGGTTCTGAATTTATTTTTTTTTACATAATGAATATTAAAAAGTTTTTGTTTACATTTGAATTTAGTTTAAATACTGTAAGAAGGCACTTAATCATAATATGGATTAAAATATCCAATAAATTTACTATAATTAAAAAAAAATTAAAAATATATATTTTATATGCTAATTTACAATTAAATTTACATGAATCATGTAAATCACTGTGCGTGGTTGTTTTTATTCGTTGACGAGTGTAAACACAATCATATCCTAATTGTTATTAATACTTAATTAATAACTAACTAACCATGTTGAAGAAAACGATAAAAAATATGCTGAAGAAAGAAAACAAACATAGGTAATGGAATATTAACGGCTTTAATTAAAAGTCCTCGGAATTAATTTTCTTCTTATAATATATTTCTTTAAACAAATTTCTTTCAGATTATGCATAATTTAAATTTAACGTAATAATTACATTAATAAATAATTTACTAATAACATTGGGATTCTTTTGTTCCAGAATAATCATCTTACGTGCTGAGAGTTGCGTTTAGCTTTTTAAAATCTGTTAGTAGCTGTTAGTATCTCGAACATCATAAAGGAGCTAAATTGAAAAGGATATCACCAGCTAAGCAAATTCATAAGAAAAGCAAAAGGACGATTTTAACGCAGCATAGGTTAATGAATGCAACATCGATTTATTTTAACCTAACCCAGTTAAAATATATAGATTTATGGCTAAATAGGATTTTATTAAAATCTTAAAGCCAATAAAAAAAAAAGTTTTAAAATCATATTATTCTGTATGGACTCGAACAAGACCATTTGGAAATATTGAATTGAGATCTATGTCAAAATAAAATCTGAGGAAATATCATCATCAATCATCAATGTTATTATTCCTTGCTTTATAAAAAATATACTTATTGCTTACCTGTTTACTGTTTATAGCTCTTTTTATCGAGATAAATAAATAGGTTTGCCTTCCTTTTCATTTTATGCAAGGATTATTAATCTTTTAGAATTTAAAGGTTTTATTTTCGGTGAACTCTTGGGATTTCCTATTATATATCTACCGATACTAATAATTTCGAACATGAACTGGCCATTTGGTGAAATATGGTTATATTCTTTTTTCCTGATAAAACGTGATTAGTTTCTCATGTTTCTTTCTTTTCCGAAAAATAATAAATAATATTCTGATGCATTATCTGTATAATTTATAAACTGTCATAACAATATTACAAACAATAATTACAGTTATGAACCATTACTTCAATATTAATATATTTTTTAATGATTTTTACTTTTTATTTGTGATTAATTAAAGTAAATCATTTTATCCTTTTCGAATTCGAAAGAATAAAAATATTTTAACAGACCAAGGGGAAAAATATTATCCTTGGGTTCAACATTAAATGATAATTTACAAAATAACGAAGATGGGCAAAAAAAAAATGAACAATAAACCTAATTTACCAATAGAATTCTAGTATAAAATTGGATGTGAAGTATAGGTAATGACAATGGTCCTACAAGACAGATGTGGTAATGAATTTAATAAATAAATAAATTAGTTTTATTAGTCCTTATATATATAAAAATCTCGTGTCCCGATGTTTGTCATTCTATTTCTCAGAAACTACTCAACCGATTTTAATGAAATTTGGCTCAATGTAAATAGTTTTTGCCAACTTAATAGATGGGATAGTTTTTAACTTGATTAGTGACAAAAATAATTCTTATATAGTGAATTATTGCAAATACAGTAGATCGTGTTACGATTTATTAACATGGCTTCACATGTCGATTTCATAACCTTTTTGTTTACAAGCATGCTATTATAATTAGGTTATAATAATTTTGTATTGTGTTATTAGTCAGTGCAGTTATTTGGTCTTATTGTTCCATCTTTATATTCTGCAGGCATATATACATATAGTAGTAGCATATAGTAAAAATCTTTATATTTATTCTTAATTTTCATTTATGAATAAATCAAGAAAAGGTTACAACAAAGTCTCAAAAGTGTAGGTATTTTTCCTTCCTTTTCCTTTTTTATTCGTATTCTTTCCAATTCCTAGCTAAATGCTCTAACACTGTACCGTTGTCCACCCTGACATCAACTTTTAGAAAAGTAAATACATTTTAATAACTTAAAATAGGCTATAATTGGAATCGTCCTTATGTATGTGTAAAATTTAAAAAATGTCAGCGAAGATTTTGTATCGTATTATGTAAGTGCAGTAATTTGTTCATAGTGATCCATCATTACATTCCACTGGCAAATAGTTGTAAAATCTTTGTATTCATTCTTAATTTTAGTTAAAGAATAAACCATGAAAAGGTTACAACAAATTTTCAAAAGTGTTGGTATTTTTCCTTCGTTCATTTTTTTTATTTGTATTTCATTCCAATCACAAGTTAAACACTAAAACAATTTGCTGTGGTCCACTGGTCCATCCTGATATCAACTTTTAGGAAAGTAAACTCTATTATCTATATAAATAAAGTTGAAATTCTGTTTGTTTGTTCTTTATAGAAATCCATACCGTTTGTCCTAAATTCTCCAAATTTCGCTCAGTGGTTCTTTGATACCAGGTGCGAACACCTGTCCATATTAAAATTGCGTAACTTCAGCCGATCATCAGCTGATATTCTTTACTCTCCAAATTTCGCTCAGTGGTTCTTTCAGACCAGGTGCGAACACCTGTTCATATTAAAATTGCATAACTTCAGCCGATCTTCAGCTGATATCCTTTATTGTTATAAAAATCATAATGATCTCACTTTACAATGTTTTTTTTTTTTTTTTTTTTACGAAATCGACCGTTTCTTTAGAAAAATGAAATTCCCCGTGTGGAACCAGGATATACAGCTATAATCTATGCATATAAAGGTGAAATTCTGTTTGTTCTTTATAGAAATCCATACCGTTTGTCCTAAATTCCCTAAATTTCGCACAGTGGTTCTTTCAGACCAGGTGCGAACACCTGTCCATATTAAAATTGCATAACTTCAGCCGATCTTCAGCTGATATCCTTTATTGTTATAAAAATTATAATGATCTCACTTTACAATGTTTTTTTTTTTTTTTTTTTTACGAAATCGACCGTTTCTTTAGAAAAATGAAATTCCCCGTGTGGAACCAGGATATACAGCTATAATCTATGCATATAAAGGTGAAATTCTGTTTGTTCTTTATAGAAATCCATACCGTTTGTCCTAAATTCCCTAAATTTCGCACAGTGGTTCTTTCAGACCAGGTGCGAACACCTGTCCATATTAAAATTTTATAACTTCAGCCGATCTCTGGGTATATTCTTTATTGTTATAATAATCGTTTTGATCTCGCTTTACATTGGTTTTTACAAAATCGACCGTTTGAGTCGATAAAAGTCTCAGTTTATAGATTTAAAAATTGAAATTCCCCGGGTGAAACTGGGACATACAGCTAGTTCTAAATAAATATTTGAAAATTAACCTTAATCTTTATCATTGAATATTGGTTTGACTTTGTATTTATTTAAAGATATCGTTAAAGGTCCCTATCCTAATTATACCTGGATAGGCAAACTTTAGAACTCTCACCGTAGCATCGTCCGATTAGCTTTAGTGGCATAAAGTGATGTTAAATCAAACAAAAAAACAAAGATATTAGGATATAATTAATTCAACGCATTATAGCTAATGAGCCACAGCAACGCGTGGCCGGGTCTGCTAGCTTAATATATAGGTATTAGGTTGGTATATAAACTTTAAATACCATATTGGATTTTTGAACATTTGATATGAATATCGCTCTTCCAAAGCAAGACTGGTCTGACTTAAATTGGCATTTTTTTTTTTCACATATATCTTCAAATTTTCCATTCTGATCTCAGTACAAGACCTCTTTTAACCAACGTTACAAAAAGTATCAACTTGTAACGATACAGTAACACAAAAATATCCATACGGTTCGAGCTTCAGAGCAAGACTAACATCGCTCCTTATATTTAGTCTGAATTAGAATCGTCTTGAAGGTTTCAGACAAGCGTAAATTATTTTCCAACAGTCATGAACTTGAACTAGAATAGTTTGTTCTAATTGTTCCAACGACAAGTCAAGAACTTTTTTCAATCATTTGGTTTTTTGTTTCACGTTACAATATTAATATATACCGTGTAAACAGGTCTATTTAGACCATTGTAATCAAAAAGTGAACCAACGTTTTGTTCCAAGCGCTTAAAAGCAGGCCATTAGGCCGCCTGAACTGGACTAATAGTCAACAAATAATCTATGAACTCCGTTTTCATATCCCCAAGGGAATAGTTTACATTTACAAAAAAAATACAAAAAGACGTATGCAAAATATTTGTGTTCAACACTCGGCTTATTATTATAACATTCGACGCAGCAAAGCGAATCTAATGCGCCTACTGAAGGTAAAGTTTTTATGAACTCTTACAGACATTTCAACACTCTAGCAATATCGCGACTTGAATACCATAAGGCATTCATGTCAAAGCTAGGGTAATATCAAACTTGTTGTACTTCCCGGATAATAATTTATGTTAAAAAAATCATGACCAGTTGTATGTTGGTAAAATAAGTTTAATTTTTGGTAAGGTTACGATTGGATCTAATCAGGAATGATATTTTGCCGACGTAATGTATTCAGTACACGTGTCGCCGTGGCCCCAGGGGGGGGGGGGGCGGCGGACAGACCGACTTGATCCTCTCTGTTTACTTAATCAGCATACATTATGGCGCCTCTATGATATCCTCTTGTTAGATCCTGTCTCTTCGTTAGTGCCTCTTCAAAAGGAAATCTTTACCTGTCTCCCTTCCAACATGGAGGCTTTAATCTTATGCACTTACAGATATGCAATATAGTAATTTTCTTTTTCATTCGTTTTCCATCGTCACAACCCAATGAACCCTATGCTCGGTACCGTTTTTAGGGTGAATATTTATCGGTTAAGTCCTTAAGTTGGTTCGAAGTAGAAGAAGCCAAAATAACACATTTTGTTGAAAAGAAGTAGGAAGTAAGTTGGAGGAATGTTACTGAAACACAACAAAAAAATATGATTGAAAAGTGTTCTAGACATTTTGTTGGAAAAGTAATTTTCTTGTTTGATTGTTTTAATTCTGACTAAATGTAAGGAGCGATGTACCGTAGAGTTAGGGCCATATTTATGAACGTTCCTAAGGAAGCAGTTAAGGTAACCTTAACTGTTTCCTATGTTAAGTTAACCTTTAAGCTTAAGTGTTGTTCCTTTAGCTAATTCTCATTTTATGGACCCTCCTTAACAATTGCTTTCCTTAACTAAGTATGCATTTATTAAGGTGCAAATTTAAGGCCACTTTAACTAAACAACCAATCAGAGAAGATTGATAAGAGTACTCCGCCGCTAGGTGTAACCTCCCTAAACTGACATCAGTGTTAACTTCACTCTTGTTTACTGTGTTGTTTCGAGTGTTTTAAGTAGTTAATGTGGCAATTACAGCTCTAGAACTATAAGAACATGATAATTGGAGTAGAAATCACTCAAAGTTAAATAGTGTGCAAACATTGTTAGTGTAAAAGAACAAACAAATGTATACAATATTTCATCAAACCGATTTCAAAACAACTTAATGGATGCTTCAGGATAACAATCAAAAATATCTTAAGATCAAGATGCAAATGAGAGTGAAAAAGTCTGATAAAACAATGCTAGGTAGTGTTAGTCTCAAACTTTATTTCTCTTGAGGTTAGCTTGGGGGATGAGAGACTACAATATTCTTCTAATTAAGATGTTTGCGTTATACTATTGTATATTTATTATATATTTCTTAATATTCTTCAAAATATTCTTGGATGGTTTAGTTCCAACCTTCTTCATGAGAAGGAGTTGTAAATGTTAGATACGTGTAAATTAGTAACCAACTTATTTTAAAAAGTTATGTGTGTTGGAAATGTGAAATATTAAAGCTTCAGTTTCCTTAATAAGTAAGGTGAAATTTATTTTCAACAACTTCATATTCTTATTTGAATTATTAAAAACTGATTGTTTACTTTAGAATGTTATTACTTTTGTAATAGCATATTAATTATTGAAAAATCTTAGTGAATGTACATGTGTTTTGACATTTTATAAGGAATTGGTTTATTAGTGTGTATTATGATTCTGTTATTTATTTTTCATTTTTATATAATAATAAATAAATGTTGTCTATCAATTTATTTCTGTTCTTTTTACATTTCTCTTACCACACTTCCAAAAACTTGATATACCAAACTTATCTAATTTCAACAAATTCCATGAAAGCCTTTTATGTAAAATAGGAATAGATAAATAAATAAACTTTAAAAATGTTAAATTGGTACTATTACAATTACATTTAATTTTCTCAAATTGGATTCAGTCTATATTTCATATCAAGATTTTGTTTTGTCAATGATTAATTGAGTGAAACTATCTTTACTATCAATAATAAAGATTATATTGCTCATTACAGTACTACTTGCAGAAGAAAAAAATGAATTCACTTAATATTCTTTCAGATGTTTATGTCACCAACTAATCAAATATTTACAATTATAGCTCTAATACTGGCTACTGAAACATAATTAATGTTAGAAGTGTAGAAATGGAACAGATTCAAAAGCATCTGCATCAAAATGTTTGTGATTAAAGTTGTACACTTAAGTAATACTATCAATATACTAAATAAGTATGCATTAATTGAAAATAATACATCTTTTGTTTTGATTTTGCTTATATGAAGGAATTATCTGTCTCTCATTGTGCCTAGTAATAAGAATGGCTAAATATGAAAACATTTGATAAATATATAAAGGAGAAAAAAAGAAAAATATTTCACCAAGATTAAAATTTTTATTTCCCTTAAAAAGTGCAATAATATGTCACCGCCTTTTTTGTTTACGAGTATACCTCTTATAAATAAAGTAAAAATTCCAAAAATTCGTTTTTTCTTAATAAACGGTTCTTTTTAAAAAGTATTTAAGTCCTGATATTTGTTATCTGTTTTTATTTCTATTATTAAATAGTTAAGGAGAAGCTAAAGGTAGCTAATCACCTACCTTAGCACTAAGGAAGGAAAACAGATCAAATTTATAGGAACACCTTAGGATCTAAGGCGTTCTTAAGATAGGAAAGCGTAAAGTAACGTTTATAAAATGAAAATTGTGTTAAGGTTAGCTAAAGGTGTGCATTTTAAGGAAGCCTTCAGTAAGGCGTTCCTTAGGATCGTTCATAAATACGGCCCTTAGTCTTGCTCTGAAGCTTGAATAATATGGTTATTGTTGTCTTACTGTGTCGTTACAAGTTGATACTTTTTGTAACCTTGTTAGTTATTTGTGTTTTTATAGTTACATTGTGAATTATTATTTCCGTTTAATAAAAATTATTTAAACCCACATAAGTCTAACAATATTGTAGGAAAACTACTAAGAATAATGTATTTTCAGCGGATAATGCAAGGAAGGGGGAAAGGAGTCAGTGAAGAGGAGGTATTGGCTCCGCTTGGATCCGAGCTCGGTGGCGCAGTGGTTAGCGTATCGCGCATGTCATGCGTGAGACCCGGTTTTGACTCCCGGTCGAGACCAATCTTTTCTCTTCAAAAATAAAAAATATAAAATTGAATTAGGTGGTTACCCACGAGAAAAGATTAAATTCATATAAATTTATAGTTAAAAATCATACTACCATCTGCATCCAATTTAAAGCTGCTTTTAACTCATATAAGCATATGAGGAGGACATATTTTAATAATATTTAAAATGAAAATTCATTTCAAATTAACGATATACATTTTCAGGTTAAACACGAAAGAACTTAAACATTCATAGATAATTTTTTGTTCATTGATTAAGTGAATCCACAGAAAAACTATCAATAATATACGACTTTTATTCTATTAAAGCTTTTATGCCTTGAACTGCATTATTTAGTGAATTCAACTAAATATTTATAAAAATATTTCAGTCCCGCCTTAGTGTTATCCCTGCTTTATTTTCTCTCCAACGAGCTCTGGTTTTCCAATGATCTCCTGAATCGGAAACTAGTTTAAACATTTATAGTTCAGTCTTCGAAGATGTAGGAATGAACATAGATTTAAATAAACCAGCCGTTCCTATGATCTTTCCCTATCCGACACTCGCCTTCGAAAGTAAAATTTACAATTCACGGTTTATTTGAAAATCCTGTAAATATTGGCACCCTAGTCGTGTATAATCCTGACATTCTGAAAGAATATCATTCAAATTCTATCCCCGTCTTGGCATAATGTAGAATACATCTTTACTTCAATAGGAATAAACGACTTAAGATATTCTTTAAACAATGGGAAATATTTTTTCTGGAATCTTTAAATATTAGTTAACAAAAACCACATTCTATATTTGATTTGGTACTTACTATATTTCTTTTTTAGCGGCTAAAAGGAAATTATTATTCAGAGCTATTTAGTCTGTCAGGAAGAATGTATCTTAAGCAACTGATTGCAAAAAATAAATAATTAAAAATAATTGCCAATCTTCTAATTACTAGTAGCTGGTTGAACAAACTAATAGACTTTTGACTATTTCACATTTTCATAATTTTGTTCCCCGAATGTTTTGTTTACCGTTGCTGTATTCCAACGTTTCAAAAAACAAAAATACAAAAAAAAAACAAGAGGTTTTGTGAGGATTCATTAAAAATACAAAAATAATAAAATCAGATTTATTTATCCATGCCAAGCCAAAACAAAAAATATTATCTAAAAGCAAGTTTGTTTTTACATTCCCAGCTCCCGTTGAATGTTTTCATTGCGTTCGTTTGATTCGTATTATTTTTTGTTTTATTAATGTAGTTAGATTTATGTTTTAACGATAGATTATTTTTTTGAACCTACTGGTATTTATACTTATGCTTTAGTTATAAAATAAAAACATGTACCGATAAATGCTACACGAGTCTGTACGACTTTATTTATTCAAGTTCCGAAAATATCTTATTCATTTATTTATTTATTTATATAATTACATTTTAGTTGCCGTGTACAACAACAAAGGGCTAGAGGCACCAAATTCTATTTAAATTATAAATACATAGGGACTATAATAAATACTGGTAATTTTATCCATATTTGTAAACATTTATTTCTTTAAGAAATTTAAATAAGTTTTTTAAACATTCAGGTCTTAGAGCTTCAGAATATTGTATTGCATCTTGGACATGTTGGTGGAGGTTTATCTTATAAAGTATCTTAAGAAACACATACGAGTATATCTTATATCTAGTGCGTAATTCATTCATTCTTGGTACATCACTGTATGAAGTATTGACCTACCGTCGTTTCCAATTCAATGAACAAAAAATCTGGTGTGTGCGCGCAACACACAACTTTCACTTACCAAGTTACTTAAATTAGTAATTGATGTGTTTTGTTAATTGCCTAAAGCTTACCTTATAATAAATAACACCTTAATTTCATTAAACATGGCGAATTTGATCAAAATCATTAAAGCCGTTTTTTAAATAATCGAATGAAAGGTATAAATTGGAAAAAAAGTTATGAAATAAAGTGCTCCCTCTGTTTCACCAATTTTGATGAAATATTGGCTTTCACGTCTTTGGCATATACATACATCAAATACCCAGTTTGATCACAATCATTAAAGCCGTTTTTGAGTATATAAAAAAAACACGTGAAAATGATACAAAATTTATTAAGTAAAGTCCCTCCTCCGGTTGATCAATTTTAATGAAATGTTGGCTATCACATCTTTGGCATATACATACATCAAATACCTAGTTTGACCAAAATCGTTATAGCCGTTTTTGAGAAAATCGAAAAAAACGTAAAAAGTTATTAGGTAAAGTACCCCCTTCCTTTGACCGATTTTGATGAAATTTTTGCTGTCAAATCGCGGGCATATACATACACTAAATACCCAATTTTAGGTTCGCACGGTTTATGGTTTTTGAGCTAGTCACAGACCATTTCCTGGGACTTGGTTATTTTGACTCAGCGGTCCCCAAAACGTGTATTTCCGTTGGAAACCGGAAGTCGAATTTTCACGATCGCAATACTTTACTTACTATATTTTTTATATATAGGTAAGTGAAAGTAAAAACATTGTCATTGTATAAAAAACATTTCTTGTTTCAAAATTAAAAAATCTGGTGCGTGCGCGCAACACACAACTTTCACTTACCAACTTACCTAGATTAGAAATTAATGCGTTTTGTTAATTGCCACTTCTCAAATGAACAGAACATTTTTAATTATAACGCATTGGTTTGTCATTAAAGGCGTACGGCGCATGCGTGAGCTCAAGGTGTTTTATGAGTTGACGGAATATTTTTCTTTTTTTCTCCTGCATATGTTTACTTCATTTTCTTCATATATCATATTTCTAATTTTTAGGCGTGATGAGAGACAGTTAATTTCTCAATATAAACTAAAACAAAGGTACTTTATAGGAAAACAAGAAAGGCCCCTTCCCCATTTAAGCCCCCTCAGAACATTTTAATAATGATAAAGCTTACCTGATATTAAATAGCAACTAATTTTCATTAAACATAACGAATTTGATAAAAATCGTTAAAGCCGTTTTTGAGATAATCGATCAAAAAGGTAAAAATTGTAAAAAAATTATGAAATAAAGTGCCCCCTCCGTTTGACCAATTTTGATGAAATGTTGGCTATCATATCTTTGGCATATACATACATCAAATACCAAGTTTGATCAAAATCGTTAAAACCGTTTTTGAGTAAATAAAAAAACACGTGAAAATGGTATAAGATTTATCAAGTAAAGTCCCCCCCCCCCCGGTAGATAAATTTTGATGAAATTTTTACAGTCATATCTCGGGCATATACATACATTAAATACTCAGTTTGATGAAAATCGTTAAGACCGTTTTTGAGTAAATAAAAAAAACACGTGAAAATGATACAAAATTTATTAAGTAAAGTCCCCCCTCCGGTTGATCAATTTTGATGAAATTTTAACAGTCACATCTAGCGCATGTTAATAGATTAAATACTCAGTTTAATCAAAATCGTTAGAGCCGTTTTTGAGAAAATCGAAAAAAACTTAAAAAGTTATTAAATAAAGTACCCCCTCCCTTTGAGCAAATTTGATGAAATTTTTGCTGTCACATCGCGGGCATATACATACTCTAAATACCCAATTTCAGGTTCGCACGGGTTATAGTTTTTGAGCTAGTCTGTTCACACACACACACACACACACACACACACACACACACACACACACACACACACACACACACACACACACACACACACACACACACACACACACACACACACACACACACACACACACAGACACACACACACACACACACACACACACACACAGACCATTTCGCGGGACTTGGTTATTTTGACTCAGGGGACCCCAAAACGTGTATTTCCGTTGAAAACCGGAAGTCGAAAATTTTCACGATCGCAATACTTCCACTTACTATATATTTCATATATAGGTAAGTGAAAGTAAAAAAAAGTACCTGATTTTTATGAGGAATGGAAAAATTACAATCTTTATAATGTTGCTTTACTCCTCATGAAACTTAGTGACATGGATTAATAATTAATGGGTAATGGGGAGTTATTTTTTTTCAAAAATGAAGTTTAGTTCAACTTTAGAAGAGTCCTGATTTTTATATTCTAACCCCTTTGTTATATTGTTAATGATGCTGAGATGCAGATCAGCAAGTAAATTTATTATGTTTCATAATGTAACGTGAAACACAAAACATATGAACGAAAAGAGTTCTACACTTTTTTTAGAAAAGTTTAATAACTGTTCTAGAACCTGTTCGTGACTGTTCGATAATCTTCTACGCTGGTCGGGAACCTAATTCTAATTCAGTCTATATATAAGGAGTGATGGATTAAAGAGTTAGTCTTGTTCTGAAGAGCTAATCATGTGGTTACTGTATCGTTACAAATTGATTCATTTTGTAACATTATTAGTTATTTGAGTTTCAATTGTTTGTCTGACATTTCGAATTGTTTTCGTTAGTTAAAAATTATTTAAATCCACAGATGTGTTACAATATTGTAGGAAAACTATTGAGAAAATACATTAGCAAACGTGTAAAGTGTTTTAAATGGACTTATATTTGTGACAATATCACATCAGGTATGATGAGACAAATGTTTTAACACGGACTTCCCTTCGTGACTGAAGTTCACTCCTACGATGCACATGACAACCTCTGACGCACGTCAGTCAAACTTCAATTGACTACTTTCCAGTGGATAAATATCTGATGTTCACACTCGGGAAAGCTAAAAGATTCCCTGAACTGAATCCACATATTGAACACCGCCCTTTGTGGTCGGTGACAATATGATTAATCTGGTGATCATGGATGACATTAGTTAATTGATTATGTCATCCTCAGTCCTTGGTGTTGGTTCAAAAGCTACTATAACTATATAAGTGTATACATTTAATTTTATTATATATTAAATATACAAGAGATACATTGGTTTAACATAAAAGAGCCACTGGGAGATGATAAAGAGTCTCTGTATTGACTAATTTTAATTATGTTTCAGTTCTTATAAACCACCGGTTACAACAGCAGAATCTAAAATTAAGTTACTGACGCCAATGACCCGACTTAAATCGCATAAAAAAAGTAAAATTTTCGTTTTGCTTTTTCTTTTATTAAGAATAATTTTAACATTTTTATCAATACAGGAACTTATCCACCCACCTAATAATCAGTCCGAATTGTAAGTCTTTGGAGCAGTTAAAATAAGAAAAAAATGTTTAAACGAAACTTTTCAACAAACAAGTGGTTAACGAATACCCCCCTACCAGAAAAAATATTCATCATACATTCTAGATGAAAAAATGGCTACTTACCTTAAATAAAATATTTATACTTAAAACGTAAACAAAATATGGTTATTACAGACTGCCTCCTCATTAGCGGTCAGAGAGAGCAATTTCCTGCGAAAAAAAGGGACGTAGCTTTTAATTCCAGCAACGGCCTCCTCTGAAACTGATACTACCATAAGAAACCGCTATCTAATTAGCACTGCTGGCTACAAAGGCACCCGTGCTGATGAAGTTTGTGCCTCTGAGGCCGGCAGGAACTGCTCCTCTGCGCTGGCAGATATAGCGAGTGGGAAAAACAAACAGGAAAAAAAAAATAACAGGGCTAAATTAGGAACAGTTTGGGGCGACTTGGAACGGCCACTGAGAGGGATGTGGCCACTGTCGTTAATTAGGGGTAGGCCTACCGCATGCTTTGTCCACTCAATGAAGGCAAATTGTCTTCTACCTCATCAAGGGGTATTCACAGTAACGTGTACTTAATGTGTGCTCAACGTGTAAAGCAAGAACAGGATAAGTATTAACAGCATATTAATGAACTAATAATCTATTGAATAAATACAAATTTGAAAAAATTATAACTGATTTATTTTAACCCCATTGTTCCACAACATACCTTCAACCCAAACTTTCGTAAAATTTTATTACATTGAATTAAAATTTGTTATCCCAAATAAATAATATCTGTAAAAATATATTATTTGGTTTACTAGAAACATACATAAGGTAAAAATGAGATTAAAATAAAGATGATTCGTTTCTTACCTCAAATTATTGCCTGCTCATCTGCTGATTGTTGATTTTTGTTATTAACAGGTAAGGATTTAAAAATAAGCGTAAAAAAAAATAATGAAAAAGAATCTATAAGCTTACTTCTCTTTCTAACCTTAGAGACCTCAAGAGAACTTGACTTGTCTACACATCTGTAAGGTAAAAAAAAATAGTATGCCCTTGAAGTGAAATTTTCCTCAAAGAACCCAGTAAATTTGTGACTTTAAATAATTTTACTGACGTCAAAACAAACTACTAAAACTGAATTTAGTAGCCACGAAACGAAACAGTAACTTGCAGTGACAGAACAGTGACTCAAACCTAACTGTAGGGTTCACGGTTCGACGAGATACTAATACAATGTCGATCGCTTCTTATTCATAGTACGGATATGGACTCAAAGTATCGATGAAATTCGAAATAGGTGATCACGTACTAATACATGATTGTAACGGCTATATTTAGTAGCATGTCAACTTTAGTCACATATATGATATAAGTAGGTATCCGTCATGTTTGTATGATGTACATAAAGTCGTTATGTGTTCGTCGACTGTTGGCCTGAGAAAGTCAGTATGGAGGGATTGTTTTGTTTGTTTAACATCACCTACATTGGGAGTCTTAAATTTTGCCTATCCAGGAATAATTAGGATAGGGATCTTTCAGGGACGAGTACCTCGCGTTCTATCTGAGGGACGGCATAGCCAAAGATATTTTACTTCCTTTTAACTGTCAAAAAAGGCCACCGCAAGACGCGGATCCGCGACCTTTAGTATTTTAGGTTGCTATACTAACCACTACACACCAAGTGACCCCATGGAGAGTTTGATTAATCACTTACTACGATGCCTTTTATAATTAGTCGAAATATTTTAGACTGAAAGGTTAGAAGTTTTTATAAGTACGTTTTTTTGACAATGCATTCTTTAAAAGTTAATACCTCCATTTTTTGTAGCCCTGCAGTTTTGGTCGAGGATCTCAAAATGAACCCAGGAAAACAAATTCTGACATGAACTACATAAGCATGAGCTGTTTGCACACATATAGTAGTATAAAAGATTTTAGGAGTTGTTGAAGATAGATTTCGATGTACTCACTATATATTATCTACAAATGTCTTTAGAGTGGATATTTATGTAATGAGCATTAACAGGAATTTTCCTACTACCAGTTTGTTCTAATCCTCTATGGAAAAGATTAACTACATCTGATAAAAGTTATAAAGAACAGTGGACAAAGAAATATTCCGAAGAAAGACCCCCTGTGGATTAAACCCTCCCTAAGCTGATTATGTATGTTAATTCTAAAATCCACTCCATTATAAAGCGCTTTTATTGCCTTATATATTTCACCCCTAATTCCAAACTTACTAGCCTTTTGTTAAACTAACTTGGGGACTTAAGGTATCATTCAAACATCGCTTTTGTTGTAATTACTGGGACATTAATCAGATATGCTTCTCAAAATAAATGAGTTGTTATTCTTTTTTTTTTCTAATGTTAACATAAAGATTGTAGAAAAAATATTAATATTTATTTTTCATAAATGTATTTATTCCTATGCAAATACTGAAGTATCTTTACGCCAGGTCGGTCGTAACTCATTAAAGAAAAGACAGAGAAAAGGAAAAAATAATGCAAATGCATTTGGATGTTTCTATTTCATAGGTTCATCTAAATAGCTATTTAAAAATGAATTAAAAATGAAACACAGAATAGGAATTAGGAAATTTAAAAACTTATAATATTTTATATATAAGGTTAAGAAGTCACATACGATGTTTTCGACAATTATTGTTGAACACTTATCTTACACTAAATATTTACAATAAAGTATGTATTAAGATAATTCAATGCTTAATTGCATAAATCTATTATTCAATGTGAATAATATTTTTTTGATTTAACTTTTAGAGGGATGATTTAAATTGTAAATGTTTGATTTGGGACAACCAGAGAGATGCGAATAAGGAAAATGGTTCATTTTGGAATATCTCTATTTCGTAATGATTATGGTAATCAAAAAATAATATTTGGTCATGTGGATGCTCTTCATAGTTGTTATTGTATTCCTAAAGCGGAGAGAAATCATCGATTGTCCATTAATTTATATCACTAATTACTATTATTTTTCTTTCACAAATCATAAATTTTTTTGTTTTTTAATGCTTCCGATGGGTAGTTTCTCTACAAGCCTGAATATATTAGTAATCTCTATTACGATTACATACCTAATGTTAATTAATGCCATTTAGTTAACAATTATCTGTAATTAATGCCAATGGATCACACATACGGGTAGAGCACACATAAAGGTTATTTATTTACTATATAATTTACATTTAGTGTTCCTCGTGTCACTGATTTGGCCCGATCCAGATAATGGTACACTTTAACCTCTTTTCTAACTTTTCTACTTCTTTTCCTGACGATTCACCGTGGAACCTTAAAAGAAGTTGACCTCAAGATCTACTAAGAAGTTAGAAACAATATTTGATTGCTACAAACGCGTGGTACAAGTACAACCTATAGACGTCATCACTCTTTTTATTTTCAAATTTGCTTATTATATAATTTTATATGGTTGCAAATTTTAAAAAATAAGATTGTCATATGAATAATATTTATATTTGTGAGAATAAATTCATCTATACATAAATACAGACATTTACGTTCAAGCGAATACTGCATAAATTGTAGTTAGAATAGTGAGATTTCTCCAAGGTTGAGTTGCCGTTTGAAAGTTAGTGACCCAGAAGGAAGGTTGATAGGGCGGTAGTCCTGCCGAATTCTGCCAGAACAGAAGTTTATAAAGACCTTCAGGTGTTCGAGTCCAGAGAGTTTTCCTAGTGGATTATTTTATTTGTTACAAAATAAGGAGCATTAAGGATTTTGCGAAGGATTTTTTATTGTAAGGATGGGATGCGAGGGGAATCGAAAGGTTCGGTGGAGCCCCAAAGCTCGATTCCCTGAGTCCAAACAGGTCTTTTGTAATAGATTGGTAGTTATAAGCATTTCTCCAGTAGTTGCTGTAATAGACGGTAGCGTCGAGCGGTTTTTTTCTTTTCAATCTTCTATGAGGATTCCAAGTATGGCGTTTGTCCAGGTGGAGTCCTAAGTAACGGATTTATCCAAACGGATCTGTTCAACAAGAATAAGTGGAGTATTATTGAAGGAGATTGTATAACAGGATAAGGATAGAGAGGTCGTAGGTTTACGACGGAAAGTAAAGGTAATTTTATGGGATTTGTTTGGGTTGAATTTTGTTCTCCATAATGACACCATTTTCAAGGTTTTTTATGTGAGCTAGAAGGTTTCGGGATGCAATAAAAGATCATTATTATCTGACAGCACAAAGGTGTTATTAGCATATATGGTATATACCGGTGATTCTTATTTTAGGGTCAAGATTTAGTCCATTACAACTTTTACATAAATGGTTAAGCCTAACCTGATTTTTTTTCCATTGCTATACGTTGAAGGTATATTCTTCATAATAAAATATTAATGAATAATATGATTTTAAAATTACTTAAGCTACTAAAATGTCATTACCACGTAGTGTCCCACTCTCGATTTTGTGGTTGTTTATGTATTTTTTTTTCTTTTGAAACATACGTTTAATGATAGTGAAATTTACTTCTATTCATAAAAAATAACCGAAGAATTCTGAAGTATGTTTAAGTAGTTTCAAAACTTTGTCACTTCACTTTGACTTCATTACCGATCACAAAACAAAACGGCAGAGATAAAGCCTTGAAAAAGGGGGAACAGTGGGGAAATTTCTTGTGAGTGTAGTGGTCACCATAGAGTTAAAGGACAACCACCTTTGAATTAACCGACTTCAGATGGAAGCCGACCTCCGAGCATATGCCTCGTCATTACTACCGCATGAATTAACACGCTTTCTTTTCAAATTATTTCATTCTTTATATCATATTAATATGACTATCGTTTGTCTAAGCCAGTTGGCAAAAAAAGATTATCTCAGTTAGTTACACAGAGGTTTTGGCCGAATAAAACACCTGGAAATGTCATTACCAAGTTAAAAACTCGTCTCATTCCCACGCCCCAATTATTAGCTCGGTAATGACATAATTTTGTAATGAAAATTTCCCATAATCTGAGAATCACCCATATGGTAATTAAAGTATAATGATGGGTTGGGATATCATCTCTATAAAATGTGTAAAGAATGGGGCTGAGGATAAATTTTTAACTTAATTTGCGAAATCATGAACATTTTTCTTTTTAAAATATCAAAAAAGTATATTGTAATATTAATCTTGGCTACAAATCAAGTGAGACATGTTATCAGAGAACTAATTCTTCTCATTACCAGGATATGTTAAATAATTACTAGCGTTTATGGAGTTTATTTTTGATCATTTTTACTTAAAGTTTTATTATTTCAACGCATCTTTGTCTATTAACCTGAATTTAAACATTTAAAGTTTCATAAATAAGATTAGTTAATTATAATTACCGTAAAACGAGGTGACATTGTGACTAATGGGGTGACTTTGTGACAAGCCCATTTTTCTACAGTTTTTGAATTTCCCTCCTTAAAAAGAATAAGGTTAGGCAATTCAATGTACTTGTTCGTTGGTCAGTAATGTGCTGCAACCTACTGGCCACATATGGACCTCTATAACTTCTTTCATTCCATTTATCATGGTGCTTTATTTCAAATTTTCAAGTAAATGAAAACAATCAAGCATATATGAAATAAAGCACCATGGTAAATGGAATGAAAGAAGTTATATGTGGCCAGTAGGTTGCAGCACATTACTGACCTACTGACAAGTACACTGAATTGCCTAATCTGATTCTTTTTAAGGAGGGAATTTCAAAAACTGTAGAAAAATAGGCTTGTCACAAAGTCAGTTGCTCAAACATACCTCGACAATATCTGAAATTGATAAAATTTGTCATTCAACGTGGAGATAAATGATCTTGAGTTAGCCGTGTACTGGCTGGAACAACGCCAAAGGGTTTAATTATATTAAAGAAAATAAGTATTTAACTTGCCCGTTTAATCTCCTTTCTTGGCTGCATTCCAAACTGTTTTACTTATTTTTCCTCAGTTTTCTGAAAGTTAGGTTTTGAATTCGAAATCTTATTATTGTGTCATCTACAATTTGAGAATATCTAGAAAAATGCTTCGTAGCTCCATTTATATTATATATATGCAACTTGAGATGACAGTTCGCATATACTACAATTTTTGTTTCTAAATTGTAACTACATACCTTGCCAACAGGACAAAGAAATTATGTATTTTTATTTTTTTATAGATAAATGAAACAAAGTAGGGTTAGTTACTAATTTTTATGAGCTCTGAATGGTTTAATTTGTCTCTTTATCCCCAAATAACAGAATCAGTATTTCAGAATGAGTGGTTTAAGAAGTGTAACACTTCTGTGTGTAAAACAATATTTATTCAAAGAAAAATAACAATTGTTAATGTGACTCGAATTATAAAAGCACAAATATTAAAAAAGGTTACAAAAATTATCACTTTGTAACGCAAATAATCGTATGAGTTGAACTTCACAACAAGACAAAGACTAACTGTCAAGTCAATCGCTCCTTATATATATTCGTAAGGAAAACAGCCTAGAACCTCGTAGTATGTCGTGCATGGGACTCGAACTTTGTAGTCACAAACGCATGCTATGACAGTTCGCTCCGACTGTTAGTTCATTCCAAAAAAAGATAAGGATTTTAAACCGTATGTTTTTCTTTAACGATTTAACGTTACAGAAAGTTAAGTCCACATAAATGTTATCGTGGATAGGATTTAGGTGAAGAGTATAGAAAGATTTTATATTTTTTTACAGAATTTAGACACACTCATTTATAAACCATACTTGATATTATCTTGATAGACTGCTTCATTTATTTACGTTATTGAATTGATAGCATCATAGTTCAGTCTCGTAATATATACGTCTACATGTTTACATTTCGGTGGTCGTTTCGGATCAGTGTGTCCATATTCCTCACCTATATGTACAGTGCATAATTAATTATAGCAATCTACACAAATAATTATCAACATTAATTATATTACAATCATTATACATACTATTATTGATTCTAAATAAATATAAAAATGACATATAGGCATGACAAGTTATTCAATCTAAGAATAGGTTACATAGATATATAAATAAAAACCAATAAATTATAAAGATTAAATTATTAGAACGCCTAATAATGTAATATCAACATTAAACAGAAGGTTGGTGAGTGATCTTGCCATTTTAGTATTTATTGATTTTTATTTATATATATATATATGTAACCTATTTTTAGATTGAATAACTTGACATGCCTGTATGTCATTTTTATATTTATTTAGAATCAATTATCGTATGTATAATGATTGTTATATAAATACTAAAATGGCAAGATCACTCTCCAACCTTCTCTTTATTGTCGATATTAAATTATTAGGCATTCTAATAATTTAATCTTTATTATTTATTGATTTTTATTTATATATCTATGTAACCTATTCTTAGACTGAATAACTTGTCATGCCTATATGTCATTTTTATATTTATTTATAATCAATAATTGTATGTATAATGATTGTTATATAATTAATGTTGATAATTGCTTGTGTAAATTCCTATAAGTAATTATGCACTGTACATATAGGTGATGAATATGGACACCCTGGTCCGAAATGTCCACCTAAATGTACTCGTAAACATGTAGACGTATATATTATGAGACAGCAATGGGATGCTATGAATTCAATAACCACACATTTAAAATCCTATGTTTTTACTGGCATCATTGTTTTTACTATATTATTCATCTAACTCGAAAAATTTCGATTAGACCCATTATATTCACATTATTTTATCAGACATATTATTTGTTCTATTGCTATCAAATAATAATAAAGTAGCAAAGAATTTTTTTCGGTTTTTCAGCGTACTCTCAATCCTACTGGTATTGTTACGAGTTCACAAAAGTTTCGAAGTTATTTTTAAAAAAAAAATCGTAGGAAAATCTCGTGCTATCTCCCATAAAATATACTTTCAATCACCCATTAATCAAACTTCCCTGTTCTGTTGTTCTATTAAGTTAAGTTTCCTTTGAACTCTTTCAGATCGTTTAGTAATCAAATGGCTCTGATAAATTGAAAACAGGCATTGAAAAAACAAACAGAATAAAAAGCTCTTCAAAAGCACTCAGCTCACATTTTCGTCAACGGAATATATTCAATTATTCATACGACCTTTTGTCCCAGAGAGTTTGACATCAGAGGGCGCTTTAATTAAATTTGATTCCTAGAGGAGTGGACGACCAGAGGGCACTTTCTATGGGTGACAGGATGGGAAGTACCTTCCACGACTTTTTTAATCCACGTCTGGCATTCATCTAGAGATATCCAGGAATACGAATTGGAGGATTGGATAATTGGAGGATAGCTTATGGATTTGGCTTAATTGTAGATATTTTTCCTTTTGTGCAAAGTAGTCCTGGTTTGTTGAAACTATGACCAGAATATTTCTCTCTTTGTATTTCATTTATTTAAAAACATAATTGATTCCTCCGTGGTTTCAGATGAATTGTGTTTTCGTTTAACTCTTTGTTTATTAATATTACCTAAACATTTTCAAACTTAAATAAATAAAAGTAAAATCAATTATTGAATTTTACCTTGGCACATCACACTGATGGTAAACTTCATCAAGGGTAAAAACTTTGGTACATTAAAAAAAGGATCGCACATCCATTGTGTTTTCTTTCTTAACTTCACTCTTAACAGCTTTTTCCTTGATTAAATGACATTAAAGTTCTCTCTTCATTTTCTTCATCTAACCCATTTTCTCAAGGTACTTTCAATCCTATGGATTACTCTTTTTCAAGAAGAGTAAAGTGCTTTTTTCTTTTTATATTTTTGCATCTACTAAGGGGGGGGGGGGAGTAATGGCTTCTGTATAAAATATTGGTGTAAAAGTAAATCTAACTATTTTATGTTCGGAATAAATAATGTTTTTAACTATTAAAAAAAAAATACAAGCTTTGACCATAAAGATATATGACGTTGCTTTCAGCATTCACAGCTTAGTCATTGCTACGAGAAATACCTAAAATAAATGAAGTGTTTAAATATCTGTTTTAGCAATTTTCTATACTGTAATGGACTGTTATAATAAAAATCTCTCTCTATATCTCTCTTTTTCTCTCTTTCTCTCTCTCTATCTATCTCTTTCAATTTCCGGACATCTCACGCCTATGAAATACTGCTAATTTAATTTTCAAATGAAAATGAAGTTTACCCTTGTATTACTGATACTCTATAACTTTTTATAAATCAACTAGCATTTATTAGAACAAAAAAGAATTATTTTCAGGGTTCTGGTTTTGTAATTATGAAAGACAATATGATTCTGAGACTTGCATCCTGTTGCAGTTTCAGAATATGTAATTTATATTATATATATATATATATATTATATATATAATATAGTACCATCACAGGATTAAAAGATAGCAGATTCACAATAGGTCAGAGACTAATTAGCATGTGACATGCAAATACCAACATGTTAGTAATTGACAAAATCTTTATAGGAATGGATAAGAATTTAATATTTACAAGAAAGAAAGGGTTGGTGAGTGATCTTGCCATTTTGTTGATTTTTATCAATGTAACTTGTGTTTTAAATTGACTAACTTGACATGCCTAGATGTCAATTTTTATATTTATTTAGGATTAATATTTGTAAAAAAAATAATTATGCACATGTAAGTGATGAATATGGACACATTGGTCCGAAACGTCCACCGAAATGTAGAAATGTAGATGTGTATATTCTGAGATTGCAACAGGATGCAATCAATTTAATAACGTAAATAAATGAAGCAGTTTAAGAAGATAATATGGACAATAGGATCTTTTAAACATCCATTTAATTATAGTAAACAAGGAAAATGAGCTCAAATCCAAAATGTTATTTAAGACTTTTTATTTATTATTAGAGAGCTACCGATGAGTAGGTTATCTTCATGTCAACTGTTATAGCGCAGATAATAAAACACCAAAAATACAGCAAGGATACCTCAGTTCTTTGAATTCCGTTATCACTCATATAATAGTTGTTAAGCTGAAGTGAAATAGAAAAAAAGCGGATGCATACGAAAACAGGAAAGACGCAACTTCATTACCATCGGCATTAATTATTGCATTTTTTTCGTGGCATTTCTATTTTTAAAAATCAGTCATAAATAGAACAATCATGCATGAGGTCACACAATGACACAATGATAGAACATTATACAGTGTTCAACCTTAAAGTAAAACTATAGGAAGTCAGTCAGCTTATAGGGACCATTTATTTAAGATTCAATTAGAAGTTTCTTCTATCATTCCTAGAATATTAGAGAAGGAAGGAAGCAAACGCTGATATATCGGGAGGCTTATCCCCAGCGGGGCTACAAACTACTGGGATGACTTCCCTCTAGCCTATATCGGAACTATATATAAGCCCGTCCCCTAGCCTAAAAGATTCTTTGAAATCTTTGGAAAGTGCTTTTCGATGTTGGAACCTCCGCCACACTTCCTCTTCCTGATACTGTTACAGTCCGATCGGGGCTTCTGGGTAAACAATGCGCCTCGGCTAAGCTCTCTTCTCTTGTGTAAGGCCAGGCGTTCACATTTACCCACTTCATGAGAGTATTTTGAAGTAGATGAGTACGGAGCTATTATATTAATGAGTGCTGAATTAGGGAGCTCGGAATGTATTACCTTGTTTCCTATTGTACTCATTCATTATTATGCGAAATTCCCGTTTCCCGTTATTAATCCACGAATAGTATGGTTTTAATATGTGTAACTATCGACTTCCTTATTGCCTTTTGATGTGAATATTTACTTCTCAGTTATTATCCGAATTAAAACGTTCCAATTATATTCAATTTATTAATACTTTTAGCCATATATATTGGGATAAATGCTCTTCATTTAAAGAAATTATAGGGGGAAAATTATAGCGGCACCACGCTAGTAAGTCCGGGGGTAGGCCGAGACAGAAGTGGGAGCATTACAAGGATGTTATGTCGAATTGAGGTTTGGATGGTGGTCTGTGGATAGAGAGAGGTTTAGGAGCGAGTGGGGTTGTCGACATCGAAACTTCGCTAAGCTTTATTAAAATAATACTATATAAGTATATAAACATATTTAATATACATATGTATTATTGTGTATTATTTAGCGATCTAAAAATCCATTCGCCTAGATTGCAGTAATTAAAGAAGTAACAAAAAAATATAATTATAACGTATGCAATATTTTACATCCTATGATACATTATTCTGGGTTTAAGTAATTTTTATTAACGAAAAATTATAACTTACAGTGGACAGATAAACATAATAACTTAAATTATTAAGAAGTTTACAAAAAGTATCAACTCGTAACATATCGACACAGTAAAACAAGAAACCGTATGATTCGATCATCAGAGCAAGACTAACTCTCCAGTCCATCGCTCCTTATATTTAGTCTGTATTAGAACATTCCAGATGGTTCCCGAATAGCGTAGACTGTTCTGGAACAATCACAAACATGTACTAGAACAGTTTGTTCCAAAAAAAATTCTAAACTCTTTTCAATCATAGGTTGTTTATTTTTTGTTGTTTTTTCAGCTTGTCTCATCCTAAGATGAAGAAAGCTATGTACTATTCTAGTATAAATTATTCAAATTATCTTCCTTTCACTGCTCTATTTACATATTTATTTCGAATGTTGTGTGGTAGTATTTCTACTATTTGACATTTGTACAAATGTATTTGTATATTTTCTTTATCACGCATCAGGTCGAACTTTCCTGTAAATCTGGAACAGACAAGCCCAATGACAATGATAGAGAAAATTTTTGTAATAAAAAGATGCCCGATATTGGCTTACCTTGACAAGGCTGGGGCCAGGAAATGTGATCTGAATCGGAAGAAATTCAATGAATTCCCTCTTGGCAATATTGGGCGGATATATATCAAATACTAACCTCACTCGGGGGCATCCTGTCCCAACTTTATTATTTATTGCCCTTTGTAACATTTATCTGAAAAAGTTACAATTAAATAAGTGCCGGAGTCTGTGAAGGCGAGTTTAAATTATATCTGGTATAAATTAGGATCCTATTATTAATGGTAGAGATTTGTGTCTCAATGTTCTTAAGAGTTTCCAACCTGAAATTAATCATGTTTCTATAGATTAGACTTTATTAGTAACTGGGATAAAGGATAAAAAATGAAAAATAAAATACAGTAGAATTCCGATAATTCGTATTATGAAGGGGCCAAGAGTAAAATAGGAATTATAGAGATCTACAAATCATGGGGATTTATATTTATAGGGCATAGAAATACGAAATTAAAACTAATTAATTTATTACTATTATGTAAAAAGTTTATAGGTAGAACAAACTAACATTAGAATTTAACTTTTGAAAAAATAAATCTGTTTTTTCTTTGGATTAATTCCTTGAGGACGGTTCAGTCAATATGTTAGCCGGGAATACGTCTAAAGGTCTAGTCACACATAACCGTACCACAGCACGAGGGGTCGGTTGACCCGGGGTCGTGCATGTGTGATCGGTTACTATCTATCCTTCGTAAACGAAGGAAATTTGTTTGTTTAACGTCCATTTTTAGGCTACAAAGGCTAATCGGACGATGCTACAGTGAGAGTCCTAAATTTTGCCTATTGAAGTATAATTAGGATAAGGATCTTTAACGATCAATTTTTTTTTTTTTTTTGGGTCTACCCCTTCCTCGCCGTTTAGGCTATACGGGGTTTCCCGGGCCAGGGATGAGGGTGGGGGATTAATGCCGAGTATTATTAAACGGGTACCTGACATCGTACAGGCTCGGGACCTCCATTTTAAGTCCTATCCGAGAGACGGCATAGCTAAGGATTTTTCAGTCCCTTTAAAAAATTCTAGGGCCACCACTGGGTGCGAACCCGCGACCTTTAGTATTGTAGGTTGCCATGCTAACCACTATACCACAGGTGACCCCGTAAATAAATCGAATCCGATACACGCCCGTATTGCGGTGCGGTTATGTGCGACCAGACCTTAAATGAACATCTGATTTTGCTAGAAAGTGATGAAAGCAGGTAGCTTTGCCATTTTAGGAATAATTGATGGCTAATGGCCATTGGAAAAGAGTTTATGTTTTAAAAACATCTATGTTTGCAGACTTATCTATCATGGACGGTCTTAATTTTCAGTCCCATCATTGTTGGTATCTAACAAAATGTTTAATAGTTCATTATGTTGCATCATAAAAAACATAACACGATCGGAAAGTCATTTGAAACGTAAACCCTGTTTCGTTTCTGAGTTAATAAGCAGCGATCATATCTACACCATACCGTTAAAATCACAACCATCGTCAAAGGACAAACTTTCTCTCGTAATTTGGTTAAATTTTGTATCTATCTTCATTCTGAATAGATCACTTGTCTGAAAAACTTTAATTCCAATTCTTATTGCCGAAAATTTCGCTTTATGCTTTAAACCGTAATCTCCGATCGAAAAGTTAAATTACTTGCTTTTTCCAAGTATTTTTAAATTATTTGGATCTACGTACCTATTCACCTATCTTAAACATCTGCTCGTAGCCAGAGGGCATATTTGGTCTTTTTTTTAGGTTTATGACCCAAATACAGATATATAAAATATTATTTTGACGAAAATAAATACGAATTATCGGGATTCTACTGCATAGTGTTTTTGATCGGTAAAAATTAATTTAATTCGGTAAAAATCATCAAAACAAGAAAACATCAAATTGACACCTGAGAGCCTGACTGTCCTAGTCCATTTTCATTGACTGCTTCAATAATACTCATTCATTCAAAGATGGGATTGAGACAGTCTATCTCAGGAACCTTTAAAAATTCGATTATTTTAAACGTTTTAGTTGATTGAGCATGTTAGATTTAATTAAAATAAAAATCGATGAAAATCAGGTCTGAGGTCCTGAATTCATCCTGAAACATTTCATGAAGTAATGAAGTAAAACCAATGCGGTTCTTTTTGGTAGAGCTGTGCTATCCTTTAGTTGATACTTAATGAAAATTGTTTTTAATAAAAACTTTATTTTAAAATGTCTTTAGACTAAACTGTAGACAGGAGGATAAAGAAAATAGGAAACATACATTAAGATCATTCATCAAATTTATTCCTTTGCTTTTCAGCGCAGTTGGACTGTCGCTGCATAAGATTTCTGAAGGTTTACGGCTGAGCAACAAACCACGAATTCACCGCTTCCTTCAATTCATTGTCCGATGTAAATCGATGGAACCTTTCATGCCTCTTTGAATGAACTAAACTAAAGGTGCTACTGTACGAAACCCTACTGGGTTCCGATTAACCGAGTCGATGGAGACCTAGGTTACCTCGGTTAAGCAAAATAATCGGTTAATCGGAACCATACCAATACCAACTGAAAACGTAGGTTATTTTTAAATAAAAACTACATATATGCTTAAACACCTAATAAATACTTAATAATAATAATGCATAATAACAATAAGAATAACAGAAATTGTGAAACTATTTTTTTAAAAAGAAATCTTTTATTGCAGTTTGTTTAAATTAACTCATGTACATACACATACCCCCCCCCTCATACTTGGCACCTCGGTTAATCGGGACCCTACTGTACTCAAAAGGAACAAAACTTGTATTATACGGAGGATTATCCATTTTTTCAAGCTTATGTGCCTTTCTGTTTTGTTTTGGAGCCGAGCTTAAACAGACTTTATAGCCTTCCTAACAGTCACTTGTCTGACATGCTAAACCATCTCAAGTAAGCTACCTTCCTCATTTGCTCTTGACTCTAAGGCTCCTTCTTCATGCTGAACATGTGTGAGAACATTTATATTTCTTAAATATATTAGTAGATACTATTCTTGGACAAGGAACTATTCCCATACTCCTCGACAACGAAATTCGACAATGAAACGCTGATCTTTATTTTGCACAGAAAGTGTGGCAGTCGTGATTAAAGGGAAACCAGCGACGGTAAAACTTTAAAGATATTTATCACAATGAAACCGCAATCGCACCTCCTGCGCAAGACGGAAATATTGCCAACAGAAAAACTAATATAACTGCATTGCGAATTATTATTACCTTACCCCCGTAGAATCGATATTGATACCAGTATATTGCTTATGCCATTTACAAATGAACATATTTTTTCTTGTAACTTAGCTATAAAAGTCCGAAACAATACAATTTAACATTGGAAGCACATATGCTGCTAATATGGTAGCTTACTATCATAGCAACGTACTGTGGATAGCATAGCAAATTGGCTATGCCGTCTCGTCGTAAAAAGTTCTCGCGTCTATACCATGTCAGGTACTCGTTGAAGGTCCATATCCTAATTATACCTAGATAGGCATAATTTAGGACTCCCACTGTAGCATCGTCCGATTAACCTTAGTGGCATAAAGTGATGTTAAACCAACAAACAAATCTTAGCCCAGCATTGTATTTACTTCTTCATGACTAACACCTATCGGTCCTTACTACATCTTCATATCTTTAAAAACTTTATTTTCTCAATAGAGTGAATCCAATCTTTAACAGTAAAATAGAATTCATTCTGAATGGATTTTAAACCCCAGGTTAAATTTCTAAAAATGCAAGAGATTGCTTTGGATTATACCAATATTCATATTCTTTGTTTGAAGAAGAGAAGTTGTAAACTTTTTAAATTTCAACTTTGATTTATGATGAATTTCATAGATCTTGCCTGGATTGAATTAAATATTTTACGAGTTTGCCAGTATGTGCTATTTTTTCACTGTTTTCAGAAGTCAGTAATAGTTTGAAAAATACAATTTTTGAGATGTGACCTTGTTGAAAGAATTGAGAAATATTTTATTTCTTTATGATGCGATGAACTATAAATGTATGCAATCAACCATAAGTTTTTTATTTATCTAATTCAACTTAACTATTTTCGTGATACCCAATGCTATAGTTAAAATATATATCTTCAAAAAATATTCAGAAGGAGATCATCTTAGAATATAAAAATTATATGCATAACCTCCCTTGGAATAAGGGAAGCTATTTGTCAAAAGACGTTATCTTGGAGGCCCGGGTCGAATTTCCCTAGCTGTCGGCTTGCATTAGGATTTTTCCTTGCCCCCGTTTCCTCAGCGAGCCGTCTCATTTCTCGGCTCAACAGCCCTCTCCTCTGGGAAATTACTCAGACAGTTTGTTTATCTTTTCGGATCTTTCAGATATGTTTATTACTGACAGATAAAAACACCCGAGAACTATTATAGCAAATAATACTGTCTACTAATATTTTATATGTAAATAATTATAACTAAAAGTATTTAATTAACGAGATGTATAATAAGGTTAGTTCTACTACAATTTTTTCATTAAAATGTGTTTTTTACTGCATATTTAGTTACAATCGTCCTAATGAATTCATATATTACGATTCTTGATATAACGCAATGTCAATAGCCAGCTCACCTAGATAAATTAATTAGAAGCGATAATTGACCAGTAAAGACCAGTAAATCTGACCAGTAAAGAAACCCGAATCTAAAGTTTTCATGGTGTATTTTCACCATAACTATATATTATTTTAAAAAATCCATGAATATCAATACCGTTCACAGTATAACGATAAGAAAATGGAAAATCCGATATTACACATTTGATTTATTCTTATACCGTTTTTTTGTCCATGTGGTCTTCGTTTTTGAAAACAACAATAATTTACTAGTAGGGTTAAAAAAAATAATAAGGATAAACCCCCCCTCCTAAAAAAAAAAAAAAAAAAAAAAATGGATTTAATTGAATTACGAAGCAATAAATTACTCCAATCACAGAGAATAGTTCTTATATATTCTGGAGAAAAAAATTAGCAATTAAAATTTTTTTAAATTTCTTCGTTATTGAACATTGGAAATTTTAGAGAGTAGATAGTGAATTTTTATGAAAATTTCCTTAAACATCCTGACTCAAACTCAGGCGAGCTCTCTACTCGAGAAAGCTGCAGCCTGAAAAAGATCACGTGTGACTACCTCACGGAATTGAATTTCTTATTGAGGTTTATCCTTCCTCGCTCTGTTTTTTTAGTTTAAGTAACCTGTCGTCTGACTTTTGCATAAAACATGTTTTTTTCAATTGTATGCATCTGCCTCAATAAGAGACATTATACTGTATAACCAGGTACTCTCCGATATTTAAACGATTTCATGGAATGGTTCGCTTATATCAGCACTAAATATTTTCTTGAGTCATATTATTATACCGATTAATTTGCATCCTTTATTATTTATATATATGCTAGGTAATTCTTTCAACCCAAGTCCTCTATTTACTTCAGTCATTTTCTTATATACGTATTCTTCGGAAGAGTAACAATATAATATTCAAATAATTATATGATAGGACATAAAATCCTCCTTATTTGTTATATGTTTATTAAAGAACAAGTCAAATCTTAAAAAAAAATTCAACCTACGTTTCGGAATAGCTTCCTTCTTCAGGATTTTCTTTCAAAATTATCTACTGACACCTATCTCTATTCTTTTTTGTAGTGAGTTTTCTATTTTCCTCTATTAAATATAAAAGGAAATTCTTAATTATAACAAAGCTTTTAGCAAGGTGTACAATATTTGTTTAAATGGGGTTTAACAGCTTACTTAAACGGTTGATTAAACACAGAATGTAGTTTATACCTGGTGTACAATGTGGAATCTCTTGATTAAATTTAGTGATAAGGGCTAAACAGCGTTTAAAGTTAAACGTTCAAGAATGGCCGTTAAAACACAGGTTAACTTATAACCTAACATTATTTCTGTTTACTAATTGATTGGACCATAGTGCCTGTTTCTTAAAGTGCTAATATTATTCATTTTTTGTTACCTCTTTTTTTTTTTTTTTTTTTACTTTTTGTGTTGTTTGATTTATATTTTAAAGAATACCAGTTAAGTTAACAGTGCACTTTCTGACCACTGTTTAACGAAACGGGACCGATATCGTACTGATCCTGATATCGACCTGATTCCCTGTTTAAACAGGGAATTGTACACCTGCCCATTATATTTTCGCCAGTTTTAAGGAAAAAGAAAAAAAAAAAGGTTTTCCCCCCTTAAAGCTTTTGTTATAATTAAAAATGATCTAGTATATTTAATAATTGAAAGTAGAAAACTTACTACAAAAAAGAAAGGAATAGGGATAGATGACAATAGATAATGATAAAAGAAAACCCTGAAGATGGAAGCAATTTTTTTTTTGTTCGGTACCCGTACCTGGCCATGTGTTGCATACGAGGGGTTACTTTACAGGTGTAACCAACCTATTCAAACAATGTTGGGAAGGTTGAGATTTATTTCCTGGGGCCTCCACTAAATAAAAGTCAACCCTCCCAGGGCGGATTCAAACCGTCATCGTTCGGGCCCGAGCTTGCTAAAGCGGGTCGGGCTCAAACAAGCTCGGCTATCCTGGCCCAAGATGGAAGCAATTCCGAGGCTTTAAGATTTATAAATTGAATGGGCAGATTTACCTCCCCCCAATATCCATCCATAACAAACATTAACCCTTTGCACTCGGCATCGTTCGGGACGTTACCTACCGGCAACTCGACACAACTTATTCGCGAAAACGCCCACACTGGAAAAGTAATATTATACAGTAAAATTTTAGAACCAAGTAAGGAATTATAATGAAATTTAGGTTATATGTATTTGTGAAGCTTCAAGAACACATAGTGACAAAAAAAATAATTTTTTTTAATTTTATATTTTTTTATAATTTTATTTATAATCCATTACATACATACAACGATGACCTTTCTTTGAATGCGTATTTCATTACCTTAAATGTAAAAATGATCTTTTCCCTAAAATTGCTTCGAGATGCTGGTAATATGAATGAAAAAAAAAATCCAGTGCAATGGGTTAAAAGATTAACGTACTATAAAAATAATGAAAAACACCGCGAGCCGCGACCGTCATTTATTACCAGAAGCGAAAAATTCTATAAATAGTTTTTACGATTTGTTTATGTCCTTACATGTTAAAAACTGAAAATTATTTGCATTGTCTCCGTAGCGGAGCCCTCGAGTTTGAAGACAAATTTTAAATGACTCCGCTCCGGAGACCTCGAGCCCAAAGGGTTAATAAAGAATTAATGTTTTTATGATTTAAATAGTTTCTTGAATGTAACACATTGTTTTTTTTTAATAATCCAGTTTTGAACCTTCATCATTATCAGTCTTATCCCTCACGTCGTTTGGAAGAGGGGATAGCAGAGAAGCGAAAGAACTACCCCTAGAGACTAACCAATAGCAGTTGTTTGACGAGCCTAACAAGCCCCTCGCCCGACGCACCACCGCTTGCCCAGTTTGTTTGCGGGGCTGGGGGAAGGATCCCATTACCGTATTGCTCGGGGTCCAGATGAGAGTATTAGCTAACTCTGATTTAAGGGGCCCTGTGTATCGGGCTCTATCCGATGATAAACTATATGGGAGTAAGTCATCCCGCCCCATACTAGCCCATATTGCCCTCCCTATTATATCATCCATGGGATTTTAGCCAAGGGCTTTGGGATTTATTAATTTATGGGATTGCGGTTAATTGGGGATACATGTCCTGTCATTTCGTCCCGAAATAGTTAGTGCCGGTTTATTGTTAATTTGCGACTCGTCCCTGCTCTAACCAAAATATTTGTTAATATTAACATATTTCTTATTGAGATTTTCCGTATTTAACTGGAGCATATCTTAATTTATAATACTAAAATGAAAATTTAACATATTATTATCGGGCTCGAGAGTTTTTTACAGGTGCATTATAGCTGGAGTGGTTTATTTATTTATTTTTTACAGAGTTTAGCAAATATTCACCAGTATTTTTTATTTTATTTTTTAATCATAATGATTTCTTCATTTAAGAAGACATGGATTGACTTTTCGGGTTGGCACAGCCCCCACATCAGTATTATTAAATTTATTGTGCGTATTTACACATCTGAAAAATATTAATTATTATTATGACCAGAGTCATGACATCGTTGTTTAGGCTATAAGGGGTTTCCTGGGGCTGGGGAGTAGATGGAGAATTATTAAATGTCCCCTAGATTATGTTTCGAAATGGCTATCTTCGTGTTACAACTCACATTCTGGTTATCTAATAAGAATTTTATTCCTTCGTTTTAAAAATATTAATTAATTATTTTAGAAAATAAATAAAAAATTAAAAATACATAGTTATTATGCATTCTGACATTTATGCCACGGGCTATGTTAATATCACGTTACCAAATTGTGTGTTATGTACAGTATAAGTGATAATTGAATTCCGGAATACCTATGGCATTATTCTTTTCAGATCTTTTGACCCTTATCAAGAATGAATTGAGAACAAAAATGAAATAATGTTAACAAATTTTTTGTTGTGCTATGCCATGTAAAACTAGTTTACTGTAAAACAACTACGGGTCTTTTCCGTTTATAGTTGCGCAGTGTTTTATGATAACTAACCGATTATTTCGGCGACCACTAGTATAACAAATGATCTATAATTTTTTTTGTCGTCTTCTCTTTCTCGCGTGTTAATCTATACGGGGTTTCCCGGGCCATGAGAGAGGGCGGAGGATTAATGTCCAGTATTATTAAAAGTCCCCAGGCTCCGGGTTTCGAATATCCTTATGGCATTATTAATAGTATTACAGTAAATAGCAAGTCAAACTACAAACATAGCCCACTCTACTCAAACATAAAATCAACATCAAAACGTAAAAGAACGACTATGTAGATCATCAAAAGTTATCAAAATACATTAATAGTAACTTGCATTTATAACTAGTACAAAGTAAACATCAGTTTAAAAATATTACAGTTGTTGTTTAGTCGATCAATTATATACATTAATTGCAATTCTAATGCAAACATTGCCACATTTGATTAACTTATGTAACAGCAATATCATCAAGTAAATATATGCTTTTAGAAAGAAATCCCTCCTTTTTTTTCTCTCTCTCTTTCTCTCTCTCTCTCTCGTTTTTAAGATTAAAAGGTACATATTTGCTCAGCATGTGCTGATTTTCAGACAAAAAAGAAATGTTTTTTTTTTCATGACCTTTATATTCTCCCTTCTCCGCTAATTCATTGCTGGCTAACGAACTGAATGCTTCGGAATCAGGAACTTCTATTAAATTTTATGCTCTTGAAGAATCAGGGTACATTTTCATTCATTCATTTTCAGGCAACATGGTTTGGGCAAGAGTGGGATGGCATATTCCGTTCCTTGCTAATAATTAAATAAACTTAAATATGACAAAAAATAAGTATTAAACTAAACGAAAGAAGACGCTAATTACCTAAGCATTCTGTGTCTTTAAACACTAAAATCTAATCTATCCTTCAATTTTTGTGACTACGATTCTGGACCTTGGCACACAAGAACATCCAGCAAGTTCTAGAAAGCCCACGTTGCAGCAATTGATGACTTTTTTTCTCCTCTCCCTCGCCCTCTCTCTCTCTTACATTGGAGGGGGGTGGTTTCCCACGACATAGTGAGGATGAGATTAATATCGATTTTAAAAGAATCCTAGCACCAGTTACTCGGAAATGTTACCTTCAGGTTGTATCGTTGTCTTGCTCCGAAACTTTATCCCACTCGGCCGTTTAGTGACCTAATGATGGGAAATTTTATCTCCAGTTTTCTAATAATAACCTTTTTGTTTTTAGATGAACCATCTAGCTTCTCTATTACTTTAAGATTTGATGTAGTTACTATACAAAAATTTACCAAATGCCTTCGGCAGTGATTTTATATCAGTGTGATAGATTCTGATACCTGATTCTGGTGTTAGGCAAAAATCTTATGTTGCAGGACTAGAAAAGAGTTTTCCCTAACACCTTGAGTAATTAGAAAATATGTATGCATTCCGAGTTCAAAAATGCGGCTGGTAGAATAAAAATATTTGATTTTTTCCGCTGGATTGTATTCCTGTAAAATAAACAACTGAAGGTAAGGTAAAATGTACTTTTTTCACACCATTGCTTCAATGAGCATTCGATTTATTATATAATAATGACACTTGTCACAAATCTGATAAAATTCTTGAAAATTGAGTTACTGAAATCTGAGCCAGAGGTAGATGATATTCGAGGATCAAAAATAGGAAAAGTTCCGTAAGGGATCTGATGAGAGGATCCTGTATCGCCGGAGGGGAGCTATAACTCATTGCCGATGTAATTTGGCCTCATGAACGCTCTCCCGTCGATTCTCGCCAAGAAATGAAACCAGCCACCAACCGAGTTTCCCAACTTATTTCCCACCGAAATTGCCCCACCACTTAGGGTGAGAAATTTCACCGATGTATCATAAGAGTGCTACGATTAAACCTTGTATTTCCTTGTATGAAGTATTTTACCGTACGCTCATGCAATGCATTTCCAATTTTCCTTTTATATATCCATGACCACTTAAAGTTCGCGATAGTAATGATTCGTGAAACATTTTAACATCCAGCAGCAATGGATATCAGAGGAGGAGAAATAAGAAACTTTGATTGGCTCTCCGGAAGATTCGTTTTTTTTTTTTTTTTTTTTTTTTTTTCAGTCTTGCATTACACCAGCGATATTTTATATATTTTTCCAAAATTTAATTTGATGTGTGGAAGTTCTAGGATGTATGACGGATAAGGAACTATTATTGTTCAGTTTAAACTTCTTAAACATAAATAGTTATTATTTAAATTATTACTTGAATTTCTCTGTATACTTGATGTTAAGATACTTAGTATACAAACTCCATCTCCTCGACTAAGACTTATGGTATTTTTTATTCTTACCTTCTGACTTTGCTTAGATATTACCAATATATAGAAAATACGAAATTTACATATATACTTAGGTGAAACATTTTCCTCAGGCAGAATTCCAGAAGTATCTGTATGACTTGATTGACGGGTTCTGTGCTGCCCCCCAAATCTAAAATTTTCTCTGAAAATGCATGAAAACCAAGTCTCAGTTGAAATTTTATTCCCGTGTCCATTGATCGCTAAAATTAGCAGGTGTTATTTCGTACAGATCAACTTCTAGTCACTCCACAGATCATTTATTAATAATTGGAGCAGATATTTATAATCATATTTATAAAGTAGGAATATTTTGAAACTAATACAGGTAGGAACAATGAACCATCAACAACAACGTTACGTTAAATTAGAATGTTAAGAATAAAAAAGAAGTTTTGACATTTTTTTTTTTTTTTTTTTTTTGCTCAGTTGAATTTGAATTGAATCAATCAAATACAAGATAAACTGAAATGATTGAAGGGACAGTTGAAAAGAATGTTTTATTGTTAAAAAGTGTTTCAATTTATAGAACGAAAACTATACCATCTGTAAGTATATCCAAATTAAACTAAAATTCAAGAATTTCAAAATGATATTTATTTTGTGTACTACCGGATAGAAATCCTTTTTGAATTACTTTAATTTATTAATTTTAGTTATAGGGCAGTCGGGAATGATAAACTAAATTTAGCAACCTCTTTACGTGCTATTAGTGGTAAAAAGAAACTCGAGAAAGCAAGGTTGAAGGATGAGAGAACGTCTTCAGTGAAAGTATGCCATAAAAAAGGACGTAACAGGTCACGACGGGAATCTAGGCAACGTAACGGACAATCTTCAAATCATATCTCGTGCACAGAAGAAATTCGCTTCAGTTTCAGATAGTAATTTACCTATTTATTTTTTTGCAACAGTATGTAATTTTCATACTTCTGATATTGCTAAAGTTCAGTCGATTTTATTGAAAAAAAAAAAACAACACTTAAGAATTAGTAAAAATAAAGGAAAAATTCGATGATATGATTTCTTGTAGAATAAGGACCTTCAGAGCTGGGACCTATTAATAACCTAGTCAACCAATAATACACCAATCTCTTTCATTAAAACCAATAAAAGCAATTTATTTTAGTGATAAAATGTTCCATGGAGACAGTCAAAAAGTCTATGGATAATATGCAACTTCTTTATAATAACTGGTCTTTTACCCAATGATACAGGCCTATATTTGGGCAAAATAAACAAGATACAAAATTATTTAAAAAACAAAAAAAAGTAACTTTAATACAAGAAATAGTTCTGCATAAGGTAGTATGAGAAGCTTAATAATGACAGTCACCAAACTGTAAGAAATTGATGACAATAAAGTAATGATGCATTTGATGAGCACTAAAATGAGACATCAGCAATATTTCAAATTTTCTATAATATTTCTAGATTTTTTAACTGCCTCTCTGGACAATCTTTGTCCTAATTATAAATATGATCAACTTACTTAGTACCTACTTATTATTATAATTCACTTATAAAATTCCTGTAAGTTTTATAAGAAAAATTTTATCAACGTGATGACCAATTGATCTAAGATATATTTTAACTAATACGTTTACTCATAATTTGGAATAATTACAATATTTCTATGGACAAGTCACAAGAATTTTATCATTAAGAATTTTCACATGAAAAAAAAAAATTAATATGGCCAAACCCCCATTTTTTGTTACAAACTATCTTGAATAAGTATCCTTATATTTTTTAATAAAAACTAAGCATAAGTCAACTAGAATCTTATCTCATCAATTTTTTGATATTTGTTAAAATTAAATATTTCTATCGGATAGATAAAATTACTTTTATTAACAAAATAATACAAATACAAGTTTTATAAGCATTTGCTTTTTTAACTTACAAATTTACCTTTTCTTATATATTAAAATTAGGCAAGCTAATTACAGTAGAGGAAAAAAAACCCATATTCTTGACAATAAGTATAAGATAACTGTGGACGTTATTACAATTAAATCAAAATATAAAATCTTACATTCAGATTAATATACTTGTAGTAAACTTGATGATTAAAACAAAAACAAAAATAAAAAAAACACACACACACACACAGGCTATTTCACGGAACTTGGTTATTTGGACTCAGGGGACCCCAAAACGTTGAAAACAGGAAGTCGAAATTTTTCACGATCGCAATACTTTCCTTACTATATATTTCATATATAGGTAAGTGAAAGTAATAACATTTAGAACTAAAATTAAAAATGAAGGTGGTTTATATGAGATCAAATATTATAATGTTAAAGCACCACATGTTTCAGTCGTTTGTGCTTGTGTTTTTTGCAACATGAGTTATCATATGAATAACTAACTATTGATCTGCTTTGCTGGTGTGGGCTATTGTGACAGGAATTAAAGAAATCCGTTGCTAGTTTCAGGACATATTGCTGGATTTTTCGTATATCTAAAATTTCGTGCATGTGCATAATTGGTGTACCACTAGGAAGGGACCCGATATATCTCAAGCATTTATTTTGTTATACTTGTAACTTTGAGTAGTTAGTTGCACACGTGTTTACGTGTTTTACCAAATTGGGAATGCATAGAGCAGAACGGGTCGTATATATAATAAATAATACTTAAATTAATTTCCTATTTATTAGATTTAAACTAGACTTTCTGTTCAATAGAGGGAATAATTTTTGTAGTTACCCAATTTTTCCATCTGGAATTATGTAAAAACAGTAGGTAATTTTCAATATATCAAAAGGTTTAAAATATCAAATTATTTTTTAACTTCCTTTCAACTATCTTTCATCAAATGCTTAAAGGTAACATGTTTACCTGCATATATTTGTATTCTTAATTAGGTTTTTATTTTTTTTAACTTAAAATATTAATAATATATTAACAGGTATTCAACTATAAACATTCTTATCTTGGTAAATATTCTACATTGGGAGGAGGATCAACTAATTTTGGCAAATTGAAAATTATGGCAATTTGAAGCTAATACGTTTAATGAATACCGAATACCAAAAACAATTTTTCATTAAAATTAGGATATGCAATTTACCTAAACAAAAAAACATTATTTACAGACATTTATATAGTCAGAATTTATGGATACTAACATGTTAGGAATTGGTTAAGTCAACATTTTTACATATGCACATTTGAGATGAAATTATAAGACAGTTTTACATAAAATTGGACTCTTTTAAAGTAATATGATTAAAGTAATATGATAATATGATTTAAAGTAATATGATACTTATTACTTTAAAAGAGTCCAATTTTATGTATAACTGTCTTATGATTTCTCGATCCCTAATTTTTCTTTCCAATATATATTCATTAAACTTTTTTTAAATGCTTATTTCTTACAGTTTGTAAAGAAATCAGAGTAGGTTAAATGAAATAAAAGGAAAAATTAAATGTTAAAGATTATTTAAATTTGAAATTTTAAAACAGAAACGTCTGAGACTTAAAAGATTCTCTTAAAATCTTGAATAAATGCTAACATGTAGGTATCTAATACTTCCGTTTGTTTCATTAAGAACAGCTGCGATGGTGGTGTAATGGTGAGCATAGTTGCCTTCCAAGCAGTTGATCCGGGTTCGATTCCCGGCCATCGCACTCAATTTTTACATACTTTTTATTAATAATAAAAAATTCAAATAATTCGTCTACTTTTGTTTATAAAAGTAATTATTATATCCCGAATATTTAAATAATACATTTTAAACAAAATTGTATTGGAAAAATCAGTGTTTAAAGTAAATGTTTTGAAATCGATGATTAAAAAATTTGATATATAATTTTTATGCTATGGAAAAAAAATATATTAAGTAAATCTATATTAATTTTTAATTATTGGTTTAATTAAATTATAGAAATTTATTTTATATTTTATATTATCATATATTATAGAAATTTAAGCGTGTGTTTTTACGAATTTAAATTGTATTTTACTAAAATTTAATACCATTAGCTATGTGATTTTATTTATTTGATGTTTTCATACATTACTCCATGAATATGGAACATGGGAAGCTATTCTATTTATCAAATACTCTTTTTTTTTTCTAGTGGGATTTATTGTTGGAAGGCTTGTGTATTATATTGGTAACAATAAAATACATGCATGAGAGATGACTGAACCAATCGGTTTTTTTCTGGTTACATCTCATGACTTTTTTTTTTTTTTTTTCTAGCACTTTTAACGCTTTTCAACTATTCAAAGTAACTTCATTCAGACCAATATCAGTATTTTCTTGAAAAAAAATTATATTAAATAAATAATACAATCTGCCACAATGAAGGGCCCTTATATCAGAGCTCTAAGGACTCATTCTCACACTAAATGTATATACAAATATGTATAATTAATACAATTACACATGTGTATACCTCAAGAAAGATAAAAAAATATAATAATAATAATGTAATAAAATTATAGACTCGCATATATACTTATTTACAATATATACATTCAGCTTCGGAAGAAGGGGGCAAGAAACAGGACTCGAGCAGATCCAACCAGCATTAGTATTTGAATTTCTCGGGGAAATACCTCCAATATTTTTTCTAACCCATCGAACTGATTCACGTATTGGTGATTCTCTATATTTTTTTTAGAAACCCAGCAGTTGTATGGATGGACTTTATGAATGTTTAGGCTAACTGTTATGTGTATGCATACACGATTTGCACAAAATATTTGTATTTTTTAATTTTCTTTATTTACATAAATAATTACAAAATATCCATCATGGTTTCACAATGAGAAAATAATTATAAGATAGGCTATCTGTTATGTCTATGCATACACGATTTGCACAAAATATTTGTATTTTTTAATTTTCTTTATTTACATAAATAATTACAAAATATCCATCATGGTTTCACAATGAAAAAATAATTATAAGATAGGCTATCTGTTATGTCTATGCATACACGATTTGCACAAAATATTTGTATTTTTTAATTTTCTTTATTTACATAAATAATTACAAAATATCCATCATGGTTTCACAATGAAAAAATAATTATAAGATAGGCTATCTGTTATGTCTATGCATACACGATTTGCACAAAATATTTATATTTTTTAATTTTCTTTATTTACATAAATAATTACAAAATATCCATCATGGTTTCACAATGAGAAAATAATTATAAGATAGGCTATCTGTTATGTCTATGCATACACGATTTGCACAAAATATTTGTATTTTTTAATTTTCTTTATTTACATAAATAATTACAAAATATCCATCATGGTTTCACAATGAAAAAATAATTATAAGATAGGCTATCTGTTATGTCTATGCATACACGATTTGCACAAAATATTTGTATTTTTTAATTTTCTTTATTTACATAAATAATTACAAAATATCCATCATGGTTTCACAATGAAAAAATAATTATAAGATAGGCTATCTGTTATGTCTATGCATACACGATTTGCACAAAATATTTATATTTTTTAATTTTCTTTATTTACATAAATAATTACAAAATATCCATCATGGTTTCACAATGAAAAAATAATTATAAGATAATTTCCAATTAATTATTAACAAAATTTTTATAATTTTCAATTAATTATAATTAGTAAATATTAACACTCAAAATATTCATTCAATATTCAAGAAGTCTTTCAAATTTAATAAAAATCGTTTTAATCTAATGATTTTATAAAAAATACTGTTATAAAAAATACAAGGAAATATAAGTATAAATAAAATTTAAAAATAAAGATTATAAGTTAAAACTACATCAATCTGTGCTGCCAAAAATTTGAGTTAAAAAATGCCTCTTCATTCAGGTTTTGTTTTTTTAAATGAAGGAATCTCTTCCATATTTTCTATAATTTCTTTATGCACCCAATGTTTCATGCTTCTGGACCATTTTCCAAGGGTATCTGTAGTTCTACATATTTAAAATTCCACAACTATCAGTTAGTCAAGAACATTTTTGTGTAAGATACACTTGTCCTTGTTTAAATAATAGTAAACATTTAATAATTACATCTGTGGTTGTTGATCTATTCCCATTTTCACGACAATGGCATGTTTATCCTACACAACATTTTTTTCGACATTCGGATGGTTGTTGAACCTTACATATGTACTCTAGGTACCCCTGGAAGATGGACCGTTGGGCGAATAAGAAAATTAAGGAAGAGATTCTTTCATTTTAAACAAAACCTGAATTCATAAGCTCTTACTCGCATATATCAATATACAACAAGTGATCTCTCTTTATTTTTATTCGGTACAATTGCCTAACAAGCAGGGAATGTTTGAGACTTATTTCATGTGCTCACACCAAAACAAAGACAACCGTCTTGACCCAATATCTGGCAATGAAGAACTAGTCATAGTAGATTTTTATTTATTTTTATATATATTTTTTAATGAGAGAGAGAGCGATAGATAGATAGATAGAGAGAGAGAGAGAGAGAGAGAGAGAGAGAATTTTTACTGTACTTTTATATATAATTTACCATTCAGAAAGGTACATTGACTATTGCTATTGTTGCAGGCGGAGACAAGGACTGCCCTTCGCCGCAGCTGAGCCTGAACGGGGTGCGGGTGGTAGCGCGCCCTGCAGCCAGCCCCAACTACTCCCAGCTCGGGGAGGTTAGGTTCATCGCAGAGCTGCCGGCTCCCCAGCCCTTCCCACCTGAGCGGAGGCTATGCAAGATCAAGTGCGTCTCTGGCAGGTGGGTAGGTCCCCTCTGCCAGCACGACCCAGGTTAGTAAGCTTTCAATAGATTAAAGATGTTTTTAATTGAATAGATGATCCATTTCTAAGGACATAAAACGGTATTAGACAACGCCATAAATTACATACTTTACAATAGGGAAAAACAGACAGCTAAAAGATAAAGGAGAGGTAAAAAAGAAAGGACCGGTTTGGGGACCGTTGGACATTAAAGAACCCCGACGGATTCACGTGCACAAAAGCTCATATTCATATTCTTGATATAATATGAATATAATTAACCCTTTGCACTCGGCTCCGTTTCGGACATCACCTACCGGCAACTCGACGCAACTTATTCGCCAAAACGTACACCCTGAAAAAGTAATATTATACAGTAAAATTTTAGAACCAAGTAAGGAATTGTAATGGAATTTAGGTTATATGTATTTGTGAAGCTTCAAGAACACATAGTAACAAAAAAAAAAAAAAAATTATATTGTTTTTTTTTTATATCAATTTAAAAATTATTTTTTTAAATTTCATATATTTTTTTGTAATTTTATTATTATCATTATTATATATAAAAGCATAAAAAATCCAATTGGAGAAGTAAAAACAGTTAAAAAATTACGAGATGGGACCCTTTTAGTTGAAGTTTTCTCAGATATCCAATCAGAAAAGCTCCTCAAATGTGAAAATCTACTTAACAACTTTCCGGGTAAAGTAGAAGCACATGGGAAACAAAATCTAAGTAGAGGGGTTATTTGGTGCCCCGAACTAAATTATTGTACAATGGAGGAATTAAAAAAAGATGAATTAAAACCACAAAATATAGCCGACGTTAAAAGATCAACGTACTATACAAATAATGAAAAACACCGCGAGCCGCGACTGTCATTTATCACCCAAAGCGAAATATCCTATAAATAGTTTTTACAATTTGTTTATGCTCTTATATGTTAAAAACTGAAAATTACTTGCATTCTCTCCGTAGCGGAGCTCTCTAGTTTGAAGACAAATTAGGCTCCGCTTCGGAGACCTCTAGTGCATAGGGTTAAAAAGAGGAATGTAGCTCAAAGCAATCCATCAGGAAAAGTATACTGAACCTCAGGATTCCGTATAGGTGGGCAAACTGGTAAAATTATTATGATCATGGGTAGGGGGTGAGCTATTCAAACTATGTAAGGCACAATTAAGTTATCAAATGAAACTTATTGATATTTGTTTATTAATGCTTACTACATCTAGGAAATGAATAAGAATATATTTAACTTTAGAAAACTGAAAACCGTACTCCAAAATAGGCAGAGCTGAAAACAAGTCGCAAAGGATCTGAAACGTTTCCGAAGTAAAAAAAATAAATAAATGTGAAACTTATAAAAATCGCTCAAGATTAGGAAGACGTCGAATCATTTTTAGTTAAAGGAATGAATTAAATGATAACTATAATCTGGCACTTTTAGTCCCCTAAGAATAACAAAAAGAACACTTAAGATAAGCATTTGTCTTAGTTGTTTCTGAAGCAAGGAAACCAGTTATTTGTTAAGCAGTATCTGAATTGAAGAACAGCTTCACTATTAAATTGTACTCAAGTAATGAATAATAAAAATATTATTTTTTTCAAAAAATATACATATATCCATGTAAATTTATCCAAATTGCACTGGTTAAACTTAATATTTGCATGAAAAATTTTATATATTTAACGAGCTACAACTGCTATATTAATGTAAATATGATATATATCCAGCATAAGAATTCTTCTGATAGGATGAAACTTAATAAATGAAATTATAATTATGAAATAAAAATATAAATAATAATAAAGTAAATAATATTAATATATACTTATATAAATAAAAATTATAAATATCTGTAGTCACTCATATTATTTTACACACAATAGTTTTATATACTTATCAAATCAGCTGATGGATATGGTAAAGCAACAATAAATGATTATATAAATTTTTTTCGTTATTAAAAAATATATTTATTGTCGATGAAATAGATTTTATTTGTTACTTTTTAAAATGAAATGTACTACTGTATTTTTAATTTTTGGATGGTCAATAAAAATTAAGTGCGATGGCCGGGAATCGAACCCGGATCAACTGCTTGGAAGGCAACTATGATCACCATTACACCGCCATCGCAGCTGGTATCTATCTGAACTATTTAGAATGATAAGATTCCTCAAATTATATAGTTATTGCTTTAAAATAATTATTTATATTGATTTTATATTAATAGTGATTATTAGAAGATCCGATTCGCCGATTTAATAGATGAAATAGAAATTTATTTTTATTGAAGGCATATTAATTAAATTCCCATGTTCTGAGTTGTTTATAATTGTATCGGTTTATTTATCGTTTTAAAATTTTAATATTGAAATCATATTTTTTATCATATTCAACAACAATAACTGAAATTAAATAGGGATTGATATTAAAAACTTAGTATTCCATTCCCTTGAAAATTAAAAAAAAAAAAGACGACACTTATAATATTGGACATGTTAACTGCCAGAATGAACTAAATAAAAAAAATTAGAATTTAGAATTTTTTAATTTAAATCCTATTATCACTGTTAAAATTGATACTAAAAACTTGAATCAGGATTGCATAAAATTTGACTTTCTGCGATTTTTCTGGTCAACCTGATACAAGTAGCTATATTATATGGCATTAATATAAAGGAAATATCAGACGTTATTAATAATACCTCAAGTTTTGCTGTTAATTCAAAGTGAGGCATCCGCCATTAAAGCAGGCAGGACTAAAACTGCTATGTAGCGCACATAGTTTGGGAACACCATTGTTATGCGCTGTTCTGCCGAATAACGGTTCTTAATTAACCGTCGGTTTGATGATAAATTTCACTTACGTCGTGTAACTAAGTTTACCTGTTAAGCCTCAACATTTCTTTGGGTCACGATGAGCGTGTCTTCGATAGATTAATTACATATAAAATATAGACTTTAAAGGAAAAAAAATTGAAGTTCTGATAAATTAAAACATTGCGAATTTTCATTTCCCTTTGTTAAAGAAGATAAATTTTCTGTTTCATAACGCAGAGGGGTTTAAAACAAAAAAGAAGGAGGGAAAACAAAAGGGACGATACGGGCGACAGCTCTTGTTTTTTTTTTTCGGCGTAATTGAATTAACAAAAGTATACGTTTAGGCATGATATTTAATTTAATTTTTCGCTATCAAAGAGTTTTAATGTATGAATAGTGTTTAAAATTAATTATAATTTTTGAAACTTGTTACGAGTGTTTAAGAAAGGGGGAATTTATTTTTTTCGAGGAAAAAATATAGAACAGAAGTACTCTATAAAAAAGTAGATCTTATATTTTTTGGAATGTATGAATCGTTTACATTTTAAATATTTTACTTTTAAACTACATTTTTTTTTACAATATCACTCCATATCTGACTCTATTACATTATGTCTCAGCCAAGAATACTTTAATAGGGTTCATGAACAATAATACAAGCTACTAGACTTAAAGGTTATACATTTCATTTCAATTCTTACAAAATACAATTTATCAAATCTAATACTTACAAGTAATATTCATAATAATACTTATTTATTGCTTCACGAAGGTGAATTAAGTGGGCGTTCAGAATTAAAAAAGAAAGTATTAGTTGTGAACAATTACCTAAAATTACCTAATACCGAGTTGGCATGCCAAGGCAACGGGGAATATGCCAATTATATATATATATATATATATATATATATATATATTTTTTTTTTTTTATTTGTTTCCTTCTTATAGTAGCCCTATAAGAAGGGATTTTATTTTCCACAAGTGCCATACAATATATGTACATAACTTGTGCTTTATGTTAAACAAAACATTACATTGTAATGAGATTCAAAGATATTAAACAATAGTGTACAAAAACAAGAAACAGAAATTATATAAAGTTGTACATAAAATTATACACACAAACTATATAAAGTTATAGAATATATAACCTAAGAAAGAACTTTCAAAAAAGAAACTACCTATATATATATATATATATATATATATATATATATATATATATATATATATATTATAATATATAGTTGCCCTGAATCGCTAGGTGCCTGGGAAGTTTTTATCGACTAATAATAATTGTATTATGTTATATTAATCAACTTCCTTCTCAGTGGTTTCTTTTATCTATGGTTCAACGCCCGGCAATCATGAAGATATATTGCCTTCCGTTATTTTATTCCGCTCTCCAACATTCTTAAAATAATTCAATTTTTTTTTTTTAAATATTAAACAAATATTATTTTACTATCGGATTATAAGTATATATAATATAAGTACTATCGGAACAATCTTGATGTAGTTTTGATATTCAAATCAATTTTCTTCAGTTTCCGGGTACCAGCACTTATATATATATATTCACATGTATATTATCTTAATAATTTAGATGGTTGGTATATGCCTACGGCATTTAAAGGACAGATACGTGCATTCTCCACAAGAATAAATTTTCTTCCTTGTATATATTGCAAATAACCCAGATATTTTCTTTCCTTTCAAGTAAATCTCTTTTACCTTCTACTCCACATAAAAGCCATTAGCCTAATAAAAAATGAATTTGGAAAAAATTCTCTTCAGAAGGCTCTTTGTGTCCCTTTAAGCATCATCTGCTTATTTTGTTCGACCTTATTGTTACTTTAACTATATCGTTATTTCTACTTTTGTATAGGAAATACGTCCTATTTTATGGCAATATTTTTCAAAGTTAACATTCTTATTTGTGTAATTGTTATTCTTAGTTCTTCTTTGATGTTAACACAATTTTTTTGTAAATAAGTAGTAAAGGATAATATACAAATGTAAAATTTTTTTGAATTTTTTATCGTGTTATGTGTTTTAGCTAGTATACCTTGCAGACGTATGAAGCTTGCTGAAGCACAAATAGCCTACAGGAGCTAGTCTATACTCATGGGAGTCCGAACTATTCAAAATTATAGATAGACTAAGTAAGCGATCGAATTGTAGGACACAGCCTCTATGTGCTAACTTGATGTAGCTAGGGAAAGGAATATATTTGGATGCTCGTTATGAACTGACATTTGATTACAATAGCGCATTGACTGTTCATGGAACCGACCACCATCAGCATAGAGAAGAGTTAGATCTCATTTGCTAATTTCTCGGTGAACAGAAATTTTTCAGCCGTAAAATTCGCGCCTCCTCTTACTGAGAGAAATCTCACTGAATGCATGTGGTACATGCAATTTTACTATGGACTATTTGCGCTATCTTGAACGCTGCATTTTTACTTTCACTTACCTATATGTGAAATATATCATAATGGAAAGTAATGCGATCGTGCAAAATTTTGACTTCCGGTTTTCAAAGGAAATACACGTTTTGGGTTCCCTTGAGTCAAAATAACCAAGTCTCACGAAATGGTCTGTGTTTGAAATTGAAATGACTAGCTCAGAAACGTTTTGTGGTGTGAAACTGAATCAGGCATTAAAGAAGGTATATAATGCTCGTGATGTGAAAGCCTAAGATTTCGTCTAAATTGAGTAAACGTAGATTCCTCTCCGGTAGCTCTTAAGTACGCCATTTTCAAAAAGTTTCATATTTCTAAAAGAAAGAAAGAAGGGGAGTAAATGAAAGTTGTGTGGTGCGCGCACCGAACCAGATCTTTTAAATTTAAATGAAATTATAAAAGCATTATTTCAACTAGGTTGTATCAGCTGCTTGAAATTTAATTGGTTGATATTTCATGAAATTATACTCTACCCCTCTTTTGCTGGCAAACAAAATATTATTATAGCTCCCCTTATATTAAAAATTAAAATTTTTTTTTTTTTTATAGTCCGCCTTGATTTTCAAGAAAAAAAAAACAAACAAATAATTCTTATTAAATAGAGGGCAACAAACATTGATCAACGCTCAAGAGACTGTTTGTAATTAACCTCAGGGTAATCAGGCGACACTTACATGATGGAAAAGGTTAAGTAATTTATATGAAGATGACTATGGAGGAAATTAAATCTATTAGTAGGGGCTTTGTGCGACGGGGGAAACTTCCTGAGTGTAATATGCCGCCTCAGACACAGGCCGCCTTTGATCAGGCTAGCAATTAGTAACCGAGTATAATGGAGGCCTACTGGATAACTACCTCCTCTTCCTCCAGAGATATTCCCAATCCCTGTCACTAAATTAATCACTAAATCTCGCTAGATGATGGGTAGGTATCAGGACAATCGGATATGAGGCAGTCAGCAGGCATACTCCGGAACTCAGTTATTAGAAATTAACTTATGCCGCTATAAGGTAAAGCACGTATTGTTCGATCAAGTTTTCATGTAGTGCTTTTAAAAATAATTTTACCTTTCTGAACTCAGACAAATGATCTTTCAAATGCAATAATATTGCAGATATACCCCAGTTCCTGAGAAATCATTCAAAACTCACCTTTTCGATGTGATTTATCATTACATCGTAGCATAAATATTGCTTAGGTATTTTTTTTTGTTCCTCTCCTTCCTCGTCGTTTTGGCTCTACGTGGTTTCCCATGCCAGGGGAGAGGGCGGGGGATTGATGCCGAACATTATACAATTTTCCCCTGGCTCCGGGTTTTGAACTTGTTATCTTCTGGTTCCCAATCATACGCGTTGCCGTGAGCAACGCGTATTTCCTAATGCGTTAGCACTTTTGGCCATCTCGCCACCATCGAGCTTTGGTATTTATTCTCTAAATGTTCTCAACATTATATGTTATATATTTATACCGTTCTTCGTTCTATTTTTTATTTTATGCTATGATTCATGACGTTTCAAAAATATTTCTTAAGATTCCTTGAGTTCCTTAAATATCTCATGTGGCAATCACACTGATTCCGAACATATTAAACTCTTGCCTTGCTTTCAAATCGATGACGGGCTCACCAATCATAAAACTAATGGAAGCTTCAAAAATAAAATTAATAAAATATCAAGAGCACATTATATTAATTTATCGCTTATATGAATCTTAAAAACTAGTCATTGTGACTTAGCAAACTTTGTGATTTATATTTTTTCTAAGCTTGAAACTTAAAAGATTGTTTCTATAGAAAAAATATGATATTTTCTGTAGAATGTTCAAGACGAACCAGGATAAGGATGATATTTCTTAGATGTAGGAAACTTATTTAAGAATAAAACATCTGTGATAATAAAAACATATATTAAAGATCTATTTGCGAAAATATAGAATATCTAGAACGTGGAACAGGAAATATTGAAAACTGCATTCAGCTAAAAAAAAAAAGTGCTAGGCGCTATGCTAGGTCTTATAGAGAAATAAGATCTACAATGCGTTTTGGTACAGTCAACATAAGGATTTATCCGTTATACCGAAAACTTTATTTCGCATAAAATAACTTACTTCAAGTTCAAATAAATTACGCTCGCTACAAATGAAAAATGTTACGAGTAAAAGTTTTAGAGTATTAAATTTAAGTACTTAATAAAACATTACAATGTAACTAGGCACTAATATTTTAAATTAGGACCTTCATGAAACATCAAAAATTTAAAAAATAAAAACGTGCGCCCCTCAAGAATTTTCTGGATCCGCTACTGATTCTGAGATTAATTATTGTTTAAATTAAAATCTCTCAGGGAGCGATAAATCAAAATTTAAAAGTGGTCCCTATTGGTGAACCTAGGGAATTTTCAGATGAGATAAAACAATCTAATATTTTTCAGTAGTGATAATATCGGGATAATTTAAACTCCGTGGTTGTTCACTTTTAGTGTGGGAACTCGAGGTTTTTTATTTAAAACTATTTTTTAAATAACGAATTCATTTACTTGATTGTTAATAATTATCTAAATTGACGTCACTTATGTCCATTAAATTTAGCGAATCCCAGTTCAGTTTCTTTTTTTTTTTTTCTTTTCTTTTTTATCCCGAATGCTGAAACACTCAGTTTGATTGAAAACGAGCCAAATCCTCATACCATTTAATTATAGTGAAATTTTCTTCGTATCGACCGACTTCCTACACCGAATCCCCGTTCAACAACCTCTCCCGATTGCTCTTCTTAGCCTGAGGCCCGTATCGGGAATAGGTTTGGAGCAACCTGTGGCAGCTAATGGCACGGATGAGTATTCCTCAGGTCGGGAAAGTGCCGGCGATATTTCTTATTGATCGCCAATAACCCTATCTTAGGGAATATCATTTTTAGATTTTTTTATCTAGTATCACCAAAAGTCTATGGTGTTGTAATAGTGAATACGGTTACCTTGCAGGCAGTATCACTGGTTTCCAGCATCGCATTGAATTTTGAATCTCAGGGGCAAAAAATGTTTAAATGGGCAGGAATGGAATGGAATTCTCTATGAAGAGTGTTTTGTCTGGGATTTGGGGGTTAACAAAAAGAACATGTCGTTACTAGGTACTCATTCATGAACAAATAATGTTTGAGAGGGGGTGGCGGGATGGCCAGCAGGCAAACGCTTTAGGAAATACGCGGTGCCCATAACAACCAACATATGATTGAAAAACCGAAGATATCCAGTTCAAATCCCGGAGCCAGGGGGCATTTAATAATACTCGGCATCAATCCCCAACCCCCTCGGACAAAAAAAGATAGATCATTTGGTATATTAGGGGTCGCAAAAATTATGGGTTAGTTATCAAAATAAACTGCGGAACTCGAAACGAAGAAGGTCCTTAACAGTTTTATCATAAACAAGTTTTACATGCCACAACACAAAAAAAAAGTTATACAGGTCTCCGCACGTAAATCACAGAAATATGTGGAATAAAATGAAAAATTTTTTGAACCTTAAACTCAAAATTTACCTGAAAATCTTTGTCTGCACATAAAAAGCTTAAGTATAAGATTTTTATTCACATTTAATCTTTGTTCTTAATTCATTCATTATGACGATATTCCAAAATATAATTGTCACTCATGTCGTACTTTACACACAATTTGTTTATGCGATATGCGTAGCCCATGGCACTAATATCACAGTGCAAAATAACTATAAAAATAATGAAATAATTTTTGGTAATTTTATTACTAATATTATTATGAAGAAATAAAATTGTTCACTAAATAATTAAACTAGTTTCAAAATGACAAAATTAACCCTCAGATGGCCAAGATTTTTCGCCATCTTAATTTGGCCAAGGGGGGACTCCGGAGCTCACACATTTTTATGACCTATTGATGGCCATATTTTACTAAACTTCCTTTATTTAAATTTACATTCTTAAAATTGGTTATAATATGATTATTTTTTTTTCAAAATTAAAAAAAAAAAAGTAATAATTTGCTTATCTCTAAAACTGTTTAAATAACAGAAGGTAAGAAAATTTTTATTTTCTATATATTATTACATAAAAACAAATAAAAACTATTTCTACAATCTTGCATATAATTTTTTTTTTCCGAATGTTCATTGCAAAAGTTCTTTTTACGAAGTCCACAGGTTTACTTGCTTTTTGACATATTATTGTACTCCTGTCGTTTTGAGTTGGCTTCCTTTAAATACCTGTAGCATCGTTTCTTCACCAATTGCATACTTGCAATCGTTTGATCAGATGACATCGAATGTCCCAAAGTTTATGACACAGCGTTCAGTGTGTCTCTGAAGTCCGTTGAGGTTCTGGCTCCTTTCTTGAATACAGGGCTTTACAAGTGAGTCAGCAAGCTCATAAAGGAATAATTTTCTTCTGTTTGTATTATTTTCCACGTTGGCTGGCTCATTGTAGGCTCCTCAGTTTCCCTCGGACTTGGTCAACGGGAGATCCCGCGCGCTCGCTCGGCCATTGAATTTTATTGAATACGGCATAAAAAAATATATGTATATTCTTTTTTTTCACAGTTTCATAATCTGCAGTATTTTTCTGACAAGCACAATGTTTTTCGCATTTTTTAAAGACCATCTTTGGGGAAATTTTGGCATTTAAGAATCTTGAGGACTCTAGGAATACCCCCCTCCTTGGCCATCCTAGGGTTAAATTTTAAACTAAGGACATTTTACTCTATGGTTTAGAATGTCACTTTTTTTTTTTTTAACAATTGGCTTTTGTTTTTATTCTCGAATCCTTGTTTATTCATGCTAAATGTTTTTGAAACAAATTCACTGTTTTTTTTTCGATTTTATTTCCCCTTCTGCTATTCCAAGTTTAAAACTGAAGGCTGAGGAGAAAATTAATTAGGTAAGGAGATAGAACTGAAGGAGTGATGCCAAACTTGGAACAAGCACCAGGTGGCTTTAAAACTTTCTTCTCCATCTTCGATTTTTTTTTTACCGGACTTAAACCGGTAAGGTTTTTTTTTTCTCCGCTCTATAAACGTTCACTTCTACACAACATTTAACATTTTATTTTTTTATTAGAGAACTATTTTTATATAATAAAAATAATGTAAAACAAAATGTTAAATTCTGGTTATTGGCTTTGCTATGGATGCTACGGATGTTAGTTTTGGATTTTTGTGCGGATACGTAATTAAATCAACCATTTGTTTATTACCTTCTTGGTTTTGTTTTTTAATATTTCAAAGAAAGAGGAGGGATTTTAAAAATAAAATACCTAAACTGCTTTTTTAACAAGATCATTTATTTAGTATATTAATTACATAATTACCCTATTATATGCAACGGTTAAACTTTATTGGATTTATGATATGATTCATGTATGTAAAAATTTATTCTTACAATCGCTTATAATTAAAATCTAAAAGAAAATGGCTTTGTATATAATGTAAGTTTCTCGCATTATCAGAACTACATCTGCTATCAGTAAGTTAAAATATTTTTTATTTTTTAACGTATTTTTTTCTGGTACGCCATATCTCTATTAATGATTGCGTTGTCTGCCATAATAAACCAAAAAAAAAAAATTAGCATTTGCCTTTTAAATATCTTTTGTTTAGTATATGGTTTCAGAATTTATACTCTTATTGAATATTTCGCATGGGCTAACTATTAAAATAATGCAATAACTTTATGAACTATAAAAAGCATGATATTATCCCGGCCAATGAAATATAATGTTGAGCGATGAATATTAAATGACTTTAATATAGGTTTAATATAATTTCTATTGCGTATATAAATTTTACCATAATTTTATATCAACGTGAATAAAAGTAGTGGTTTGATTTTAATGAAAACCATCAAGGTGAGTATATATGTAAATATAAGATCCTCAAAATTAAATGTCATAATAATAAAACGTTCTTTTGTCCCTGTTTTTTTTTTTTCTATTGAAATGCGGAATATCTGATGAAAAATAAATGGTTTCTTGATTCAATATTAATTCTAATCTCTATTCAAGTACTGGTTGTATATATTTAGACATATATAAAACAATTTTTAAAACCTCATGAGTGTTAAAATATGAACCATCTAATCCTTCAATATATCATTTAGAGTTTAGAATTACAGCAGTATTTGTAATTTTTGAAAAAAAAAAAAAAATCTCCTTAGATCATCATATTCCTTTTATTGCTTATTCTCAGACATATCTATGAGGTATTATCTGATTTGGCATCCTCAGAAGGCGTTCCTTCCAATTTTAGGGATATTCTTTAATCTTTTTGCTTATATTGAAAATAGTTACTTCTTCTCTAACATCGCCATTTCTGATCATTTATTTTCTTGTGCAACCCTTATATTTTTTAAGTGCCTTAGACTATTTTCGAGGCGTCTTTTACTCTTTGTTTTCTTGCTTTAACAAAGAACTTATTTGGCAGTTTCAGCGATATAAGGTTTAATATTTGGCCCCCTGAGAGGTGAGGTAGTATTTCTGTATAAAAAGGGCTGTCCTTAGTGATTTTTATAACTCATTAAATGAAAAATAGATTTTATATGAATATTGAATAGAAATTCACGACGTATTCATGACACTTTAGAAATTTTAAAAATAAAAAGTGGCCTCCCCGTAGGAAAATTTCTGAATCCGTTACTTTAGAGGCGCGGTGAAGCAAACTCTCCTAAAGGCGGAAACCCCAAGAGAAAGTCGAGCAAGTCGCAATGCGTAACCTAAGCCGGTATCGCAGCCGTTGGATTATGGAATGGTCACGGATAGAGGAATGGATAAAATGACGACAAACTGAAAATGTTAAAAATAAATGTCTTTTCAGGTTGAAATAAACATTTAATAAAATAATATGAATTCATAGAAGTTGAGGTTTAAATTTATTTTTCATAAAATATTGTTCAAAAATTCGTTTTTCAGTCATTCCGAGATTACAAGTCTTTTTTAACATCCAAAGTGGTTTTTCGTCTCTATCCAGCAAGACGCGATCCTAGAATATTTTTTTTTTAAATATAAATAAAAATTTTCATTCTAGGATCCTTAGCTTAATTAAAGATGAACAATTTTTTTTTATCAAAATGCATATTTAGCAATGCAGATCAATACGTGTCATAATCAAAATACTTGTCATAATCAACCATAGGCGATCAAATTTCGAAAATTAAAATCTACTGTAGGAGCTCATTGTAATCAGGGACAATTTTTAAGTAAATCTCAAAAACCAGGAAGGTTTTCAGCAAACTTAAATTTTTATCTTAGAAGATATGTCTAAAAAATATCTTATAACTAAATATTTAAAAAAAATCAAACTAATTGTTTTCAAATTAAAATAAAAATTACTGAAATATTATATACGCAACTATAGATTGTATAATAAAACAAAAAAAAGTAAGTGCGATGGCCGGGAATCGAACCCGGATCAACTGCTTGGAAGGCAACTATGCTCACCATTACACCACCATCGCAGCTGTTAACTAGTATTCCCAGTTTAGTATTTATATAGTTAATAAAGTAATCCATTATGTATGTATTTTTGTAAAATAAATATATTGCATACGTTTACATATCTTTACTTCAACATTTTTTTTAGTTCTGGATGAATACATAATATGGATAATCAATAGATTGCCTTCAGAAAGCATAATAATTTTTTTTAGATATCGAATTATGGGTAAATCGATTAATATGAGTTAAAATTGTAACGGACAATGGAGTCAAGCAATGCTCAATTTGATCACATATGTTTGTCATTATTTTTTACTTATGGGGAAAATATGTATTGCGGTTCTTATTATTCAATGAACGAACTTTTTTTTAAATATTTCATATTTAATTTTGATTAGTTTAACATGAAGTCTAAATGCTTCAAAACAATCAGTTACATTTCCTTGATCACAAAACAACTATGTGAGCGAACCTTTAACTCCTTTAAAAGTATTCATTTGCCTTAAGCGCTTCACAATATTCATTTTCGCTTTCCCTTTTAAATTATATAAATTTAGTTTGAAAATTCACGAATTCGTGATTTGAATTAAGGCCTGGCATGGATTAATGTAAAAGGAGCCGAAGGAAAGGAAGATGCACTATTAGAAAATTGAGGAGGAATTAGATTGAAACTTCAAACGTGAAGAACCCTTAAAAAATATTCTTATTAAAGTAAAATTCTTTCCTTGAGCTTACCATTATTTTATCTAGAAAATTTCTCTCCTAATTATTTGAAAGCTCCTTCATATCAGTACTAATAGAACTATTTTCGGATTGATTGTAGGATCGATAAACCATCATTTTTGTTTAAGTCTTTATATCTTTCAGAATATTTCAACAACACAGACATCCTTCGAGCAAGTTTCACATGTAAAACTCTATATTATGTATACTGTATACTATGTATTTACATAGTTGCTGTACATTTAATATATGAATGTACATAAATGTATAGCAGAATCGAAATAAAGTACTTTTACTACCGGTTCTTTTACATTGAGTCCCGATGAGATCCTTGACCTCGCGTTATGCAAGTATTCATCAAAACGGTGAAAGGAAGAGCTCGTCAAAGATATCCAACTGTTGGATGGACTATTAATTCAATGAATACCTATGTATGTCATATTTCTGCTATTGGAGTCGAAAATTATAATTTCGACCATTTCTCTCTTAAATCACGATTTTAGTATTGTTTAAGGATCCATTTCAATCAACACTAATGTCTTAGATTTTAACAGTTTTGTTATTCATTGGTGAACTATTAGAATGATGAATAAAAAAAAAACGAAAGAAAACCCCTATTATAAATAATTACGAATTACTATTTACCAATCGTGAAGTTGATTCTCAAATAAATTCTAATTACCCTCCAAAAAAAAAAAAAAAAAAAAAAAAAAAATAGGATATTCTGAGTGATTCTTAAACATTGGAAGGTAGTCTGAGTCTGAGAGAAAGCGCTGTCGGAGTAAAATTCAGAAGGTTTTCAAAGGTTGGAATCAGTTTAAGAGACAAATTTAACTATTAAATAACCTACTCAGGTACCCATTTTTTTTCTTAAAATTATCGTGGTCTCTTTTTACTCAAATATTTTTCATCTTTTCGTTATGCACATATTTTAGTTTCACAACTTTCAGTAACATTTTTAAAATATATAATTTTATCATTCATCATTAATCGAATTTCATTATGATTAAAATTAGTCAAGATATTTGAGTTATAAGAATAAGATGTAATTGCAATGCCAGAAAATGAATGATAACTATGGCAAAATCTGTAATCACCATGGGTCCAATGCATTTAACTGATTGATTTTAGATGGATACCTTTTCTTGACCATTTTTTCCTGCAATTCACTAATATTTTTCAAATTTGAGTGAACTTAGTTTAATAATCAGACATTTTTCTAGCTTAAACTCGTACATACTTTGAGAATGACCTGTGTGTATTGTCATTAGATTAGCTTGTTTTTGCTGAACTTAAACTTGATCAGATTATCGGAACGTGTTAATTTACTCGAACTCAGACATACAACTTTATATTATATCCAGTTTCTACAGTGCTCAAATCTATTTTTAACTTAGTTTATGTTTACTTTTCTTTATGAAACTCCTCATAAATAGTAACTTGCAGGGGTGTTGTTATTTGATGCAATTAGTAGAATCCGGATCAGTGTAAAGGGGACACGCGCTAAATCGTTAGCCGTCAGTTGGCGATGATTAATATGCACCCCGCTCCCTCATGCAGTTAATCTCCTTTGCGGATACCTATGGCGAATTGAATTTACATCCAACAAAATCACAATCAAGTTGGTGATTGAATAGAATTATTAACGCTATTATTACTTACGTAATGTGTATGGAGGATTGGGTGGATATAAACCAAAAATATTATTTCGCAAAAAATGAACAAAAAGATTTTGCTTTTACATTGTATCCGGATTTATAATTAAATATTTCCTTAATATTTTGCTACCAGTAATTAATTTGAATTATTATCATGTAAAAAATATAATTTTTTACAAGCTTTGCGAAGATTTCGCGCTTATATTCAATCAACTTATGTTTATTTAATGTCGCAATATATAAAGTCAATAAAAACAGAGAATAATTTCGCAATAAAGAAAAAGAAAATACATTTATAATTATTTGAATGGAAATAAAGCCCCCATAAGTATCTAAAAACACCCTTCAAAATAAAAAATAAACTTCCAGATTTCCAACTATGTAGTAATTACTAAACACCATCAGAGATAACTTTTTCTTCCAATCACTTATAGACTGTGAAAAAAAGGGTAAAACGGACCACCCGTTCTTAAGTATTTCTCTTACAAACGAACAGCGTTTTTACATAAACAAATAAACCCGGACGTGCATTCGCATAGTTTCAGAGCCATTTCTCGAAGGTCAGTTTACATACATCTATTATTTTATACATACATTACATACAACCCTGAAACGTTAAGAGATGTAACAAACGAACGTCATCAGCATAGTCCACGTTTTTAAATTATTCGAAGCTCCACCGAAGTCTTCATTATCTACGTAAATGGGACTTGTAATTATTTACTAACTATTAGGACTGATTAATTTACCTGTATCAGTTATTACTACTTTTATTGCAGCCATTTATTTTGTCTTAGCTTGATAGCTATGCGACCATTTTTATATCTTTCTAATAATTTTTTACTGATGGCAATACTTTTTTGAATATTATACGTCATTCTTTTATTATTAACCCTTTGCACTCGAGGTCTCCGGAGCGGAGCAATTTAAAATTTGTCTTCAAACTCGAGGGCTCCGCTACAGAGACAATGCCAATAGTTTTCAGTTTTTAACATATAATGACATAAACAAATCGTAAAAACTATTTATAGGATATTTTGCTTTTGGTGATAAATGACAGTCGTGGCACGCGGTGTTTTTCATTCTTTTTTATAGTACGTTAATCTTTTAACATGGGCTGTATTTTGTGGTTTTGATTCATCTCTTATTTCCTCAATTGTACAATAATTTAGTTCGGGGCACCAAATAATCCCTACACTTTGATTTAGTTTCCCATGAGCTTCTACTTTAAATGGAAAGTTATTAAGTAGATTTTCACATTTTAGGAGCTTTTCTGATTGGATATCTAAGAGGGTCCTATTTCGTAATTTTTTACTTCTCCAATCAGATTGTTTATACTTTTATATATAAGATACGGCGAAACCTTTGTGAAATTTAATAAAATGATAAAAAAATATATAAAATTTAAAAAAAATAATTTTAAAATTATAAAAATAATATAAAATTTAATTTTTTTTTTTTTTGTAACTATGTGTTCATGAAGCTCCGCAAATACATATAACCTAAATTTCATTACAATTCCTTACTTGGTTCTAAAATTTTACGGTGTCGAGTGCAAAGGGTTAATATAACTTCTTTACAACCAGAAATTAAGTAATTAGTGGTTTAAATCCGTGACCCTTAAAATTAGCCCTACTCTGAAATATCGTCTATTTATTTAGTTTTTTTTTTTCTTACTCGTCTAGAGATATTGATTGCAGTCAGTTCAAAATGATACTTGTGATATATGCTGTCTTTTATATCTGTCTTATCTCTCAGAGCTAGGGCAGGAGGTTGAGGATGGATCACTGCTAGTCACGTCAGCGGTCCATCTTATCTTGTCCTTTCTAGACTGTTTTTGACAGACCGGCCACTCACCTCAATTGAACCAGCGCAAATCCCATGCATTAATCTAAAAAAACGATGTTTCCGAGCAGTTCAAAATCCTTTTTGTTCATAGGTCGTAGTGTCAGCAATAATTTGAATATTGGTATTATAAGTCTGAAAATATTTGAATTATCGAATTGAGAAGCTTAAATTTCAGTTTAAAAAATCGAAATAGTAATTACCATTAGTATTGGTATATGAACAACAAATACAATAAATAATCATTAAAAAAAAAAAATAAAAAATGATGAAATTTTTTTCGCTTATACGTCCTAACATTGCCTTCAAAGACCTTAAAATTTCAACAAAGTAAAATTTCCCCTTACTTTTTACTTTTTAGCCAACAATCGCATTATAAAATGAGGAAACTCATGATACTTCAATTAATACTAAAAATATTGTAAGGAAATTGCTCGACGTTTCGACTTTATATGCAGGATCAAAAGTTAATTCTATTCTGTCACGAATCAGACTCCGGGGGAACTGCTCATTATCTCACAATGTTATCAACCTCAAACATTGTTACGGCGGAGAGCTGTAGAGCGTAAGCCTCCTCAACTGGTTTGGATCCTACCTGTAAGGTTCGCAATTTATTTTGTGGGGGACCCATGAAATGTATCGTAACCCTACCACCCTGTTTTCCGAAATTGGGCTGAAAGTGGTATAGTATAACAGAAAAAAATGCTAATGTAAGGAAATTCTATCAGTCGAAATGAATTAAAAAAAAAATTAGTTTAAAATCCATCATCTTGTATTTAACTGTTTTCCATTTCTTATTATTTATTCAAGCATTTCTAATTTTCATCCAGTTAATCATTTCTTATTATTTAGATGTTAATGTATTTAATTATTTTTTACTAACTCACTAGAATATTTTATCAACATTATTATGTACTTCATTTACACTAATCATTATGGTTAATCTCAAAAACATCCTGTATTCATTACCACGTAATTCTTCCGTAGATATAAACACAATATTTTTTACCTTATTGTCTTTTTATTATCCTAGATAAAGTTCGCATTTAAAACAACTTCAATCTCTTTTTTTAATTTCCTAAAATATATATATATTTTTATAATTCAAAAAACATTCATAAATCACAAATTGAATATTAGTTGTACACTTTTATAAGTTAATTTTCAGTTATATAATAATTTTTTCAGTTATATATTTGATAAGTTGTTATCTTGTTTCTAATTTAGCCCTGATGAAGACCCGAAATTCGAATCGAAACTTTGGCACAATACGTATGTTTTCATTCAGTACTGTTCTTTTCTTCTGACGGCATCCCCAAAACATAAAATACTCTTAATATAAGTAATGAAAATAAAATTAAGTTTGAAAAAATGTTCAGATAACAAAATGACATGTGATGGCATGCAAAAAGATGATCAATGGCTGTTTTCTCTGTTAACACTGCTTTATTCTGTCACAACTATCGAGTACAGAACTGAGATGCTCGGACTTTCCCTGTGCTTACAAACATACTCGGATCTCAAAGGAAGGTAGAAAATGAAGAAGAGATAAAAAAGCGATAGTGATTTGTCGGACGGTTGATCAGGTACAAAGGGCAGGAATGTCGGACCACATTCCCGGCATCTTCAATCAAACTGCCCCCTCCCCTCTGTGATTTCGACACTAGCTTTGTTGTTTGCTCAGCTATGTCCGTTTCTTTGCCAATACTTTACCAATTGCTGGTTTTTGAAGATTTTTTTTTATTTTCACTGTACGCATAGGAAGATATGTCGATTGAAAAATGAGAATACAGTCTGCCTTTTAGATGTAAAGTATGTTTTAAAAAGCAGAATAGATTCCATGTATTTAAAGTAGTTTTTAGGAGGATTTTGAATATTATAATCAAATAATTGATTGGTGAGATATCGAAAACCTTATTTTTATTTTTTATTTTTTATTTATATGTTTATTAAAAACAAGTCATAACATTACATTTATAACCAACGTTTCGATAATTCCTTCTATTCTATTCTATAATTCTTCAAGGTTTTTCTATAACATTAGGTACATCTCTAATTTCTGTAATCCATATCTCACTTCTATCTTTTTCGTAGGCAGTTTTTTTACTGTCCATTATTAAGTATGATTGGTCATTTTCACTTATTTGATATACATTTATTACCGACTACTCTAAGGAAAAGACCCATAATAGAATAGATTCCTTTTACTTAAAATCATAACAAGCACCCTTTAATTTCCAACTATTTTGTTAAAAAAGTAAATATTTGCTTTATATAAACGTTTACGTCAGTTTTAGTCATTTCCGAACAGGGTGACCGGATGTAAGGCTTTTGGAGGACATGCCCCCATTTTCAATACTTTTCCTCCTGACTTCCCTGCGTTTATGAAATATGACAAAGTGTCCGGCATTTGTCGCTATTTAAAAATTAAAATTTTAATAGGCGTCTCGTTTAAGTATAATACTGTAACACTTATGAGGGTTTGAATAATGTTTGTTAACGAAAAAATATAATTCACAACGCCAAACAAACAATAAAAGCTCAAATTAATATCAACATTACAAAAAGTAACTTTTTGTTTTATTATTATCAGTTTTATTAGTGACAGTCTCACAAGAGTAACCATGTGCTTCCATGTTCAGAGCAAGACAAAGATCATATTCCATTGCTTTTGTTCGAAAGCAAAGAACCAGAAGGGCGTTGAAGATTCTCGTAACAACCAGAACATGTGCTAATACAGTTATGTTACTATTCCAAAAAAAGTCTCGAAATCTTTTCAATTTCAATTTTATATTTTTAGGAAGAGAACAGAAAACAAAACTGGTCTTTTTCTGTAATAATATTTTTATAAGCTTTTCTGCTGAAATTATATTTTTCCTCCATTTTTTACCGATCACCTTCGTTTTCAAAAAAAAAAAAAAAAAAAAAAAAACGTCCTCAATTTCATGAATTATATCTGATCACCCTGTTTCTGAAGCTCATTATATATAAACAAATACATTGATTTAGAGGTGTGTAATGTTTAACTGTTTTCTTTACGAAAGGATGAATATTCGGCAGGATTTTCAGTCAAAACATTTTTTTGTTCGGAAAGCCAACGTTTCGATCCAAATAATTAAATCTTTTTCAGGGTTTGTTGAGTCTAGGGTAATACAGACTGAATCGGTCTTACTTTTATTATTATTGTGAGTTTCTGTATTACTCTAGACTCAAAAAGCCCTGACGAAGATCCACATGTTTGGATAAAAATCGTTTACTTTCCAAATAAAAATTGTTTTGACTTAAAATCCAGGCAGTTAATCATCCTCTCATTACATATAACTCAATACATATTTGTAAACTTTATTTAATGGACCCTCTCATTATTTTTTTATTATTAATTAATTTTTTATCAAAATAAATACTTCGTTCGTTGAAACTGAACTGTTTGAAGTGTCATTTACTTTAATATTTCGCTTTATAGAACAGAATTTTGTAGATGTTCCTATACTAACAGAACTTATTCTATCTTCCTATTTCAATTTCCGAAATGCCATTAACAACAGTTGTTCGGGTTCCAAACTGTTGAATAGGACCACACTGCCGTCCATAAATGCTCTTGAAGATAGGGAAGATATGCGGAAGAGGTATGAGAGCGCCGCAAAAGGCGAAGTTAGGCCTGCTAGGGCTACAATATAAGGGCCACTTTAGTCATCGAGGGGTAATTTGCTCGCCATTCACAGCTGCCTCGCTGAGCCAGAATAACAAGTAGCTTCAGTTCTGTCTGTCTCCCGCTTCTAAGTTGTCTGTCTGACGTACTTGAGGGGTAGGGGTTGAAAATTCACCGAGTTTTAGAAGGGATGCCAAGTTCTGCGAATAAGGGTCCTGGTTTATACTTTCACATCTGTCATTCGTAAGCAGCAGTGCAGCAGTTTAGTCTAAAATACTAAATACATTGTATCTCTGAAAGCACAGATATTCTCTTCCACAAAAAAGGCCATAATTGTTGATTTCATTCAAAGCTTTCCGCAAAATCAAATATATGTAAGACTTGACAAAAGTGAGTTAGTTGAATTTCTGGTAAAATTGAATAAGTTTGCTATTTCTTTTCATAAGTATCAGGAGCGCTGCCCATGGAATGCTTAACTCATAACGGGGAAGGCATTGGTTGGCTGTGCCTTCATTTTTTTGAATGAATTTTGACTTTTTAAAGCGATTTGAACTTATTATATAATGAGGGGTGTACAGAACGTTCTAAGCCTGGTGTACTTACGATAGCTTTCAGATCAAACAGATAAGCTGAGTGGGGTTAAAAATCATTGTTGACATATAATATGTACTTATCTCTCTAATTCCTCCTTTCAATTCAGGTCAGTTTCTTTCAGACTGTTGTGAGTTACAGGTCGATTTAAAAATGTCTAATTTTGAGCACCGTGCTGTGATAAAATAGTTTGTAAAAAAGGGGATGAGGCCGAAGGAAATTTTCAAAGACATGTCTGCAACTTTGAGGGACTCCCCAGCCACTGTCGAAAAACAGGACCGCACTCATCAAAGATGGCCGAGAAAACCTTGAAGATGAAAACCAAATGTTGATCTGGGCGGCCATCAACATCAGTGACCATATCCAAAGTTGAAAATTTGGTGATGGCGGATCGTCGTCTTACTGTCAGGTACTTAGCAGCAAAGGTCGTCCTAGAAAACGCCGAAGAAAGGTCACCAAAGGAGTGCTGCTGCTGCAGGAAAACGCTCCCGTCCACAAATCAAGAGTTGCCACGGAGACGGCCAAGTCTTAGGAGCTTTGTGTGTCTCCCGAACCCACCCTACTCGCCAGACCTGGCCCCCTCAGCCTTCTACATTTTCCCTAATATGAAAAAGCACTTGCGTAGGAGAGTGTTTTCGTCAGTGGATGAAATGATCTAAGCTCACAAAGTCGTCTTGGAAGGTTTTTACAACAAAAAAATTTTTTTTACCGGGTTATAAAAAAAAAGGGAGTACAGATGTTGGAGAAGCGATGGAATAAGTGCGTTACTGTTGAGGGGGACTATATTGAAAAATAAAAATATGTAAATTAAAAATATATTGGTATGTATACATATATCAGGCTTAGAACTTTCTATACCCCTCCTAGCTCCCATGAAAATCCATTAAAATCAACATTCATAATTATTCACTATTGTTACAGATATAATTAATCCTCCACACTGAAAATGAACTAGCCGATCAAGCGGCTTAAACCAACGATCTAACCACATTTATTATCATTTCTCTTGGAAGAATGGATGTATGGAGTAAAAACAAAAACCTATATATTTATAAAATATGGTAGGCCAAAAGGGACCACCAATATTCGGCTGTAAAGAGGAACCCAATCAAATTGGCTTTTGGAAGTACTTTTGAGGATAAACTTAGGGACGAAGAAAGAACTGCACAGCACATAAGAAAACTCAAAATCGATGAAATAGTACAAAATAATCTAAAATATTGAATGACAAATTAAATATTCGTTACAGAGCAATCTCTTTTTATTTTCTTCAAAATAAGATATATATCAAAAAGCAATTATTAAGGAAGAAGAACTGGATCATTAACACTAAAATAACAATTCACGGGCACTGAACTTTAGACCTTACATTATATGTATTTTAAATTTCGCATAAAGTTAGAAATTTACCTCACGAGTTATTTTCTAAATCGATGCGAAGTTATGCGTTTTGCTAAGAATCCTAAAGAAAACAATCGGACTAGGGACTTCTGAACGGCGAGACTCCATAATTCAGCATAAGGGTGTGGTTCTAGAGCAAAAGTTAGAAAAACAAAAGATAAATAAAAGAAAATTCTCCAAGCCTCTCTCCAACCCGGACTCCCAAAGAAGAAACTTCGACGAACAAAAGCCTTCGAATCGCATAATTCTTTACTTTCTAGCTAACTTTATAAATGAGCTTTGATTTATCGTAGTCTTTAGGAATTAAAAAAAAAAGAATTCATTCCGCAAACTATTATCGTGGTAATTAATTGCTATGTTCTGGTGCCAAATTTTAGGGGAAAAACTTTGTTTTGGAGAAAAATATTATTTTATTTAATGCTTGTTTGATCTAGTATATAGATCATTACTGTTATAAACTTTGTACGTTGTGTAAATCATAGAATGCCTCTTATCATTTTCAATGAATAAATATCCTGTTAGATTAACAATGGAATTGGCTCATAAAAATTAATGAACTCTTCAATGGATCCGCGAGTATTGTGGCTGTATCGATATGAAATGGATATTGGATAAGTTGGACAATATCTCTAGAATACAATGGCCTAGCAAAAGCGAGATACCAACGAACAGCCCTGCTCATGTTAATTTGGAGTTATCAATTTTCCAGCGATAGATAAAGCAATCGTTATAGCTCCATAACTCGTGGCGTGGCAACTCCCTCTGCCCTTGATTTCAATTAAAGCTGACGAATTACACAATCGACCCTTAATTGAGGAAATTATTGTGAAGAATGGCTGGTTGGCTTTTCCGCAAAAACATTTTTTTCTCTTCCAACCAGAAATCTAAATTTATACGATTGTTTGCTGTTAATTGATGGTCTCATGCTGACCATAATTAAAAATATTATTGGTCCAGTATAAAATTTGTCTCCCAGAGAAAAAAACCAAGCAGAGGTAGTGACATTAAAAAACTCGTCTATCCATACAAGGCCGAAATTTATTTTGCACTGGATTCTTACAGTATTTTCTGCACTCTTCCAAAATATAATAAATAACCTTTAAAACCAAATCTCGCTATAAATCCCTTAGAAGTAGATTCGGAATTTTTAACATTTAAATAATAAGATGAAAACAGTTTACCAATATAATAAAAAAGTTTTTGAGATCTACAGAGTAATTGTAAAAAGTGAAGAGGTCATTTTATTATTTCATTACGCATATTTACGAGAATATTGTGTCTACTTAAGTCACGCTTACATACAAAATGTTGTTTTGATTTTTTACTTTCACTTACCTATATATGAAATATATAGTAAGTGGAAGTATTGCGATCGTGAAAATTTTCGACTTCCGGTTTTCAACGGAAATACACGTTTTGGGGTCCCCTGAGTCAAAATAACCAAGTCCCGCGAAATGGTCTGTGTGTGTGTGTGTGTGTGTGTGTGTGTGTGTGTGTGTGTGTGTGTGTGTGTATGTGAACAGACTAGCTAAAAACTATAAACCGTGCGAACCTGAAATTAAAGTATGTATATGCCCGCGATGTGACAGCAAAAATTTCATCAAATTTGCTCAAAGGGAGGGGGTACTTTATTTAATAACTTTTTAAGTTTTTTTCGATTTTCTCAAAAACGGCTCTAACGATTTTGATTAAACTGAGTATTTGATCTATTTATATGCCCGAGGTATGACCGTAAAAATTTCATCAAAATTGATCAACCGGAGGGGGGACTTTACTTAATACATTTTGTATCATTTACAGGCGTTTTTTTTATTTACTCAAAAACGGTTATATCGATTTTGATCAAACTTGGTATTTGATGTATTTATATGCCCGAGATATTACTGTAAAAATTTCATTAAAATTGATCAACCGGAGGGGGGACTTTACTTAATAAATTTTGTATCATTTTCACTTGTTTTTTTTTATTTACTCAAAAACGGTTTTATTGATCTTGATCAAACTTGGTATTTGATGTATTTATATGCCCGAGATATTACTGTAAAAATTTCATCAAAATTGATCTACAAGAGGGGGGACTTTACTTGATAAATTTTGTATCATTTTCAGATGTTTTTTTTATTTACTCAAAAACGGTTTTAACGATTTTGATCAAACTTGGTATTTGATGTAGGTATATGGCAAAGATGTGATAGCTAACATTTCATCAAAATTGGTCAAATGGAGGGGGCACTTTATTTCATAATTTTTTTCCAATTTTTACCTTTTTGATCGATTATCTCAAAAACGGCTTTAAAGATTTTTATCAAATTCGTCATGTTTAATGAAAATTAGTTTTGATTTAATATCAGGTAAGCTTTATCATTATTAAAATGTTCTGAGGGGGCTTAAATGGGGAAGGGGCCTTTTATGTTTTCCTATAAAGTACCTTTGTTTTAGTTTATATTGAGAAATTAACTGTCTCTCATCACGCCTAAAAATAAGAAATGGCTAAATATGATATATGAACAAAATCAAGTAAACATATACAGGAGAAAAAAAGATGAATATTTCGTCAACTCATAAAACACCTTGAGCTCACGCATGCGCCGAACGCCTTTAATGACAAACCAATGCGTTATAATTAAAGATGTTCTGTTCATTTGAGAAATGGCAATTAACAAAACGCATTAATTTCTAATCTAAGTAAGTTGGTAAGTGAAAGTTGTGGGTTGCGCGCACGCACCAGATTTTTTTTTTTCAAGTCATGGGATTTTGTTCAAACCTACTTAATGTTAATTTTTTGCTAATCTAAAAAATACCATTCGCAACAGCCATCGTTTAATTGCATTAAATAAAAAAAAAAAAAGAATTCCTTCTTAGAATTATAAAGATATGTATAATATTGAAAAATTTGAAAAACAATATAACTAAACAAAGTTGACGCTGTTTAATTGCTGCACTTAATATTATGTAGGATATAGTACATAAATATCTTGTTCCTACATTTCATCATTAGTAGTAGTCATTGATATCGTTTTTCACAAGAGATAACATTATTAAAACAAACAAAATTTAAAAAAATGTATTATTTATTTAATAAAATTATGTTACAAAAAGTATTTATAGATCGCAATATGTAAACTTCATTTAAATAATAAACTATAAACTCCTCCAACCATCTGCGATGGTGGTGTAATGGTGAGCATAGTTGCCTTCCAAGCAGTTGATCCGGGTTCGATTCCCGGCCATCGCACTTACTTTTTATTTTATTTTTTAAAAGTCAATTGACTTTAGATAATATAATTTTTTTTTAATTTTATAATGTAACTGTTTATATGTTATGTATTAATTGATTTAAAATAAATATATCTGTTTAATATATTAATTAATATATCTGTTTTATTTTGACAATTGGAACAGGTGTCTTTTTAAGTGGTGTCTTTTTAACAGAAAAAAGAAATACAAATTTTCAAGGGAAGACTGGACTTTTTTTTTTTTTAGGACAAGGACTAGGCAATAAATTAAGTCAACTCAAAAAATTGGAGTAAAAAGATTATTCTTTTCTTCCTCGACTTCAGATGTTGTGACATTTCGATTATTATATTTTCAATTACGAAATGTTAATGCTATTGTTGATTTAATCATATGGTTTTATTCGATTCATTATTCGATTAATATAAAGCTTTAAGGCATTGTTCGATTAATATAAAGCTTGCTGTTGGGAAATAAAACATTATTTATAAAGTTACAAGCATTTATTCCTGTACCTAATATCTATTAGATGTATATGTATATATATTTACGTATATATGTATACATTATCATCACTGTTTTTTTACCGAACTAAAACATTATATAAGATATGATACAAGATTCAGACGTTTCTAGACTCTTGATGCCTTGTCCTTCTGTCTGTTGCTGTAGATTGTTCCAATTTTTTTTTCTTTATTTATATATTTCTTTTTTTCTGAATATTACGTTAATGTTACTATGGAGCCTTTGATCTCTTGATTTATCAAGAAGAATTTCTTTATTAAGCTTTTATACTCAAACCTCCGCATACGTTAACTTTTTACCGATGAAAAAATGTAGTGTAATTCGTAGCAACCAAAGTTACATAACCTGTAAAATGTGATCTGCAACCTGTTTTAAGAAAAAATTCTGCAAGGTTAAAAGTTTTTGTGAATACGCATTTTCGGCAATGTCGTATATCTGTGAAAGGTATGCCCATGTAGGTAAGTATGTACCTATGTGTATGTATTTAGTTTTCTTCTTATTTGACTGTCTGACTTTCTGGTTTAAATTTCTAACTGTATATAAATCAAAATATAGAGGTGTATGAATATAATTACATTGTTGCAGATGGATGATACTACATAAGCCGCATATATGTATAGAGATTAAAAAACTATAATACAATAATGTGCAAGGGCAAGTTAAGAACTGTAAATGAATAGAAAGGACTTGCGGTAAAGGATTCATGGGTTTTTCCTGACCTTATGGCATTGCCGGGATTTTAACATCTCTGAGGGAATTTCGTTTGATCTGCAATTTAAAAAAATGATAAATAGTTTATTAATGTGATGCGTTATATTATTTTAATGTATAATTATTAATACTAGCTCAAAAACTATAAACCGTGTGAACCTGAAATTTGGTCTTTAGTTTAGGTATATGCCCGCGATGTGACAGCAAAAATTTCATCAAAATTGCTCAAAGGGAGGGGGTACTTTATTTAATAACTTTTTACGTTTTTTTCGATTTTCTCAAAAACGGCTCTAACGATTTTGATTAAACTGAGTATTTGATGTATTAATATGCCTGAGATATGACTGTAAAAATTTCATCAAAATTGATCTACAAGAGGGGGGACTTTACTTGATAAATTTTGTATCATTTTCAGATTTTTTTTTATTTACTCAAAAACGGTTTTAACGATTTTGATCAAACTTGGTATTTGATGTATTTATATGCCCGAAATATGACTGTAAAAATTTCATCAAAATTGATCTACAAGAGGGGGGACTTTACTTAATAAATTTCGTATCATTTTCACGTGTTTTTTTATTTACTCAAAAACGGCTTCAACGATTTTGATCAAACTGGGTATTTGATGTATTTATATGCCCGAGATATGACTGTAAAAATTTCATCAAAATTGATCTACAAGAGGGGGGACTTTACTTGATAAATTTTGTATCATTTTCCGATGTTTTTTTTATTTACTCAAAAACGGTTTTAACGATTTTGATCAAACTTGGTATTTGATGTAGGTATATGGCAAAGATGTGATAGCCAACATTTCATCAAAATTGATTAACCGGAGGGGGGACTTTACTTAATAAATTTCGTATCATTTTTACGTGTTTTTTTTTATTTTATTTTTCGTTTATGCTCCCCTTAATGTCTCCTCGTCGGTATTGTCTAAATATACAAAGTTATTTCTTCTTAATTTCTTTAAGAAATGAATGGAGGATAAGGATTTTGTTTCAAGATCAATTTTACTTCGAAGAGATTTGTTTTACTGGAGTTCGATCAACAAATAAAAAACAAAAGACTTTTTGCCTACAATTTAATTAAGATCTATCAAACCGCAACAGAATACAAATTTCAACAAAATTTTTGATCAGCGATTGATAATTGACAAAGCTATAAATGCTTTAAAGGATCTTAAAACGAATATTTTATCTTTCACAGCGTCCTTCGGTTTATCCGGAGAGTCGGTTAAACAGGAACCCTTTAAGCTGGAGTATACTGTAATTGCTAAATGTGAGGGTGCAATTTTCTAACACTACAATTAATTCTAAATTAGACAAAACCACATTTATAGAACCTAAGCACGACAGGACCTTACATTTGCTGTGTAACTTAACACAGTAAGTAGTAGACCACGTGCTGCGGAGGGGCCTATCCCAGGCGTTATCTCAAAACTGGTAGGTTTTAGGGCTTCAAAACACAAACCCCAGTTTAGTTCTTATAGAACTAAACTAGGTCTTAATTTTCGTACCGCAGTTTATAAAATCCAATTTGATCCGTTTCGATCCGTTGAATCACTACATTTAGGTCGATATTTTATTTTAGACCGAAAAATGAACAATGAGAATGCGATTGGCAAAAGCTCCGTGAAATTCTGAATCCAACGATACCACATTCATGGCATTTGAGCAAGACAGGACATTATAATTCATGAAAAACCGATTTTTAGGCTTTGTGAAATAATATATGTGGGATGGGATTAATCAAAGAGTATGACATTTGAATAACATTTTTTGAGATTTAGGACGTCTGATCTTTTGCTTCTTACGCGAATTTTATATGTTTCTATGGTAATCATTTCTTTAATATTTCAGTTAATATTATTTACTAAACGATTTGTTATTTTATAAGAATCAAAATTAAATTAATGACATATTTGCCTGTAATGCGTCTTAGTTGACTGTCTGACTTCCACATGCCAACAGTCGACCAATATATGAATACACTTACCAAACGTTTTCATACTAACTTAACACGGAAATATAATTATCCCTTTACGAAATATGGCTAAATATTACATGCCCATTAATATGAAGAGAAGATTACAAAGGCGTTGGATGAGAAGTTTCCTTCTTTAACAGACCCGAATTACTGTAGCAAGCAAAGGAAGAGGTACTGCGGGGTGCCATTATTTCCCCATGCCAGAAAACATGCAATTATATGTCTAGTTAAAAACAGCCAATCAAATTAAATCTGCTTGCGGATTTACAAATAGAGTCAAAGCAAAAAAACAATAAAAATATATCATCCGAGTTAAGAAAGGAATCTAGGTAGATAGTTTAACTGATAATTATTAATCTTGAAGCGTTAAGTCTCCTGAGGCTTTTAATATAAATTTAAGCCATACTTTTTGTCTTTTATTTAATTTAAACCATTCGCATCACTTTAATGAGAATGAGCTGAATGTATCCAGCCTTTCAGTTGTAGTGTAGTGTTCCGGTTGTTGTTTCTACAGTAGGAACTTAATCTACAGAGGTGAGGAGGGGGGCACAAGATTAAAGAATGTTTGTAGGCCTGCAATGGCTCTTTTAATTAGAGCCGTAACAAACATTTGGACAAAGAGAGGGCGTTTGTCCTTTGGCCCGCAGCCTGCTTTGGCTTCTCGACCCGACCCACTGCTCTCACGGTTGCCTCGTTTCATTACACGATATGCCGGAATGCCATTGGCTCTTGCTGGAGAGGCAATAATGAAATACCATATACTATTCAAAATAATTAAATATATATAATATATAATACCTATCTAACATCCCTCTTGCACAATCCTCTTTGAATCATGAAGCATGTTTAAGAGTCATCAACTTATTGGTCTAAGGTCTTAATTTTCTTAAAATATATGATTAAAAACTCATAAAAGTCCGTATTAATAATATATTAATTTCTATAAATATATATTTTTTCTTTCTTTCTTGACTGTTGATATTAAATGCTATACAGTAAACCCTCGATATAGCGAACAGGTAGGGGGTTTGATATTCATAGTTCGCTATAACGAGATTCGTTATAACAGAGGTTTCTTTTTTATTTATTTTTTTTTTAGCCAATTGCCCCTCTAATTTGATCATATTTAGAAGGAAATTCATTCATTAGAACTAGGTAAATTAATTAAAACGCATGTATGTAATTTATTTTTAGATAAACTACATATTATTTATTATGTAGTTAGTTAATAGTTAATTAGTTAATTATGTTAGTAGTTAGTTAATATTATTTATTTAACAGTTTATTATTTTACGAGAATCAAAATTAAATTAATGATATGTGTGCCTTTAATACTTGGTGAGAGCAGTTAGGTCTGGTTTATTAGGTTTTTTTTTTTTTTTTTGGTAGAACTGCTGCTCTATTTTTGTTGATAAAAACATCGTTTAAGATATTGTACCATAATATGATTTTCCACAATTATCTTCACACCTTATTCAAGAAGTAAGGGACTGTGTAAAAAGCTGTTTTCTGTTAACCTGTTTTCTGTTAAGCTGTTAAATAGCGTTAACTTTTATTAAAACAAGTCCTTTCTCCTTTAAGTGGATGTTGTGTGTAGTGTGCAAAATCAATTAACCTGTTAAGTATTGCTTATTCCATAAAAACGAGTACAGCTATAGGGGAGAGGGAGGGATGTAATTGCCTTCAGGATGTTAAAGACTTTTATTTTTTACTATCATTACTATCGATGTACCTGCTGTCGGATGTAGTAATCGAATCATAAAAACATTTTTAGGATTTTTTTCCTCCCATGAGGACTTCTTTAACACTGATCTTCTCTTGAATGTTGAAAGATTTTTTTATCATGGATTAAGGAAGGAAACACATGTGTGGCCTCTCTTACTTTCTCACAGTTAACGTGTTGCTACTATGTACATGCAATGTGAATTCAGCAATTACTTATAATTCAATTAAGGTATCCGTGTTCACAAGCTCTGATGTATTTAATATTATGCACAGGATCACGATCACGAGTCAAGATACCTTTATTCTGTGTTTCCAATGCCATAAATTTGTGTATACATTTCTTACCAATGCCCAAAAAACAAGACACGACCTTTCTATATTTTTGTCAAGATTTCCTTGATCTTCCTTTCTTGCGTTCCTTCCGCTGCCTGAATATCAATCACAACCAGCCGATACTCCAAAAGGTATAGAATATTTCTCATTCTTCTACATATTCTTCTTAGTTCGAATCCTACTTCCTATAATCACACTTTGTCATAAATTTTAGTAACGTGCTGTTATCACTCAGTTAGCTCGACTACATTGAGATATATTTTTAACAGTATATACTTCAAGAACGGCCTTTATTATAAGTGTTTGTATCTCGGGCTCCCGGCAGACTGTCAGAGCCCGAGGTACTTTACTTTAAAGCTGGTTCAATTGTGGACTGTATAAAATAACTAAATTGAATAACATTACAGTGTATTAACATAAATGTACCGCATAATGCGGAATATTCATGGAGAGTGGTTGTTAGTAAATATCTTCGATATTAAGAAAATAATCATAATGATTGAACAAAGAAAAAAATGATGCTTGATGAGTGGTATGATTGATGGTCGAATGAATTAAGTTGACTCACAGCTTCTTGTTTTAGAAATTTTCCCTGTTCTATTGCAGGTGCTTCTGTTGTTGCTGGCCATTTCATCTCCCTATCCTCTTCTCCTTCTGCTGGGCTTCTTTTACTCCTCCATAATTATTTAAGAAACTGATTTATGCTTAAAACAGAGGGATCCCTCACAGTTCACAGGGGATGAACATGAACATGAACATGAATTTTGTAGGGTCCTCAACTTATCAGAGCCCTCCAGAGATGACAGCACATATGGTACATTTAAATTTGAGCTGCAGCGAACAGTATGAAAGAAACTTGTTTGGCCTGATGTTAATGAAGATATTGGTTTTGTCACGATAAGATGTTCTTAATTTTTTCTCCTCCTTTTTTAGAAAAATAAGTAATGAATGGAGCCAAAAACAACTTGCATAAAGACGTGAAAATTTACTATAAGTAGTGTTTTATTACTTCAAAACTTGCTTATTTTTGTACATTAAAATATTCTTGTTATTATTTTCCTTTACGGCTCAATCCAGATACAAGTCCTTCCATAGTAAAATCCTTTACGATGCGAACCCCCACCGTTTCTAATTTCGCGTCCTAATTTCTTTCTGGCAATCCTCCTAGGCGTCTGAAAAGAAGATCGCCTCGTGACTTAGAAAGGTAAGTTGTCAATGAATAGTTTCTCAACATTCCTTTTCATTTAATTTATTTTGAAATGTGGAGGTAGTCATGTTCATTAGTTTTGAACTTATTATATAACCACAAATTCATTAAAATTTCCTTCATTTCTTCCTCTGTATTTCAATTGATTTTCAACTACGAAGTTTAACACTTTTCGGCGATTTGTATTCAGTATTTTACTAGAAAGAGTTAACATTTCTTTTTTCGATTTTTAATAAAATTTTTATTCCCGAAAAAAGGATACTTAGGAAAATCATACTCAAATTACGTTATATTTCCTGCTATACCTTTTTTTTTAATCCCAGAAAGATAATTTCACTTGTCAAGAAGATCCTTTCACTCAGCAAATGAGATGAAAATAGAGTAAATAATGACATTTCCAGATGGGAAAAGGTACCCCAAGCCTGACCACAGTACGCCATACCCAGTACCAAACATTTTCCGGCTCAAATCAATTGATAAGTTCTTAAGTTAAGCGATCGCTCATCCAGCGCCTTTGTTTCATTTTACAATTACTATCAATTCTAATACAATTATACACTCTTCCTCAAATATTTTGCAAATATTATAAATAATAAAGGGATGATCAGCTTTAATTAACGAATGAATGCTTATCAATTGTACCTTTCAAATTTAAATAAAGCAAACGAACGGACATGTCCGACAGCTATAATCCGAAGCAATCGAGTCACCTTGCACTGGCGTTATAATAATAACTGACTGAATTAAAACCTAAAAAAAAAACAAAAAAAAAACACTTTTTCGATTTAGGCATTCAAATATTTTATTCAGATAAAATATGTCACCAATTTCAGGGCAAACGACGTGTTTTTTTTGTTCTGTTTGTCGAACAAACTCCTGGTTTCGCTAACGTTTTCTCCTTTTTTTAACCTTGTTATTTTATACGAAAATACACCTTTTTTACTGAATTAAATAGAATACATGGGCAATGTCGGATTATGTTACTGTTTTTTTGAATCCCTAATAGCTCAACAGATTAGCTTTTCATGTTTTTATGCAGTGTCATTCAATAATCCTCTTTTAGAGGTATAACTTTATTTAGGGTAGACTATTCAGGTGTCACCGAAATCGCATTGGTTTTTCATAACATAAAAGTTTTGAAAATTATTAAAAAGATTTACAATGGAGATTAATAGTTTTTTTAAAATAATCAAATCTTTTGTATCGATCATATTTTGATCTAGAAGGGAATAAAGGAATTTGCTTCAAAAAAAAAAATTTCCACGACAAAACCTTGATCACAATGGAAGGTTAAATGCAATATTGGCTTAGGTGAAAATAAAATTAAACTTTGAGATATTAAAAACTTCATTTCGTTTATGTTAGAGTATTAATAGATATTTCTTTGATTAGATCAACAGCTTATTTCTGTACTGAAAATATCAGTTTTATGCACATCAGATAATTATCGCTTTTTCCTTTTAATGGATGAGTTATAATTACTGCGCTGCCCTGCCCCGCGTTCACTGTGACTCAATGTGCACCCGGCCTAAGGTGATGATTCATAGTTTTAAGAATAGTTAATTTTAATAATTAAAAATAATCCCCCCATCTTTTAGTATCTCCTAAAGAATGTAATAGCGAACCCTCAAGTCGATAGACGTAGCTTATTTTGACTATATTATGACAGAATGATACCTGGAGGTGTAAGAGGTGCCTGATGTGACATATGGAATCTATGGGTAATATTGAGTGTAGATTAGGCTATTCATAGGGGCGGTGCCGCAGTGTCTAAATTAGCTGGATAGAGCTACCTGTGTGTGCCCAATTAACCTCCTAATCCAGGCCTTCGCACCTGACCCGGCACGCGCCACCTAATGGGGTATTAGATATAACCCTCTGCCTTGGGTCTTTGCTTTCAGATCTACTTCAACGCCATCTATCTATTCAAGAATAATATTCATATTTTTTGGTTTAATATACTGTTTTTTCTATCTATAACTACTTAATATGTCGTTTCGAGTACTTTGAAATCATTTCGGATGGGAAAATATCATGAGTAACAAGCACTTTGAGGCTTCTTTTACAAATGTATTATAGTACCCAGAAGAAGAGTACACTCTGTAAGAAGAGTACCCAGTTTATATAGAAAAGATGCTACATATGTGGATTCCTCGGTCTCTCGCCGGAGCATTAGGTGAAAATCCGAAGATCATCACAAAACTCTTATCTTTTATTAAAGAAGCGTGGCTCTACCATCTCATATAAGAGCTACACTTTTTCAAATTCACAGATGGCTGTTTTTCGCCCTTTTTAAATACAAATAAATAAATAAAATAGATCTTGAAAGTGAATTTTTTTTTTTTATCGCATTATGCAATTTATCAGACTGCCATATGAAGTAAGTTGTACCAGGCATCAATTAAGACAGCTCTAAAGATTTTAGATGCGTTTCCACCTCACCAGGTGAAAGCCTGCGACCCCAGCTCGATTTAAGAAGATTGTTCCTCTCAGTTTAACATTTGGTTAAAACTCAAAACGAACCAAAGGGATGCATTAAGCGAATTGCTGTTCAGTGGATTAAGTAGAGACGAAAGGGGAGAAAATAATGTCAAGAATTTTATTGATATATCCGAAAACTCCATACTTACTTAAATTAGAATTTATTGCTAGGCAGGTGTTTTCAAAAATTAAATTTTGAATCCTATTCGTGCTTTTCTTTCCTCCTAGATATAGATATTTGTGATAAGCCCGAAACGCCATTTCTCTGATACTAAATTGAATACCTGGCTGGAAAAACGTTGCATGTAGCTGAAGTTCAATTTTACAGGAGAGTGAATTATGTCCAAAACGCAATTGAAACGGCAACTGGCAAATTAAAGAGCAACATACAACGTTTTTCCACTAAATAAAACTCACTCAGTCGCAAAATCATATTTATTGGGTTTACAAAATCCACCTATCCATTGGTATGTTCATTCACATTTTGGTGTTCAACAACAGAAAAATGAAAGACATGGGATATTGGAGGAGGGATACGAATAACAAAATTGAAGTGGTTAAACCAATTTTATTGACAGAAAATAAACAAACATTTACATGAACAATGACAATTACACAAACATTTACAACGAACACAGGTTAGTGTTACTGAAGAAAAGATAAGCGGGTGCTACACTCAGCTTGGTCCAAAATACTACTAAACTGATGGGAGAGTTTCATAAAATGCCCTATGGTCAGGATCTGTGAGATACCGAGCCATATCCATAAGGTCTTTCTTCTTCTCTTTTGGTATAGGCAGGAGTGCTGAGTAGAGGTTGGGAAGATCCTTGGCGTCACATGGATTAAACCGGGAAACACCTGTTCTGAAATCCAAGGGCGCAATATATTGTGTGTCTCTCTCACATACAGTGAAACTGGGTCATCGGCAGTTATCTTCATCCAGACGTATTTTGTTATCTTGATTTTTTTCCTAGGTTTTTCTGGAGAAAGCGCTTCAATGTCTTTAAAATCACTTTGATCCATTTCAAAGACTAAGAAAGGTTTGTTTAGTTTTGCACCAGCTATTACGTGTTTCCAATCTCCTGGAACAAGAGCTTTCACTCTTTTCTTGGCACGTTCGATAAGGGCGAAATCTCTGTCACATGGAAGAAATGAATGGCCGGTAATCAAAAATTTTTGGTGGATCTCAGTGAAATAACGCATTTTAACTAAATAACTATACAGGATGAGTGTATTCCAATTATTGTTTTGGCCTGTACATCGGTCTGACCAAACGATTAATCTCCTTTCCTGGCCAGGGGGTAGTGGTCGAAATGTAGATGTTATGTATTTCAAAATGCAAGACCCGATTTCCTTTGAACCCCGTTTCGCTAGCGACTCATGCCATACAAACATGTTTGCAACGTTGTCCGTCATATTGTGGATTGCCAAGTTGTATGTAGAATACTGGCGTTGGTAGTACACGTCGCCATGAGTTAACATTAGTGTAAATAAGACTTGCTGTAGGTCTACACAAATTTTTATAGCATTTCTGTTTGCTGAATCTTCTGAGAGAGTCTTATATGCTTGGTCAGCTTTACAATGATGTAGACGACTGTCAACTTCGATCGATTTCCTCTCTTCATCATTCCGAGCTAGTACTAACTTGGCGTAAAATTGATCGCACTGTTTGCATGTGTCAGAGCGAGGTGTCCCAAACCTCAAATTAAACTCTCTTTTGAAAATCTTACTATACAAAGTAGAGTTTGCTGGATTATCAGGGTATTTCTGCTTGAATAAACGGTACATTTTGGAGACACTGAGATCAGGACTCAAACATTTTTTCGATGAGACATTCCTACTATAATGATTAATTTCTATAGGGAAAGATTCAATGTGCTCTCTAATGTTCCCTCTCACTGTAGCATCGATCGCATGACGACGGTTCAAGTGAGTGCCCCTCTTATCTTTTGGTGCAACCTGACCATCTTCCATTTTTTGTTGTAAAATTTGAATTCGCCTTGGTGTAATGGCAAACGTGTTACACAGTGTTTTACGACACACAGGTTTCCCATTCAAGGAATAATCAAAAGAAGCTTGTCGTGTTGATGTGGAATCTGATTTACCGGTACGCCTTTTCCGTGGTTCCCGTAGGGCGATGAATTTAAGGAGTAAAAGAGACTGTTCATTGTACGTCAAACCGTAAAATTGATTAAATAAACTATGTACGTACGCAAGACTAAGAGAAATGCATCTTTTTTTCTCACAAGCCGCTGTACAACCTCGAGGATTCGAAGGTGGAACCTTTTCAGGAACGACATCACCCTTTCCGCGATTGGCTTTGTATGATTTTCCACTGTCTTTCATGATTTTACGCTTCTTGTCACTCCATTCCGCGAACTGAACAGCACGTTTACGGTTATTCACTATTTCTAAATCACTAGCCGATATATTCATGATGGGAAATGAGTAAACAAACAATGCAAACACACTATGAAACCTCACAGCAACAAGTGGGTATCAGCGCTGCCAACATGAAACGTTTTTCCATCAATCCCAAGCATGATTAGCCCCCCCTTCTAGCACATTATAGGCTATCTAGCGATTTGAAAACTAACTACTTCAAGGTTGGATTCCATCAAGCAAGTGACAAAGATCGTTTATCCATCAAAAACCAAATTTGTGAAAAAAACGACATGCAACGTTTTTCCAGCCACCCATTCAATTGTTCAGTATATAGACATCTTTAGTAGTCCGAGTGAAAGAAATGAAGAAATCTATGCAAATGCATTCTAAGAGTGATGTTTCTCTACATCTACCGAATTTCGTTTTATTTGAAATCGCGGAAAAATTTGAAAGCAACACAAATGTTTCTTTGAACAATAGGTTTATTATCAGATCTACTTCATATGTTCCACCATCAGAATAAAAATAGTTTATCATTTTTTAATAAATCATTAGTATTTTAGTTTCTTTCATTGGATAACTAAATGCTCTCTTTGCATTTATAATTTTTCTTTCTAATTCTGTTAATCAAAAGTTATTTTTTTGTGTAGTTTTAGTTGTTTATGTTTTTTTCATTTTACCGTTTGAGAAAAATGAGGAAGAAATACAAGCCGATACCTTTGCGATGTGCGCATTAATGTTGTACCAAGGGCAACAGAAACTCCACAACTTGCAAGTTTACTAAATTGTTGGTTCATGGAATGTTCAACATTCCAGAAGTGGATTTTTGGCAATTAATAGAAGTTATGCCATTTAGGATTTCGATACTTAAAAAACCGAGTGGGAGAGAACAATAAAATTTGAGCCAAATGAAAAAGAAAACAGTTTTATTCAATTCTATAAATGTTTGATTGTTTCCATCTTCCTTTAAATTAAAAAAAAGAATTGATTGATTTTAATCCTAGTGGTATACCTATTTACGATTCATACAGAACCTATTACTTTATACAATCATTTGTAACCACAATTGAAACGGCTTATATAAAAACATCAAGGTGTTGCTTCAATTTTGTCTGCTGGTGCATTTTTCAATTCTTATATCGTTATTTCCTTTAGTATGAAAGCAACGTTTTATTAGTTTTTAATTACAAATAACCTTTATAATTTGGTATTTTTTCTACAACCATAACCATTGTTTTCGGACCGAGTAATTATACCAACTCAGAGGGCTTAATCTCTTTCCAAAAAATATTAAATCCAGTTTTTCATAACGACCTACCGGGGCTGACCCAGTTAGTAGAGAGACCCTCGAGCAGAATTTGTACTAACGCGTATTTCATTCATAGCCGAGTCGTTATTTTAGCATTTAACCAAATGAAATTCCTCAGGGCTCCAGGGCCTCTTTATTAATGCCATGTATCTTCACCGGCCGCTCTGCAAATGGATTTCTCCTTGTTCCCTCCTCTGCAGTCAGCTCCTGATGACTGTTGGCAAACTTTGTTTTATGGTCTCCAGCTAGCCTTACTGTAACGGAGCTGGTTATTCAGAAAAGTAAAAAAAAAATTTTTTAAACAGATAAATTTTGAAATCAGTCAATAATAGGTATTTGCTATTTTTTTTGTAATATTCGAACATCTACAGGATTAAGATATTTAAAAATTCCGAAACCCAAAGCTGAGAGGCTCTGAAAAAATGACCAATAAAATAATCATTCGAGTTTTCTCTAGTTTAGGCACCACCAACGAGGAGAAAATAGTACATCTAAATGCCTCTAACTAGGTAACAGAATCTCATTTCATTATCCAGTACCATATATAGGTACTCGTTTGGGATTAGGAGAGGAGTACTTAAATTTTAAGTGTCCCATATTTAGAATGAGAGATGTCAGTCAACTGAGAACAGCAGGCAAGGCCTTTTTATTCGTAACAATTAAAGATATATATATTATAGAATAGATTGTGATTTGTAGTATTTGCAACAGCCTGGAAGAGGAAAACCTAAGACACTTTCTCCTGAGATGCCCTATCTACATCCCAATCAGAAGGCGATACTTGGACCAATACAGCCTTTGAAGAGAAGACTACCACATAGAAGCTCTTCCTAACATCCACTCTCTGCAGGAACTTAACAATTTATTACCTTCACTTACGTATATATGAAATATATACAATAATGGGGGAATGTATTGCAATGGAGTATTATGCTTGCATACCGGTGTTATCACCACTATAACAAATTTTGTTTTACTTAAGAGAGTAAACACGGGATGCTCAAATCATTTGAAGCATTTAAGGTGTGAAAAAATATGGTATAAGATAATCTTTAATTAATTATATTTTGGTTTAGAAACTTTAGTTCCATAATAGATTTCTGAATGCAATATAAATTGAATTTAGAGGAACACTAATCGTTCTCCTTTTCCTGAAAGATACAAGAGACAAACTTTACTACGAGATGTAAATACACCTTATATCACCTTATATTCATATTCACGATATATTTATTTACGAAAAGAAAGTCGCAGTAAAAAACAAGCAAGCAGTAAAAAAAAACTCGAATATTGATGAAATTATGTCTTAAAAAAGAAAAAAAGCATTAATGAATCTAAAAGTACTGAGAACTTTTAAGGAAAGCTTTGCAATACTCTATAACTTATGGAGATATACAAATATAAGCATATAAATCTGGAAATGTATTAATGGAATGGCATTTATGTATTATCAAACAACATCGATTTCTAATCTAGGTAAGTTCGTAAGTGAAAGTTGTGTGTTGCACGCATCGCACCAGAGTTGAAGAGCTGAAGATTAGGTCTTTCATATTAAATGAGTAAACACATCAATTTCTGGTTATTTTATTTATAAATTTTTGTTATAAAGAAAGTTTTCACCAGATCTGGAGACATTTGATTTATTTATATGTATATATTTATATCTTGGTTATTGTTAATTTTATTATAAAATATTCAATTTTTCATTTTATTTATTTCTGTGGTTATATAATATTTCTTTACATCAGTTGTTGATAATAAGGAGTATAATTGAAGAAATTATTGTTATTTTGTTTCAAATGTATTTTTTTATTGTTACTGGTGACAATTCCCAGTGACATGCATTAGTCCATAAAAACAGTTTTTTTTTTTTTTTTTTATCTTATCTTTTATTTAGTTTAATTTTAATTAATTAGTTATTTAAATGTTTAAAATTTATTTATGTGAGGAGGAGGAAATAGATGAAACTAATAACAAGTCTGTGTATGATGCACTGCTTCTGTATTATTGCAATATCGATTAGATTTGAGCAGGGAATACACAAAATGAGAAAAAGGTTATTGTGCGATAAACATTAATGAAGCGCTTAAATATTATTTAAAATTACAAGAGTGGGTTTACCTGTCACCACACCTAGTGGCTAGCATGACAACCTACTATACCTTAGGTCGCGTATCCTTAACCCGGGAGGTGAGTTATGCTTCTGGGTTACGATTTAATCCGGTCTTGATACTTTTAATATAGTCTTATTTTATATATATATATCATTATAAAATAATAAATTTTATTTAGGAGATTAAGAATTAAGCAAAGTTCCATAAAATCCCGGTGAGGAAATGGTTTTCCTCACTAAGTGTTGTAAATTTGCAAAGGTGATTAACTAACCAATTTCATGACAGCTGTTATAATCAATCTCGAACTAAGCATTAATTTCCTTTTTAACCCCTTTATAGCCAGAAGTTTGGTCATAAACCATTCAAATGATATCGTTTTAGAATAGTATAGAATACGAGCCCAAAGTTTCTTATACTCTATCAATTGAAGGGTTGGGCCGAATAACGGTCTATGTGATTTTTCGAATCATTACATGAGACAGTAAAATCAATTTGCTAAATTGGGGATTACTTTTTCGTCTGGGGAACTAACATAGACCGTTATCCCATAAAATTCTCATGAGAGGGAAATTACTTCCCCAAATGTTTCCAATGAAAATTACTCTTTGTTATGGTATGTAAAATTGGTTTAATAAAACAAATAACAAAATAATTACGATAGATTATAAAGAAGTTTTATAAGGATGATAATACATATACATATAAATGTAAGTTGAAAATAATTTGTTTTACATACATATAAGTGAATAAATATATATAAATGCAAATACGACTAATCCAAGAACATTATTAGAAAAAATAAAATAAAAGTTTACTTTTTGAACCTCAAGTGAAAAAAAAATTAAGAATTTGGTAAAATAATTTGTTTTACATACATATAAGTGAATAAATATATATAAATGCAAATACGACTAATCCAAGAACATTATTAGAAAAAATAAAATAAAAGTTTACTTTTTGAACCTCAAGTGAAAAAAAAATTAAGAATTTGGTAAAATAATTTGTTTTACATACATATAAGTGAATAAATATATATAAATGCAAATACGACTAATCCAAGAACATTATTAGAAAAAATAAAATAAAAGTTTACTTTTTGAACCTCAAGTGAAAAAAAAATTAAGAATTTGGTAAAATAATTTGTTTTACATACATATAAGTGAATAAATATATATAAATGCAAATACGACTAATCCAAGAACATTATTAGAAAAAATAAAATAAAAGTTTACTTTTTGAACCTCAAGTGAAAAAAAAATTAAGAATTTGGTAAAAAAAGATTTAAAAAAATTAAGTTATTGTTGGCAATGATTTGTAAAAATCTTTATACTGGCTGTCAAGATCATCTTCAGCAAGTTTTTTTTTTTTACTTTTTGTGATAGGGATAAGTTGGTCGTTTTCAGGAGGTAAGTTTTCCAGCTGGATTTTTGGTTACAGTTCGTTGTATATATCTTGATTTTTTCCCAAGGTTTCAATATGTTGTGTGAGGATCGTGCAAAACTGTCAAAGAGTCATCAAGACTGTAGGTACTTCATCCACAAGTACTTTGTAACCTGCAAATGTGTAGAATTTTGGTTTTTTGGTAGGTAGCTTTAGATAGATTTGATATTTTTGAAATCACATTGCTGCATTTCATTGACAAAAAGCGGTTTGTTAACTTTTGCTTGCCCAATGACATATTTCCACTCTGATGGAACGTACATTTTTGACAGTTTTTTTTGTCTCTCTATCTGAGCGAAATCCCTGTCGCATTGCAAAAAGCTGTGACCTGTACTCAAAAACTTCTGATTGATTTCAGTAAAATATGTTCGTACGCAACGAAGTACAAACGTAACCTTCGTCAATAAAGGCAACTGCAACATAGACCGTTGTTCCAAACATAGAGCTCATGATTCCAGCTGTGCAAAGTGGCATAGAAACGAGATCTGTTGAGTTTTATAGGAACTCCCTTAAGGGACCTTTAGGAGATGCTAAACAGAACGTTATTCAGTAAAATACTCGAATTCGCAAAAATGTAACATAGACCGTTATTCGGCCGAACGCCTCAATTTCTTAATAATATTAATGTGTGGTATCAAACTAGTGTGTAACAATTTTACTGTTATTTTCAGTTTGTAAGTTTTAAGGTTTTTCTCTTTTGATGCTCCGAACTACTACTGCTGAACAAGGACTATAATTATTCGATATAGCTTTTTCGTTGACAGACGATAACTAACTTAACTGGACAAAACACTGCTAATACAACAGACCTTATCGTAGATTTTTTATTTTTGTTTTTTCTGTCCCGTCGGTACCGCAGGGTATTAGCAGTGAATCCCCAAACAGCAGAGCATACAAGGGACAGTTAGGGCAGTTGTTTTAAGCCGGGATTATCCTCTATTCCTCTTCACTTAATATCATTCTCGGAGCGGCTCTGTGCTAGCAGGGGTCCACTATGAACAAAATGAAGATGATAAATGGAAACATAAGTAGGTTCTTCTAATTGATTAAATGTATTTATTTAGTTAAATATGCGCAACATCGTTGTATATTTGGGCAATATATGCCTCTATAAATGAAATTAAATACTGGGCTGAACGTATAGATGGTTCCATGTTACCAACAACTTCCAACATTACCATACTAATTTACATGGACATACTAACTTATCCAAAGAGATGCATATACGTGTATAAATACTGCTGCTGACATTTTCATGAATACTGGGAGGAGAATAACTAATCTTCTTAAACTAACTTCATCAAGTTCAAAAATTACTCTGGGTGCCTTAATTCTCCATCCTTTTATTAGGGCCACTTGTACTCCTATTCCATTTGTGCTATTATTGCGTATATATTGTATGTATACATGTACATAAAAATCACACACTTTTATTCATGCTTATTTCCATTCATTAAATCTATGTAGTTGATATTTAGTTAGTTAGCAATCTCTTTTATTCTATCTTTTTTTTTGTTCTATTTTATCTTTGTTTTTGCTGTCATTTATTTTTATGTAGGTTTTTAAATTTTTTCCTGCTTTATCAACCAAAATAATGTTCTGTAAGCATCATTATTGGTTCACTTGATGTCATCAACCAGTTTTAATATTGTACAGGAATCGGTTCGGGGTGCGGTCAAAATAATAAGCACAAATATGTGATGTTTACATATTTTATTCTAGCCAGTTTTAATATTGTTTATTATATGGAAGACATCCATAATCATAAGTTAACTATGATTTCGAGCTGTATTTTTTATTATAAATAAAACCCTTCTTCTCTCTCGTTTGCGCAGATAAAAGGTGTAAATTAATGGGTGAAAATGAAGGAAAATAGTGTTCACAATTTAATTTTTGTCTAGTATTTCATTTAATGTTGTCTAACTTCCCTTTCTAGGTTCCTATCCTAAATAATTCTAATTTTATCTAACAATAATTATAATGCGTTACAATTTATTGCGTTATATTTAATATTTCACTTATCTTATTTTCAAAGTTCATTTAACTTTTTTTTTTTTTTTTTTTTTGTTTTAGATATTGCTTTAAAATTATTTTAATAACTTAACAATAATACGTTTATGATTGAGTAATCGTCATTGCTCAAAAAAAAAAAAAACCTGCGATGGTGGTACAAAGGTGAGCATAGTTGCCTTCCAAGCAGTTGATCCGGGTCCGATTCCCGGCCATCGCAATTACTATTTGGATGGCAGGATGCCCGAGTGAGCAAACACGACAGGAAAAGTTGCGTTGCTCTGACAACTTACACATGCTTGGAAACCTGAAGAGAGAGCAAGTTCAAAAACCGGAGCCGAGGGATATTTAATAATACTCGGCATCCATCCCCCACCTTTTCCCCTGGCCAAGAAAACCCTGTGTAGCCTAACGGGGAAGAAAAAAAAAAAAAGAAAATAAAAAAGATTGCTGCAAACAATTTATCCACAAAAATCATATTTATTCGCCAAATAGAAGAGGATGAATTATTATATGGGCACTAAATTAAATTCTAATCACATAGCGAATCACTATATCTAACTTTCTACTACTAGAAGGTGTGTGACACCGAAATGTCTTGCGGTCTCTGCCTGGAGAGGTGTCCATCTCGCTGGAGTGCCTGGAGGAGGCGTTGTATAAACATAGCCACTAGGAGGAACCACTCCAGAGATATTTGCTCTGCAGCACTCACACCAGCCTCCATTAGCCGCCCTTGACTCAACATGTCAAATGTTAAAGCGTTCATATCTGAAGGTTCTAATGTTGAAGAACTTATAGTAAACTTTGAGTTAGAATAACTTTTTTAACCTCTCATCCCTTGTAAGAAAGACGTTTGCTAGACTTTGACAGGTTAAGAGAAGTATAAAAATTCACTATTAATACTTTCTTATTGACTAAAGAAGACTCCATTAAGAAAATTCTTGTTATATTTGTAAAACTAAATCATTAATTTACTCGTTCACAGGTTTTTACACATAAGACATCCACGTTACAACCTTTTAGTATAGTTGCCCTAGAAGAATCTGCTGTAAGTAATGGTAATTTAATTATTGGATCGATTTTTTTAAAGTGTCGGAAATCGACGAAAAAATTAATTAATTAGCTTTCTCGTTAATGGAGGGCGAAAATGCTCCTCCCGATAATTAATAAATTTCCCGAGAGGGAAAATTGGGAGGTTTAACAATTTCGGGAAGAACTCTCGAACTCTCCATAACGCTCTCTTGAATCGGTTGAAAGTGAAAGGCGACCTGGGGAATTATTTCATTAGGGAGCTTCCAAGGAAATCGGGAGGAATTTAATCAGTAAGGAATCGTATCCTCTTTAGGTCGTTAGTCTTGGTGGAGGAGGGTCGAGGGTGGGAGGTGAAGGGTAAAGGTGTCCCGTGGGGGGTGCTAGGAATATCCGGGCTATTGTTCTCGATCCGTCCAGCCGTAGTGGAATCATTCAATTATCCCATGGTCTTATAATGAGGATAAAATTCGAATAAGAATATATATTAGAAGTTTGTGGCTGTGTTTTACAATGATGTTAATAACTTTCCAAAAATAGCCAACAAAAACCTTGTTTGTAAAAAACATTTTGATCCATATGGCACATTCAATGAATGACTACCTTAACTCCAAATAACCTATATCAGAAAATACATTTCTAGTGTTTCAATTAATCTTAAAAATGCACCAAAATTCTCTCCTTTGTTAATGCTATACCAAAAAAAGTCAAAATGTGTTAATATTGCATTAAAAGCATTATTTTTTGGACAAAGTATATTCAACAATCAACTAAAACAATGTATTAATAAATATTTTAAAATGTCGCTTTCCCAGTATTTAGAAGACTGGTAGTGGTTAAAGATAAAAAATAAAATGAAAACTAATTTTTTATTAAGTCATGGCACTCTTGAATTGAGGCTATCTATCTATCTATGGTCTACAATTCACCAACTGAATGTCAGACCAGCGGAACTCCCCTAACATTCAAACACATACTAACTTAATGCATTGCTTAAAAAAATTCAAGACTGCTTTACAATCTCACGTCACGGGGAAAACCTAAGATGTCCATTGAACCTAGGAGACCCTGAGAGAGAGAGAGGGGGAACTCCTAGAAGAGGCTGGCCCAGGAGAGAGTGGGGCAGTCTGGGAGAGTCTGAGTCAGGCAGTCTGAGAGGACAGTGACACAGTCAGGAAGTCTGGAGCGGAGGCTGGGTCTGAGATGGGCTGTCGAAGTCTGGGACAGGCAGAGTGAGCCTGGGGCATAGTGGGATTCGAAGTAGTAAAGTAGCCCCAAGTAATTTACAAGTCATGGAACCCCCCCCCCTTGTGTAGTTGGGACTTGTAAGAGATTATTGTAAATAATAAATAGTGTAAATTGTACTTAGTTGCTTAAATACCTCACAACCCTTGCCCAAAGATCCCTGTGTCACATTGGACTGGTGGATTTTAAGAATACAATATTAACAGTTAATAAAGTATTAAAATTTATAAAGAACAACGATCAATCCTATAAAGTTTAATTCAAAGCTCCACCGACTTGCTATGTTGCAATTACATAATTTCTTCGCATTTTTGGATTCGTAATTTAAGGGGATAATGGGTATAAAAACAAAAAAAAACAGATGATTGGCGGAATGGGTTTTTTTTTTTTTTTTTTTTTTTTTTTCGTGATGACAGCTGCTAACGATTTTCAATTCACAATAAAGGTCTGGTCACAAATAACCGCACCGCAGGACGGCCGTGTATCGGATCTGAATCATTTACGAAGGATAAATAGTAACCGGTCACAGATGCCCGACACCGGGTCAACCGACCCGTTACTATCTATCCTTCGTATTTGAATAAGATCCGTTACACGGCCGTGCTGCGGTGCTTTATGTGTGACCAGACCTTTATATAGTCATTATTAGTCATTAAACTTGCTATGTTTTGTGCTTACCGATAACGATTTGCGGATAGCTTTGATTTTGTTACCATTAAAAAAAATAAGAAAAAAAAACTGCACAAATTATGTATGAATTTCTCTTAATGTACGTAATATGGGAAGAAAAATATTTTCTTTTCTTAATTGAGTTGAAAATAAATGTAAGGCTTGTAACTTAATAAAAAAAATTAAAGATATTGCTAACACAATCAAAAATGAAAAAAGTAAAAATATAAAATCAAAGGTGAAATTTTTTTTATTTTCTTTTTTGCTCAACATCATATTCTTGGCTAAAGTTAAAACTATCATTTAAAATGTAATATAGTAATTCCAAACGGGATCCTTAACGTTATTTCCAAATTGAACCACATGATAGTGATATATTTCTTCTCATTATTTATTTCTCTTTGCAATAAATTTTATTTTTATCTTAAAAAAATAAAAATATTTATTTTATTTTAAAAAAATAGTTACGTTACTAAAGGTTATATATAAAATGTGGTGTCTGATGGTTAACTGTTTACTTTAAAATAAGGATGATTTTCAATGAGGATTTTGAGTCAAATTTTCTTTATTAAGAGAGCCTACGTTTGGATTAAAATATGAAAATCTTTATCAGAGCTAAATTAAAGACAAATATATGAACAACATGTAAAGTAAGTAAAGTAAAGTAAAGTAATAATAAAGCAACAAGAGAAATGAGATTAATTACAAGGTAAATATCAGATGTTATTTTATCATGTTAATCAGCTACTTATTCAAGTATTTTTATATATTTTTTTTTACTATTTCTATATAATTATGAGATTTCATAAGTACCTATGCCATGTTAACTTACCATCTGTTGGGTTTTGTTCCCATTAATTGGTTACTTCTCATTGTAAATATCTGTAGTTGATCTCATCTTTTAGCATAGATACATTACGTGCTGCTCAGATATTTGTCTTTATTTTAGCCCTGAAAAAGATGTTTGGTTCAAAACGTAGGATCCCTGTTTAAAGAAAAATTTACTGATATCCTTGATTACACAGTACAATTCCTATTTTTATTGAATACAAATTACTTGTACTAAGCCTTCCTTTCCCAGCTATCAGCTATTCCTGGAATAAGCCTGGATATTTACAGCCGATAAGGCGACCAAGTCACGGTGCGATCGTATATCCTCAGGGTCCCCTTAGCTATAGCCCTCCGGTGACCTGGCGCTGGAAGGAAGCGTCACCTTGGGGATTGGGGCAGTCCCCTGAGGCCTGGATCAGTCATTGATGCTAATAGTCTTCCCCCTTCAGCAATATATTACTGGCTGTCTACCCAAAATATTGCTTCCCCGTGTTTGGAATCCGTTCTGCCAAACAAGTTATGATTTGTTTTGAGATTCAGTTGCATAACTGACTAGGCGGAAGAGAAAACAGGACTTTCTAAAGAGGACAATTTATCCCAACGTATGTTTTTCTCTTTACGATTTCTCAAAAACGACTTATCGTGATGAAATATCCTTTAATACCAGGTAGATTTTATCATCCTGAAAACTATCTACTCGGTTTTAATTGGCTAAGGAAAAAAGCTTCCGATAAAGTACCTTTGTATTGTCTCCAAATTGGGATCCTGTTTATGCCTTTGTGTATGGCTCCAACTTAACTTTCGATTTTTTACTTTCGAATAAACCCAAAATTCAATGATTAACCCCTCCCCCCCCCCCATAGACTGGCCTTGTTGTTTGACTTATGAACAATCTTTGTTTCATATTTCGTGACAATCGGATATGATGGTAAAAAGTTAATATTTAAACCCTCCACCCCAAAACCGATGCATAAAACCATTTATGTGAAATGAATTGACTAGGCAACTATTTAGATAACAACCACCAATGTGACAAAATTTTTAAAATCGGATGAATCGGTACAAAGTTTTGCCCCCTCATTGCGCCCCCTCATAAAAAAAAACAACAACATCAAAATGAAATAAATGTACTTGTTCAATATTTAGGAGTGAGAGCTCTAGTGCAAAGGACTACACTATACTATTACGAAAATTGTTTAACTTTAAACAACCTACTTAAGATTTAATTTAATTGATTAATGAAAATAAACATGTGATTTATTTTATTTTAATTCTAAAATACTCAAAAATAAAAAGTATTTTCATTTGTATGTAAAATACATTTATTTAAAATAATGCCCAGGGGGCATTACATTTATTTAATATACATGGTTTCCCCACACCATACGGCAAAACTTCAGGGATCGATAGTGGATAGAAAAACTAAGATAAAAAGTCCTCTGGCATATGCCTCGTTTTGGCTTCGTTTTCGAAAAAATCACAAAAAAATAAAAATAGTTGTGCAAAAACTAGTTAAGACTATGGAAGAGCGGATTTCATTCCGTGAATGAATTTTAACAATAATTGTTATTCCAATACAATTATTGTATTTCAATCCTATACTAATAGAAAGGTAATTGAAAACAAAAATTATTTTTTATTCAGAAAAAAATAATAAATACTTTTTTATTCAAATATTCATAGTACAAAGAAAATTACCTATTTAAAGTACATAACATTTTGAACATTAAAGCTAGTATATTTTTGAAATTTAAATAGATTATTGAAAAAAAAAAACATTAAATTTCACTTTTTGCTAAAACTATTTTTAGTTTTTTGTGATTTTCTCGGAAACGAAGCATATGCCTGAGGACTTTTTTTCTTAGTTTTTCGATCCCTGAAGTTTGGCCGTTTGGTTTAGGAACACCCTGTATATTGAAGTAAAAAAAAAAAGTAAGTGCGATGGCCGGGAATCGAACCCGGATCAACTGCTTGGAAGGCAACTATGCTCACCATTACACCACCATCGCAGCTGTTATCAAGGATTCCCGGTTTAGTATTTATGTAGTTAATAAAGTAATCCATTATGCCTGTAGTTTTTTAATATAAATATATTCCATAGGTAGCATATCATTATTTCAAAGTTTTTTAGTTCTGGATGAAGACGATTGGGTCATGAAATCGATAGATTGCCTTCGGAAAGTATAATATTTTTTTAGTTATCGAATTATGGGTAACTCGGTTAATATGAGTTAAAATTTTAACGGACAATTGAGTCAAGCAATGCTCAATTTGATCACATATGGTGGTCATTATTTTTTACTTATAGGAAAATACGTATTGTGGTTCTTATAATTCAATGAAATAACTTTAATTAAAATATTTTATATTTAATTTTGATCAGTTTAATACAAACTCTAAACCCTTTGAAATACTCAGTTAGATATAAGGGAAACCGCCCTGACCTCGGTGTGCGTCGCCCAACTATTACCCCCCCTTCCTTTGACAATAATTTATAGCGGTCACTTTTCAACTATTCCCTCTTCTGCTTTTTTTACTCTTCTCCGTTGTCCGCTGTTTACTTAGTACAACGTCGTAAATTAACGTTGTTCAAATGTTATAATAAACGTCTTACTAATACAACAATATAGACTTAAACGATATAGTAGGGTAAACAAATGGTCGTCAAATTTTAACTTCTTAATAGTTGGGAGGATACAGATGTAATAAATTTAAAACGCATCCCAAGCAGCACACATATAATTCGGAACAAATCATTTGGGAAAAAAGTCTAGCCAGCACACTTAAATATATTAAGAGGGGCGTGAAGCCGTAGCGCCGTGAAAAGGTGGATATTGCTCGCCTAAGAAAAGGACTTACCCGGCCGACACATGTATACACGGGATACACCCCCGAAGTGCCCGAAATGTAACAATAGTCTTAGCGTTAGACATATTTTCAAAGAATGTCATTACTATAAAAATATATTGAACCAAACAAAACACCATCCGATATCAGAATGAAACTAAAAAAACAACGAATCTGAAATTGAAAAAGTAAGTAGATTCAGTAAGGACTGAAAATTGATAAGCGAAATGTCACGAGGGGTTGATGAACATGGAGTTCTATGCCTAAAATCCCAAACAAACGAACATCATTTGTAACATACAAAAATATTGAACAATGGGGCAAACCACGAATGGTTTTGTTTTGGTATCTTTAGAAAAAAATGATAACACAATAAACGATAGCGTTGGTGCTAGTTTTTTCTTTTAAACCGGCATCGCAGGATATTAGCAGTGAATTCCCAAACAACAGAGCATAAGAGAGACACTTAGGGCAGTTGTTTTGAGAAATGTTCTTTTTCATTAAGATTTTTACTTCCAATATTTACCGTACTGTACTTATAAATCAAACAAATTCAGAAAGTTAGAAAACAGTGAATGATACGAATTTTAGAAAACAAAATTTATTTGCTCTACCACTGCAATCCTCGGAATGAGCGTGGCAGAGCTGATGAGGTTACATCATTTCTAGGAATAGTTTATCTATTGAGTAATAACAGGTAATAACTCCTTTCAAAACGCCATATCTCAAAAATGTGCTATATGGTTTTTTAGCTATAATTAATTTCTGAATGCGCTGAGAGTAGTATACCCTTACAAGATCTCCCCATTTTAATAAAAATGCTAGACCAATTTATGAATTATTAACAAGAGCTCTTGAAACAGTTTATATTCAGTTATTCTTCAAGCAGGGAATAGAAGTTAGTCTATTTTATACGATCTGCTATATTGTAAAAAGTTTAGTAACTTTTAATAGTAAACTTTAAATTCGATCTCCTGAAAAATTCTGTTTTTTTTTAGATATGACGTTCTTGAAATGATTGAGCGAAATAATAAATTCTCCCTAAAAAGAGTGTAATAATAATTGTAAAGAAATAAAAGCGTAAAGGTTTACATCCAAAACATTGAATAAAACACACAATGCAATCCAAAATAACGTTTGCATGTTCATGAGAATTCATTATTCCAAATTTACCTGTCCCTGTTTACCGCTGAAAGGAACACCTGGTACACAGTAAACGAAACACAGTACTCAAATAATGCTCACAGCTGAAAAAACATTTATGCTTTTCTTTTAAATATTTATTTTGATTTATGGATTTTTTTTGTTCTTTTTTCTTACATCTTTCTTTTTAATGATTATCTTGTATGATCTTTAGATGCCAGAATTTTATATTTTAATTAAGAAAACTCCTTTGGTTTGTAATTTTACATTAACGTATGAAGTGAATGCTGCGTTTCTTTTATAAAACGAATATTTATTAGTAATATCCTTAGATTTCTTGTAATGGTTGTGGTATGCTGATCTATCTATAAAGTTAGGTAAACCTTACAGTTATTGGCACTCGGTACAGTTATTGGAACCCCAACTTTAACTTAAAGAAATAGGTAAACTAGTGCTAATTTTATTACAAGATATACATGAGTCTAATGTTTGAAGGGTCCTCTAAGTCATCTATGTAGTAAGATTTTAACAAACCTAATTAATTTAATAGGGAAGATTTCACAATTAAATCCACAGGGTGCCCATAACTAGATTTGGCACTTTTAACAATAAATATTGCCATATTGTAAAACTATTTAACTTTTGACCCAAAAAAAACTCTTGAGTCTTTATGAGGATAGATAATGGGGAGCTATAGGAAATTTCTTTTTGATCCCTTTACAAAAAGTTTTTTTTTTAATTTAACCACAGACCGTTACTCCATAGAATGTAAAAGATATTAAGTGAACAGCAGGTTAGAATTTAGGTTGATATTGTGTTAATTTTAATCAATGTTTTAATAATTTTATATTGTGTTAATCATACAATTAATATGAAATTAGTATTGCTTATTCTAATTATAAAATTTAAAAAGGGATATTTTAAAAAAAATATTCAGTGACGGATTGAAAAAAGGGTTATTTTACGAAATTGTGGGTAAGAAATTATTATTTCAGCATTTTTACAGGTATATAAACATATAAATGGCGTTTTATATAAATTTAAAATAAGTTAGCATTAACTTGTTATTTTTATGCAAAACATGAACGTGCATGTTAAGTACGACTAACACATTTTGACAGTTAAAGTTATATTTATTTTCTCTGTGAGAATGCTCTAGCTCTAATTTTATATGAATGTACGGGCAATTTTTTTACTGTTTTTCCTTAATTACTTCTTATTCCTAATTAATGAATATGTTAAAAAACGAGACAGAATTTAAAACTTTACTAATAAGTACCTATTGGAAATTGAAAAGTTTATTAAATGGTACAAACTTGGCGATCCTTAAATTTCTCCTTTTTCCCTACATATACAATCGAAATTGAATTCTGTGCATAAAACGAAGTTAAACTGCAAATATTCTTTCTATTCCAAAAAGGAGCACAGATTTGAATTAGAAAGCGTGAATGAGGTGGAATCAACTACTTGTTTTGTCATAGTACTTTCAACAATAGTTGGACACAGTTGTATGAATGTAATGACACAGTATTTCAGTTTCGGGAAACTACCAGTACCTGGTATCTGACAATATGACATGTACACTACAGCTGGTTACAGTTATATCATACATTTTTCCTCATCAAAAATATGAAATTGAATACAAAAATGTTTATTAATAACAAAAAATATGTCAGCATATCAATTTTTTCAACTTGTTTTTCTTGCAATAAATGATAGAGGAGTTAAAACCTTGTTCAACTCCTTATCTATTGGTTACATAACGCGATATTATAACAACAGCTGTTTAATGAGTTACCGATTATAAAAAATAATTAATTTTTTATTCTTATAGTTATTATTTTAATCTTGAAATTATCCTTGAAAAACTGACTAAAAGTTGGCTTAAGTCTATCCATCTGACAAGGTTGTCGAGGACGTGGCAACATTGTCTATTGAAAAATCGCTCTGTTCTGGTAGGCAGCTTTAAATTAGTGTAGGGAGTTAATTTTTGGGCCTGAGGAGAAGGGAAGATAAACCGAGAAGAGTTAATCATCTGCTAAAAGTTAATCACACTTAAACTTCCAGCAGGCTCGCCCGAAATATCGGTTCCATTTCCTACAAAAAACTTTCCCAGTTTTTTTTTTTCACCTCTTATCATCAGTCTTACAGGGTCGAGGGCCGGTTGAAAAAAAAATATATAGCTTTATCTGCTTCCTCTGCTAAATTTATTATTTGATTACTGTTTCTCCTGAGAAAAAAAAAAAGGGTTCATCGTATTGTGGATTATATATATATAATCTTTCTCCTTACGGAAATCGATTTATTTCATGATCACACTTTACTACATTAACTGCCTTAAAAATATACTGTAAATTAAAATATAGAAGTCAACAGAGCATGAAACGGATCTCATATAGTTGTATCGTCATAATGCATAATAAACCAAATAAAAAGAAGTAGATATATCCTTTAGTTATTGGTGATCTAAAGCGTAACATTTAATTATAACGAGAAAAAATATTGTCAACTACGTGCGCGCCAAGTTTACTCATTTGCACGAAAAATGAAAATTTTTTATAACAATATCGGTTCCATTTCCTACAAAAAAACTTTCCTATCGCGAAATAATAATGTCGCAAGTAAATTGCCAAGAAACCTTCCACAACTTAGCCATTGAATATTTAATGCGTTCCTGGCACAAAATAAGGTACGACACATTTTGGAAACATACCCTGGGGTAAAAATGTGCCACTGAAAAAAATCTTCCTCTACTCCCACGCGACTTATTATATTTCCTCATCGACGTAATATATGAATCGAAAGCTGAGATATGAGAATAATATCTTTTTTTCTATAATCTATAATTTTTATTGTATTTTTTATTATGTTCGCTTTGAATTTTAATAAGGTATCACAGTTATATACTTCCTTGTCCTATGTTAATAATCAGTAACTGCTTCAGACATAATTACTAATTATTAACCTCGGGGAAATGGCAAAGGGTACTCGTTATCGAGGATCCTTTGTTGTCAACGGCAGCCTCTTCTATTGCAAGCTACCAATATTACAATATCGAGGAAAAGCAACATTCCCAGTATTATGAAATATGTTGATAACTAGCTGGCAATAAAGACATATCTTACATAAGCCAGCTGCCTAGGTTTAATTTCATGAAAGCATTAAGCATTTTACATATTTACTGCCATTAATTTATGTGGCGATATTTTTAGGTTAATTAATTATATAGCTAATATTAATTTAAAACTACAGCTGCAATATTGTTATGATTTCATACACGTATAGTACAATTGGAAGGCTACTAAAAGGACTCATAAGCCGATGGCCGAAAGGCCATTTGTGCTAAAAAAATTATAAACTCGACTAATTTATTGAAGAATATTCAGTTTTGATTAGTTTCAAATCGATTTGTTGGACCGTTAAGAATCTACAGGTGGTAATTCGTTCATCAATTAAGACAAATAACTTGTATCATTGATTTTATGGTGCATGAAGCACATGCGAAGATGTTGTGAAAACAATGCAAAAAGGAGTTTTTACATCATCCAAAGAAAAAAAGTTCCATATAAGGATATAGGAAAAGTAAAATTCCGAAACAAAGAAGTATGTCTGGGGCGGGCGGCGTTCCATCTGCATGGAAAACGGTATTCTTCGCTGATTTAACTGTGATTATTTATTTAGGAAAGATTGTTACTTTTGGGAAACAGTAATAGAAAACATTGTATAAAATTTTTTTTAGAAAAAAAATCGAGGTAAAAGCAAATCGCGTTCCCTTTACTGCATAAAAATTTTAGGCGTAAAATTACTTTATCTGTATGTTTGGGGGAAAAAAAGGGATCTCTTTCAAAGAATTTTCTGAACATCAGGAGCTAATTATTGAAAGTTTAATAACAGAGTCGGAATAAGATGCTGATCAAAACGATTAAAATTATTAATAAGTTTGTTCCGTACATCATAATAATAATAATAATACATTAATACTAAAAGCTTTGAATGCATATATGGGTCATTCTCACCAAAGTGGGCACTTTTTACTGCGTTTTTATTTTAAATTTTATGGTTACAAATAAACTTTTTTTCGGTGTAATACTATTCCGTAGCCTATAAGAAGCAATGAGTCGACGTGGAAATACACCAATTCACGTAGAACGTTTTTTTTTTTTTTTTTTTTTTTTTTTTTTTTTTTTTTTTTTTTTTTTTTTTTTTTTTTTTCTTTTTTGATTTCTCATTATTAAGGTCTGATGATGCTTTGAAAAAGTTGAGCACCAAAAGAAAGCTTCAATCCACGTCGCTCTCTTCATTTCCCTTCAGCATTTTATTTACAGTAAGACAGGGGAATGAACGACAGGGGAATAAAAAAAGATATAATAATGCTATTTGAAAAACGAAATCTGTGCTACAAAATCATTTATCTCTCAAAAATTAGAAAAGAAAAAACTTGCCAGACCAAAACTATAGAGGACAGGAGAATGAAGACTATTAAACGTAACCTCTCAAGTTTGAGAACTTATTTGCTTCTGGAGAGCTTGGATGTGCACTGAGGTTAAGTTAGCAGTTGGGGCTGCTTGGGGAAAGCAGCCTGCTGCTTTATAAGCAGCCTGCTGACTATATATTTTTTATTAATTTCCCGCCTGAATAGTGTGGTGACAATTTAATTTTAAAAATTGACAGGGGAATGAAAGAAAACCTGTGGGACATCATACAAATTAGTTTTTCAAATTCTAATCCTTTATCATCAAGGATTCGACTGCTTTTATGAAATTTTACAGTATTTTGAACAAATTGAACAGAAAGAAAAGTAAAAATTGACCTAGTATACGGACACATAACTCTTACTTTGAGCAGAATCAGACCTCGGGATATGATAGGGGAATGAATTTCGACCTTTCTCTGGTGTTTTAAGGTACGTGTGTTATACAATTAAAATTAAGTCGTATGGGGTCTACCTTTACAACTCGCCTGGATTTACAAAATTGATGTCTTAGAGTCCTAAGTTTTTCTAAATCGCTATAAACGGGGGACATAAAAGTGGGACACTTTATAAACCTGGGACACAAAAGTGCCCACTTATGTGAGAATGACCCATATCTCAAAATCTGATTTTAAAAAAAGGGCACTTTTTCGCTGTTTTCATTTTTAAACAGCATTAGGAGAAAAATACCACTTATTTTACTTACGCATATGTGAATATGAAAATTAGAGAATAATGTTTATTTTTTTTTTATTTTATTTTTTTTTTTATCAAAGTTCTGTATTGCTCAATTAAACATTTATAAATGAATTATATGATCAATTATTTTTTTTATATCCTAGCTTTGTATTGAGAAGTATTTTAAAGTAGGGTCTCACTATAGAAGGCCTAACAAGCGCGTTAAGCGGTCTAAGCCACTTAATTTTTCCCTAAATAATCAGAAAACTATCAATTTTATTTTATTTTTAATCAATATACATAACGTGCTACAATATTCCTATACTATTCTGAATGCATAGCTTAACGGTAATCGAAGTTTTGTGATAGGGAAATAGGAATAATTCTTAGCAATTTAATCTTATATGGTGATCTTAATTTATCTCGGAGCTATCCATTATTGCAATACATCGCCCATACGTTACAATCCATTCCACCTCGTTCCTAATTAGTGCGTTATTAATAGCCGCAGATAGGACGCATATCATTCCGTGCCCATCATTGGTTCCCGCAGAATCTCCCCCCAGATAAGACCTATGAATTAGTGCGGAAGATAGGGCCAAAGAGTTGACAAAGGCTGTAAGAGCCGACGTTTCGGCCGATATATAATTCATGGGTTGGATAGGAGCCAACCCCGCAACATGTGGCACTTATCGTCTATCTCATTACTGGATAAGGGGAGAGTCTGCCGGGGAGATTTATTGCGATCGTGGGAGATACTCGACTCTATCCAGCCCGGAGGACCAGGAGTGCGAGTGATTGCCCGATAGTGGGGCACAGGATATTGTGACGGTAACAGTTTACTGCCCTACTTCTCCATCTCTTATTGCACGACCAGCTCCCTTTGTTACAACTCTAGTCAAAGAACTTTCTACCTTCCAACATTATTATTTTGCTGTGTTCGAGAAAGTTGCTGCTGTAATAATTAACTATTAGTAAATTAATATTGATAAATGAAATAGTGTACCGATTACATTTAATTGAAAATATCATCGAGTATAAATTGATTCCTATTTTTAACTCTATGCAAATCATGAATAGAATATAACTGGAAACGGTTTATGCCAAGTGGCAAACTTTCAATGAAGCCATGTCAAATTTTTTTTAAAGAATTTTCCCTTTTTTTCTCATTGCTAGAAACGGTTTTTTCATTTACTTGAATGCAACCAATGTTCACTTAAATGTTTAGTTTTATGTTTATTTAGAATTTAAGATATATAACCTAGCACTAGAACGTATGAGGGTGTGACGTCATATTAAATGATACTTGATCAAGGATACACATTTTTATTGGCTTGTTGGTGAGAATATACAAAATAATAAATTTCTGTAATTTTCTTGTTCTTATTTTGGAATCAGTCAAAATATTTATAACAAAATTGATGTTTACTGATGATTTAAATTTTAAGAATAGCTTAATCTAAGAGAATATATAACAAAAAATGTTAAAAATAACTTTAAATATGCAAGAAATTATTTCACAAAAAAAAAAAAAAACTTGAATCCAAGAGGTACCGAAAAATAAGATAAAATCCTGCTATTTGGTGGTATCGCACAAATCCATTCATTTCATCAGTACTTATGTATGTTTAAATGATAATTGTTTCACTTATGTTTAAATCAACCAGAATACAAAGACTTTGGTAAATATATTTAGGATATAGGTTGTTAAAATCAGACAGTACTCATACTTTAGCTACTTAAGCTAATTTACTTTCAGTAAGTAGCTTTCATTAAAAGTACACATAACCCTGATATTCATTACTTTATTTTTTATGAACTTTTAAACTTAAGTTAACTTTAGGCTATAATGTCTCTGGTGGGGGATTTAGTAAAAATCTAATTTTTTTACATGTTATAGCCTGCATGCAAACATTTCAACCTGTATATTTGAGTACTTTGGTAGCTACGAATTTTTGAAAATGGTCCTTTTCGTACTTATTTAACAATGTTCACAATGGTCGGACGCTGTTCAAATATATGTCTAAATATGAGTTTGTTACCACAATGACTACATTCATTCAGGAGTTGGTTCCTTGCTGATGTGATGGGAATGGGTCAGGTGTGTGTGGCCTATCATTAGTCTCTTCAAGATGACCTCCTCAATAGGGATATGACGGTTCGAGGTTGACCATGGTTTGACTGATCTTTTGATATCGCTTAATGTGCTATGCGGGCTCTCGTTACACATGATGACTGCCAACGAATAGCTATTTCCTTTTTACGGAGAAGGGTAGTGTTTTGCAGCGTCGAAATAGCACCACACGTTCTGCTACTGTTCAACGTAGAACTAAGCAATATTCGAACTTTAGTTTTGTTTCACGTCCAAATATGAAATTTTAAAATAAAGTTTGATAAGCCAAAAGTAAATAAGATATTTCAGTATGATTATCTAAAGCAAAACAATCATTTTTTTCCGGTATGCCTGTGGGTGGTATACCATTGCACCCATCTTTAGAAAAGAGGATCCAACGAGGCATACAGTAGTGCGGTCAAAAACCACAGAATGAATAGTGCTTAACTGATTGTACTCAAAAGCGAAGAGGAGCCTTCCGCTCGAGTCGCCACACTAATGAGCCATCGCAGAGAGAGCATCTCATTATCACGCTCCATTCGTCAGATTAAAATTAATTCCAACATTATCGAGGGGAAAATGTGGCGTTGAGATAGATTAGCTGGATGACTGGCTCGCGGTGTGAATCCCGTGCTGCGGTCTCCCTTGTTCCACTACCGATCCCATTGCATTTGCAATCGGTCATCACAATTTAAATTCTACATAAGACGATTTAAAAAAAAAAATATCTGAATTTCAGGGGGCATGATATTGAAAATTCAAAACTTTTAGAATTTCTAGGATATAATGGTCCATTAATATGTTATCGAAGGAGATATATTTTTAATGAAAATGAATTAGTAAATGAAAAAAATGGATACCAAGACCATCAATTCACTATGTCCTTAAAACTTTAAAACAAGAAAACCTAAACTGTTATCGAAAGCAGTATTTAAAAAAAAAAATCATTTTTGAATCACAGGGGGAGAATCCTAATACTGCAAAATTAAAATTTTCAGATTTCGATAAAAAAACAAAAATAAATAAAATATAGGTAAAGGTACGATTGCTTAATATTTCCGCGTACTAAAATTCAAAATAAATATTTTTTCATAAAAAATGCTCCCCCATAAGATAATAAAAGACCATTATATCAAAGGAATTCGAAAAGTTTGAATTTTTAATTATATAGGGATACCAAGATTGAACTCACCGTACTTTTATATATAAGTAATAAATCATAAGTAAATAGAATTTAAATGAGACCCATTACTCTATATTTCTGTATTAGGGCCCATCTGATTAAAATTTAAGATTGACATGTTTTTTTTTTTTTTTTTTTTTTTTTAATACATCCTCCTCCATAAGATAGAAAAAGACGCTTATATCAATTAAATCCGAAAAGTTTGAAGTTTTCAATATAAGTGGACCACAAAATTGAAAAATTTAAACTTTTTAATTTGTATCATATAAAGGTCTATTTATATATTATCGAATGCATTATTTAGAAGAAGAATCTTTATTATTTAATAGGGGGGGGGCGTAATAATGTAAATTTAAATTTTTCAGATTTCGATGAACATAGTAAATAAAATAGAAATAGAGATACGATTACTTAATTTTTTTTATATATACGGCCCTCCTATCAAAATTCAAAAGTAGATTTTTTTTTTTCATAACCCATTATCCCCCATAAGAAAGTATAGGACCCTTATATCGAAGGAATCCGAAGAGTTTGGATTTTTAAACATAAGGGGACATCAATTTTGAATTCACCGTACTTTAATATATATATATATATATATATATATATATGTAATGCTCTTATGCTTCAATAAATAACTTTAAGCCGTATTTATCCCTAAAAGGTAAATTTATTAAACATTAATCACAAAATATTTAACATTAAACAAAAACAACAACACAACAAAAAAACATTAAACAAAACAAAAGTAAAAACGGAATAATTCCTGGTTAAACTGTTCCGAATTCTTTGGACTTTTGCTGAATCCATTTTTCAACTTCAGAAAAACCGATTTGTAATGCTCTTATGCTTCAATAAATAACTTTAAGCCGTATTTATCCCTAAAAGGTTAATTTATTAAACACTAGCTAGAGTGCCCGGCTTCGCTCCGGTAGTTGTGTGGTAGTTTTAATACCAGAAAAACGTTAAAGTTAAAGGAAATAAAGAACAAAATTAGCAACTTCAAATTTGGTTTTAATTTGGTATCAATATTCTGCAGGCTTGAGATCTGCAGAGTCCGCCCAAATAAGGAACCCTGTATAATTTACAGGGGGTTGAAAATGGTAAATAAACAATTAATTTTGCTGCTACTTTGTCAAGTTATGCATCGTTTTTGAGCGTTTCTGTTATTCTGAATCCTATAAGCCCATTCCAAGCAGTCAGCAGATAATAACTTATTAGATTATAGTTGAAAAATCTGGTATCTCAGTTAAAAAAATTATATTTCGAGTACAACTTGAGCGCCGACTACTATGATGGTCCTATTAGATCCAGAAGTATAAAAACTACCGATGATTCATAGAAACTTTTTTTTAAGACCTTTCTTCCATTTCAACCTCCCTTAGGATATCCCCCCGTAATTTGAACGTTTTCTGCAGATCTCGAATCTTACTGCTATTACAAAGTGAAAACCAAAATTTCTTGAAAGCACAATTTTTTCATCATATTTCTTTTTATCTTGAACTATGAGGGCTGATAGAATCTTATTGAAAGAATGCTGTTATTGGAGTTAGTCGTTTTGTCAACTGGAATGCTCATCATACATAGTAATCAAAGAAACTTCTTTTTCATAACTACAATAAGAACACTTCAAACTTTTTTTTTTTTTCTATATATATTCAGTCAATTCATCTATTTTTTCGTCTGATATTATTCGCTCACTGTACTACTAAGAAATGTTCACTCATATTGTATTAAATTTACTTAAGTATATATTATATATAGATTAAATGTAATATGCTGATCATGTATTAGCCTTCTTATGAGAAAACTAATTTTTTAAGGAATCCAATGGGTTTTCTAATAGATTGCAGAGATGTAAAATCATTATTTTATTTTGAAAGCAAAGGAAAAACTAATTATTTTCGCTTAATTTTTTAGTACTTTAAAAGAACAGCTGAACATATATCTAACCTTTACAAAATCAACTGGATGAATAAACAATAAACATTGAGTGAAAAGCACCCTAGCGCTTCCTGGTAGTCTGGAGCTCGAACTAAATTTTTCATTCATAAACTCATATCTCAATCTCAGAGAGTCTAATTAAATCGTGCGAGAGCCTTAAAATTCCAGTCCTTTTCTCTTCAATTTTACACCCTTAAGAGAAAAACGGAAACCTTCTTTTCCATTAGGGGGTATATGGCTAAATGATGACATAATTTTCTTAATCGTAAGTGGAGTCGTTTTTGAGCCTTATCGGCACGCACATTGTACACTTTGCTTTATAATATATATTGATTAATCACAAAATATTTAACATTAAACAAAAACAAAACATTTAACAATTATCACAAAACAAAATAGTAAACATTAATTACAAAACAAACAATTAAACATATATAATTACAAATATAATCTTACCTAAAAGGTAAATCGGTTTTTAAAGTTTATTAATTATCTTCAATCACAATACTACAATCTGAATCTACTATAAAAACAAAAGCAATCAAAACATATGTTCTTAATTAATATAACCATAAACAAGGCTTTCAAATAAAAGTGAATATTCACTTTTACATATATATATTTTTTAATATATAGTGTTATAATATACCTAATTAGGGGGTTAAACCGGTTGTTACATGAATAACTGATCGTATTTGAGTTGAAAAACGTTGAATTCGACTTAGAAATGCTTATAAATGATACCATGAATAAAATGCCTTATTTGATGCACACAATAAATAAATAAATTAGAAGACAATAATATCGTCATAGAAAAAAATATCATCTAAAATACTTTTAATTAAATTATTTTTTCCTCATTTTCCCGAAATTCAGCACCAAATATATTTTTTGCCTTCAACACACTACGCATTGTAGAATGGTTAGCGAATGCATACTCTAATGCAACTTGAAAAACAAACTAGAAATTGAATAATCAGTTTTATTTTGCTATTTATGATTTGCCAACCACCTATAATGATTTTCTTGAAGGTAAGCACGCACCCCAGAATGAATGTACATGGCTTAACGTACTTTTCTTCCATAAGCATATATAAAATTCAATTTGAAGCCTAGCAAGGCCTATTAGCCAAGGGAAGAAGAAAAACGAGAAGCGCCCTGAGGGAAGGCTTTATCTCATATTTTTATAACGAGATGAAAAGTTGGCAAGCAGCTTGGCCCAGGGACCGGCAAAGTAGAATAACGAGAGAAGAGTTTAATAAAGAAATTGCCTGGTACTAAGAGATATTGTCACCATTGCATATTCTTATTCGGGGAAAGAGAAGACTGCCTTTTCCTTGCAGGAATTTTCGGTATTTTTTTTTTTTTTTAACTGAATATTTATTGACAATAAAATAATAGAATATGCCTCACTGGAGGGCACAAGGTAAAAATAAAGAAGAAATTTTCATTATGGAAGCATGTTCGTTATGGATGCCGGAAATAAGAAAGTGAAAATGAATGGGATTCTCCATTTAGAGAATGTAACCGATTGATGGTTGAATTACGTTTTATTGATATTTTAGTCTAAATAAGATATATTTTTTAAACATTTTTCGGATGAAATCGGGAAAAAATCAAAACAAGAATCAGAAAAAGGCCATAATAACAAAGGAAAAATTAACATTATTAATAGTTTACATATTTTTAAAATAATATGGCCAACATTTTGGAGGGGAGAAGGTTTATGGGGGAAGATCACTGTACACAACCAGACGATAGTTACCGTACCATTCATCTGTATCTTAAAAAAGGTAAAAGTTCGTAAAACTTTGCGTCAATTAACTTTTTATAAGTGACGGGCCGGGATAGCCAAGTGTGTTTTAGCGCGCGCTTTAGCATGCTCTATCCGAACCGAAAGGCGGCGGTTCGAATCCGCCCTGGGAGGGTTCACTTTTATTTCGTAGAGGCCCCACTGAATAAATCTCGACCTATCCACCTTGGTTAGAAAAGATTGGTTACACCTGTAGAGTAACCCCCCCGGTTGCTGCACAAGGCCAGGTAGGGTAACGAACAAGAATAAAAAAAAATTAAATAGTTTAAGTCGTTTCACCCAAACAATTACATATACTTATTCGGTAATTTTTACATTTTAAGCAGAAAAATGAATTAGGATTAAGCTCTAACCTCTGTAACAAGAAGAGGGATGCTCCAAATAATTAGAGTTATATATATATATATATATATATATATATATATATATAAAATGAAACATAAAATTCCGTGAAAAACGAGCTCATTATTTTTAAATAAGCATACTCTTCCTTAGAGAAACTGATTAAAACGTGAAAGTATATGTTAGACTTGGTGGCATAAAATCAGCAACATTTTTGGAATGTTTTCGGTTTCCTGCAAAGCACTGATCACACTGTATTGCCTTTTACTTACTATACAATGGCATACACTACAAATAGAATGATATATTTAAAATATAAATAGCAAAAGTCAAACATCAAAGATTGGCAATTTTTAGTATTTTGGTTCAACCGTTTTGCGATATTTCAGTGTTTTGCATATGATTCGAAAACAACTCACTGCACAGAAAATTCTATTCCTTTTGATAAAAAAAATTTTGTCGAATGAGTTACATTAAATTAAAATCGGTTAAGTCGTTTCACCGATTTTCACAATTTTTAAAAATGCTGAATAATAACGTTCTAAAAATTTTAATTCTGTGTCAAACGAGCCTATAATTTCAGTTTTAGCTTTCCTGTGCAGAGAAACTAAAACGAGGGAATTAGTAGGTAGGCACTTCGAAAAATTCATCTTTAAGATAAACTTTTGAAGGGGTGGTAGAAGAGGGCATTTACATAAATTACAATTAAAAATCAATACAGTATGATCCGTAATTTATGAGATTCCAAAAAAATTCCAAAAAAATCGCGAATTTCATGTCTGGCTGTCTTCTGGATTAAGAAGTTTTGAAAATTGGCCCAACTTCGAAAATTTGTGTTTTGAAAATTCAAAGGTGATTTGGGTGCTACCGAGGTCGGAAATTTAGCTTTTGCATCTCAGTCACCTTTGTATTAAAAAAATAAAGCCTACTACCACCACTTGATGCAACCTAACCACTTGTGCAAGGTTACTGGACTAATCCGCTCAAGCGTTTAGCAGTTTTTAAAGAAGTACATAGTGTAATGTATAAAATAAGAACCATGGAGTACTAGTTGTTGGAACAGATACCACCTGTCCTAGTATATGTTCATGACTGCTCTAGAATCTTCTACGCCTTTCGGGATCCTTCTAGAATGTTCCAATGCATACTAAATATAAACAGCAATGAACTGCTCTGGAATTACTTTTGTGTAATTGTGTAGCTAGTAACGATACTTTTTGTAACCTTTTTAATTATTTGAGTTTGTTTTGTTTGTGTGTGAATTGAAGGGGTCGGGGCAAAATAGTGCCAAGCAACATTTTTAACAAAAATAAACTGTAGCTGCATTCTGTTGTATATTATGTAGGACTATAGGTCTATGATGGAAATGCCACCTAAATATGACTATAGAGTGCTCTATATAGTCATATTTACTATATGACATATAGTACTACATAATATACAACATAATGCAGTTACAGTTTATTTTTGTTAAAAATGTTGCTTGGCACTATTTTGCCCCGACCCCTTCAATTATTCTTTTGAATGTGAATTATATTACATAGTGAATTATTCTTTTCGTCCACTAAAATTTATATAGGTGAACCCCCCGAAAAAATATATTAATATTGAATAAGGAAAATGTATTAAAACCTATATTTTCCTTTTATCCTAATCGCTGTTTGTTTACTCTTGCTTAAACGTTGTCATGAATATTCATCGGTATGGCATTCGCTAATTTATTCAAACTATACATGGCGTCGCTTAATTTCAGTAAAACATTGGACACATTGTTTCCCTATATTATACACAGAGAAATACTCACCTAAATCTTCCAACAAATAGAATAATGCATTCAGAAGGTGAAACATTCTTGTTTTTTCTTACCTATCGTTTATTCGAAAATCGGGACGGGATACCTCGTTTAGTTTCATGTGTTTTCCGCAAAGTAATTTTGAAAGCTCTTCCTCCGAAATACAGATGGTAAGCCTACGTAGAGAGAGCTTTTCGTGTTTCGACGACAGAGGCAGCGAAAAAGCTAATAAAGCCAGGTTCCGAGGTCATCAGGCTTTGTTCCTTGGCTAAACCATAATATCCCAACTCCTCCCATCTCCGACAATATTCTTTATTGCAGCTCCTTCCAATTTCCTTATTTTCTTGTTTACTCGTTTTAAACGGTAAGAACCTTTCTTCGGAATTCTCTTCTTACTTTTATTTTGACAGCCTCCTTGAGTTTTCAATTCAATATTTATTAGATACTTAACATGAACACATCTTAATACAAGTATAATGAATAGTAACAATAATGAATTTAATATAACGTTAAATTGGTAAAGAAACACATATGGTTTAAATTGCAGACCTTTTGTTGGAACGAACTAACAGTTTGAGCGAATTGTCGCAGCACGTGTTTGTGACTACGACGTTCTGGACCATTCTTTACGACGTTATATAAGAAGGAGGTGACTGGACAGTTAGTTTTAGTCTTGGTTCTGAATCTCAAGCCATATGATTACTTGCGTTACAAAGTGATAATTGTTGTAACCTTCTTAATTGTTTGCTTTAATATTTGTGTTTTTATAATACGTGTGGCATTGACTATAGTTATTTTTCTTTGAATAAATATTTCTAACCCACATAAGTCTTACAATAAGTATATGAGTGATTGTTGAAATCATCTCCATATCTAAAAAGGAGAATGTTAAACCATTATTAATGCATTCAAATCATTAATGATTACTGAAATATATACAGCATATAAACCTTGTAATGTCTCTTTTCCATATCTTTTTTATATAATAATTAACATGTTTATTTTTAACAGCTACTAAAACTTAATTAACTTAGCTGCAGTCTTGTATGATTATGTTAATTGACTGGTAATTATATCTTTAACCAGATAACACATTCGTAATTAATGTCATTGTACATATTATCTACCTTGTGCTCCCTTGCTTGAGGGAGTACTATGATTGAATAGCTGTAGTAATATTAGTGTTTGGTATAACATTGTTGATTAGTGCATTGTGATCCGGACTGACCTTGTTGTTATCCATAATGACCAATATCGCTACATCATGCCTTAGAAGATATCTAGCAGTACGACTACCTGAATCTATCAATATCACTGTCAATTTTCTCCTGTGTGAACAATTCATCATTTTTTTTTTTTTTTTTTAATTCTAGTTTGAAAGTATTCAACAGACATACTGAGGAAAAGTTTGCTTAACAAAAGGCATGATAAAAGTTTTTATTTAAAAAATATCCCTATTAGCACAACCTTTTCGCCCTTGGTTATGATTAGAGACCGGATTCTCGTGCAATTGCATTTTTTTTTCGGTTGCTTGAAATTGATCGGGGACAAGCTATTTACACGAATTAAGGCATCCGGATTAACATATGTAAGTTTTATTTTGCACGAAATTGCACATTTTGAGGGTTACTGCACATATTTGCACATTTTAGGTTTTCAGTGCACGAAATTGATTTTTTTTTTTTAATTTTTATTATAGAGAATAGTTATGATTAATTTTAAAATCACCAACAACAATACGGATGTATGTATGTATTTATAATTTATTTATCTACCTAATTTTCTAAGAAAGTAAAAATGATTCATCAGAAGTGGAGGATGTGGAGTACATGATGAGGAAGATCCTTCAGGAATATTCTAGTTGGGGGCTAGAAGTAAGCAAGGAAAAGTCCGTCTACATGGCCTTTAACGGAACAGGGAGTAATTTAATCCTGGAAGGATTGACTTTAGAGCCACAATGCAAGTTTAAGTATTTAGGAAGCTGCTTGGACTCGCTAGGGTCCAGCGATCTGGACATCCAGGAAAAGGTCGTTCAAGGAAAAAAAATCATCGGGATCTTGAACTCGGTATTATGGAGTAGGAATGTGAGCATGAAAACAAAAAAAATAATATATAAAGCCTTTTTGGAAAGCGTCAGCCTCTACTCGGCAGAAGCGTGGACATTAAAAGCTAAACAAGCAGGTAGGCTCTTAGCCCTAGAAATGGATTTTTGGAGGCGGGCATGCGGAGTATCCCGAATCCAAAAAATTCCCAACGAACAAATAAGACGGCGGGTTGGGAAAGTAGAAAATATCCTCCACAGTATAGAAACCATGAGGTTAAAATGGTTTGGACATGTTATGAGGATGAATGAGGGAGCATGGCCAAAAAAATTGCTGAATTGGAAACCAGAAAGAAGAAGGAAAAGAGGTCGCCCGAGAAAACTCTGGTATGACGGAGTGGAAGAAGGAATGATGAACAGAGGGATAAGAGAGGGAGACTGGGAAGACCGAAAGAAATGGAGAGCGCTTATTATTGGGGACGACATATGACTTAATGTTGTAAACAGTCGTAAATAAAAAAAAAAAAAAAAAAATGATTCATGATTTCAAAATATTTCTTCAACTCTTTACGGAAATGATATGTCGAACAACGTTTCTTTGTATTAACTTTCTTAGAAGTTCTAACTTGATTTGACTCAACCTTCCCACCTACTCCTTTATTTCCATTTCATTCTGAAGTTGAGTTTATTTCGGTAAACAAGTACAATAGTGAAAATGCCTAAAGTGACAGCCAGCCAATCTTCTAAAATCAAATGGATGAAACCATACCCAGAATTGAAATCAGACGGGGAAACAATTTTTTGTTCTTCTTGCAATAAATCAATTGGTTCGGATCGAAAATTTCGAGTGAATGCTCATTGCAACTCAAGTAAGTATTGCAACTCAAGACAGCTTATAGAAATAGTATGGACTGCCCCCTTCCCCCAGAACCTGTGATAAATAAATGGGGAACATGGATCGAAGCAGCCCCATTTTATTCAGATCATTTTAATAATTTTATAGAGTTTGTTTCTACTCTTGAAGATGACGTATTATCCGTGCAAAAAGTAAAATCTGTTTCAATTTAACATCTGTTGCATCAGATCTAGCATTTATAAGATTCCATTTATCGGTTCTATCTTCGCAAATAAAAAAGCTTGACGAGCAAAACTTATCGTTGAGGTCACAGATTAATATTATAGAGAAAGTTGGAGATGAATTAGAAAAAATCGAAAAAGAAAAGGGAAAAATAATTTTTGATAAATTTAAATTAGTTATAGAAAAAAACACGGGTTAAAAATTTTACAAATTTACAAAAAAGCTTCCTACGGAGAAGACGCAGATGTGGAGCTGGATCCAGTAATATTGAGTAACTACAAAAGATGTCCCATCACAAGTGTTAATGTGGAGCGCTGTTTTCACAGTTGAAATACAAATTAGATGACCGACGATATAACTTTACGGAACATAATCTGGAAATGTACATTATTGTAAATTTTAATAAAATTTTAGAAATTTCTATTTGATAAATTATTATAGTTAGTAGAAAATTACGAACATTTATGTTTTACTATATATATTATTCGTTTTGTTTAATTATGATTCCTAGGAAACAATTTTTTTGTAAGCACCTATGTATATTACAATAATTATATAAATATTTTAAATTAATATTTGATTTTTTTAATTATAAACCACCTCTTCACACAGCAGAAGGTTGAATTGCACGTTTGTCAGTGTTTTTTTATTTTTATCGCACGCTTGTCAGTGTTTTTTATTTTTATCGCACGCTTGTCAGTGTTTTTTATTTTTATTGCACGTTTTTGCACGTTTGGCTAATTTTTATTGCACGTTTTTAAAAATTATACTGCACGAAATCCGGCCTTTAGTTATGATTATAAAGTCGTTATATTTGGAAGAGAATAAGTGAATATTTACAGATCCTGGTGTTTATTTAGAACCATAACTATAGTGAATAAATAATCCTCAAATACTAAAGAGAGACTTACATACGGTTTCAGCCATACACCTATAGGAACATTCAGATATTTTATTTTTTTTGCCTAAAATCTATTTATGCATGAGTTTAAGAATAATTTTTTGTAGTGAACTATCATGGAACTGGTTTTTATTATTGTTCCGCCTCTGCTACAGAGGGTCGCGTGTAATGATATGTTAGTATTCAATTATTTTTAAGCATGAAAACAAAGTGGAGACTTGTTCTTGATTGTCTTCTAGAATTTCTAAGTTTTTTATTTTTTTTTCCTATTCAGGGCATTATGTTAACAAGCCTTCTTCGCAGGCAGCGTCTTAAAACATGCATAAGGGTCTGGAGCACCCCTTTGCCATGATAGCACGGTTTGATAACTTATTTGGATAAAGGTTGTATATATAATAATAAATAAAAATATAAAAAAATATGAAGGAAAAGTTCAGTGAAAAAATAATAGTAAGCTTAAATTGAACTTTTTAATATAAATTAACCTTATATTTCCTGGTGTAAACCAATAAGCAAGTTCAAAATAAAATTACAATAAAGATATAGTCTAATTACAGGAACTAGGAATAACTTATCAATTTAATAAACTTTTATTTTAACTTTTCAATTTAATAAACTTTTATGTAAAATTAAACTGTGCTATGCTCGAATTCTACTGGGATTCTATGAACTAGATTTAGAGTCGTTTGAGAATGGACCTGAAATTTTGTTGATATTTTTCAACACGTAAATGTTTATTTTTATAACACTGAAATAGGGATTGTCCCAAGAAGTCTATGCACGTCTTAATATCATTCTAATTTCTACATCTCAGGATATACCAAGTGATATTTTTCGGACTTACTATGGCCTAAATACTGGTTTGGAAACCGCTAAAAAATTTGCAACTCACTAACCTGTTTGGACTATTAATAAGATTACTGAAAATTTTCGTAGATATAGAATTATCAAATACAAAGTACTAAATAGAACTTTTCAGGTATAAAATAGGAAAAAGAGGCTCTGCAGAGCTTCCAAATATCCAAAGAAACGAAGTCCTTACAAACAGACGACATCCTATACAAAAGGACCTCAGCGTTTCCACAGTACAGCCTGTTAGATACAGCCACAGAATACTATTTAGAAAATATTCTAACACCCATTGACTTCAATTTAAGCCCATAAATTGAATATCTTTGAGACGAAATATTAACATGATTAAAATGGTTGGGAAAAAAATATATATTTTAAAAACACATTATTTTTATTCTAATTTTTGCGAACATTTTGTATAAATATGTTCTTCTGCTAATATATTATTTTTTTCCAGATGACCAAAGCGCCCAAAGGTTCCAACCCCTCCTCCGTAGCTGTAGAATAGAAAGGAGACCTCTGCACTTGGTTGTCACCTACAGGAACATAACGATCACGGTAAGTGATTGCAAATACTATCCAAGCTGTTAATGGTGATATTTTAAGATTTTAAATTCTTGTTTAGAAAGAAAAGAAGATAAGCTATTATGTAGGTAAGTTTACGGTCCGTCAAGTATAAGTTTTGTTCTTTTCGATTGTTTAATTTGTTGGAGATTAAAGTTAATACTATTTGCTCAAAAATATAGTAAATTATGTGATGAAGTATTGTTTTTTTTTTTTTTTTATAGCAGAATATTTAAATTTTACATTTTTATTTATACTGGGTACAAGTTTTAGTTGTAAATGTTTCTATTGTACCTAACATGTTTCGAAAGAAAAATATTGAAACTTTCTGTTTTCTGATGCCACAGTATATAGGAGTGAATTCAGAGGACTAAGGGCCGTATTTATGAACGATCCTAAGGAACGCGTTACTAAAGGCTTCCTTAAAATGCACACAATCAATCAATCGATTGATAAGAGTACTTCACCGCTAGGTGTAACCTCCCTTAACCTGACATCAGTGTTAACTTCACTCTTGTTTACTGTGTTGCTTCGAGTATTTTAATTTGTTAATGTGGCTATTACAGCTCTAGAACTATAAGAACATGATATTTGGAGTAGAAATCACTCAAAGTTGAATAGTGTGCAAACATTGTTAGTGTAAAAGAACAAACAAATATGTACAATGTTTCATCTAACCGATTTCAAAAAAACTTAATGGATGCTTCAGGATAACAATAAAAAATATCTTTATTATAAGATGAAGATGCAAATGAGAGTGAAAAAGTGTGATAAAACAATGTTAGGTAGTGTTAGTCTTAAACTTTATTTCTCTTGAGGTTAGCTTGGGGGATGAGACACTGCAATATTCTTCTAATTGAGATGTTCGTGATATACTATTGTATATTTGTTATATATTTCTTAACATTCTTCAAAATATTGATGGTTTAGTTCCAACCTTCTTCATGAGAAGGAGTTGTAAATGTTAGATATGTGTAAATTAGTAACCAACATATTTTTAAAAAAAGATGTGTGTTGGAAATGTGAAATATTAAAGCTTCAGTGTTCTTAATAAGTAAGGTGAAATTTATTTTCAACAACTTCATATTCTTATATGAATTATTAAAAACTGATTGTTTACTTTAGAATGTTATTACTATTATATGTAATTATTAGTTATGTTATATGGCCAAGAGATTTTCTGCATTAAACAGATATCTTACAGTTTTCTCTTACACTTGTCAACTTATTCGATTTTGATTTATTCTTGTATTTCATTTGTTTGTTAATTTCTTTCTTTTGTGTGTGTTTGTTATTGTGTTTGTTTTGTGTTTGTTTTTTTGTGTTTAGTGTTTTTCACTCTTTCATATTATAACTCATGTCAGCACATTTGCTTATTACGCAAGTAGATGGCAAATTTAATAAAAATGTCTCAAGCTAACATATGTAAATAAATAAAAAAATAAAAAATATTAGCATATTAATTATTGAAAAATCTTAGTGGATGTATATGTGTTTTGACATTTTATAAAGTATTGGTTTATTAGTGTGTATTATGATTCTGTTATTTATTTTTCATTTTTATATAATAATAAATGAAAGTTGTCTATCAATTTATTTCTGTTCTTTTTACATTTCTCTTACCACTCTTCCAAAAACTTGTTATACCAAACTTATCTAATTTCAACAAATTCCATTAAAGCCTTTCATGTAAAATAGGCATAGATAAATAAATAAACTTTAAAAATGTTGAATTGGTACTGTTAAAATTACATTTAATTTTCTCAAATTGGATTCAGACTATACTTCATATCAAGATTTTGTTTTGTCAAAGAGTAATTGAGTGAAACTTAAGTTCATATCATATAACAATTAAGTTCATATTGCTCATTACAGTACTACTTGCAAAAGAAAAAAATGAATTCACTTAATATTCTTTCAGATGTTTATATCACCAACTAATCAAATATTTACAATTACAGCTCTAATACTGGCTACTGAAACATAATTAATGTTAGAAGTGTAAAAACGGAAAAGATTCAAATGCATCTGCATCAAAATGTTTGTGATTAAAGTTGTACACTTAAGTAATACTCTCAATATACTAAATAAGTATGCATTCATTAAAAATAATACATCTTTTGTTTTGATTTTGCTTATATGAAGAAATTATCTGTCTCTCATTGTGCCAAGTAATAAGAATGGCTACATATGAAAACATTTGATAAATATATTAAGGAGAAAAAAAGAAAAATATTTCACCAAGATTAAAAATTTTATTTCCCTTAAAAAAGTGCAATAATATTTCACCGCCTTTGCTGTTTATACCTCATATAAATAAAGTAAAAATTCCAAAAAGTCGTTTTGTTCTTAATAAATGGTTCTTTTTAATAAGTATTTATTTCCTGATATTTGTTTTCTGTTTTTATTTCTATTATTAAAAAGTTAAGGAGAAGCCAAAGGTAGCTAATCACCTACCTCAGCACCAAGGAAGGAAAACAGATCAAATTTGTAGGAACACCTTAGGATCTAAGGCGTCCTTAAGATAAGAAATCGTAAAGGAACGTTAATATAATGAAAATTGTGATGGTTAGCTAACGGTGTGCATTTTAAAGAATCCTTTAGTAAGGCGTTCCTTAGGATCGTTCATAAATACGGCCCTAAGGGTTGGCAACCTCCTCTCCTGTAATCGCAATTATAGTCCAAATAGATTAGTGAATTGGAATTTTTCGGAAGTCCGAAAAATATGGCTTGGTACATCCTGAGAAGTTGAGATTGGAATATTATTAAGTAGCACATATACTTCTAGGGACAATCACGATTTGAGTTTTTAAAAATAAAGATTTGAGTGTTGAAAATTATTAACAAAATTTTAGATCTTTAAAAAAAATTCTATGATTGTTCACCACAAACAATTATTCATAAACTTGTGCATATGACTGTTGGGTGTTGAAAAAACTTACGTATACAAGAAATATACTTAAAATCAAATATATTGACGTTAAAGACAACTCCAAAATATTTTACGTAATTAGCTAGCGATTTCTCACATTTCTTGTAGAGACTTGTTTTTTCACATTTTAGGAGACTTTTTTGATTTAGGCCTCAAAATATTTTATTTTATTTTTTATTTATTTATTGCTTATAAAGGAATTCTCCTTATAGCAGGAGCAATGGCCATGCACAATATTTTTTAGTAGTGGTTAGTAGGAATATATAATCTAGTGATCCATAATATAACTTATGATAATTGTAGAACATACTGTAATATATTATATATCAATAAACCATTGAGAGCATGTAAAAAAAAGTAAATAATAATAATAAAACAGATGCAGCAGAGGTATTCAAACAAAATTACAATAAATATATCAACATAAATTAACATAAATTAATATATTAACACATTAATAAATAATTACAGCGGCACACTAAACTAAAAATAAAATATAGCACATTGGGTGAATATTTTGTGATGCGGGGAGAAGATACATGGTGTTTGTAATCAGTTAGTTGTCTATTGGTGTAGGAGAGCGGAGCGGTATTTTAGTATGTTGTTTAGCAGTTGGTGATTTAGGCCTCAAAATATTTGAATTCTACAAATATTTTTGTTGAAATTGCGCCTAGGTTCCTGAAAATAATACGGAAATTAGTTTATGTGGGGCAAATTTTATTTTAAATATTATTGTATTAAAATTTAAAGCTACATTAAAAATAAACATTCATGTATGGAAGCTACCCATTGGTAGCACTGAAATAATATTTCTAAAAGATCCGCATCTATTTTCTTTTTAAACATATAGGAGTAGGTATTATATGTTGAGTGGGAAGGACAACTTTGATTTAGATAAATCCATGAGTAGATGGTACCTCGATTGAACCAAATTAACACACGTGAATCAACCAGTTCTACATACCTTTATAGTTACAAATTAAGGAGCATTCTGCGAAAGATTTTTAATGGTAAGGATTAGATGCCTCAGGAATTTGATTCTTGGGTGGAGATTTAGATCTAAGCTCTAGCTTTAGACCTAAGCTTCGGTCTCTGGTTGTTTTGTAATAGATTGGAAGTTTTGTCTGGCAAGTGCTAAATTCACTGGTTACTGAGAGCAGTTTCAAAATTGTGTGAGGATTGGCTCAAATTTAAATTGCTTAGGGATGCTCGAGAGTTACTGAATAATCATAGAGCTAGCATCAGACCTGCTGATTGTAGGTATAATTGGTTTTAGATTGTAGTTTATCCTATGCTAAATTCATCGTGATAAGAAGATTAAGTGCCATTTAGGAATTCTATAAAAAGTTAATGAGGCAGGTGGAAGCTAGCCGGATAATCAGATGACGATGAATTCGGCAAATACTAGAAACTTTTTGAATTAGACCTCCGCGAGGATATAGCCTTCAGTTAAAAAAAAGAAAGTTTTTAAAGTCCTTCTTTGAGTATTTAAGGCGGGAAAAGACATTTATAATCCTCTTCCACAATGCCCCATGCCCTCGCGTCTCTCCTCCCTCTTTACCCCTCTTAGGCCCATTCAGTCCTACCGTTTGATTTTCTGTCTCGACCTCCCCCCACCTCCAAAGGGGTCGCCTTCACGTTTTTGGAAGGGATAACTTCTTCTCTATTGACGAGAAATAGGGAAGAAAATTTTACGGATACCCATTAATTTTATTTTTAATTAATTTAACTTCTGTTAAAGCTCGTTAACTCTTATTAATGTATTTTTTATTACTACTATTACCATCGCAGCGCTCTTAACGAACTGAAACTCCTGAATTTACCGACTGTTCTAGTATATGTTCGTGACAGTGGGAGAATAATCTAAGCTTGTCTGGAACCCTCTAGATTGTTCTAATTCAGACTAAACATAAGGAGCGATGGACTGGAGAATTAGTCTTGCTCTGTAGCTCGAATCAAACGGTTATTTGTGTATTACTGTATCGTTACAAGTGATACTTTTTGTAATCTTGTTAGCTATTTGAGATTGTGATGTCAGACGAACAATAACGTCTGACATTGCGAAAATCATTTTCGTCTAATAAAAATTATTAAAACCCATATAAGTGTTACACTATTAAATTAAAAATTTCATATAAATTAACAATGAACCCATTTCTTACCAATGTCCTATATATAGGACGCCAGGTTTTTAATTTTTTCCCTGTTTCACTTAAAATTTGTTTGCAATTTAAATATTTTTTTAATAATCTGAATCTATTCAGGTCAAATACATGGTTGTTATTTTTTTCTTTCTTTTTGGAATATATCTCAGTAAGGCGTTTTTAACAAAAAGACTAAAGGCAAAATTATTAATTTCGAAAAAAAAAATAATTTGGTAAGAAATGGGTTAAGTAAAAAAAAAAAAAAAAAAAAAAAAATCATGTAAAACTCTACTTATATGGGCCATTTTCACATGCTCTTCTTTGAAAAGTTGATTTGGATCTGTTGTCAGCTGTCAGGAAACTGCCGGTGTAACTTGGCTTATCTTGACGTTTGTTGCCTAAGCTCGTCTTTGCATGTTTGGAGCTAACCCTGAGGCTAATAGCAGGATGCTTATCGATATCCTCTGCCCTACATGGCCTCTAATAGAGCAATTTAATCGACTACTAAAATGGAGTCTTGATGTCCCATTTTAACAGGTGAATTAATTACCTATTGTCTAAATACTTTGATAATGGGATATTTAACTCTTGTCCTTAATTAGAATTAAACTATTTTAAACTTCCAGCTTAATAACAGCGTCTTTTATCGGTTTCATATGCACTTGATTTTCATGATAAAAAAAAGAGAAAAAAAACTGCATTTCAGTTTTGACCTTTAAGGGTCAATCGGGGTCACCTGTGGTGTTGTGGTTAGCATGGCAACCTACAATACTAAAGATCGCGGGTTCAATTCCAGCGGTGGCCCTAGGATTTTTTAATGGGAGTAAAAAATCCTTAGCTCTGCCGTCCCTGGATAGGACGTAAAATGGAGGTCCCGAGCCTGTACGATGTCAGGTACTCGTTAAAGATCCCTATCCTAATTATACCTGGATAGGCAAAATTTAGGACTCCCGCTGTAGCATCGTCCGATTAGCCTTAGTAGCATAAAAATGGACGTTAAACAAACAAACAAACTTTTAAGGGTCAATCAATATTAAATGGTCCTTCAACATTTTTATTACTTTTTTATATTTTAAAATACATTAGAAGTAAAGCTGTCCTAAATTAGATAGTTTTGTGTTTACAGTTCTTCATTTGCAGCCATTTCTTTGTCAACCAAACGGCTATTGCGTCTTCTATCGTGTTTTCCTGTCATGCTAGAACACTTAAATAAAGATCCGATGTTTAACATAGGCCTGTAAAATCAGGGGCTTAAAACTAAGTATAATTTATACCTCAAAAAAATGCAAGAAGGTAAAATAAAAAGAATTTATTGAAAAATCGATGTTTGTTTGTATTATCATTATTCTTTAAACGAAGGGATCTCTTCCATGGGTTATTATTTATTTTATTCTCCCAACGTTTCGAGCTTTTGGCCCAGCTTATTGCATATTTTTATTGCATATTTTTATATATTCCGCCTTTTTGCATATTTTTGTACATATGATTTTTTAATATAAACAAAAAATACTTCTTGATTATAGTGAATATTTCCTTAATTCACTATAATCAACAATTATAACAATTTTTCATGATTAATAGATACACCAAGAAGATGAGCCAAGTTGGGAGGATAAAATAAATACTAACACATTGAAGAGATTCCATCATTTAAAAAAAAAAAAACTTCATTAAAAACCCATTAATCGAATTTATTAAAAACTGGAAGCTCTAAAATGGCTAAAAATAAAGATTCGATAAATGAAGTAATCGCATTTTTAATAGTTTTTTTGTTTCGTATTTTATAAAATAAAAACGTATAAATTGTAATATTATATAATTTGTTGTAGGACCACTTGGTATGGATTGATCCTACAGTAGTAGGACCTAAAAAAGGTTGTTTGAGTACAAGTGACTTAAGCAATACGAAAATCTTAAAGATTTTTTTTTTAATGTCATCCAAAATATGCTAATTTGATGTTATGTCTTGTTATATTATGTTGATCTATTGTATTATAAATGGTTTCCAAACAGTTTTCAACATACATTATTATTTATAAAATATGGCATTTATTCTTTTTAACCCGCGTTTATGTCAATTATGGAAATGTCCGGCCATCACGTTCATGTCAAAATTTTAAATTAATTCAAAATAAGGCTATAAACCATGCTTTCAATATACTTCAAAAAAGTTGGGTCGTAAATCATTATTTATTTTTTAACTTCAAGGTAATAAATCTATTATTATAAAACAATCCCATTAGGATCATGAATTAAAATTACAATTATAAAAAAAAAATGCATTAAATATATTAAATTTAACTAAATCGGCGTTAACTTATTTAGCTAAACAAAAAAATAAAATAAATTTTCCTCCTACTAGTTTTTGTTCTTATTTAATGTATCAATGAAAATGTATTAATTAAGAATAAAAAGATACAAACTAAGCTTTTTTTAGATTTAGATTAATTTTGTTCTAAATAATTTACTTATATTTCTTTAGTATTATAATTTATTTTTTTAAATTAATGTTTATTTTCTCTTATGGAGAGTAATCATGTAATATTATCACTTAAATCTTGAGTGATCGGACCGATTTTTCAATATTCAAGGAATTATATTTCAACTATGTGTTGATCAAACTCCTTTAAATCCTCCAAGATGTGAAACTTTCTGGCGAATTAATTTTTAAGCGAAGTTAGATTAGCTTGGAACACTTTAGAAACTCGTTTATTGATGGATGGGGCTCGAATGACTTGTTAATTAACTTTGTGCTTGTATAGAAAGTCAGCTACTTCTTAACCAGGCCGAATTCGTTTCGTACTTTATTATTATTTTAAAGAAATTACATTCGGTATGTATATAAACGACTTAAAAAGATTTGTTTTTGATAATAGTATACAAGGAAATTCATATGACTATGAGGGTTCATGTGCTGAAATCTGAGTAGATTTCATTTAGAGAACCTGAACTTCTTATAACATATAAGTTCAATTCTGATTCAAAAGTTGAATACCCTATTATCAACCCTACTCTATTAGCCCTAGAATACCTAGCCCTACTCTATTAGCAACTATGTAGTCGCTAAATTAATATCTACTCCATTTCACGTCCCTAGCTCATTTGGTTTTGTTTGATGTGAGTATGAATTATTTGAACTTCGCCTACAGCTTTTCTCGTTTTCTGCAGGTAGGATATTAGCTTTCGAAATGGGTCAGAGTACTAGACTAAATAGAATCACTTCTATAAATTAAATAACTCACAAAGCATCGTTATTTAAATTATTGCAGAGCAGTATCTCACATTTTAGAAGTTGCTTATTCTTAATGTTTTATTGTTATTCGTTTGATCATTTTTCTACCTTCACTATGGAACGGGAATTTAATAATTTGATAAAAATACTGGCTTAAAAGTATTAACAATTTTCCCGGCTGCATAAACTTCCCTCTTAAGCATTGGGTGGCGAAATTGTACGCGATGTTCGGTTTTTTTTTTTTTTTTTTCCGATTTGTACTGAACTATTAATGTATGATTTCATTTTTCGGCCAACTTAGCAGTCCTTGATCAGATAATTTTTATTCCATTTAAGTCTTGAAAAAATGGGATGACAACTGCATACATTATCTTAATATAGTTAATATTTGGATTTGAAACGAGTTATAGGAAAACAAGTGAGGTCACCTTTCATGTTGTCGATAGTATTACAGTCTACAATACCAAAGGTATCAGGTTCGCATTCCGCCAGGTGGCGTTAGGATTTTTTAAGAAAGAGTAAAATCCTTCTTTATGCGTTCCTTCGGAGGGAACGTAAATTGGAATTCCCGAGCCTACGCAAAATGCCATATATGCCGCTTTCAAATTGAGTTATATAATAATATAAGCCACCTATTGATAGTTCCTGAGTCATTTTAAATTATAAAAATCGTAAAAGGAGGTTATTGGCGTTGTATATCGAGCTAGAATTCACTTTATTGTCTTCAACAGATATAATCATGTAGCTCCGGTATTGTATCAACAAATACAGAAGGATACCGCTGGTTCCCTAATAATGTCGATTTAAAGAAGAGACGAAATACGCTATGTTGCGTGGAGTTTTATCGCTTGGAAACTGACGGGAACATGCATCAGTAGTGTGGTCTCAACTGAAAAGGTCTTCGCCACAACGCAATCTCTTTTGTCTTTTGGCATTTGGATTTCAAAGCATAGGTTTGTCTTTCGTTATAAATTCATGTCCCAGAAAAAAATTATTGTCCTCTAAATAAAGCTTTGTGATTTATTCTAAAATATATTATTATTTTATCGATAAATATCGATATGTGTATGATTGTAGATGAAATAAACAGAGATAAAGTACAAGGTTTATTCTTTGTCTGTTACAAACATGACTGCACACTAAGCACTTATAGATATGTGGATTAATGTTTACTTAGCCTGGTTTATAATTTATAATTATAACAATTAATTTTTACAACTGATGGATCTTCTTTCCTGATTTGAAATTAAAGAAAACTTACGGAATTATTCTATAAAAGATTCATTTATGTTATTTAACAGAAGAGAACCATTCCAAAATATAAAAAAGAAAAAAAAAATGGACTTATGGTACAATATTTTTTAAAAAAATTATCAGACCTTTGATTAATGTTCCATCAAAAACAAATAAAAAAAATATTGTTTAGGTATATATGGAATATAAAACTATGACATGACAATGATTCACAATACTTGCGTAATTGTTAGAATAGAAATAATTGGAACTTTATTCTATTTTATGAAAAGTACTGTTTAAATGATTTACACTTTAAATAATACCGGGTTTAAATAATTGTTATCCACGAAAATAATTGGTTTATATATAATTTACAATGTCAAACAATAAAAACGCAAATAATTGACAAGGTTACAAAAAGTATTGTAACGTTAAATCGATAAGCAAATAAAAAATAAAAATAAACCTATGGTGTAAATTTCCAGACCGTTTGTTGGAACAAAATAAGCGGTTGGAACGAACTGTTTGGGTCCAGATCTTTCGCGACTAGTCCACGAAGACGTAGAACTGTTCACGTTGTTCTGGAACATTCCAGACCTGACCATTTACGATTATATATAAGGAGCGAGTGACTGAACGAGTTAGCCTGAAGATAAGTCTGTGTCTTGACCGTGAAGCTCAAGTCATATGATTGTGTGTTATAACCTTATCATTTTTGTAACCTGCTGAATTGTTTAAGTTTTATTAATTCGTTGCCATTGATAACTGTATATTTCTGTTGAATAAATATTTGTTACCCAAATAAGCGTTACAGTATCAACTTTAAATGCCACGGTAATACAAAAGTAACCATACGATCTTCAGATCCAGACTAACTCTCGAAGGTCACGAACAGGTACTAGAACAGTTTTTAACTGTTCCGAAAAAAAGTCTAGGTACTAGAATAGTTTTTAACTGTTTCGAAAAAAAGTCTAGGTACTAGAACAGTTTTTAACTGTTCCGAAAAAAAGTCTAGAGCTCTTTTCGATCGCAAGTTTTGTGTTTCATCTTATAGCGTGTAAGTTTTTCTACTAAATGTAGCAAAAATGTTAGTGCTTTTCTTTTAGGCACAAGCTTTTCACTTTAGGCCATTAATATGTTGTTTTTTTTATCTTAGTAAATGAAATGAAAATTTCCCTCTGACCTTCGTTGAAATATCACTTGGTTTGAATACAATATATATCATTTTATGTCGATTAGATGAAATATTTCTTCTTATATTTCTTTTAAGAATAAATTTCTAGAATTAAATTACTACATAAAAATACAAAGATTAACTCTAGGGAATTTGAACGAGCCTTGCTCATCAGGACGTACTTAATATAGCTGGGACAAAACGGGCGATCAAGAACTACATAGAACAGGAACAAGCTCTTAATAGACGCGTGATTAATAGTAGTAGGAGGGGATGAACCATTGTGAGCTATACCGAAGCAAACTCTAACTAATTTGCCGGCCCAAGTCAGCACCTCACTAATTGCCTTAATTGAGATGCCGGAATTAGCCGGCCCACTAACTCATGTCAAATTTATTCAATTCCCAATTAGATCCCAGTGATCATGTTTTCCGCACCGTCTAGGACGTTTGTGTTTCACAGTTACTGTTGGAATCGGAGGCAAATATTTGTCTGATCATGATAAACAGCCCTCCCCTAGGGAGTGAACCTTTCGATACGAATAGTTCCACTAGATATCTGACCCTTGGATAAAAAGGGGTATAAGTGACATTTTGAGTAAATCCTGTATGTAAATTTTTTTTTTATTTTGATTTGAATTTTTTATTCATGTATTCAGTTGAGCCAAATAACTGGGTTGAAGCATAAATCCTAGATAACCTTATATTACTAATTTTACATTTATTGACAACGTTTCGGCCTCCCGGCCATTATCCGGTCTCACTCTGTAAAAACATTTTAACCATTTTTGGGTATAAACAAAATTAATTAGTACCATAATCCATGCCGTATGGTACTAAAATATTTTTAGCAGTTCCATCAAATGTAACTTTTTCCAAATCAATTGTAACCTTATCCAAGTGAAATGTAACATTTTTCAGGCTTGAAAGAATCCCTAAATATTATGGTTTAATTAATTAAAATCATTATTTTGATTTTTGAATAACATAAATTAATTTAATTAACTAATTATTCTACGTTCGGCAGGGATCAGAAATATCTTCAATTCGTCCAGTACTAGCGGAAGTACCGCAAGACTCAATACAGGCTCCCATTCTCTACATTAAATACCTACACCTCAACATTATATACTTACGCAGACAATACAACAATTTTAGCAAAACATCAAGATCACTCACATGTCTCACTAACATTACAAAACCACTTCAACAAATTAATTACTGGTGTATATTATGGAATCTTAGACTTAATTATGGAATATTAGACTTAATCATGAAAAGTCGAAACATATAAATTACTCTCCGAAAAAATAATTGCCCTCCAATTAATATTGAAAACATCCAACCTCCCGAAACAGACACAGTACAGTACTTCGGACTAACCCTTGATAGAAGGATGACTTGGGGCCCGCACGTTAAAATGAAAAGAAAAACTCATGATTAGCGACTAAAACTACTTTACCAACTTTTTCCCAAATCCTCAAAACTAAAATTTAGACAAGAAATAAATACATATACAAAATTACATCAATCTTTATGGACATTCAAATCTACAGGATTGTCGAAAAAAACGCATTTACAAAAGCTCCAGACCTTTCAGTCAAAAATATTCAAAAGCACCTAAGTACGTGACTAATCAAATTGTGAGCTATACCGAAGCAAACTCTAACTAATTTGCCGGCCCAAGTCAGCACCTCACTAATTATAATTAAATACTGACTTCCACATGCCAACAGTCGACCTTCTCATAGAAACTCTTTACAAACACTAACACTTACACCGACAAAGGCATAGATGACTTTATGATTTCGTGCCTTGTAAACCCTACTACTAATACGGACATATAATACGACATATGGCTACAGATGACATGCCCATAAATATTAGGAGATTAAAAGGGTGTTGGATGAGAAATCTACTTCTTTAAGATACGAGAATAACTGAAAGAAGCCCGGGAATCGGTACTGCCGTAAAAGAGCCATCAAACCTCCTGATTGTCGACATGTTGTTGACAGGCGCAGATTCACCAATGGACTAAGTAAAAATTTATTAAATCTTTAATTAAAGATAAAAACATAAATTAACCATAACATTTATGGATTCATTCAAGTCTGAACGTTAGTTAAATTTTACTTGGAAAACGTTACAATTGATTTGGAAAAAGTGATCTTTGGATTGAAAATGGTTACAATTGACTTGATTAAATTTATTTTTATATTGAAGTAGGCACATTTAACATTCAACGATGTAAGCTCAACTTCTTTACTTCCAAATGGAAAATTTGACCCACTCGGCGAACTTATTGTTCGAGGTATTGAGATCACACCGGGACTTATAGTAGCATTCAGTTGTTTGTTTTTGATGGATAGAAAATTTAATACATTTTGCCATAGCATCTCTCATATCAATAAAACAATATAAACGAAATCATTTGATATTCATTCGATTTTATTCTTTGGACATTACCTCTAATGAAAGGATTGTGTTTTCCAATAGAAATACGCTTTTCATGTCCTAAGCAACAACAGATAACGAACAAGAGGACAGGTATAAAAGTCAAACTACCGCAGCTGAGAACCCCCGTAAAACCAAGCCGTCCCATATCTAATAAAAAAATCCCTTCATATATAAATCCCTGCTTTTATTAGCTAATATACTAAAGATGTATTCACGCAGAGTTGGTGGGATCGCTCTGTGGCTATAAACCGCCTTCTCTCATATCCTCCTTCCCGCCTGCCACCGCCCTTATAATTTTCAACCTCAAAGAAAAACGAAAAGTTTCTTTTGTATTCAGGTGTCACAGCAAACAGATTTTTTTTTTATTAAGTAGAACTTGGAGTAAAAAGAAATTATTTTATTTGTACAGGGAGGACAGACGTTTACCAAATAGTTTAATTGACGTAGTGTAGGGTAGAAAAAAAAAAGCTTATGTTTGAAAAATTTGTTTTAGTTCTTTTAATTTTTCAAATGGGGGTCGAATCGCTACCGTTTCTCCCAAAGTATATTTTCCGATATGAATTTATTAGAGGGGGGGGGAGGAAAAATATTTCTAATTGAGGTGTGAGTTGTTAGTGATTTCCAAATTGTGAATGATTTACCATTACATTTTAATTAAAAACATTTTCGGATATTTTTTTGAAAAAAAAAACATTCGGATAGTATTGCCACTTTAATTACTCAGGAACATGAAAAATAAAAAAAATGAATTTATTGGATTCTTTATTATATTCTATATCTACATTTAATAATACTGCATTCATGGCAATATATTAAAAAAATCTGATTCTCTGCCTCCTGAAAATGAATTTAGGCTAGTATGAAATGTTTGGTAACCATATTGGAAGAGTGCTTTGGGCGTGCACAATGCGGAACACCGGTGTGTCGCTAATGAATACGCTTTCAAAAAGTAGGCTTTTAAATATTTTAATCTTAATTTCGTTGTTTTATAAAAGAATATTCCAAGTAATTTTATGTTCCAAAAGCATAATTTAAGTAATTTATTTTAGTTAGGTAATTTAGGTCTAGGAAACAATATTAAAATATCAGTATATCAAATTTTAAATAAAGTAAAAGAGTAAGTTAGGTTATTGACTTTCGTTGTGTAAATATGTATAGATCATAATTTTAATCATAAGAATAATTAATCCAAAAGTGGTAGGGCATAGGAGTCTTTGGGACAATTGAAGTACTAACAAATACTCTATGAGGGTTTCTCGCTTTGTTAACAAGTTGGGCACTTGTGCTCTAGTCTATGGGAGATATTTAAAAGCCAACGCACAGTGCACCGAGCCTTGACAAAAGTAAAAAAACAAAGTTTATCAAACAACCCAAAAATTTATGTCAAATGAGAGATGACTATGCTATGCTATCAGGTTCTATAACA